>CM070778.1:119240982-121640982 GCA_036346955.1 Dipus sagitta
AAAAAAAAAGGAAAACTCTCTGGGAGCAGAGAGAAAATCAGGGGGCAAAATATCTCTTTTGTAGAGGTTTGGCTCAGGTTCGTTTATATCAATTAGGCATCTATTAGGATAGCGTCATTGCCAAGTGTAGTGTTATGAAGGATGCTGATTGGTCACTGGGCCCAGGAAGAACCAGTCCACAGATGCTAAACCCACAAAAAGTCGTGGAAGAATCTGGAAGCTGTTGCTGCTGCTGCTTCATCTTGGATGAGACTGAATCAGACTGGAGTGCTAGTCCTGCCTGGGCAGGGTTGCGCCCACGTTTCTTTGAGCCAGTTGCTAGCTCCTAATCTGTTAATCTTCTGAGCACTCAGGAGTCACTTATTCTCATATTTTGATGAGTTTTGAACCTACCTAGTCATCACCATTTGCAGAAAGAAGCTTCACCAGCCACTTAAACATTTTTGAGCGGAGAGAGAGAGAGAATTGGTGCACCAAGGCCTCAGCCGCTGCCGTTGAATGGCAGACACTTGCGCCACCTAGTGGTCATGTGCGACCTTGCGCTTGCCTCACCTTTATGCGTCTGTCTTATGAGGGATCTGGAGAGTCAAACATGTGTCCTTAGGCTTTGCAGGCAAGCATCTTAACTGCTAAGCCATCTCTCCAGCCCCTTTTTATGCAGATTGTTAAGTCTTCTCCTTCTGCTACTGCCCCTTTTACTTGAGACAGGGTCTCATGTCCTTCAGAATGGTCTGAACTTGCTATGGAGTCAAGGATGACCATGAGCTTATCTATCCTCCTGTAATCAGGCTGGCCTCCAACTCAGGATACTCCTGCCCCTCACTCCTCAGGGCTGGGGTTATGGTTTGTGCAGTACACCCACCTTTCATACCTTTAATCTAAGGCACTCTGATGCTTAGACACGTGACAAATATCACTTGGAACATACCTGGGTACCTGACAAGGGTATCTTTGCCCAAAGAAGAGGAGGAGGAGGAGGAAGATGAGGAAGGAGAAACAAAAGCTCCTTAAATGGAGCTGCCCTTTGAGGATGTTCTGCTGGGTTTTATAGAATGCTCTGTGCAAAGATCACATTCTTCCCCCAACCCCCAGCCCCTGAGGTAGGGTCTCACTCTAGCCCAGGCTGACCTGGAATTCTCTATGGAGTCTCAGGGTGGCCTTGAACTCATGGCGAGCCTCCTACCTCTGCCTCCCGAGTGCTGGGATTAAAGGTGTGTGCCACCAGTCCGGGCAAAGATCACATTCTTGAGGTTGTGGTCATGTGGAAGGGGTCCATACAGAGGAAGAGAGAAGATTCTCTCTGAACAAAGGAAGACTTGAGGGGAGAGGAAGGGAGAAAACGCTCCAGAGGAATCTGAGTCCAGGAGAAGGGTGGGCATCCTGGCTGGGGGTGACTTGGAGTCACGGACTCATCTTGATGCCACGCAGAGAAGTCTGCCATGGCCACTGGGCAGCTTGTGACTCTGGCTCTCTTCCCCCCGGGGTTTGGGGGGCTTCTGCCAGACACCTCTGAGGAAAGTGTTCTGTATCGGTCCTGAGAAAAAAACCATGTGAATTCATTTATTTCATTCAGACAAGTTTAGTTCTCCACAAAATCACCAAACAAAATTATCATCTTGGGGGCTGGGGAGATGGCTCAGGGAAACCCATGTTTAAAAACAAGTAAACAAACAAGCAAACAAACAAAAAACAGTTGGCTGTGGTCACACACATCTGTAACCCCAGTCCTTGAGAGGCAGAAACTGAAGAATCGCTGAGGGCCTCCTGACACTGCAAACGAACTCGAGACACATATTGTCACTTGGTGCATCCAGCTTTTTGTGAGAGCTGGGGAATAGATCCCAGACTGTCAGGCTTTGCAAGCAAGTGCCTTTAACTGCTACGCCATCTCCTCGGCTCCCGTTTCTTCTTTTTCTCTCTTCTGCTTGGAGCCTTTCGTGATCGCTTGCTAAATATATTTCACCATGTTATTTACTTCTGGCTGAATGTTGGCTTCCCCACACCTAACTTCCAACCGCACATTTCAAAGATAAATCACTGTAATTATTTATTCTCTTGCAAAGGAACAGGAGGTATGTGAGGCAAACTAATGTGCACCTTTTACCCATCTCAATGGTCCTGTGGGAATGGGCTGCTAGGAGCCTCTAACTTTGTCTCCTATTTCCAGATCTGCCTATTGTATGATGGTATTTATTTATTCAAGAGGGAGAGAGGAGAAAATGGGTGCACCAGGGCTTCCAGCCACTGCAAACGAACTCCAGTTGCATGCGCCACCTTGTGCATCTGGCTTATGTGGGTCCTGGGGAATTGAACCTGGGTCCTTTGGCTTTGCAGGCAAGTGCCTTAACCGCTAAGCCATCTCTCCAGCCCTAAATTTTATTAATACTGAATTTAGTAAGAATATTAATTTGTGTGTTCATGCATGTGCATATACCGTCTACTGTTAGGTCGGGACGCAATGGAGTCACCCAGGACAGCAGGAGGGCAGACAGCTGGACGGTGACAGAGGAGTCATCCACATTCGCCAAGAAACTGTCCAGCCATCATCCCTCCCCTGCCTAACAAGGCTCCAGGTCTAGATTTACTGACCGCTTATCTCTCACCGGGTCACTTCTGGTCTCACCCTATGGCTAATGTAAAGAACAGAAATTTACTGCCCCAACAAAGAAATCCCTTCCCTTCCTCACCTTCCCCCAACTGAAGAGCCTAGAAAGCCCACTATCTGTAACCCCAAGCTGACTGCTCTGCTCTTGAGAATCAGTCCTGGCAGCTCGTGTTTTTCCCCCCAAATAAAAACTTCCATTTTTGCCTCAGAGTGGTCTCCATGGTCCTTGGTCACTCCTGAACCTTGCATCTACTTTTAAAAATTTTGACCAGAGACTCCCATAGGCCTGGAGCTCACCAAGTAGACTTGATGGTACCGGGCAAACCCCAGGGATCCGTTTCTCTCTGCCTCCTCGGTGCTGCGATTACAAGAGCATGCCACCACCTTCAGACTGCTTTCTTATGTGGGTGCTGAGGATTGAACTCAGGTCCTTATGCTTGCAAGGCAAGAAGTTTACCAACTGAGCCACTTAATTTATTTTTGAAGGACTCAGGAACCAGATGGACGCCATGACAGGCTTCGGAGTCCTCAGTAGGCCTAAGTTTCTGTTTCCCAGCGAGGCCTAAGTTTTTATTTTCTGGTGAGGGTGGGTTTAACAGTTACTGGAAACTGATCACGCCATACATTCCTGTAGTCATAGATAAGTTCAATTCCCCTAGCCCCAGCCCGCCAACTTTTAGCCCGCCAACTTTGCCTGCCAATGTCCTAAGCCAATCAGAAGAGTACAAGTGCAATTACTGTTTAAATCAACCAATCATGTACCCATCCCCTTCTTCTTTGTTCAAATCCCTATAAAAACCCTACCCTCCCACTACTTGAGGCTCTTGCATGGATCCACTGCATTGGTGAAGTCAAGAGTCCGAGCTTAAGCCCGAAATAAAGCTCCTTGCCCTTGCATACGTGTCTGGTTCTCCTTGGTGGTCACTGGGGGTGCCGAGAACTGGGCATAACAATTTTATATTTTTCTTTTGGTTTTTCAAGGTAGCCCAGGCTGACCTGGAATACACTATGTAGTCTCAGGCTGGCCTTGAACTCATGGTGATCCTCCTACCTCTGCTTCCTAAGTGCTGGGATTAAAGGCGTGCACCATCATGCCCAACTCAGAATATTTTTTTCTAGATATGATATTTTACTCAACTGGTAATCCTCCATTTAAAAAAAAATTATATTCATTTACTTATTTGAGAGAGTGTGTGCGAGGAAGAGTCAGATGCAGAGAGAAAATGGGCACACCAGGACCTCTAGACACTGCAAACAAACTCCAGACGTATGTGCCACCTGTGCATCTGAATTACATGGGTCCTGGGGAATCAAACCTGCGTTCTTTGGCTTTGCAGGCAAGTGCCTTAACCACTAAGCCATCTCTCCAGCCCTGGGTGTTTTGTTTTTTTTTTTCCCAGTCCAAATGGAAAAAAAAAAAAACACTATATCAGAATCATATGGGATTTTTTAAAATTCTTTTTCTTTTTTCCAAGCGGCTCCTAAAACAAATTATATGAGAATTTTTTTTTTCCCATCCAGTGGGATTCAGGTGTGGACATTTTTTTTTAAGGCTTTGCAGGTGATTGCAGCATGGGACTGTTGTATAACAAGGAATTTCACTGGCGTTTGTCCCTGGTTCCTGAGGAGATGACTTTAAATACTTAGAATTCCTTCCGTGCTAGGAGTGCCTTTATTATTCTGGGTGGAAGCTCCCGACCACCCCTGAGTTCTTGTTCAGAATGGGGAAGAGGTATGCTGGACAGACTGGCCATGGGACTAGAGCGCTGGGTCTTTCAGTGGGGGGAGGGGGGGTGTACTACCTCAATCTCTCATCATCCGGGGAAAGAAAGAGGCTGGGCCCTGAAGTCAGTCATACGCTAATGAGTCCATCACTTGTGTCTGGGTAAAGAAAACCCTGAATGCTGAAGCTGGGGTTGGGGAGCTGCCTAGTTGAACACGTCAATGTGGTGGGAAGTTTTCCATTGCTGTGGCAAAATGCCTGAGAAAATGAATTTATAAAGAGGAAGACTGTTTTTAAATATTTTATTTATTTGAGAGAGGGAAAGAGGCTGAGAGAGAGAATGGGCACACCAGGGCCTCCGGCCACTGCAAACGAACTCTAGACGCATGCGCCCCCTTGTGGGTCTGGCTAACATGGGACCTGGGGAATCGAACTTGGGCCCTTTGGCTTTGCAGGCAAACGCCTTAACCGCTAAGCCATCTCTCCAGCCCCAAGAGGAAGCTTTTCATGGTGGCTCATGCGTGGTTTCAGTCCTTGGTTGGTTTGAGCTGGATTGGTCACGGCAAGGAGGGCGTGGCAGAGGAGCCGCTGACTCCATAGTAGCTGGGAAGCAAAGGGAGACTAAGAAGCGGAGGCGCTGCGCAAATCTTCATGACCCAGCCCGTGGCCTAACTTCCAGAACACTCTACTCTCAAGGCTTCACTACCTCCCGGTAGCACCACAGGCAGGGACACCCAGTTTCTAGCCTTTGGGAGACATGAAAGATCCAGACTGTAACAGGGCCCCTTTCAGATCCCACTTATGTGCCTGTTTGGCCGGGTCTCGTTATCATCCTTTACACTGGAATCATAAAGGTAGCACTTTCTTGGATTCTGCCAGTCTTTCTGGAAAATTATTCAGCATAACAAGGGTAGGAAGAGCAGACCAGTTGGTCAGCAGTGCGGGTGGTCTGGCGCTTCCTGAACGTGTAGCTGGCATCTGTTTTGTATGAGGCTGGAGAGATGGCTTGGCAGTTAAGGCGTTTGCCTGCAAAGCCAAAGGACCCAGGTTCAATTCCTCAGGACCCACGTAAGCCAGATGCACAAGGGGACACATGTGTCTGGATTTCATTTATAATGGCTGAAGGCCCTGGTGTGCCCATTCTCTCTCTCTTAATTTTTTTTTTTTTTTTTTTTTTTTTTAGGTAGAGTCTCACTCTAGCCCAGGCTGACCTGGAATTCACTATGTAGTCCTAGACTGGCCTCGAACTCACGGCGATCCTCCTACTTCTGCCTCCCGAGTGCTGGGATTAAAGGTGTGCGCTACCACGCCTGGAAGAGCTGGCATCTGCAGAGAGGGCAGTTTTACTGCCCTCTTAACCCTTAAACTTGCAGGCTGTGTCTCCTGTGGGTGGTTAGCATGAGAATTGTAGCTACCAAGTTTGAGAACCACTGCTCCTGGACAAGTTGGTTGAGAGCATGGAATCAAAAGTTCCTTCAAGGTCATAGAGGGGATCCTCTCGGGGTCCAATTAAGGTTGGGGGGCTTATGGAAATATGTGGGGAGCAGACAGAAATGAGACCCTGTGCCTGGTCTTCAAAGCCCCCTAGAAAGATAAGAGTAGAAATTATGAACAATGACAAATGGTCAGTGCCTACATATTGTGGGTTATAGCTCAGTGTCAAAGCGGATATGCTACATGTCCCAGAAACAGAGAGCTTGGGGACAAAGCCACCAACTCTTTTAGCCTCATCAGCACCAAAATCACTACAGGAAGCCGGCCAGACGTGGTGGCGCACTCCTGTAATCCCAGCACTCGGGAGGCAGAGGTAGAAGGATCTCTGTGAGTTCAAGGCCACTCTGAGACGACATAGTGAATTCCAGGTCATCCGGAGCTAATGTGAGACCCTAAGTAAAAATAAAAATAAAAAAAAAATAACAAACATCACTAACTAATCAGGATTAGTTTTATGACCAGGGCAAAACTGAGCCCGCTGGTAATAGAATTAGCACTGCTGTAGCTGGGAAGACCAGCCCCCCCCCTTTCCTTTCTGTCTTCCATCCTTCCTCCTTTCTTTCCATCAGAGAGAGAGAAGGGGAGAGAGAATGGGTGCCAGGTCCTCCTGCCACTGCATACGGACTCCGAACGCATGCACCGCTTTGTGCATCTGGCTTTATGTGGGCACTAGGGAATTAAACCTGAGCTGGCTGGCTTTGCACACAAGTGCTTTTAACCGCAGAGTCCTCTAAATCACTTGTTAAAGTGTGCCGAACACAATAATTACAATATGTTCTTCACTGCTATAGTCTGAATTTATATTCCCCACCCCAAATTCATACATTGAAAATTCTCACCCCAAGGTGATAGTACTCGGAGATTAAAAAATAATAATAATAAATTAAAAAAAAAAACCCTTTGGGTAATGATGGGCTCACGAAGGTGGAGCCCTCTGAATGGGATGGGTGCCCTCATAAAACAGGTCTGAGCCAGGCAAGGTGGTGTTTGCCTGTAATCCCTGCACCTGGGCTGCGTGACACTCTATCTCGACAAAACCAAACCAAAATAAAACAAGATCAGAGAGAGACCTTTTGGCCTTTCTATCATGTAAGGCCACAGAAAGAAGCCATCTAAAAGTTAGAAGCAGGCTCATTCCTTTTGATTTTCAAGACTGAATCTGCCTGGACTTGATTTTGGACTTGCCAGGCTCCGGTCTATAAGAAATAAACTTCTGTTGTGTATTAGCTACTCAGCAGAAGGCATTTTCGTTAAAGCAGCATAGGCTGCATAGTGGGTACTGGGGAACTGAATCCTGACCAGTACCCACATAATGACAGATGCAAAAAGTGGCACATGTATCTGCAGTTCTTTTGCAGTGGCAATAGGCCCTAGCATGCCCATTTTCTTTCTTTTCTTTTTTTCATAGTCAACAATGTATTTTACTATACATCCAGATTGATACATTTCATTTATGCTTTTAAAGCTTCAATTAACATTTCAATAAAAAAATAAAAAACTATGTGCAGCAGTGGTTCTCAGGCACAGAATTTGAGAGAGTGTTGGAGTGAGTCTTCCCCCTGGCACGTCCTGGATACTGTGAGCCATGAGAGTGGAGCTATTCCTTCTGGCCTGGCTGCCTTCTTGACTGAATTTCATTACCGCAGTTTTAACAGGCATGCTATTGCTAATTGGAAACACTGAGTTTAAGTTTATAGCCTGTATTTTCTTGAAGTCTTTAAGACCTAAATGATTACTTTTTCCCGAACAGAGCTCCAAGTTCATCCAGTGAAAATCATGATGTCCATCTGCCTAAGAACCACTGCCTATGGTTATTCAATGTCTTCAGGCCTCACGGGATGAGGTAATGGTCTGATGGATTTCTTCTCAGTGTCTCTGGAAAGTGCTTTCCTCATATCAGAAGCATCTTCATCAGGCTCCCCATTGCTGGCTGAGCAGTACTCTATGACTGTCCTGCAGACACTGTAGCCCAGCTGCTTGTACATGTTGACTGCAACTTGGTTAGATACTCTTACGAAGAGATCCACAAAAAAGCCACCCTTTCTTTCTGAAATCTCCTCTAATAATTCCATAAGTTTAGCAGCCAAACCAAGGCGTCAAAATTCAGGGGCAACAGACAGAGCTGTGACATGCCCATGCCATTCTTCCCGAGCTACAGAACCTTCTGCTTTACCCATAATGTATCCCATGAGTTCTCCACCAGGTGCCTCTGCAACAATGAAATACTCTGGCCAGTGGGCAAGATACTGTAAATAAAAAGGAATCCCATAAGTTTCAGTAAGTGGATCCAGGTTAATGTTATTGAAACGGAACAGATCGTCGCAGGTGAATGCCCGGAGCGTAGTCATCGACGACGCCCCCGAGCCTCCAAACCAGCTCACTGCGACCCTATGCCCGGGCTGGTGGAAGTCGCATGCCCATTTTCTTTCTCTCTCTCTCTCTCTCTTTTTCTTTCTCTCTATCTCTTCTCGCAGATAAACAATAAAATTATTATTATTATTATTGGTTTTTCCAGATAGGGTTTTGCTTTAACCCAGGCTAACCTGGAATTCACTATGTAGTCTCAGGGTGACCTTGAACTCATGGCGCTCCTCCTACCTCTGCCTCCCAAGTGTTGAGATTAAAGGAGTGAACCACCATGCCTAGCTCTAAAGTTATTCTTAATATTATTATTTGTTTATTTTCAAGCAGAGAGAGAAGAGAGAGTGGGGAGTGGGGACACCTGAGTACTCCTACCACTGCAAGTGAACTCCAGATCCATGTGCCACTTTTGCATCTGGCTTTACATGGATACTGGGGACTCGAACCCAGTCCATCAGGCCTTGCAAGGAAGCATCCCCAACCATTGAGCCACTTCTCCATCCCCAATAAAAAAAAAAATTTAAGACAGGTATGGTGGTGCACATCTTTAATCCCAGCACTCAGGAGGCAGAGGTAGGAAGATTGCTGTGAGCTGAAGGCCATCCTGAGACTGCATAATGAATTCCAAGTCAGCCTGGGCTAGAGTGAGACCCTACCTCAAAAAAAAAATATTTTTAGGATGTCTTATTTATTTTATTTTTACTTATGAGAGAGGAAGAGAGAGGGGAGGGAAAGAGAATGGGCGCACCAGGACTTCCAGCCACTGCAAACGAACTCCATATGCATGCACCACCATGTGCATCTATCTGGCTTACGGTGGGCCACCCTAAGAATTTCGCGCTTTCAAAAATATTTTTTAAAGTAATCATTTATGGGCTGGAGAGATGCTTAGCAGCTAAGCCTGCAAAGCCTAAGGGCCCATGTTCAACTTCCCAGATCTCACCTAAGCCAGATACACAAGGTGATGCATGCTTAAGATCTCACACACACATAAAATGGTGCACACGTCTGGAGTTTGATTACAGTGGCTGGAGGCCCTGGTGTGCCAATTTCTATCTCTCTCACACACACTCTCTCTCTTGCTCGCCTTCTCTCTCTCTCTCATAAATAATAAAATAAAAAGAAGGCCGGGTGTGGTGGCTCACGCCTTTAACCCCAGCACTCGGGAGGCAGAGGTAGGAGGATCACAATGAGTTTGAGGCCACCCTGGGATTACATAGTGAGTTCCAGGTCAGCCTGGGCTAGAGTGAGTGAAAAACAAACAAACAAAAATAAAATAAAATGATATAAAATAAAATAAAATAAAGAATACAATTTGGTGACGGTTACTAAACATACACCTACATACCATTATCACAATCCAAAATTAGGATATTTCTATTGATTCAAATTGATTTCTCATGCTTATTCTGCCTTCTGCTCTTGACAACCATGGCTCTACTTTCCATCTTTATAGATTTGCCTCCCCTGCACATTTCATCCAAATCTAGTCACACAATAGTTGGCCTTTTGTGACTGGTCTCTTTCACTTAGTATGTTTCAGAGCTCATGTATCAGTGTGTCTCAGAAATCTGTCCCTTATTACAGGACAGTCTTCTACTGAATGGATATAGCCCATTTTTCTTATCTAAAAGCACTTCATGTAAGATCAGATGGCTCCCGCTTCTTGACTATTACGAACAATACTGCCGTGAACATTTATGTGCAAGTCTTTGTGTCGCGTAGGGTTTAATTTCCTTTACGGAGCTATCTCGGAATGAAATTGCTTTATGGTAAGGGGGATTTTTGTTTAACTTACTTTTCCATTTATGTTAAGCTCTTTAATTTCAACATGTCTTATCACTAGCTTTTTAAGGAACTATCAGTCTCTTGTTTCAAAAGAGCTGCATCATTTCAAATTCCCACCAGCAGCGTCTGGGGGCTCCGTTCTCTTCCGCTGTGACCCGCTTCGTATCGCCTGACTTTTCACTGATAACCGCTTGAGCGGCTCTGAGGCGAGGGTCGCGCTGCGGCTTTATTTTGGATGGCCTTGACCAGCTCTTCATTTCCTCTGCTGAGCGGCCCTGGCCATCTTTCCGTCTGCTTCTGAAGCCGAGTTGTCTTCTTGACTTGATGTTCTTCATATATTCTACAGCCACTTCCGCTGTTTGTCAGATTTCTGCTTTCCAAGCGTTTGTTCCCATCCCTGTGGCTTGTCTCTCCATTGTCTAAATGATGTCTGGCTGATGTTCAAAAGGAGATCTAGTCAGTTTAATCGATTAGGTTTTTGCTCCCCTAGATCTCGCTTTTCCATCCCCACCTCCCCCCACCGTTATTCATCTTGAGTCAATCTTTGTGTATGGAACTCATACACAGGGTGTAAATAATTCATCTTTTTGCATGTGGATATCCAGTTGTTCCAGTACCATTTGTTGCAATGACAATTCACATCGGATTACCTTGCCCCCTCCGCTTTTCTCCCCCCAAAATCAATTGGCCATAAATGTACTGTTTATTTCTGGGCTTTCAATGTGTTCCCATTGATTTATATGTCTTCTCCTATCAATTCCACCCTGTCTTGATTACTGTAGCTGTAGGTTCAGGTTGGAAACTGGGAGCTTGTTCATCTTTTTGGCACCTCTGATCCTAGCTCCCACTCTCCTATCTGCTGTCTTGCTGTCAGCTTCCATATCCGCTTGCTACCAGCGCACCTGATACTAGAATAACAATGGCTCCTTCTCTTTATTTTTCAATTCTTTATTTGGGAGAGAGAGAGAGAGAAATGGGAATGCCATGGCCTCTAGCCACTGCAAACAAACTCTAGTCGCACTGTGCCACCTTGTACATCTGGCTTTACATGGGTACTGGGGAAATGAAACCTGGGACCTTTGGCTTTGCTGGCAAGCTCCTTAACCTCTAAGCCCTCTCTCCAGCCCAAATAACAATGACGTCTTCTCATTATGTTTTACATTGGAGCAAGACTGTCTACCGCCCCAGGGGAAGACTGGGAAGAAATGGCCCCTGATGTGATTTCAGAATGGAGGCCCCTCCCTGTGTACAGATAAAGTTAGTAATAGGAGGTGGTCGTGTGGCTATACTCCTGGTCATAGCTCACCCAAGTACTGAGTTTATGCCTGGACATCATCACGTGACTTTTTTCTATCTACTATCCTCCCAGGACACCAACATTTTCTCCACCCACTGCAAACGAACTCCAGGCACATATCCTACCTTGTGTGTCTGGCTTATGTGGATACTGGGGAATCGAACCTGGGTCCTTAAGGCTTTGCAGGCAAGCACCTTAACTTCTAAGCTATCTCTACAGCAAGAGATAGTTTATTGTGAAGCCAGATATGAGTGATCATGGGCTGGGAACACAAATTTAGGTTACCCCAAATATGTTCCAACGTGTGAACAATGTCATGAAGCTTTTACCGAACAAAAGAAGGCCATAAACCAAGGCAGTTTTTGAATGCATTGGTGGAAACACCAGGTAGACAGGTTACAGCAAAGCAGGGAGATCTCTGCTACAGGCTGCAGATGCTGTCTGAGGACATTCTTAGCCTCTGGGTTGAGTTAGTACAGACCAAAAAGGTTCACCTGCCCACCTGACGGTCACAAGGATGGCAGGTTAGCCACAGAGGTGAGCAATGAAGATCTAGCAAGGAGTTTAAAGACAGCCCAAGAGGGGCTGCAGAGATTGCTCAGCATTAGGGCACTTAGCTGCAAAGCCGAACAACCCGGGCTTGAATCCCCAGTATCCACATAAAAGCCAGAGGCACAAAGTGCCCACAGGGCATGTGGAACTCATGTGCCATGGCTGGAGGCCCAGGCACACCTCTCAGTCTCTCTCTTTTTCTCTCTCTCTTCTCTCTGACTCTTTATACTTGCAAATAAATAAATAAATAAATAAATTTTTAAAAAAAGATAGCCCAAGATAATTTAGCTTAGAATCTGCGACATTCCATCTCTCTACAATCACAGAAGTTCTGTCAATCAGCCTCGTAGGAGGTTCGAAGTAGTTCACAGTGGCGTGATGTATGCATGTGTGTGTGCAGATGTGCAAGCCCTGTGAGCATGCAGACAGAAGCCGGAGAAGAATGTCAGGTGTCTTCCCCTATCACTCTTCTGCATTGTTTCCTTGACACATAGTCTCTCACCTAATCCACAGCTGCCATTTTTTGTCCGACTAGCTGATCAGCGAGCCCCACAGTTAATGTGGTCTTCCCATAGGACTGGTGTTACAGACATGCATGGCCCTGCCCAAGTTTAAATTTTTTTTTTTTATCATTTTGAAAGAGAGAGAGAGAATTGGTATGCCAGGGCCTCAGCCAGTGAAATTGAACTCCAGCTGCTTGCACCACCTAGTGGGCATGTGCAACCTTGTGCTTGCCTCGCCTTTGTGCATCTGGCTTATGTGGGATCTGGAGAGTTGAACGTGGGTCCTTAGGCTTTGCAGGCAAGCACCTTAACTGCTAAGCCATCTCTGCAGCCCCGGCCCTGCCCAATTTTTATGTGCGTTCTGGGGAATCAAACTTAAGGGTGAATCAGGTCCTCTCAGGCCCTCATACTTGGGTGATAAGCACTCTTATCCACTGGCCATCTCCTTAGCCCAGTTTAGAGAGGTTTTAAGTAACTCACCAGAGTTGGAATGGATTTGAGAAAACTCATGCATAATGGGCTCTTTGTTCTCTTTTAAAAATGAGAGAGACAGAAAGAGGCAGATAGAGAGAGAGAGATAGAGAGAGAGGAATTGAACCTGAGTCCTTCAGCTTTGTAGGCAAGTGCCTTTACTACTGAGGCATCTCTACAGCCTAGTGTATTCTTATTCTTCTTTTTTTTTTTTTTTTAATGGTTTTTCAAGGTAGAATCTCTCTCTCTAGCCTGGGGTGAGCTGGAATTCACTATGTAGTCTCAGGGTAGCCTTGAACTTACGGCGATCCTCCCACCTCTGCCTCCCGTCTGGCTTTTGTTTGTTCTCTTTTTGTCAAGTTGGAGATGGAACACAGATCCCAAACATGCTAAGCAAGAGTTCTACCACTGAGCTACATCTCCAGTCATTTCAGGCAATTTCATCTTTAACATTTTATTTATTTATTTATTGTTTTTCTTTTTTAAAAATATATTTTATTCATTTACTTGAGAGAGAGAAACAGGGAGAGAGAGAGAGAGAGAATGGGCATGCCAGGGCATCCAGCCACTGCAAATGAACTCCAGATGCGTGCACCCCCTTGTGTATCTGGCTTACATGGGTCCTGGAGAGTCGAACCGAGATCCTTTGGCTTTGCAGGCAAATGCCTTAACCGCTAAACCATCTCTCCAGTACCCCCCCCCCCCCTGCTTTTTTTTTTTTTCAAGGTAGGGTCTTGCTCTAGCCTAGGCTGACCTGGAATTCACTATGTAGTCTCAGGGTGCCCTCGAATTCATGGCGATTCTCTTACCTCTGCCTCCCAAGTACTGAGATTAAAGGTGTGTACCACCACACCTGGTGACTTTATTTTTAAGTAATGGAGACAAAATCCAGGACCTCTTTAGTGCTAGGCAAGACTTCTCCCAGCCAAACCACACCAGGATCAATAGATGATGTTTTCTAAACTGCAGTCACCTGACCATGATCTTCACAAATTTTGCCATATTTTAAAGGTAGATTTTTGCCATTCCTTTCTCTATGTTTTCTTCACATAACTTACCTTCATTGTGTAAGCGTGTTTACTTTTATTTTTATTTTGTTTTGTTTTTTGGGGGTAGGGTCTCACTCTAGCTCAGGCTGACCTGGAATTCACTCTGTACTCTCAGGGTGGCCTTGAACTCAAGGTGATCCTCCTACCTCTGCCTCCCAAGTGCTGGGATTAAAGGTGTGCGCTACCATGCCCAGCTTCTGTTTTTTTTTTTTTTTTAAGTAAACATGCCCAGCTGCATGTTTACTTTTAAATGAGCTCTTAAATCACTATTATAAATGAAAACTAAGAATCAATGCAAAGACAAATATAAAGCAAAAACAGTGGTATTGAGTTCTAACCAGACAGCATGCAGTGAAATCTATGTCTCATAATTTGGTTTCTCTTTGTTAAAACAGAGCTCAGGCTTGGGAAATGGCTCGAGGGGATAAAGTCCTTACCCCACAAGCATGGGTACCTCAGTTTGGATCCTCAGAACCTAAGTAAAAGCTGGATGTTATGATGTGGACCTACGGCAAAATTGGAGGCAGAGACAGGAGAATTTCCTGGAAGCTTGAGGGTCAGCTAACGTGGTGGACACAGCAATAAACACCAATGAGAGATGTTGACTCAAGGTGGAAAGTGAGGACCGATCCCCAGTGTTAGCCTCTGACCTCCACATGCACGCCGTAGCCCACCTGAGCCCCTGCCTCCCCGCCACACACAAACGTGTGCGCCTACACACACACACACACCAACAAAAACGAACCAGAAAACCAGAGATCCAGAGTTGGAGACCTGATAGCACCAACTGGATCTCATTTGTTTCTCTATCCAGAAGCATTGAGGGAGAATTATTTTTCACTGTTGTGGTCTGCTTCAGGTTGCTGGCAGAAAACACCCAGGCAAAAGCAGCTGGTGGGAGGAAAGGGTTTATTTTGGCTTACAGACTCGAGGGAAGCTCCATGATGGCAGGGGGAAATGTGGCATGAGCAGAGGCTGGACATCACCAGGTCAACAGCAGGTGGACAACAGCAGCAGGACAGTATGCCAAACGCTGGCAAGAGGAAGCTGGTTGTAACACCCATAAGTCCACCCCAACAATACATCACCTCCAGGAGGCTCCAGTTCCCAAATTTCCACCAGATGGGGACCTAACATTCAGAACACATGAATTTTTTTTTTTGGAGGGGGACACCTAATTTAAACCACCACACTCATTAAGCAAGTTTTTTTTTTTTTCTCGTTTTTTGAGGTAGGGTCTCACTCTAGTCCAGGCTGACCTGGAACTCACTATGTAGTCTCAGGGTGGCCTCCAACTCACGGCGGTCCACCTACCTCTGCCTCCCAAGTGCTGGGATTAAAGGCGTGTGCTATCACGCCCAGCTACTAAGCAAGTTTTTTTTAAAGATTTTATTTTTATTTATTTATTAGAGACACAGAGAGAGAGAGAGAGAGAGAGAGAGAGAGACGAGAGAGAGAATGGGCATGCCAGGGCCTTTAGTCACTGCAAATGAACTCCAGATGCATGTGCCACTATGTGCATGTGGCTTATGTGGGACCTGGAGGAACCTGGGTCCTTAGGCTTCACAGACAAATGCCTTAACTGCTAAGCCATCTCTCCAGCCCACTAAGCGAGTTTTTGATGTCATATCTATGCACCACCCCAAATTAATCTGTCCATGTGTGTGGGAAGCCCACAGTATATGATTTATGCCATTGCTTTTCAGTCTTTGCACAACGCATCCCATTAGGAGAGCAATATTTGTTGGCACACTGGAGTCCTGCTCACCAAGTGAAACTACTGACCCACAGGAGCCTCTAAAAGCCCAGGCATCACCCCTACTTTCTCCTAGGACAAAGGAGATGGGTATATTGGCATATTGGAGACTCATAGCTAGCATCTGTTAAGAGCCCTCTCTATGATTTAAAGATCCTGTGCTATTTACTCCTTTACGTTTCTGGAGCCCAAACATTTAGCTTGAGGTAGTTACTTCTAAATTTTATTTATTTATTTATTAGCCAGAACACACGCACACACACACAGAGAGACAGAGAGAGAGAGAGAGAGAGAGAGAGAGAGAGAAGACAAACAGGGTCTCCAGACACTGCTAAGGAATTCCAGATGCATGTGCCATTTTTTGCATATGGTTTTATGTGGGTTTTGGGGAATTGAAACCCGGGTCATTAGGTTTTGCAGGCAAGTGCCTTAACCACTGTGAAATCTCTCCAGCCCATGAGGTAGTTACTTTTTTGTTGTTTCTAATATTTTATTTATTTATTTATAAGCAGAGAGACATACATAAAGAGAGAGAGGGAAAGAGATGGAAAATGGGTATGCCAGGGCCTCTAACTACTGCAAACGCCAGATGCATGTGCCACTTTGTGCATCTGGCTTACATGGGTACTAGGGAATCAAACCAGGGTTGTTAGGTTTTGCAGGCAAATGCTTTAACCTCTGAACCATCTATCCAGCCTGGTAGTTACCTTTTAAAAAAGGTAGGCCTGGGAGCTCATGGGCTGGCTAAGCATCATCTCTGTACCTTCTGGAAAATTCTCTTGTGTGGTAATTAGCGTTTCCCTTTGTACATAGGACAGAGAAACAACGCTGAAATTGAGTTGCTATGTTACAATGGTAAAACAAATCCCCTTGCTCCTTGGTCATCAAATGGAACCTAAGACAGTTTCTCTTTTCGGGGTTTGTGCTACCCTTTTCTCAACTGATAGACCGGAAAATCTGACTCAGTAGGAAACAGAGGTGCATGGTTGCCCACATGTGCACTTACGGAAGCCTAATTCACAATCCTAATTTTACATGTGGGGATGCTCTTTAGTTCTGAAAACAACTGGTTCATTCTAAACTAAACAGACCATCAGGTGAGACAAAATCATTGGGCTTAAGGGCAATAGCTGAGACTCTTATTTGGAAGAGTTTGGAATAGGGTTGTGGCTCTCCAAGGCTTGAAAACGTCTCACACCACGTTTCCTGCTTCCACGGGTTACGGGAAGATTTCGGCTCACTCCTATTCCTTTTGTCCCCTGGCTTTATCCTAGAGATTGCCCCACACAGGCTGCAGCATTTTCCTGCATGGATACACTATCCTTCTAAATTTATCTGTGTATATTCCTCCTGCATGGTAGGGTTTTTTTTTTTCTAATTATGGGGGGTGTGGGACTTCTGAGTTCCTTTTTTGGGTGGGAGATTGGTTTTGGTTTCAGAATGGAATGTCCCAGAATAACCTCTATTTAAAAGAGTTCTTGTGTAGCAGTTTTAAGGACCTCCCATGACTGAGGCTCAGCTCTATCTACAGGCACCAAACAAGCAGGAGTATTTGCATCCGTGATTTCTATTCAAGGATTCCCATTATTTCAAAATACGGTCTGTCCAATTCTTCAGTGGAATCTAGAAGGAGCTCAGCTGTGGGTGGTATCCAAAGATGATATGAGGGGTGGGGGCTGGGGAGATGGCTTAGCAGTTAAAGGTGCTTGTTTGAAAAGACTTACGGCTTGGGTTTGATTCCCCAGTCCTACATAAAGCCAGATGTTCAAAGTGGAGCATGCCTTTGGAGTTCATTTGCAGTGGCAAGAGGCCCTGATGCACCCATTCTCTTTCTTTGACTCTCTCTCTCTGCTTGCAAATAAGTAAATAAAACAAATTTTGAAAGACAATATGACAAGAGGCAGGCTCTTGATCCACAAGGCTTTTCCATCACCTAAAGCATTGTTGAAATAGGAATTCTAAGACGGAGGTCTGGAGCGGGTTCTGAGAAACTTTCCTAGTAACAAACTCCCAGGTGATGGGGTGCTGCTGGTCCAGGGTCAGCCAAGGCGAGAGGATTTTTCAAACTTACCTGAAAGTGAGAGTCCTTGGAGTGGTGCACAGCCTACCTGGTCTTTCCATTAACAGCTCTCATTCATAGGTCTGTCCTGGGATTTAAAGAACCTGTCGTTTTGGGCTGGAGAGATGGCTTAGCGGTTAAGGCGTTTGCCTGCAAAGCCAAAGGACCCAGGTTCGATTCCCCAGGGCCCACATTAGCCAGATACACAAGGGGGCACATGCATCTGGAGCTCATTTGCAGTGGCTGGAAGCCCTGGCGCACCTGTTCTCTCTCTCTCTCTCCCTCTTTCTCTATCAAATAAATCTAAAATCTAAAATATTAAAAAAAGAACCTGTCATTTAGAGAAGCCTTCTTCCATGCTCTAGCTCCAAGCCTCTTCTTCAACTGCTCTGCCAGTACTCCTCCACACCCCGCTCTGTTCATTTTCCTCCTTCCCGTCCTCCAAACAAATATTTGGTGAGCATCCCCATGCTGGAATACCCCTCTGAATACAAAACTAGGTCCTGCCTATGTCCAGTGGAGGACAGTAAACAAGAAAATAAGGAAATTGGGGCTGGAGGGACTGCTTAGCTGTTAAAGCATTTGCCTGCAAAGCCAAAGGACCCAGGTTCGATTCCCCAGGACTCACATAAGCCAGATGCACAAGGTGGCACATGTGTCTGGAGTTTGTTTATAGTGGCTGGAAGCCGGTTCTGTCTCTCTCTCTCTCTCTCTAACTCTATCAAATAAATAAATAAATAAATAAAAACTTCTAAGAAAAGGAAATAAAGAAGAAAATTAAAGTTTGTAATGTACGTGAAGAAAAAGAAATATGATGATATGATGGAAAGGAAGAAGAAGAGGTGGGAAATCATTTATGCCAAGGTGTTCAGAAGAGCTCTCTAAAGGTGGCTAGATTGACCAGGCATGGTGGCACATGCCTTTAATTCCAGCATTCAGGAGGCAGAGGTAGGAGGATCACCATGAGTTCGAGGCCACCCTGAGACTACATAGTGAATTTCTGGTTTAGACTGAGACCCTACCTAGAAAAAAAAAAAAAATGCTAGATTGGAAATCATGTTCTTTTAGGCTAACGCACACTATGTGTTGAATGTGCCCTGTGTTTTGGAGGTCTATCGCCTGTGGTCACCGGGCGTCTCTCACCAACCCTGTCTACCAGTTATCTAAAGACCAACCTGAACATCACCTTGACCCGGGGTTCCTGCCACCAAATGTGACGGCTGTCCTCTATGAGCCCTAAAGCATGTGCTATGTCTCTGTCCTTTTCTGGAAGATTCCCTCTTAACTGGCAGCTGCTCTGGGACGAGAACGGCTGCGTGTTGGGGGCACACACTGCCGACTCATACATGCCACCTTGAATTGGTTTGCAATACTGGTAAGCGACACCGTTATCTTTATGTCATAAGGAAACAATCTTTTTTAAAATATATTTTATTTATTTATTTATTTGAGAGAGAGAAGGAGAGAGAGAATGGGCATGCCAGGGCATCCAGCCACTGCAAACGAACTCCAGACGCATGTGCCCCCTTCTGCATCTGGCTTATTTGGGTCCTGGAGAATCGAACCGGGATCCTTTGGCTTTGCAGGCAAATGGCTTAACCCCTAAGCCATCTCTCCAACCCCATAAGGAAACAATCTTGAAATAACTTAGTAACTTGCTCCAAGTTCTCCAACCAGCAAGGCAGGCCTCCCAGTTGATCCATTTTAGCATCTCCCACAGCAGATAGTAAACAGCATGAGGGTAAATGACTGCTTGACCTTTGCTTTCTTAAGTTAAAAAAAAAATTGAGGGTTGGGAAGATTGCTCAGCCACTATAAGGAGCTCCTTCCTCCCTCCCTCCCTTTTTCCCTCTCTCTCTTTCTTTCTTTCTTTCTTTCTTTCTTTCTTTTTTTTTTTTTTTTGGTTTTTCGAGGTAGGGTCTCACTCTAGCCCAGGCTGACCTGGAATTCACTATGAAGTCTCAGGGTGGCCTCAAACTCATGGCGATCCTCCTACTTCTGCCTCCCGAGTGCTAGGATTAAAGGCGTGCGCCACCACGTCCGGCTCCTCTCTCTCTTTCTTTCTTGAGGTAGGTTGTCTCGCTCTAGCACAGGCTGCCCTGGAATTCACTCTGTAGTCTCAGGGTGGCCTTGAACTCATGGCAATCCTCCTACGTCTGCCTCCCAAGTGCTGAGATTAAAGGTGTGTGCCACCACACCCAGCTCCTCAATTCTTTTCTTTTTTTTTTTGCTTTTTAAATTTAAGAAAGTAAAAGTCAAGCAGTCATTTACTCTTGTACTGTTTACTATCTGCTAAAGGCACTTGTTTGAAATGCCTGGCTGCCTGGGTTTGATTCCCCAGTTCCCAGGTAAAGCCAGACACAAAGTGGTATATTCATCTGGAGTTTATGTGAGGTAGCAAGGCCCTGGTGTGTCTATTTTCTCTCTCTCTCTCCTCTCTCCCTCTCCCTCTCTCTCTCTCTCTCTCTCTATCTATCTCTCTCTCTCTCACTCTCTCAAACAAATCTGAGGAACTGAACCCAGGCTATCAGGCTTTACAGGTAAGCACCTTAATCACTGAGTCATCTCTCCAGCCCTCAATTCTTTTCCTTCCTTCCCTCCCTCCCTCCTTTCTTTCTTTCTTTCTTTCTTTCTTTCTTTCTTTCTTTCTTTCTTTCTTTCTTTCTTTCTTTCTTTCTTGAGGCAGGGTATCTCACTCTAGCCCAGGCTGCCCTGGAATTCACTCTGTAGTCTCAGGGTGGCCTTGAACTCATGGCAATCCTCCTACCTCTGCCTCCCAAGTGCTGAGATTAAAGGAGTGTGCCACCACACCCGACTCCTCAATTCTTTTCTTTTTTTTTTTCAAATTTAAGAAAGTAAAAGTCAAGCAGTCATTTACTCTTGCACTGTTTACTATCTGCTATGAGAGACACAGCCCAATTTTTTATTTATTTATTTTTTGCGAGCGACAGACAGAGAAAGAAGAAGAGAGAGAGAGAGAGAGAGAGAGAGAGAGAGAGAATGGGCACACCAGGGCCTCCAGCAACTGCAAACGAACTCCAGATGCATGTGCTACCTTGTGCATCTGGCTGACGTGGGTCCTGGGGAATCAAGCCTCGAACTGGGGTCCTTAAGCTTCATAGGCAAGCGCTTAACTGCTAAGCCATCTCTCCAGCCCCACCCCAGTTTTTTCCATGGGTTCTGGAGATCAAACTCAGGTCTTCATGCCTGCATAGCAAGCACTCTTACCTGCTGTGCCATCTCCCCAGCCCCCAAAGGTTCACTTTGATAGCAGTGTACAAAAGTGAAATTGTGTTATGGAGAAAGACTGGGGAGTTGGGCACAGTGACTTGTGTCTATGATCCTGGTACTCAGGAGGCTGAGGCAGGAAGATCACTAGAAACTTGAGGGCAACTTGAGCAACAAAATGTGAGATGCTGTCTCCCCTCCCCCCCAAAATAAAACAACAAAGGAGAGCAAACAAAGAGAGCTGACAACTTAGAAAGCCCTAAAAGGATAAAAGAGGGGGCTGGAGAGATTGCTCAGTGGTTAAGGTGCTTGCTTGCAATTTCTTTTCTTTTTTTTTTTTTTTTTTTGGTTTTTTTTTTTTTTTTTTGGTTTTTCGAGGTAGGGTCTCACTCTAGCCCAGGCTGACCTGGAATTCACTATGGAGTCTCAGGGTGGCCTCGAACTCACGGCGATCCTCCTACCTCTGCCTCCCGAGTGCTGGGATTAAAGGCGTGCGCCACCACGCCCGGCTTCTTGTTTTTTGTTTTTTTTGAAGTAGGGTCTCACTCTAGTTCAGGCTGACCTGGAATTCATTATGTAGTCTCAGGGTGGCCTCGAACTCACGGTGATCCTCCTACCTCTGCCTCCCGAGTGCTGGGATTAAAGGCATGTGCCACCACGCCCCGCTCTTTTCTTTTTTTAAAAAATAAGAATGGGCACAGTGGGGCCTCTTACCACTGCAAATGAACTTCAGATCCATTCCCCACTTGGTGCAACTGGCTTTATGTGGGTCCTGGGGAATTGAACTGAGGCCATCATGCTTTGCAAGCCAAGTGGGTCTTAACATCTCTCCAGCCCTTGCTTGCAATTTCTAATAACCAGGGTTTAATTCCCCAGTACCCAATTCTCCAGTACCCATGTAAAGGCAGATGAACAAAGTGGTGCATGCATCTGAAGTTCATTTGTAGTGGCTAGAGGTCCTGGCACACCCATTCCCTCCCCTCCCTCTCTCTCTCTCTTTCTGTGTGTGCGTGTGTCTGTCTCTCTCCCTCCTTGAAATATTTTTTAAAAAACATCTTAAAAGAAGGCTGGAGAGATGGCTTAGGGGTTAAGGTGTTTGCCTGTAAAGCCAAAAGAATCCCAGTTCGATTCTCCAGGACCCATATAAGCCAGATGCCCAAGAGGGCACATGCATCTGGAGCTCGTTTGCAGTGGCTGGAAACCCTGCCCATTCTCTCCCCTCCTCCCCCGCCTCTTTCTCTCTCTTGAATAAATAAATATATAAAATATATTTTTTTTAAATCTTAGAGAAGGGGCTGGAGAGATGGCTTAGCGGTTAAGCCCTTGCCTGTGAAGCCTAAGGACCCCGGTTCAAGGCTCAATTCCCCAGGACCCATGTTAGCCAGGTGCACAAGGGGGCACACATGTCTGGAGTTCAGTTGCAGTGGCTGGAAGCCCTGGCGCGCCCATTCTCTGTCTCTCTCTATCTGCCTCTTCTCTCTCTGTCTGTCACTCTCAAATAAATAAATAAAAATTAAAAAAAATATTTAAAAATCTTAGAGAATAATCTATACATGGTATAGTATAATACAAAATACTTTAAAATGTTGCAACATCAAAAATGTAAATATAGGGGGCTGGAGAGATGGCTCAGCGGTTAAGGCCCTTGCCTACAAAGGTTGACAACCTTTGTTCAATTCCCCAGTACACAGGCTATAGGCCCTGGCATGCCCATTCTCTCTCTCTCTCTCTCTCTCTCTCTCTCTCACTTTCTCTCTCTCTCTGCTTGCAAGTAAATAAAATTTTTAAAAAATGTAAATATAAAGCCAGGCATTGGTGGTGCACACTTTTAATCCCAGCACTCGGGAAGCAGAGGTAGGAGGATCGCCATGAGTTCAAGGCCACCCTGAGAGTACAGAATGAATTCCAGGTCAGCTCTGGGATAGAGGGAGACCCTACTTCGAAAACAAACAAACAAACAAACAAGTAAATATAAACTCTAACCAACTACAAGGCACAGGGTATGTAAACGTGAAGACTACTGAACTGTCCAAGCATAGTTTTTGCTTAGCCTTGCAAAATTCTTAGGGAAGAGGATTTTCCCATCAGACTCCTCTGTGTCCCCAGCTAGTCCAGGGCATTGCAGCTAACAGCTCTTACACCGAACTGAATGAAGACTTTAGCAAGTGCCTTATCTCCCTTGACAGAGGCAGGAAGCATCCAAAGATAAATGTAAGTAGTTAATGGAGGAAGATAATGTTTTACTCTAGGCCAGTAACTGTTCTGAGTACAATCAGGCAGGGGCGAGGTAGATCCTATTATCTTCATTTGGAAGATAAAGGAACAGAGATATTAAAGAGCTCACAGCACTAGGCGTTCACACCTGGGCTGTTGACATTTATAGTGTCCATTCTCAACCACTGCCAAGGTAGCAGTTAACAGCAACGGTGCAGTCAGGTGACATGAGGCATTCTTCAATTAAGATGTCTACTAATACATACATACATATATATATATTATATATATATATATATATATATATATATATATATAGAGAGAGAGAGAGAGAGGAGAGAGAGAGAGAATGTTTACTATCAGCCAATTGATGTTTTGCTCCTGTTAGAATTCAAGGACATAGCAAGAGGATTAACACTCCCTCCATGGAATTACTCTAGACCTAAATTTGGCCCCTGACTTTGAAATAGGTCACTGTGTGTCCTTGCCTATGTTAGAAGCTTCCCTAAGACTTGGTCTCATCATTTGTAAGTTGGCGACAGATCAGAGGGACTCACCTCTCCCTGGGGGGGATGGGCCAACACTAAGCGTTGTTAAAACACTGCACAACACTGCTAAATATCAGTATGAATAACGGTTTTCATGTGGACACTTCTTCTCATGTTTATTTTCCTATAAATAAACAACAAAAGAAAATGGTGGAGAGTGGGGCAATTTGACTCTCTGCTGGACAACTGTTGGACTGTTCCCTGGTGTCCTGGCTGCTTTAACCAGACAACGGTCAGTCCAACAGCCAGCTGATGCCCTTGTGCCAGCACCAGCCTCTTGGACCACTTCGCAGCTGCCTGGAGGAAGCCCGGCCACGGCAGCAGTTGCCTCGCAACATTGAGTGCTGCGGCCGCCCTCCACTCCCTTCTAACCACTTCCACCCAGGCCCGAGGGGGAGCGCTTCCCCGAAGCAGCCAGGCGACTGCCGTGACTAGTCCAAAAGGCTGTAAACACAAACCTTCATCTCCAAGAATGGGTTGATGTACTTGGTCGAAGCACCCTTCTTCTGGGTTTGCACGCAGGGTGTTTGCTTCGCTTGGTGAGCCAGATGGGACACCCCTTCTTGGGCCTCGGAGGCTTCTCGCTAGCCTTCTTGTCTTGCCCGTTTTTAGTGCCCCAGGCTGAGGGAGAGCACAAAGGAAGGTGTAGAAAGGGCCGCAGGGCAGTGACCAAACCAGCTGGCTGCACCCCGAAGCTTCAGGGGAGGGGACGCTGCAAGAGTCAACAGCCCAGAAGAGATCAGAGGCAAAAGGAACTAGTGACTATCGCTGCCTCTCTAGTGGCAGTACTAACCCTCCTAGCAAGCTATAGACACTGACAGCTGTCAAGGGTGAGTCCTGGTACCCTAGGTCTACACAAGAGCTGTCACCCTAGAGGGCGCCACTGCTGCTGCTACCTGTGGTGGTCACTCCCTGCTGACAAGTGCCTAGGATTACAAAGGCTGTGCAAGACCAGCCTTTGGAGAGCTTCTCCTACAGGTAAAATTCCTATCCAGGTAGAGCAAAAGGACTCCAATCAGCTGCTTTGTAACAACAAAATTAACTATGCCTTTGGAGTTGTAATTATATCTGTAAGGCCCTGGGTCCCATCCTTAGAACTGCAAAATGAATGAGTGAATAAATGAAAAATGATTTTTTAAAAATCCTATCCTAAATGGAAAAACTCAGAATTCAGCATGGTAGCTGGGTCTGGTGGCGCGAACGTTTAATCCCAGTAGTTTGGAGGCAGAGGCGGAGTTTGAGGTCAGCCTAGGGCTACCGAGTGAGTTCCAGTCAGCCTGGGCTAAAGTGGGACCCTACTTTGAAGAAACAAAACAACAAGAAAAGAAGAATTGAGTATGGTTCTTGGCACCTCATAAACTCTCAATAAATGAGGGCCAGAGACATGGCTTAGTGGTTAAGTTGCTTCTCTGCAAAGCTAAAGGACCCAAATTAAATTCCCCAGGACGCACATAAGCCAGGTGCACAAAGTGATGCTTGTATCTGGGATTTGTTTGCAGGAACTGGAGACCCTGTGTACCCATTCATTCTCTCTCTCTCCTACCCTCTTTCTCTCTCTCAACTAAAAAAATGAAAATAATAATAAAAAGTATTTAAGAGGGCCTGAGAGATGGCTTAATGGTTAAGGTGCTTGCCTGAAAAGCCTAAGGACCCGAGTTAGATTCTCCAGGTCTCACATAAGCCAGATGCATGCACACAGTGCCACATGTGTCTGGAGGTCGTCCGCAGTGGCTAGAGGCCCTGGTGTGCCCATTCTCACTCTCTCTCCCTCCCTCTGTCTCAAATAAATTAATAAATAATAAATATATCTTAAAAATATTTTAAAATTATTTAAGGGCTGGACAGATGGCTTAGCAGTTAGGGCACTTGTCTGTGAAGGCAAAGGAGCTAGGTTCGATTCCCTAGGACCCACGGAAAGGCAGATGCACTCAGTGACACATGCATTTGGAGTTCATTTACAAGAGCTAGAGGTCCTGGCGTGCCCATTCTTTCTCTCTCTCTCTCTCTCTCTCTCTCTCTCTGCTTGCAAATAAATAAATAAGTGACTATGGGGCAGGGGTGTAGCTCAGTTGATAGAGTGCTTTTCTAGCATGCATGAGGCCCTGAGTTCAATCCGCAGAACTGCATAAAACTGGCTTGATAGCACAGATTTGTAATCCCAGCACTTAGGAGGTGGAGGCGAAGACTCACGAGCTCAAAATCATCTTCAGCTACATAAGGAGTTCAAGGCCAGCATGAACTAAACATGCCTGTGCTGTTCTTCCAATTACCCACTCTTGGCAACCCAAGGGAAAGATTCTTCATAGGTCGTATCTGTGTTAGGAAGGAGAAACAAATTTCCTTTTTCAAAAGTTTTTATTGGGCTCATCGGTTAAAGGTGCTTGCTTGCAAAGCTTGACAGCCTGGGTTTAATTCCCCAGTACCTATGTAGAGCCAGATGCACAAAGTGGTGCATGTATCTGGAGTTTGCAATGTCAGGAGGCCCAGGTGCACCCATTTCATTTTCTTTCTCTCTCTCTCTCTCTCTCACTGCCTCTTTCTCTATCAAATAAAGAAAAAAAATGTTTTAAAAAAGTTTTTGACAACCCCCATACCATGACCATAATCCCCTCCTACTGCCCTCATTTTCTCCCCCTGCATGCCCCCCCAAATCCTTTCATCTTTCCAATCAAATTCTTTTTTTTTTTTTTTTTTTTTTTTTTTTTTGCCTTCCTTCTTAGGAAAGTAGAGACATTCCTCTTGAATAGGCATGCTTCCAGTTTAGCCACTGACAAGGTAAGACTAGGTGTTTATAAGCATTCTCCTGGTAGCTTCTGGTGTTCTCCACATTTTGCAAGCTATCTTTGCCTGGGAGATACTCAGAAACTACCTTAAAAAAATGATGGTTTGCCAGGCATGGTGGCACATGATCTCTGTGAGTTTGAGGCCTGCCTGAGAGTACATAGTGAACTCCAGAACAGCTTGAGCCAAAGTAAGAACCTACCTCAAAACAACAACAACAAAAGAAAAAAAAAAAAAACACCTCAAAGAAGAGTTCAGGAGATGGCTTAGTGTTAAGGCATATGTCTGCAAAGCCAAAGGACCAGATTCAATTCCCTTGTACCCACATAAGTCAGATGCACAAGGTGGCACATGCATCTGGAGTTCAGTTACAGGGGCTGAAGGCCCTGGCACACCCATCCCCCCCCCTCTCTCTCCCTCTCTTTCTCTCTCTTTCTCCATATATATATCTGCCTCTTTCTTGCTCTCTCTTTGAAATAAATAAAATATATAATTTTTTAAATTCAAAAAAAATGGTGGCTTTAGCTAGGCATAGTGGTAACGCCTTTAATCCCAGCACTTGGAGGCAGAGGTAGGAGGATCACTGTGAGCTCAAGGCCAGCCTGGGACTACAGAGTGAGTTCTAGGTCAGCCTGGGCTAGAGTGAGACCCTCCCTGGGACAACCCCCGCCCACCACAAAAAATGGTAGCTTTTCTCAGAATAGTGCCACATGCCTATAACTTTAGCATTTGGGAGTGTGGGGCATGAGGGTCACATGTGCAACGCCAACCTGAGCTACATAACAAAATCTCATCTCAAGAACCAAAAACAAGCGGTGAGACGACTTCGTCAGTAAAGTGCCTGCTATGCAGGTGTGAGGGCCTGAGTTCAGATCCCTCAGTGCCCGGCCCACACGTAGGCACATGATGGCAGCCTGTTAGCCCAGGGCTTGAGAGCGGGGAGGAGACAGGCAGGTCCCCGGGGCAAAGTGACTAGCTAAACTAGTTACAGCTGAGTTCTCCGTTCAGTGAGTGGCCCTTACTGTTGCTGGGACAAAACACCTGATCGGAAGCAGTTTATGGAAGGAAAGGGTTTATTTCGGCTTACAGTTTCGAGGGGAAGTTCATCATGGCGGGGAAAGCATGGCGAGAGCAGACAGCCAGGGGGTGTCACATCTCCCCAGCGGCTGGAAGGCAGGAGTCTGGGTACTGGGCTTGCAGCGGGGCTGTATGACCCACAAAGGCGGCCCCCAGCGACCCTGCTCCTCCAGCAAGGCTCCGCTGCCCAAAGGGCCACCAATTTTCCCAACTTGCCACCAGCCGGGAAGCAAGTGTTCAAAACAGATGAGCCTATGAGAGTTCCTGCTTCAAGAAATACAGTGGAGGGCTGGAGAGATGGCTTAGTGGTTAAGGCGCTTGCCTGTGAAGCCTAAGGACCCAGGTTCAATTCCGCAGGACCCACGTAAGTCAGATGCACAAGGTGGTGCATGCATCTAGAGTTTGGTTGCAGTGGCTGGAGGCCCTAGTGTGCCCTTTCTCTCTCTCTCTCTCCAATAAATGAATAAAATTTTTAAAAATATAGTGGAGAATGATGGAAGAACTCTGGCCTGCACACACATGTGCACACACATACCGAAGGCTTGAACATATGGCTACACACACACACACACACACACACACACATACTTGCAAACACAGCCCCACACACATTAACACAAACACATAGCTGCAAATATGGTTCCACATACATGAACACACATACATATGGATAATACACACATACATTCTCAAGTACACAAAGCAAAAACTACTAACCCTACCCCCCAAAAATAATGTCTTTAAGTAACCATTAAGGCAAGTATTGGACTATATGTATTTGTTCATAAAAACTTTGAAAAGAGTCTATTTATTATGTATTTTTTAAAGATTTCTTTTCTTTCTTTCTTCCTTTTTTTCTTCTTTTTTCTTTTGGTTTTGGAAGGTAGGGGTTTCACTCTAGTCCAGGCTAACCTAGAATTCACTATGTAATCTCAGGGTGGCCTTGAACTCACGGTGATCCTCCTACCTCTGCCTCCCAAGTGCTGGAAATTAAAGGCATGCGCCACCACCCCCAGCTATGTTTTTTTTAAATTTCTTTAAATACCTTGGTTCAGTCAAGGAAAAGACTGTTCACTTTGAGGCTGTGTTTAAGGTCAACAGGACAGAAACATTTTTGCTAGGAGAACCATTGTAAGGATCTACAAACAGGACTAAGCTTGTCAGGGAACAAGTAAATGAACAACTTGGCTCTCTTCCGAAGGCCAGCCTGGACAACAGAAAAAGAGGGTGATGTCTGCTTACCATGACCAAAGCGATAAGGGCTTTCCAAAGAGATGAGCGAGGTTTGATTTTCAACCAGGACTCAGGCGGATAGAAGACAGTTTGCATGTTCACACTGAGCAGTTATGGCTCACCCTGAGCCCAAGCCCATTTATGTCACTAGCTTTTTCTCTGTTTGTCACCCTGGTTTACAGAAGAGGGCACGAAGGCTTTAGACTCCATGTGTGATGTGCGGCCCCCCACCCCAAGCAACCTAACGTCCTTGGTGTATAGAAAGTGCAACTACCTTAGCATCCTCTCTCTCTCTCTCTCTTTTAATTAAAACACATGGCTTTAAAAATATTTTATTTATTTTTTAATATTATTTTATTTTTTGTTTTTTCAAGGTAGGGTCTCACTCTAGCCATGGCTGACCTGGAACTCTATAGTTCCAGGCTGGCCTTGAACTCACCACAGTCCTCCTACCCCTGCTTCCCAAGTGCTGGGATTAAAGGCATGTGCTACCATGTTCCACTTATTTTCATTTATTTATTTGAGAGAGGAAAGAGAGAGCTAGAGAGCTCCAGGGCCTCCAGCCACCGCAAACGAATTCCAGACACATGTACCACCTTGTGCATCTGGCTTACATGGGTACTGGGGAATTGAACCTGAATCCTTAGGTTTCACAGACAAGAGTCTTAGCTGCTAAACCATCTCTCCAGCCCCCCGACCCCCTCTCTCTCTCCTTCTTGTTTCCTGCCTTCATCTCCCGGCATGGTCTCACTCTAGCCCAGGCTGAACTGAAACTCACACGGTAGCCCAGGTTAGCCTCAAACTCATAGCAGTCCTCCTACTTAGGTCTCCCTAGCGCCGGGATTAAAGGTTTGGAACCACATGACTGGTTTTACACTCATATTTAATAAGAAGTTTGCTAGACATTTAATACTAGCAGGAAATTTTCCTGGCCATGGATAAAAGAATCAGACCACATATTTGAGTGACTACTCCTTGTGGTAGAGAGGCCCTGAACTGTGGGAAAGTCATTCAATCTCTCTGGGTGGGTCTCTCTCTGTCTCTCTCTCTCTCTCTCTGTCTCTCTCTGTCTCTCTCTCTCTCTCTCTGTGTGTGTGTGTGTGTGTTGTGCCAACCCTATACGCTTGTGCCACTAGGTCCAGATTTATGTGTGTAGCTTTAAAACTGATTTGAGGGCAAAATGTCCAAATTACTTGAAATACTTGTAAAAACCAGAGGTTGGTCGTCTGTGCTCTGATTCTGGCTAGTGGGTAGGTAAGAAGGGAAGAGGGTAGCTAAAGATGGAATGAGGCTAAGCTGTGTCTCTGGTAGACATTTTGTTGGGGAACCAGACACGTTCTCCTTTAAAATACTCAAGGACGGTTGCGATTAGTATTCTGCAAGTAATGCCCTGGTCTTGTACGGCACAAAGTCCTACAACGTGTGCTGAAAACATAGCATTAGTTTTGTTTCTTTCCCACCTCCTAGAGGATAATTTCAGGGCTGGAGAGATTGCTTAGTGGTTAAGGCACTTGCCTGCAAAGCCCAGTGATTGGGGTTTAATTCCCTGGTACCCGTGTAAAGCCAGATGTACAAAGTGGCACATGCAGCTGGAGTTCATCTGCAGCAGCTGGAGGCCCTGGCATAGCCATATTCACATTCCTATTCTCTTACTCTCTCCTTGCAAATAAATAAATATTTTAAAAAGAATAATTTGGGCTGGAGAGATGGTTTAGCGGTTAAGGCACTTGCCTGAGAAGCCTAAGGACCCAGGTTCGATACCCCAGGACCCATGTAAGCCAGATGTACATGGTGGTGCGTGTGTCTGGAGTTTGTTTGCAGTGACTGGAGGCCATGGTGCGTCCATTCTCTCTCTCTCTCTCTCTCTCTCTCTCTCTGCCTCTTTGTCTGTCTGTAAAATGCAGTCATAGCCTGTGAGTGGCAGAGCTTAGCGGGAGCCCAGACACGTGCTTCAGGATGACTCTGCTGTGTAGACAGCAATATGTGAGATTAATTAAAACTTCTATGAAATAAATTTAAGTGGATTTTTTTTTAACCTAAGAGCTCCAAAGTGACAAATGTTTGCGATAAGCCTCAGAGTGAGAGAAATCAGCCTTTCATCTTTAAAGTCACCTTACTTACAGAGTAAAAACACACGTTCTTATAGGGACACAGGGGTCCGTGGGCTTTTTCTCACCCCTCCATTCCACCCATCCTCCACTCTTGATGTATCTTGCTGCAAGTTTACCCAAGACTAACTTTCAGTGAAGAAATAAAAGTTTTCAAAGCATTGGCCCTAGGGGAACATTCTTTAGCAGTTAGAATTCTTTCGTAGGTGACCTGTCACCCAGTCACTGGTTTTCTGTCTCTGATTTGTCAAAGGGGTGTAGAAATATTTCTACTCTCTCTGAAGGAATTCTTCTGTGACTTTTCCTACCTCCATTATACTTGTGGGCTGAATATTTCTCTTAATGAGAAAAGAGCTTAGTTTTGAGGGAACTGACGAGCTGAGATTGAGTTGCTTTTGAAAGAAAAATGTGTTCGTTGACATTTTAATCAGTCATAATATATTTTAAATTTTTTGGTTATGAAATTCTTGGGGGGGGGAATACAAAGTGGTATTGGGGCTTTCTGAAGAAACTACAGTTTAGTCACTAAATCATATAATGAGTATCACCAACAAAAGTGCTGATATTAAATCCCCCTTTCCAATATAACCACAAAAATGAATGCAACCACGGAGTCTGCTTGGCAGGATGCAGCCCTTGGCTTCTCAAGATAACCGCGGAAGAGGCTAGAGGTGAAGTCCGGGGAGGTGCCACGAACTAGCCTCACTTCATCCAGGCAACAGACCGTCACACGGACAGAACAATGAAGAACGTGACTTCTGGGACTGAGATCTTAGCCGGGGAATGTTGGCCGTAGTACACCAACCCTCAAGTTCATATTGGACAAACCGCACTACAGCCTTCACTGCCCTGACCTTATCCTGGACAAGGAAGAAAGCAGAAGACAGGCATGCTAACACAGGGCTCTGACAGAGCTGCTATGAATCATTTGTTTAGTAGAACTGCTCTTGGAGAATCTTCTAGAAAGGGCCAGGTAACAATATTTGGGGATGATTCAAGGAGGATGTATTCACGCCAAGAAATATGCAAAGTATAACTCACGTGATTTGGGGGCTTTAACTTCATCTCTTTTTAAATATTTATTTATTTATTTATTTATTTGACAGAGAAATAGGGAGAGAGACAGAGAGAGGATGGGCGCGCCGCTGCAAATGAACTCCAGACGCGTGCGACCCCCCTTGTGCATCTGGCTAACGTGGGTCCTGGGGAATCAAACGGAGGTCCTTTGGCTTTGCCGGCAAATGCCTTAGCTGCTAAGCCATCCCTCCAGCCCAACTTAATAAATATCTTTTAAGTTTATTTATTTATCTGAGAGAGAGAAAGAGGCAGAGAGCAGGAGGGAGGGAGAGAGAGAGAGAGGATGGGTGCACCAGGGCATACAGCCTTTGCAAACAAACTCTAAGTGCATGTACCACCTTGTTTATCTGGCTTATGTGGGTCCTGGGGAATCGAACCCGGGTCCTTTGGTTTTGCAGGCGAGCGCCTTAAATGCTAAGCCATCTCTCCAGTTCTAACTTCATATCTTATCTTTCCTTGGCAACTCATTGTTTTCCTTGGGAGAGCTCTGCTCATTTACATAGACTGCCGGTGTCTTTACTCTTTATCATTGCTTTGAATCGCATAGAGAAATCAGCAAGTCATTAAATAATTAAACACTTACTGAGCGAATTATAGTAAGAAATAGTTTGTCTCTGTTTCTGTTGTCTTTACCATTTTTAAAAATTATTTTACACGAAGACTGGTTGACAGTGGGTGACGTCAGGACTCAAGTATTTGCCTTCAGTCTTTGTTCTGGGGAGATGACAGTGCCCCGCCCCCTCCCCTTTGCTTTGTGCTTAGAAGTTGAGCCTTTGGGATTTTACACCGGGCCAGCACTTTATTGCATCTTTAGTGAACAGTCAACCGCAAGCACCCTGCACCTTAGCTTACATGACGTAGAGAGTTTTGCAAACTTATTCAAATACTGCTATTACTTTTTGTGTGTGTGTGCGGGGGTGGGGGGGGGGGAAACCCCTTCAGCCTTTTATAATTACAAAGGACTACTATCAGAACGGTATCTTGAACATTTAAAATATGCATATTTTGCAACCTGCAAAGCAGACTTCAGATTTGTAGCTAAGAATGAGTTCAGAAAAATTGCTATTATTTATTTATTTTTATTTTTTTTTTGCTAAGCCCAAATTAGTAAGACCCCTCCCCGGTGGATAGAAAGCGGCTCCTTTCCCACCCCTCCCCCACCCCACCCCAGGCGAGCTGGAGCGGGAGGCAGGCGAGTGGGCCGGGGAGGAGGCGCAGCCCGGGTGGGGCCCAAACGCTGTCACCCGCGCACAGCTGCTAATCCGTTTCCCCCGACTGTTTTCAGAACCGGCAGGGCTGGCGGTGGACGGGGTTTAGCTCTCTCAAGAAGGCTGGGTTCCTGAACCCGGTAAGGGAGCCTGGTGCAGTGTGTCCCCCCACGCCTCTGTCCTTGATGCGTGGTCTGCAGAGAGGCAGGGGAAGTTACAGACTCTTAGAACCCGGATCTCGGAGACCCTCTTTGGAATCTATCCACTCATTCCACAGCCAGGCCCTGGAAGGTTCGACACATTGCCAAAGGTCATATAACTGGTTTCTGGTAGGGCTGGGATTTTTAAATCCGGTGTTTTCTTCCAAGGCATTCACATTTCACCCACTAAGTAGATAGTACATTGACATTTAAAGGTGTATAAAATACAAACTCTACAGTATTCGACTTTTCCATTTCTTTTTATTATTTTATTTTTGAGAGAGAGAGAGAGGGAGAGAGGGAGAGGGAGAGGGAGATAGTGGGCGCGACATTGCATGCTTATGTCACTGCATCTGACTACGTGGGACCTGAAGATTTGAACGTGTGTTCTTAGGCTTTGCTGGCAAGCGTCTTAACCGCTAAACCATCTCTCCAGCCCTACAATATTTGACTTTTAATTGTAGTGAAATGCATGAAAAATTATCTTAATTTTTAAAAAGATTTTATTTATTTGAGAGGAGAGAAAGAGTTAGAACAGGCTGGTCAGAGCCTCCAGCCACTACAAATGAATTCCAGATGCATGCACCATCTTGTGCATATGTCTTTTGTGGGCACTGGGGAATTGAACCTGGGTTATTAGGCTTTGCAGGCAAGCATCTTAACCACACTGAGCCATTTCTCCAGCTCTTGATTTTTTTTTTTTAAATGAGATTCTGGGGATCAAACCCAGGGCTTTGTGCATGCTAGGCAAGTACTCTACCAACTGAGCTCCATCCCCAGCTTCTGTCTTAGCAATTGTTTTACAAAAATATTTATTTGCAAAAAGGGACAGAGAGGAGGGAAGGAAAGAGCCAGGGCCTATTGCCACTGCGAATGAACTCCAGATGCATGCACCACTTTGTGCATCTGGGGAATTGAACCTGGGCCATCAGACTTTGCAAGTAAGTACTTTTATCCACTGAGTCCTTTCTCTGGTTACTTTATGTAACCACAGAGAAACAATTGGAGGCAGAAAAAAATCTTTGAATATTGTATCCAACTAAGAGTAATCGTTTGGAAAATATAATGTATAGCAAAAAAAAAAAGAGATTGTTTTATATTTAGTGGCTGGATTTGAATGTTTCTACATGTTGTTGCTATGAAATAATATTTTTTGTGGGGGGCTCAAGGTAGGGTCTCATTCCTGGAATTCACTGTGTAGTCTCAGTCTGGCCTTGAACTCATGATGATTCTCCTAGCTTCAGCTTCCTGAGTGTTGAGACTAATTTTTTGGGGGGCTGGGGGGTATTTCTGAGGCAGACCCTAGCACAGTCTGATCTTCAACTCACTCTGTAGTTCCAGGCTGGCCTTAAACTCACACTGATCCTTCTACTTCTGTGTCCTGAGTGTTGAGACTAAAGACATGTGCCACTATACCCGACTTGAAATGCATTTTTAAAACATTTTTATTTATTGATTTATTTGACAAAGAAAGGTGGGGGGAGAGAGAGAGAGAATGAATGGGTGTACCAGGGCCTCCAGCCACTGCAAACCAACTCCAGATGCCTACGCCCCTAGTGCATCTGGCTAACGTGGGTCCTGGGGAATTGAACCTAGGTCCTTTGGCTTTCCAGGCAAATGCCTTAACCACTAAGCCATCCTTCCAGCCCATAAAATGCGTTTTTTAAAATGATTATTAGCAGAGTTGGGATCAGATAAAAATCAAACCTTACCATTTATTAAGTCATTTAATTTTCTGTTATTCTGATCCCCCAAGTAAAAAGGGAGTTTGCTGCAAGGTAAACAGGAATCCATAGTTTTCTTTCTTTTACCTGTCTTCTGATGGGCTGGAGATATTTATTTATTTATTTATTTTTGAGGTTCTCACTCCAGCTTGGGTCGACCTGGAGCTCACTCTATAGCCCAGGCTGACTTCAAACCCATCTTGATCCTCCTACCTCAACCTCCCAAGTGCTGGAATTAAAAGCACATGCCACCACACCATGGCTTCCATGATACTTTTTTAAAATGTTAGCATTTTCATTTATTTATTTGAGAGAGGAGGAAGGGAGGGGAGAGAGAGAGAGAGAGAGAGAGAGAAAGAGAAAGAGAAAGAGAAAGAGAATGGGTGTGCCAGGGGCTCCAGCCACTGCAAATGTTCCCAGACACATTCGTCATCTTGTGCATCTGGCTCATATGGGTACTGGGGAATCAAACCTGGGTCATTTGGTTTTGCAGGCAAGTGCCTTAACCACTAAGCCACCTCTCCAGCCCATCCATAAGACTTTTTTTTTTTTTTTAAATTTACTTATTTGCAAGCAGAAAGAGAGCTAGAAAAGAAACAGAAGAGAGAGAATGGGCATGCCAGGGCCTCTAGCCACTGCAAATGAACTCCAGATGCACGCATCCCCTTGTGCATCTGGCTTACGTGGGTCCTGGGAAATCAAACCTGGGTTCTTTGGCTTTGTAGGCAAATGCCTTGACCGCTAAGCCATCTCTCCAGCCCCATCCATGAGACTTTTAAGGAGCTTAGGAAATGTGATTATACTTTGCCTGCGAAGAAAAGAAAATTGAAATTTAAGATTATATCAGGAAAACATTTTAGTACTGACATTATGGAGGGAGGAACCCATAGTACCAAGCTCCTAGGATCCACAGTAATGATAATGACGGTTTGTTTCCTCCTGCTGAAGTGGAGGCATCTGACTCCCCACAAGCACTTAACCTTTCATCTTGTACTATTCGGAATTAATTTATAAATTCTGTGAGTCTGTTACATATTTATTTATCCTTTATTTATTTATTTATTTATTTTGGCTTTTCGAGGTAGGGTCTCACTCTGGCCCAGGCTGACCTGGAATTCACTATATAGTCTCAGGGTGGCCTCGAACTCATGGCGATCCTCCTACCTCTGCCTCCCGAGTGCTGGGATTAAAGGTGTGCGCCACCATGCCCGGCTTTATCCATTTATTTTTGAGATAAGGTCTCAACATGCAATCCAGACCTAGAGCTCCCTATGTAACCCAGAGTGGGCTTCAGTTTGTGACCCTCCTGCCTCTGCCTCCCAAGTGCTGGGATTACAGGTGTGTGCCTTCATGCGTGGCTCTTGCTTTTGAGTTTTATAAAGGAATATAAGCATGTGATTTAAAGAATTCTACAAAGTTTACACAAACCAGTGCCATTCTCCACACCCTTATTTCTTTTTTTAAAATTAAAAAAAAATATTTATTTATTTGAGAGAGAGAGAGAGAGAAAGAGAGAGAGAGAGAAGGAAGGGGCATACCAGGGCCTCCAATCACTGCAAACCCCAGACACATGCACCACCTTGTGCATTTTGGTTTATATGGGTCCTGGGGAAACGAACCTGGGTCTATGGCTTTGCAAGCAAGTGCCTTAACCACTAAGCCATCTCTGAAACCCTCTTATTTCTTTTTAAAAATATTTTGTTTATAATTTATTTGTAAACAGAAAAGGAGGGGGAGAGAGAGAAAGAGAGAATGGGAGTACAAGGGCCTCCTGCCATTGCAAATGGAACTTCAGATGTATGTGCCACTTTGTGCATCTGGCTCCACATGGGTACTGAGGAATCAAAACGGAGCCATCAAGATTTGCAAGCAGGGCTGGAGGAATGGCTTAGCAGTTAAGGCATTTGCCTGCAAAGCCAAAGGACCCAGGTTCGATTCCCCAGGACCTACGTTAGCCAGATGCACAAGGGGGCGCATGCATCTGGAGTTCGTTTTCAGTGGCTGGAGGCCCTGGCGTACCCATTCTCTCTCTCTCTCCCCCTCTTTCTCTGTCAAATAAATTAATTAAAATAAAATATTAAAAAAAAGATTTGCAAACAAACACTTTTAACCATTGAGCCATCTCTCCAGCTCCCCCCATCCCCAACTGTTATTTCTATGTCCCTTTCCTAGAGGCAAATGTTGTTTCAGTGCTGGCGATCGAATCCAGGGCCTTGAGCACACTAGGAAAGTTCTACCATGGACGACACTCCCAGGTCTATTTTTCTTCCTTTTTCTTTGGCATGTGTTTACGTGTGTGTGGTGTGCAGGTATGTGTGTATGCATGTTTGTGTGCATCTGTGTGTGTGTGTGTGTGTGTAGGCCAGAGGTCAACATCAAGTGCCTTCCTCAGTTGCTGTTCACCTTAAATGACACGGGATCTGTCACTGAACTTGGAGCTTAGCTAGCAAGTCCCAGGAATCTTTCCCTCCCCACCTCCCCAGCACGAAGATTTCAGAGTGCATAACCACACCTACATTTTACATGGGCACTAGGAATCTGACCTTGGGTCCTGATGCTTGTGCAACAAGCAATTTACACACTGAGCCATCTCCCATCCCCTATTTTTCAGCTTTTAAAAGTTGTTTCATCTGTTATTGAACTCTAAGAGATTACAATGCTGGTTTTTTTTTTTTTTCAGGACTTCCTGTTACAAAGGTGATAGTTTGGTTTTAGTTTCTCTTCCCCCCCTTATAAACACAGCTAGAATCACTTCTTCCTGTTCCCCAGCCTTATTCAGTTATTGTATTTCTGACTGACTGACTCAACGTTCAAACTGAAGTTAACTCGACTCTGTGGGTTAACTGTTGAGTCACGAGGGGTGCTATCATTACTTTTATTATATGACTTGCAGATTTCACTCAGCTAAGAATTGTCAGGGCTGGGGAGATGGCTCAGAGGTTAAAGGTACTTGCTTGCAAAGCCTGCTGGCCTGTGTTTGATTCTCTAGTACCCATGTAAATCCAAATGCACAAAGTGGCACATATATCTGGAGTCCATTTGCAGAGACCCTGACTCATCCATACATACTGTCTCCCCACAAATAAATAAATATACAAATAAACAAATAAATAAATATTAAGTTTGACCACTTGGGAACTTCCAGCTGTGAGTTTTTCCCTCAGCTGAGCCCAGACTGAGCTGGGGGGACCCCTAGCTCTTACTCTCTGCATGGGTTCTTTATCCCCTCCAGCTCCCCACGTGGCAGGAGCTCCTTGAACTTTCTTTTCTCTCTTTTCTTTTCATGGTTTTTTCCAGGCCTTCCATGTGGGATCTCTAGCCACGTGGGTGCCCTTTCTTGGCTCTGTACTTCCTTCAATAAATATAATAATTTAATAATTTTTTTTTCCATGGTAGGGTTTCACTCTAGTTCAAGCTGACCTGGAATTCACTATTCACTATGTAGTCTCAGGGTGGCCTCAAACTCATGGCGATCCTCCTACCTCTGCCTCCCCAGTGCTGGGATTAAAGGCGTGTGCCACCACACCAGGCCCAATAATTGAATAATTTAAAAAAAATAAGAAAAAAAAAAAGAATTGTCAGTGGTAGCTGGGGAGATGGCTCAGCACTTAAAGGGGCTTGCTTGCAAAGCCTGTTAGCTCAGATTCAATTTCTGAGAACCCATATAAAACCAGATGCACAAAGTTCATTTGCAGTCGCAAGAGGCCCTGGTATGTCTGTTCTTTCTCTCTCTCTCTTACTCTTTCAAATAAATAAATAAATAAATAAATAACTTAAAAAGAAAGAGTTGTCAGTGGAACATGGTAACACATGCCTATAATCACTTGGGAGGTTGAGTCAGGAGGATTACAAATTCAAGGCCAGTGTGGGCTACCTAGCTAGACTTTGTAAAAAAAAAAAACCAAAAAACCAAAAAACCAAAAAACTAAACAGTCTTCTCTGGCTAGAGAGATTGCTTAGTGGTTAAGTCGCTTGCCTGCAAAGCCTAAGGACCCATGTTCAATCTTTCTCTAGATCCCAACATAAGCCAGATGCACAAAGGTGACACAGCACAGGGTCACATGTGCACTAGGTGGCGCAAGCATCTGGAGTTCGATCGCAATGGCTGAGGTCCTAGCACAACAATTCTCTTTCTCTGTCTTCCTCTTTCTTTCTCGCTCACTCTCAATAAAAAAGTCTTCTTTCTTCATCTGTCTAGTTTTTTTTTAAAGTATGCCATTGTCATTAGTGCATATTTGCCATGAGATGTTTAAATGTCATCTTGATGCATTCATTCACATTCTTTCCAAGTCTCTTCTGGGACCTCAGAGCCTGTGTGAATGGAGGTGCTCCCAGGTCTTGTGCATCGCCCTGCGTGAGTTGGGACCCCTTCAGCATTTCTCCTGTGTTGGTTCTCATGTTCTCTGGAATCACATGTCCATTTTCTTTTCCTACTCCATCATTTTGGTGGTGTATGTCTGTCAGTGCTCTCTGAATAAAGGGGTATGTGTGTGTGTGTGTGTGTTAATTTGAATGTATGACTCCACAGAGTCATTTTGTTTTTGGTGTGTGTGTTTTGTTTTGTTCGTTTGAGGTAGGGTCTCGCTCTAGCCCAGGCTGACCTGAGACTCACACTTGTAGCCTAGGTTGGACTTGAACTCACATCTATCCTCCTACCTCAGCCTCTGGAGTGCTGGGATTATGGGCAAGAGCCATCACACCTGGATTCATCCTTCACACTTAACTGAGAAGTTTGCCAGACATTAATAGGAGTAGGAGATAATTTCTCTTGGTATCAATCTGATACCATTTCTTCACTTTCTCCTAACTTTCTGCGTTGTTGAGAAGCTCAGTGCCATCTTGATTTCTGATGCTTTGTGTGTGACCAGATTTCCCTCCATCACTCTGGAAGTTTGTAGAATCTTCCATTGGCACTCTACTGTCTTAGTCTGGTTAGGCCAGTATAACAAAGCATATTGGAGTCAGTGGATTATAACCAATAGAAATTTACTTATCATAGTTCTAGAGTCCAAAATCATGGTACCTCCATGGTTAATTTCTAGTGAAGACTTTCATTTTATTTTATTTATTTATTTATTTATTTTTGCATGGGGTCTCATATATCCCAGGCTATGAAGTCAAGGGTGAGTTTGACTTTTTTTTCTTTTTTGATTTTTCGAGGTAGGGTCGCTCAGGCTGACCTGGAATTCACTATATCGTCTCAGGGTGGCCTCAAACTCACGGTGATACTCCTACCTCTGCCTCCTGAGTGCTGGGATTAAAGGCATGCACCACCACGCCTGGCCTCTAGCCATTGCAGACGAACTCCAGAAGCATGCGCCACTATGTGCATCTGGCTTACGTGGGTCCTGGAGAACTGAACCTGGATCCTGGAGAATAGGCTTCGCAGGCAAGTGCCTTACCTGCTAAGCCATCTCTCCAGCCCTTTATTTTTATTTATTAGATATTTATTTATTAGGAGAGAGAATGCCAAGTCTCCTTCCTTTTTTTTTTTTTTTTTTTGGTTTTTTCGAGGTAGGGTCTCACTCTAGCTCAGGCTGACCTGGAATTCACTATGGAGTATCAGGGTGGCCTCGAACTCATGGCAATCCTCCTACCTCTGCCTCCCGAGTGCTGGGATGAAAGGCGTGCGCCACCACGCCCGGCCCAAGTCTCCTTCTTTATGGTGTACTTCCTCCATCCTTTACTTGGTTCACAGGTCCACAGATCCCAACATGATATGGTTCTGTTGGGGGGGTGCAGTTACCAAACTCTTGTGGGTGAGTCAAGGAATTGAAGGGTGTAACCATTTCTTTCTGTCCTTCCCCGTCTCCCCTCCAGAACACACTCTATACCCAGGATACCCAGTGCCTTCGGTTCTGGGCTTTGGCTGACATCTTGTCGGAAATTTGATTCTCAGCTGCCCCTGCTGCTGACTTAGGGTGCAATTCCTCCACCTTCCCCAGGAAGACTGACATAGCTGTGAATGTGACCTGCACATGTCTGGAACTGAGGGGATCCAAGCAGGACTTTAACAAAAGGAAATATTCCTCTTGCCATCAACCACCATTTGAACATAACCATGCTTTTTCTGAGATTCAAACCTTTCTTAAAAATTTATTTATTTATTTATTTATTTATTTATTTATTTATTTATGAGAGAGAGAGAGAAAATGGGCATGCCAGAGCCTTCAGCCACTGCAAATGAACTCCAGACGCATCCACCACCTTGTGCATCTGCCTTATGTGGGTCCTGGGGAATTGAACCTGGGTCCTTTTGCTTTGCAGGCAGGTGCCTTAATCGGCTAAGCCATCTCTCCAGCCCTTACCTGATTTTTATATTAGACTAACCTGTCTCAGTTGCAAGTAACAGAATTACAGTACTGGTTAATTTCCAGAGTGACAGAAAATACTATACACGTGGATGTGGAAGCAGGGAGACCAGTGTCCCTCCAGACTAAATATTTTCAGCAACTTAGACAATGGTTTCATTTTCCCCTGCAGAGATGGACAGAGCAGTAGCCTGCACCAGGAAACGGAAATGGAGAGGTGGTGGGCTGGTGTCTAGTTTATGTTACATCAGGGGAAAAGATGATAAATTCCCTCCCAGCACTAACTATGCAAACTCCTTCTAAAGGATTCTCTATGGGCTTCACTGCAATCTCTACCCTGCTCTTAGCTTGTCTTAGGCTAAACAGACATGTGATTGACAAATCCAGAAAACAAACAAACAAACAAAAACTAGTTGGAGCAGGAGAGCTTAGCAATCCTCCCAAAGGAAAGTGTAAAGTTTCTTCAAAAAGAAGGCAGTGCTGACGTTGTGTCTCAGTGGTAGATTGCTTGCCTGGGTTCAATCCCCAGTACCACAAAAGAAGAAAAAAAAAAGGTGGAGGGGCTGTGCAGAGCCAAGAACAACAGATGTCTTTTATGGTTCCTGCTCATCTGTTAAGGCTTCAGCTCAAGTGAACTTTCTTGATACCTTCCGTTCCCATCCTTCTTCCCGTGGCTTGGGTATCCCTCTCCTGGCTCAAGTTACATCTTGGCTGCACCCGCGGACTCATGTTAATTTATCATGGTCTCCTTGTGTGTGAGCTCTTTGAAGATGGGCACGGTGGCTTCTTCATGTGCACACCCAGCTCTTCAGACATCATGTGAGTTCTGGAAGGGTCTGCATTAAAGGAAAGGAGATGATTTGGTAGCAGATGCTCTTGTTAAGAGAAATAGGGCCAGGATCAGTGCATGACACGAGCTAGCTCATTTGGTCCTCCCAGCAACGCTTGGGGGAGGAGGCGCCATCCCTTCTGCTTACCTGCAGGAAGAGAAAGGTTTGGTTTTCGGAGCTGAGACAACTAATAACTGTCAATCATAGTTGGCACTCAGGTAACATACCCAGCCTGGCCCCCAGTTGGCCACCCTGATTTTCTCTCCCCTCTTCTTGCTTCCTCATCTTTCTCTGTGCTAACTGAACTCTTATAACACAGGGAGGGCTCTCCCTTTCCATGGCTTAGAAGTTTTTGGATACCCCTTTATTTTTGCTATCATCGTTATTGTTATTTATTTATTTATTTTTACTACCGAACTTCTTTTATGAAGCCAGCACCACCCTGATATCAAAACCAGACAAAGACAGAACAAAAAAGAAAATTATAGACCAATCTCACTCATGAACATAGATGCAAAAATTGTCAACAAAATATTGGCAAACAGAATACAAGAATATATCAGAAAGATCATTCACCCTGACCAAATAGGCTTTATCCCAGAGATGCAGGGATGGATCAACATACACCAATTGATAAATGTCATACACTATATAAATGGACTGAAGGACAAAAGTCCTGAACAAAGACGGCCCTCAACTCATGGCGATCCTCCTACCTCTGCCTCCCCAGTGCTGGGATTAAAGGCGTGTGCCACCACACCAGGCCCAATAATTGAATAATTTAAAAAAAATAAGAAAAAAAAAAGAATTGTCAGTGGTAGCTGGGGAGATGGCTCAGCACTTAAAGGGGCTTGCTTGCAAAGCCTGTTAGCTCAGATTCAATTTCTGAGAACCCAATAAAACAGATGCACAAAGTTCATTTGCAGTCGCAAGAGGCCCTGGTATGTCTGTTCTTTCTCTCTCTCTCTTACTCTTTCAAATAAATAAATAAATAAATAAATAAACTTAAAAAGAAAGAGTTGTCAGTGGAACATGGTAACACATGCCTATAATCACTTGGGAGGTTGAGTCAGGAGGATTACAAATTCAAGGCCAGTGTGGGCTACCTAGCTAGACTTTGTAAAAAAAAAAAACCAAAAAACCAAAAAACCAAAAAACTAAACAGTCTTCTCTGGCTAGAGAGATTGCTTAGTGGTTAAGTCGCTTGCCTGCAAAGCCTAAGGACCCATGTTCAATCTTTCTCTAGATCCCAACATAAGCCAGATGCACAAAGGTGACACAGCACAGGGTCACATGTGCACTAGGTGGCGCAAGCATCTGGAGTTCGATCGCAATGGCTGAGGTCCTAGCACAACAATTCTCTTTCTCTGTCTTCCTCTTTCTTTCTCGCTCACTCTCAATAAAAAAGTCTTCTTTCTTCATCTGTCTAGTTTTTTTTTAAAGTATGCCATTGTCATTAGTGCATATTTGCCATGAGATGTTTAAATGTCATCTTGATGCATTCATTCACATTCTTTCCAAGTCTCTTCTGGGACCTCAGAGCCTGTGTGAATGGAGGTGCTCCCAGGTCTTGTGCATCGCCCTGCGTGAGTTGGGACCCCCTTCAGCATTTCTCCTGTGTTGGTTCTCATGTTCTCTGGAATCACATGTCCATTTTCTTTTCCTACTCCATCATTTTGGTGGTGTATGTCTGTCAGTGCTCTCTGAATAAAGGGGTATGTGTGTGTGTGTGTGTGTTAATTTGAATGTATGACTCCACAGAGTCATTTTGTTTTTGGTGTGTGTGTTTTGTTTTGTTCGTTTGAGGTAGGGTCTCGCTCTAGCCCAGGCTGACCTGAGACTCACACTTGTAGCCTAGGTTGGACTTGAACTCACATCTATCCTCCTACCTCAGCCTCTGGAGTGCTGGGATTATGGGCAAGAGCCATCACACCTGGATTCATCCTTCACACTTAACTGAGAAGTTTGCCAGACATTAATAGGAGTAGGAGATAATTTCTCTTGGTATCAATCTGATACCATTTCTTCACTTTCTCCTAACTTTCTGCGTTGTTGAGAAGCTCAGTGCCATCTTGATTTCTGATGCTTTGTGTGTGACCAGATTTCCCTCCATCACTCTGGAAGTTTGTAGAATCTTCCATTGGCACTCTACTGTCTTAGTCTGGTTAGGCCAGTATAACAAAGCATATTGGAGTCAGTGGATTATAACCAATAGAAATTTACTTATCATAGTTCTAGAGTCCAAAATCATGGTACCTCCATGGTTAATTTCTAGTGAAGACTTTCATTTTTATTTTATTTATTTATTTATTTATTTTTGCATGGGGTCTCATATATCCCAGGCTATGAAGTCAAGGGTGAGTTTGACTTTTTTTTCTTTTTTGATTTTTCGAGGTAGGGTCGCTCAGGCTGACCTGGAATTCACTATATCGTCTCAGGGTGGCCTCAAACTCACGGTGATACTCCTACCTCTGCCTCCTGAGTGCTGGGATTAAAGGCATGCACCACCACGCCTGGCCTCTAGCCATTGCAGACGAACTCCAGAAGCATGCGCCACTATGTGCATCTGGCTTACGTGGGTCCTGGAGAACTGAACCTGGATCCTGGAGAATAGGCTTCGCAGGCAAGTGCCTTACCTGCTAAGCCATCTCTCCAGCCCTTTATTTTTATTTATTAGATATTTATTTATTAGGAGAGAGAATGCCAAGTCTCCTTCCTTTTTTTTTTTTTTTTTTTTTTGGTTTTTTCGAGGTAGGGTCTCACTCTAGCTCAGGCTGACCTGGAATTCACTATGGAGTATCAGGGTGGCCTCGAACTCATGGCAATCCTCCTACCTCTGCCTCCCGAGTGCTGGGATGAAAGGCGTGCGCCACCACGCCCGGCCCAAGTCTCCTTCTTTATGGTGTACTTCCTCCATCCTTTACTTGGTTCACAGGTCCACAGATCCCAACATGATATGGTTCTGTTGGGGGGGTGCAGTTACCAAACTCTTGTGGGTGAGTCAAGGAATTGAAGGGTGTAACCATTTCTTTCTGTCCTTCCCCGTCTCCCCTCCAGAACACACTCTATACCCAGGATACCCAGTGCCTTCGGTTCTGGGCTTTGGCTGACATCTTGTCGGAAATTTGATTCTCAGCTGCCCCTGCTGCTGACTTAGGGTGCAATTCCTCCACCTTCCCCAGGAAGACTGACATAGCTGTGAATGTGACCTGCACATGTCTGGAACTGAGGGGATCCAAGCAGGACTTTAACAAAAGGAAATATTCCTCTTGCCATCAACCACCATTTGAACATAACCATGCTTTTTCTGAGATTCAAACCTTTCTTAAAAATTTATTTATTTATTTATTTATTTATTTATTTATTTATTTATTTATGAGAGAGAGAGAGAAAATGGGCATGCCAGAGCCTTCAGCCACTGCAAATGAACTCCAGACGCATCCACCACCTTGTGCATCTGCCTTATGTGGGTCCTGGGGAATTGAACCTGGGTCCTTTTGCTTTGCAGGCAGGTGCCTTAATCGGCTAAGCCATCTCTCCAGCCCTTACCTGATTTTTATATTAGACTAACCTGTCTCAGTTGCAAGTAACAGAATTACAGTACTGGTTAATTTCCAGAGTGACAGAAAATACTATACACGTGGATGTGGAAGCAGGGAGACCAGTGTCCCTCCAGACTAAATATTTTCAGCAACTTAGACAATGGTTTCATTTTCCCCTGCAGAGATGGACAGAGCAGTAGCCTGCACCAGGAAACGGAAATGGAGAGGTGGTGGGCTGGTGTCTAGTTTATGTTACATCAGGGGAAAAGATGATAAATTCCCTCCCAGCACTAACTATGCAAACTCCTTCTAAAGGATTCTCTATGGGCTTCACTGCAATCTCTACCCTGCTCTTAGCTTGTCTTAGGCTAAACAGACATGTGATTGACAAATCCAGAAAACAAACAAACAAACAAAAACTAGTTGGAGCAGGAGAGCTTAGCAATCCTCCCAAAGGAAAGTGTAAAGTTTCTTCAAAAAGAAGGCAGTGCTGACGTTGTGTCTCAGTGGTAGATTGCTTGCCTGGGTTCAATCCCCAGTACCACAAAAGAAGAAAAAAAAAAGGTGGAGGGGCTGTGCAGAGCCAAGAACAACAGATGTCTTTTATGGTTCCTGCTCATCTGTTAAGGCTTCAGCTCAAGTGAACTTTCTTGATACCTTCCGTTCCCATCCTTCTTCCCGTGGCTTGGGTATCCCTCTCCTGGCTCAAGTTACATCTTGGCTGCACCCGCGGACTCATGTTAATTTATCATGGTCTCCTTGTGTGTGAGCTCTTTGAAGATGGGCACGGTGGCTTCTTCATGTGCACACCCAGCTCTTCAGACATCATGTGAGTTCTGGAAGGGTCTGCATTAAAGGAAAGGAGATGATTTGGTAGCAGATGCTCTTGTTAAGAGAAATAGGGCCAGGATCAGTGCATGACACGAGCTAGCTCATTTGGTCCTCCCAGCAACGCTTGGGGGAGGAGGCGCCATCCCTTCTGCTTACCTGCAGGAAGAGAAAGGTTTGGTTTTCGGAGCTGAGACAACTAATAACTGTCAATCATAGTTGGCACTCAGGTAACATACCCAGCCTGGCCCCCAGTTGGCCACCCTGATTTTCTCTCCCCTCTTCTTGCTTCCTCATCTTTCTCTGTGCTAACTGAACTCTTATAACACAGGGAGGGCTCTCCCTTTCCATGGCTTAGAAGTTTTTGGATACCCCTTTATTTTTGCTATCATCGTTATTGTTATTTATTTATTTATTTTTACTACCGAACTTCTTTTATGAAGCCAGCACCACCCTGATATCAAAACCAGACAAAGACAGAACAAAAAAGAAAATTATAGACCAATCTCACTCATGAACATAGATGCAAAAATTGTCAACAAAATATTGGCAAACAGAATACAAGAATATATCAGAAAGATCATTCACCCTGACCAAATAGGCTTTATCCCAGAGATGCAGGGATGGATCAACATACACCAATTGATAAATGTCATACACTATATAAATGGACTGAAGGACAAAAGTCACATGATCATCTCAATAGATGCAGAAAAGGCATTCAACAAAATTCAACACACACAGAAATCAGTAGTCTTCCTATATATTAACAACAAACTTGCAGAGGATGAAACCAGAGAATCACTCCCATGCACAATTGCATCAAAAATAAAGTATCTTGAAATAAACCTAACCAAGGAAGTGAAGAATCTCTGCAATGAAAAATTTAAAACACTCAAGACAGAAATTGCAGAAGACATGTTATTGTATTTATTGATTATTATTTTAACTAAATGTGTTCCCTAGACAGGTTTTTTGACGTAGGGTCTCACTCTAGCCCAGGCTGACCTGGAATTCACTATGTAGTCTCAGGGTGGCCTGGAACTCACAGCGATCCTCCTACCTCTGCCTCCCGAGTGCTGGGATTAAAGGCGTGTGCCACCATGCCTGGCTTCCCTAGACAGTTTTGTGCTGTTTTTCTTCTTCTTTGGTTATGAAGCCCAGGCTGATCTCAAACTCACTACCTAGCTGAGGATGAGCTCAAACTCGCAATCCTTCTGCCTCTACTTCCTGAGTCCTAAGGTCGTAGGCACGTACCATCACATCTGGTTTATTTGATGATGGGGATAGAACCTAGGGCTTTGTGCATGCTAGGCAAACTCTCTGCCAACTGAACAATGTCCCCAGCCTCTGGACAGAAACACTGGAATTCAAAGCTAACTACAGGGTTTTTGAAATTACAATTGATCCAGTATGGATTTGTCTTTCACTTGCAGGGAAATTTCTAGGCCCCTCCACTCACCCAAAATGACCTATTTGAGGCTAGCCTCTTAGGGCACAGTGGCTCTCTGTGAAGTATCCCAGTGGTCCTGAACTAATGCTCCCTCCTGGTTGCACGCTGAAGCTGAGCTGTGTGGGTCCACTAGACCAACTAAATCTGAATTTCTGGTGAATCGAGGACAATCTGAATTTAAAATATGATGCAGATGCTTCGGCTCAGTGGATTCGGAAGAACTCTGACGCCGGGCGTGGTGGCGCACGCCTTTAATCCCAGCACTCGGGAGGCAGAGGTAGGAGGATCGCCGTGAGTTCGAGGCCACCCTGAGACTCCATAGTGAATTCCAGGTCAGCCTGGGCTAGAGTGAGACCCTACCTTGAAAAAACAAACAAACAAACAAACAAAAAAAGAACTCGGCCTGTGTGTGTGTGTTTTTTTTTTTTTTTTAATTCTTCAAAAGTTTCATGCATGGGCTGGAGAGATGGCTCAGCAGCTAAACGTGCTTGCTTGCAAAGCCTGGTGGCCCAGGTTTAATTCCCAAGCCTCCCATGTAGACCAGATGCAACAAGTGGCCCAAGCTTCTGGTGCTTTCAGTAGCAAGAGGCCCTGTGTGCACACACACGTGTGCATGCAAAATAAATAAAATTTAAAAAGTTTCATACATTATTATTTTTTAAAGATTTTATTTATTTATTTGAGAGAGAGAGAGAGAGAGAGAAAGAGGCAGATAGGGAGAGAATGGCATGGCAGGGCCTTTAGCCACTGCAAATGAACTCCATACCACATGTGCCGTCTTGTGCATCTGGTATTAGGCAGGTACTGGGGAATGGGACCTGGGTCCTTCGGCTTTGCAGGCAAGTCCCTGTACTGCTGAGCCATCTCTGCAGCCCTCATACATCATTATTTTGTTGTTCTTCTTAACTTGATTAAAAAGATTTTTAAGGGGCTGGAGAGATGGTTAAGGCACTTGCCTCCAGAGCCTAATGACCTGACCAGAGTACAATTCAGCCATACCCATGTAAACCAGATGCACAAAGTGGCACATGCATCTGAAGTTAGTTTGCAGTGGCTAGAGGTCCTGGAGTGCCCATTCTCTCTCTCTCTCCCTCTCTGTCTCTCTTTGTCGGTATCTCTCTGCTTTCAAATAAATAAAATATTTTAAAAAATACTTAAAAATAGCTATTCTCAACTTGCACAGCACTAGATGTTTGACTAAAGAAGTCAGTAACAAGCCGGTATGGTGGTCACGACTTTAACCCCAGCACTTGGGAGGGAGAGATAGGAGGAATGTCACGCATTCTAGGCCAGATGAGTTCCAGTTCAGCCTGGGCCAGAGTGAGGCCCTATAAAAATAAACCAATAAAATTAAAAACGTCTATTTCTTCATGTTTCTACTTTTAAAGAGAAATTGTATACTTATAAATTTATATGTAAATTTATAAAACTTATAAATATATAAGTCTATATATATATGTTTGTCACTACTGAAGGCTGAACTCAGCTTTGCACATGCTAGGCTAGTGTCCTACCACGGACCTGCCCGTCCCTATTTATTTAGAGGTAATGTCTCACTACGCTGACTAGGCTAGCCTCGGATTTGCACTCCTATTGCCTTAGCTTCCCAGGTCGTTGGAATTACAGGCTTCTAACACATCCTGCTGTATGTATCCATTAGTTTTAGTTTGTTTTTATATATTCTCATGCAAGGAAGGCCTTTTATATCCAGATGCACTTCCCTGTATGTGAACAATGTATACATATTATGTATATGCTGGAAACATGGGCATATATTTTATATATAAGTCTACATATGCATTATTCATATCATAATTTTCTCTTATGTCCCAGGCTTCCCTTAGTATATTAACACCGATGCAATTTTCATTTCTTTTCACTGCTCAGTGGTGACTGTAAGGCAGTTTTGACTTCGAGTTAATAGTGGGCCCAGGGCCATCCTCCTGTCATTTGCCACCAGGCAGGCAGTATGGTCACTTGCCAAGGACCCTGCGCACGTTAGTTGCAGGTGCATGAAACAGATTCCGGGGCTGTGAAGGTTGTTTACAGTTTGCTCCACGGAAACACAGGCTTCCGTAGTCATGATCTCCTGCCAGGTGTGGTTTCCTCACTTACACAGGAGCAGGGCTAGCTTGGGAACCCTTGGTCATTCCATCAAGACTTTGGCCCATCTCCTATAAAGATGATCAGTGTCTGCGCAGGGGAGAAGGGCTAGCAGGGTGGGGGCACACGTTGCCAGGTAACTCACCGTCAGTTATTGAAGCTGGTGTGGGGTGAGTTAACCCCCTGCAGAGTGTGGCTCTTGTTCCTCATGCCTCTTCCCTTAGAGCCTTCAGCCAAGCTTCAGCAAACACTTCCTCAGGGCCTAAAAACTCATGATTTATGGGACATAAAACATCTTTAAAAAATTGTACTAAATAACCATTTGTGTTACATCTCATGATTTACAAGAGGCTTGATTTTGCATTATTGTAGGCAACAGAGCCTATTATCTTTTAAAAAGTTTTTTTTTTTTTTTGGTTTTTTGAGGTAGGGTCTCACTCTAGCCCAGGCTGACCTGGAATTCACTATGGAGTCTCAGGGTGGCCTCGAACTCATGGCGATCCTCCTACCTCTGCCTCCCGAGTGCTGGGATTAAAGGCGTGCGCCACCACGCCCGGCTATTTTTTTTTTTTTTTTTTTTTTTTAATTTGGTTTTCCAAGGTAGGGTCTCCCTCTAACTCAGGATGACCTGGAATTCACTTTGTAGTCTCAGGGTGGCTTCGAACTCATGGCGATCCTCCTACCTCTGCCTCCTGAGTGCTGGGATTAAAGGTGTGCACCACCACACCCGGCCCCAAAATAGGTATGTTTTATTCATTTGTATGTACAAGTGTGTTCATGTATGTGTGGGAGTGGGAGTGTGCATGCCACAGTATGTGCATGTGGCAGTCGGAGGATAATCTCTGGGTTGGTCCTCTGCCTTTCTACCTCATTTGATTCTCACCCCGCTGATCCTCTCTGCGCTCTATTTTCTATGAGCTTCCGGGAGATTCTCCAGTCCCTGCCTCCCATCCAGCCGTCAGTGTCAGAATCAGTATCAGTGTGCTGGGATTCAAGAAGCCCACCACACCCACCCACTCTCTCTCTCTCCTTTTTTTTTTTTTTTTTTTTTTTTTTTGGTTTTTCAAGGTAGGGTCTCCCTCTAGCCCAAGCTGACCTGGAGTTCACTTGGTACTCTCAGGGTGGTCTTGAACCCACAGTGACCCTCCTACCTCTGCCTCTCAAGTGTTGGGATTATAGGCTTGTGCCACCAAGCTCTTATTATCTTTTTTGAAGGAGGAAATCTGCATTTCCATCAATTCCACCCATACTATCAGTATTATGGCCTGTCCCATGGTGAAGGCTTGGTCATCAGAACCCATCACTGAGAAGTGAGGGCTTTAACTGATCAATGGGCTAAGCCACCAACGGATTCATAATTCCATGGCATAACTGGGAGGTGATGGAAACATTCGGTGGTGGGGCCTAGTTGATGGAAGGAGGCCACTGGAGGCATGTCCCTGGGGGCGCTTCTGGCTCACTCTCTCCGCTTCCTGGTGTCCATGAGACAACTGTCACACGCTCTGATGCCAGCATAGTAGGCTGTGTCCCAGACCCAGAGCAATGGATCCAGCCATCCTTGGATGGAAGCTTCTGAAACTGAGAGCCAAAATAAATCTTTCCTTCTCTCAGATGTCGACGTCAGGTATTTTGTCACAATGATGAAACGCTAACACACCTGATTTGTTATCAGGGATCTTTCCTTATCTCACCTACTGAAGTCTACAGTCTTTCTTTAAAAATATTTTTATTCATTTATTTGCAAAGAGAGAGAGAGAGAATGAATGGGTGTGCCGGGGCCTCTAGTCGCTACAAATGAACTCCTGATTCATGCACCACTTTCTGCATCTGGCCTTATGTGGATACTGGGGAATCGATCGAACCAGCTCGATAGGGTTTGCAGACAAGCACCATAACCACTGAGCCATCTCTCCAGCCCACACCTACATTCCTTAAGGGCAAGATTTCTATCAGATTTCTATGTATTATTGTCAGATTGCTGGCAGACCTGGCAGGCTGCACACTGATGTTTGTGAGATGAAGGTGTGAAGGTCAGTGAGGAAGTCATACCAATCTCAGATTGATGTTCAGGATTTTATTTGACTTATATGAAGAGTATCCTTAAAAGTTAAGAAACTTTACAAGGGAGATTCTCTAAGGACATCCCACCTCCCCTAACACTTAGAGACCTGGAGGCTTTCAGCTCATAACTTGCCAAAGGCTAGCGAATTCTTTCTGAACACTTGCTTAAGGCTCCTAATGTCTTATTGTTACTGCCTCAAAAGTGAACGCTTTTTTTTAAAAAGATTTTTTTTTGTTTATTTTATTTATTTATTTATTTGAGAGAGCCTCTGCTAGCCACTGCAAAGGAACTCCAGATGCATGCGCCCCCTTGTGCATCTGGCTAACGTGGGACCTGGAGAACCGAAAGGTCCTTAGGCTTCACAGGCAAGCGTCTTAACCGCTAAGCCATCTCTCCAGCCCATACAACCATTCTTTCTTGATGCGAACTAGGAACTTGGCTGTTTTTTTTTTTTTTTTTTTATTTTCCCCTCCCAAGAGTGGTGACCATGAAAACTATCGCTGGAACACGCAGGAGGAAACCTGTGAATACGAAAAATGCGCACACAGATATTTTCTTGGCCAATCCCTTTAAACTTGCAACAGGTTCTGTACACTGATAAGTGGTGGTCGGAAAACCAGAAAAATAAGTTAGGCACAAACACTATTTGCATATACGAAACCATAGAAAAGGAAATTTCGGGTACTTTCACAGTATTAAAAACAAGAAAATTATGTAAAATAAATGCACCCGTAGGTATAGAAAAACAACAACAAAAGCAATAGGTGAATGGGGGGGGGGGCAGGTCAGGATTTATTTAAAAAAATTATTCTGGCTGGAGACCAGTTTGCCTAGGGGGGCGTGACTCACATTTTCGCATCATTTGGATAAAGGGAATGGGGTGAGAGCAAGGATGTTCATTCCAGAGGCTGCCAGGGGCACGCAGCGCTTGATCGCGGTTCCCCGCAGGGCGCATCTCCTGGGCCGGCGACTGGCGCTTCTGGCCGGCGTTGATTGACCGGGCGCGCAGGTCAGGTGACCCGGGGCGCCACCTTCCCCGGAGCCAGAGCCTGGGTGGCCACCCAGGCCGGGCCACAGGGACGAACCCCGAGCCGAAAGGAGCAGATCTCGGTAGTGGTGCAAGGTGGTGGTGGGGGACAAAGTTACTGGGCCTGCAGCAGGAGGGGTGGGAGAGCCTCCGGGGAGCGGAAGCGCAGGAGCCGCGCGGGTCTGGGGAGCGGACCGGCGCGATTTCCGGCTCCTCGGAAGAGCGAGGCCCTCCCGGGGCGTCGGGACGCGAACCCCTGTCCCCGGAGGCCGGCGGCGCGGCGCCCCACCCTCCGTCCTCGACCGGCCGCGCGGCTTTCCAACAAAGGGGCGGCGGGGGCGGCCCGGGAGGAGGAGCCGCGAGCCGCTCGCGCGCACAAAGTTGTGGAGTCGTCCTTCCCCGGAGGAGGGGAGCCGCCGCCGCCGGCCGCGGGCTTTCTCCCGCCCAGGGCCGGGGAGGAGCCTCTGGCTGCACCCGGAGCCCGATCGGGGGACCTCGGAGGAGAGGTGCTCCCGTTTTCTTTTTTCTTTTTTTTTTTTTTTCCGACTCCTGTAGACCGAAAACTCTAGTGTCCGGTCAACTCGCCGAGCCCCGCGCGCCCGCCGGCTCCAGGTTTGCGCTCGGACTGTTTGCGTTTTGGCGGAACTACGGGGCAGGAAGATTGCACAAGTCGGGGGCGTTTCCAATCGGGTGTCAATTTTTTTTTTTTCCCTCCCTCCTCTTTCGGATCTTGTCTGGTTCTCCACGTTTCACTTAAAAAAAAAAAAAAAAAAAACCAAACAAAACAAAACTATAATCTTCGCACCACCTAACTCATCCCTCCCTGCGCATCTCCAAGCGGTTCCCGAGGCCCGAACTCGCGCACAGGAGTCTCAGCGCCGCTGGGACGCAGCGGTCCTCGGGCCAGCAGGTAAGTCCATGCATTATTGAAGCCACCGGCTGGGTAATGTGACCGCGGGCCCTAGGGAATGGGCGGGGGCAGGGAGGAGGTGGGACCTTTCTGCTACTCTTCCGCCAGGGTCCTGGGTCCCGAGTTCCTTAGGTCCCAAAGTGGAATGGTAGTCAACTTCGGCGTGCGCTTTCCTCGGGACCCCAGTTCAGCTCCCCTGGGCGAGAGAGAGAGAGAGAGAGCGAGCGAGCGAGCGAGCGAGCGACCGAGAGAATGTGAATATGTCAGGAGCTTGGAGAAGGCTTGGGTGAGAAGGTCTTTAGATTCAGTCCAAGAGTGACCAAGGACGCCCACTCCTCGGGCTGCTTCTGTGTTGTCGCCTTGCTGGCTCCATCCAACCTCCGTACCCCTCCGGGGAAAGAGGGTCGCGCGTCCCTGCTTGGCGCGGTGCAGGGCGCAGGGTCACTGATCTCCGAGAGGGGACGTGGCTTCCTAGGAGATCCTGACACACACAGACACACACACACACACACACACACACCCCTGCCTGGAAGGCGGGGCCCCGGCGGTGTCCCCGAGGAGAGGGTGGGGAGGGTGGCTGTGCGGTCGCTGGGCCGGGGAGCGCTTCCCAGCCGACCGCCTGGCAGGAGGCGTGCTCGACCTCGCGGTGGCTCGTGCTCCCGAGGGTGGGGCCCGGGAGTGGCGCGATCACCAGCTCCCGGCCAGCAGCTCTGGAGAGGCTGAGGGCACAGGGGGGAACCTCATAAGTGTGTAGTCCCGCGCGGTCTCCTGCTCCTACCCCCCCCCCCAGCTTCCCGGGACTTTTGGCATCTCTTGCTGCTACTGACAAGGTAATTCATGCCCCCACTTTGGCCTGGGTCTGAGGCTCTAGTTGCCCAAGGCCACTTGCAAAAAAAAAAAAAAAAAAAAAAAAAAAAAAAAAAAAAAAGCAACAAAGAGCTAATTGTAGGCCATGCAACTTTTAGTAGGCACATTGTTAAAAGAGATTTTATTTTATTTTTTTCAAGTCCCAGATCCCGAAAGGGTTGCGTTCTAAGGTTATTTTTACGTGCCTGACACTGAGACCCTCCGGGACCCTCATTTTTTTTTTTTTTGGAGAGCTCGAGTGGCATTCCAAGACCCACTCTCTGAGGGTGCCCCCCGTGGAGATCATCCTCTCTCATTAGCCTCCGGGTCATCTTGGCTGTCCGGGAACCTCGGCGGGGGTGGGGGTTGTCTGTCTGTTCCCCTTGTCACGATTGGGAGGGTCCGCGCACGAGTCCCCGCCGCCAGAGCGCACGAGTTCGGGGACGAGGCCGGATCGCCGCCGCCTCCATTCCTTTGGAACTTGCCTAGGGCCGCCCAAGTGGGGCTGGCCTGTCGGGGGTTGGTGGCCGGTGGGCGCGAAGGGACGCGGTGTGGAGTTAGCCACAGCCCAGGAATGCGAGGCTCGTGGGTCGTTCAGTTCCGAGGAGCAGGCGAGCGGCCGGGGTTTACGCGGAGCCCTTCCCCGCTCCCCCCCACCCCCTTTTACCAGCATTTATGAGACGGACCAGACGGTTCTTGAACTCTCCTTTGGGTGTTTACCCGAAATTTATTGCTCCTGTAAATAGCATTAATCATAGTGGTATTAACCTTCCCCGGAGCGCTTCCGAGAGTGTGAATGGCAGTTCTTGGCACTCTGCGGTCCTGTCTCAGCAGAGTGGCAACCTTGCTCCTCTAACCCTCTCCACAGCTCCAGCATCCCGAAGTGTTGGTTACCAGTTGTTGCCCAAGGGCAGCTGTTCATCATAACTGCACATTGTTGAACGTTTGGTCACCATGGCCCCACCTTTTGAAGGTTGCATAGTCTTACACTGTGTAATCCCTAAATTAAAAAAAAGAAACACTGGTTTTGTCTTTTTTAAGGCCATCCTCCCTCTTTTTCACATTCTTGCACCCTGACCCATGTGGCAGAAAAAGGCTTTTTTTTTTTTAAATATAGATTTATTTATGAGAGAGAGAGAGAGTGGGCGCGCCAGGGCCTCCAGCCACTGCAAACGAACTCCAGACGCGTGCGCCACCTTGTGCACCGTGGCTTACGTGGGTCCTGCCTGGGGAATCGAACCGAGGCCCTTAGACTTCTTAAGTAAACACTTTAATTGCCAAGCCATCTCTCCAGCCCGATGAAAGGTCTTGAAGGAAGACCCGGGGAATGCAAAGTGGAGTGGGCTGGCATCGGTGTGGGTCCCTCCTGACTAGAGTTTACAGAATAGGGTCGGTGGGGAGGAATCCTGGGGCGGCGGGCGCTAACCAATCACCACTGTGTACAGGGGTCCTAGAGCAGTTCTGGTGAATTCACTCCCAGCCTCTGACTCATGGGTGTGGAAGTGCAGGGTCACTTTGGGACACGTGCTTAGTGGTGAAATCTTAATAGTCTCCTCACACCCAGTTATATAAATTGCTGCAGCATTTGGCACTCTTTTGCGAGGGGGGGTTGTTTGTGTTTGTCTGTGTGCGTGCGTGTGTGTGTGGTGTGCCAGTGTGTGTCTCTGTGTACACGTGTGTGTATGTGCCTGTGGAAGCCAGAGCCAACATTGGGCGTCCTCAGTCATTTTTCATTTGTGACAGGGTCTCTCTCACTGAATTGGCTAGACCAGTTAGCCAGTAAGCCCCAGTGGCTTTCCTGACTCCGCCTCCCCTGTGCTGGCGTTGCACGCATCTTACCATGTGCACGGGTGCTGGGGATCCAAACTCGGCTTCTCCTGCTTCCGTGGCAAGCATTTTACCTAACCCCTCCCCCACTTTTTTTTTTTTTTTCTTTTTTGGTTTTTTCGAGGTAGGGTCTCCCTCTAGCCCAGGTTGACCTGGAATTCACTCTGTAGTCTCAGGGTAGCCTCGAACTCATGGTAATTGTCCTACCTCTGCCGACTGCTGGGATTAAAGGAGTGCGCCACCACGCCCGGCTAAACAGATCTCTCCAAGTAGCCCCCGCTGGCTTGAACTGCAATTCCGCTTCCGCCTCCACTGTAGTTGGAATTACAAGGGCGCGCTACCATCCCACCTGGCCTGCTTTCGCAGGGAAGGTCCTTTTAACTCTGTAACTCAAAAACTGGAGACCCATGGCTACTAGTGCCAACAAGTGACAGTGGCTATTGTTAAAAAGACTTCCCATTATTCTTTTTATTTTTCAAAAATATTTTTATTTATTTACTAGAGAGAGACAGAGAGAGGGAGGGAGAGAGGGAGAAGGAGGCTAGGAGAGAGTATGGGTGTCACGGGGCCATTTTGTGCATCTGGCTATACATGGGTACTGGGTATTGAACCTGGGCTGTCAGACCTTGCAAGCAAGTGCCTTCAACTGCTGGGCCACCTCTCAAGCCCTCCATGATTCTTTTTCCTCCTCATTCTTTTCTGGTTGTTTTTGGTTTTTCGAGGTAGGGTCTCACTGTAGCTCAGCCTGACCTGGAATTCACTATGTGGTCTCAGGGTGGCCTCGAACTCATGCAGATCCTCCTACCTCTGCCTCCTGAGTGGTGGGATTAAAGGCATGGGCTACCACTCCTGGCTTCTTTTCTGGTTCTTTGATCCCCTTTTCTGCTGTTTTTGCAGTGTGTTAGGAATTTTCGTTATCAGGACGAAAAACATTGGGGACTGGAGAAATGGCTGAGCAGTTAAAGGTGCTTGCTTGCAAAGCCTGATGGCCCAGGTTCGATTTCCCAGTACCCACGTGAAGGCAGATACACAAGTACTACGTATGTCTGGAGTTCATTTTCAGTGGCTAGAAGCTCTGGCGTACCCATTCCCCCTCTTTCTCATTCTCTCTCTTTTTGCTAGCAAATAAATAAGTCAAAGAGAAAAATTGGAAAAAATCAAGGAGCGTGGCGAAATAGACCATTATAATGTTAAGAAGTATCTCTGGCTACAGGAAATGAACGAAGTCCTGTGTACACAGCTTGCTGTCCTGCAGAGAGGAAAATGTCTGACCTGGAGACTCCGGTGTGAAGACTCCGTGTGAAGGAGGGCATCTGAGGGACTTCTTTCCAGGAAACTTAGGCAAACCTGATTTTCCATAATCACATATCTACACATTCCTCTGAACAAGATTTTTGGTTCTCCAATATATGAAGATTCACTTAAGAATTTAGCAAACCTGGGCTGGAGGGGTGGTTTAGTGGTTAAGGCACTTGCCTGCAAAGCCAAAGGACCCAGGTTTGATTCCTCAGGACCCAAGTAAGCCAGATGTATAAGGCGGCACATGCGTCTGGAGTTCATTTGCAGTGGCTGAAGGCCCTGGCAAGCCCATTCTTTCTCTCTCTCCCCCTCTCTTTCTCTCTATCTGCCTGTTTCTCTCTCTCCAATAAAAAAGAAAAATAAATGTTAAAAAAATTAGCAAACCTTTCAAAGCTTTGCACTTGAAGATGGGAATGCAATCACTATGATCCATGTACTCTATGTTTTTGTTTTAGTTTTAGTTATTTTATTTTATTTATTTGAGAGCGACAGAGAGAGAGAGAGAGAGAGAATGGGCGTGCCAGGGCCTCCAGCCACTGCAAACGAACTCCAGACGTGTGCGCCCCTTGTGCATCTGGCTAACGTGGGTGCTGGGGAATGAAGCCTTGAACCGCGGTCCTTAGGCTTCACAGGCAAGCGCTTAACCGCTAAGCCATCTCTCCAGCCCATGCTTTTTTTTTTTTTTTTTAACGTTCACGTATGTGCTGATGCGGGCATCCCGTGTGCTCAGGTGCAGTGGCAGGAGGAAAGCGTCAGATGTTCCCCTCAATCACTCACTCACCTGTTTTTTCCTTGCCGTGGAGTCTCCTGCTGATTCTGGAGCTAGCCATTTAGAAGTCCTAGCGATCCTCTGGTGCCTGCTCCCCATAGGACTGGGGTTGCAGAGTACACGCTTGGCCATGCCCAGCTCTTTACATGGGTTCTAGAGGTTCAAACTCGGGCAGCCTCAGGCCCTGTGCTTGTGCAGGAAGTTCACTAAGATGCTGTGCCAATCAGCCTGACCTGTTGCAGATTTTTTTTTTTCTTTTTCTTTTTGGTTTTTTGAAGTAGGGTCTCACTGTGGTCCAGGCTGACCTGGAATTAACTATGTAGTCTCAGGGTGGCCTTGAACTCATGGCGATCCTCCTACCTCTGCCTCCTGAGTGCTGGATTAAAGGTGTGCGCCACCACGCCCAGGCTTTTTTTTTTTGTAATTAATTTTTTTTTTTTAGTGTGTGAGAGAGAGAATTGGAGTGCCAGGCCTCCAGCAATTGAACTCCAGACATGTGCGCCATCTTGTTCGCATGTGTGACCTTGTGTGCTTGCATCGCCTTGTGCGTCTGGCTTACGTGGGATCTGGAGAGTCAAACATGGATCCTTAGGCTTTGTAAGCAAGCACCTTAACTGCTAAGCCATCTCTGCATCCCCTGCTGTAATTTAAAAAAAATTATTTATTTATTTGCAAGCAGAGAGACAGAGATAGATGGATAGAGAGAGGGAGTATGGGTGTGCCTGGGCCTTCAGCTACTGCAAAGGAATTCTGTGAATCTCGCTTACAAGAAGGTGCTGGGGCGATGAACTGAGATCATTAGGCTTGGCAGGCAAGTACCTTAACTGCTGAGCCATCTCTCCAGTCCTGTTGTAGTTTATTTTATTTTATTTATTTATTTATTTATTTATTTATTTATTTTCCTCCAGTGAGGGTTTCATATAGTCCAGGATGGCCTCAAAATCATTGTGTAGCAGAAGATAAATGTGAACTCCCGATTCTCCTGCGGCTCCCTCCACACTACTGGGTTGCAGCCGGTGCCATCATGCCACGTGGAGGCTACTTTGCAAAGTGCCAGGCAGCCAGCCAGCCCTTCTTGTCTATATTTTGAGACCTGGTCTCAGTAGATAGCCTAGGCTATCCCAGAACTCACTGTGTAGCTCAAGCTGCCCTGGGACTTGCTGTATTCCTCTTGCCTCGGCAACCATGCCCATCTCCATAAATTCTTAATAGTAAAGCCAAATAAAAATTTAAGAAGTTTATTTTTATGGTCCCATAAAATCTGAGAGATTGATGAACCAATCCATATATTCTTCTCTACCAGAGAGGAAAATGGCTCTGCAAGCTTTAGCAATTTGCCACTATCCATTTGCTTCAACCGCTTTGCCACAAAACTTTTATTCCTAAGTAATTTTGTTTGTAACAGAATACACCCATTTCCTGACTAAATCAGAAAGAGAAGCTATTATATGTTACATGTTTATATTTATTTAACAAAATAATAGCATATAGTGTAGTTCCTGAATATCTCCTTGTAAAACAGAATCCTAAGTAGTATAAAAATTTAAATAGCAAAACAGTATGATTTATTCTTGAATTAAAGGGCTGAGTTGCCCAGTCCTACATAGAAGTAAACCCTGTTTGTAATGTTTTTCTTCCTCCCTTTCTTCACTCCTCCCTCCTTCCCTCTCTCCCTTCCTTTTACCTTCACTTCCTCTTTTCCCCTCTCACTCGACTCTTTCTCTTTTTTCTCCCCCTCCTCATCCTCCTCTTCCTTCTTTTCTTTCCTTCTCTTCTTTTTAGGCAAGCCCATAGATGTGAGCCCCCTGTTTTTTTTTTTTTTTTTTTTTTTTTTGGTTTTTTCGAGGTGGGGTCTCACTCTAGCCCAGGCTGACCTGGAATTCACTATGGAGTCTCAGGGTGGCCTCGAACTCACGGCGATCCTCCTACCTCTGCCTCCCGAGTGCTGGGATTAAAGGCGTGCGCCACCACGCCCGGCGTGCCCCCTGTTTTTTAATGAGAGAAAGTGAGAGTGAGAGAGTGAGACAGAGAGAGAGAGACAGAGAGAGAGAGAGAGAGAGAGAGAGAGAATTGGCACGCCAGGGTCTCTAGCCATTGCAGTTGAACTCCAGATGCATGAACCACCTTGTGCACAAGTGCAACTTTGCACACTTGCATCACCTTGTGCATCTGGCTTACATGGGATCTGGGGAGTAGAACATGGGTCCTTAGGCTTCACAGGCAAGTGCCTCAACCGCTAAGCCATCTCTCCAGCCCCGCCCTCCCTCCTATTTAACATAGAACCTGGCTTATGCAAGGCAAGTGCTTTACCACTGAATTATTTCCCCAGCTCTTATTATTTTAAAACTTTTTACTTTGTATTTGGAGACAGGGTCTTACAATGTTGCCCAGGGCTGGCCTTAAACTCATTTTATAGCCTAGGCAGGCCTTGAATTTATAATCCTTCTGCTACAATGTCTCTAGTAGCTGAAATTACAGCCCTGTGCCATCAGGCCTGGCTTTTTTTTTTCTTTTTTTCTTTTTTAAAAAAAACAGGGTGTTACACTGCAATGGTCCTCTTGCTCTTCTTCCTCATCCTCTTAGTGCTGGGTTAGCAGGCATGAGCCATTGCCCGCCGCTTATGTTTGTTTTAATATGTGAGTTAATATGCTTTATCTGCAGATCATTGTTTGGATACTCTGACTATGATGTTCCCAGCTAAATGACTGATTTATTTAGTTGGCATTTGGGGTACTATTAAAGGGGCTGTTACCAGGATAGGAGACAGATTGCTGAACTTGAAATTGAACTCTGCTTCTTCGTGGGTTGTTAGCACAGTACATTTCAGGAAGTTTTGGGGACAATATAGAAGTGTAATTATTGACGTTCTTTTTTAAAAAAATATTTTTATTTATTTACAAGGAGAGGGAGGGGAAGAGAGACAAATGGGTGTGTCAGGGACTCTTGCTGCTGTAAATAAACTCCAGATCCTTAAGCCACTTTCTTCATTTGGCTTTATGTGGGTACTGGAGAATCGAGCGCAGGCCAGCGGGCTTTGCATACAAGCATCTTTAGCCTCTGAGCCATCTCCCTAGCCCATTATTCTTGACATTGTTGATGAAAAGGTGTCACCACAGATCCAAATCTTCAGATCTTTGCCTCTTTAAAGATGCTTCTCATACCCATACTCAGCAGAATTGGTGTGCTGAATCTTCCAGAAGAAAGTCTGTCAGTGGACAGAACATGTAGCCCTGTAGATCTGTAGCTCTGACCCAGACCATATCTGAGACCCAGATGTGCATTTCCAGCAGCTGTCTTTCGTCCTCTCCCCCTAAGTGCGTCAGAAGCCCTTCACATCCAGCAGATGCAAACCGCACTCAAGAGTTCTTCTTCCTGCCGTTGTCCTGTGATCCCCAGCCTAATGAATGACCCGGCTTCTGACTGTCACGTAGCAGCTGGAGAGTCATTATACATGCTAGTGATTAGAACCTCTCATCCTATCCTATCCTAACATTAGAACCCCTAATGTTCAGTTCTTCCCCAGATCTTAAAAAAATTATTTAATGTGCTTATGTGTGTGTATGAGAGAGAGACAGAGAAAGAGAGAAAGAAGAAGAAGAAGGATGAGGAGGAGGAAGAAGAAGAGGAGGAGAATGGGCATAACAGGGCCTCCTGCCACTGCAAATAAACTCCAGCTGCATGCTCCACTTTGCTCATCTAACTTTAAGTGGGTACTGGGAAATTAAACCTGGGCCTGCAGGTTTTGCCAGCAATGGCCTTTCACTGCTGAGCCCAGTCCCCATTCTCCACCATGCCTCGTTCTCAGACCCTAAGATCTTATTGATTTTCCTAACTTCATATCTGCATCTACTCATTTTCCTTTCCATCCAACTTTTGTTAGGTCACAATTATGTACTATCTGTAATAGTATAATGGAAAGATTAGCATAATAAATACCTAGGTGCCCTTCATTTTCTTTCCTTCATAAAGTGTACTTCCTCTGGCTCTATGTGTGCCTATCTATGCATATATACACATACATGCATATCGGCGTTCATACACAGACGTTGCACTGTTTGAAATTCAGTTGAAGATAACATCACCTTCATTAAATATCTTGTCAGTGTCTACAAAGACATTCTTCTGTCTAACAACACCATTAATTAATGTTAAAAAAGTTTAACATTGGGCTGGAGAAATGGCTTATTGATTAAAGCACTTGCTTGCAAAGCCAAAGGACCTAGGTTCAATTCCCCAGGACCCAAGTAAGGCAGATGCACAAGAGGGTGCATGCATCTGGAGTTCATTTGCAGTGGCGGAGGCTCTGGCACGCCCATTCTCTCTCTCTCAAATAAATAAAGAAAAAAAATAGTTAAAAAAGTTTACACTGGCACAATAATATTGCCCAAATTCATAGTTTTCATAACAATCACTAAAATATGTATCTATATTTTAACAATTCTGAACTCACACAGGATTTCATTTGGTTGTTAGGTTTCTTGTCTTGCTTAATCCATGGGAAGTCCTCTTCTTGCAGGAACTTTGGTTTTTGTGACGTGGAGAGTTTATTTTATTTTTTAAAATATTTTATTTATTTATTTGACAGAGAAGGAGGGAGAGAGAGAGAGAGAGAGAGAGAGAATGGGTGCACCAGGGCCTCCAGCCACTGGAAACGAGCTCCAGACACATGCTTCCCCTTGTGCATCTGGCTAATGTGGGTCTTGGGGAATCAAACCTGGGTCCTTTGGCTTTGCAAGCAAGCACCTTAACCACTGACCATCTCTCTAGCCCATACATGGACAGTTTTGAAACTAGGGCATTTGTTTTAACACTTTCCCCATCTCCCTTTGCAATTTGTCTGCTCATGATAAATTTTATGTTTGACACAAAAATACTGTGTAACAAAATGGTAGAGTGTATTTTCCATTGTGGAACTTCATGCACCATGGTTGGTTATGTAAAGTTGGATCACTCGTCCAGGATGGGAATTTCTTCTCTAACATATTTCATGAAAACATTTCAAAACATAGAGGAGAGTTGAAAATTATCATCCTGCATTTATTCACTTACAGCCTAGTTTCTTTAATAAGTGTGTTGCTCAGACCCAGTTATTCGCTTACTGGGCATCTACCCTAAAACCTTCAAACCACAGGCTAGAGAGATTTGCTCAACCATGTTTGTAGTGGCTCAATTTGTAATAGCTAAGAGCTGGATTCAACCCAGATGTCCATCACTAGAAGAATGGATAACTAAGATGTGGTATATCTACACAATGGAATTCTATATAGCAGTAAGAAAAAAAAATGACACAATGAAATTTGAGGAAAAATGGTTGAACCTGGAACAGATCATTCTCAGTGAACTTACCCAATCACAGAAAAAAAATCGCCACATAGTCTCACTCATCTACAGCACCTAACCTGAATCTACCCAAGATACCTTACATATCCAGCAAGCATCTCGTGGACTAGACACTAGGATGGAAGGGGAGGGAGGGGAGGGCATCAAAGGGGTGGGAAACACAAATCTAGACCCAAACGTCAATGGTACCATAAAATTCTACTTACTAAAAGACAAAAAAAAAAAAAAAAGTGGTTCCAACATATTTCTCTGCTCTACTTATAAGTCATAATGCCAGGAGGGCTGATCATGTCACCTCCCTACTTGCCTCACCTCCTGGATCTCACTGTCTTCAGGTGAGGACCAAGTTATCTTGAGAGGGGCCTCAGTTCTCCCTTCTTCCGTCAGCTAGTTTCACAGATGCATGTGCCTGGCTGTCTTCTGTCCAAACATACTGGGCTGGGCCCTTTCAGTTCTTGTTACTTCACATGGTAAGCTCCTCCTTTTTAGCTAATTAATTTCTTCCCATCCTTGAAGGCTGGTCTCAAATGCCACTTCTTCAAATAGGCCTACTCAGTGGCCCTGGTTAGGTCATCTTTGTCTATTACATGTATATTCTTTCTCTGTGTTTCTCTTTTGTACATTCGTTGATGGTCAGGGCTGTAATGAAATAATTCATTATATGATGAGCATTTGTATCTGTGAGCTTCATGGTGACAGAGGCTGTATGACAGTTGGCTTGTTGAGAGTCAAATCCCCATGGCCTGGGTTGATGCCTTACACATGGAAGGTGCTCAGTAAATTTTTGCTAGTTGCAATATATACCTGTATGTCACTGTGAGCATTAGAATATTTGTGCGTGTGTATTTCAAGTCATTGCTTTTCCTTGTCTTTGTAGGTATTGATGTCAAGCCGGACCTTGATTCAGAGTGGAAAGTCTTGAGGAGAGCATTTGGGAAAGTCTTTGGATTACATTTAAATTCAATCAAGATGGCCAAATACGGGGAACATGAATCTGGGGCTGATGACGGGCAGAATGAATTCAGTGACATCATAAAGTGCAGGTCTGGTAAGTGATGGATGGTCAACATAATTGTGGACCTTTCTGTGTCAGCTATTTTGAAGACAGCCTTCTCGGCTTGATTTGCGTTTTTCCGTTGTTCTTGTTGGTTAGACATCTGGAGAAAACAATTTTGACCAATGATTATCCTGTCTTAATTTCTCAACCTGGGTTTTTTCTCACCTGATGTTGCCTGGCATTGCGTGGTGACAACTGCCACCTGTCACGGAATGCTGCCCACTTATAAGATGACACCATTTTCTGAAGGTGCGATGGAACTGAATGCTTAAAGCAGGGAATACCATAGTTTCTGGCAGAAGAATCTTCTTATGGACCGAATCCGTAACCAGAGTCTCCTCTTCCCCCTACATTCTTCTTGGAGCCCAGTGCTGGCATCCTAGCTCACTTGTCTCTTTTGAAATTCCTTAGAGGCTTCTTAAGATACAGTTTTCCCCGGTGTCATCGAATCAGCCGACTTAAGACAGGTGGATGGTTTTCACATGAACATTTGGATTGGGGACCTCAGGATGCCACCCTTCCTCCAACCTTATCATACAACTACTGGCTTTTGATTCAGACTCTACAAATGAGTCAACTAGGGAGTTTTTTAACAAATACAGATACATTGGTCCCACCCCAGACCCACTGAATGAAGATTTCTGTATTTTTACAAAAGCTTCAAGAATGATTCCAGGTCTGGCTGTAAGGGGAGGTTTTGCTTTTTGAGCAGGCACAGACTTTCTGAGCTCCGTAAATTACACAGGACTCTTCCCTGGGTGTGAACGCTATACTTTGGTAACTTTCAGAGATACTTTGAGGGATAAAATTGCATTCAGCGTCACTTTCAAAAAAAAAACAAAAGTGGGCGCCGGGCATGGTGTTGCACGCCTTTGATCCCAGTACTCGAGAGGCAGAGGTAGGAGGATTGCCGTGAGTTCAAGGCCACCCTGAGACTACATAGTGAATTCTAGGTCAGCCTGGGCTAGAGTGAGACCCTATCTCAGAAAAACAAAAAACAAGGCTGGAGGGATAGCTTAGCAGTTAAGGCGTTTGCCTGCAAAGCCAAAGGACCCAGGTTCGATTCCCCAGGACCCACGTTAGCCAGATGCACAAGGGGGCGCATGTGTCTGGAGTTTGTTTGCGTGGCTGGAAGCCCTGGCATGCTCATTCTCTCTCTACCTCATTCTCTCTCACATAAATGAATGAATAAATAAAATATAAAACAATACATCTCAGTAAAAGATTTTCTTATTGGAGGATTTGTATTCTAACTTGCTGTTCTGGGCTTCTTCCTTTGGAGGAGTGGAAGAGGCAGAGACTGGGAGTGGAACGCTCTCATGTTGAGAATTGATTGATATATTTAATCTCTGAGTTTATGAAGATTCTTCTCTTTTCCCTTCCTCCTAAACACTTGGATTTGGACAGTCTAGAAGCCTTCTTCAGTAAAATATATGTGCATTTTATCTTAAAGTATTAGGACTATTTATTGCCCTTGTTGCATTTTATGCTGTGTAGAAGGTTTTTTTTTTTTATTGTATGCTTAAAAGCTATTTCCACTGTCTAAACAGAAATGGGGAGTTATCACGGGTAAGTAATGGAATTGTTTTGTGAATACGAAAGCCATACAGTGGTCTGTGGTACATCTGGGTGTGAGTAATACTTAGGAAAGAGCTGGAGAGTATTTGATGTCCAGTGAGCTAGGATTTGGGGTTAGGTGACAGTGGACCTTCTCCTGCTGTCGGGGGATGCTTGTGGAGGTCAGCATTAATGTAATATTAACAGCCTTCCACAGCAGGCGTTAGAAAAGCTTCACAGGTATGCAAAGGTTTTTGAGATGATAAGCTAATAATAAATGATGATGATAAAATTTTCATGTCTATGTATGTGTGGCGTGTGTGCATGCACGTTCATATGTACGTGTGCGGATGCACGTGCGGTTGCTGGTATGGGGTGCAAAGTGCGTGTGGAGGCCAGAGGTTCACGTTGGGAATATTTCCATCAATTGCTCTCCACTTTATTGTTTGAAATGGTCTCTTGTTGAATTTAGAGGTCCTGGGTTAGATTAGACTGGCTGGCCAGTAAGTCCCAGGAATCCCCCTGTCTCTGCCTCCCTAGTGCTGGGATGACAGGTGTGTGTGGCCACATGCAGCTTTTCCTGGGTGATGGATCCGAACTCTGTTTCCATGCTGGCATGGCAAGCACTTTACCCACTGAGCCATCTCACCAGCCCCCTAAAACTAATCTTTGAGAGAGAGAGAGAGAGAGAGAGAGAGAGAGAGAGAGAGAGAATAAGCACTCCAGGGTCTCTAGCCACTGCAAACCAACTCCAGACTAATGTGCCACCTTGTGCATCCGGCTTTATGTGGGTACTGGGGAATCGAACTGAGGTCCTTAGGCTTTTCAGACAAGCGCCTTAGCCACAGAGGTACCTCCCCAGCCTTCCCCCACCCCGACCCAAGAATATATATATATATTTTTTGGTTTTTCGCAGTAGGGTCTCACTCTAGACCAGGCTGACCTGGAACTCACTATGTAGTCTCAGGGTGGCCTCCAATTCAAGGCGATCCTCCTACCTCTGCCTCTCAAGTGCTGGGATTAAAGGCGTGCGCCACCACGCCCAGCTCCCAAGAATAATTTTTAAGGGAAATAAGTTGCTAGTGGAGTCCATGGTTTTAAAAACTTCTGCTTGGAGCATTATAAAATAGAAAATTGCGGCGTGGTTTGGGATGCATACAAAAACGAAGCACACCCTCGCTGCTTTTCTTTCAGTGAGTAACCTATGCACTTTTAAGCTGGTCACCCTCCTCGGCTGGTCACAGTGCTGTTGTGGGTTTTAGGCCAGATCCCCCTAGAAAGGGCAGACCTCAGGACTGTGGGTAGCATTCCAACTAGCCCAGCCAGGGGAGCTGACTGTGAAGAGACAGGACCTACTGCTTCTCTGTCTCCGTTCATCTTCTGTTCTGGTCTGTCATCCTCTGCTGAGAGTTGACAAAGGGGAAAACACTGGAGGACAGGCAGTCCTTGGGGGGGGGGGGAGATAGAGAGATTGATAATCTGCTTCTGACGTGAATTCCTTTCTCTGTCTTTCTGTGCCTGCTGCTCAAGGCTTTTAACCGACTGGTGCAAAAAGGTAGGATTTCAGATGAACTGACATTTGGCAGAGGGTAAGCCCTGGTCTGATGCCCAGAGACGTCCTGTGTTATTGAAAGAGCTGGTAGAGATGTGTGGGGGAGGAAGAAGACAGAGCTGATGAAATAAAAAGACGGCAAATTCCTTAATACAGAAGCTTAAACGTGGCTCCATTCTAGCAAGGTTCCTAAGAACATGTTGTGTTATGTTTGGGATAAATTCCTCTTGCTTGACAAGGTGGAGTGTTAGGAAAAGGATGAGAAGGGCGACCTTCTTTGTTGACCTTTCAGAATCCTTGAGACAACACAATGGCTAAGTTGTGTTTAGGGACTCGGTAATCCTTCTTTTTTTTTTTTTCTTCTTAAAGAAGTTTTTGCGAGAGGATTTTTTTTTTCTTTTCTCAGCAGCTTAAGGGACTGTGAAAAATGCATTGAAGGGAAGACTTTGAGCAGGTTTTTTTTTTTTTTTTTTCCATGAGCCCTGGGGACTTGCAGTGGGAGACAGACAGGAACCCCGGTAGGAAACTCAACCCTGTAGAGGAGAAGGGCAGCCCCTGTAACAAGGGTGAAAGTTGTGCCCGTGTTGGTACCTCATTAGGCTGAAGAAACATGATCGTCAGAAAGTTTTCGGTGTTAATGTGGTTCTCATGACCTGTTACCGTGGCTGGAAAGCTGTAGACTGGATCCATTCATGACTGGAAAATGTGAATTGCCGAGAATGGCTCTAAGCAAAGGAAATGCATCAATTATATAGACAGAATGGAAGAGGCAATTTGATTGAACCTTACGTGAACCCAGAAGTTTGGACTACATGCTGATAGGGTTTTCTGGGAACAAGGGAACATGCAAGACTGTTTAGGCAGTTGTAAATATTAGTTAAAATTTAACCTGAAGCGGTGGAGAAAGGAATACTGGGTACAGATGGATAGATTTTTTTCTCTCTCCTTCCCCCCCACCCACCGAGGTTCTAGGTATGGTCTCTCTCTAGCCCAGACTAACCTGGAATTCACTCGGTAGTCTCAGGGTGGCCTTGAACTCATGGCAGTCCTCCTACCTCTGCCTCCCAAGTGCTGGGATTAAAGACATGCACCACCACACCTGGCTCTCTCCTTAAATGGTGTGGAGCTGAAGGCATTTGCTATGTTGTGTTGATATTAATCATTTATTTATTTATTTTTTTGCTAGTCTTCACTGCATACTAAGAACTGCGCTCTGTTCAATAGTTATAGTATGAGCCAGTGCGAGTTTTTAATATATATTTTTTCCCAAGATGGTGATGTGGGGCCCAGCCATGGAAACCAGGTCTCTCTTGTTCCTTTCATTGTTGCTTCCTGTCGCGGGATGTTCACTGGTCACGTATTGGAGTCATGGAAAGCTTTGGGCTTCCACGGGATTCTTTCCTCTTCATGTCTGTGCCTTTGTGGCTTTATGGCAAGTGCCTTAACCACTGAACCATCTCTCCAGCCCCAAAGAGTCATTCCTATCCCGAGGGGCTTCCCTATCAGAGGCCTGCCCTCTTGGCCCAGTTAATAAGGCAAATTGCTCTTGAATGCTAATGTGTCGGATGAGATTCAGGTTTGGTGAGGTACAAGTTCTCAATAGTTTTGGAAATTCAATTTCTTTGGTTGATGGTCTTTTTTTAAAAAAAAATATTTTATTTATTTACTAGAGAGAGAGAGAAAGAGGCAGGCAGATAGAGAAAATGGGTACACCGGGGCCCCGAGCCACTGCAAATGAACTCCAGATGCATGTGCCACCTTGCGCATCTGCCTTACTTGGGACCTGGAGAATTGAACTTGGCTCCTTAGGCTTCGCAGGCAGGCAAGCGCTTTGTAGCCGCTAAGCCATCTTTCCGGCCCCACCCCCAGCTTTTTACCTGGGTTCTAGAGATGGAACTCAGGCCTCCTGCTTGTTCAACAAGAGCTTTTACCCACTGAGCCACCTCTAATATCCAGAAATTCAATTAAAAACAAACAAACAAACATCAAAACCCAACTCAGGCTGGGGAGATGGCTCAGCAGTTAAAGGAGTTTGCTTGCAAACTCTATCCACCCTGGCTCGATTTCCCAGCACTTACGTAAGGCCAGATGCAAAGAGGTGCGTACACCTGTGATTTCAGTGTGCTTAAAGCAACGGGAGGCAGAGCCTGGATAGCGTGAACCTCGGGGATGAGCTAGGCAGGGTATTCATTTGCAGTGGGAATTGACTGTCTCAAAGAAGATGGAGCACAGGCAATTCGAAACTGTCCTGCCACATGGAATGCCGTGACATGTGCGTCCAGACACACACACATACATACATGTGCACACAAATAAATATATTTTACAAAAAATTTTAAAAACCAGTTCTGTCACACAGCGGAGAACAGGACAGAAAGCAAGGGAATAGTATTTCACTGATGAATATTTTCAGATGAACTCTTGTTTTGGTCTGTGTGTATAGCTAGCCTGCAAATTCTTAGGTGTCCCAGTTGAATCATTTTAGCAAATATGTAATGAAATCTTGAATGCATAGAGCAGGACCACCCCCCCCATTCACCTCTGATATGTAAGAAATAGGACTTTGTGTCTCTAAAGTTGGAATTCACAATTTGTAGCACTCTCAAGTTATCTACTTGAGTTATCTTCTCTAATTCATTTATTTATTTATTTTGGTTTTTCGAGGTAGGGTCTCACTCTAGTCCGAGGCTGACCTGGAATTCACTATGTAGTCTCAGGGTGGCCTCGAACTCACCGTGATCCTCCTCCCTCTGCCTCCTGCATGCTGGGGATTAAAGGCATGCACCACCATGCCGGGCTGATCTCTAATTCAATCACAGTATTTGCAAATTTCTGTTTTTAAAACATTTTTTGTTGTTTATTTATTTGAGAACGACAGACAGAGAGCGAAAAGAGGCAGATAGAGAGAGAGAGAGAGAGAGAGAGAGAGAGAGAGAGAGAGAGAATGGGTGCACGCCAGGGCCTCTAGCCACTGCAAACGAACTCCAGACACGTGAGCCCCCTTGTGCATCTGGCTAACGTGGGTCCTGGGGAATCAAGCCTCGAACCAGGGTCCTTAGGCTTCACAGGCAAGCGCTTAACCGCTAAGCCATCTCTCCAGCCCCACAAATTTCTTTAACTCTGTTTTCGTATTAAGATTTTGCTTTGCAGTATTTATGTGAAGAAGGTTGTGGGGGTGATATATTTTGAGATTGACACTGTTGTCACAAACTCTGTGAATCACCGTATTTCCTGTTAACTCTGTTTTTTTTTTTTTCTTTCTTTTTGGTTTTTTGAGATAGGGTCTCGCTATAGCCCAGGCTGACCTGGAATTTCACTATGTACTCTCGGGGTGGCCTTGAAGTCATGGCGATCTTCCTACCTCTGCCTCCTGAGCGCTGGGATCAAAGACGTGCACACTACTGCAGCTTGTGTTAACTCTGTAATAACATTTGTTTGTATATATGCTTTTCTTCTGAGCATTGAGTCTTCTTGTCACAAAGTTCCCAACTCAGGCCTACGTTAGAATCACCCTTCTGGATTTTGTCTCAAGTTCCAACCATTAACTGTTTTCACAAGCCCGGTGGGTTTTTCTCTCTAATAAATACCTTGGCTTATAGACAAGAAAGGTAGGCTTATGAATCTTAGCATTGAAGGGAAAGTGGTCTGCATTTTCAAGAACAAGGAGCCCTGTAGTCAAGTGTTTATGATTAATTTCATTTAGTAACTTTCTTGTAAACCATTTTATTTATTTATTTATTTATTTAATCGAGGTAGGGTTTCACTCTAGTCCAGGCTGACCTGGAATTCACTCTGTATTCTCAGGGTGGCCTCAAACTCACAGTGATTCTCCTACCTCTGCCTCCCCAGTGCTAAGATTAAAGGCATGTGCCACCACTCCCGGCATTTGTAAACTATTTTAAAATGCAGTAGATTTCATGATATTGCCCCCCCCCCATTTTTTTTCTTGTGGCCCGTATTTTGAAGACTTCGGTTTGGGCTGAGAGAAGAAGGTAAGATAGAGCAAAGTGGGTCAGGAGAGTGGTGACTTGTGGGACTGCATTTCACCTCGTGGCCCATGAAGCCAGGCAAGCCTCTGAATACCCACCAAGCAGCAGAGTTGACTTTCCCAGTGGGTTCCTTCAAGGTGATTTGAGAGACATAGTTCTTCAAAGAGGTTAAAACTTTGAACTTGGAGACATTCTTGCAGATAGCCCGAAGTCTACAAAAGACCTGGCATTTGGTTTGGTTCTCCAGACATAGAGACATCGCAAGACCACTGAGACATTTTTTGTAGATATCCAGGGAACTTGCTACAGTGGTCTGTGAGTCATTTGACTCTTTAATCCATCCATGACATACAATTCACTTTTTTTGTTAATTCAACCATTTTAAAATAATAAGGCAATAATTCCAGGTCAGCCTGGGCTAAGAGTGAAAGTCTACCTTAAAATTAATTAATTAATTAATTAAATTAAAAGGCAAATGTCAGCCAGGCGTGGTGGTGCATGCCTTGAATCCCAGCACTCAGGCGGCAGAGGTAGGAGGATTGTCATGAGTTCTAGGCCACCCAGAAACTACACAGTGAATTCCAGGTCAGCCTGAGCTAGAGTGAAACCCTGTGTGGGAAAAGAAGAACAAAACAAAAAACCAGGCAAATGTCTTTATTCTAAATGGAAGCAGTTAAAAAGAAGTGGCAGGCATTAAATTCTAAAAACAGGTAGGTATATACGTGTATAGCCCATCTCTCCAACTTGAAAGACAACAAGGAAACTAGCAGGAGAGGAAATGGGAGGATTTTTTTTCCCCATGAATCACAAACACATCACACATTGAAACACATTCAAAATACTGTCTTGGAAAGTATACACAGTCAGGTTACAATGAAGTGAGTGGAGGACTCATGTATTGCCAAAGGAAAGCCATTGGGCTCCAGACAGAAAGGTTAATAGAGCACACTGATACAAGGACGAAGGGCCTCCAGCCACTGCAGACGAACTCCAGACGCATGCACCACCATGTGCGTCTGCCTTATGTGGGAACTGGAGAATCAAACCGGGGTCCTTAGGCTTCACAGGCATGTGCCTTAACTGCTAAGCCATCTTTCCAGCCCCCAAATATTTTATTTTTATTTATTTATTTGGCAGAAAAAGAGGGAGAGAGAGAGAGAGAGGGAGGGAGGGTGGGAGGGAGGGAGAGAATGGGTGCGCCAGGGCCTGCAGCCACTGCAAACGAACTCCAGATGCATGCACCACCTTGTGCATCTGGCTAACGTAGGTCTGGGGAATCGAACCTGGGTCTTTTGGGTTTGTACGCAAACTCCTTAACCACTAAGCCATCTCTCCAGCCCCCCATTCTGCCTTTCTAACAGCAGCATTACCCACCTTGCCCCTCAGCCCCGGAAACTCTGCAGGATGCTGGTGGTGCTCTGTGAGGACCGCCCCTGGCCATCCTCCTGCCGTGGCCGCTCGGCTTGTTTTGCTTATCTGTACCTGTTTGTTCCTTCTCCTCACCCTGCGGGTTTGAAACCTTCACCCTTCAAACATCAGCATAAATGCCACAGAGCATTCTGCCCTCTGATCACCGTGCCAGCATCGATCTTTCCCGCTTGTTCCCTTTTTATTTCTATTTTTGGCCCTTCTGGATTTTGTATATGCTTTCCTCATTTGACTTTTTGATGCCAGCCTTCAGCAGTGTCTCCACACAGTCAAGGCTCACCATGCTCCTTAATGGTTCCAAAAAAAAAAAAAAAAAAAATCAAACTTTATTCACTTAGCAAGTGATCACTGCACAGTTATCTGTGTTAGATGTTGGTTGGTTGGGATGGAAGACCAAAGTCAGTATCCTAGCCCCAAAGCCAGTCAGTGGGAACATGCAGGACAAGGTCCCACTGGGGTGCGGATGAGGTAGGGCTACGTAAGAGAGGACCTTCCCAAAGGCATGTAAGCGCTGTCATGAACAGTGCGCAGGACGCAGCCGTGTGGACAGTGGGCAAAGAACATTCCAGATGATGGAAGAGGAGCCATTCATTTTGAGTCTGTAGTTAGTAGTTGAATATGGCTGGGGTCAGGGTGATGATGTGAGAGGTGAGGGACAGATATTTATTTATTTATTTATTTATTTATTTATTTATTTATGAACGAGACAGAGAGAGAGAGAGAGAGAGAGAGAAAGAAAGAATGGGCACATCAAGGCCTCCAGCCATTGCAAACGAACTCTAGATACATGCACCACCTTGTGCATCTGGCTTTCGTGGATACTGGGGAATCAAGTCTCGGAACTGGGGTCCTTAGGCTTCACAGGCAAGCGCTTAACCACTAAGCCATCTCTCCAGCCCTAAGGGACAGATTTTGAAAGCTTTTAAGAGCAGCAAGGAGCCACTGTAGGATTTTAAGCAGGTTCATGCCCGACTGCAGTATTTCTCAGGGCGCTGACTCGGTTGGCAGTGTGAATGGTCGAAGAGCAGTGTAAGAGGGAGGGCATGAGGAGCCAAGACTTCCTCCAGATGACGTGGCCGTGGGCAGACTGACCCAGGTTGTGATGGCAGGGGACTTTCACTTTTGCTTGATAACAATAAGCATAAGGCCTGGAGAGCTGCCTCAGTGGTTAAAAGCGCTTGCTTGCAAAGCCTGCTGGCCCAGATTCAATTACCCAGTGCTCCCGTAAAGCCAGATACACACAACACCTATGTCCCTAATGCAAACCTCATCTTCACAGCATGTGTTTTAGATTTGTTTATTTACTTAAGCATCTCAGGCTGGCCTTGAACTTGCTGTGTAGCCAAGGATGACCTTGAACTTGTGATCTCCCTGCCTCTACCTTTCCAGTACTGAATCACAGACACACATCACCACCTCTGGTTTATTCGGTGCAGAGGATTGAACCCAGGTCCTTGTGTATACTAAAGTATCACATCTTCCCCCTTGTGCATCTGGCTTACCTTGGCCCTGGGGAATTGAACCAAGGTCCTTAGACTTCACAGGCAAATGCCTTAACCGCTAAGCCATTTCCCCAGACCCGTCTTGGGGTTTTTAAAGTCCTATTAAAGCTCAGATTTTCAAAACTTAGAGTTATTAGATCTTCCTCTGGTTTTTTTTTAAAAAATTTTGTTTTTATTTATTTATTTGAGAGTGACAGAGAGAGAAAGAAGCAGAGAGAAAGAGAATGGGCGCACCAAGGCCTCCAACCACTGTAAACGAACTCCAGATGCATGCACCACCTTACGTGGGTACTGGGGAATCGAGCCTCGAACCAGGGTCCTTAGGCTTCACAGGCAAGCGCTTAACCTCTAAGCCATCTCTCCAGCCCCTTCCTCTGGTTTTAACTTGTGCATGAGTGCGCATTATGCACGCACGCATGCGTTTGTAGGCAAGTATGTGCCGCATTGGACACGTGGAGGTCAGAGGACAACTTTCAGTTCAAACTTTGCCTTTCCCTCTCATTAGAGGCAGGGTTTCTTCTCTCACTACACTGTTCTGTGCTTCTCTGAGCTCCCGGGAAATTCTCCTGTCTCTCTGCCTCTCTTCCCATCTCACTTCTGCATCAGTGTGCTGGGATTACAGAAGCCGCCATGGCTTCTGGCTTTTTATGTGGGGCGTGGAGACTGAAGTTTTGGGAACTCTGAGCTTGAGGGATGAGCACGTTATCCAGCTCCTAGATTTAATTTTTTAAAAACTTGATTAACTTAACAGTTTAGAGTCATTTCTATTTCCCAGTTCACGACTACTTTTCTTATATTGCTTCTTGAATGGTTTGTGTAAGTAGCTTTATTTATTTATTTATTTTTTGGCTTTTGATAGTTTTTTTAAAAATTATGTATTTATTTATATATTTGCAAGGAGAAAGAGAGAGGAGAAGAGAAGAAGGGAATAGGTGTGCCAGGGCCTCCAGCCAATGCAAACAAAACTGCAGATGCATGCACTACTTTGTGCAGCTGGCTTTATGTGGGTACTTGGGGATCAAGACCAGGTTGTTAGGTTTTGTTGGCAAGTGCCTTAACTGCTAAGCCATCTCTCCAGCCCATGCTCAGCTTTTGGATGTAGGGTCTCACTCTAGCTCAGCTGACCTGGAACTCACTCTGCAGCCTAGGCTGAAATTGAGCTCAAGGCTTTCCTCCTCCCTGAGCCTCCTGAGTCCTGAGGACTGGGACTAAAGTTGTGTGCCACCATGCCTGGCCACTTTATTTTTCTAACTTGCTTCTTAAGATAGGGTCATGCTGTGTACCCCAGGCTGGCCTTGAACTCATCATGGCCCTTCTGCCTTCTTGAATGCCAAGGTTACAGGCCTAGCCACAAGGTTTGCTGGTATAGAACTTGAATTAAGTTTCAGTAGCATTTGTATTTTTTTCTGTCTATATTATGGAAGAAAGGTTATGTTTTAGCAAAAAAAAGTAGACACAATGAGAAGAAAAAAGATTTATTAATGTGTATGCAATTCACAGAAACAGTTCTTTGAGGGAAAGGTAACATTAATCTCATTTTAAAGTGAAGATAATGGTCTTGGACAGCAAAACGAAAATCCATATGCATAGGGAGACTGGAAAACTATTTAAGTTCAACTTTAATTGAAGGCTGGGGTGTTTCGTGTGACACTTGGAAGATAATGTCATTCTACATTACTTATTTCAGCTCCAACAGAAAGGATAGAGTAACTGCAAATTAAAAACAAATTAAGAGCAGATGTTGAAAAATACCTTTCATTTAGGGAATAATGAAGTGGTGGAAAGGTCACTGGGGTCCAGTCAATAGAGCTGGTATGCTCACAGGTCATAATTATTCAGCTAACAGATATTGAAGCTTTCAGGACTGGGTGGGGGGAGAGAAAGAGAAAGAGAAAGAGAAAGAGAGAAAGAGAGAGAGAGAGAGACAGACAGAGAGAGAGAAAAGAGAGAGAGAGAGAGAGAGAGAAAGAGAGAGAGACTGTTACTGCCATGCTGCATGGAAACTTCCGCCTTCCTCCTCCTTATATTCAGTAGACTGACTTGAAATTCCACTGTGCAAGCTGGCATTTCAGAACTGATGGCTCATTAACTTTGAAGAACAACTAAAGATCTCCTTTGAAAAGTCATGTAAGCATTGTTGGGTTGCCAATACTGGGGATACCTATCTTTTTGGCTTGGCAGAGCACATCTCATATTGTCCGCATGCTCCTGTTCTGTGTCAGGCACTTGGAGCTGTACTGGGTATAAACAAGACTCAAGCAATGAAGACCTGAACTGGGGTCTCCAGCACCCACATAAAATGCTGGGTGTGGTGGCGTGTGCTTGTAATCCTAGTGCTGGGGTGCCAGAGACAGCCATGGGGCTTTCTGGAGGGTTGATTTAGCTGAACTGGTGAGATCCAGATTCAGTGACTACCTGCTTCACACCAATAATGTAGAGGCACTGCAAACAAACTTCAGACGGATGTGCCACCTCGTGCATCTGGCTTTACATGGGTAATGGGGAATCGAACCCCGGTCTTTAGGTTTTGCAGGCAAGTGCCTTAACCGCTGAACCATATCTCCAGCCCTAATTTTGCCTATTCTGATGGAAATGAAAGTGACAGTCCAGGGATGGGGATGTAGCTCAGTTGGTAGAGTGCTTACCTAGCATGCACAAGGCCCTGGGTTCGATCTCTAGTACTGCATAAATGGGGTGTGGTTATCCATGCCTGTAATCCCAGAATTTGGGAAGTGGATGTAGGAAGATCAGGTGTTCAAGGTCATTATTGGCTATAGTGAGTTCAAGGCCAGCCTGGGATACATGAGACCTTATCTTAAAAAAAAACAAACAAACAGGGCTGGAGAGATGGCTTAGCAGGTGCTTGCCTGTGAAGCCTAAGGACCCATGTTCAACTCTCCAGATCCCACGGATCCAGACGCACAAAGGTGAGGCAAGTGCAAGGTTGCACATGACCACTAGGTGGTGCAAGCGTCTGGAGTTCGATTGTAGTGGCTGAGGCCCTGGCGAGCCAATTCTCTTTCTTTCTCTCTCTCTTTCTTTCTGTGTCTCTCTCGCTTGCTATCTCTAAAATAAAATAAATTAAAAAAATTAAAACAACAAACAAAAAAGGAGAAGTAGTTCAGCATTCTTCCATGAGTTCATTGTTTCACACTGTCATTGCAACCCAAAGTCCAGCCATATTTTTCGACTCTGCTTTTTTCAGAACCAAACAAAGGCCCCCAATTGCTTGGATTAGGGTGAATTGTAGACACAAAGTTTGAAGGACAAAATTTGTGATAATGTCTGACCCAGTTTTCATCTAATGAATTTTTATTTGTTGATGAATCTTTCCCTTTTGTTGCTAAAAGTGGCAAATAATCAGACATAAATTACTAATTAACAGTCTGCTTCAGATTTCCTTTTTTTTTTCTTTTAATTAATAGGATTTATGCTTCATCAGGCTCAGGTGGAGTGGGTATCAAAATGCCTCTTTTTTTTTTCTGACCTCAAAGAAAATTTGTTCATCAAGAATGTTGATTTGTTGGTCATGACAATCTTTCGCCCTCTCATACCACTGGAGAGGTGAGGCAGTGTTCCCGACTCTTCACTCTGTGTCCATGACCAGGTCTCCCAGTTCGGCTCTCGTGCTTGGTCTTGTATTTCCAACCAAAGCTCATGTTCAGATGTCACTTGGCATTTATTTCTCTCTCCCTCATTGTCATCTCTCCTGGTTTTCTCTCACTCTTGCCAAAGTTACTTCTTTTAGCCATTTCAATATAACCTAGACAATCCTTCCAACACTATGACCTCTTACTTTCTTTAGAAAAATTATTTCTAGCATCTTTTTATTTATCTAACAGTAAGAGAGAATAGTCTTGTGGGGAGAGGGGGCTCATGCCACTGAAAGTAAACTCCAGGCACCTGTGCCACTTTGTGCATCTGGCTTTATGTGGGTACTGGGGAATTGAACCTGGGACCATTAGGCTTTGCAAGCAAGTTCCTTTAATTGCTGAGCCATCTCTCCAGCCCTGTACTCTTAATTTCTTGCACTTTTCTTCCTAGTCATCTTGCCTTTGCTTTGGTGGTTATATCTTGCCTGCAACTCTAGCATTATTTATGACTGCATTCTCTTTCTAATCTGAATTTTTAAAACTATTTTGTTTTTATTTATTTACAGGGAGACAGGAGAGTATGAATGGGCACGCCAGGGCCTCTAGCCACTGCAAAGAACTCCAGACACATGCAGCACCATGTGCATCTGGCTTATGTGGATTCTGGGGAATTGAACCTGGGTCCTTAGGCTTCACAGGCAAATGCCTTAACCACTAAGTCATCATCTCTTTAGCCCCTCTCATCTGAATTTTAAGTGTCTCACTTTCTGCCTACTGCTTCATATTTCTAGTCATTTCCTCTTATAACTCCAGGAATCTCAGGGTGGCTAAGCCTTTGATCCTAGGACCCTCAGCGTCCCACCTTCATGCATGCCTTTAGTTCCCCTGCCCTTCCTGCTTCAGCACAGCTGTGATGAGCTCCTTCCATGGCTCAACTGAATTTTCACCTTCCTGGACAAACTCCTGTGCAGCGGGACCCAGCTTGCATCTTACCACTGTGGACTGAGCGGCTGCTGGGTCCTACGACTCTGCAGCCTTTGGACTAGGCAGCTGTTGTCCTCCAACTTTACAGTCTGTAGACGGCTATTGTTGGACTGCCCAGCCTGTATCTTGTCAGAAAATTCAATGAATCCTACTTTTAAGACAATTTATTTTTATTAGATGTGGACATTTTTAGTATGTGAACAACACACGTTGGTAGAATCCTTTCCTCCTCCCTGCCCCTTTTCTGAAGAGGCCTTCCTTGTTGGGGATGCAGGTCAACCCCATGGGGAGTGTGGGTCATGCGTTGTGGGGCAGCAGTCAGTTATGGGGGAGAGTAAATCCTACTTTTAACTTATTTTTATTTTTATTTATGTATTTGAGAGAGAGAATGAGGCAGAGGAAAGAGAGAGAGAGAGAGGTAGAGAAGAGAGGGAGAGAGAATGGGTGCGCCAGGGCCTTCAGCCACTGCAAACAAACTCCAGATGCATATGCCACCTTGTGCATCTGTGTTATGTGGATCCTGGGGAATCAAACCAAGGTCCTTTGGCTTTGCAGGCAAGTGTCTTAGCCACTCAGCCATCTCGCCAGTCCAAATCCTACTTTTAATATGTACCCATTCTCTTGGTTCTGTTCCTCTAGAGACTGATCCAATCCCATATGTTTGTTTAGCTGCCAACCCATTTCACTGCTCCCTTTTAAGAAATAATTCCTTCAGGGTTTTATATTGCCAACAAGTACAATTCCTGTCCTTTTCCTCTGTCTTAGAACCACGCTAACCATGGGTACCCCTGCCAGGCCACTACAACTGCTGTCATCCATTCCATGATGCAAAATCCAGGCTTGGATCTCAGTCCCCATATTACTTCAGCTCTCAGGAGCAGCACGTTCGTTACCCACTCACTCTGTCATGGGTCCGTCTCTTCCCTGGTCTTCTAGAATACTCCACATGTCTGTTGATCCTTCTTAATATTGGAGGGGCTGGGGCACAGTCCTTAGACACCCCCTCTGTCACCACTCATTCATTCACTCATTTCTGTAGGGTCCCAGGCACCAAGGCCATCTCAGTGCTGAACTAAGGCATCTGTCCCCGAGCGGTGGGCTTGGATGTCCAGTTGTCCACTCAACCTTCCTCCTTGTATGCTAGAGTCTGGAAATAGGAGCATCCATTCGCTCTCATCCAGACCTGATTCTACAATCTTGCCTGTTTCTGGTTAAGCCAACCGGATTCCAAGTTTGGAATCGTCCTTGTAGTCTTTTCTTGTATTCCCACATCAACCCATCTGCAAATCCCATTGGCTGTATCTCCCAAACACTGTCTGTAGAGAATCTGGGATCAGTTTACCCTCTCCACTGGCACTCTCATCTGGATTTCTGTAATAACCTCAATGGGTTTCCTTGTTCCTACCATTGTCCATACTCTAATGAGTGTGTCCCCCAAATTTGAACCCCAAATGCATGTGTTGACATTAAGTTAAGGTGGAATTTAAAAAAATATTTGCAAGAAGAGAGAGACGGGGGTGTGGGGGTGGGCACACCAGGGCCTCTAGCCACTGCAAATGAACTCCAGATGCATGTGCCACTTTGTGTGTCTGGCTTTGTGTGGTACTGGGGAATCGAACCCAGGTTGTTAGGCTTTGCAGGCAAGCACCTTAACCGCTGAGCCCTCTCTGCAGCCCAAGGTGGGTTTTTGAGAGATGAGTTGGTCTTCATGAGTGAGGTAACCCTCATGGACTAGTGGATTGTCAAGAGTTAGCATTGGGGCTGGAGAGGTGGCTTAGCGGTTAAGCACTGGCTTGTGAAGCCTAAGGACCCCGGTTCGAGGCTCGATTCCCCAGGACCCACGTTAGCCAGATGCACAAGGGGACGCATGCATCTGGAGTTCGTTTGCAGTGGCTGGAGGCCCTGGCGCTCCCATTCTCTCTCTCTCTCTCTGCCTCTTTCTCTCTGTTTGTCACTCTCAAATAAATAAATAAAAAAGAAAGTGAGCATTGCTTCACTCTCCTCCCTTTGTTACCGTGCACTCCCTGTGCACGCTCGCTCTGCCTTAAGAAGTCAGGACGTAACAAGAAGGGCCTCTCCAGATGCTGAGCAGATCCCGGTGCCCTGCTCTTGGACTTAGTACTCTCTAGAACCGTGAGCTGCCTGTAAACCTCTTTGTTTTATAAATGACCAAGTCTCGGGTAATATCTTATATATTAGAAAAGTGACAGGACATCCCAGTAAGGCTAGTCTCAACCCAGTGGTAAAGAGATCCTTTCAAGACTGAAGGAGAGATCATGGCATCCTAGATTTATAACTCTGCCGTGACCCTCCATTATACTTGTCATCGAAGCTAAAGACCTTTAGGTGGCCTGCAGGGCCCTGATGATTCTTCCAGGCTTCATCTCTCTTTAATCTTTTTGGTTTTTCGAGGTAGAGTCTCGCTCTAGCCCAGGCTGACCTGGAATTCACTATGTAGTCTCAGGGTGGCCTCGAACTCCCGGCGATCCTCCTACCTCTGCCTCCCGAGTGCTGGGATTAAAGGCGTGCGCCACCACGTCCCAGCTTTCTCTAATCTTTTTAAAAAGTGATTTTATTTTTATTTGTTTGTTCATTCTCTTTCTCTTTAATCTTTTAACCTCATTGTACAGCTCAGGTCTCTCCAAGTTCAGGGCTTTTTCCTGTTTGCTCGTTCCGCAGATAACCATCCATATGGCAGATATTATGTCCTGTAGAATCCTGGTATCTAGTAGCACCTGGCACACAATGTGTGCTCAGTAAATACACTGCCAGTGAATAAACCAGTTGCCATTTGTATTGCTTTCAAGTCTGTAATCCCTGAGACAAGCATCAGATCAATCCTTACTGTATTTTTACTGTAATGACTGATTGGCCCCATGTCACCTCGAACTACGTTTCCCACATACTGATAACAGATCCCTGGCTATTATTCTCAAGAGTCAGACACGAAGTGAGGACTGAGGTCAGCATACTGTGGATGTATGCCAATGTGTGGTTGCCAACACCCCTTCCTTTTCCAAGGTTGTCCTTTATTTTATTAAGTTTTTCTTTGGCGTAAAAATAGCCATTTAGTGAAATGACTGACAGTTTTTCTATGAGATGAGCTCTGTCTTAGGAAGATTTCAAGTACTGAAAAGTCATGATGTGAATACTTTGCTATGTAATTTCTGTTTCACTTTTAAAAAATTTATTTATTTATTTGCAAGGAGAGAGAGAGAGAGAGAGAGAGAGAGAGAAGAGAGACAGACAGAATGGGTCCTCCAGATGCTGCAAATGAACTCCAGATGCAGTACCACTTTGTGCATCTGGCTTTACATGGGTACTGGGGAGTCATACCCTGATCTCTATGCATTGCAGGCAAGCGCCTTAACTGCCGAGCCATCTCTCCAGTTGTCTATTTTACTTTCTTTTTGGTTTCTCAGGGTAGGGTCTCGCACTATCTCAGGCTGATCTGGAATTCACTCTGTAGTCTCAGGGTGGCCTCGAACTCTCGGCAATCCTCCTACCTCTGCTTCCCAAGTGCTGAGATTAAAGGTGTGCGCCACCCACCCAGCTATCTTACTTTTAAAAAAATATTTATTTATTTATTTGAGAGAGACCAGCTGCTGCAAACAAACCCCAGATGCATGTGCCACTTTGTGCATCTGGCTTATGTGGGTCCTGGGGAATCGAACTTGGGTCCTTTGGCCTTGCAGGCAAGTGCCTTAACCACCAAGCCATCCCCTCCAACCCCCCCCCCCATTTTACTTTTTGATAGTCTTTATCTCTCTTGTCTTTGTCTCTGTGTACAAATAAATAAAAAGAAAATAAATGAAAGGGTTTACTGTGGCTTGCAGTTTGAGGGGATACATCCCACCACAACAGGGAAGGCAAGGCTCATCACACTGTATTCACAACCAGGAAGCCTAGAAGGAGCAGAAAGTGGGGTTGGGGGCTGGAGAGATGGCTCAGCAGTTAAAGTGCTTGCCTGCAAGGCCTAAGGACCCATGTTCGACTCTTCATATCCCACGTAAGCCAGACGTACAAGGTGACTCAAGCGCACAGGTTGCATGTGTACACAAGGTGGCCCACACTTCTGGAGTTCGATTACAGTGGCTGGAGGCCCTGGCATACCAATTCTCTCTCTCTCTCTCTGTCTCTCTCTTGCTCTCACTCTCTCATATTAAAAAAGGCCAGTCTGTTAGGCTTGCTTTAGAAAAAGGGGGGGGGGGCTGGGCCAACCCTCCAGTGACTCAGTTCTTCCAGTAAGATTATATCTTAGGGGCTGGAGAGATGGTTTAGAGGTTAAGGTGTGTGCCTGTGAGGCTTATAGATCCAGGTTCAATTCTCCAGGTCCCACGTAAGCCAGATGCACCTGGTGGCACATGCGTCTGGAGTTCATTTGCAATGGCCGGAGGCCCTGGTGCGCCCATTCCCTCTCTATCTCTCTCTCCCTCTCTCTGTCTCAAATAAATAAACTTAAAAAACAAGATTATATCCTAAGGGCTCCACAACCTTCCCAAACAGCACCACCAACTGGGGACCCAGTGTTCAAATACATGAGCCTATGAGGCTCATTCATTACATTGAAGCCACCACACCATGTTAAAATGAGTATTTTTGTGGTCGTGATAGCTAATGCTTATTAAATGTGTCTGTGTATCAAATTACTTTACATATATTAACTCATTCAATTTTTACAACATAGGAAGTGGGTGTTATAACTGCTCCTACTTTATTGATAAGAAAACTAAAGCCAAGAGCACTAGGCAAATTTCCCAGGTTCTCACAGCTGGCAGATAGCCATGATTAGGCCCAGTCTCCCACCATGTGATACTGCTTGGAAAGACTCCTGATAGTATCTCCGTGAGAGTGCTAAAAAATGCTCAACTCTTATAAGACTGTTTCTTCCTCTTCTTTTCAAACTGTATGTGAAATATCTAACTGTTTTACACATAAGCTACTTATTTTAAATGTCATCATCATGCCAATGGCAACATTGCTATAAGGATCCAGGTGTGTAATTCCGATGCTCTGGTGCACATCTGTAATTCAAAGACTCGGACAGGAGTCAGGAGAATCATGCAGCCTAGGCTACACAGAAAGGGTCTGTTTAAAATAAAAATAGTGGGCTGGGGCTGGAGAGATGGCTTAGTGGTTGAGGCACTTGCCTGCAAAGCTAAAGGACTGTGGTTTAATTCCCCGGGACCAAGGCAGGCCAGATGCACAAGGTGGCGCATGCATCTGGAGTTTGCTTGCAGGGGCTGGAGGCCCTGGTACGCCTGTTCTCTATATCTGCCTCTCTCTGTCTCCCCCCCCGCCTCTCTCAAACAAATAATAATAGTAATAAATATTTAAAAATAGTGGTCTGGGGAGATTGCTTAGTGGTTAAGGTGCTTGCCTGTGAAGCCTAAGGACCCATGTTCGACTCTCCAGATCCCACTTAAGCCAGACACACAAAGGGGAGGCAAGTGCAAGGTCGCACATGTCCACTTGGTGGCGCAAGTATCTGGAGTTTGATTTAAGTGGCTGAGGCCCACCAATTCTCTCTCTGTCTCTCTCTTACTCTCTCTAAAATAAATAAAAAAATAGTCAGGAGTGATGAACATTTGGTGAAAACATCACAAGATCAATGCAGACCAAAGTTACTGTGACAGAGATGAGGTAACATGACGCAGCCCCTCCCAAGCGTAGGTTTCACGAAGAAGCATCAACAGTAAGGTTCGTTGGAGTTTACACAGTGATGGGTGTGAGTCCACTGACTCTACACTTGTTACTTCACAAATAAATCGAGTAGTTGTGCAGAGATGGAATGAATGACTTATTCAAGGTCACACAGCTAGTGATTTACAGAGACAAAGAGAGAACCGGGGCTGGGGAGGTAGCTAAGTGGTTAAATGTGCCTGCTTGCAAAGCTTGACAGCGTGGGTTTGATTTCCCAGTGCCCACAGAAAGCCATATGCACAATATAGCACATGCATCTGGAGTTCATTTGCAGTGACAAAAGGCCCTGGCACAGGTTGCCCATATTCTCTCTTCCCCGACATAAGTATATGTATATGTACACACACAAATATATAAAACCATTATATATACATATAAAAAAATCATATATATATGTGTATATATATATATATATATATATATATATATATATTTTTTTTTTTTTTCGAGGTAGGGACTCACTCTAGCCCAGGATGACTTGGAATTCACTATGTCATCTCAGGGTGGCCTTGAACTCACGGCAGTCCTCCTACCTCTACTTCCCAAGTGCTGGGATTAAAGGCGTGCACCACCACGCCCGGCTCTCTCTATATATTTTAAAGTAGAACCTAAGTGTTATCTTTTTGTAATTTTAAAATGTTTATTTGTTATTTAATTAATTAATTAATTTATTTTTTGGTTTTTTGAGGTAGGGTCTCACTCTGGCCCAGGCTGACCTGGAATTAACTATGTAGTCTCAGGGTGGCCTTGAACTCATAGTGATCTTCCTGTCTCTGCCTCCCAAGTGCTGGGATTGAAGGTGTGCGCTACCACGCCCAGCATTATTTGTTATTTATTTTAGAGAGAAAGAAAGAAGCAGATATAGAAAGGGAATGAGTGTATCAGGGCTTCTAGCCACTGCAAACAAACTCCGGATGCATGCACCACGTTATGCATCTGGTTTATGTGGGATCTGGGGAATTGAACCTGAGTCCTTAGGGTTGGCAGGCAAGTACCTTAACTGCTAAGCCATCTCTCCAGCCCAAGTGTTGTCTTTTTAAAAAATATTTAATTATTTATTTGCAAGGAGAGAGAGAAAGAATGAGTGGGAGAGAGAGAGAGAGAAAATGGCATGCCAGGGCCTCCAGCTGCTGCAAATGAACTCCAGATGCTTGCACTACTTTGTGCATCTGGCTTTACTTGGGTAGTGGGGAATCAAACTAAGGTCATTAGGCTTTGCAGGCAAGCTCCTCAAGTGCTGAGCCATCTCTCCATCCCCACACTTTTAAATTGAGTTTCTGTGTACAGGAGGGAGCACACAGTATTTGTCTTTCTGAGGATGGCTTATTTCACTTAGCACAATGATTCACAATTCTGTACATTTTCCTTCAAATATCATGTTTTTTTTTTAATAAATGGCTGAACAGAACTCCCTTGTATATATGTATTGTGCAGCAACAACAATGGTTGTGGAGGTATCTCTGTAGTATGTTGACTTAGAGTCCTTTGGTTATGTACCTAGTGGTACAGCTGTATCATATATACTTTTGTGTTTTTTAAAAATATATTTTCAGGGCTGGAAAGATGGCTTAGTGGTTAAGCGCTTGCCTGTGAGGCCTAAGGACCCAGGTTCGAGGCTCGATTCCCTAGGACCCACGTTAGCCAGATGCATAAGGGGGCGCATGCGTGTGGAGTTCGTTTGCAGTGGCTGGAGGCCCTGGAGCGCCCGTTCTCTTTCCCTATCTGCCTCTTTCTCTGTTGCTCTCAAATAAATAAATAAAAATAAACCAAAAAATTAAAAAAATATATATATATTTTTTGGTTTTACGAGGTAGGGTCTCACTTTAGTTCAGGCTGACCTGGAATTCAGTATGTAGCCTCAGGGTAGCCTCGAACTCACAGTGATCCTCCTACCTCTGCCTCCCAAGTGCTGGGATTAAAGGTGTGCGCCACCACGCCCGGCTATATTTTCATTTATTGTTTGTTTATTAGGAAGAGAGGGAAGGAGAGATAGATAGATAGATAGATAGATAGATAGATAGATAGATAGAGAATATAAGCATGCCAGGGCCTCCTTGCCACTGCAAACGAATTCTAGACACATGAGCCACTTTGTGTATCTGGCTTTATGTGAGTCCTGGGGAATCAAACCAAGGCTAACCCAGGCTAGCTGACTTTGCCAGCATGTCCCGTTAACTGCTGAGCCATGTTCCCAGCCCCACTTTCATCTTTTTTTTTTTTTTTTTTTTTGGTTTTTTGAGGTAGGGTCTCACTCTAGCTCAGGCTGACCTGGAATTCACTATGTAGTCTCAGGGTGGCCTCGAACTCATGGAGATCCTCTTACCTCTGCCTCCCGAGTGCTGGGATTAAAGGCGTGCGCCACCGCGCCTGGCTTTACTTTCATGTTTTTGAGGAGCCTCCTTACTGATCTCTGTAGTGACTGTACAAGTTTATTTTCCCACCAGCAGTGAATGAACTTTTCTCTTTCCCATGGTCATTTGCTTTCTGGGTGATGGCCACTCTTACTGGGTGAAGATGGAATCCCACAGCAGTTTAAATCTGTATTTTCCCCACCTAAGGATGTTGAACACCATTTCAAGTGTTTCTTGGCCATTTTCATTGCTTCTTCTTCTTCTTTTTTTTTTTTTTTTTCTTCCAAGTAAGGTCTCATTCAAGTCCAGGCTTAGCTGGAATTCACTATGTAGTCTTAGGCTGGCCTTGAACTAACAGCAATCCACCTACCTCTGCCTCCTGAGTGTTGGGATTAAAGGCATGCCTCATCATGCCCGGTTTGCATTATTTCTTTTAAGAAAATGTCCATTTTGAGCTAGAGAGATGGCTTAGCAGTTAAGATGCTTGCCTGCAAAGCCAAGGACCCAGGCTCGATACCTCAAGATACATGGAAGCTAGATGCACAAGGTGACGCATGTGGCTGGAGTTCGTTTGCAGTGGCTAGAGGCCCTAGTACGCCATGCTCTTTCTCTCTGTGTGTCTCAAATAAATAAATAAAAATATTAAAAAAAGAAAGCTGGGCGTGGTGGCGCACGCCTTTAATCCCAGCACTCGGGAGGCAGAGGTAGGTGGATCCCCCTGAGTTCGAGGCCACCCAGAGACTACTTAGTGAGTTCCAGGTCAGCCTGGACTAGAGTGAGACCCTACCTCGAAAAACAAAAACAAACAAACAAACAAACAAACAAAATATATATATTAAAAAAAGAAATGTCCATTTCACTAGAGCATTTATTGATGATTGGATTTATTTTGGTGTTTAGTTTATGCAATTCTTTTTATATTTTAAATATTCATCACCTGCCTGATGTGTAATATTTTTCCCACTCTGAAGGCTGTCTCTTCACTTTGATGATTGTGTCCCTTGCTGTACAAAGGCTTTTTAATTCCGTGTTAATTAACTTGTTAATTCTTGGTGTTATTTACTAGGTGATCAGAATCCTGTTCAGAAAGTCCTTGCACATATTTATACCCTGAACTGTTTTACTTATGTTTTTCTCTAGTAGTTTCAAACTTTCGAATCTTACTTTAAGGTCTTAGATCCATTTTGAATTGCTCGCATTGCAGGGTGAGAAAGATAGGTCCAAGTTCATCCTTCTACATACTAAAAATGCAGTTTTCCCAGCATGCTTTGTTAAAGATTCTCTTCACTCCAATGTATATTTCTGACAGCTTGGTCAGACACTACGTAACTGTAGCCGTATGGGTTTGTTTCTAACTCCTCTGTTCTGTCCCAGTGCCCCCATATCTGTGTTTGTGCCATCGTCGTGGCTCTGTTGTGTTTAATTGGAGGTCAGATGTTGTGTTGCTTTCAGCATTGTTCTTTCTGCTTAGGATGGCTTTGGCAACTTGGGGGCTCTTTTGTGCTTTCATATAAATTTTAGGATTTTTTAAATTCAATTTTGTGAAGAATACCATTAGAATTTTTATGGGGATTGAGTTGGATCAGTAGGGCACTTTCTGGAATACAGACATTTTTGCAGTAAAAAGCTGCCAATCCATGAGTGTGGGAGGTCTTCCTGTCTCCTTCACTTTCCTGAGTGTCTAGAGGGTTCTGTATAGAGCTCTTTCACCTCCTTGATGAGGGTTATTCACACACACACACACACACACACACACACACACACACACACTGAGTCAAGTCTATCTGTCTGTCTGTCATCTATGCTGTATATATAGTTGCTGCCACATCAGACACAGAACTCTGAGGAATACCAAATTCTCAACTCAAGCCTGGCCCACCAACCTGCTATAAAACTATTTTTCTTATTATTTGTTCTCTCTCTTTCTCCTCCTCTTCCTTCTTGTTTTTGGTTTTTCGAGGTAGGGTCACTCTAGTGTAGGCTGACCTGGAATTCACTCTGTAGTTCTAGGATGGCCTTGAACTCACTGTGATCCTCATGCCTCAGCCTCCCCCTTGCAAGTGCTGGGATTAAAGGTGTGCACCACCACATCTGGCTCTTTTTTTTTTTTTTTTTCAAGGTAGGGTCTCACTCTAGCCCAGGTTTACTGGGAACTCACAGGCTTGCCTCAAACTCAAAGTGATCCTCCTGCCTCTGCCTCTCCTGAGTGCTGGGATTAAAGGCATATACCAACAAGGCCAGCTCTTTCCTTTTTAGTATCAGAAATCTAGGTATCTCCCCCATTTCCCAGTTTTAGCTCAGCACATGACTCAACTACATACCTATTTATATGCGTGTATGTGTGTATGTAGTTGACTCATGCAACTTTCTAGCAAAGTCTAAGCATTTCAGTTCATGGATAGATTCTAGGTTCTCTGGTTTATTTGCATGTGCAGTTCTTGTAGCTTTTTCTTCTGTGTTATTTATTTGGTATATATATTTTTTTTCTGGGAGGATTTCTAACATTGTGAGTGTGTCACCCAGTGTTTCTGTCCCACCTGTTCTTTCTTTCCCTTTTGCTTGCTGAGTCCTGACTTTATCTTCTTTTGGCTGGGATCAGTGTAGTTGACTCATACCACCACATCCCCTGCTAAGTTTAATCTAAAAGCAGTTTATTTAGGTCATTTACAAATGTATTAGAGAGAGAGTCTAAACAATCTCATAGTACAGGGGTTCAAAGACGATCAGCGGTTGCTTTTCTCACCTTACTGTTCCGAGATAGTGTGTGGTGCAGGGCGGGAGGTGGCTCGGCTCCGTGTGCTCTCTCCAGGACCCGATTTCCTTCCTTTTTATTTTTTTTGGATGTTCTACAGTGTTGCTCAGGCTATCCCTTCAACTCTGGGCCCTAGTTGTAGTCCATGAAAAAGGGAAAGAAGGGAAATTGAAAAAACGAAAGCAATTGCTTTTTTTTTTTTGGTTTTTCGAGGTAGGGTCTCACTCTGGCCCAGGCTGACCTGGAATTCACTATGGAGTCTCAGGGTGGCCTCGAACTCATGGCAATCCTCCTAACTCTGCCTCCCGAGTGCTGGGATTAAAGGCGTGCGCCACCATACCCGGCTTCTCCTGCTTCTTTTATTCATCCCAGCTACCGCAGCTTAGTCACTTGGTCTCACTGATCAGAGGAGATTGAGAAAAGTGGTTTGTGGAGAGGGAGCCATGTGCTGACCTAAAACTGGGGGCAGGGTGGGGGGGGATAGCTAGATTTCTGATACTAAAAACTTGGAAGATGGCTGGAGAGATGGCTAAGCGGTTAAGATGCTTTCCTGAGAAGCCTAAGGACCCAGGTTCAATTCCCCAGTACCCATGTAAGGCCAGATACACAAAGTGGCGCATGCATCTGGAGTTTGTTTGCAGTGGCCAGAGACCCTGGAGAGCACATTATTTCTGTCCGTCTGTCTGTCTCTCTTTCTCTCTGCTTGCCAATAAATAAATAAATAAGCTGGGCATGGTGGCATACACCTTTAATCCCAGCACTTGGGAGGCAGAGGCAGGAGGATCACTGTGAGTTCAAGGTCACCCTGAGATTACATAGTGAATTCCAGGTCAGCCTGGACTAGAGTGAAACCCTACCTCAAAAAAAAAAAAAATAAAATAAAATAAATAGGGCTGGAGAGATGGCTTAGTGGTTAAGAAATTTGCCTGCAAAGCCAAAGGCTCCTGGTTTGATTCTCCAGGACCCACGTAAGCCAGATGCACAAGGGGGTGCATGCATCTGGAGTTCGTTCACAGTGGCTGGAGGCCCTGGGGCGCCCACTCTCTCTCTCTCTCTCTCACTCTCTGCATCTTTCTCTCTCTTGAGCAGAGATGACAGATCCTGGCTCCCTGAATCACCGTGCAGAAACAAACACACAAGCAACAACAATAACAATAAGACTCCAGGTCTGGGTACATGTGTGTCGTCAATCCTGTGATCTCGGTGCCATGGGGAGGAGGGAAGAGGGCGAGAGGGAGCCCCTCTTTAACTTGCAGAGTGTAGGAGAAGGTTCTTTTCTTGTTTGGTCTAAATGTGCTCTTACACAGAGAAACGTCATATTGATTCAGTTCTCACCAATTGTTTTACTTACGTTTCTACTTCATTAATGTTCGTTCTTCTAAGTTATAATACACATGTTGTATATTCAACACACCCAGAATAGCCTATCTTCAAAATGACATGGAGTGTCATTTTAATGGATGGTAAAGGATGAGGAATGAACAAAGAAGGAGGCTGGAGAATATTCACTTATTTAACTTAAGGTTTCCAACAGCTTAAAGCATCCCCCCCTCAAAAAAAAAACCCAAAAACAAAACCCCAAACTTTTTGAGTGGCCCTTGTAATTCAACAGCAACTTGCCCAGACTAGAGGGAGCCAGTGTTGGGAATGAATACTAGATTCACTCTGAAAATCTGGAAATAAAAAGGGACTAAACAAGTCATAAGAATGTGCTGGATGGCTTGGGTACTGGGAGAGCTGGTATAGACCTGCCATGGGTCTGGTTTCCACATTCCCCCTCTGCATAGCCACCTCGCTTTTCCCTCCCATGCACTCTCTGGGACTGGCCAGTAAGGACCTGCAGGCCATTTCTAACCTATTCCAGGCTTGAGCCATTTCTCAGTTCAGGACAAATGGCTCGTAGTGTTTTCAGTGTTGTTCGGAGTCGAGCATATGTAAAGTTGCACTTGGCTGACCAGTGAACTGTCACAACACACACTCCCAACTTCGTATCTAAAACCAGTTGGAACTGGTTTCAACTCAGGATGTAGCTTAGTGGTAGAGTGTATTTGCCTGACATATGTGAGGCCCCTGGTTCAATTCCCAGCATCACAGAAAAAACAGAGGCCCTTGGCATCCAGTGTGTGTCAGAAGTAATGCTTTCCTTCTTTTCCATTTCAGAAGGGTCACGGTACACGCGCCCTGTGTTATGTAATGATTCCCTATGGAGATGGGCCCAGTACCTTAATATTAACTGTATCAATATTTCGGCAGTGAGACGTATGACTGTTTACACCAGCCGGAACATCCAGAAGGTTATAAGCTGCCTCAGGTGAGCTCACGTTGTGTTTTGCTGCCAAACAGGTTATGAGGAAAGCTTTGGCTTCTGAGAGCTGCTCAGACCCTGGCGTCGCGGATGAGGGGTTGTGTGTCTGTGATGGTGACCATCTCCTCCCGTGTCCCTTGTCCCAGTGTTAAGTGATGCCAGGACACGTTGTGAAATCAATTCCATTTCAACTGGTATCCCTTCTTCCATCCCTCCTCCCTCCATCCCTCCTTCCTTCCTTCCTTTCCTCCATCCTTCCCTCCCTCCGGTCCCTCCGTCCCTTCCTCCCTCTACTCCTCCCTCCCTCCCTCCTTCTCTGGGTGTAACTCTTGCTAGGCAAGTGCTCCATCACTGAGCAATCCTCCAAGCCCTTTACTATGTCATAGAAATTTGCTGATTTGCTTGTTGGAAAATTCAGAACACGAGCTTGCTTTGCAGAATCCTGCTTTGTTTTTAGCTCCAGATGAAAGACCCCATAGCAGCAACGGGCCTTGGAATATAATCAGCTTTTGTGCAGGTAGAGATAGAGAGAGAGAGAATTGGGCACACCAGGGAGGTCAGCCATTGCAAATGAACTCCAGAGGCATGCGTCACCTTGTGCATCTGGCTTACGTGGATCCAGGGGAATCAAACCTGGGTCCTTGTTTCTTAACAAAATGCAAGGGGTCTGGAGAGATGGCTTAGCGGTTAAAGCGCTTGCCTGTGAAGCCTAAGGACCCCGGTTCAAGGCTCCATTCCCCAGGACCCACATTAGCCAGATGCACAAGGGGGCGCATGCATCTGGAGTTCCTTTTCGGTGGCTGGAGGCCCTGGCGCACTCATTCTATCTGCCTCTTTCTCTCTCTGTCTGTCGCTCTCAAATAAATAAAATAACAAAAAAAGAAAAAGAAAATGCAAGGCAGGAAGCAGATCCTGGGCCTGCCTGTCCATTATCCTCTTTTCTGCACTGCAGTCTTCTGGCTGCTTCTCTAAGCTTGGCAGGGGCAGTGGGTGAAGGGACTGTGGCAGGCCCCAAAGCAGCATGGGTAGCTGCAGGGAGAATGCGAGGACTACTAGGGGACACTTCAGGGAGCTGGGTGTGGACAGAGGTCAGAGGAGAGCTATTGGCTATTGGCTGAGCTTGCGACACTAGCGCTAGCCACTGCTGCGGATGCTCGCTTGGCCATCTTCAGCGTAGAGAATACTAGTCCGAGGTGGACCCTTTGCGTGCTAGCTTGGACCAGGCTCGCTGGAGAAACATTCCAACAAACATGATAGTGTTCTGTACTTTGTGCCACCGTCCTGGCTGGATTTCAGCCTTCACTACCAGCTTGACCAGGGGCCCCTTTTCAGTGCACAGGGTTCAGACAGTATGGCAGCAGCAGGTGTCTGCCCAAGAAGCACTTTGTGCATGTTGGAATTCTTGGCTCATGGTCTGAGGCGTAGCTGGGACTGCATTTGACAGGAGAGAAAGCCGTGGCCGTGTAAGCTGCCGAAAGCCATCTTCAACGTGGCTCCAGTGTTGGCCCCAGGATTGATCCCTGTGCATCCCTCCTTTGAAACAGAAGAGGTAGCTGGGGTTGGGAACTTAGGAGACAGTTAGACACCCATGTGGTTCTTGGTTCGTTTTATTGTCAAAGTCCATGGCATATTAAAAGTGGATAGAGGGGGCTGGAGAGATGGCTTGGCTGTTAAAGGCGCTCGCCTGTGAAGCCTAAGGACCCAGGTTGATTCTATAGTTCCCACGTACACCAGATGCACAAGGCGGCACATGCGTCTGGAATTCACTTGCAGTGGCTGGAGGCCCTGGCATTCTCATTCTCTCTCTCTCCATCTCTCTCTCAAATAAGTAAATAAATAAATAAAATAAAATAAAATAAAACTTTACAAAAAAGTGGATAGGTTTGATCTTTAGCACTGAAAGAAAAAGGAGGGAATGGGGACCCTTGCTCATAGGGGCTAGGGGTGTGGTCACCGGTAGAGCTCTTACCTTTTAGAACACTTCTAAGGCTCTGGAGTCTGTCTTCAGCACTGGAAAGCAAAGATTTGATATTGGTTCCTCTTTGGGCATATGTGGCACTTGGTGGCTCTTACTGACGTCATAGTTCTCAGTCATGTAGCCTGTTCACATGGGTCCCCTGTGGGTGCCATGTAAATTGGGAAATGCAGAAAAAAAAGAAAGAATGGGAAGTTAGAAGGCATGGGTAAATGTATTAGTCTGTGAATGGCTTTCCTAGTGCTATCTTTGTTTACATTACTTTCACTGAAAATTAAACATCACCTGTTAAACTTTTACTGCATGTAATATATGACTCTTAAGAATCTTAACCGAAGTGAGTGCTTCCTACGTATCTGGATATACATTAACTTCTAAAACTGGAGCCAGTTAGTGACAGCATAAAAGCTAGCAATGTGTGAACTAATTGATTACTTGCTAAATCCGGAGCACACAGGGAGATTTATTTCATACAGTGAGAAATATTTCCTAGAAAAATAGAGAAAGGTTGAGAGCCTTTTCGAATGTTTTTGTCTCATTTCCTTTTCTCAGTAATTCTGTGAGGAAGAGAAAATAGTTTCTGTTTGTAGACCAGGAAATGCCAAGGTTAGTTAGATCTTCAGACACTGAAGTGTTTAGAAGACCTGTCACTCATTCGTAGTACAAATTCTTACAGAGGTAACTTGAAACAAAACGAAGCAATAGAAAGAATACAAGAGAGGAAACAAGATAAAAGATATGAAAGTAAGAAGTTGGGAAGAAGCTTTAACGTGAATGAAGAGGTTAGATAAGGGGCTAAATATGATGAAAATACATGTATGAAGTTGCCAAAAATAAAAAATGAAATCAAATGCAGGGTGGGGGGAATGAGTATCCCGTTACTAAGATAATGTCTAAATTCAAATTTAGTACTATCTCTGCCTGCTCCGTGCTGGGTGTGCAGGCGTGCACCACCGTCTCCAGCTCTAACTCCCCCAGCTTCATAGTAGGTGTTTTTTTTTAAAAATAAAACAAACAACTTCCCTCCTCCCTGCTCCTACTCCACTCAAACTCCTGTTCCTGAAGCTTCCAAAACCCTTTAAAAAAACCCCATGAACAAGACAAAGAGGTTGGAAGAGGTCCATTTTTCAGCTAGAAGTGATAGCGAGATACTAGAACTCTCCTTTGTTAACAGAGAGTAAGCCAGGTGCAGATACATATAATCTTTAAACAGATAAAACTTGTTTGGGGGTGGCCGGCCTCAGCTGTGTAGCCAAAGATGGTTTTGAACTCCTGATTTTCCCGTCTCCATCTCTCCAAGCGTTGGTGCTGCACAGTTATTACTGTGCAGTACAATTTTGTTTTTCTAAAGAGACCCGAGAGGGATTCCCCAGGGGTCTGTTTTAATCCAGGAGCAGGGTTTTGTTTTAATTAATATTTTTATTTATAAGGAAACAGAGAACGAGCACACCAGGGCCTCTTGCCACTTGGAATGAGCTCTAGACATTGGTGCCAGTTTGTCCATCAGGCTTCACGTGGGTACTGGGGATTTGAACCCTGGGCTGTCGGGCTTTGCAGTCAAGCACCTTTAACCACTAACCCATCTCTCTAGCTCTTGAGGAATAGGTTGAAATGCTCTCTTTAGGTGTCTTGGTAAATTATCGAGTGCTGTTCCAAGAGCACAGCTCACTCTATTCCCCTCCCAAAGCAGTTCTCAGACTGGCCTTCCACGGAGCCCACAAATAATATTTGCTCACGTCTCCCAGGGGCTGTTTCCACAGTTGCGCGGGAATTTCTGCTCTCACAGTTGATCAATCTTTTTTTTTTTTTTTTTTCCCAAGGTAGGGTCTCACTCTGGTCCAGGCTGACCTGGAATTAACTATGTAGTCTCAGGGTGGCCTCGAACTCACCGCGATCCTCCTGCCTCTGCCTCCCGAGTGCTGGGATTAAAGGCGTGCGCCACCACGCCCGGCTCCAGTTGATCATTCTTAGCGCACTTTCTCTCTGGGCTTTGCTCCCTCGGTCCTTCTTCCCTGTCTGGAAATAAATTCCAGATGCAGTCCCCCCTTCCCCCACCTTTGGACAATCCTCAAGCCTGTGTCTTACCATTTTTGTTTTTTGACCCAATTATCTCTTTCCTGAGTTTCAGTTTTGGCTTAGGTCCTCTGCTTTCAGGATTTAAAAAATTATTTTGTAATACACCCCGACAACACTTGGCCGCCCTTACAAGCCTGCCCGAGACTACTGTTACCCACGAAGGGCTGTGGTTTCCGGCGACTCCCAAGTCTTACAGGAGACATTTTCCTGCCGTGCCCCCTCCGCTTTACGCCTCACCAAGAAACCAGACTATTGCTTACTGTAAGTTCTTTCTACTGGGCTGCGAACAGAAGACGGGACTGGATAGCTTTTAAATTAAAGTACATTTTCCTCATGGTACTACCCTTTCTTTTTTGGTTGTAATTTAAGCCACACGCATTTCATCCTTTTCATGGTGCGGCCCAGCTGGTGTGCCCGTCCTTCAGGCTGTTGAGCTGTGACCCTGGCACTTTCCTCGGCAGTTCTGGTGTCGGTCATGCTAGGGTTTGTCTGTTTACCTTTTGTCATAGACCTACCTGGACATCTAGGGACTGGTTGATGAATGCCTTATTTATTTATTTACTTATTTATTTAAGAGAGAGAGCAGACAGACTGATAGAGATAAATGCTTTAAACCATTTTCTGAGACATTTCTTGGGTGTTTTGGATTTACATTACTGTTCCCTAGAACACCTTGCTTGATGAACACCTTTCTGCTTACTGTTTCCGTGATCGCATCTGTGAGTAAGCGAGCTTGGTGGATTTTTACAGAATGTTAGGATAAGCACAGTAAGAAATTGCTACTGGTAAAAGACAGCTACAGGAAAAAAAAAAATAAGGAGCATATTATTTACAGAACTGTATGTGATTGCTGGAAAACTCATGCTGTGCGAAGAGTTTCTACATTCTCAGTAAAGGCTAGGAGAAAGCTCAGTGGGTAAAGTGCTTGCCTTGCAAGCCCGTGGACCTGAGTTGAGTTCTCAGAACCCATGTATTAATGGTGGACATGGTTGTGCACACCTGTAATTCTGGCACTGGAGAAGCAGAGACAAGAGGATCCTTGGGGCTCACTGGCTAGTCTAATCAGTGAACTCCAGGTCAACAAGAGACCCTGTATCACAAAGCAGTATACAAGGGTTTGAGAGATGGCCTGCAAAGCCCAGTTACCCAGGTTCAGTTCCCCAGTGCCCATATAAAGCCAGGCGTACACATTGGCGCATGCATCTGGTGTTCATTTGCAGAGTCTGGAGGTCCTGATGCTCCTATTCTCTCTGTCTCTCTCTTCTCTCTCTCTGTGCTTCCAAGTAAATAAAGAACAATATTAAAAAAAAAATTTAAACAGGATTCCTATATTCTTTTTTGTCACATTTATTTATTTATTTTATTTATTTTTGTTGACAGCTTCCATACTTCTAGACAATAAACCACGATAATTCTCTCCCCTCCCCCGCTTTCCCCTTCACAACTCCAACTCCACACTCCATCATATCTCCTCCCTCTCTCCACTAGTCTCTTTTTAATTTTGATGTTATCATCTTTCCCTCCCATTGTGAGGATCCTGTGAAAGTAGTATTAGGCACTGTGAGGTTGTGGATTTCAAGGCCAGTTTCTGTCTGGACAGTTGCATTGTAATCAGTCCTACCCTTCCTTTGGCTCTTACATTCTTTCCACTGCCTCTTCTGCAATGGACCCTGAGCCTTGGAAGGTGTGATGGGGGATGTTTTAGTGCTGAGCACTCCTCCTTCATGTCTTCTCAGCACTTTGGTACCTTTGGAGTCAAAGGATTCCTATTCTCATAATGAACAAGCATTCCTGCATGTTACAATGGAGATGTGAAGATGAGATGAGTTACGTGTTTGGCTCATACTGCGGAAGCTGCTGCTTCTGTTGTTGTTATTCTTTCTTTCTTTCTTTCTTTCTTCTTCTTCTTTTTTTTTTTTTCGAGGTAGGGTCTCACTCTAGACCAGGCTGACCTGGAATTCACTATGGAGTCTCAGGGTGGCCTCAAACTCACGGCAATCCTCCTATTTCTGCCTCCCGAGTGCTGGGATTAAAGGCATGTGCCACCACGCCCGGCTATTATTTCTTTTCTACAGCCTTACTCTTTCTTCTTGTCTTCACATCATTTGCTGTTGACTTTGTGCAGGCTGTTGGTGGGGACTGAGGAGCCGTCAGACTTCACTCATGATTCCTGGTCAGTGTCTCAGGCCACCTGCATTTTGCCTTTGCGAATGTTCCAAATAATTACTATGAAACAGCAGTTGGTTTATTAAGGTTAATTATGATGTTCATTGTAATAAATTATTATGATTATTTTATAAGATTTTTTATTTTTATTTATTTATTAGAGACAGAGAGAGGGAGAGAGAGAGAGATTGGGAATGGGCGCACTTCAAACAAATTCCAGATGCCTGCGCCACCATGTGCATCTGGCTTACGTGGGACCTGAAAAATTGAACCTGGGTCCTTAGGCTTCTGGGCAAGTGCCTTAACCGCTAAGCCATCTTTCCAGCCCATAATAAATTATTTTTATAATTTTTTAAAAAAAATTTTAGGCAACACATTCTAAGTTGGTTAGAATATGCTTGATTCTCAGACATCCCCAGTGTGGCATGCTGGTGACATTTCAGTCTGGAGGGGAGGAATCAACAGAGGACTGAGGAAAGGAAGAAGAGAGGGATGAGCTGTGCCAGAGGCCGGGTGCTGGGGAGGAGAATTAGTGAGAGGATGAGAGTAATTAAGGAAATCAGTGCTGTCCAGCCGTCAGCCTTGCTGGGAGCTGTTAGCAGTCATATCGTTGCTGACCCAGCGTATGCCCCATTGAGTCCTGGGATCATTTACCTGACATGGCTTCCACGAAGCTGTGAAGTACCTTCCCAGTGCCCGAGGTTCTCTTGATGCCTCTCGGACCAGATCCTTCTGTGAATACGCTGACGGTGACAGAGGCTGGGTGCGCACAGCTGTTTGCAATCAGCTGGTCGTGTTTAATCCCCTTGGGTCATCGTTGTCAACACACTTGCACATGCCTTAGTGTTTACTTAATTTTCACCTCAGACACTACTAGGATTTGGCTTTTACAGGTCCTTCAAAGACCCACATACCAAAGGCTCCACAGGCAGCCTGTGCTGCTGCTGGGGGTTAGTGTAACTTTAGGGGCTGGGGCCTAGTCAAGGGAGTTAGGTCACTGAGGCCCTGACCTTGGAGGTGGTATTGGGATTTCTTCCTGGTTCCACGGGGTGAGCTCCCTGCCATGGTGTTCTGCCTTCCCACGGGCCCCAAAGCATTGCTGCCAGCTGGTACCTCTGAAACTGTGAGCCGAAATAATATAGTGATATATTATATTATATATTATATATTATATTATATTATATTATATGATATGTATATAATATAATATTATATTATAATCTGCTCCTTGGTGTTACCTCAAGTAGTTTGTTATGGCGCTTGGGTGTATAACAACTGAGTTTCTAAGAAGCATCACCATCCTCTGTAGTAGTGGTGCATATCTGTAATACCACGTTCGAGAAGCTTAGGCAGGAAGATTGTGAGTTTGAGTCTGGCCTGTACTTCACAGTGTGACCCTAACCTCAAAACAACAAACAAACAAACACATTACCATAATAAAAATGGGCTTGGGGGTGGGAAGATGAATGAGTGGGTAGGAGGCCCCAATGTACAAGTATGAGGGCCTGACAGGTCTTGATTTCCCCCTTAGTTCAATCCCCGCCACTCATGTAAACAGCCAGGCATGGCTGTGCATACCTATAACCCCGGCCTTGTGGGAAACAGAGACTGGGAGATTCTCTGGGGCTCCCTGGCTAGCCAGTCTGCTCAAAAAGGCAGCTTCCAGCACTAAGCGAGACATCTCCATCACACTCTCCAAGTCTCAGGGACCATGGCGGAAGAGGTGGTAGAAAGAACGTGAGAGCCAAAAGCGTGGGAGGGGCACTCCCCACACTGTCTTCCAGACACAAAGTGGCTGGTATTAGTGATGTCACAGTAGCTGATGCTACACAAGACCCACATACTGGGAGGGAAAAAGTGATAACATCAAAATGGAGGAGAGAGGGCTGGAGAGATGGCTTAGTGGTTAAGGGGCTTGCCTGCAAAGCCAAAGGATCCTGGTTCGATTCACCAGGACCCACGTAAACCAGATGCACAAGGTGGCACATGCGTCTGGAGTTCATTTGTAGTGGCTGGAGGCCCTGGCGTGCCCATTCTCTCTCTCTCTCTCTCTCTCCCTCTTTCTCTCTCACTCTCATAAATAAATAAATAAGTAACATTAAAAAACAATAGAGGAGAGACCAGTTGGAAAGAAGAAGATATTTAATGCAGGGGGCACTTGAGAGAGGGAAAAGGGAAGGTGGTGGGAGGGCATTATGATTATGGTATATTGTCTATATGTACAGAGGTTGCCAATATAATGTTAAAAAAAAAAAAAAAGAAAAGAAATGGCAATTCTGGCTTCAGTAAGAGACTGCACCTCCGGAATAGAGAAGGGCACCTCACATTCTGCTCCGGCTTCCCCATAGGTGCACATGGGTGCTCGTATCTGTATACACACACGTACATATACCACACACACACACACACACACAAATAAATAGCTGGGCGTGGTGGCGCACGCCTTTAATCCCAGCACTCAGGAGGCAGAGGTGGGAGGGTCACTGTGAGTTCGACGCCACCCTGAGACTCCATAGTGAATTTCAGGTCATCCTGGGCTAGAGCGAGACCCTACCTCATAAGGGTTTGCATGCTCCCTGTAGCAGTCACTGTTCAAGTGCTTTACTGGTATTTATTTACACACACCCATTGTACATCCGTGTCTTGGCATGTGTGTTCATGTACATTACACATGTGTGCATGTATACAAATAGGCATGTATAAATATACCTATACATATATAGCACACACATATGAGTTCATTTAGTTTTTGTTGTCTTAAGGGAGGGGTAATTTTATTACCCCAATTTTACAGTTGGCTGGTGTAGCACAAATAGTGATCGACAGAGAGAATTTGAGCCTAGGAAGTTCCACCACACTCTTCATCACTGTGTGTCATATATCACTGTATACCATCTCTCAGTACATATCACTATATATCCTCTCTCACTACATATCACTATATATCATCTCTCACTACATATCACTATATACCATCTCTCACTATATATCATCTCTCACTATATATCACTATATATCATCTCTCACTATATATCACTATATATCATCTCTCACTATATGTCACTATATATCATCTCTCACTATATGTCACTATATATCATCTCTCACTACATATCACTATATACCGTCTCTCACTATATATCACTATATATCATCTCTCACTATATATCACTATATATAATCTCTCACTATATATCACTATATACCGTCTCACTATATGTCACTATATATCATCTTTCACTACATATCACTAGATATCATCTCTCACTACATATCACTATATACCATCTCTCACTATATGTCAGTAGATATCATCTCTCACTATATATCACTAGATATCATCTCTCACTATATTTCACTGTATAACATCTCTCACTATATATCACTATATATCATCTCTCACTACATATCACTGTATAACATCTCTCACTACATATCACTATATACCATCTCTCACTATATGTCAGTAGATATCATCTCTCACTATATTTTACTGTATAACATCTCTCACTATATATCACTATATATCATCTCTCACTATATTTCCCTAGATATCATCTCTCACTATATATCACTGTATAACATCTCTCACTATATTTCACTGTATAACATCTCTCACTATATATCACTGTGTAACATCTCTCACTACATATCACTATATATCATCTCTCACTATATGTCACTAGATATCATCTCTCACTATATGTCACTAGATATCATCTCTCACTATATGTCACTAGATATCATCTCTCACTATATATCACTGTATATCATCTCTCACTATATGTCACTAGATATCATCTCTCACTATATATCACTATATATCATCTCTCACTACATATCACTATATATCATCTCTCACTACATATCACTATATATCATCTCTCACTACATATCACTATATATCATCTCTCACTACATATCACTATATATCATCTCTCACTATATATCACTAGATATCATCTCTCACTATATATCACTATATATCATCTCTCACTATATGTCACTATATATCATCTCTCACTATATATCACTATATATCATCTCTCACTATATGTCACTAGATATCATCTCTCACTATATGTCACTATATATCATCTCTCACTATATATCACTATATATCATCTCTCACTATATATCACTATATATCATCTCTCACTACATATCACTATATATCATCTCTCACTACATATCACTATATATCATCTCTCACTACATATCACTATATATCATCTCTCACTACATATCACTATATCATCTCTCAATATCACTATCATCTCTCACTACATATCACTATATATCATCTCTCACTACATATCACTATATATCATCTCTCACTACATATCACTGTATAACATCTCTCACTACATATCACTATATATCATCTCTCACTATATGTCACTAGATATCATCTCTCACTATATATCACTGTATATCATCTCTCACAATATATCACTATATATCATCTCTCTCTATATATCACTGTATAACATCTCTCACTATATTTCACTATATATTATCTCTCACTATATATCACTATATATCATCTCTCACTATATATCACTATATATCATCTCTCACTATATATCATCTCTCACTATATATATCACTATGTATCATCTCTCACTATATATCATTATATAACATATCTCACTATATATCACTATATATCATCTCTCACTATATATCACTGTATAACATCTCTCACTATATTTCACTATATATCATCTCTCACTGTATGTCACTAGATATCATCTCTCACTATATATCACTAGATATCATCTCTCACTATATATCACTAGATATCATCTCTCACTACATATCACTGTATATCATCTCTCACTATATGTCACTAGATATCATCTCTCACTATATATCACTATATATCATCTCTCACTATATATCACTATATATCATCTCTCACTATATATCACTGTATAACATCTCTCACTATATTTCACTATATATCATCTCTCACTAGATATCACTATATATCATCTCTCACTATATTTCACTATATGTCATCTCTCACTATATTTCACTATATATCATTTCTCACTATATATCATCTCTGGTACACTTCTGTAAACAAATCCAAAGTTTTTTTTTTTTTTTGAGGTAGGTTCTCAATGTAGCCCAGGCTGACCTGAAATTCACTATGTAGTTTCTGGGTGGCCTTGAACTCAAGGTGATCCTCTTGTCTCTGCCTCCTGAGTGCTGGGATTAAATGTGTATGCCACCATGCCATGCTAGGTCCAAAATTTTTACGAGAAAATCTAAGTTTTAAAACTGGAACCTGGTCTTCATTGCTTCCCATTTGTGGATTTTTTTGGCATGTGATGTGTGTGAGTGTATGTATATATGTTTGTATGCATGTGGATGTAAATGTGTACGTGTGTGTGTGTGTGTGTGTGTGTATGAATGTGGAGGTGAAAGTCAACATTGGGTGTCTTCCTCAAATACTTTGCTTATTTATTTATTAGAGAGAGAGAGAGCTGCAAACTAATTCCAGACATATGTACCATCGGTGCATCAGGCTTTATGTGTGTACTGGGGATTAAACCAGGGTCAGTAGGCTTTATAAGCAAGTACCTTCAATCACTGAGCCATCTCCCCAGCCCTGCACCTTAATTTGTTGAGACAGTATCTCACAGAATTCAGAACTCTCTGATTTGGCTGAACTACCTAGCTAGCAAGCCTCAGGGATCCACCTGCCTCCATCTTTTTGGCTCTGGGATTTTAGGTTCCTGCTGCTGCCACATCCAGCTTAGAAATATACTTCACTTGTGGCTGGAGAGATGGTTTAGCAGTTAAGGCGCTTGCTTGTGAAGCCTAAAGACCCAGGTTCAGTTTCCCAGATCCTACATAAGCCAGATGCACAAGGTGGCACATGCGCCTGGAGTTTGTGTCTGTGGCTAGAGGCCCTGGTACACCTGTTTTCTCTCTCTTATTTGCTTCTCTTTCTCTCCTAAGTAAATAAATAAAATATTAAAAACTGATCCCCAAACCTGAAAAAAAATAAATGAAGATACTAAAAAAAAAAAAAAAAACTGAACCCCATTTGTTAGGTTTTGTAGGCAAGTGCCTTAAACTGCTGAGCTGTCTCTCTCTAGCCCCAAATAATGATTTTAAATGTCTGAGTGTGTGTTTGAAAGATGATCTTGCTGACTTCCTGATGACGTACCTGATGGACTGAGCCTCTCTCATCCATGAACATGTAGCTGAGTGAACTCCCCCAAATCTGAGTGGCGTTCCCAGCTACCCTGCAGGTAACTTGCAGACCAGGAATTTATTTCCACCACCACACTCAGCCCTGTGACGTAACCACAAAGGCTTCTTTCTGTCTTCGTGTGGTGTGGGAAATCAAGCCTGGCTCATGTGTTTCCCACGCGGGGTCTGTATTAGTGACTTTTCTCGTTCCCGTGACTAAATACCTGACGAGAAGCTACTTCAAGGAGAGAGTTTACCTTGGCTTATGGCTTAGGGTATAGTTCCCCATGGTTGAAAGGAAGCAGAGGACTGGAAATGGTGGTGCACCTTAACCCCCCTCCTTTTTCTGTTCAGTTGGGACTTCATCCCATTTGTGGTGGTTTGAATGCAAATGCCCCCAGAGCCTCAGGTTTTTTTTTTTTTTTTTTTTCCCTGAGGTAGGGTCTCACTCTAGACCAAGCTGACCTGGAATTCACTCTGTAGTCTCAGGGTGGCCTTGAACTCAGGCAAGCGATCCTCCTATCTCTGCCTCCCAAGTGCTGGGAGTAAAGATGTGTGCCACCACACCCTGCTATTTTCTTTTTCTTGTTGTTTTCAAGGTAGGGTCTCACTCTAACCCAGGCTGACCTGGAACTCTGTAGCTCCAAGCTGGCCTTGAAGTCACAGCAGTCTCCTACCTCTACCTCCCAAGTACTAGGATTAAAGGAGTGTGCCACATGCCTGGTGCCTCAGGTATTTTTGATTAAGCTTCCTGCTTGGCTATAGCAGATGGAGCCATGCTGGAGGAGGTGTGTCATTGGGGGCAGGTCTTGAATTTAGCCCTGTGTGTTTGGAGTGAGGTTGTGTTTGCTGGTGCTGGCAGCTGTGAATGTGTGTATCGTGAGGCAGCTTCCTCTCCATGCTAAAGCTTCTGCTAGAACCTCGAAGTCTGAAATAAAGCTTTTTGTCCTATAAGCTGATTTTGTCCCAGAAATGTGAAGGTGACTGAGGGGTTCCTCCTGAGTTCGGTGTCCCTGGACACACCCTCACAGACACCACCAGAAGCATGTCTCCTAGGTGACTCCAAATCTACTCAAGCTGGCGCTGCACCTTAGCCATCACAAAGTTTGACCCATTCAGTGAGACCAACATCTTGGTAGAAGACACTCACAGGCTGTTTTAGTCACTGCCTTGAGCAATCATTAGCACATAGTGGAGGTAAGAGTCACTGGCAGAATGCCCAAGGCATAAGGAAATGTTTAGGGAGTATTAGATTTTGGTTCTTTTAGAAAGCAAGACCTGTTTAAACATGGAGACTAGCATGAGTTTGGCTTGCATGATAACTCAAGTGTATACATTTCATTTCACTTAAAAAAAATGAGACAGTTTTAATACTCAGGTTGACCTTGAAGTCATTTTGTAGCCCAGATGGGCTTTGAATTTTGAATTTGTGATCCTCCTTCCTCAGCCTCCCAAGTGCTGGGATGACAGGTGTATGAACCATGCCTGACTAATGCCTACATTATAGTAACAAAAATGTTTGTCACTATACAGGATTATTTTGTTCAATTCTTATTAAAATATATTTTATTTATTAGACACACAGAGAGATATGGCTGAGAGTATGGGAAGGCCAGGGCCTCTTGTTATTGCAAATGAACTTCAGACATATGCGCCACTTTGTGCATCTGGTGTTATGTGGGTCCTGGGGAATTGAATCCAGGCTGGAAAGCTGTGCAGGCAAGTGCCTTTAACTGCTGAGCCATCTCCCCTCTCCTATCTTGGTAATTCTTACATTTGATGACTGGGTTGATTAACCTACCACAAAAACCATTTCTTATTAAATTTTCATGACCACTAGGTAAATGTGGGCTTAAGTGTTAAAATATTACTTTTTAACTATTTTAACCTCATTAATTTCCATTCCTCTTATCAAGACCAATTAATTGTTATAATTTGCAATCTGAACTGTCAGAAGTATCTCCCCTCAAATTCATGACTGGATAGAAAAGGGTATGGACATTCAGCTTTTAACAATCTGTTTGGAATGTTAGAGAACATTAAAAATATTCCTGGATCTGAATCTGTGGAGTACAACATTAATTTTTATCTTGCTTTAAATCCTGAAGTCATTTCATAGTCATTACCTTTATTTTCCCCACCATTATCTGTCTACTGCTTAGTATCTTTTAGGGTACATTAAACATATAATAAATGTGTACAAAATATTTTTTACAAACTTCCCTGATGTCTAGTGGCTTAATCACACTGGATACATGTGAGCTTTGGGCAGTAGTTGAAATTTTATGAATATGTTGGAAAACCCTGCCTTTAAAAAAATTATTTATTTGTGAGATTGGTGGGGGGGAGGGAGGGAGAAAATGGGCATGTCGAGGCTTCTAGCCACTGCAAACGAACTCCAGATGCATGCACCACCTTGTGCATCTGCCTTATATGGTCCTGGGGAATTGAACCTGGATCTTTAGGCTTCATAAGCAAGTGCCTTAACCACTAAGCCACCTCTCCAGCCCTGAAAACCCCGCCTTTATTAAATGGAGAAGTTTCCACTCTCTTGAGACACCACAGATAGTTTCTGTGGGCTTTGTGAAGCATTGCCAACATGTAGCTAGGAAGATCTTCCGGTCTAAAAGTGGGTCTTGGAGAAATGATTTCTTTATTTCAGTCTGTTTCTATCAGAAACATATGTATTCCCTTTCAGCCAAGACAGTAAATGCTTTCAAGCAGGCTGTTGTGAGTTAGGAGGCATTGTGGACAGCTTAGCACTGGGCTTAAGGAAACCTACTGTGGGTAGGTTTTCTCTTTTGCTTCTTTTGTATGAGAGAGAGAAAGGGAGAGAATTGGTGCACCAGGGCCTCCAGCCACTGCAGTCGAACTCCAGATGTATGTGCCACCTTGCGCATATGTGCAACTTTACACGCTTGCGTCACCTTGGTGTCTGGCTTATGTGGGACCTGGAGAGTTGAACATGAGTCCTTAGGCTTCACAGGAAAGCACCTTAACTACTAAGCCATCTCTCCAGCCCCTTGTTTTATTTTCTTGTTTTTTTTTTTTTTTTTCTTTTCTTCAAGGTAGGGTCTCACTCTAGCCCTGACCTAGAACTCACTCTGTAGTTCCAGGCTGGCCTCAAATTCACAGCGATCCTCTTACCTCTGCCTCTTGGGTACTGGAATTAAAGGCATGTGCCACCACACCCAGCCTTATTAATATTCTTAATGCAGTTATGGACTTTTTATTTAGTAAATACAGGTGAATTCCTAGTTTCTAGACTTTCCACTTTCAGAAATCAAATGTATTGAAAAATTTAATAAAATTTTGATGCATTTCAGGATTTTATGTTCATAAAGTGAATTTGTATTGATGTTCCAAAATAGCCAATGTAATTTGGCTGTAGTGAAGTAATAAGTGGACAGTAAAACTTCATGTTTGCATATGAAGGAAGATAAATTTTGTGCTATAACTGTAAAATTTCACTGCTCATGAAATCATATTGTAAATAATGAAATCAAATTTCAAAGTGGATCTGATCATGAAGAAAGCAGTTAAGATGACATTACTAATGTTACTATATAAAGTTTGTTTTTGACCATAAAATATTCAAGACCATCTTTTAATTGAATGCAGTGTAATCCCATCATTTAGGATGCTGAGGCAGGAGGATTATTGCAAGTTGGAGGTCAGCCTGGGCTAGAGCGAGACCCTGTTTCAAAATAACAAAATAGCTACAGCAAAAGGTCTGGGGTGGGGATGGCTCAGCACTTACTGGTCTGGGTTCAATTCCTCAGTACCCATGTAAAGCCAGAAGGAAAAAGTGGTGCATATATCTGGCATTCATTTGCAATGGCAAGAGGCCCTTGTGCACTTGTGAGCATGCACACATATAGATGTAAATAAATAAAAACGTTTAAAAAACAACAACAAAAAGGAAAAGAAAAAGTAAAAAGGATCATATACACCTTTTCTGTGTGGGGGGGATTTGAGACCATGAAAAGCACATATTTAAAAAATTATTATTTATTAATGAAAGAGAGAGAGAGAGAGAGAGAGAGAGAGAGAGAGAGAAAGAGAGAAACAGTGCCTTTTGCTGCTACAAGTGAACTCCAGACATATGTGTTACTTTGTACATCCTGACTTTACCTGGCTCCTCCTGCTTTTGGAGATTTCAGCCCATAGTTGACTGGCCTTATTGCTTTAGGGCCTGTGGTAAGGCAATACTTCATGACATCAGTGTGCTAGATTGGCTTACCTCGTGGCTGGGGAGCCAAAGAGGGAGGAAGAGACTGGGGTCCAACAGTTCCATTCAAGGACACACCCCCACTGATTGGATGACCCAAAAGGTGGTGGTTTGAATGTAAGTTGCTCCCCATAAAATCATGTATTTGAGTACTTAATCTTCAGTGGCTGTCACTGTTTGGGAAGGTGGTGGAACCTTTAGAAGGTGGAGCCTTCCTGGAGGAAGTGGGTCACTGGGGGTGGGTCTTGAGGTGTTAAACAGCCAAGCCTCTCTAGCCATCTACTTCCTCCCTGTTGATGTGAAGATGTGATATAGTCTGCTCCTGCCACAATGACACTTCCCCTCAAAAATGCAAGCTGAGATGAATCTTTCCCTTCCATAAGCTACTTCTGGTCGGGTGTTTTGTCTCAGTAACAAGAAAGTAACTAACACAGGAAATTATGGGAAGGTAACTGAAACAAGGCTCCACCTCTTAAAGGTGCCACACCTCCTAACAGCACTGTGCAGGGAACTAAGCCTTTAACATGTGGGTCTTTGGGGGGGCATTTCAGATCCAAACTCTAACAGCAGGTTTTAGAAACGCACAAGATGGTGTCAGAAGAGACAGCTAATGGAAGAGGGGCTAGCCTCTTTCAGAGCACAACTGGAGCAGGCGTGCTGCATTTTTGTTTAGCTAGGTAAAAAATGAACTATGTGTAGTCATTAGTGTATAAAAATTGAGCAATATGTAATGAAATTGTCTTACTGAGAATTTTTAATTTTTATTTCATTTTGATTTTTTGCATGTGTACATGCGGTGAAGTGTGTATGATTGTGTGTGTGCATACATGTGAAGGCCAGAGGACAACCTTGGGTTTTGTTCCTTAGGCATTCTGTCTATCTGTTTTTGTTTTATTTACTTGCAAGCAGAGAGAGATAGAGAGAAGACAGACAGAAAGAGAGAATGGGTGCGCCAGTATCTCCAGCTGCTGCAAATGAACTCCAGATGCATGTGCCATTTTGTGCATCTGGCTTTATGTAGATGCTGGGGAATTGAACTTGGGTCGTTAGGCTTTTCAGGCAAGCACCTTAATGGCTGAGCCATCTCTTCAGCCCCTGTCTACTGATTTTTGAGACAGCTGTTGACCTGGAGTTCACTGATTAGGTTGGTCAGTGAGCCCCAAGGATCCCCTGATCTCTAGGCCTTTCCAATGCCAGAATTGTAGGAGTGTACAACCACGTCCACCTTTAATACATGGGTTCTGAGAATCGAACTCAGGTCCATAGGCTTGCAATGCAAGCACTTTGCCCACTGAGCTTTCTACTAGCCATTATTGAGAAATTTATTGAGAATGTAGAAACTCTTGCACAATGTGAGTTTTCCGGTAATCACATTTCAGTTCTGTGAATAATATGCTCCTTAATTCTTTTTTTCTGTAGCTGCCTTTTACCAGTAGCAATTTCTTACTGTGGTTATCCTAACATTCTGTTAGTTGCAGACTCTTGTGGCTTTAGAAATCATGCTAACCATCACGTTGTGCATGCGGGTTGCAAATATCCAAATCATTTTGAGGACAGTTTTTCCTCTCAGATGGCATCCACACATTATTTTCCACATTGCTACTTCTGGTGGAATGTTTTCTTTTAGACATTTCACACTTGTGGTATATTTAGCTGCCTAGTAATGAAATACAACTGGAAGGACCCGAGAATTCTGAATGAACAGACTTGCAAGCTGAGTGTTCCCTTCTCAGCATTTTCTGACTTGTACACTGATTTGAGCAGTACATGGCCTTGTGTGCTTCCCTCTCACATGTAACTGGGGGTGAGTGTTGTGGCATCACAGACCCTTATAGTTTTTTAAAACTTATTTATTTGAAGAAAGAAAGAGGGAGAGAAAGGGGCAGATACAGAGAAAGAGAATGGGCACGCCAGGGGCTTCCGCCATTGCAAATGAACTCCAGACGCATGTGCTACTTTGTGCATCTGACTAACGTGGGTCCTGGGGAATTGAACCTGGGTCCTTTGGCTTTGCAGGCAAATGCCTTAACCGCTAAGCCATCTCTCCAGCCCTGTTTTTGTTTTTTGCTTTTAGATATGCAAGGTGTTTGAAGGCAGCATCCAGTTTGATTTCTTTGCTTTATCACTGAGGGATTTCAGTTAAGGAGGGAGAACTGGTTTTTCTCAAGATTAAATGTACACTTAGATGGCAAGTTTCCCAAATTTATTCTCTTAGCAGCTCTGGTCTAGCTGGATCTCAGTGACATTTGCTTACTTTCCCTTTTGTCTTGTCTGGTGTGGAAATCCTCTGGTGGATTTGTACTTGACAAGGGAGACTTTCGCCAATGCACATGTATTCTCAGGAGAGTGCTGGTGTGTGTAGACTTCTCCTAGGAAGTTAGCCAGTTAGCTACTGGGTGAGGTTGGGGGAGGGAGGCTGTTACTATTATGGAAGGTGTGAGATACACACCTGTGGGGTTAAAGCAGGCTGACCAGGTTGACCTTGGCCTTGGAATATAAACTTTAAAGCGAGAGATGGGGAAATGGGAGGAGGGGAAGAAGAAGGATTCAAGGATCATTTCCTTCCTGTTATTTTCCCTTTGGCCTGAGCAAGTGAGAAAGTCACTGAGTGGAACTGGAGCTGCTGAGTGGAACTGGCCAGAACCTGTGTTAACTCCGGGCAACAGAGACACCACGACGATTTATTCTTCCAGGACAGCCCCGGCAATGTGACCAGGACCTTTTGGATTTCATGGACATTCCACAGAATCTGATTTTGGGGGTGTTCTGTCACCCACTCCTGTGAACCCACCCCCCTGGGCGAGTCCATCCAAGCCTGACCCCTCTGTTTTTGGCAAAGGTCCTTTTAACTGGAGTGTTGTGGGCATTCATGGTTGGCTGATTAAAGCTGTCACTGATAACTGCTGGTGGGCCTGCGCAGATATTCACGGAGTTCTCACGGAAATAGTGGCAGGGGAGACACAAATGTCAGTCGCAAGGCTGGAACTAAGAGGACACGGGGCGGAAGGGGAAGTATGACAAGCCCATGTCTTTCGTCACGTTTACAAACGTAGAGACTTAATGGCTCGATGATCGATCTTTCTTACAGAAATATTTTAAATTCTTTTTCATACCGAGTAACAATATTATCGTTCACTCCACTGAAAATAGAACGTGTATCAAATGCTTGGATCATATGATAATGGTGTAGATTACTTTTTTTTTTTTTTTTTTTTTTGGTTTTCCGAGGTAGGGTCTCACTCTAGCTCAGCCTAACCTGGAATTCACTATGTATTCTCAGGGTGGCCTTCAAATGCTCAGCAATCTCCCTACATCTGCCTCTCAAGTGTTCGGATTAACTGCGTGAGCCACCATGATGCCCTAGGTTTTTTTTTTTTTTTTTTTTTGGTAGGGTCTTTCTTACTCTAGCCCACGTCAGCGTAGGTGGCCTTGAACTCATGGTGATCCTCCCACCTCTGCCTCCTGAGTGCTGGGATTAAAGGTGTGTGCCACCATGCCTGGTTTAGGGCTTTTGTTTTTTATCCTTGACGGCTCCCTTTCCTCCCCCCCCCCCCCCCCCCCCGCCATGGACCACTTTAGCAGTTTGGTGAAAGTCAGACAGATATTTGAATGCTAAAAATAAGATACATTTACCACAAAAGAAACCAATTATGTTGGCAGTTATCAAAATACTTAAAATGCTTCTGAGAGAGGCTATCTCTGCCTTGTTAATACATTCAGTTTTTAAAAATCTTTTTATTAACAACTTCTTTAAGTATAGAAAATAAACTATGATGACTCCCTCTTACCTCTCCCTGCCATTGTTCCCTTCCCAAATCCATTCTGTATTGAATTTCTTCTTTCTAGTTAGTCTGTCTTCTATTTTGATGTCAATATTTTTTTCCCTCCTATTATGATGGTCTTGTGTAGGTAGGGTCAGGCTGTGGGAGGTCATGAATGTCAAGGCCATTTTGTGTCTGGAAGATTGCATTGCAAGCAGCCCTACCCTTCCTTCGGCTCTTACATTCTTTCTGCCACCTCTTCCACAATGGAATCTGGATATTTGAGGGTGTGATAGAGATGTCTCAGAGCTGACTACGCCACTGTGTCACTTCTTAGCACTTTGGTGAGTTTTGAGTCACCCCAGTGGTCACCACCATCTGAAAAGAGAAGCTTCTCTAACCAAAAGTGAGAATAGCATTAATACATGGGCATAAACGTAAGTAGTTAGAGGGCAGTTTGCTGGGCATAATATATCTATTTATCCAGAAACAGTGATCATTTCTGCCATAGGGCTTTGTGACTTCCCTAGCTACAGGCTTTTGACTAGGTTTCCAATACCAGGCATGTATTCCCTCCCACGGAGCAGGCCTCCAGTTCAACCAGAGAGCAACTGGTTTTCCACATAACAAGCATGCCACTATTGGACCAGTTGCCACATTTGGCTGGCTGGCTGGCCAGCCGTAGAACTTGCAGGGTCCTCTGCTGGTTAACATTGTTGGCGACTTCTCTCTCCCAAAAGGCAGCATAGCTTTTTCCAATGTTCTGACAGTCAACAGGGAGGAGGTTTTCAGCCCAGCTCCAGCTTGATTTCTTAGTGACCTGCAGCCCAAGCATGTGAAGTTTTACCAGCATTTAGTTTTTTTTTTTTTTTAAGTGTGCCACCAAACCCAGCTCACTTTTTTTTGTTTATTTTTATTTATTTACTTGAGAGCAACAGACAGATAGAGAGAGAAAGAGGCAGAGAGAGAGAGAGAGAGAGAGAGAGAGAGAGAGAGCGCCAGGGCCTCTAGCCACTGCAAACGAACTCCAGACGCGTGCGCCCCCTTGTGCATCTGGCTAACGTGGGTCCTGGGGAATGAAGCCTTGAACCGAGATCCTTAGGTTTCACAGGCAAGCACTTAACCGCTAAGCCATCTCTCCAGCCCCTAGTTTTTTTTGAATTATATTTTTGTTTATTCCTTTGTGAGAGAGAGACAGAGCGACAGACAGACAGAGAAAGAAAGCATGGGCACGGCAGGGCCACCTGCCACTGCAAACAAACTCCAGTAACATGCACCGCTTTGTACATCTGGCTTTATGTGGGTACTGGGGAAATGAACCCAGGCTGGCAGGCTTTGCAAGCAAGTGCCTTTAAGTGCTGAGCTATCTCCCCAGCCCTGTTGATGCATTTAGTAATAAGCTCTCACAGTTCTGACTACTGAGCTCTTTTGAATCGTGATGAGCCAGATGGCTTTTGCCCTAAGGTATCTGCTACAGCAGTGAGGCGGTGTGGAGGTGCTCATGGGTTTTATCCATATGCAGGCAAAGGTTGTGCTGTTATGTTGTGATTTACCTTCACAATGGAAAGAAGTGCAAGTTTTGGTTAAAAGTAGTGAAATATCTGATTTTTTTCTTTTTTTAAAATATTACTTATTTATTTGAGAGGTGGGGGGAGAGGGAATGGCCATGACAGGGCCTCCTTCCTGCCACTGCAAACGAACTCCAGGCGCATGCGCCACCTTGTGCATCTGGCTTACGTGGGTCCTGGGGAACTGAGCCTAGGTCCTTTGGCTTTGCAGGCAAACACCTTAACCACTAAGCCGTATCTCTAGCCTCCCCACTCCCATTTTTTTTCTATCTAAATTCATGGACCTCCTGCTTTGAGTAACCCTGGATAAAGATGATAGTTTCAAGGGTTCATTAGTTCTGTCCGAGCCTGGCAGTTGGCAGTGGTATGTTACATGGAGAGCATTTTGAAAGAGTCACCCATTTTAAATGGAAATAAAGTCTTGGGTGAATGCAGTCTATGCTGGGCTCTGTTCTGGGCATGATCAACAGAATCCTTAACACAGCCTTCATGGTGCCCGACCTCTTGAATGCGCATGCTAGTAGAATAAACTGATATTAGCCACGGAACACACAGGTAGTTGCTTAGTCGTTAAATGAGAAGCGTTCTGCCGTGTTGTGATGTCCAGTCGTGATGGGACTTCACCGGGCCCGGGATAGGTGGTGAAGATTCGGGGAGACCTCCTTAAGTGAGGCATTTTAATAGGACTTCAGGGTGGCCAGGTTTGTGCAGTCCCTAAATTGCCAGTGCGCGGCCACCGGGAAGCCCACGTGAGGACAGCAGTGGTGGATATCGCAGAGCTGTGTCCTGAGATTGGCAGCAAGCTCTGGTTTCCATTTCACTCTCTAGAATTTGCCATCGTGACTGACCGGGAGTCCTTCTTCTAGTTGGAGAGCGTGTATTATTTGCTGCATCATTGGATGGAGCCCTGAAAGCTTTAGGGATTCATTGGGAGTAGCTCGGGGTAGAAAACTGTCGGTAAAACTTTTAAGAATAAGCTCTGGTAGGTGTAAGAAATTGAAAAAGGCAGTTTCATTTTGTTATCCCATAAATTCTTTAATGTTTTTGCTCATCCAGGTTTTAATTTGGCTTGTATGTAAGGTAAGCTTGAGGGCGTGTGGCGACGTGAGGAAGGGGTTGGCTCTCTCTGTTTTACTGAGCTATTTCCACAGTGGCCTTTGTAGAAATGCGTGCTTTGCTGGTTTAGGCAGATAAGGGCTGTCACACACAAGTCTGGATTTTGAAGGCGACAGGCTCCATGCCTGGCAGAAATTCTGAGGTGTAGACTGGGATCGGGCTCTGCTCCGAGGCAGGAATGTGACCCATCTGGTCTGGGCAGTTGGGGAGGGACTCATCTCTCCTCACTTCCCATACACCTTAGCCCGGGTTTTTTTTTTTTTTTTTTTTTCTCCTATTTGACTCAGTCAAAGCACATTCTCCAGCCGAGGGGTACGCATATCCTTTGTGACTTCACAGAACAGGTTCATACGGCAACCACATTTGAAGGTCGTGCTGAGCTAAGGAGAAATGGAAGTGATATCTACAGATGGAACCGGTGCAGAGTCCCAGGCAGGTAAAGGAGACACGCTTAGAGCGCCGTGGTTACTTGGACTTTTGTTCATGGGAAGGAAACTGAGGCAGGGCTTTGGCAGCCAATGACTTATGAAAATAAATGATACATTCTAAATGATTTTGTCTTCTGGGTGTCTGCACAATATTTTTTTTCAATATTATTTTGATGCATGGGTAACAAATAATGGATTCGACTGTGTTATTATTAATTTTGGACATTTTGGAACCGTGATTCACTTTGCTGACCAGACTTGCACCCACGACCGTAGGATCACCCATCCATGCCAGAGCCTGATGCTCATACGTACAGGTTAGGCTCCGTGTCTAATGATAAGGCGTGAAATATTTTCCTTGTCTTCTCTTCTCTGAGATAGAAGCTGATTTGCCCAGAAGTGTCTTATACAAGAGTCACGCGGGGATAGAAATCGTCCTGTCTCCCACTCGAACTGTCAACGAGTGAAGGGTTTGTAACGGTGGCAGCGGTCCAACTCTCCAGCCACGAAGTCCCGCAGTAGTGTTCTCACCTTTCTTTGCGTCCTTCCTGGCTCCTTCTCTTGCTCACCTGTCACTTAATTTTCTCTCTGCCGGTGGTGCAGAGTCAGGCTGCTTGGAAACAGGTATTTGTACACAGCACGATCTGTGCTTATAGGTCTCGGGACACAGCGACAGAGTGGTGTGGTGAGAGGCATGTTAAGGGACACTCCCTAGGTGCTGGAGCGTGGAGGGGAAGAATTGCAGGCTGAGGAGAGAAAGTGTGGGTCAGGGCGCATTTTCCCTGAAACATGCCCCAGGCGCGTGGGGGAGGTGATGGTTTCCTACTCATAATGTGTCTTCTCCACCTCCCTTCTGCTCCATTCAGCCATAGGGCTGGGCTTTGGCTCCAGAGTGACTTCTCTCTACGTCTCTCCCTTGTGTAGCGTGCTGGACACTGGTTCTTTTCCTTTGGGGAGTGGGTGTTGGGCTACACTGGGCCTCTGCAGGAAACCCCCGTCCTGACACCATCCAGAGTGGATCTCGTCCTGTAACCTGCTTGCTTGCTTCAGGGGACTTGCCATAATTACTCACTGCTTGTTTAGTGCCCGGTTGGTAGGGTGGACTTACTGTCTTTGAAGCGTCAGAAGATCCCTAGGTCGGAAGGAGTGAGAAACGTCACTTCAAATGCAAAAGCGCTTGTAATGCGCCTCAACTCCTGTTGATTCCATGAAGTTTGAGGTCAGACTTAACCCAGGCACTTAAGATCTCAGCCAAAGACTTTACTTAGGACCCTTCGGTATTCCTTCCTGGGAGTAATTTTAGGTTTCAGAAGGAATAATTGATTGAAAAAAAAAAATCTCTTTAAGGATTAAAAAAAAAGTTGAATACATTGGAAAGTGAAAAAATACTATTTGCAAAACTTTAGTTATAAACCAAAGGGAAATTAACAAATTTAAGGAAAATTTCATAAAGAGTACCAAGATGAGCAGTCATTCTTTTTTTTTTTCACTATGTAGTGTCAGACTGGCCCGCGATCCTCCTACCTCTACCTACCGAGTGCTGGGATTAAAGGCGTGCGCCACCACACCTGACTATTTAGAGTATGTTTAAATTTCTTTTTTTAAATTGTATTTTTGTTTGCTCTTCTCAGTTCTCTGAAATGTCTCATTTATTTTGATGAATTACTCTTATTTGTGCTCTGAGCACTTTATTCATATGATTAATGCCATTATCATGTTTAGCCTACTTAAACCCTTTAAGTTACGTAATCAGTGGTGTTCTTATACTGAGATTATTTTTATTCAAATTCTGGTTTCTCTTAAGTCTGTAGTAGACACTCTCCTTCTAGGGACTAAACTTTATTGCCATGTTATTTCTACTTCTTTTGTCAGGATTCTTGTTTCATTGGTGGTGGTGGGGGTGGGGGTTCTTTGCGATGAAGTCTTGCCATGCTGCTGCTGAAGCCGGCCTGGAACTTACTATGAATGCAGGCTGGCCTCCACTTATGATGCCCAGTGCTGGGGATTACAGACCTGTGCCACCATACCCAGCTGCTTCTGCCAGTCCCGCCCTCCCCTCACTCCCCAGGTATGGTGGTCTCAATCTAGTCCAGGCTGACTTGGAACTCTCTCTGTAGTCCCAGGCTGGCCTTAAACTCACAGTAATCCTCCTTCCTCTGCCTCCTGAGTGCTTTGGATTAAAGGTGTGTGCCACCACGCCCAGCTTTCTCTCAGTTTTCGTAGCTCACAGGGTGGCTTCATTTCTACACCACTAGTATCCACACTCATATTTTCCTTAAACATGTCACACAATGCCCAAGACATTTTCCGTAGCATATTCTGAGCATATTATCAGTGAGTTAAGACTGTACAACAAGATTTCTTTTTTTTTCTAAAGTTGCATGTTGTCTCTCATATGTGGATCCTTTTTTATTTTTGTTATTTTTATTTATTTATTTGAGAGTGACATAGAGAAAGAGGGAGGGAGAGAGAGAGAGAGAGAGAGAGAGAGAGAGAGAGAGAGAGAGAGAATGGGCGCGCCAGGGCCTCCAGCCACTGCAAATGAACTCCAGACGCGTGCGCCCCCTTGTGCATCTGGCTAACGTGGGTCCTGGGGAATCGAGCCTCGAACCGGGGTCCTTAGGCTTCACAGGCAAGCGCTTAACCGCTAAGCCGTCTCTCCAGCCCCAAGATTTCTTTTGTAGATTCTTTAGTAATGGCAGGTGGAAAATGTTATGCCAGGGGCTGGAGAGATGGCTCAGTAGTTAAGGCACTTGCCTGCAAAGCCAAAGGACCCAGGTTTGATTCCCTAGGACCCACATAAGCCAGATGCACACGGTGGCGCATGAGTCTGGAGTTTGTTTGCAGTGGTTAAAGGCCCTCGTGTGCCCATTCTCTTTCTCTGTCTCTCTCAAATAAATAAATAAATAAATAAAAATAAAATTAAAATATTTTTAAAAAGGAAATGGTCAATGGCACATTGGAAGAAAGGAAGGCCTGAAGGTGGGCTACTTACATGTTTGTGCTACGTTTCCCCTTTGGGCCTCTCCTAATGAGAGTCCCCTGGGTGGCTCTGTTAACCCCAAGGGATGGCAGACTGAGTGTCTCAGTGTCAGGCAGGGTGGTATATGTTCCCCAGCCGTGTATCTCACCCTTGGTGTCTGATTCCAGACTTACAGTCTCTTCTTGGAGAAATTAAAATCAACAACAACAAAAAAGAAACCCATGAGAACACATAAAAACACATGGATGTTACTATTCTGATGGTGAGAATTTGGTTATCTTTATTTGTGAAGAGAATTTTCTGTTTACCTGTTTGCCTTATTCACCATTTATTGCCTATTTAGTTGTTAGCCATTACATTAAAAAAAAAAAAATGTCACATGGGGCTGGAGTTAAGGCTCTTGCATGCAAAACTAAAGGACCCAGGTTCGAGTCCCTAGTATCCATGTAAACCGGATACACAAGGTGGCACATGTGTCTGGAATTTGTTTGAAGTGGCTAGAGGCCCAAACATGCCCATTCTGTATGTATGCCTCTCTCTCTCTCCAATAAATAAATAAAAATATTTTAAAAAAAATGCTACATGATCACTACTTCGATTATTTTTAGGACCAAAAGTGTCTTAGAAGAAGAGGGTTAGGTGAAAGAAGTGATGTGTCGGCAGAGAAAAGTTGTGTGGTCTGGCCGGTAATTTATTATTACTAGTTTTTAAAGCCAAAATTGCCAGCGGCTGGAGTGCGATGATGGTCTGCACTTCTGACATCATCGTCTAATGCTGCCTTGCTGTGCTCGGCCCTTTGAGTTGCCGAGGCGAAAGGCATCTTAGGAGTTTTAATTTCCCCAGAACATTGCACCTGTTGCTGGCTATTTCTGTATATGAAATCCAGAAGCTAGAGTCACATCTTTCGCTTCCTTTTCTTCTCCCTCCTTTCCGGTGTGTATGTATGTGTGTGTGTGGGAGGGGATGGGGGGGGTGTCGTCGGGCAACATCTGAAGGGTTGCCACCCTCCTCCATCGGGACTATGGTTTTGCTGCACTCAGCAGTTAGTAACCTTGGCTCTCTTTGTCCTTCTGTCTCTGAAAGACACAACCGAACAGTCTGGAGAGCCCATGTCGTGTGTTTGTGCCAGGGTTTGGGACTGGTGGGGGTGGCATGGCCTAATGCAGCGGCCGCGGCAGCTGTTGCTACCTGATACCTGGAACCTTTCGTGCTATTGAAGAACGCGTGTTTCCTCTTGGGATCAAATGATCTTTGGCCATGGCTGTGAGGAAGAGGAAGTGTTGTGTAGTATCGTTTGCTTTCATAAAGATAGCTTTTGCAATCTCGAGCTTCCTGTGGGCCCAGGCAGTGGCTGCTGGAGCCAGTGAGCTGTCCTAGCAGATACGTGGTCTGGCAGAAGGAAATGCGACTGTGTTGGGACACAGAACGGAGTTCAGAGGCCACTTGTGACATGGATTTGGTGTTTTCCTCTGTGCCAGGGAACCTCAGTCACCTTGCAAGTGAGAGAGCTGCAATCCTGACACAGCTTGACTGTAAGAATGCTATGGACATTAAGAACCATTCGTATGAAAGAACTGTGAGAGATCCCTGAAACTGAACACTGATCCACCTACCTACTGAGGACCAACTGAGAACCTTGCACTTAGTGGGTAGCCAGCGAGAAGTTATTTGAGCCCAACCTTACTAATTCAAAACCGTCTTTGTTACATTGCCATATTCATATTTTATAGATGGTCAGGTTTATTCGTGGGCATACCTTGCAAGGGAAAAACCTTTCCAGGAAGTGGAACTTTCTGCGACATGGCACGTAGTTGCTCCCAGCTTGCTAGCCTGGCCTTGGTTTGCTCGTCATGGGGGTTTTCCTGGGTGGAACAAGAGGACCCCGCTCTGTTCTGTGCCTTGTTTCTCCATCGCTGTGTTTTTCTGTTTTGACCCTGTGACATTGTCTCTGAGCTCTGTCTTCTCCAGTTTGACTCCTGTCCTTGGTGACTCGGATGAAGCACTAGTCGTCTTAGGCTGCCTGCGTGGGTGCGTGTGTGTGTGTGTGTGTGTGTGCGCGCGCGCACGTGCGCGTGCCCCTTGCCCATATCCACCTGTCTCCCCGGCCACTGCCTGTCCCCATCCCGGCCTTTGGCCTTGCAGTGTTTAACCCTGCAATCTTTGTCAAGCCAGACGCATGCGCCACCTTGTGCATCTGGCTTATGTGAGTCCTGGGGAACTGAGCCTCGAACCGGGGTTCTTAGGCTTCACAGGCAAGCGCTTAACCACTAAACCATCTCTCCCATTGGATTTTTACTACTGCACAATCTTTGGAGCAGTCACAGCCTGTGCTTCCATAGTCCATCCCTAACAGTAGCTCTGGAGTCAGTCACCTGGCCTGCAACAGGCTCTTTTTCAGTCCTGCAGAGCATGGGACATTACTAGTGTCTGGTGAGTCCCTCGGTCAGCTGACTGGCCCACATCAGTGCTTGTCCTTGGCACGGAGCCATGGAGGCCAGTTGCCCAGCGTCTTGACTAGTGGCCAAGCGAGTGATACCCAGTGCCCGCAGTCTCTCTTCATGCTTCAGGAACTTAGTGTGACTAGAAGTTGGGACTCTGTTGGCAGATGCCTCCAGTCGCGTTCTCAGGGTGACTTGTGCTGTGTTCTTACTTGGCCTTTCACTTTCTGTCCAGTCCCCGCCCTAAATGGATACAAGTAGATGCTAATCTCATTCCGGGAGTGGGGGGGGGGATGACACATGAGAGTGTGGGTGGGTGTGCCAGTGCCCATGATTGGACGGAACTGTCCTTCTGTGCAGGCTGACTCACACTTGATAATCCCCTCTGCTTTGCACGAGGCTGTTTGCAAAGGAAAAAGAAGCAGAATCTCATGGTCAAGGTTGAGATGCAAACAGAGATGTCTGGTAGACCGTGTGTGTGTGTGTGTGTGTGTGTGTGTGTGTGTGTAGGTAGGTAGATGGTGCCCAGTGGAAGCCACTTTGTAGACAAGGACAGTGTTGCCTCACGGAGGGGGAGAGGCGGGGAAGGCAGTCAGAGTGACAGGGAACAGTGGCCACGACCTGGTAAAATCTCTAACCTTGCTTACCTGCAGAGTCAGGAGGAAACAGGCAGTGCAGAGATTGTCGGTGCAGGTGACTAAGGGACACTCCCAGTTACATTCACATGCTGGAGGCTCCTCCCCCCGCTGTAACCTTGGTCATTTCCACCACTGGAGGTTTTTTTTAAAATTCTATTTATTTTTTATTTATTTGAGAGTGACAGAGAAAGAGGCGGAGAGAGAGAGAGAGAGAGAGAGAGAGAGAGAGAGAGAGAGAGAATGGGTGCGCCAGGGCCTCCAGCCACTGCAAAGGAACTCCAGACGCGTGTGCCCCCTTGTGCATCTGGCTAACGTGGGTCCTGGGGAATCGAGCCTTGAACTGGGGTTCTTAGGCTTCACAAGCAAGCGCTTAACCACTAAACCATCTCTCCCATTGGATTTTTATTACTGTCACAAACAAAAAGCACATCCCTTGCATCTCTTCTTCACACTTTAACACAATGCTTGAGCATCCTAGAACTCTCTAGAAATGAGAGAACATTTTCCCCTCCCACTGCCAACGAATCCACTTCAAGAAAATTGACTTGCTGTCTACTGCTCCCCAGCCTGCAGAGCGTTCACAGATGTCTGAAGAGCAGACCTTGTGGATGCGGGCATCTGGGTGCACACTTGTAAACCCAGCCCTTGGGAGGCCGAGGCAGGAAGATTGTAAGTTCTAGGCCAGCCTGGGCGAGAGCATAGCTCTAAAACCCAAACCAAATCAAACAGAAACACATCCAAATGGAACAGAGTATGTAGCCAGTTTAGAAAAAAATATCTTCTCTTTTCTTTGAGATAGTATTTTCAGAGTCTTCTTTTATTTCAGTATTTGTGTTGTAACTATTTTTGCCTCCCCAAGGAGCTCTGGCCTCAGCTTTCCTCCCTGATGCTGGAGTGAGGTATTTATAGCAGGACTGACCACAACAGGGGTTCCTGAGTGTTTGGAAACTTGTGGAATTCCTCCAATGGCTTTGGCAGGTTGGATCCTGCTTCTGCAAAGTGCCCGCCTTCCTTGGCATCCCACAGTGTCTGCCCGTTCTGCCGCGGGTCTCTGGGAGCCCTTGAATGCCTCTGGGCAGTAGGTGTCCAGGCAGTTGACATTTCTGTCAGGAAGCAACATTATCTGTGAGAAGCAAGCTTGTTCTACTGTATGTCTGCATTACTGTCCTCCACCCCGTCTCTGTTGTGAGAGGAAGGCCATCGTGGGTGCGAACCCCAAGTTCCCCCTTAGAGCCCCTCACCTCTTCGGGTAGAGGGAGAAGCTCTGTGTATCTCTTTTCCCTCATGAAGGGCTGTGGTGGGACTCTTTCTCTTACTATTTTTAGCTTTCCTGAGATAATTGTGAAAGAGGTTATAATTTAATCCTGAAATGTAAACTCTAGACATTTTTCTTTTAATCCATTACCCCAAGACAGTGTCTTTTTGGTTCCAAAATAAAACTAACAGTCAACTATGGCAACCTGTCTTTCCCAGGTTCCTCATTCACATTCTCATTAAAGTCCGAAATCCGCCTCTGTCATTGGGGATGGCCACTTTCTCAGATGTCAGTGGCCTAGAGTTGACTCTTGACATCATGTTACTCAATTTCATTGCTATACTAATATGGACATACGGGCATAGTTTTAGATTTTATTTATATCCTGGTGCTTAGGAAAAAAATCATCTCACGAGAAATCAATCAGCCCATTAAATTCCACCCTTGACATTGCTTTTTTGGGGTTTGCTTGTTTATAAAAAAATATTTTTCCTGGCTTTCTTTCTTTCTTTTTTTTGGTTTTTCAAGGTAAGGGTCTCACTCTGGCCCAGGCTGACCTGGAATTCTCTATGTAGTCTCAGGGTGGCCTTGAACTCACGGTGATCCTCCTACCTCTGCCTCCCGAATGCTGGGATTAAAGGCGTGCGCCACCATGTCTGGCTTTTTTTCCTGGCTTTTAATGCTTATTTTCAGCCTACTAACAGAACCTGAGTGTTCTTTTTTTTAAAAAAAATTTTATTTATTTATTATTTTTTATTAATTAGTTTTGTACTCAGCGAATACAGTCAGTTTGGTACCATTATTAGGCTCGTCCGTCACCTACCCCCTCCCCTTGGCCCCTCCTTATTGAGGTATATGGGTCATGCATTGTGGAGTTAGCCCACAGTTATGGGTAGGATAAATGTCTCTGCATATCATGACCCAACATGTGGCTCTGACATTCTTTCTGCCCCCTCTTCCGCAAAATTTCCCTGAGCCATGTTGGGTTCATTTTTGGTCTGCTTCAGTGATGAGGTGTTGGGGGCCTCTGAGGCTCTGGCTCTCTGATTTGGTAGGAGTTGATTTTTCTCTGTGTTGATCTCCTTCACCCTTGTGCTGGTACCCAGTTCACCAAGAAAACAGCACCCTTGCTTGCTTCTCCAATTAGAACCTGAGTATTCTTAGACATGTGTTGTTAACATTGTGTCAAATTTTTTTTCTTGTTAACATACATCATTTTGTTAATAATCTTTTTTATGCTTATTTTTTGGTTTATTTTTATTTATTTTATTTGAGAGAAACAGACAGAGAGAAAGAGGCATTGAGAGAGAGAGAGAGAGAGAGAGGGGGGGGGAGAGAAAGGATGGGCGTGCCGGGGCCTCCAGCCACTGCAAACAAACTCCAGATGCGTGCGCCCCCTTGTGTGCCTGGCTTATGTGGGTCCTGGGGAATTGAGCCTTGAACTGGGGTCCCTTGGGCTTCACAGGCAAGTGCTTAGCTGCTAAGCCATCTCTCTAGCCCTTGTTAATAATTTTTAATAAGAATAAGAGCCGGGCGTGGTGGCGCACACCTTTAATCCCAGCACCTGGGAGGCCAAGGTAGGAGGATCACCGGGAGTTCAAGGCCACCCTGAGACTACATAGTAAATTCCAGGTCAGCCTGGGCTAGAGTGAGACCCTACTTCGAATAACAAAAAAAAAAAAAAAAAAAAAAGAATAAGATCCCAGATGGACTTCCCTAGTTAGACCATACTAAATCAGAAAAATCCCGCATGCGCTTTGAGCATTGGAAAAGTTGTGTTGCTATTTCCTTGGGCTCTGTGTATGAGGATTTAGCTAACCACTGATCAAACATATTTGAAAAAAGGGGTGGAAGGATGGCTTAGCAGCTAAGGCGTTTGCCTGCAAAGCCAAAGGACCCAGGTCCTATTCCCCAGGACCCACGTTAGCCAGATGCACAAGGGGGCTCACATGTCTGGAGTTCGTTTTCAATGGCTGGAAGGCTTGGCATGCCCATTTTCTCTCTCTCTCTCTGTCTAATAAATAAATAAAAATAGAACATTAAAAAATATTTGATAAAAGTTGCCTCCATAGTGAACATGTACAGACAGACTCCTCTTGTCATTATTCATAAATAAGATAATTAAGAACTGTTTAGAACATACTTACATTATAATTATTACAACTAATCTAGATGTGTGTAGCTACATGAGGTTACTGTGGCATTTTATTTGAGAGACTCGAGCTTTTATGAATTTTAATATCTGTAGAGGGGCCTAGAAGCAATCTCCTGGAGCTACTGAAAAGAACTGTGTCCCGAGCAGTCACTACTCTGTTGAAAATATTAAAGGGGGCGTGGAGGTACAGCACAGTGAGAGAGTACTAACCCAGCATGTGCATGGCCTGACGTCAACCCCGGCACTGTCAGAGGAGAAACAAAAGTTAGACTGTGACAATCTTAGGATAGAAGATTCCCCGTTTTTTAGTGTTTGTATTTTTGAAGATATTATTTATTATTGCTTCACAGGCAAGCGATTAACTGCTAAGCCATCTCTCCAGCCCCGGAATTGTATTTATTTATTTGCAAGGAGAGAGAAAGAGAGAGAGATCGAGCATGCCAGGGCCACTAGCTGTTGCAAGTGAACTCTAAATGCATGTACCACATTGTGCATTTGGGGAATTGAACCCGGATCATTAGGCTTTGCAGGCAAGTGCCTTAACTGCTGAGCCATCTCTCCAGCCCCCTCCTTTTAAAAAAATTATTTATTTATTTTCAAGGACACACACACACACACACACACACACACACACACACACAGTGCCAAAAGGTATTTTTTGGTAAGTCAATTGACAGTCAGACCTGAGCTTGACCTGAATTCCTTTGGTGAGAAAAACCTGACCTGTCCTTGTGGGATTCTTTTTTTTTTGTTTTTTTTAAATTTTTTTGTTTATTATTTATTTATTTGAGAGTGACAGACAGAGAAAGACGGAGAGAGAGAGAGAGAGAGAGAGAGAGAGAGAGAATGGGTGTGCCAGGGCCTCCAACCACTGCAAACGAACTCCAGATGCGTGCGTCCCCTTGTGCATCTGGCTAACATGGGTCCTGGGGAATCGAGCCTCGAACCGGGGTCCTTGGGCTTCACAGGCAAGTGCTTAGCCGCTAAGCCATCTCCCCAGCCCCCTTGTGGGATTCTTTAGTAATCCTTTCTGATTCTACTCCCATCCCTAAAACACATGTGCTACTTAACTATGAACTTGTCTAGTTTTTTTTGGGGGGGGGTTGCCTAGGATCTCACTTCTTTTTGCTTTTAACACGTGTCTCCTCTTGTACAACTTTTCTCAGAAGGGAGGCATCCTGACTTTTAACTTTCATTAAAGCCCGATCTGGACAGGCTGTGAACCTGGCTTGGGCTGTGAACCTCTGGGTGACCTGTGGTTACAGAGTGAGGTTAATGAGCCCGACAGCTGTAAGTAGGAGGTAAACGCTGTGGATGAAGAGAACGTTTCTAGCCTGGAAGATTCAAAAGTTAATGTCTACACAACCTCATTAATGTGAAGGGAAGCAGGACTTTTGGGGGATCAGTGCGGGTTTGAACTACAAGAATGAACTATGGGAATATTTCTTATGGACCTTACAAATAACTTTTCTGGGACTATTGCTGGAGATGCCATTTCTTGCTAACTTCCTGTCTTATAACTTGCCTTGAAGTTTATCCTACAACCCCTGTGATCAGCCCACTTGCAACACTGTAGCCGGACTTCCTCTGCCTTAATTTACCTTGAGCCTGAGCAGCACAGAAGGCCGATATTGACAAGATTGTTAGGAGATGCTGACTGATCTTTAAGATTTTTGACCCATTTCCTCAGTGACCTGGTTGCACTCCTCACCAAGAGCAATGTGTGTACGAGTGAAATATGCTGACCACATTGAAGACACGAACATTAAAAGTAATGGATTGCCCACAGAACTATTGAAAACAACAGGTGGGGTTAGTGTGATTGCATTTCTAAATGGAGTGTGTGTGTGTTCTGGATCGCAGAGTCAATAAGTCATACCTCTAAATCCCTTCCTCTAACAAATGTTTAAAGAATTATTCAGAGCTGGCCATAGTGGTGCACACCTTTAATTCCAGCATTTAGGAGGCAGAGGGTCACTGTGAGTTCAAGGCCAGCCTGGGACTATGTAGTCAATTCCAGGTCAGCCTGTGCTAGAGGGAGACCCTCTGTCGAAAACAACAACAAAAAAGAATTGTTTAAGAGTCAAAAGTTTCTTGTAATACTTCTTCACAGATTACTTTTTTTTTTTGCTGTTCAATAAAAGCAGCAACAAGTGTCTGTCAGGAGAAGACCAGAAATATGAGACCAGCAGCAGTAGCAGCAGCAACAGCAACAGCATGCTCATCCTTGGTTTAAACAACTCCAAGGGTCAGCTCTCTTTCTTTCAGGCTGAGCTCCAACAAGCAGCTAGCCCACTCTTGGGCAAACAAATCCAAGAGTCAGTTTCTATAATTTCAGGGCACTGCCCCAGTTGGGAAGATAAGAAGCACTGACTAGATAGGACATGATTGATTGAAAAGAATGGACCTTGAAATTTTCATTTTTATGTGGACTCTTGGATTGGACGGTGGGCCAGGAACATGGGAGGAGTAGAGAAATTTGCATCAGATCTGTGCATTCCTTTCTACTATGGATTTTATTTAATTATTTATTTTTCAATATTTTTTATGAGTGGGAAAGAGAGACAGAGAGGGACACACACACACACACACACACACACACACACACAGAGAGAGAGAGAGAGAGAGAGAGAGAGAGATTCTGAGAGAGAATTGGTGCACCAGGGTCTCAAGCCCCTGCAATCTAACCCCAGATGCATGTGCCCTCTTCATGTGTGCCATCTTGTACACATGTCTGACCTCATGTGCTTGTGTCACCTTATGCATCTGGCTTATGTGGGATCTGGCGAGTTGAACATGGGCCCTTAGCCTTTGCTGGCAAGTGTCTTAACTGCTAAGCCATCTCTCCAGCCCTCCGTTCTACTAGGGATCAGTGCTCCTTCTCTGGTTTTGATCACTAGGCTCCAGTTATGTAAGATGGTCACATTCAGGAAAGCTGGTTGAAGAAGGAAACATGAGAATTCTGTGTACTATTTTTATGACTTCTTTTATTAGTCTAAGATTATTTCAGAAAGTTTATAAACTGATGAGGAAAAAAAGGTCATATCAGTTATTTCAAAACAGAAAAGTTATAAAGAGATGGGAAAAAAAGTGGTCATATTTGAGGATGGTTATATCCGTGACTGTATTGTTGGCACATTGATTTCAAATAGAGAATATCTGCTAGCAGAGGTTTGAATGTCTTGGAGAATTTTAATTCTAAAGCCACATGCAAATAAAGTAAAATTTCAAAGTCATATCTCCCCCTTCTTTTCCATTCCCTGCCTTCCCCCCATTTGAGACAAACTGTGGCTCTTGCTGAATTATAATAAGGCATGAGTAATTGAGCCAGTGTTGTCCAGAGTCCATGGGAGGCGGGTGACGCTCTCCTGACACCACTTCTCCCTGGTGTTGGAGGTTGTGGCTTGGCGTTAGCTCTTACCTGCTGCTTGGCACAGGCAGATGTAAGTTTATTAGTTTGTACTGACAGGTATCATATGATGTTCAAAGCTAAGTGGGCTTGCATGTAACAGTGAAGAAAATGTGGACTTTAAAAAATATTTAATTAATTTAATTTATTTATTTGAGAGAGATACAGAAATAGGCAGAGAGAGAGAGAGAGAGAGAGAGAGAGAATGGGCACAAGCCAGGGCCTCCAGCCACTGCAAACAAACTCCAGGTGCATGCGCCCCCTTGTGCATCTGGCTTATGTGGGTCCTGGGGAATTGAACCTGGGTCCTTTGGCTTTGCAGGCAAGTGCCTTAACTGCTAAGCCATCTCTCCAGCCCTGGCAATGTGGACTTTTAGTGGCCCTTTCAACTGACTGGGCTTGTGGGGGTGGGGTGATGTGTCACTGTGTGTGTTTCTTTTTTATTTTGTTTATTTTTATTTATTTGCGAGTGACAGAGGGAGAAAGAGGCAGAGAGAGAGAGACAGAGAGAGAGAGAGAGGGAGGGAGAGAGGGAGGGAGAGAGGGAGAGAGAGAGAGAAAGAATGGGCGCGCCAGGACCTCCAGCCACTGCAAACGGACTCCAGACACATGCGCCCCCTTGTACATCTGGCTTACGTGGGTCCTGGGGAATCGAGCCTCAAACTGGGGTCCGTAGGCTTCACAGGCAAGCGCTTAACCGTTAAGCCATCTCTCCAGCCCATATTTTCTTTTCTTTTCTTTTCTTTTCTTTTTTTTAAATGTGTTTCTTTTTAAACTTTTTTAATTGACAGCTTTCATAAATATAAAACAATATACCATGATCATAATCCCCCACCACCACCATTCTCCCTTTCCCCATCCCAAATCTCCCTTCTACACTGCATTTCTTCTGTAGAGAGAGGATTAGTGCCTGGGTACCTTCACGTTCTCTTCTCCACCACTTCCTGCAGTTCCAGCTGATTTGCTCTGTATTCTCTCTCTACTCCGTTCCTTTCTTTTTTTTTTTTTTTTTTTTTTTTTTTTTTTTTTTTTTTTTGGTTTTTCGAGGTAGGGTCTCACTCTAGCCCAGGCTGACCTGGAATTCACTATGGAGTCTCAGGGTGGCCTCGAACTCACGGCGATCCTCCTACCTCTGCCTCCCGAGTGCTGGGATTAAAGGCGTGCGCCACCACGCCCGGCTCTCGTTCCTTTCTTTTTCTTGTGGTGAGAGGAGACCCAGGCTGGCAGCCAGTGGCTGTTGAGCTGTCATAGAGGGAGTGTATGTAAAAAACTCCACTACCACTGTCAACAGCAGATTGAATAAGAACTGCGCATACCCTGGACAGATACTTGTGACAGAAATGGCCTGCTGATTTTACGAGAACGAGGAATGAGGCTCGTGTAGTGTAGCAGAGAGATGTTCTGTGAGGAGCCGATTCTGACAGTACCCAGGGGGTTCAAGAGGGCTTCCTGTTGGGTAGTTTTGGAAGATCCTTCAGGTAACTTTTGGTCAACTGATTACAGCCTCGGATTTTTTCTCTGACAAGGATTGGGTGGATCTCTAGTGAAGGCATTGCAGGGTGTCTGTGCTTGGCTTTTCCCGCAGAGAAACCAGTTTGGAACTTTCCTCGGTCGCTGCCCGCCTTCTTTGCTCTGGAGCTGTGATGACATTTCCACTTCGTGTAATGTGAATGTTCTAGAAATTTCCCACAATGGAAAGTTCTATTTGACATGTGAAAGTTCACTGGTCACTTTCATCGTCAGCTGTATGCCAAGAAATGACTAAAACAATGGCTTACATAGTGCAGCTTTGGGACATGGAAAAATTTTAAAAGATAGATAATACATGTTGCAAGGCCTGAGGCCTCACACTGGACAATAAGGAAAAGAAAAGGTTTTATTCTCCAAAGTCAGTGCCCTTGTGTTATTTTCTTTTTTATGCTTTATATAGATTTTGTCCTGCTTATAATTTTTTTGGTGGGGGGGGGCATTAAAAATTAAATTTTAAGGCAGGATGCTGAGGACAAGTAATATCATTACACATTGATTTGTTCTGACCCTGAAAAGGTCTAAAGAGTGATTTCATCTTTGAATTAAATATTTTTGAATAATTACTATCATTTCCCATGCATCATTCTTTTGAGAGGGAGAGGAATTTATTGCTAATATCCAGTAGGTACTGAGTTGATGGTCTTCAAGATATGTGAGATCCTCAATCAGGTCACACCTTTTTCAAGCTTTGTTCCTAAGAATAATTATTATACCCGTTTACTTCTTCTAGGCTTCTTTAGTCGGCCTTACTTTTGCTTAAGGAGACACATATAGGAAGGCACGTGGAAAGGACGGATGTGTCAGTGCTTGAAGTGTCATATTTACACTTAGAATTTCAGTTTCTTGCAGGGTTGCAGAGCTAGCGCTGTGGTGGTGTTGGGGGGGGGCAGATGCTCTAAGGACCTCTTTCTGGAAACATAAACCTGGAGGCCAGCAAAATGTAGCAGGCAGGGACCTGTAGAGCACTGCCAGTAAACGTGCTGGAATTCATCTGTACCTCCAGGGCACGAGCCCCCGCTAAAGGTGGACACCTCAGGGTCAGGCTTCAGCGTTGGAGACTGGTTCCACCCTGGTTAAATGGGGGCCATGCCTTGGTGCTGTTTTTTTTTAATTCCCTACAATATATATACATATATTTTATTAATATATAATTATCTTATTATAATAAATATAAATGTACATAATATAAATTATTTATATATGCTATAATGTAAATTACATTATTAATATACAAATAATACTGTAATATAATTGCTATTATCATTTATTTATTTGTTTGTGAGAGAGGGAGGGAGGGAGAGAGAGGAAGAAGCAGAGAGGGAATGGGTGCACCAGGGCCTCCAGCCACTGCAAATGAACTCCAGGCTCATGTACCACCTTGTGCACCTGGCTTACATGGGTACAGGGGAATCGGAACCTGGGTCCTTAGACTGTGCAGGGCAAGCGCCTAAACGGCTAAGCCATCTCTTCAGCCTGGGCGCTTGATTTCAACTTATAACGTTTGGCTCTGCCGATAGGAATGGCGACATTTTGGGTTCCTGCAAACAGTGGGTGTTAAGGTCTATCGAGGACTGCAAATGAAACAATGAGACATCTCTTCAGACCTCCTGGAATATTTATAATTTCCAAAGAGTTAATGCCAAGGGATGGGGAGAATGCAGAAAAATTGGAAGGCTGATGAGAATGTCAAATGCTGTGGCCATTTCGGAAAACTGTAGAAGTTCTTCAGTCCGTTCAGTATAAAGTTTGTGTAGGGTCTAGTAATTCTAATGCTGGAAACTTCTATACCTTCGAGAGAGATGAGAATGTGTCCATACAAAAATTTTACATGCAGGTGTTCACAGCAGAAACATTCATATTAGCTCAAAGGTGTGGAATCGATCCGCATGTCTATGAGCTGATGAATGAATAAGTAAAATGCATTTTTTAAAAAATATTTTTATTTATTAGAGAGAGAGAGAGAGAGAGAGAGAGAGAGAGAGAATGGGTGCGTAAGGGCCTCCAGCCACTGTAAATGACTAGATGCGTGTGCCCCCTTGTGCATCTGGCTAACGTGGGTCCTGGGAAATCGAACTTGGGTCCTTTGGCTTTGCAGGCAAACACCTTAACCACTAATCCATCCCTCCAGCCCTGAAATGCATTTTTCCCCCCCCCAATACAGTGGAATGTCATTCAGTCATAAAACATGATGTACTGGCGTGTGGACTCTTGGAAATATGCTAGATGAAAGAAAGACGCAAACGAGCATGCATTGATTTCATTTATAAGAAATGGCCAGAGCAGATAACGTTCTGGAGACCGGGCGCAGAGTACCGTGGCTGCCTCGGGTGGGGGTGGGGAGGACAAGGGGAGCGACTGCCGTGTTGACATGATGGGAGGTTGTGAAGGTGGTGGCAGGGTCTGCTGTGTACTTCTGCAAACACGGCTATTGATTTGCACGCTGCAGATGGATTATTTCCTACTGTGAGAATTACATATCCATCACATTGTTTGCCGTCGTGGATAACAGTTGTGATTTTTGCTGTCTCCTTAACTTGCCTAGGACACGGGTGAGGTCATTGTCCAATGTTAAAGAGTTGGAGAAGGAGGTTTAGAGAAAGTATATATATATATTTTTTTCCAGAGTGACACGGCTTGGACTCAGTAGTATTCTCTTTCTGTTCCTCAGCTGGAAGCAAGAAGAGAAATGCCCTTTTGATTTAAACTGCTATGTATTCTGTCAGGGATACATGTCCTACGAAAATCATTGCAAGAAGTTCAGATCTTCCATTTCAAAGCAAGAAAGACAAAGGATTAAAATTAAGAAAGTTGATAAGATAGTGTAAACGTTTATTTTCCTTGCTTTTTGCATCGTTGTGGGTAGCGTGTGCCTACATGACAACAAGAGATTAAGGCAAACACCCAAAATAGAACAGTCTGGAAAATATGAGTCAAAAATGGTTACCTCTTATAATAATTCTGGGTGGTTATTTTTTTCCATCAGAGCAGCTTCGAAGGGATTAAACAGAGTTTTGGAGTTTTACTTCCTCAAGGTATATGTGGATACTAAAGTGAAGTAATGAGCCCAATTTATTCTTTGAAGTGTAGTTAATGAGTAACCAATCCCTGCAGTCTTATTGCACACTCAGGCCAGTTCACTTGTGTGCACACATAGTGGTGTGTGCGCACACGTGCTTGGTGGCCCTTGCTTTCTGCCGGTGTCAAAGCAAGAAGAAAAGTTAGCATCTCTCTAGCAGACCAGGGACACTCAGAGGCCCTTAGCTGTGATCATTAAAAAAGAAAACAAAAACAAAATGAAAACCCAAACAAGACTACCTTTAGAGTTTTCACTGACTGCAAAGTGTAACTTCCTGTCTGGTTTGCAGGGGAGGCTGGGTTAGGTTTAGTCAGATCCTCTCGTGGGAAAAATAAAAGCCATTTAAAAAAAAAAAAAAAAAAAGAACACACACAGCACAGGACATCCCAGTGTGCAGTTCGCAGTGGGCTTTTGTTGTTCACTTCCTCCACATAGTGTTCTCCATCCTCTCAGCCCACGGAGGTGATGAGCGGCCTGGCAGCCACCACATTTCGTTGGAAAAAGTGCAGATTGGACGTGCCAGGCCGAGCGGCTCTCCAGGCTTGCAAACGCTCACCAGGCAAGTGCGTTGAGTCGTGGCACACCGGGCCGGGGAGGCTTTGAGAAGACGTGAGGGGAGCCAGGGTGTTTGGGACTCATGAAGCTGCCAGGTGACGGGCAGAGGTGGCATGCTCCTCCTCACACCAGGTCTGGTGTGGACGCTGGCATAGAGCACACATCTTGGGCTCCCACGGTGCTTCTGGAAGGAGGTAACCTGCCGGAGTTACTGCTTCTTTGCAACCATGGACTCGGGGACTTTAAAATTGCGACAGATGGGGCTGGAGAGATAGCATAGCAGCTAAGGCACTTGCCTGCAAAGCCAAAGGACCCAGGTTCAATTCTCCAGGGCCCACGTAAGCCACATGCACAAGGGGGCACATGCGTCTGGAGTTTGCAGCAGCTGGAGGCCCTGGTGCACCCACTCTCTCTCTCTCTCTCTCTCTCTCTCTGTCTCTTTCTCTGCCTCTCTCTCTCTCTCTCTGAAATAAAAATATTTAAAAAAAATTGCGACAGATGGGTTTCACTGTTTGCATAGTAGCCTATGTCCACTGTTTCCCTGACAGAGAGAGAGAGAGAGAGAGAGAGAGAGAGAGAGAGAGAGAGAGAGAGAGAGAGAATGTATGTTTCCTCTGTGGTGTTATTATTGTGATGTAGTCCTGGCTGACCTTGAAACCTAGACCTTGCCCACTTCACCTTGTATGGGTTGGAATTCACTGTTGGGTACCATTGTACCTGGCTCTGTGGTGTTCAGTAGACGCGTATTCAGTTTGCTCTGTTGGCACCAAAGGCATTTTACACATTCTCTTTGTCTCTGTCTCGCAGTCTCTCATACATAGTTCAGATCTGAGAATGGGCAGAAGTGGACATTTGTACTTTGGGGCGGGGGGGGGGGGTGGCGGCGAAGCATTGTGCGCTCTTTGTTTCGGCGTAGGCCTCTCTGGGGGAACATAGATGCAGCCCTTCATAGAGAGGTGTCGTGTATGCCTGCCTTTCTCTCACTGGCATTTACTTCCAGGGTGACTTAGTTTTTCTGATGCATGTCTTGTTGAATGGACATATGTGTGGACTGGTGATATGGTCTTTCTGAGAAAAAAAACAAACAAAAAAAATCCCCAAATCTAAGATGTGTTTTGATAGACCATACATTCCATGAATGAATACTTTCGGTATGCAAAAGCTTTTAGGCTCCTGAGAGGTTTTTTTTTTTTTTTTTTTTTCTTCTGGTTTTTCGAGGTAGGGTCTCAACTTCTAACCCAGGCTGACCTGGAATTCACTCTGTAGTCTCAGGGTGGCCTTGAACTCACAGCGATCCTCCTACCTCTGCCTCCCGAGTGCTGGGATTAAAGGCATGCGCCACCATACCCGGCTTTTTTTTTCTTTTAAAGTATCTTGTCCTTTACAAGTGGTCTTTCTCGGAGTTTTCCTTGCTCGCTCTCTATGAAGGAGCTGGTAGATGCTCACTGCAAGAGTCCACTGTCTGCAGAGAATTTAAACTCAATGAACAGAGCAGAATGTGTCTTCTCTGTTTTTGGTTTTGTTTGCGAGGTAGGGTCTCACTCTAACCCAGGCTGACCTGCCACTCATTTCTGTAGTCCCAGGCTGGCCCCGAACTCACAGCGATCCCCCTACCTCTGCCTCCTGAGTGCTGGGATTAAAGGCGTGCGCCACCACGCCTGGTTTATATTTTCTTAATGATTTGGTTTCGTGGCCAAAGATTCTCTCTTCATTGTCTCCCTCTTTGCTTGCTTATGAAGGAACTTTGTGGTCCCAACACAAAATCAAAACACCATTCAGGGTCCAGATTTAAAAATCCCACGAATAGAGTAGATAAGATACCGGCGACACTGTGGCCTGGCTCAGATTTCTTTGGGCTCCCATTAGCTGTCTTTGTCTGGCATGAACAGTCGTCGTGGTCTGCTGGCCTGGGCCTGGCTCTCTTGCTTACAGAGGCTCTGGAGTAGCCAAACTGGTAGAATTCAGAAGATAATTAGAAGAAAAATACAGACAAACCTTTAGGTACTAGGCAAATTAACTACACTACCACTTTAAATGTATTTAAATGCTGGTTGAGTTCTGGTCTATTTCGATAACATTCTTTCCTTCCCTTTGGCCAGGCAAAAGGCCTTTTGGAAATAGAAATCACTTTTTTTTAAAAATAAAAAAAATCAGATGTTATTTTTAATACAAACAGAAAACCAATGTGCACATGATTTCAAATTCCACAAGGGCCTAACATCTCTTCTCTTAGGTTGTTATTTAACTGACTTTTTCTTGTTTCTGTGGTGTACGTTTTTTTTTTTTTTGTTGTTGTTGTTTTATTTTTCAAGGTAGGGTCTCACTCTGGTCCAGGCTGACCTGGAATTCACTATGTAGTCTCAGGGTGGCCTCGAACTCACTGCGATCCTCCTACCTCTACCTCCCAAGTGCTGGGATTAAAGGCCTGTGCCACCATGCCCGGTTTAGTTTTTTTTTTTTTTTTTTTTAATGATCTTGTTTGAAGTAAAGATGTTAAAAATTAATGTTAACATTTTCATTGATGTCAACAATATTCTGAGGAAGAGAGACCAAAGTTATAAAAATGAAAGATTGAAAATATGAACTACAAAGAAAAACATATTTGGGGGCGAACTAGGACATCTAAGCATCTATGAATGGCCAGATGATTTATGTCTGGAAGTTTCCCCTGCTCAGGAAACTGCTTGGGAGGCCCTGCTTATCTTGCCACCCTTCCTGCTCTGTTGTTGGCTGACGGAACTCCATGTCTATGTCGACATTTCCTTCTTAGATGGACAGATTAGAAGATTCACAACCTCGGCTGTCCATTGAAACCACCCGTGTGTTGGGAACCCCCAGCTAGGGGTCTTTGATGCACTAGGACTGATGCCCTGACTTCAGAGCTTTTCAAAGCTGTCCAAAGGAGGGGGGTTCAATGTGGAGCTATGGTGGAGGGGCACAAGGGATACCCCCATTGAACTGACAGTTCCAAGTTAGAGGTAAAGAAGGAGGTGTTGTCTCCACTGTACTTCAGGCCCCCACCATGTGTGTGATAGGAAGGCAAGGCCCGTGAGTTCTTTTAAAAATATATTTTATTTGAGAGAGAGAGAGAGAGACATAAAGAGAGGAGAGGAGAGAGAATGAGCATGCCAGGGCCTCTAGCCACTGCAAACGAACTCCAGGTACATGTATCCCCTTGTGCATCTGGCTTTATGTGGGTACTGGGGAATCGAACCTGGGTCCTTTGGATTTGCCGGTAAGCACCTTAATCACTAAGCCACCTTTCAAGCCCTTTCCTCCTCCTCCTCCTCCTTCTTCTCCTCCTGCTCCTCTTCCTCTTCCTCCTCCTCCTTCTTCTTTAAAATATTGTATTTATTTATTTGAGAGAGAGGGAGAGATAGAGGGATAGAAAGGGGCAGATAGAGAGGGGGGAGAGGGAGAGAGAAAGAGAGAAAAGGCCCTTAACATCTAAGGAATAGATGAACGAGTCCCCGCAAGGGGGCCACATTTGGGCTGAGCTTCCTGTGTGTGCTGGTGTGGTCGGTGTGGTGCTGGGCCAAGCGTAGATTGTCACTGAGGAAGAAGGGCTAAGATAAGTTCATGGGAACAGGTGGCTTCTTGTCACTGTGCCCTCGCGAAGCAAGGGAGCCTGAGAACTTTGGGGGTAAGATTTTCACCTTGGAAGATGGCTCAGTGGATAAAGTGCCTGCCACACAAGTGTGGACAGTCGAGTCCTCATCTCAAGAACCCATGTAAAAGCTGGGTGTTGTGGCCCCAGTACCTGTCATCCCTGCACATCTGAGGCTGGTGGAGAGGGGGAGATAGGAGACTTGCCAGCCAGCCCGCCTGGTGAGTGCGGCAGGATGGACAGTGAGAGAACTCGCCTCACACAAGGTGCAAGGGGAGCACTGACGTTTGAAGTTGTCCTCTGATCCTCACACGTGTGCTGTCGCACACGCACTATTGGCATGCATACACTCATACGCTCGCACATGAATACAGACACCATAACACGCACGTGCACACACACATGCACATCTACAAAAATAAAACAGAATTTATTAGGAGCTGGGCTTATGTGTGTGTATGTAGATAGAAAAGAGAGATGAGAGAAGTGTGTGTGTGTGTGTGTGTGTGTGTGTGTGAAAGAGAGAGCGAGAGAAGATGGAACCATCCAGAAAACTCTCTTGAACTTTGGCTCCAGGTCTTTTTGTGTTGGTACCTGGATGTCTAAGGCTACTCTGCGCTACTGAGGTCTGGTTTGATTTTGCACTCTTTCCTTATTTAGTTAACATTTGGGCACCTGGTGGGTGCAGGCTCTATGCTCGCAGACACTGGGTGTATGAAAATGAAAGTGGTAGTCCTGTCCCCCTGCGGGGCAAGCGACGGCATGGTGATGTGTCCCCGGTCTGGGGCTAGGTGAGAGGGTGGAGAACAGTCATGCTGTCTTGTCGCTTACTGCGCCCCATGACACGCCAGGCGATTCTATCTGATTAAAGCAGCACAGACTTCAGAGCATTAGATTGCCACGAGGCAGCTCGGAAACGCTGAGAACATTTTGCTGAACTTGACATCGGCAGAGAAAACGCGGGAGTGGTGCTTGCAGACCGGGAAGAATATTATTTACAGAGACAGGAGATGGGAGTTATTAACTTGGGAGAAAGAAAAGTACAAGGGCCGATTTGTTTGAAACAAAAGAGTTTGGGTGAGGAGAGGATGTGATAAACATGATCATGTACCACTCCTCTAGGGGAGACTTGGCACTCAGGTCCTGGCCCCCAGGTACCCTGTAGACCGTGTGACTGACTGAATGTCCGAGACCAGGCTGCCGAGTCGCAGGATTCCCCCGGGGGTGGTGGTTAGGATTTATGGAAGAGCGCCCATAAGTGGTTCACAAACTGCACTAGGTAAATCGAAGAAATAAGTTCTGTAAAAGGGTAGAACGCGAGTCAGTTGACAATAGACTTTCCTCTGTTTTGAGTCTAGGAACAGGAAATCAAACATATTCATTATGGTTCTTAAAAATACTGACGCTGGAGCCACATACCCGTCATCTAGTTGGTGTACTTTTCCTTGGCACGACTTGAGAGGTGTGCTCATGAGACTGCTCTTGGATCTGTTTCATGTTTTCACTTCGGTTCTCTGGCCCCTACTTCGAGGGCAACAGATGCTTCCTGCTCTAACCATTACCAAATCCAGGATTTGGTTGGAAAGCAATGTTAGGGACCTGGTGAGAGCCCAGTGGCTCCCTAGCTTTTGCCTCAACATTTTGACCTTAATTTCAACAGTTCAGTGAACTTGCAACTGTAGGTAGTCTCCCCCCCTCCCCCACTGCACTAGACTTGCATTGTTTGGTAGAGGAAGATGAGTCATAGCCCAGTTCTAGCATTGTGTGGAGTGAAATTGTAGTCCAGGGCTCAGGGAACAAAAATCAAGCTTTCTGTGTAAACCAGAGTAATTGAAACGTGGATTGTGAGTGTGCAGGGATCAGTGTGACCACCGCTGTGGAATTACACTCAAGTTGAAGGAACATTTTATTTTATTTTAAAAATATTTTATTTTTATTTAATTACTTATTTATTTGACAGGGTAAGAGGGAGAAAGAATGAGAGAGAGAGAGAGAGAGAATGGGCATGCCGAATTCCAGACGCATGTACCTCCTTGTGCATCTGGCTAAACGTGGCTCCTGGGGAATTGAACCTGGGTCCTTTGGCTTTGTAGGCAAATGCCTTAACCGCTAAGACATCCCTGTAGCCCAGAACATTTTATTATAAAAAGTTTTTCTTTTTACCCCAAATTTAGTTTTTATTAATCCATTTAAAACATTAAAAAAATTCCTTAAGGAATCAGACACTTAACACCAATGCAGAATGAAAATTGTACAGAATAAAAAATAGTCCTTCCTTTTTCCTTCTCCCATAACCATTATTAATAATATTCCTTGTTATACTTTTTTTTGCTATGAATCTACAAATATGAGGCTTTATGTCTAAGATCTCACAAGTACAATTTTTTCTATTATTTTCTGTTCTGGTTTTTGTTTTCTTCATTTCTTTCTTTTTTGAGGCAGGGTCTTACTCCAGTCCAGGCTGACTGGAACTCACTCTGTAGCCCCACGCTGGCCTGGAAGTCATGGCCACCCTCCTAACTTGGCCTCCTGAGTGCTGAGATTAAAGATGTGCTCTACCATGCCTGCCTCCAGTTTTTCTTTCTTTGGTTTTTTGAGGTACGGTCTCACTCTAGCTCAGGCTGGCCTGGAATTCACTCTGTAGTCTCAGGCTGGCCTCGAACTCACAGCGATCCTCCTACCTCTGACTCCCAAGTGCTGGGTGGGATTAAAGGTGTGCACCACCATGAGCCAAGTTTTCTTTCTTGTGTCCTTCCTTCCTCCCTTCCTCCCTTCCTCCTCCTCCTTCCTCCTCCCTCTCCCTCCCTCCCTCCCTCCCTCCCTCCCTCCCTCCTCCCTCCCTCCTTCCTTCTTTTAAAAGATTTATTTATTTGAGAGAGAAGAGGCAGAGGAAGAGAAAATGGGTGTGTCAGGGCTTTCAGCCACCGCAAACAAACTCCAGACGGATGCACCACCTTGTGCATCTGGCTAACATAGGTATTGGGGAATTGAACCTGGGTTCTTAGGCTTCTCAGGCAAGCGCTTCAACCACCGAGCCATCTCTCCAGCCCTCAAATGTTCTTTTTTGTAACAAAATTCAAGCCATTTTCTGCTAGTAGCATACCATTAAAACGAAACAAAACCACAAACAAAATTCTTAAAAATGACAAACATCAGAGGGTACATGTATATATATATTTGTTCTCTGTGCTAATATGGAAGCAAATGTGCCTTTCCTGTGAAACTGCCCTCCACACTGGGTAGACTAGTGCTTGAATTTGTGAATTTGTAGTGTGTTTGTGTGTGTGTGTGTGTGTGTGTGTGTGTGTGTGTAAGATCTATATCTCTGCATGTTTATTGGTCTTTGGACAAATTTTTCAATGAATTTCCTATTCATATGTATTGACCATTTTTTAAAATATTGCTCAGAGCTATGATTTTTTTAGACTCTTAATGATTCTAAATGAAATTTCTGTAGGAACTGGCAAATTTTGACTGTTGTCTTTGAATTTCTTTTTAATTTCAAGATGGTTAACTTCTAACTTAAATACAGACAGACCTCTGCTTCCAGATCTATTTCCAGACATCTGGGTTAGAGGTTTCAGCCTCTGGATTCTGATCTCAGGTTTTCTTTTTCTCGTTTGGCTACTGTGGAAGCTGTCAGCATCTGAAACTGTGCGGAGACTGGTAAACATTTAGATACCCACAGTATTTTATTATGTCTTTCATACGCAGATAATTAATTTCATATGGGTGGTCAACCCAGAAGCTTTTAGAGAAAGATTCATTTTTCCATATGTGTCACAGAACATGCCAGTCATAGAAGGAGGCTGTGGAGTGAGAAATGGAGGTAGTTCCCATCGATGTGGCATCCCCAGTCAGAGGAAGCTAGCGGGCCTCCTGTTGGCCTTTCAAGGTACATGTGTGTAAAATTCCTTGTCTATAACTTGGTCAAATTGAGGGAAGGATGATAACAAATAGTGATCATTTATGATAGTCGATAGAGCCTTTCAAGCTAATACAGGGAAAGAATCTATCTGGAAGGCTGGAGAGATAGATGGCTTAGCAGTTAAGGCGCTTGCTTGCAAAACCTATGGACCCGGGTTCGATTCTCCAGTAACCGCATAAAGGCAGATGCACAAAGTGGCCCCTGCATCTGGAGTTTGTTTGCAGTGGCTAGAGGCCCTGGTGTGCCCATCCTACCCCTCTCTCTGTCTTTCTCTGCTTGCAATACATATGTATATATATACATATATCATACATCTATATACACACATAAAGAATATATCTAGAGATTAAGTGGAGGCCGTGTATCTACCAATACTTGCTGCTCATCAATTTGATCTTATTCTTTGGTCTAGAAAACGCGGAGTCTGTAATTTTTGGCTCTGCTAATTTAGCTGCAGATGCTCTGCGTGGCAGAAAATAGCCACACGGGAGAGCCAGCGGCTGGCAGTGGCTTGGGGGGTATGTTAGTGGCAGGGTGCCCGGTGGGTTTCGCTGGTTACACAGCTCACTTTCCTTGGCTCAGAAAGGTTTTTTTTTACTGTTTGCAAGCGAGCAGAGATCCTGGGCACTCACAGTTCCCTGATACATGACCTATTTGCCTTTTGGTGCCTTATATAAACAGCTTTATTTAGTCTGCAGTGAGGGTTCTTTCTCCAAATAGAGAACTGTCGTAGAAGTCTGGAAGCATGATAGATGCCAGTGCTGCAGATACTGTAAGAGGCTGTCCTCAAGATGCAGGGAGGAGAGGCAGCCAGCGGAGAGTCTTCCTGGCCGCTCGCGCGCCGTCAGTGGGAATGCTCTGCCAGATAGCCATCTGTGTGACCCTTTGAGAAGCAGATCCTCTTACCACACTGGCACTGACTCTTTTCTCCTGGTACAACCAGTCCATCCTGGGGACGTGCTGCCAGGGTTAGTGTCCCCACCCCTGACCTGGCCTGTTTTCTTATGGACTTCAGGACTGTATATCTTAGCGTCTTTTGGTCCATGACAATAACTCTTATTTAAATTATTTTCCTAGTCTCTTAAATACACATATTTATTTACTTGTTTATTACAGAGAGAGAGGCAGATATAGAGAGAGAATGGGCATGCCAGGGCTTCTAGCCAGTGCAAATGAACTTCAGAGGCATGCACCACCTTGTGCATCTGGCTTTACTTGGGTACTGGGGAATCAACCCGGTCCTTAGGCTTTGCAGACAAGTGCCTTAACTTCTGGGCCATCTCTACAGCCCTAGTTTTTAATTTTTTTTTATTTATTAGAGGGAGACACACACACACACACACACACACACACAGAGAGAGAGAGAGAGAGAGAGAGAGAGGGAGAGAGGAGAGAGAGAAAGAAAGAATGAGAATGAGAGTGCAAGGGCCTCTAGTAGCTGCAAAGAAACTCCAGACGCATGCATCACCTTGTACATCTGGCTTATGTGGGTTCGGGGGAATCGAACTGAGGTCCTTTGGCTTTGAAGGCAAGCACCTTAACCTCTAAGGCATCCCTGCAGCTCCCCTTTCCCCCATTTTTTATATGTGAGAAGAGAGAGAGAGAGAGAGAGAGTATAAATATGAGTGCTTAACGAACTCCAGATGCATGCACCACTTGGGACGTGGTGCATCTGGCATTCCATGGCTAGTAGGGAATTAGAATCCCGGGCTTTGCGAGCGCATGCTTTTAACTGCTACGCCATCTCCCCAGCCCCAGTAATCCTCTTTTGTTTGGGGTTTGCTGAGCAAACTCCTCTGGCAGATTCACTTTCCTTTGAGATAACTAAAACTGACCCATGCACTCTAGCACTGGCCAGCAATGAGAACTGTTTAATTAGTCATTCATGTATATTTATTAGCCAGGCATAGTGACCCACATCCATAATCCCATTACTTGGCAGCCACAGGCAGTGTGATTGCTTTGAGTTGGAGGCTCGCCTGGTCTACATAGCTAGTTTCAAGCCAGTCAGGGCTGCATAGGCAGACCCTGTCTCAAAAAGAAAAAAAAAAAAAAAAAAGATGTATTACCTGACTTTGAGTCACTAACATAACGTAAGGAAAAGTATACTCATTGCGCACATGTGAGAGGGCATTTGGAAATAAAGCAAAAAGAAAAAAAAGTCTTGAAATGGAAATAACTTACTGTATTTTATCCTTACTTTTGTGAATTTCCTCAAGTAATGACCACATTTCAATCTTTGCCCACAGGCACTAAAAATTAAGGTGTATTTCATAGTAATAGAGTTTTAAACTGGGAGGTTGTTGACATTTTGCAAGCAGGCTGAGAGAACAGTTCTCCTTGTCCCCTTCATGTCCCCTGACCCGGCTGATCTGTCCAACTCCCTCTTTCATAAGGAGACTCTTATGTTCTCTGACGAGCATATGTGAACAGAAGGAAGAGTTTAAAAGCCCCCCGAGATTATGTTCTGTAGGTCCACTGAATTTGTTGTGAGACCTTATGCTGAAAAATATCTCTGAGCAACAGAACCTAAACAAAACCAGAAAATGTTGAAGGTAAATCTGCATTTGATTACTGGCATAAAGCAGTGACATTTCCTCCAATCATTTTTTGAAGACTGTCAGGAGATAATATTTGCCTGGTGTTTTATGACAAATACTTCTCAGGTCTGTTGGGTTTGTACTGGAAAGCAGATCAGCATTGATTCTCCATGGGCTTTGAAACTCTTCCTTCTGTTCATGTTTTTTGAGTTTTCTGTCGACCTGAAAGGCGCCAGATACAGTTACAAATTAAACATAAGAAAACAATACAAATGATTTGGTGAACATTTATTGAGTGCCGCTGTTTCCTGGGTTTTAGGATAGTGGAAGCGCTTTTAGTTATTTTATTTTTATTTTTTCTCCGAGGCAGGGTCTCACTCTGGCCCAGGCTGACCTGGAACTCACTATGTAGTCTCAGGGTGGCCTTGAACACATGGTGATCCTCCTACCTCTGCCTCCCAAGTGCTGGGATTAAAGGCGTGTGCCACCACACCTGGCTTGCTTTTAGTGTTTTAAATCTGTTTTTTTAATTTCTATTTTAATTTATTTATTTGAGAGCAACAGACAGAGAAAGAGGGAGAGAGAGAGAGAGAGAGAGAGAGAGAATGAGAATGGGTGCGCCAGGGCCTCCAGCCACTGCAAATGAACTCCAGAGGAGTGCACCCCCTCGTGGATCTGGCTAACGTGGGTCCTGGGGAATCGAGCCTTGAACTGGGGTCCTTAGGTTTCACAGGCAAGTGCTTAACCGCTAAGCCATTCTCCAGCCCTTAAATCTGGTTTTAAGCTTACTGATCGTACTCACAGGTAGCCCTGGGCCACAGAATAGCTTTTGAAGATGGTTCATACACACAGCCAACGACAGACGTTTGGATTGAGTGTACCAAGCAGGCACGTGGGTGAGCCATCTTGGGCCCTCCTTATTTCATGCTTGGGTGCCAGTCTCTAGGTCTAGGTCGGTACATAGCAAGGCCGCAGGCATGAGTGCTGCTAGCATTAACACACTGACAATACTGAGATGTGCCTGCCTATGGGCTGAGTGCAGAAGAGGTGAAAAAAAAAAAAGTACAGTTGCGATGCCAAGCAGCCTGGTCACCCGGACACCGCTTGCTGCTCAAGTGGGCCAAAATTGGAAAAATAATTATTGTGTGAAAAAGCTCTTCTTCTGAAATGATTACATGTGGAGGGAGGCAAATTGATTTTTTTTTTTCTGGGCTGGAATATCCAATCAGCTTCTAGAATCCTGTTTTTACCTTTTGTTCAACTAAAATGGACTGGAGCAAAAAATGAGTGGAGGCCTTGGAGTGGTCTGAGTTCAGCGCATCCGTGCGGCTGGCTTCCGGTTGCTTACATCGGCTCTTTGGAGCCGGTAATTTATGACCCTGAGAAGCACCATAAAACTGCTTGATATCCCCCTCCCCTTTTTTTTTTTCTGTAGCCCTAGCTGGCCTTAGACTCACTTTGTAGCTGAAGATGACGTTAAACTTCTCATCCTCCTGCCTCCACCTTGGGAGTCCTGGTCTTAGAAGCACACACCACCACCACACCAGGTTTTATATGGTTCTGGGGTTTGTGTATGGTGGGCCAATACTCTACCACCTAACTACATCCCCAGCCCGTGAGCCTGGTATTGACGGCTCGGAAGCAGTATGTGTCCTCTTAGATCAGTAATAATTTGCTCCTGAGTGGTTAAGTCCAGGAATTCTTCTCTGACCTCCAACAAGGTTTCTCCCTTAGCTCATGCTATCGTTTCTCCCTGGGACTAGGTTCAGAAATGTTCACCCACCACAACCTCATGACAGACGTCATTGATTGGCACTTACAAAAGCCTGGGGTTGGAGACACATTTTCAGTGTCTCTCTGGGTGGGCTTTGTGCTTGTCTGAGAACGCTGACCTTACAGCAGTCCTATTCTTACTTGGTGTAACTCTTCAGACCTATCCCAGCTTCTGGCTGCTCTTTTTGGTTGCTCAGAATTTTTCTGGTCAGTGAATGAGACAGAAATGAATCAGAAACGTGTGGAAACAGAGGTGCCTGTAGAAGCGAGCCATGGGATCAAAAGCCATTTGAATGATTCTAGGCCATTTGTCTTTATTGCTTTGTCTTACACATCAACAGCATGTGAAACTGAAAATTCAGTATGGATTTACCACAATTAGTTATTGTTTTCTTGCCAGAGAAAATATACTGTAACTGCTTTATTTGCAGTTTTTATGTTATTTATTTATGTATGAGAGAAAGAGATAAAGAGGCAGAGAGAATGGGCATGCCAGGGCCTGTAGTCACTGCAAATGAATGAACTCCAGATGCATGTGCTAACATGTGCATCTGGCTTATGTGGATACTAGGGAATGAAATCTGGGTCCTTAGGCTTCACAGGCAAGCACTTTAGCCACTAAGCCATCTCACCAGCCCTTTATCTACATTTTTACCTGTATACAATAAACTTGTATTTTAGAATAGTTTCATATTTACAGAGAAACTGCCGAGGTGAAGCAGAGAGTGCTCATTTGTTCTGTACCTGGCCCTCCCTTGTTAGTATCTCATCATTACCTTTGTCATAATAAATGAACCAATATGATATATTAGTTGGATACAATTGTAATTATTAATAACGTGAATTCAGAGACTTTCTTGAGCTATTGCTAAAAGTTTTTAGATTTTTAGATGAAATAATATCTATAACATATATTAAATTTTGACTTAATTCTTTTTTAATATATGTTCAGATTCAAAACTTGCATCTGCCAGGCATGGTTGCTCACACCTTTAATTCCAGAACTTGGGAGGCAGAGGTAGGAGGATTGCTGTGAGTTTAAGGCCAACCTGGGACCACTGAGTGAGTTTCAGGTCAGCCTGTGCTATAGTGAGACCCTACCTACCTCAAACCAAACAACAACAAAAAAAAAAGAAAGAAAAAGAAAAAAAAACTTGTATTTTTGTAGTTATAACCACATCCACAAAACAAGTAAGTGAATAGTGTGATAATTAGAATATGAAGCAGGTATCACCAATGTCACTGCCTTCTGGAACCTGAAAAAGTGGAAGATTGACATTTGTCAAACCTATTTGAAGTACTCTTACAGTAATGAAAATAATTACCTACTACCACCTTAGGTTTCATTAGACTCATGATACTTGTTTCGATTATTCATAGTCTCTGTGGGCAGAAAGTATTATTTAAAGATATGAAACAGCTGTCAAATAAGATTGAAGACCATATGATCTAAAGGGAGGCCAGCTGATAGATGTACGTTCTGTTTATGTCTAGAATGCCCTAAACCTGTCATATTTAGACATATTTAGACATTGTCATAGGTCTCCTAGTTAAGAACCCCTGAGAGCAAGCAGTCAGAACAGCCTGCCATGACTAAAAAATGTTTCATTTTGGGCTGGAGAGATGGCTTAGTGGTTAAGTGCTTGCCTGTGAAGCCCAGGGACCCCGGTTCAAGGCTCGATTCCCCAGGACCCACGTTAGCCAGATGCATAAGGGGGTGCACCTGTCTGGAGTTCGTTTGCAGTGGCTACAGGCCCTGGCACACCCATTCTCTCTCTCTATATATATATATATCTACTTCTTTCTCTCTCTGCCTGTCACTTTCAAATAAATAAAAAAAAATTAAAAAAAATGTTTTATTTTGTTGATTTATTTGAGAGCTATGGAGAGAGAATGGGTGCTGCAGGGTCTCTAGCCACTGCAAACGTACTCCAGATGCATGTGCCACCTCGTGCATCTGGTTTATGTGGGTGCTGGGGAATTGAACTTGGGTCCTTAGACTTCAGAGGCAAGCACCTGAACCATTAAGCCGTCTCTCCAGCCCCACATCTCTATTTTGTTGTTGTTGTTGTTGATATCTTCTTTCATCTCAGTTATTTGTTTCTAATAAGTATAGAACATGGAGATTAGCAGGACATCAGTATTTTTTATACAGTCAAGCCACAATGTATTAAAAATGACGTTTGGGCTGGGCTTGGTGTAGCACGCCTTTAATCCCAGCATTCAGGAAGCAGAAGTAAGAGGATCACCATGCGTTTGAGGCCACTTTGAGACTACACTGTGAATTCCAGGTCAGCCTGGACTGCAGTGAGACCCTACTTAAAAAACAAAAACAAGGGCTGGCAGGATTGCTTAGTGGTTAAGGTGCTTGCCTGCAAAGCCAAAGGACCCAGGTTCAATTCCCCAGGACCCACATAAGCCAGATATACAAGGTGGCGCATGCCTCTGGAGTTCGTTTGCAGTGGCTGGAGAGCCTGGCATGCCCTTTCTCTCTCTCTCTCTCTCTCTGCCTCTTTCCCTCTCTTGCTCTCTCAAATAAATAAATAATAAATAATAAATAAAATTAAAAACAAAGCAAACCAAACCAAAAGAAAAAACACCCAAAAAATGAGGTTTGAGGCTGGGGAGATAGCTCACTGGATAAAATGCTTGCCTCTGAGGACCTGAGCTCATCCCCAGAACCCACATCTCAAAACTGGGCATGGTGATGCAGACTTGTAATCCCAGTGCTAAGGTAGAGAGAGGAACATCCTTGGCGCTTGTTGGCCTAGTAGTTGAGTGTACTGGGCTAGCTCCCCACCAGTGAGAAACCGTGCCTCAAAATGATGGATGACATCTGAAGGAACAACACCGGAGAATGTGCTCTGCCCTCTGCATGCATGTGCATCTTTGTGCATGGGCACTTGCTCATACATGTACACAACACACACACAGTGGAGTTCCATGATTTTTTTTTTTGTTTTGTTTTTGGTTTTTTGAGGTAGGGTCTCACTCTAGCCCAGGCTGACCTGGAATTCACTATGTAGTCTCAGGGTGGCCTTGAACATATGGTGATCCTCCTACCTCTGCCTTCCAAGTACTGGGACTAAAGGCGTGCGCCACCACTCCCAGCTGGTTCCGTCATGATTTTTTTAAAAAAATATTTTGTTTATTTATTTGAAAGCAGAGGCGGGGGGGGGGGGTGGAGAGAGAGAGAGGGGAGAGAGAAGGAGAGGAAGAAGTAGAAGGAGGAGGAGAGGGAGGAGAGAGAATGAATGGACCCGCCAGGGCCTCTCACCACTGCAAATGGATTCCAGATGCACGTACCACTTTGTGCATCTGGCTTAACATGGGTAACTAGGGAATCGCACCATCAAACCCGGGTTGTTAGGCTTTGTAGACAAGCGCCTTAACAGCTGAGCCATCTCTCCAGTTCAGGGTTCTATTTTTGGTAAGGGTGCACATTGAGCATTTTCTCAGGCTTTGTCAGGGACACATACCGTTTGGTAGGAAGAGGTGCGAAATGCTGCACCTTGATTGGTTTCTGGCCCTTTTCACTGGCCCTGGCATGGCAGCTTTTCTCTGCTGTGGCAGCCTGGGCACTGAGGAGAGTTGGGAGGAATGGAATGTGGGGGTCAGTGATTCCCAGTTCCTCACACCTGCCCATTGCCTGCTTTGAGGAGAGAGCGCTCAGCATGGCTAGGAGGCTGCACTTTGGCTCCTGCCAAATCCTCCTCATTTCCCCTTGATGATATGTTATTAGGATCTTGATTCCTGTTATTTGTTAAGTTAATCTGTGCTTCAGGGATCCAGGAAGATCACAGCATTGTGTTTTCTGTGATTTCATTTTGTGCTCTGGGGAGGTGAGGCTCTACTGGAGATAGGGAAGCCCAACACTCTAATATCTACAAACCGTGTTTTATATTTAGCCTTCCTCCTCACTGTTCTAGACACAGATGCTTCGGTTGTTTACACAGTCCTTCTGTTATGTTTTCAAAGGCATCCATTTTCCTATTAACAGAATGAGTTTGTCTTGAAGCCTCTAATCTACGAGGGCAGTGGAATCTTTGATCTCAGGAGTTCCTGAGGACACTTTGACAGCCTTGCTTTTTCCTTCAAATCCACTTTGTTATGTTTTTAAACATATATTTATTGGTCAGTATTGGATTATTATAGAATAATCATTCCACTAAGTCATTACGTTTATTCAGATAAATTAGTAAGCTTACTTCCCAAGGGAGGTTTTGCTCCCTGTACAGCGGATATGATGAGCTCCTTGCTGTAGGGCGAGGAGGAAGGGTAGAGAGCTGTCCTTCCCTCCTTCCGTGTCCTAAGGCACGTTTACAGGGTTTCGATTCAAGCACTTGAGACTTGGACTCAGGTTTCAGTATCTGTGGGTTTGCTTAGAAAATGGGGATATGAGCCCCTACCCCATGTGGATATCAGAGGATTAGATAACAACATAATCTGCATAGGAAGTATTCAGTAAATGTTGCTAATGATAACACTGTCAGTAACATCACCACTGCGGTTATTACCACTGTTAATTACTGTTACTATTTTTCTTTAAGATTTTATTTTTATTTATTCATTTATGAGAGAGAGAGAGACAGAGAGAGAGAGAGAGAGAGAGGGGATGAATGGGCATGCCAGGGCCTCTAGCCACTGCAAACAAACTCCAGATGCATGTGCCACCATGCGGCTTATGTGGGACCTGGAGAGTTGAACCTGGGTCCTTAGGCTTTGCAGGCATGCGTCTTAACCGCTAAGCCATCTCTCCAGCCAATTACTGTTACTATTGATCAAACTCTAAAATCAGCCGGCTTTGTATTGAATTGTCACTGTTCCCATTTTCTATGGGAACAGTGTGCTGCAAAGTAGTAAAATGCAGAAAAACATAGGTCTAAAATCCAAATTATTTAGTCTTGCCCTGAACATTATCACTTCAAATCTTTTTTTTTTTAAATTTTCATTTATTTATTTGAGAGTGACAGACAGAGACAGAGAGAGAAAGAGGCAGAGAGAGAAAGAGAGAATGGGAGCACCAGGGTCTCCAGCCACTGCAAACGAACTACAGACACATGCACCCCCTTGTGCATCTGGCTAACGTGGGTCCTGGGGAATCGAGCCTCGAACCAGGGTCCTCAGGTTTCACAGGCAAGCGCTTCACTGCTAAGCCATCTCTCCAGCTCTCACTTCAAATCTTAAAGCACTAACATTTTATACTGTCCCATGGAAATATCTGCTTATGTATTTATTACTTATTTATTTTGTGTGTATCTATGTGTTTGGGTACACACATGTCACGGTGTGCACATGGAGATCAGAGGACGCCCTTAGCATGTCAGTCCTTGCCTGCCACTTGGTTAGAGACAGGATGTCTCTCATTTTGCCAGTGTTCCACCTTATGAGCTTTGGGATTCTCTGGACATCTCCCATTGTCATAGGCACTTTGGGATTAGGAATGCATGTCTGGCTTTACATGGGTTCCGGGGATCTGAACTCAGGTCATTAACCTTGTGTAGCAAGTTTTTGTAACCGTTGAGCCATCTCCCCGGCCCAGGAATTCTTATTTTGTAATATATTCATGTTATACATTGTCATGATTTATGAATCCTGTATTATCAAATAAGTATATTTCGATGTTTATTTTTCCTGTGAGCAGGTGTCTCTTGTGGCCCGGGCTGGACTCAAACTCACTACGAATCGCCTGTAATTCCTGATCGTCCTGCCTCTCTCTCCCAAGTGCTGTGGTTATAGGCGTGTGTTGCCACATGTGGCTCAGTTAAATAAAAATATTTCAGTTTTTTACTGTTGTTCAATGCAAACATTGTTGAGCCTTTTTTCTTTTAAAAAATCACAGTTATAGCCAGTCATGGTGGCGCATGCCTTTAATCCCAGCACTTGGGAGGCAGAGGTAGGAGGATCACTGTGAGTTCAAGGCCACCCTGAGACTACAAATTAATCCCAGGTCAGCCTGAGCCAGAGTGAGACCCTTCCTTGAAAAACAACAACAACAAAAAAATCACAGTTATATAAAAAATTATAGTGCTCGAGAGATGGCTCAGTGGTTAAAGAACTTGCCTACAAAACCTAATGACCCAGGTTTGATTCCCCAGTACCCATGTGAAGCCAGATGCACAAAGTAGTGCATGCATTTGAAGTTTATTCGTAATGGCTACAGGCCCTGGTGTGCCCACTCTCTCTTTCCCTCTCTGCTTGCAAATAAACAAATAAATAACATAAAAAATTAGAAAAAATATCCACTCTCATTTTTACCACCTTAACAGAATAACATTTTATTATTATTGTCTCTATATTCATAGTTTAAAACTTTTTATTATGTAATAATTAATGTTTTTCTAGCTGTTTTTAGTTTTATATGCTTTCCTGAATAATTTCCATATTTCTCTTAGGTAATTATAACTGACTTGACTTTTTTTCCTGCTTTTTAAGTATTTAGCTAGTTTCTTAGCTTTTCAACATTTTATTTATTTATTTATTTATTTATTTATTTATTTTGATTTTGCGAGGTAGGGTCTCACTATGGTCCAGGCTGACCTGGAATTAACTATGTAGTCTCAGGGTGGCCTTGAACTCTCGGCAATCCTCCTACCTCTGCCTCCCGAGTTCTGGGATTAAAGGCGTGCGCCACCACGCCCAGCTAGCTTTTCAACATTATGCATAATAGCACAGTAAAAGTTATTGGTCCGTCAAATGGAGCACAATACGAGCACCGTTGGCTTATGATGAAGATCACGTGAGTGATAGGTGTAGACTACTTGACACTGGGTAGCAGCAGTGGTAATACTAGTGTTATTATCATTCTCAACTACAGTACCCCACTTGTCACTTCGTGCTAGATAATTCTTTGTTTTGGGAGCCGCCCTGTGCATGGCGGGCACTTGCAGCCTCCCTGGCCTCCACCCACCGTTACTGACAAGTGAAATTGTTCTTGTTGCCAGAGAATACCGAGAGGCAAAATGGTTCCCAGTTGAGAGTCTCTGATAGCAGTTAGGCTATCTGGCTCTGCTTAAGGCTGGAGAGATAGCTCTGTGGTTAAAGGCACTTTCTTGCTAAGTCTGATCTAGGTTTGATTCCCGAGTACCCATGTAAAGCCAGGTGCACAAAGTGGCAAAGGCAATTGGAGTTTGTTTGTAGAGGCAAGAGGCTGTGGTGCACTCAACCCTCTCTTTCTCCTTGCCTCCCTCCCTCCCTTTTCTTCTCTCTCTCAGATAAGTAAATAAATAAATAAATATTAATAAGACTTCTGGATAAATAGTTACTATTAATATTAACACTATTGTTATTGTCACTAGTTCCTTCATTCCAGTTTCTTATTTCGGATAACTTTCTAAAAATAAAATTTCTGGGATAAGAAACTCAGTTTTGGTACTAGTGACATGTATAATAAGTGCTGAGGTAAGTTTCATCTGTTTGATACTATTGGTTATATACATATCAACATTTTTGATATTTGTCCAGTATCCAGTTATTTGCAGTATACCTGGTTTTATTTTTAATTTCTGTAACTACTGGCCAAGACAAGCTTGTTTCCTATACCTGTTTAGTGGTATGACTGCAATTTGAAGATTCTAGTAATATCTTTGTCCACTTACTCCCTCCTTTTTAAATCTGTCTTTCAACATTTGCCCTCAGTATGCAAGTCTGTATTAAATGTCTTTGCTCAACCGTTTAATGGTGTCCAAGTACAGCATTGATTGAGGTCCTTCCAGAGTCTTTCCCATACAGTACTTTGCTGTTTCATAATATGAGAGTAGTTGACAGTCTTTGATAATATGAGACTGCTGAGAATTTAATTAAAGCTCACATCTTTTGTGAAGGATAATTATGTGTTAAAAACATTCAATTTGTATTCTAGGAAACATATCATTGAACTAACACGGCCGCCCCTTGTTTAAGGACTATTCTGTAAGCAATCCTAGTCCTAGGTCTCAAGAGGTGTTGGTACCTCACCCCTATTAGGCCCTGCACCCCCTTCATTGGGCCTTCCAGCTGTGAGTACTTGCTTTGTTTTTCTGGACGAGCTGCTCCCCAGGGCTGAGCTGCTCCCCAGGGCTGTCCGGAGACTCTGGCCCCCATCAACCCCCAGCCAGCGGCTGCTGAGATGTAATTCTTAGATCTCTTGCATCTTTCTCTTGAGTTCTTCAAAGAGAGTGCTTCTCCAAGTGTAATCCAAAGGGTTACAGTTCAGTGGTAGGGCTGGAGAGATGACTTAGCTCTTAAGATGCTTGCCTGCGAAGCCTGGGGACCCAGGTTAGATTCCCCAGTACCCAAGTTTGTCTGGAGTTCGTTTGCAGTGGCTGAAGGCCCTGGCCATGACCAGTCTCTTCTCCTGCCCCCCACCGCCTCTTTCTCTCTCATTCTTAAATAAATCAATAAAAACATTTAAATTAAAAACAAACAAACAACACACAACAAAACAATGCAATAGTAACCTGGTCCTTGGTGAGCTTTTCATTGGCCAACTTTCCTTCCCATGTCATTTCTTTTCTCCTTGCAAGTGTTTCCTGGGACCATCTCCAACGTAAATACGAAGACTTGAATCTTTGCCTCAGGGTCTGCTCTGAGGGAAGAACCAAAGTAAAATGTTAGCCCAGCTTTCCCTTGACCTTGACTGAGGAAAGAGGAGGAGTGATCAGACCAGGAGGCTCTTCTGAAGGCCTCTCTCATCAATGGGACAGGATTAAGCCATGGCAGGACGGCTTTGACATTGGTGATATGACGTCCTGTCTACTCACTCACATCATGCACTGACGTAGACTTTTTTCAGAGTTCATAAATGCAGCTTTCCCCACCCCCCTTCATTTGTGGCTTGCCCCACATAGAGAATTGACGAATATTAGGAAGGGGAAGGGGGCAAGAGCCCCTTTATCTACTGCTCTTCTAGTTTTGCCTTGGAAAACATTTTAGCTTAGCAGGCAGGAAAATACTGATTGTGATCGTGGCTCGGTCTAGAGGGCCATGTGTGAGTGAAAACCACCCAGGCTTTGTGGGAAGGACTGATGATTCTATTTCTGGATGCTAAAAGTGACTTTGCAGAGCTGTAAGCAAAGAAGTGTCTGTTAGTCACAGGCAAAGAAAGGGTGATGCCTGTGATTATATTCTTTTTCTTAAAAAAATATTTATTTGCAAGGAGAGAGAGAGAGAGAGAGGAAGAAAAAGAAGAACAAGAAGGAAGAGGAGGAGGAAGAGGAAGAGGAGGAGGAGAAGAGACACAGACGAAGAGAATGGATGCGCCAGGGCCTCCAGTCCCTGCAAACAAACTCCAGATGCATGTGCCACCAAGTGCATCTGGGTTTACTTGGATACTGGGGAATCAAACTCAGGTTGTTAGGCTTTGCAGGCAAGCGCCTTAACCACTGAGCCATCTTCCCAGCCTAGGATTATATTCTTTACGTTGCCACTTCCTTATTCAAATTTAAAGAATCAAAAATAGAGGTGGTACTCTTCCTCCTTCTTTTTCCCTCTTCTTCATGAAAACAAGCCAAAGAACAGAGCTGTAAACATCTGCTTTATTAATACAGGAAGATAAACTCATTGGTGCTCATTTCTAAGATATCCACTTTGGCTAGGGTCAAAGCTGGTTTGAATCCAAAATGTCTTCCCGCTGGCTCATGTCTGCAGTGTTTGTGGAACCTGTAGGAGGTGAGGCCTAGCTGGGGGACATAGGTCAGTGTGAAAGCTATACCCACCCCAGGTGGCAGCCTCCCTCTCTGCTGTCTGGTTTTCCATGATGTGAAGAGCCTTTCCACACATTCCTACCACTGTGAACTCCGTGAGTACAACCTTGATGCCTGACCCCCTTTGACATGCTGTGAGCCCAAACAGACCTCTCTTCCCTCCAGTTGATTCTGTCCGCTGTTTTGGTCACTGAAAACAACTCCCCAACTCCCCCACCTCACAGCTTCCTTTCTGTTCAGCACCCGCCCTGCTACTGTCTGCCAGCAACCTCTGTCCAGACTGCAAGCCTCCGGGATCATTTGTCGGGCATCTAAACAGTGGCTGAGCTTTGTGCTGTTTCCCCTCCAGCAAGAAGGTGGATGTAGTTTCTGAAAGGTCGTCGGACCGTCTTCAGTGACCTTCGCTGCGAGCGAATGGAAGCAGAGTGGACGTAGGCCAGCGGAGGTCTCACATTTTTCGCGTGGAAGTTCTGCCTCTGTTGTTTGTGATTAATAGGTGGATAGGATATAAAGCCAAATGATTTCATTGTTGAACACAGGACTTCAAGGTCATGAGAAACTAACTGCCTGTGCTAATTCAGCTTTGCCAAGATGTGGTAGAAAGATCTTTAGCAGCACCCGGATAGATTGAGAAATACGGCAGAGAGGACCACAGAGGGGGAAAAAATATTGATTGAGGACTTACTGTGTGCTAAAAAGTATGGTAGAAAACTAGTAAGTATTCCTGTTGTGTTACTAGCTTCATTTTTCTTATGTTTTATATCATCTTGGTTTCCTATTTGAAATAAGATTTTGTTTAGTTGCTGGGGGCTGGAACCCACGGCCTCCTCTGTTTTCAAATCTAATGGACATGTGTCTATCAAGTATTATGTTTTATGTAATTTGTTTAAAACAATCCAATTCAACATGCTAAGCAGTGAAAAACTTGATTCTGAATCATAGTACAGAGGAGGCCGTTGTAGTAATAACTGAGGATGGGTGGAGATGCATTCTTCACTCATCTCTACTCAGAATCGCTCCCTGTCTTAAACACACCAGATAAGCAATGGGTTTGCTGGGTTGGATCCCCAATACTGCTCCCCGAAGCCTGTCCCCTACAAAATTTTGGGGCTAGGGATATAGCTCAGGGCATTTTCTAGCACATGCCAGATGCTGAGTTTGGTCCACAGCACTGTAAGAAATAAAACAAATGGCAGTTGTGGTGGCTCATGTCTGTAATTCTAGCACTCAGGAACCTAGGGTCGAAGGGTCATCAGTTCCAGGCCAGTTTAGATCACATGGTGAGACCCTGTCTCACACAACGAAACCACCATGAGAGAAAGACTCTAAGTCTTTCTCTATTGTTATTGGAGTTGAATGAGTTGAATTAGTTTTGTTGAAGGCACTTCATTACACTGCCAACTCATAATGTATTCTGAATGGTCAGGATTTTTTTTTCTCTTTCCTAAGGATACATCAACTTACTTCTTTGATAATTCAATGCTTAGTTATTGCATATTTATGATGCATAAAAATGTGTAAGAGAGGTGAAGAAGTAAGACCATTTCTTCCTTCCAAGAATTAAGAACCTTACCAGAAGGGCCAGTCACGGATGCAGGACCATGTGAAATAGTTAGTTTATAAGTAAGGAAGGGAGCCAGGTGTGGGGGCGCACTGGGGAGGTAGAGGTGGGAGGATTGCCTTGAGCTCGAGGTCACCGTGAAGCTACATAGTGAGTTTCCGGTCTGCCTGGGCTAGAGGGAGACCCTATTTTGCAAAACCAAAAGAAACAAACGAACAATCACTAAATAAATAAATAAGGAAGTAAGTATCAAATGCGTTCAAAAGGTGAGGCTAAGCTAAGAAGGAATTTTCTTCAAAGAGTCCATGGCAAAGGGTACCAGATGAGTGTGGTGGCACATTCCTGTCTGTAATCCTAGCCACTTGGGAGACTGAGGCTAGAGAATCCTAAGTTTAAAACTTGCCTGGGCTACAGTAAGTTCAAAGCCTGCCTGAGGGATTTATAGCTTGTCTCAGTCTACATTTTTTTTTTCAATCTAAAATTTAATACATGGGCCTGGGGTCTTATAGCTCCATGGTAGACTGCCTGGCATGTGTACTGTCCTGGGCTGAATCGCCGGTGCCTTCTTCCCACAGTAAAAACACGACAGCATTTGCCACGGAGGTTGACGAGAGCACGGGCCTGAAGGAAACTGCTCTAGGTGAGTGTAGAATTGGTAGAGCTGGCTCTAGCCGAGCATGCCGGATTTCATGCCATGTGGCATTCCTGTACCATGTTGAGGGGACTGATTTTGAAGGCAGTGGGCAACATTCAGAGGTTTTTTTTTTAAAAAAAATATATCTATTTATCTATTTGAGAGTGAGAAATAGGCACGGGAACAGAGAGAGAGAGAGAGAGAGAGAGAGAGAGGGAGAATAGGCACGCCAGGGCCTCCAGCCACTGCAAACGAACTCCACTTGTGTGCGCCCCCTTGTACATCTGGCTTACACGGGTCCTGGGGAATTGAACCTGGGTCCTTTGGCTTTGCAGGCAAGCACATGAAACTTTAAGCCATCTTTCCAGCCCAACATTCAGAGGTTTTGAGTGCAGAATTTCATGATCAGAAGGTGATTATCTACCGGTACTCACTTGGGGAGGAGAAGGTATGTAGGAGGGTGGATAGTGTATATATGTGTAGGGGTATTGCAGTACTTTTGAAGGAAAGATAGAGAGGACCTGACTGTTGAGGTTGGTAGCCTGAGCATGAGTGGCTTGGCTCTGCTGAGCTATTAAAGTGACTTATGGCAAACCTCACTGCGTGGATTTTAATGTTCAAGAGCCTGCTGCCAAGAGCTGAGCTCGCTGCTGTCAAGTGTGCCCGTGACAGAGGGAACTTGCCCGCGCACACACTGCCCCCTTGATGGCTGTACACCGTCAGCCTCTGGACTGAAGCTTGGCTAAACCTTGCGGGAGGCGCTTCTCACTGCGATCGCTTCTCCCACTGTGCCCTCTGTGTCTCTCCGTGAAAGGTAAAAGGAGAATTGGGGTCAGCTGTGTTTCCTTTTGTGTTTGGGCAAGGGGGATTGGCCCTGTGTGGACTGCGAGTGGAGGAGCTGATCTGCACGGTAGCCTGGCTGGGGCTGGTCGCTCATGCCATCCAGTGTGGCTCCTTCTAGCGATGTTGTTTCCACTTAGTGATTCCCACACGGGACGGATGATGGAGAACTGTTGAGGAGGAGGGTGTGTTGGTTCTCCTTTCCTCCACTGCATAACATTTCCAGGGTGAATTTGATGGCTTAACACACATCTAGCTTACAGTTGCTGAGTTCTGCTGTGGGCCTCTTAGTTAGAATAATGACGTGGGTGATTTTCTTATCCTAAAGTCAATTGATTCTCAACCCAAGTTCCTTGTGCATGTTCTCTGGGCTTAATGATCATTTCCTTTGTGAAAGGAATTTAGTTCCAGTAAGTTAAAACATCATGGCAATTGGTACAGGTGTTATATGCATTACATTTTTCTTCTGACCTGATAATAGTATAATTGTCCTGTGAATATAAAGGTTGTTGTATTAAAGTAGAATGAATGGTTAAGCTGCATGTGTGATACATATCTGTAATCCCCACCCCTGGGTGACTGAAGCTGGAGGAGGGTCGCTGGATGTATGAGGCCAGTTGGATCACATAGTGAGTTCTAGTCCAGCTAGGGCTACATAGTGAGTCCCCATCACAACCAAATAAAACCAGATCCAAAAAACAGAAATAAAATAAAAATAGTATGGCTTGTGGTTAATTTAGTTAAAAACTATAAGAAAGCTGTGAGTAAATATCTCAAGATATTTCCACCTACATGTTTAAGAAGAGTCATACTTGAGTTAAGGGTTTAGGTAGAAAATAGTTCCGATGAGCCGGGCGTGGTGGCGCATGCCTTTAATCCCAACACTCGGGAGGCAAAGGTAGGATGATTGCCATGAGTTCGAGGCCATCCTGAGACTACATAGTGAATTTCAGGTCAGCTTGGCCTAGAGCGAGACCCTACCTCAAAAACAAAACAAAACAAAACAAAAAATACTTCCAACACAATAACAGTCATTCAGAACTGTCACTTTGTCCACATTAGTCTTGTGGGTATCTTATTTTTTTCAAATACATTTTTTTAAAATTTATTAGACATAGGGAGAGACAGAGAGACAGAGAGAGAGACTGAGAGAGAGAGAGAGAGAGAGAATGGGCATGCCAGGACCTCTAGCCCCTGAAAATGAACTCCAGATGCATGTGCCACCATGTGTATCTGGTTTACATGGGATCTGGGGAATCGAACCTGGGTCTCTAAGTTTTGTAGGCAACTTAAATTTTATGAATGAGACCTTTTTCTTTGCTCCCCATCATTGTATAAACAATGCAACTGTTACAGAATTTAAGTTATTGAGAACATAATAGTGTAAAATTTAGAAGAATATTATTTAGAATATTTTAGAGGATATGCATTTCTGAAATACTCAGATTGCTGTTATTAGGGAAGTCGTGTTATTCCTTAGGCAGATAGATGTCTTGACAGCATGATAACATGCTACCACAACAGTGCCTAAAATGTATGTTTCCTTATAGTTACATTCTCTCAGAATTAGAAAATTGTTCTTTGTTGGGTGAGAGAGACAGCAGAAAGATTCTAAGAATATAAAATTCTCATATAAAGATATATGATCATTAACAATCTAAGAATTGAGGTCCTTTGAGCTTGTCTCTACTTTTTCCTTCCCCATGAAGAGCCTTCTAAGGTTTATATGGAATTTCTACATGAGTACTTAAATTGTGGGTGTGTGTGTGTGTGTGTGTGTGTGTGTGTGTGGGTGGGTGTGGTGTGGCCATGCCCCACATGTGGTCAGAGCAGGCAGTTGTCTGTGCTCCACCTTTTTTGAGACAGGGTCTTTTGCTACTGTAAAAGAGTCTGTCTCCTCCCGCCCTCTTTCCAGTTCCCGTTTCTCCTGTCTCCACCTTAGGGCCCCTGGAATAACAGAAGCATGCACCACTTTGCTCCTAGCTTTATGTGGGGCATGGGGAATTGAACTCAGGCTAGCAGGCTTTGCAAGCAAGCACCCTTAACCACTGAGCCATCTCCTCAGCCCCTACATCTAATGCTAGATGCTCAATCCTTCCTCTTCTTCATAATATAGAAGTCAAACCTTGCTATATGATGGATGAGAATAACATTAACTAGAGGAATAGTGAGCCAGACATGTAGTTGTTGCTCAATAAAAATTAAAAATACACTGAATAACTTGTTTGTATAATGTGACTAAAGTTGATCTCTCTTTTTCTGTCTCTCACTGACTCTTCGAGACAGCATCTCATTCTACTTCAGGCTGACTTGAAATTCACTTTGTAGTCCCAGGTTGGCCTCAAACTCACAGCGATCTTCCTACCTCTGCCTCTCTAGTGCTGGGGTTAAAATCGTAAGCCACCATGCCTGGACTGCCCTTCCCTCCCTCTTTTCCTCCCTTCCTTTCTCTCTATCTCCCTCCCTTTGTGATTTAGGAAAGAAATTTGTGTTATATCTCAAGGAAAAAGAAACGTATTTCAACATCAAGCACAGTAAGGAATATACTTAACAAAGGTGGTTTAGTATTGGCCTGAGCATCTCAGAGGAGGACCTATGAGAGAGAGAGAGAGAGAGAGAGAGAGAGAGAGATAGTGACTTCTTTCGTGACTTGGAAGGGATCTTCTTTGTGCCTCCCGGAGGGACTGTTAGTTACTTCACTTGTTTGTTTCATTCTCCAACTTTTCTTTTAATCTTCCACCAAATGAGATGCTACAATTTCGCTTTAAGGCACTGTTAAACTTTTGGATGGAAATGGATGTGATGGTGCAGACCTGTGACGGCTGAGGCCAGAGGACTGCAACTTCAAGGCTAGCCTGGGCTACAGAGTAAGACATTCCCCGCCCCCGAGTTGAAAAAGAAATTGTGGAATTCTTGCTTCTACTGTCTGTGTTCATAAGTGCAGGGGCATGCATGTACTGGTTTTTCTCTTCGCTTCTAGAAGTTTGAGAAGCCCATAAAACTTACCAATTATTGCCTACTTATTTTTGTGGCTTTTAAGGTCTGCGGGGCTAATGTTCACTAGAGCTGCATCCCCTTAGCTGTGTCTCCTCCTCTTCTTCGTTTGCCTTTTTAAAGAAAAACTTACGTATGTATCTGAAAGCTAAACATTTCATCGCATAAAATTCAAATCTTATTTTGGAAACAAGGGGGCCCTTGTCAGTATAAGATGCTCTGTTTGTGTGTATTTGTAGCGTTTGTTATAATGTGTGTTTCTATTGCCTACTGTTAATAACAAACATGGTATCTGTATTGGGCAGGGTTTTCTAGAAGAACAGAACTGGTTGAATGCATTTTACCAGAGAGATTTGTTAGGTTGGCTTACATAGTACAGGCTGGGGAGTCCAAAATAAAATAAATAAATAAATAAATAAATAAAATAACAATGGCTGTCTGCAGACTGGAGACCTCTCTGAAAACCTAGAGCTGCTCAGTGTACAAGGCTGGGCTCCAGTCTGGCACGGAAGGCCTGGTCCACATTGGAAAACTGAGGAGCCCGGAGGATGACAGCAACAGGGTGGGTGTTCTCACTAGCGGGGACAAAGGTGACAGGCATAGAAGCGCAGCTTCGCTCCCACACCTCCTTATATCCGGGCTTCTGCCCAAAGGGCTGCCCGCTCACACGGAGAGTCTTCCTCCAGGAAATGTCCCCACAGACCTGCTCGAGAGGCATGACTGTTGAGTCCTTACCCTGTCAAGTCAACAATCGGGATTAACCATCACAAAATCTTATTATTTACATTGTTTTATACGGATTCCTTCATTGTTTTCATCTTTTTTCAGCCCCCACTTTTCTTTTTTCCTTAGGTAAATATATATAATACTGCACTGGAAAATTTGGTGTGTTCTTAATTTTTTTTTTTTTTTTTTGGCTTTTCGAAGTAGGGTCTCACTGTAGCCCAAGCTAACCTGGAATTCACTATGGAGTCTCAGGGTAGCCTCAAACTCATGGCAATCCTCCTACCTCTGCTTCCTGAGTGCTGGGATTAAAGGCGTGCATCACCACGCCCGGCTTATTCTTAATTTTTAAAAAATATTTTATTTTTATTTATTTGTTTGAGAGAGGGAAAGAGGTACAGTGAGAGAAAGAGACAGAGAGAGAGAGAGGGGAGGGGAGGGAGAGGAATGGGCGTGCCAGGGCTTCCATCCACTGCAAACGAACTCCAGATGCATGTGCCACCTTGTTCATCTGGCTTACGTGGGTCCTGGGGAATCAAACCTGGGTCCTTTGGCTTTGCAGGCAGGCGCCTTAACTGCTAAGCCATCTCTCCAGCCCTTAAATATTTCTGGCATTTTTTTTTTTTCAAACAGGGACTCATGTCACTCAGACTTGAAGTCTTGTAGCTTGAGGTATAACCTTGAACTCTTCATCCTTCTGCCTCTGCCTCTGTCTCTCAAGTGCTGCAATTACAGGCTTGTGCTACCATGCCTGGTTCATATTCTTTTTTATTTTTATTTTTTAAGGTAGAGTCTCACTCTAGCCCAGGCTGACCTGGAACTCACTCAGTAGTCTGAGGCTGGCTTCAAACTCACAGCAAACCTTCTACCTCTGCCCACGAGTGCTGGCATTAAAGGCGTGTGCCACCACGCTGGGTTCTGGCTCATATTCTTTAAACATTTTATTTTTTTTCTGCTAAGTTACATAATAATTGTACATTGTACATATGGATGGGGTACCAGCTTGATATTTCAAGTATATATGTATACTTAGCACATTTTTCTTGCTTTTTAAGCCTTTGTTCAGCATGAACATAACTCTGCAATCCTCCTGAAAGCAGTTGAAGATTAATTTACATTTAGCAGAGCTGCTGGCAGGAATGAGGAGAGGGAGCAAGTGGAGAGAGTGACCTGTGAGTGGTTAAGGTCACTTCGTTCTCAGAGTGCCTGTGCAGGGCTGGGGGAGGCATGCATTTCGGAAAAGAGGGGGTTGTTGACAAAGAACTCAGCCACCACCGAACAGAACACCCACTGCGACTATTTACAATGTGGGAATCTCAGCAAAAATACCACTTGTATTCTGAGTTCTTTTGTTTCAACAACATAACTCAATAAGAAAGAAAGTTTCCTACAATTGAAAAGAATAGATACTGTTTAGAGGCCAAGTTTTGCCTTTTAAGGCATAATATGCTTTGTTTTAATCTCAAGTCAAGAAGGCTGGGACAGGCAGGAGGAAGGTCCTCTGGTATTTCCATGCCAAGCTTTAGTAATGCTGTTTCTTTTTAAGTCAATTGTTTTTAATCCTGCTTATTTACTTAGTGCCTCTTGCTCTGGCTTCCAAGGAGCTCAATGCCAATGACAGTTGAGTAGTTGTCAGTATCCAGTATCGGGGGAGGGCTGGTTCCAGGAGCGCCTAGAAAGTGGTTTTGCATCTGTACATGACATGCCATTTATCCTCCTGTGTGCTCTAAGCCATCTCCATATGACTTGCAATGCCTACAAAAATGTAAATGCTATGCAAACTGTTCACTGTACTTGTGGTGGTTTGGTTCAGGTGTCCCCCATAAACTTGGGTGCTCTGAGTGCTAGATTCCTAGCTGATGGAGATTTGGGAATTAACGTCTCCTATGGGGGCGGGCTTATGGGTGTTATAGCCAGTGTCCCCTTGCCAGTGTTTGGCACACTCTCCTGTTTCTGTTGTCCACCTTGTGTTGTCCAGTGGGTGATGTCCACCCTCTGCTCATGCCATCGTTTTCCCTGCCATCATGAAGCTTCCCCCTCAACTCTATAAGCCAAAATAAACCTCTTTTTTTCCCCCACAAGCTGCTCTTGGTTGGGTGATTTCTACCAGCAATGTGAACCGGACTGCAACAGGACTGTTTAGGGAATAATAACAAGTGTTTCTACATGTTTAGTGGAGATATAAGGTTTTTTTTTTTCTCATTCAAATTTTAAAAAGTATTTTTATTTATTTATTTGAGAGAGGGAGGGGGAGAATGAGAATGGGCACACACCAGGGCTTCTAGCCACTGCAAATGAACTCCAGACACACGCACCGCTTTGCGTATCTGGGGACTTGAACTCGGGTTGTTAGGCTTTGCAGGCAAGTGCCGTAGCCACTGAGCCATCTCTCCAGCCCTCTTTCAGGTTGTTGATTAATCTGTGGATGTGATTGTGTGTTCTCACCGTGCGTGGAGGCAGGCTGTCTGGATTGGGGTCTATGGGCCAATTCTTATCATGTGTTTATTACCTCTCTCTACTCCTCTGGAAAGTGGAGGGTGCCCACTTCATACTTTGCCATTGCTCTGAAGATTCAAATAAGATAATCAGTCTGAGGTTGGAGAGATGGCTTAGTGGTTAGGGGTACTTGCCTGCAAAGCCAAAGGAGCCAGGTTCAATTCCCCAGGACCCACGTAAGCAAGTTGCAAAAGGTGGCACATGTGCCTGGAGTTTGTTTGCAGCTGCTGAAGGCCCTGGCGTGCCCATTCTCTCTCTATCTGCCTCTATCTCTCTCTCTCTCAAATAAAGTAAATAACAAAGTAAGTAATAAATATAAAACAAGATAATCAACCTAGGGCTGGGCAGGTGGAGCCTAAGTGTAGCACTTACTTTCTCATTGCTGAGACAAAAAAAACCCAGCCAACCAAAAGCAGCGTGCAGAAGGAAAGGGCTTATTTTGGCTTACCGTCTCAAGGGGAAGTTTCATTACAGCCTGCATAGCACAGCAGAGGGTCTGCATCGCAACTGCTCACAGCAGCGGTGATGGCCGCAAGAGTAAGCTGACTAGCTAATAAGCACTCAGTGGTACTGGACTCACAAACTTCACGGGCCCAGCCCCTGGTGACACAGCTCCTCCAGCAAGGTGCCACCACCCAAAGGCTGTGCCAGCTGGGGATTGAGTATGGGGATTGAGACCGTGGGGGGGGGGACCGCATCACATTCAAACCACCACAGTGGGGAGCTGAGTCTAGTTCCCCGGCACCCACATAAAAAGCCCTGGTCTTTTCTTCAGCTCTGGGCTGAAGTGTGCACGCCACTGTGCCTGGGATGTTCGCAGATGCTGAGCCTCTGAACGCAGGTCCTTGAACTTGCACAGCCTCACTTTACCGACCCAGGCATCTCCCCATCCCCCTTTGATGAGAAATGAAAATGTCTCGTGTGAGCCAGTGATCGTTATTGTATGCAGCTTTAGTGAATAAACTAAAATCCCTTGGACTGTATACTTTAAACAGATAGATCTGCTGCATGTGAATTTTATCTCAGTTGACCAAAAAAAAAAAATAACATAGCGGACAGGAGGTGCTGCCACGCCCACACATTGTACGCACTGTGTTTCAGAGCCAATCCGACCACTGCTCTCGCCATTGTATTATTATTATAAGGAGATAAGTGCTTGTGATGTGGCTCTATAATTTCCAGCTCTCTTTGTCAAATTGCACGAATGCTAGCAACCGTGAAATGTTTTCAGACGTCTGCATTTATGAACGGGTCCTGGGGTGGGAAGCTGCCCAGTGATTCTGGGTTCATGTGTCTCCCCATTTGCTTACACCGCATGACCTTACTGGAAGATAAGGAACTGCTTGACAGGTCATGTGCCACCTATAGATGTATTTATTTCCTTTTTACCCTCTTTGATTTATTTAGTTAGACATGCACATCCAATGATGGAGAGAAGGAAAAGAAACCAAGAATAGGATAATTCCGTGAGCTTCCTCCGCCTTCTTGGAAATCCCGAGGAGGAAATTTCCTTCGCATTCTTTCCCCCTCAAACGAAACAGGACTTTTCACTGTGGGCCAGTGGTTACACAGTGTGAGACCTACAGCAGTATCCTGTGTGCAGACCTGCACTTAAGATGCTTTTTGAAAACTCTCCCCATGAAATTTGTGTCAGACACTGAACTCTTGGTTAGCAATGTTGGTGTTGTTTGCTGAAATTAAAAAAAAAAAATATATATATATATATAATGATTTTCATTATATTATATATATAATATACATAATATAAATATTATATTACTATATATTATATATTATATACAAATAAAAATAATATATATATAAATTTTATATATATATACAATATATATATATATATATTCCAGTATGAATATATTGGTCATATTGGGTTATACTCTTATATTTCCTCTCCCCTGCCCCAGTCCACAGAGGGCCCTCCTCAGTGGGGCTGTTGGTATTCTCTGTGGGATCCTGGATACACCAGTCAGTCTCAATGGAGGGGGGCCCATGTCTCAGGACACTCCTTCCCACCCTGTAGCTCCTAAGCAATCTTTCCTGCGCTCTCTTCCGCAATGTTCCCCAAGCCTTGGTGGGTGTGTTCTAAGTCTCTCTTAGTGTTATGTTATCTGCACCTTCTGGATTTCTAATTTCATTATTAACAATGTCAAGGTCACGTCACAGTTTCCTGGTAACCGGGCATTGTGGTGACCCTTTGTTTAAATATGTGTCCTTGCTTGACTTGTCTTTGATTACTATATGTCTGTAGTCCCTGCCACTTTGCCTGGCTTCTGATCCTGCTGATTCCACGTTGACCTTTGATAAACCTGTGACCCAGGACTGTGTGTCTCAGTGGGGGACCAACCTGGATGGTGGACGTAGGTGTTCCCCGCCAGGTGGGTGCTTGGATCTGTCTTGTTGGGTTTTTACAGAATGACTATTGTGTTCAAAAATGTATTATTTATTCTCTTTATATTGTTCAGAAGAAATGGTTTCATTGAATATTCATATTTAATACATCGAATAATTGTGTATAGAGCTGCTATCGTTGGCTCTGGTTATATTGATAATATCTCATTTTTAGCTGGGCATGGTGGTTTGTGCCTGAAACCCTGGCACTTGAGAGGTAGAGGCAGGAAGATCAGGAATTCACAGTTATCTTTGGTAATGTAGGTAGTTTGAGGCTAGCCTGGAATACATGAAGTCCCCATCTCAAAAAAAAAAAAAAAAGATTTCACATTTAGTAAGATCGAACCGGGGTCCTTAGGCTTCACAGGCAAGCGCTTAACCGCTAAGCCATCTCTCCAGCCCCTGAAGAATTTTTTAAAAAGTGAAAGTGGTCTAGTTTTATGGCTTGATTTATTAAAAAAAACAGTCTTAGTTATTGGTAAGAATATACCATTCTGAGTTTCAGAGTAGAAAAAAAAATTATACCCTGCTTGTAACAGTGATTGGGTGATCAAAACTATTTCCTTTCCAATTCAACAATTATTCTGTATTTTTTTTGTATCCAGTGCATTTATTTTTCTGTGTGTACTATACCTGTGTTTATGTATCTACCTGAGTTTATCATGTCTGCCACTGGGTATTTAGTTTACATCAATCTGTTAAGTTAATGTGCCACTTATTAAACATTGTCACGATTCTAGGTCTGTGCAGAGATCCTATGTGATCGTGGAGCTAGCCGTCCGAAAGATGGAAGGTTCTATCTGTCCACCACGAGTGCATGCACAGTTTTCCTTTCCTGGCCAGCTGTTTTGGCAATGGTGAGGCAGCCTCATAACCCACGTCTACTCTTAAAGAGTTGCTCGTCTTCTCCAGTTACAAGTCAGCATAGCTCTTACTGGGAGAGAGCGCAAGCCTGGGCATTGCTGCCTCGTGCTGGGATGAAGCACCCAACCAGCAGCAGCTTTGTAAGGAAAGGTTTTATTCCCAGATTCCAGCTTCCAGGGGAAGGAGAGGAAGGTGTGGCAAATGCAGATAGCTGGGCACCACACCTCCACGGCAGCGGGGAGGAAGTAGAGAGAATGGGCTGCACTTGGCGAGTAGGGCAGGGCTATAAAACCCCAAAAGCCTTCCCCGGCAACACACCTCCTCCAGCAAGGCTCCACCTCCCAAAGGCTCCGCCAGCTGGGGATCAAGGATGAGGCTGAAACTCAAACAGAGAGGCTAAGGGGACACTTTACATCCAAACCACCACGGCTGTACTTCTCGGTCCTGGGCCTTTGATTTCTTCCTCACAGAGTAATCTTGCACAGTGCAGTGAACCGCTCTGCTTTCATAAACACTAAGTGTTAGAAAGGGAAATGATTATTCATCAAAGGCCTGGAACCTAGAATAAAATGTTCCGATTTAGATCAATCAGGGGTCGATTTACTTTTCTAATGAGCTTCAGAGTTGTTTTTCTTGCCTGCCTTTAGGGACTATTTTTATCCAAGTTTCTCTTCCTTTGAATGTTTCTAGAAGTCAGATTTTCATCTTGGTCAATAATAAAAGGCTCTTTTGAAAAAGGTGAAATGAGAAAGTCACTGAATCATGATGTTCATGGTTTAAAAAATTGCAGTTTAAAAAGGCAATCATTATACCAGGCTCATGTTCTTGTTATTAAAGTACATGGTGTTAGCAGTTTAGATTAAATTATGGTTAGTATACAGTTTCTTTAGTCTTACTGGACACATTGAATAAACTTATTCAATAATTTTTTTAAATTGACAACCTGTATTGGGAGCTGAATATATTATGGTGATCAAAGGAGACATTTCTTGACTTCCTTGACTCCCTCAAATCAATATGTCATCAAATTGAGATAAGTGCTAGGGTGGCGGGGGGGGGGGGGGGGGAAAGAAACCCTGCATGCTTTGAGTGACTGGAGGAGTCTAGAGGCTTCCTCTGAGGAAAGGAATTTGAAATTTCACCTGAAATGTTCATGAGAATATCTGGGGAGGCTGAGATTGGAGAGGTGGCATGAACAAAGATCCTGGGACAGGACAGTCTGCAGCCCTCTGGATAGTTCAAAAGCCAATGTCTGCAGTACACAGAGAGGAGGCGGGTTATTGTAAGATAAGGCTGGGCACAAGAGGGGTCGGTTCATTCAAGGCTTTGTAATCCATGTTAATTTAGTTATTCCCGTTGTCACCGTCCAGCCAGCTGCTGTTGAGAGAACTGATCAGAAAGAAACAAGAGTGGAACTTAGGGGACAACACAGAAGGTTGTTGGCTTTAGGTTGGAGGCAAGAGATAGCCTGGAATGGTGGCGGTGGTGAGCATGAAGACTATGAGTGGGTTCACGCTGTGATGAGGACCTGAATGCTGGGGGACAGGTGAGCGCGCCACACCCTTCTGCTCACCATGCACATGGGTGCTGGGACCCAAACTCAGATCCTCATGCTTCTACGTGAAGGGATTTCCCGCTGAGCCATCTTCCCAGCCCCCTTCCTGTGTTTCTAACCCAGACTTGATTTGTCCTTGACGTTATCTGTGGTCATAGTGATTGGTTCACCCTTGTCACACAAAAACTGCTGAGTCTGGCTGGGGAGATGGTTCAGCTGTTAAAGGCATTTGCTTGCAAAGCCTGTTTGCCAGGTTCAACCCCCCAGTACCCAGTAGCACATGCATGTGGAGTTGGTTTACAGCAGCAAGAAGCCCTGGCATGCCTGTTTATTCTCTCTCTTTTCCCCCATCCCCTCTCTCTAGTAGATAAATAAAATAAATAAAAAGTTTCTGGAACTCTGACAAAAGATTATCCATATACTTTTTTTTTTTTTTTTTCTCCTGAGGTAGGGTCTTGCTTTAGCCCAGAGTGACATGGAACTCACTAAGTAGTCTCAGATTGGCCTCCCACCTTGAACCTCAAACTCACAGCCATCTTTCTACCTTGGCCTCTCGAGTGCTGGGACTAAAGGCATGGACCACCACAACTGATTATACACATCTTTTAAAAATTTTTTTTGTTCATTTTTATTTATTTATTTGAGAGGGACAGATAGAGAGAAAGAGGCAGAGAGAGAGAGAGAGAGAGAGATAATGAGCGCGCCAGAGCCTCCAGCCACTGCAGACGAACTCCAGACACATGCGCCTCCTTGTCCCTCTGGCTAACGTGGGTCCAGGGGAATCAAGCCTCGAACCAGGGTCCTTAGGCTTCACAGGCAAGCGCTTAACCACTAAGCCATCTCTTCAGCCCTATACACATACATCTTTTAAGTCACTCTCTTGCTAACCTGCAAGAAAACTTTGTCATTGTGAATTGTATTTTTTTAAAAAAACGTATTCTTATTTATTTATTTGCAAGGACAGAGAGAGAGAGAGAGAGAGAGAGAGAGAGAGAGAGAGAGAGAGAGAGAGAATATGAATGGTAATGCGGTCTGTGAGATCAGGGAAGGCAGGCAGTAAAGTCATTACAGTGTTCTGGCCTTTGTGCTGCGGAAGTGCAGGAGGACGCTGGTCTGCAGGGCTTCATCAGGTGGGAAACAGCACACTACCCTTACTTCTTGAAGCCATGTTGACTGTGGCCTGGATTTCGGTCTGAGATCCTGTGCCCTTGCATAAGGGATCGGGCATGAAGATCCCCAGGTCCTGCTGCAAATGCTCATACAAAGCTGACTCAATCGATCGGGCCTCTTCATCTAAAAAGACGAAAGTGGAAACTTGACAGCCGTGGGAAAACATATTTCACTCCACAGACCGCCGTGTCCAGCACTTTTTGTGGGTTCTGGATATTGAACTCACGTCCTTTTTCTCAGCCCCTAAACATGATTTTGAGGGGGTGGCCAGAGTCACTTGTCTCAAGCTGGCCTAAGAGCTTGAACTTCCAACCCTCCTTCTTCCGTCTCCCCAGAAATGGGATTACAGGAGGGCGCTACTATACTCAGCGGTGTTAGGATCAAACCTGGAACTTTGTCTGGCTAGGCAAATACCCCGACAACTGAAATACACCTCCATCCTGGAGCCTGAACTTCTTGAAGTTTTGAAGAGTTATGTTTAGGAAAAATCAGAGGGAAGAACGATTTTATGTTAAAGATACTCATCAAATTGGCTGTTCCCCATGATCGACTAAATTCATCAATTCTCACCATCTTGTTGAAATCCTCTGCTTCTGCCACCTCCGTGCTGGCTTACGGGCATGTTCCAAAAAAGAATCAAACTACAAAAATTTGAAAGTAAGAATATATGTATCAACTCACTTAAAAAAATTATTTATTTGCAATGAGAGAGAGAGAGAGAGAGAACAAAATTGAGAATCGGAATGGGTTTGCCAAGGCCTCTTGCAATGCAAATGAACTCCAGATGCATGTGCCACTTTGTGCATCTGGGTCTATGTGGATACTGGGGAGTCAAACCTGGGCCATCAGGCTCTGAAAGCAAATACCTTTGACCGCTGAGCCATTTCTCCAGCCCCCCTTAACATTTTTAAAAAATGTTTTATGGGCTGGAGGGATGGCTTAGCTATTAAGGTGTTTGCCTGCAAAGCCAATGGACCCAGGTTCGATTCTCCGGGACCCACATTAGCCAGATTCATAAGGGGGTGCATGCATCTGGGGTTTGTTTTCAGTGGCTGAAGGCCCTGGTGTGCCCATTTTCTCTCTCTCCCTCTTTCTCTGTCAAATAAATAAATAAATAAAAATAAAAAATGTTTTATTATTTATTTGAGAGAGAAAGAGAGAGAATGAGCATGCTAGGGCCTCCAGCCACTGCAAACAAACTCTAGACACATGTGCCACCTTGCGCATCTGGCTCACATGGGTGCTGGGGAATTGAACTTGGGTCTTTTGGCTTTACAGACAAGCACTTTAACTGCTAAGCAATCTCTGCAACCTGCCTCATAACTTTAAAAAATATTTTATTTATTTATGTGTGTGTGTGTTTGTGAGAAAGAGAGAGAGGGAGGGAGGGAGAGAGAGAGAGAGAGAGAGAGAGAGAGAGAGAGAGAGAGAGAGAGAGAAGGAGAGAATAGGTGCGCCACAGCCTCAAGCCACTGAAGTAAACTCTAGACGCAAGTGCCACCTTATGCTTCTGGCTTTATATAGGTATTGGGGAATCGAACTCAGGTCCTTAGGTTTTGCAGGCATGCACCTTAACTGCTGAGCCATCTCTCTAGCCCCCTTTTAAAAAATTTTTATTTATTTATTTATTTATTTTTGTTTTGTTTTTTTGAGGTAGGATCTCACTCTAGCCCAGGCTGACCTGGAATTCACTCCGTATTCTCAGGGTGGCCTCGAACTCATGGTGATCCTCCTACCTCTGCTCCCGAGTGCTAGGATTAAAGTCCTGTGCCACCATGCCCAGTTTATTCTAACTTTTTAATAGTAACATAAAGGATAGCTTGCTCATGAACATGTTAGGGGAAGTGGCTTGATTATGATGTATAAGTTTTTCACCTATTTGACCTTGCCTTTGTCTAAACCTACCAGAAAAATGCTTTTCCTGTAAAAAAGGTTGTAGTTATTCATGATTTTTTTTACATTGTTGGGAATGTTGAAAAAAAAGATATATGCATTTTACTCAGTATTTAATCTACTTTCCTAATAAGTTTTCAGTTGATGCTCTCATAAGCAAAGATGTCTTACTTCTTCTTACCCAGATGGTCTGCGTGAAGAGATTTTTACCCCTGAGTTTTTAAAGGGGAAACACAGTGTTCCTTTCTGACATGTTTTTCCTGCTTCTTATAAATATTTATCTTGGACAAAGGGTTGCATTTTAATGGACGTGTAATGCAGTTGCAAGTTTAAATATTAAAACACATTTCCCTCCATTTTTGTGATCTTAGATTTTAATTTTAACTCGTGACGGCTCAACATTAAGCACCCCAAATAGAGATTAAAATGCAGTATGAAAACTATCCCAAATCACATTTGCAGTATGGTTTGTCTCATTTTTAAAAGTTGTGCTTTTGGTAGCTGGTGGTTCATTAATGTATATGAACAAAGGGTAGATAAATCTTATTTTATTTTTAGTTTTTAAATTTTTGTTGTTTATTTTTATTTACTTGAGAGCGACAGACAGAGAGAGAAAGAGGCAGACAGAGAGGGAGAGAGAGAGGACCTCCAGCAACTGCAAATGAACTCCAGACACGTGAGCCCCCTTGTGCATCTGGCTAACGTGGGTCCTGGGGGAATCGAGCCTTGAACCGGGGTCCTTAGGCTTCACAGGCAAGCGCTTAACCACTAAGCCATCTCTGCAGCCTTCATTGTGGCATCTTCAAACATGGTTTGTTTTTGTTGATTCCTGTTTCCCTCCTATCCTTCCTTCCACCTCCCCTTTCCCCTCCGCACTGCATCACATGGATCTCTCTACTCTTCTCTCCCTCCCTTCCAGCTCATCTCTCTATATTTTGGTTATACTTCTGTTTTGAAGGATTTAATTCACATTTGCACTTGTATATATACATATAGACACTACAAGCTCAGATCTGCCTATCAGAGAGAACATGCGGCTTTGATCTTTCTGAGTCTGAGTTACCTCACTTAATCTTATTGTTCCCAAATCCATCCATTTGACTGTCATCTTCATGATTTCTTTTTTTTGTTTTTGAACTGCTGAATAGAATTCCATTGTGTATATGTACCACATTTTTATTATGCACTCATCTGTCGATGGGTATTTTGGCTGATTTCAATTCTTAGCTATTGTGGATAGAGCAGCAATAAACATGGGTGCGCAACTGTCTCTGTAGCACTGTGGGGGCCTTGGGGTGTTTGCCCAGGAATGGCATAGCTGGGTCATATGGGAGGTCTATTTTTGACTTTTTTCTTTTTTTTGTTTTTCAAGGTAGGGTCTCACTCTAGCCTAGGCTGACCTGGAATTCACCATGGAGTCTCATGGTGGCCTTGAACTCACGGTGATCCTCCTACCTCTGCCTTCCGAGTGCTGGGATTAAAGGCGTGCACCACCACGCCTGGCCCTTATTTCTGACTTTTTGAGATGCGCCATACTGATTTCCATAGCGGCTGCACTAGTTTGCACTCCCACCAACAGTGGATGGGGGATATTTTTTTTTCCTCCAGGTTTTTATTGTTTGTATGAAAATAAGAAAATTTTATCAGGACTTTGGGAAAGTCTGGGTATCTGGGTTTGTGGCATTTCGTTTTACATTAGTTTTCTACTTTCCCCTCATCTTAATGACCAACACCCTTCATTTTTTCCTGGGGAATACTTGAATTTATTGCAAGATGATTCCATTCCTCCTCCTCCTCCTCCTTCTTCTTCTTCTTCTTCTTTTTCGAGGTAGAGTCTCACTCTAGCCCAGGCTGACTTGGAATTCACTATGTAGTCTCAGGGTGGCCTCGAGCTCACGGCGATCCTCCTACCTCTGCCTCCCAGGTGCTGGGATTAAAGGTGTGTGTCACCATGCCTGGCTCTGTTTCTTCTTTCACAATGTATGAAGTGAGTATGGGTTGGAGTAATTTGGGTTAAAAGAGACAGTTTGCTGGGGATGTAGGTCAGAAGTAGAGGTATTCATCTAGCATATTCAGTGGCCTAGATCCAATCCCCAGCACTGCAAAAGTAAATAAATAAATAATAAATATTTTTAAAAAGACCAAAAGGACTTACTGAAACTGGAAAGATAAAAAATTTGCTATATAGCTGGCCACGGTGGTGCATGCCTTTAAACCCAACACTTGGGAGGCAGAGGAGGCCTCCCTGAGACTATACAGTGAATTCCAGGTCAGCCTGGGCTACAGCAAGACCCTACCTTGGGGAAAAAAATGTATCTGGTGTACATCGTGACTGTTGTTAATCATAGAGTCATGTATACTTGAAAACTGCAAGGAGTTGGTTTTAAATTTTTCATAACAAGTCAATGGAAGTATGCAGAGCAGAATCAATCAATCAAAATTTGTTATTAAGAACAAATCTAACAGTGAGTGGAATATACAACAAGGAGAAACGACCACCTTCCCCAACAGGAAGGTCCCAGCAGCAGTCTTCCCACCAGGACGCAATCTCCATTGCATCTACCTCTCCCTTCCTTATCTCAGAACCTCTCACTCCTGCAGGCCTTCAGAGGCCCCGCGTGGTGACTACAAGAGGTCTCAGAATGGCTTGCTTTCTCCTGGCCTCCCTCCCAAAAGTCCATTCTTCCTGTTAATTCCATTAAAGCACATTCTGATCCTGTGTCATGCACTTGCTCAGAGGAAGCAAATGGCCCATGCTGAGTGCTTATTTCAGTCCCTTCTGTGCCTTTAAGACTTGGCAACCACTGTTCTCTTTCTACCAATGCTCAGAATTTCTAACCATGTGTATTTCTCCAACAGCAATCCCTACTCCTCATAGCAACGCCTGGCTCAAAAGCTGTCCCTTGGGCTGGAGAGATGGGTCAGCAGTTAAGGCACTTGTCTGGAAACCCTAAGGACCCGAGTTTGATTCCTCAGTGCCTACTTTATGTAAAGCCAGATGCACAAAGTGGTGTAGACATACGGAGTTCCTTTGCAATAGCTAGAGGCCCTGGTGCTCCCATTCTCTCTCTTTCTCCCTCTCATTCTCTCTCAACTAAATAAATAAGATATTTTAAAACATGATTTTATAAAAGCCGTCCCTTGAATCATTCTCTGAACCCTTCCTTACACCATTGCGAAGTATTTTTACTGTGAATTTGTGAATATGTCTGTCCCTAATATGTTGGTTACAATTGTCCATTTTTTTTTTCCAGTTCTCATTTTGCCATTTATTCCCCATAAGGGCCATCACTTTTTGAGAGTACTACTTGGTCCCTTTTGGGACTCACGTATAGTCGACACTCAGTAAATGTCACTGTGTAGCTTTTTGTACAGCATTTCCCAAACCATAGGTGTTCAGCTAATTGCTTTTAAATGAGTAGGAAATAAAAGACTTGGAGATGTTTCTAATTCTTATTGTATGCTTTTATTGGAGCAGAAGTCTCCCCAAATGGCCTTAGCCAACACTGTCATCCAGAACTGTTACGTTTTCCATGATGTTTGGTTGACAGTACTGGTTCCACATGCCCAGAGACTAGGGTGTGAGGAGTCTGCCCTGAAGTGTTATGCCCAGTTCTTGGCACCCCCAGTGACCACCAAGGAGAACCAAACACGTATGCAAGGGCAAGGAGCTTTATTTCGGGCTTAAGCTCGGTCTCTTGACTTCACCAAGGCAGTGGATCCGTACAAGAGCCCCGAGTAATGGGAGGGTAGGATTTTTTTTTATAGGGATTTGAACATAGAAGAAGGGGATGGGTACATGATTGGTTGATTTAAACAGTATACTCTTCTGGTTGGTTTAGGATTTTGGCGGGCAAAGTTGGTGGGCTGGGGCTAGGGGAATTGAACTTATCTATGACTACAGGAATGTATGGCGTAATCAGTTTCCAGTAACTGTTAAACCCACCCTTACCAGAAAATAAAAACTTAGACCTTGCCGGGAAACAGAAACTTAGGCCTACTGAGGACTCCTAAGCCTGTCATGGCGTCTCTCTGGTTCCTGAGTCCTTCATGAAGGTCATAACAAAGACAAGTTTTAGACTAAGGCCCACCTTGAACAATGGCATCATTAACCAATCATTGTTATCAAGGTAGCTCAGAACCTGTTCAGATCGCTGTGTGTAGGCTCGATAAGCCACAGCTCTCTGTCCTTTTGAAGGGCATGAAGGCTTTAGGTACCTTAACTGCAGTGTTATTCCAGAGCTGTGCTATCCTTCCACTACACTGGCCACAGAGCACCCGAATCTTGGCTAGTCCAAGTTCAGATGCTGGAAATTTAAAATACATACTGGGCCTCAAACACAGCATGGAAAAAGAATGTAAAATATCCATAAGATATGTTGCAATGATATTTTATATGTATTGGGTTAAATAGCACATATTACTAAAATGAATGTAATGTGATGCTTCAATGTGGCCAGTAAAGTTTTTTAAAATTATGCATGTCAAGACAAGATTGGTAGCTGCTTGGGAGGGTGATGCGAGAGGATCACAGGTTCAAGGCAGGTCTGGACTACAGAGTGAATTTAAGAACAATTAGAACAGTAAGTGGGATGCCTCAAAATACAAAGTAAAAAAAAAAACAAAAAACAAAAAAAAGACTAAGGCTAGAGCTCAGTGACAAAGTCCTTATTGCCTTGCTGGTGTGAGGCCCTAGGTTCAATTCCCAGTACCACCAAACAAAAGAGAACTAAAATCAAAACCAAAGTATTATGCATGTCACTTGCATTGCATTTCTATTGAACAATGCAGTTTTAGGGGCAGGATTTAGGTAGTCTTGTAATTAGCATCAGGTAATTCTGGAGAGCAGCTGACCCAGGCAGGGCCTTAGGGACTTAGTCTCTGGATTTAAGAGATTTTTATTTTTTTGTTTAATCAGTGGTGGATAATGTTTAGGAGGCATTTTGGCCAGTCCATGTCCATTGAATAACACCAAATTCCCCAGGGGGGAAAGTCTTTCTAACATTCTAACTAGGTCTGGGTTCAAGCCACACTCATAGCACATTTCTCAGATTCATTAATTTGCAAAGCTTTTGTTGTGGATGACCTCGACAGATGTTAACTGTTTCCCCTGGAGTGCCCCCCCCCCATCCCCAGAGGTCCCTTTGTAATTAAACTGCAGCTGACCTTCTCTGGTGATACGCTAGGTTGGAACAGTGGGAGACTCCAGAGTGGTTTCACCCTGCATAGTGTCCTTTGTGGTCATGCCAACCTTTCCTCCTGGTGGAACCTGGCGAGGCATCTTAGACGCCTTCCTTTCTTTCCCCATATTTTATCGTCCCCACCTCCAGTTTCCAAAAGAAAGGCTTACCTTCATTCTCCCCATCCTGTGGTGTATATTGAATATAGAGAGAGTTTCAGAAGGCAAAGCAAACATGCCCTCAAGAATTGTTAAATTTCCAGTGCCTTTTTTTGTTTATTTTTATTTATTTATTTGAGAGCGACAGACAGACAAAGAGGCAGAGTGAGAAAGAGAGAGAGACAGAGAGAGAGAGAAAGAGAGAGAGAGAGAGAGAGAGAGAATGGGCGCATCAGGGCCTCCAGCCATTGCAAACGAACTCCAGATGCTTGTGCACCTTGTACATTTGGCTAATGTGGGTCCTGGGGAATTGAGCTTCGGACCAGTGTCCTGAGCCTTCACAGGCAAGTGCTTAACTGCTAAGCCATCTCTCCAGCATGCCAGTGCCTTTTTTTTTTTTTTTAAATACATTTGCCAGGTTTTTATGTCTGGCTGTCATTTGTGTGTCCTTCCATCCTGGAAAGAAACTTTTGAAGTGAGATGTTCCCCTGGAGACATGTGTTTTAACTAACATACTCGAGTCAAACTTCTTGTCAACATGTTAAGTCTGATTTGGTCAATTAGCTTAATAGGGAGGATTAGTTTTGCCAGTTAGCTAACAGAGAGACTTCTATTCATTGAGCGAACCAAGTTTGCAGCTTGTTAATAGTCAGCTATAAATTACATATTTTTACTTATTGGAACTCGTGATAAATATTAGTCATTGGCTTAACATATGTAGAATGAATTCTTAAGAGGTTCACGAGTCAAAGTGAGTGTTTGAAACCCGTGACTTAAACTAACACACAAATACGAAGCTTTGCATGTGGAAATCTTCTAAAGCATATGACAGACACCATGCTGGAAGTGCTCAGAGGAGAAAGAACAGATACAGAAAGAGACTCCAGAGGAGAAGTAGTAGCTGGAGGCAGAGCCTGCCCGCCTTGGTTTGTTGCAGGGGGACCATGACTCATGCAGCCAGGCAGGCGTCATGGCTGAGAACGGTGATGAGAGAGGGGTACTGAAAAAGATTGGTCAACAAGACACTTTGGAAGGAGCTCTGGTATCAAAAAAGTGTGACAGAAGTCGGTTGTGGTGACATACTCCTTTAATCCCAGCACTCGGGAGGCAGAGGCAGGAGGATCACGGTGAGTTCGAGGCCACCCTGAGACTACACAGTGAATTCCAGGTCAGTCAGCCTGAGCTAGAGTGAGCCCCTACCTTGAAAGATCAAGAAAAAACAAAACAAAACAACAACAAGAAAACCCCAAGTGGGACTGGTAGAAAAGAAGGTGGGTGCTTAAAATGGAAAAGAAGGAAAGAGGGGACAAGTCTCAGAGCCCAAGATTCTCCCATTGATGGGAGGTAGCAACAGAGGCTTCGTGTAGCTCCCCGAGCGGCCATCTTCCTTCTGGCGGTTAAGTTTCTCCATGCTTTCTGCATTGCATAATCCTGATGAGTGGGGGATTCTTTTTTCTTTGACCCAAGAGTTCTTTGAGATCGTCATGTTAAAGAAACGAAGTCAGACTCAGAAATCCAAACACTGCATGTTTTCTCTAACATGTGCCATTTGTACTAATTGTGAGTATGTATAACATGTAATATGACATGGACGTAGAAGGGGGCTGCTTGGGGACAGGAAGGGGAACAGTGAGAGGGGGAACGAGAGAGAGTCGTGGGTTCATATGAGCATAGTGCTTGACATACACGTATGAAAATACCGTACTGAAGCCTACTGTTCTTGATGCACAATAAAAAAATAAAAATACTAAAAAGGACAACAATAACAACAGTTCTTTGACATCACAGTATTCTTTTTTAAAAAATTATTTATTTATTTATTTATTTGCAAGGAGTGGGAGAGAGAGAGACAGAGTGAAGACAGAGAGAAGACAGAGAGAGAATGGGCATGCCAGGGCCTCTAGCCACTGTAAACGACCTCCAGATACCTGCGCCCCCTTGTGCATCTGGCTTATGTGGGTCCTGGGGAATCGAACCTGGGTCCTTTGGCTTTGCAGGCTAGCGCCATAACCGCTAAGCCATCCCTCCAGCCCCATTGTTGCTACGTGGGACCTTTCTTGCTTAGCAGAATGAAAAGGCCAGTGCTCAAGCCTACGTGGATAGTTGATGTCAGTCTTGTCTCTGTCAAGGTGTTTCTTTGGGCTTCAAAACATGGGGGATGATACTGCAGCAATCCGGAGCTGGCCAGCTGTACTCCTTTCATTCATTGGCGTTGTTGGGTTTGCCATGTTATCATTGGTTCTTACAGTGCTCATTAGCTATTTATCATTTTCAACGTGTACAATATATTTTTATAATATGTTGAATATTGTATGCTTATATTTGAGTGGGGTGACAGTGTTGAGAGTATAACAGACATATTATCCTACTTCAGAATATAGGGAGATATTTGGTAACTGGTGGTATTATTCAGTTTTTCTTTGAAAATTTTTCTCCAAGTGTTTTTTAAAAATATATTTTATTCATTTATTATTTGAGAGAGGCAGAGAGAGAGAGAGGGAGAGAGAGAGGGAGAGAATGGGCATGCCAGGGCCTCCAGCCACTGTAAAGGAACTCCAGATACATGCGCCCCCTTGTGCATCTGGCTTACATGGGTTCTGGAGAATTGAACCAGGATACTTTGGCTTTGCAGGCAAATGCCTTAACCGCTAAGCCATCTCTCCAGCTGCCCCTTTTTATGAGGTAAAGTGTCTCTGTAGCCCATGCTGGCCTCAAACTCAGGGGATCCCCTACCTCTATCCCCCAAGTGCTAGGATTAAAGGTGAGTGCCATCATGCACAACCTTCTAAGAATGCTTCCCCCTGACCCAGCCCCAAGGTAGAGTCTCACTCTAGGCTGATTTGGAACTCCTCTGTAGTCCGAGGCTGGCCTCAACTCACAGTGATCCTCTTACCTCTGCCTCCTAGTGCTGGGATTAAAAGATATTTTTTTAAAAAAACAAGACTGTTCTATGCAGTCCAGATGGGCCTTGAACTCACCAACTTTCTATGCCTTCCTAGTGTAGGATTACCTGCCCTTGCCACTATGCCTGGCTCTCCAATCTTTAGGTCTTTGTCTGTAACCCAGGCTGAACTGGAACATCCTAGCCCAGGCTAGCCTGGAACTCCCGGGCATCCTTGTACTCGAGCCTTCCAAATCCTGGGGTTACAGACATGAACCCAGCTTTTGGAATGGTTTTTAAAAAAATATTTTATTTTTATTTATTTATTTATTTGACAGAGAAAGAGGGAGAGAGAGTGAGAGAGAGAGAATAGGCGCGCCAGGGCCTCCAGCCACTGTAAATGAACTCCAGATGTGTGTGCCCCCTTGTGCATCTGGCTAACGTGGGTCCTGGGGAATCGAACCTGGGTCCTTTGGTTTTGCAGGCAAATGCCTTAACCCCTAAGCCATCCCTCCAGACCTTGGAAAGTTTTTACTGTCAATTATATAAATTCAGGATTGATCAAAAGGACTCCTCATGAGGAAGGGAAGGAGATAAAAGGGAAAATATTACTTGAAAAATCAGTAGTCTTGTGAGGACTTTTGGTTGTTATCTTGACAAATAGGACTTATAACAAAGTCTGAAGGTCAGATCACTGGAGTATTCTTTACATTCAAATTTTTTTCTGATCTAATTTGCATAATTATCCATACACCCGTGGGTTTTTCTTTTTCTTTTTCTTTCTTTCTTTTTTTTTTTTTTTTGTTTTTTTGAGGTAGGGTTTCACTCTAGTTCAGGCTGACCTGGAATTCACTCTGTAGTCTCAGGGTGGCCTTGAACTCATGAGATGATTCTCATACCTTTGCCTCCCAAGTGCTGGGAATAAAGGCCTGCGCCATCACGCCCGGCTACACACACCTGTGTTTTTGACAGTCATTCTTTTCTTGAGAGTTTGTAGAAAATAATAGAAATTTATTTAACAAGAACAAAGATAGCATGAGGAATCTGATGCCATAAACATTTTCTTTCATGAATTAGTTTAACCTCCAATCAGTCATTTAATTTAGCTTTCGAGCTGGGGAGATGGCCTAACAGTTAAGGCACTTGCCTGCAAAGCTAAAGGACCCAGGTTTGATTCCCCAAGACCCATGTAAGCCCTATGCACAAGGTGATGCATGTGTTTGGAGTTTGAAGGGCTAGAGGCCCTGGTACATCCATCCTTTCTCTCTCTCTCTCTCTTTCCCTCTCTCTCTCTCTTTCCTTCTTTCTCTCTCTCTGCTTCTTTCTCTCTCTCAAATAAATAAATAAAATAAAATATTTTAAAAAATTAGTTTTGTGACAGTGGCTCGTCACCATTGTCCTTCAGCTCTCTCTAGGCCATCTTCTTTTTGTTCTATGACATTGGAATTGATAAAAAAAAAAAAAAAGGCAAAAATCTAATGTGGAGTGTTTGTAAGGCTGAAGGGTTTGCCCTCACCAGGCGAGACCTTGTGTGGTTGTTTTAAACTATTTTATTTATCTATTTATTTGCTGTGGCGGGGAGGGGAAGAGAGAGAATGAGTGGGCCGGATCCTTGAGCCGCTGCAGATGAACTCCAGACGCATGCACCACTTTGTGCATCTGGCTCTATGTAGGTATGGGGGAATCAAACCTCGGTCCTTAGGCGTGGCAGGCAAGTGCATCCCCTGCTGAGCCATCTCTCCAGCCCTGTTAGGATGTAGTATTCCAAAACCCATTGAATTTCAAAGTTTAAATGGTGAATTGTGCAGTTTATGAATTATGTTTCAATAAAGCTGTTTGTTTTGTTTTTAAAGCCCGTCTTAAGGAGTATCTGATGCGGAGAGATGGGCCTTGATGTGGTTTATGAGACAAACTCTGGGACTTACAGTCCCTTTAAAGCAGTCTGTCTCATGTGGCCAGTTCTATGTCCACATATTGATGGTATTTTATGGATTCTGAAATAATTATTCCCATGTGACATATTGTTTGAGTAGATGAGTTGGTTTTGATCTGAGATCAACAAGAAGTCTAAGAGGAGAATGATATGACTGGGTCTTTGTGGTGTGTCGGGGTAACTCACCTGTTGTGCCCAGAAAAAGAAGTAGGAAATGCTTGTATTTCTTTGGCAATCATCTCGATTGTCTCAGGTATGTGTTAAATTGTATTTGTGAAAGAGGATTAGTTCTAGATCATCTCATGAGACATTTGTATTGAGGCTTAACATTAGTCCCTGCCCTTCTTTTGAGAATGCCAGTGGCAGCCCATGGACTCTATTAAACTGCTTCAAAAGGCTGGAGAGATGGCTTAGCGGCTAAGGCACTTGCCTGTGAAGCCCAAGGACCCAGGTTTGACTCCCTAGTACCCATGTAATTCAGATGCAGATGGTGGCACATGCATCTGGAGTTCGTTTGCAGTGGCTGCCCTGGCGTGCCCATTCTCTCTTGCTCCCTCTCTGTTTTCTTGCTTTCTTTCTCTCTAATAAATAAATTAATAAAAATAAAATATTAAAAAAAATTAAATTGCTTCAAAAGACGTGTGAATATGGTAACAGTTTTCCTGGTGAGTGTGTGTTTGTGTGTGTGTGTGTAGCCCTAAGACTTGGGTATCTCCGTAGGGAAATAATTCCTAATTTCTCCGTTTATGATTTGAGTTGAAATTTGTTGCTAAGTTCTGCTATAAGAATTTCCATTAGTTGGTGGAGGGAACATGTTTTCAAACCAGTTTCCTTGAAGGTTTACCAGTCTCGTTGATGTTTCTGGCTTCGCTTTCCTTCCCCATTGCAGCAATACAGTTCCAGGCCCGCAGCGACGGAGGCCTTGCATGTGTGTGAGCATGTCAGGACCATTTGAAGAGGAGCGAAATATTTAGAAGAATTTGGAAAAGCGGCCTTAAGGGGTTTAACACCTTTTTCTTCTCCTAATTCAGTCTCGTGTTTGTCCCCCTCACAGAGAAAGGTCATTAGTGCATACGATTTGCTAAGCCAGATAAGGTTCTTCTTTCTTTTTTTTTTTTTCCTTCTAAAATCCAGATCTATTGAAAATACCATATAAGTTTGGGAATCAGAAAGAATCTATTCAGAGGAGATGGATTTGTGTGTACGTTGGACATTATACCCAATCATGTAGCACACATGTAAACAGTCCAGTCATATGCAAGACTGGGACGTGTGCTTTCATATTTCTGTTTTGGAGAAATTAAAACAACAGATTGGCTTGACACTGAGGGGTGTGTAAGAGTTGTGAATGATAACGTACTTTCTGTTTTTATTGAACCAGGGCCTCATGCATGGTAGGCTAGCGCTCTACCACTGAGCTCTATGCCCAGTGAACCTGTTCAAGCTCTGTATACGTTTCCAGCAGGGCCAACTGCCTGCCGAGAGTGGCCTGACCCTGGCTCTTCACCTGGGTGCCCTGCTGGTTGCTCGTCTATTTCCACTGCCCAGTGTGGAGGGCCGGCTCAGGGTTCTTTACCTAAATTGTGGCGTGGAGGGCGGTTCGTTACTTGTAACTGTCACACATTCTTTGCACGTTTCATCTCATAATTGAAAAGCCACAGGCTATTAGCTAAATTTCTGTCCATAGGATAATTGGATGGGGGAGGTTAGAGAGTGAGAGCGAGAGAGACTGACTGTAGGCTTATTATTAAAATATGAACCCTACTCATTAGCTGCATCAGTGAGGTATTTTTGAGACATTTGGATATTTGGATGTTAAAGAGTTAACTTTTTTAAAAAAAAATTTATTTATTCATTTGAGAGAGAGAGAGAGAGAGACAGATAGAAAGAAAGAGAATGGGTGTGCCAAGGCCTCCAGCTGCTGCAAACAAACTCCAGACACATGCTCCACCTTGTGCATCTGGCTTATGTGGGTCCTTTGGCTTTGCAGGCAAGCACCTTAACCGCTAAGCCATCTCTCCAGCCCTCAAGAGTTAACTTTTTAAAAAAATTAATTTATTTTTTATTAACAACTTCTATGATTGTAAACAATACTCCATGGTAATACCCTCTCTCCCCCCATTTTCCCCTTTCAAACTCGACTCTCCATCATATCCCCTCCCCCTCTCAATCAGTCTCTCTTTTATTTTGATATCATCATCTTTTCCTCCTATTATGATGGTCTTGTGTAGGTAGTGTCAGGCACTGTGAGATCATGGATATCCAGGCCATTTTGTGTCTGGGGGGAGCACGTTGTAAGGAGTCCTACTCTTCCTTTGGCTTTTACATTCTTTCCACCACCTCTTCCGCAATGGACCCTGAGCCTTGGAAGGTGTGATAGAGATATTGCAGTGCTGAGCACTCCTCTGTCACTTCTTCTCAGCACCATGGTGTCTTCTGAGTCATCCCAAGGTCACTGCCATCTGAAAAGAGAAGGTTCTCTACCAAAAGTGAGAGTAGCATTAATGTAAGGGTATGAACATTAAGAGAAGTGCTTACTGGGCAGTTTGATGAGCGTAGTATATACATTGAGCCAGATAGCAGCAGACGTTATACCCCTAGGGCTCATGACTACCTTGTTGTAGGTTTTCAGTATCAGGGATGTATTCTGTCCCATGGAGTGGGCCTCTGGTCCAACTAGAGGGCAGTTGGTTTCCACCATGACAGATATGCCAGTATTGCACCCGTTGGCTCATTTGGCTTGGCTGGCCAAGTATAAGGCTTGCGGTGTTGACTGTTGAGTATCTTCACTGGTGATTTCTCTCTCTCCCATTGAACTGCATGCAGAATGGCTTCTTCCAGCTTTCTGTTAGCTGGTTTACATGGAGTAGGTTATCAGCTCAGTTCCAGCAGGATTTCTCAGTGGCCTTGCAGCCCAAGTATGTGGAGTCTTCAGCAATAGGGTCTTACCATCTATTCCTGGTGGGAAACAAAGGGCCTTGGCAATGGTCTATAATGTTTTGGGGGCATCAGGGACCTCCCTGGCCAGCAGCTCACTGGAAACTATCCCATCCTGGCACTGAAAATTTTCTAGTAACAATCTATGGCTCCTGAGTGTTCCATTGTGCAAAAAAGTAGGTTCCCACATGATTTATTTATATCTTCTTAGATTTTGATTAGCCCTACCTCCACCTTTCCTTTATTCAATCTCTTCCCCTGACCTCATTTAGGCCTTTTCATCCCCATTAATCTATTCTTATACTTACATATATACAATACCGTCCTATTAAGTACCCCCTCCCTTCCTTTCTATTCCCTTTATATCTCCTTTCTAGCTTACTGGCCCCAAGAGTTAACTTTTATGGGCTCATATTTCATTTCATATCAGTTACTGAGACTTACACCCAGATGTCAATTTGACTAAAATGTTACAGGATATTGTAGAAACATTGCTTTATCATTATTATTTTTTAATAAATAGGCACCTATGGACAGGAATCTGGAAAGATCTTATTTATCATTATGTAAAGTGGTAGGATTTCTTTTTTTATTCTATAGAGGAAAAAAATCTATAATGTTAGATGCTTTAATTTTTGCTCCCCTGGTTCTGGGGAGTGAAAGTGGGCTTTGCATGTGCTGGGCACATGCTGTGCCACTGAGCTGCATCTAGAGTCCTAATGTGGTTTTTTTTGTTTTCAAGGTAGGGTCTCATTCTGTTCCAGGCTGACATGGAATTCACTATGTAGTTTCAGGGTAGCCTCGAACTCACGGCGATCCTCCTACCTCTGCCTCCCGAGTGCTGGGATTAAAGGCGTGCTCCACCATGCCCGGCTCTTAATATGGTTTTTTATTTAAAACCTTTTTGTATATGTGTTTGTTGTGTGTATTGTATGTGCATGTGTGTGTATGGATGTATGTGCACATGTGTATATGACCATGTGGGGGCCAGAGGTCTATGTTAGGGGCCTCTATCACTCTGCACCTTTTTGTTGCTTGTGTTGGGAATCTTCTTGGTTGTATCTCCATGTCACTGGAGATACATGCACCACCATGCCTGGCATTTATACGGGCACTGGGGATCCAAACTTAGGCCCCATGCTTTGGCGGCAAGCACTTTACCCACTGAGACATCTCCCCACCCCCAGTAGCCTTAATATGTTTTTGAAATAAGAAAATTAAATACTTTGAAAAATACATTCAAAAGTAAAATGTAGTCGTATTTCTGTCTCAGTATGGTCAGGAATTCTGAAATTGTTTGAGTGTGAAGAAAGTAAGAGAATTTAATAATTATTTGCTTATTTATGACCTCCCTATATTTTATTCATAGGATGAAAGGATAGCATATACAGCAAAATTCATGAAAAAACAAGTGCTTTTTAAGGTAGTGGAACAAGTAACTAGGTTTTCAAAGTGCTTTGAACAGAGATATTTAAAAGTTGTTTCATTTAGATGGGGCTGGCTGCGCTCCCTGTGAAGGTGGGCATAGCTCTGTATTCGGATATAATCTCAGCACTGTCCCCCTAGAGGGTTTGATGCTAAAGACTGGGACATTCAGAGTCCTCTTGGTTAATAGATGGCTTGTGTGTGACACTGATCAGATAACATAGAAGGCTGAACTAGGGGCTGATGGCTGTCTTTATTGTCCTTTCTGGGAGGAAGGTCACCTTTTAACACCATTGACATCACGAAGTTTCCTAGAGAGCTGTGTCTTTTTTTTTTACACCAGCCGTTCCCTTTGTGTCTTGGGGTAGGTCTCCAGTTACCTTTATGGATCTGTAAAAGTGCATACTTTTTTACAGCTGTGGCTGTATATATTACGGGAATGACCTTTTAATGATAAGCTCCCCTTCCTGAAGTTAGTGTAGCACAGTATCACAAACGTGATGTGTTAGTCAGCATTCCATCACTACACTGAAATACTTGAATTGGTTAATTTATGGGAGAAAAGGGTATGTATGCTCACAGATAGGAAGATTATGGTTAGGGATTGATGGCTTGGGGCCTATAGTTGCTGTACCACATGGCAATAGCAAGGAGTGCTACAACCGAACGAGCTCCTCACCTCATGGCCAGGAAGCCACGGAAGGAAGAGGAAGAGGCAGGGGACTTCATAACCCTTGTAAGGGTTTGTCCCAATGACTTAAGGACTTAAAACAAGTTTCCCATCTAGTAAAGATCCCATTATCACCAATACTACCAAGCTGGGGATGAAGCTTTTATTTTTATTTAATTTTCTTTATTTATGAGAGACAGAGAGAGAGAGAGAGAAAATGCATGTGCCAGGGCATGCGTCGCCTTGTGCATCTGGTTTATGTGGATTCTGGGAAATCAAACCTATGTCCTTAGGCTTCACAGGCAAACGCCTTAACCGCTAAGTCATCTCTTCAGCCTGGGATGAGGCTTTTAACACATAGACTTTGAGTGACATTCAAAATCTAAACTATAGCACTTGGTGGAGTCATATTTAACAGTCCTATTAGAGTTTATTGAGCAGCTCCACGTTCACATGTAAAAAGGCAGCCCCCCTTACGGTGGGTGTGGGGCAGGAAGAACACATGGACCTCCTCTGGGTTCTTCTGAGGTGGATGCAGCCTGGCATTGTGGCTGGTTGTGGAGTCTACATGTAGAGGATCCATAGTGTTCTATACTGTTCCAAACCCAAAGACCTTTCAGAAGTAGAGATGGTTAACTTCCTGCCTTGTAGGCGTCAAGCCAACAACTGCTCTTGGGCTAGTTTTAGTAGAAAACTGGGGAGTGGCTAAAGTGGATGTAATTGAAGTAGTACAAAGGGATGAAACGTATTTTTCTGTTTGTCCACATAGTAAGTGAGTATGGATGCTGTTTCTCTACTTGATTCCAAAGCCTGTTACTGCTTTTTGTTGTTGGCCCATGGCCTCTTTATTTATTGAAACTTATTCCTGTGACCTCTTTATTCCTAATTCATTCATTCGGCTGATTCCCCACAAGTTCAGGGTCCTTCAGTTTTTTGAAGTGAATTACCATTTGGTGTGGACAGTGAGTGAATTTGTAATCAAAACCAAATTTCATAATGTTTTCTGATTGCTCTACTTGTAAAAAATTTTGTTGAGATTAAACCCACTGTGACCTTTGCCTTACCAGTCTTCCTGTAGGAAAATGGGTTAAGAACTGATTCAAAACTTATTTTTTTTGTTCTAGAATGTGTAGCTGGGACTTCCGTGAATAGGAAGGAAATTATAAAATCCTTAATTTTTATTGGAGAGCTTTGTTTTGAACATGTCAACATTTTTTTTTTGCCGTGCTTGCCATTTTACTTAAAATGCAACTGAAAATATAATAGATGTCAGGTCCTGATTGGATGCCACAAGCCTGGATTCCATAGCTGGGGGTAATCCAGGGGGCTTGAGGGGCGGGGCAGACAGGCTCCACCCACACTGAGGCAAAGGGTTCTTCACTAGTTGGCATCCTGGTACCTCATGAACTCTCCTAATGGGACTGTTTTAATCTCCTCAGGGTGGAGATGGTTTTAGTCAATGCACTTACTAACAACACACTTACACACACTCACACTCCTCTTTTTGTTTTTGTCTCCCTTCCCTCCTGCAGATGAGCACAATGACGTCCAGAAGAAAACCTTTACCAAATGGATAAATGCTCGATTTTCAAAGGTAACAGAGGCTTTCAGATGATACTGTGTGGTGATGTCAGTGCCCAGTTCTGATGGGTGGAATTTGATTGGAAGTGCAGCGAAGTTCTCCCATGAAATGCGACCTAACAGAAACCATCTGAGTGTATAGGCGCACTTATTCCTCTAAAATCTGTTTACTTGGAAATTCTAATGTGAACATTTTGTGTGATGCCTTTTAGTTTACCTGGCCTTCTCTAGACATCTAAGCCAACAACTTACTCCTTTCTACTCTGAGAACCCTTAAGAAGTGACTGTATTGGGGCTGGGGACATAGCTCAGTTGCCGAAGTGCTTCCTTCATAAGCATGAATACCTGAGTTTGATTTCAGAACGCACATTCGAGAATGCTGGGCGTGGTGCAGTGGGCCTGTAGTGTCAGCACTGTGGAGGCCTGCTGGGTCCTTGGGGCTTACTGGTCAGCTATTCCAGCCTTACTGGTGAGCTCCTGACCAATGAGAGACGCTGTCACAAAGAAAGGTGAATGATGCTGTATCTGCAGTTGTCTCCTGGCTTCCACATGCATACAAACATGCTGTACTTGCACACATGCATATGCGTGCACGCCCACACACACACACACACACACACACACACACACACACACACAGAGAGAGAGAGAGAGAGAGAGAGAGAGAGAGAAGAAGAAGTGTCCTTGTGGAAAGTTTTTGTTTCCCTAACTCAAAAAACGGGGGGATTATTTCATGTTGGCTAATAAAAACCATTGAACTCAGGCAATCTTTCTACCCTGCACAACCTTGCTCTGTGCTTTTCATCCGTGTGACTGGAAGAGTGCCACCTGCCCTCTGGGTTCTTGTCCTGTATCCTTCCCCATTTCCCCTCCAAGATCTGTTCGTAGCCATTCTCACCCACCGTCCATGCTTTGGCCAGCACATGGCTATCCGTTGATTCTAGAAGGTGGAACTCTGCCCACTAAGGGTATAGAGGGAGCAGTCTTCAGGTTAATGGACTGTGGGACCATTTCCCAGAGCAACATTGAAAGCTATGCTGTTTGCGTGTGTGTGTGTGTGTGTGTGTGTGTATGGTATGTGTGGTCTATTATGTATGGTGTCTACAGATGTGCACACACCACTCACATGGGTGCAGAGGTCAGACAGCTGCCAGTGCCCTGCTGTAGTTGCTTATCCATAGAATTTGGTGAGATGGGGTCTTTGTCGGAAACCTGGAGCTACTGCTTTTGGCTCGGCAAGTCCCAGCAATTCTCCTAGTCTCTGCCCATTGCAGACTGGGGTTGCAGACACTTGTAGCCATGACCAGTTTTTTATGTGGGTTCTGGGTAGTCAAACTCAGGTGATCTCAGGACCTTGTCAAATTTTCTTTTTCTTTAAAAAAATTTTTTGTTTGTTTGTTTATTTATTTATTTGAGAGTGACAGGCAGAGAAATAGGCAAATAGAGAGAGAGAGAGAGAGAGAGAGAATGGGCATGCCAGAGCCTCTAGCCACTGCAAACAAGCTCCAGATGCGTGCGCCCCCTTGTGCATCTGGCTAACGTGGGTCCTGGGAAATCAAGCCTTGAACCAGAGTCCTTAGGCTTCACAGGCAAGCGCTTAACCAACCGCTAAGCCATCTCTCCAGCCCCCAAATTTTCTTGATCACTGAGTCATCTCCTCAGCCTGTAAGCTATTTTAATTCAAATCTATGTTTTTTTCCAAATTTTTGGTGTAAGAAAGTTGTAAAGGTCAGGAAAGCAAACACTTGGCCATTTCTTTGAGGAAAAATGAGGCTGATTTAAGTTTACTTTAACTAGCAGTGCAATTTAAAAAGTGCCCCACACCCCGTCAGTCAGGTATAGTGGCGTGTTCCTGCAGTCCCAGATCCTTGGCAGGCTGAGGCAGGAAGATGGGTTGAGGCCAACCTGGATAGCATAAGGAGATCCCTCATGTCTTTAGGAGAAATAATCCAGCCAGCTGAGGTGGCTCACACCTTTTTAATCCCAGTACTCTAGAGGCAGAGGTAGGAGGATTGAAGTGATTTTGAGGCCTGCATGGGACTACAGAATGAGTGAGGTCAGCCTGGGCTAGAGTGAGACCCTCCCTACCTTATAGCAACCGAAATAAAAACTAAAACCTCCACATCTCAATAGTTGATTACTTGATTGCAGTGTTCTTAGGTTTTGTATCTTTTCTAGAAGGATATTTTTATCTTGCCTCTTAGATGTAGGGAACATGAAAGCAGATTCTTAACAGAAGAGAGGTGCTTCTTGATTAGGGATTTTATGTAAAGGATTATTCTAAACACAGGTAGGTACTTTTTTGGGTACATTTTATTTATTTAATATTAATATTTATTTTTATTTATTTATTTGAGAGAGGGAAAGAGGGACAGAGAAAGAGAGAGAGGGGGAGAGAGAGAGAGAGTACACACCAGGCCTTCCAGCCACTGCAAACGAACTCCAGATTCATGTGCCCCCCTTGTGCATCTGGCTTATGTGGGTCCTGGGGAATTGAACCGAGGTCCTTTGGCTTTCTGGTACATTTTAAATGGTTTCCCTTGATAGTTGCATGTAGCCTGTGTGTGTTTTGGACTTGACAGCAGTCAAAACCTCTGTATCTCTTTATTCTCGGCAGCAGAGTTTTAGTGACTGAAAGTGTGTGAGTTGGAGGAATTTTCCCCGTCTCATGAGTGCTCATGTGGACTGGGATTATCCAGCTTGGTTATTCCTGAGGAAAACATGGCCGTATTGTAGACAGGACAAGAGCAGCACTTAACAGTCTTTAGCAGTTTAATGTATTCATTTGAGGCAAGTTACCTTCACCTTTAAAGATCATTTTCGAAGCACTGTAGTCTTGGTAAACCTATACGCTGGAAGGCCTGCTTGAAAATGGAAGGGTTTGCTTTTGTATCTCCTTCTGAGAATGGAGAGTAGTAGGCAGGTCAGTGAAACAGTGATGGGGTGGGTGTGGAAATTGAAAACTTAGTTGAGAAAGACTCATTGGAAAGAACTTTCTTAGCGTTTATGGTGGGTTTAGAGAGATACGAACTGCACAAAGTCTAGTAGCACCATGGTCATTTATTAAAGGTACTTTAACATTTAAGTTTGTACAGTTATAAAAGCAGGGTAGCCTTTCTATCTTGTATCAGTTACCTTCTTGTTCCTGACATGAAATAACCTGGCAAAAATCAGTCTAAGCAGGCTGGAGAGGTGGCTTAATGGTTAAGGCACTTGCCTGCGAAGCCAAAAGACCCAGGTTTGATTCCCCAGTGCTCACGTAAGCCAGATGCAGAAGGGCACACAGGCATCTGGAGTTTGTTTGCAGTGGCTGGAGGCCCTGGTGAGCCCATTCTTTCTCAGTCTGTCTCCTCTTTCTCTCTCTCTCTGCCTACAAATAAGTAAATTAAAAAAAAATCAGTCTATAAGGGACTGGAGAGAGTTCTGTCAGTAGGTGGATAGCATTCTTGAGGATGATACCTAAGGGTTTCCTCTGACGTCCACACACATTCATACACACGTGCATTCATAGGAGGAGTGCACATATACCCCCCACATACACACATTAAAAAAGAATAATTTGAATTAGTTTCGATTTTCTATAGTCTATAGAGTTTTAAAGTAGCTTAAAAATGATGAAAGAGGGGCTGGAGAGATGGCTTAGTGGTTAAGGCACTTGCCTAAGCCTAAGGACCCAGGTTCAATTCTCCAGATCCCATATAAGCCAGCTGCACAAGGTGGCACATGCATCTGGAGTTCATTTGCAGTGGCTAGAGGCCCTGGCATGCCCAATCTCTCTCTCTCTCTAATAAATAAATAAGTAATGCATAATTAAGAAATGATAAAAGGTGCAAGCCTTTAATCCCAGCACTTGGGAGGCAGAGGTAGGAGGATTGCCACCCTGAGACTACATAGTGAATTTCAGGTCAGCCTGGGCTAGAGCAAGACCCTACCTCAAAACACCAAAAAAAAAAAAAAAAAAAAAAAAAAAAAAAAGATGAAAGATGAAAGGTAGAGATAACCCAGATGGCTGAGCAAAACTGTACTCACTCCCCTTCAAACCTTGCTTTAAGGTCTTTCACCAAGTTTTCTGATAGAGGTAATAGTGACTTGAAAAAAAAAGATGTCAGTAAGGATGGAGAGCATACAATACTGGATATATATGTAGGTGTTGAAATTAATATATCTGATTGAGACATTGGCTGGAGAAGGACCACACATGAAACGAGAGAGAGAGAGCGAGAGCGAGAGAGAGAGAGAGACAGAGAGAAAGTTAGTTAGTTCTCATTTCAAGCAAATTCTTAAATGGCAGAAGATGTCATTCATGTCTGATTGGGTTTCGCAGCACAGTGGCCCACACTGAAATGCAGAAGACCCATAGAAGAATTATATTCTAGAGCCAATCACAATATACCAAAAATGACCTGAATTTTAAAAGAAAAAAAATGAAATGAAATTAATTCCCTTCAACAGACTGTGTATATGAACATGTATATTACCCCGTGAGGCCACGTAATAGTGCAATTATTTTCAGTGCAGCAAGGGTTAATCTCCACGGGAGTCCATGGTCACCTCCAAGCGCATAGATGTGCAAGCCCTCTCCTACACCCCTTGAGGCCTGGAGGCAGAAGAAGGATGGAAAAGAAAATCTGGATGAAGTTTGTGTCCCCCATGTGCGTTCTCCCTCCTATTGTATCCGTACCCTCATAATTACTTTGGTAAACGGCTTCCACAGTTTGATTTCTTACTTGAAGTCATTTGACAAGAAAAGTTTTCAAGGTCATCCCACTTGCGATACCTTTCCTCCAAACAAAACAAGGCTTTATAGCTCGGTTTTAAGATTATATAACTAGAACATTCAATAAATATGCTAAAAATTTCCAAATCCTTTGTATTATTTTGGCAAGAATTACAAGAATCCAGAAACAAACAGATGGGATGAAAGCCCCCTTTGATATTGCCAGATAGTATAATCATAGGGTTCCACAGGGTATGTGCTGGTTCTTAGTGATTGTCAACTTGGCAGGACCCACAGCCACCTGTGAGGGATCATCTTGATTAGGTTAATTGAGGTGGGAAGGCCCTTCTTATCTGTGGCGGCAGGTTCCTTGACTATTTAAACTGCTCACTGGCTGAGCAAGCAGTGTTCATTACTCTGCCCTGCTTCCTCACTGTCAGATTGAATGTGACCGGCTCCTGCCACCATGACATCTCCACTGTGATGGGCTGTAACAAACGCGCATGTGTATATGCATTTTAAATATTTAATTTTATTTATCTGAGAGGAGGAGAAAGATTATATATATATATATATATATTATATATATATATATATATGCATCTATCTATCTATCATGTAATAGTGCAATTATTTTCAGTGCAGCAAGGGTTAATCTCCATGGGAGTCCATGGTCACCTCCCAAGCGCATAGATGTGCAAGCCCTCTCCTACACCCCTTGAGGCCTGGAGGCAGAAGAAGGATGGAAAAGAAAATCTGGATGAAGTTTGTGTCCCCATGTGCGTTCTCCCCTCCTATTGTATCCGTACCCTCATAATTACTTTGGGTAAACGGCTTCCACAGTTTGATTTCTTACTTGAAGTCATTTGACACTGCGATACCTTTCCTCCAAACAAAACAAGGCTTTTTAGCTCGGTTTTTAAGATTATATAACTAGACATTCAATAAAATATGCTAAAAATTTCCAAATTCCTTTGTTTTATTTTGGCAAGAATTACAAGAATCCAGAAACAAACAGATGGGATGAAAGCCCCCTTTGATATTGCCAAATAGTATAATCATTAGGGTTCCACAGGGTATGTGCTGGTTCTTAGTGATTGTCAACTTGGCTGGGACCCACAGCCACCTGTGAGGGATCATCTAGATTAGGTAATTGAGGTGGGAAGGCCCTTCTTATCTGTGCGGCAGGTTCCTTGACTATTTAAACTGCTCACTGGCTGAGCAACCAGTGGTCATTACTCTGCCTGCTTCTTCACTATCTATCTATCTATCTATCTATCTATAGAGAATGGGTGCACCAGGGCCTCCAGCCACTGCAAACAAATTCCAGACACCTTGTGCCTCTGGCTTTATGTGGGTGCCAGGGAACTGAATCTGGGTCCCCAAGCTTCACAGGCAAGCACCTTAATCACTAAGCCATGTCTCCAGCCCCCATTTTTGATTATAACTATATAGGAAGAATAGCTATGATAGCACTTACTAGAGGAAATACATATAAGTTGCTCCAAATTCTATGGGCTTGTAGATCTGTATCTATACAGTTATCTTACAAGTCCTAGTTACCATATTACTGAGGCCATGGTGCTTTGGAATTTGGGGGTCTTGAAAAACAACACAGGGTATAGTATGTCACAGTTCTGGGGTTTGAAAAGGTATGAAGAATTCATAAGAAAATGATTGCCTAAAGGAGTTAAGAAATACTTATCCTGCAGGCGGCAGTTTGGATATTGCCCAGCCTCCTGTACTCAATCTACTGTCCATCCATAAAAATAAAAACACTTACCCTGGATGTGCCACTCATTTATTTATGACCTCGGGCAAATTGTGAGCCAATCTTTTAGGTCATTTTGCTTTCATTAAAAAAAAAAAAAAGAAAAACACTGGATCATTATTACCTGCCTTATATTGCCAAGAAGAATTGGGGGCATTCAGTGAAACGTGGAGCAGATCCTAACTGCTGAGGAATACTAAAAATGCATAAGCTTCCACTAACTTGTGAAATCCCTGCTCTGTGTTACAAATATATTTGAAAACAGCAATAGAATCCACCCTTGGCTCCAGAAGCCCAATTTATAGAATTGTATAGTGTATAAAATGCAATGTCCTGTGCCCTCTAATTTTCAGTCTGTGATTTGAAGTGGCCTTATCTCCCAAGGGAGGCAGCGGAGGCCTCATTGCTTTGCTGTTGGGAAATTTGTCGATGACTTTGAGCCTGCATTTTCTTTGGCTGTCTTTCAGAGCTGCTTGTCTGTCAGAGTTGTGGATGTACAAATCACAGAAGCTCTTTTATCAGTCAGGCAATTCTCAAAAGGGATTTAACAAAGAAAGGTTAGGGAAAAAAAAATATGCAAACTCAAAACTATGGAACTGTGGGCAAATTTCTACTTTTCTCCTTTCTTTTTAAATATTTTATTTATTTATTTGAGAGAGAGAGAGAGAGAGAGAGAGAGAGAAAATGGGTGCGCCTGGGCCTCTAGCCACTGCAAATGGACTCCAGATGCATGTGCCATCTTGTGCATCTGGCTTTATGTGGTTACGGGGAATTTGAACCTGGCTCCTTAGGCTTCGCAGGCAAGCTTCTTAACTGCTGAGCCATCTCTTCAGCCCTACTTTTCTACTTTCTAAGCAAAGATGAGCCATGTTTTCATAGGTTGCAATTCCTGACTTGAAATTTAAGTTGACAGAACATGCGAGAGGAAATCTACGAAACATACTCTATGGATTTCAATAGAAGAGCTATTCGCATGCGCCTCTTTTGGATACAATGGGACATTGCTTAGTGTCCTACTATTTTCTATTTTTTGCATCATGAAGTTGATGTTTACAAAAGTAGGAATGGGGGCTGGGGATATGGCTTAGTGCCTTTTGCCTGTGAAGCCTAAGGTCCCTGGTTTGAGGCTCGATTCCCCAGGACCCACGTAAGCCAGATGCACAAGGTAGCACATGCATCTGGAGTTCATTTGCAGTTGCTGGAGGCCCTGATGCACCTATTCTCTCTCTCTCTCTCTCTCTCTCTCTGTCACTCTCAAATAAATAAGTAAAAATAAACAAAAAAGTTAAAAAAATAGGAATGGAAAAAATGTGCAGGGTGGTTTGTAAAAAGTGTGAAAAAGTGTTTACAACTGCTTTTACCACCTGTAGATGCATAGTCCCCTGAGGGAGAGAGAGAGTATGAGGGAGACCATGAGGCAAGTTAAATAGCATCTCTCAGAGGAGGCTTGAGCTGAACCAATACACATTAAATCTGTCATTGGTTTATCTCATGGCAACTAAATATTTTAGGAGAAACCCATTTAGGTGGTTTCTTAAAAAGAAATTTCAGTTTGTATCTATTCCCTAATAACACTTTAGACATAATTTATTTTTGAATATGGACGTGATGGTTGGAAGGAGATTGCAAAGTGAACAGAATTTCACAGAAAAATACAGTAAAGCAGGAGAAAGAATAATGAACAGTGGTCTACGGAGAATGGTGGGTGCACCTTGGGCTGGTCTCCTGTCCACCTTGTGAGTCACTCCTGCATTTCCCTAGCATAAAGAAACTGGTTCACTTAGTTCCTGATCAAAATATTTGGCCTTGTATTTTTTTAATGAAATGCCATAAGGAGAAATCAGAGTCAGCGCATCTACCTCTCATTGATTAAAGAAAGAAAATTCAGGGCTGGAGAGATGGCTTAGCGGTTAAGGTGCTTGCCTGTGAAGCCTAAGGACCGTGGTTCGATTCTCCAGGTCCCACGTTAGCCAGATGCACATCGTGGCACATGCGTCTGGTGTTCGTCTGCGATGGCTAGAGACCCTTGGCGTGCCCATTCTCTCTCTCTCCCCCACCCCTCTGTCTCTAATAAATAAATAAATATATAAAATTAAAAAAAAAGAAAATTCATTTTATTTACCTAGTCCTTAGGCTTCGCAGGCAAGCGCCTTAATAGCTAAGACATCCTTACAGCCCGGAAGATAAGGTTTCGCATTTACTCATGTTTCCTACTTTGTGGATGCGCGGGTGTGTGTGCGTGTGTGCGTACGTGTGCGCACGTGTCCTGTCTACAGAGTTTCCAATTTCTCAGGACTCAATGGCATCACCATTGGCTGGTCCTGTGTTTCACTCATGTGTAGTTCTGCTCTCAGTGGCCATTGCTTATTGCTTGCCCTATGACCCGGTGTGCCCTGTGCCCAAGACTCCTTTGCCTTGGGCATGATGTTCTAGAAAACTACACATACAGTGTCAGGAGCTGCCACATGCACATCCAGATTTCTGGCTTTTGTAAAACATGAAGTTCTGCCAACAGCTTTAGTGCCCATGTGACCATGGTTGGCTGGCACGGTGCCTTCAGTGTCTGCTGATTCTCTATGTGTGATTGGGGCTCATCACATGTGCCTCACTTGGTTATCTCACTGTGTGCAACCTTCTCCCAGCCTCCCACACCTCCCACTTACATTACAGCGCAGGGGATGGGAGGATGGCTCAGTGGGTAAGGGCACTTGTTATATAAGCATGAGGACCTGAGGTCAGTCTCCAGCTCCCACATAAAAAGTTGGGAATAGGGCTGGAGAGATGGCTTAGATGTTAAGCGCTTGCCTGTGAAGCCTACGGACCCTGGTTCGAGGCTCGATTCCCCAGGACCCACGTTAGCCAGATGCACAAGGGGGCGTACACGTCTGGAGTTCGTTTGCAGTGGCTGGAGGCCCTGGCGCACCCATTCTCTCTCTCTTTCTCTCTCTCTCTCTCTCCCCCCCTTTCTCTCTCTGTCTATTGCTCTAAAAAAAAAGTTGGGAATAGAGCCAGCAGTTGTGGTGCCCACCTTTAATCCCAGTACTCGGGAGGCATAGGTAGGAGGATCGCTGTGGGTTTGAGGACAGTCTGGGACTACAGAGTGAGTTCCCGGTGAAGCTGGACTAGAGTAAAACCCTACCTTGACAAAACCTGGAAAAAAAAAAAAAGCTGGGATTGGTTTTGCATACCTGTGGCCCTAGTGCTGAGGAGGGTGGAGACTGGAGGATGTCTGGGGCTCTCTGGTCAGCCAGACTAACTGAACAGCAGTGACCTCTGTGTCCTGCGAGAGACTCTGTCTCAGGGAAGTAAGAGTGAAAGGGGATGATATCCAATATCTGGCCTCCACAGAGCATGTGCATCTGCACACACATACACACACCACATGCACACACCGTATACACTATACACACCAAAAAATTCTTTTTAGCAAGTCTAAATCCAGCAGCAATACTGTCCCAGAAGCAGGTATTCCTGTCTGATTCCTCTTGTCACAATGATGGAGTTAGGAGAGGGCAAGAGAAACCCAATGTGGGGTGCAGGGATGGCTCAGCAGTTCAGGTGCTTGCCTGCAAAGCCTAATGACCTGGGTTCGATTCCCCAGGTCCCATTAAAGTCAGATAGATGCACAAAGTGGCACATGCTTCTGAAGTTTGTTTGAAGTGGCTAGAGGCCCTACATGCCCATTCTCTTCCTTCTGTCTGTCTCTCTCTGTCTGCAAATAAATAAAAATATTTTTTAAAAAAAGAAATACCTAGTAGGAATAGATGAGAGTTGGAGACTACCCAGGTTGGTCACAACAGGATTACTTTCATATTGACATTGAGTGTTGTTAAACATTAAATGGGACCCAAGCCTTATCTGTCCTCCCTGTTCACGACTGTTCATTTGTACCATGTTGTGTTTACTGGGAAACAATGGAAACTGTCTCTTGTCAATGGGGAAGGGGTGACCTGACCTTAGCGTTTTGGCAGGACCAAGCACAAAGGAAGTATTCACCAAATATTTGTCCAATTGAATTATTAAACTGTATTCTCTCTGTTGCTGAAGTCTCTGCACATAAGTCTGCACAGACCAAAAAATCCAAATAGAGGGTAACTGTCAGGATGAATCAGTTTTTTTTTATTTTTATTAAAAGATGACTTCTGACATTTCCAAGCTTTTTCCCAGAGTGTATCTCATGTTTTCAGCCCGTAACACAAAAACACCAGACATGCTTCAAAGCGGGGTGCTGGGAAAACCACGTTTGAACTCATTTCCCTGTGGCATTTGCCTTGCTGGCCCCCGAGGCGTTGTTGTATCTATTCCATCCCACCCCAAGCAAGCGCATATTTGCTTCCCTGTATATCACTGTTGTAGCCTCACATTAGTTTAGTGGTGATGTCACACCCATATTGAGAACCAGGATTTGCAGTCGAATGTTGACCAGAACCTGGTTTACCCCTCACACACTATGTCACCTTTATGTTGCAGTTTTCTCACTTATAAAGTGGGGATGTGGATGCTTTTTACTTAAAACTACTATGATGAGGGCTGGAGAGATGGCTCGGCAGTTAAGGCATTTGCCTGCAAAGCCTAAGGACCCAGGTTTGATTCCCCAGGACCCATGTAAGCCAGATGCACAAGGTGGCGCATGCATCTGGAGTTTGTTTGCAGAGGTTGATGGTCCTGGTATGCCCATTTTCTCTGTATATTTCTACACCTCTCTCTCTCTCTCTCTTGTCTCTCTCTCTCTCAAATAAATAAATAAATAAAACAGTAGAAAGCTACTATGTTGAAGAAAGAACACACGGCAATAGCATATCTAAATCAGTGTAATTCTCTAAGGACATAGCTATACGTAGGAGGTACTAGCTGTTACTATCTAAGAATATTTCATTACTCTAGTGCCTATTTTTTTGCATGGTCCATGAATTAAAAAAGTTTTTATGGGGTGGATAGATGGATGAGTGGTTAAAGGCACTTGCTTGCAAAGTTCAGTTCTCCAGCCAACCATGTAAAGCCAGAGGAATACCAGCAATTCCGCTAAGGAGGGATCTCCAGTGGAGTGGGGGCAGGGAGGAGGGCAGTGATGGTTCAGACACATGATGAATCTATACAGAGTTTCTACCTAGTAAAAAAAAAAAAAGAAGTCCCAGCACTCGGGAGGCAGAGGTAGGAGGATCACTGTGAGTTCGAGGCCTCCCTGAGACTCCATAGTGAATTCCAGGTCAGCCTGGGATAGAGTGAGACCCTACCTTGAAAACAAAACAAAACAAAACAACAACAACAACAACAACAACAAAAACCAACAAAACAAAAAAATAAATAAATGAATAAATGCAATAAAATAAAATAAACTGAAAAAAAGGAAACCCATGTGACCCAAGCATCTGGTGTTCCGTTTGCAGACATACACACACGCATGCATGTACACGTGTGCGAATAAACCAAAAAGTAAAAATTGAAAGACTTGTTACATTTTAGATGTTTACAAAGGAGCAAAAAGTAATATTTTATGCACATGGAAATTATATGAAATTCAAATTTCTGTGCCCATAAAATAAAGTTGTGTTAGAATATAGTTGTTATTCCTGTTGGTTCATTGTTTCATATATTTATCTGTGTTTACTTTCATCTTACAACAGGGTTGAATAGTTTTTTTTTAAAAAAAAAACATTTACTTATTTCCGTGGTGTGTGTATGGGAACGTCGGGGTCTCTCTGAAATTAAACACCAGACACGTACACTACATTTTGCATCTGGCTTCATGTGGGTGCTGGAGAATCGAACCCAGGCTCACAGACTTTGCAAGCAAGTATCTTTAACCTACTGCGCCACCTCTCTAGCCCCCCCCCAATAGTGGTTTTGAGCACCTAGCCAGCAAAGTCTAAAGTCTGTCCTGCCTTGTCCTTTATAAAGGAGATGTTCGGAGTGATCGCTGTGTAGAGCACAAAGCACTTACTCTGCACACTTAGCCTCGTGTTACCTTTTCTTCGCATTTCCTCTTTGCATAGCTGAACCTTTGTCTTAATGGGGAACGTTGCTCCTTGCTGATTGTCAGAAATGTACAGTGTTTTGTAGTGGCAGGTCATGGAAATGGGGCGTGTGTGTGTGTGTGTTTCTGGCTTTTTCTTTTTCTTTTCTTGCAGTGTTGAGTATTGAATCCACAGCCGTGTGCCTGATTGGCAAGCACTCTATCAGTGAACTATGTCCCCAGCCTTTGGTTTTCTGTGATAAGCCTTTGCTATGTAGTGCAGGCTGCCCTTGAACTTGCTACGAGGACCATAAACTTGTGATCCTTTTTCCTCAGCCTTCTGAGTGCGGAGATTAGAGGCATGAACTACGGGTGTGTGATTTTTGTATAAGTTTGGAGCCGCAGATTTGGATGAAATTCCTGTATGATCCCAGATCCTTCACTCTATTCACGGGGAACCATCTCTCCGCATGATCTGCCATTCTGCAGGTGTGCACGGTCCCTCTTAGCGAACTGGATGGCAGTGCACATTAATAATGTCATCACTGGTGACGGTACAGAGAAGGGGACACATGTCCTGGACACACTTGCTGTCATGAACATCAGCTTAATGTCATAATCATGAAGATGGGCTGTGTGTCCCTACCACTAGCGCTGTCCATCACAGCCGTGACCTAAAAGAAAAAAAGCTTTGTTTCAAAACTAATGAGGGACTGTATTCTTTACCACTTCCATGCTGAGCCCTTTGCCATGTTTTCTCTCTTAGAGCCCCTGAACTAGGCAGGCCTATGGTAAGAGTCACTCGCTGACTGTATACGGTAGTTTTATAAAAATGTATAGAAGGCTGGGTGTGGTGGTGCACTGCCTTTAATCCCAGCACTCAGGAGGCAGTGAGACCCTACCTTGTAAAAAACAAAGGGGGGGGTAAGGAGTCAGAAGAGAAAAATAGGTAATGCATAGTTTTAGGAAGTTTCAGAATGTCTCCGTTCTCCCTTTCCATCTCAAGTTTAAGGTTTTGCTTCATATAGTAGGTGTGCATTATTAAGTGAGAAGCAAAGATACAATGATTGATTATACAGTAATGATTTCTGGCAGGTGTGTGTGTGTGTGTGTGTGCTCACACGTGCACACACAGCAGGTGGAGGTCAGAGGACAAATGCAGATGTCATTCCTCCGGCACCATCCACTCCCCCCTCTCTACCCCCCGAGGTAGAGTCTTGCTCTAGTCCAGACTGACCTGGAGTTCTCTATGTAGTCTCAGGGTGGCCTTGAACTCACGGCGATTCTCCTACCTCTGCCTCTGGAGTGCTGGGATTAAAGGTGTGCGCCACCACTCCTGGCCATCATCCACCTTTTTTGAGGCAGGGTCTCTCACTGGTCTGAAACTTGCCACTCAAGCTAGACTGGCTGGCCAGTGAGCCCCATCTCTCTGCCTATCTCTGCCTCTCCAGCACTGGGATTACAAGTGCATGCCACCAGGCCTTGCTTTTAAAATGTGGGCTCTGGGCATCAAAATCATGGTTATAAGGCAATCACTTTTCTGACTGAGCTATCTCCTCAGCCTGGGAACTAGGATTTCAATCTCTGGAGCTTTCATATAAAAGAAAGGGAGTAATTTGATAGAAGGTAATACATTTATTACATCATACTTTAGGCTTTTCAGTGCATTTTCACTTAACTTTATGCCATTTGGTATTTCAGTAACTCATGGCTTTTAAGGGTGGTTTAAGTCTCTGTGCCAGGTTTACCAGGTGCTTCCTCGTCAAACGGGGTTGAAAACTGAAGCTTCCCAATTTTCTGAGCAGAAATCACTTTGTGGGGGGAAAATTTCATCCTGTCTCAGTCAACCCAGCGTCTGCTGAACTGATAGGGATGCACTGTGCTTTGGTCTTCAGACCCCGCAGTGTTTATCATGGGGAGTTGGTGCTTTTTTGTCTAACAGTAGGAGTTTAGGAATTTTCTAAGCCTTGTCATTCCAAGTACTGGACTGAGGGTGGACTTACATGTAGCCCAAAGGCCTTAAAATGTTTTGAATACGTGACATTGCTGCTGCTGAAGTGACATCTTTTTCTTTATTGTAGAGCGGGAAACCGCCCATCAATGACATGTTCACAGACCTCAAAGATGGAAGGAAGCTCTTGGATCTTCTCGAAGGCCTCACGGGAGCATCACTGGTGAGAGAACACAGCTAAGCGGCTGGTTCTGGTCATGACTGATACTTGAAGACCCACTGTGGTGCTTAAAATATAAAGACGGGAATCAAAGCTTAAAAAAAAAACTGCTTTAACTGGTGATTGGAGAGATTAATATTTAGATTTCTTCCCCTTCCCTTTTTTTTTTTTTTTTTACTTTTTCTTTTCTTTTGGAGGACAGTTTCACAGTAGCACCGGGCTCCCTAAGACTTGATATGTAGCCAAGTATGACCTTGAACTTCTGGTCCTCCTGTCCCGCCTCCAGAATGCTGGGGTTACAGGTCTGAGCCACCACTGATGGTTTATGCCGTGCTTGATGAGCACTCTACCCAGTGAGCTGTGTTGCCAGCCCTGCTTTCTTGAAGGTTCTGTTTTCGCTGTCTAAAATCACCTCAAGTGTTGGTTGCCTCAAAACTTCCCAGGCAAGCTAAGAATTTAAAAAAAAAAAAAATTATAGCTGGGTGAGGTGGTGCACACCTTTAATCCCAGCATTTGGGAGGCAGAGCTAGGAGAATCATCATGAGATTGAGGCCACCTTGAGACTACATAGTAAATTCAAAATCAGCCTGGGCTAGAGTGAAATTCTGCCTCAACAAACAAAAAATTATAAGAAGGGCCAGGTGTGGTTGTGCACGCCTTTAATCCCAGCACTCAGGAGGCAGAGGTAGGAGGATCGCCATGAGTTCAAGGCCACCTTGAGATTACATAGTGAATTCCAGGACAGCCTGAGCTAGAGTGAGACTCTACCTCAAAAAAACAAAAACAAACAAACAAAAACAACAGGGAATACTGTTTGAATGGTCGAGAATGCAGAGGAAAATGCATTTAAATGTGATTTAACAAATACATACTTATTTAAAACTGTGACGTCTCTGTGCTCAGGTTTTCATTATTGTTTTTGTATTCAGATCATTACTTGATGTGGCAGGTTCTCTTTCCAGCATGGAAATAACTGTGCTCGTGGTGAAGTTGTCTCGCAGCATAGACTGTTCCGCTGGAGGCAGAATCTCTGTCGAGTCAGAGCCTGAGCTTTCCACCACTTTCCCTCCTGCCCTCCTGGTGGTCGCTGGGTCCCTTTGGGTGAAGGGAGCTTCTCTTCCTCTCTCTCTTTCTCTCGGTCTCTCTCAGATACGATTTCATAGTCAGTGAGGTAGCAGGAAGCTGCCCAGGTCACCATGCCTCTTCTTGTGCAAACTGCAGCCTGGATCAGTGTCTCTGACTCCCTCTTGCCCTGTTGTCCCCACTTGGGCAGCATAAAGTAGGCATCTCTTCCACATCTTTCTGCCTCTAGACCAGTGTAGATGTAAGAAGCTTTCTCTGGTAGTATTGATTTACATACTTGCCTGCCTATTAGCAGCTTAAAAGTTCCAAACCCATACAATATCATAGGTCCATTAAGCCAGCAGCATTTTGGGTGGGGCAGGACATAGCCGTGCCTACTTTTTAAATCAGTTATTTTTGCACGAGCGTGGTGTGCTTGAGTGCATTGTGTTCATATGCGTGTGGGTGCACGTGGAGGCCACAGCTTGATGTTGAGTATCTTCCTCTATCTCTCTCTGCCATGTTATATATGTATATATATATATATATATGTATTTAAGAGAGACGGAGAGGGAGAGAAGGGGTGCCTCAGGGTCTCCAGCCACTGCAAATGACCTCCAGACACATGTGCCACGATGTGCATCTGGTTTATGTGGGTTCTGGGACATCGAATGTGGGTCCTTAGGCTTCACAGGCAAGTCCCTTCACCACTAAGCCATCTCTCCAGCCCCACTTTATTTACGTATTTATTTAGAAGTAGGATTTCTCACCGAGCCTGGAGCTCACCAACACATGTAGCTAAGCTAGCCATCAAACCCAGGGATGCTCCTGCCTCTGCCGCCACAGTGGTGGGTGGGTGCTCGGATCCGAACACAGAACCCAGGTGTTCATGCTTGCATTGCAAGTGCATTAGCCCAGGGAGTCATCTTTATAGCCCCATGACTGGTTTTTGTTTTTTATTTTATTTATTTATTTGAGGCTCCCTGGGACATTCCACTGGGCAGGCACATTAGCGAACCAGTATTTGCAGATGTCAGTGGAGGATTGGCATCCTGTGAACATCAGTGTCCAGGCCGGTGCTGTGAGTTCCCGGCCTCAGGAACATTGACTGCTGACCCCGTTCTCTATGAATCTGTCACTTCGGAGGAAGCCTGGGTCTCACTCGCCTTTGTGTTTTCCTTTCCAGCCAAAGGAGCGCGGCTCTACGAGGGTGCACGCCTTAAACAACGTCAACCGCGCGCTGCGGGTTTTACATCAGAACCATGTAAGCTCCGGGGATGGCTGGGCTTGTCGGCTTCCGTCGACAGTATGTGTGCTCGCTGTCTGCGTTGGTATCAACGGATGTATGGAAATGTCTCTATTTTTATTTATTTATTTTTATTTTTTATTTTTTTGGTTTTTCGAGGTAGGGTCTCACTCTAGCCCAGGCTGACTTGGAATTCACTCTGTAATCTCAGGTGGCCTCGAACTCACGGTGATCCACCCACCTCTGCCTCCTGAGTGCTGGGATTAAAGGCGTGCGCCACAAGCCCGGCTTTTTAAATTTTTATTTTAAAGAAGTATTGAACGTGCTGTGAGTGAAGGAGCCTGTCATGTGCCATCTCTGATGACCTCTTTGATCGGTGGCATAAGTAATGGCAGTTTTCGAGATTCACGTTTTCGATCTGATTCTGTAAACATGGAGTTTCGTCTCACTCTGTTTATATGGCTGTGTAAATGTAGCCAGACAAAACTTTGCAGTCCTGTGGAGACCCTGTCCTAAAGTTGCTGGTTCATGTTCACAGGTGGAGCTGGTGAACATCGGAGGGAGTGACATCGTGGACGGCAATCACAAACTGACCCTGGGCTTGCTCTGGAGTATCATTTTGCACTGGCAGGTGGGGACATTGTCAATCACTTTTTTTTTTAATTTATTTTGATTTTTCGAGACAAGGTCTCACTCTAGGGTTCACTCTGTCTTAGTATGACCTCATCTAACTAGTTACCTAGGTGACCCTATTTCCAAGTAAGGCCCCTTCTGAGATCCTGGCTCTAGGGCTCTTAACATTTGAGTCTTGGGAGAGCACAGTTAAACTTTGGCAGCTTGGAATAGGAAAGACTGGCAACCTGCTGTAGATTTTTAGCATAGGGTAAAAGCTATCAAATTTTCTTCTATGAAGTTTAGAAAATTAACAGAATTTTAGTCTTAACAAGGGGTTGGGGAGACAACTCAGTAAAGTGCTTGCCTTGCAAGCATGAGGACCCGAGCTTGATCCCCAAAACCTATGGTTAAACAAAAGGCAGAAGTGTTGGTGTTCACTTGTAATGCCAACACTAGGGAGGCAGAGATAGGTGGTTCCTCGCAGCTCACTGGCTGTCCAAGCTAGTTTAGTTGGTGGGTTCCAGGCCAGTGTGAGACCTGTCTGTCTTAAAAAACATGTGACCAGCCCTAAGGAGAAGGGCACAGGAAGAAGGACCCCCAGGGATGTTCTCTGCCTTCTACATGCACATACACACACACTCAAACATACACGTGCACACACATGTCTACCTACACACACATGAACACATACCATACACAGAGTAGTCTAAAGAGCTTATGAATGAATGCCTTACTTTCACATTCCCCAGATGTTCACTGTCATCTGTGTTTATTTTGCTCATTCTCTTTCTCTTCCTTTAACAATTTTTTGGAGGTAAGGTCTCACTCTAGTCTAGGCTGACCTGGAATTCACTCTGTAGTTTCAGGGTGGCCTCAAACTCATGGCGATCCTCCGACCTCTGCCTCCCGAGTGCTGGGATTAAAGGTGTGCGTCACCACACCCGGGGCTACCTTAAGACTTTTGTAGATGTCCTCTTCTGTAAAGTGCCAAAATAATCTTCCCATGTATCTTTCTCAAATCATTGCATTCTACTAAAAGTAAGGAATTCTATCAATAAGTCCACAATATTTTAGCATGACAGTATAGCATATGCAATGTTAATCTTTGTTATTAATGTATGTTTATATCTAATATATATGTTATTAATTTACCTTTGTTATTAATGTCAGAGAAATAACATTGAAAGGGTGATACTATGTTGTCTACAAATCTCATGGAGATTTTTGTCAATTGCCCTAATAAAAGCAAAAAGCAAAACACCCAAGATCATGAGCTATGTCCACTGGTTTCGTCTCTTTTGTCTTTGATCTAGAAGTTTCTGAGTCTTTCCTTGCATTTCACAGTACTGATGCTTCCAAGAGCACCGAGCAATTGCTTTGTAGACTGGCACTCCACGACTCTGCTGTCACTTCCTCATGATTACATTCGGGTTGCTCATTTGGCAGAAATGCCACAGAAGTGGTGGTGTGTTGTTCTCAGCCACCGTGTCGTGGCCACTAGTTCTTTTCCTTGCTGTGTTTTCTTTGGTTAAGGTTTTATTTGCCGTGTTTCTCCATTTTAAATTGATTATCCTTTGTGCTAAGTGTATCTTGCTGGGATGTACTTAGTGACGGTGGAAGTATTCATAACTTATCCAGCTTTTGCTCTTTAGTTTTAACATCCATTCAAAATTCTTACCTGCACCACTTATTATTAAGGTGCTTGACAAATAGTGAATTTTAATTTCATTGTTCCTTCTACATGTATTTGCTGTCTTTCTGTTTATAACAAAGATCTTTCTTTGGTTTTCTTTTTTTCCAAGGTAGGGCCTCACTCTAGCCCAGGATGATCTGGAATTCACTATGGAGTCTCAGGGTGGCCTTGAACTCACAGCAATCCTCCTACCTCTGCCTCCCAGTGCTGGGATTAAAGGCGTGCGCCACCACGCCTGGCATTTTCTTTGGTTTTCTTATCTTTTCTTCCATCTATTTATTTATCATCCATCCATCTATCTATCTATCTATCATCTATCTGTCATCTACATATGTATGCATATATGTATGTGTGTACCTATTCACTCATTCATCACTCTATCATCCATTATGGACCCCCGTCTCTATCATCATCATCTATCAAACATTATGAACTATTGTATAGGCTTATCCTCTTTTAGTAATATTCGTTTGGATGTTGAAGTGGTCGTAGATTTGGCCAGTTGTGATCCCTTAAGTTGGTTGTTGGGTTTATTTCATAGCCTGCATCATTCCTTGAGGCCTTCCTTAAAATATACATATACTAATTTATGATACTAAGAAAGTATTAGCCCTTGGGTATAATTTTTATTGCTACCAGGAAAGGTACTTCATTCTTTGATGGTGTAGTCAGTCAAACACGCTTCCTTTTTTATTTTTGTAGACAATAAAAATTGGCTTGAGGGGCTGGAGAGGTTGCTTAGTGGTTAAGGTCCTTGTCTGCAAAGCCAAAGGACCTCAGTTTGACTCCCCAAGACCCATGTAAGCCAGATGCAGAAGGGGGCGCACACATCTGGAGTTTGTTTGCAATGGCCGGAGGCCCTGGTGCTCGCTCTCTCTCTCTCTCTCCTTGCCTATTTCTGTATCTGTCTCAAATAAATAAATAAAAATAAAATATTTAAAAATTGGGTTGACCTTATATCAAGAGGTCCTTATAAAGTAAAAGTATTAAAATATAACTTTTGTTATTGAGAAAGCAATATTCATTGTAATTAAACATATGTATCGCTTAAGACATGCAACATACAGTGATGTATAAGCACGAATCGTCTCTAAACCCTACTGCTACAAAACAATCTCTGCTAAAATATATCTTTCTAATGTTTAAAGTAAAAGAAATTTGAAATGTATTCAATGCCAGTTACCTGATCTACACTGGCTCCTCTGCATGATATTCCTTATTCATTGTCCTGACTGAAGTAACTGCTTTGTGCTATAAGTGGATGTGGCTTCTTCTGTCTAGGTGAAAGATGTCATGAAGGATATCATGTCAGACTTGCAGCAGACTAACAGTGAGAAGATCCTGCTGAGCTGGGTGCGACAGACCACCCGGCCCTACAGTCAAGTCAACGTCCTCAACTTCACCACCAGCTGGACCGATGGACTCGCCTTCAACGCTGTGCTGCACCGACATAAGTGAGACATCTGCATTTAGAATCGGGCCGTGCAAAGTTGTCTCTCCTCTTTCTTTCTTCCCCTTGGCCCCTTCCCTACCACCTCTGTCCTCCTTCCTCAAATGTTCTGTAAAACATTAAGGAAGGAAAACAGGATCGCGAAAGAAAATCACCCGCTGAGTATTTCTTTAGAGCTTAAATGCCACAGTTCTCTTAAGTTCTCCTACATATTTATAAGTTAAAAAGTATAAAATAATTCACATAGCTCAGTCCCACTCCTTCAGCCCTAACCAGTAATATATACAAAGAACTTTGTTAGCTTTTCTTCTTTTTTTTTTTAAATACATTCACTTATTTGCACGTGGGGGGGGGGGAGGTATGCACGCACGCATGCGCATGTGTGCTCCAGGGTTTCTTGCTGCTGCAAACAAAACTCCAGCCACTTTGTATCTGGCTTTACATGGGTACTGGGAAATCAAAGCCAGGCCAGTAGGCTTTGCAAACAGGTGCCGTTAACTGCCGAGTCATCGCTCCAGCACAGCTTTTTTTAAAAAAAATTATTGATTCTTTATTGTTCACTACTGTATGCTAATGACTACAGCAGTGCATGGAAAACCCAATATAGTCAATTGCACTTGCTAAAATAATAAATAAGTGAATGAACTAATATTAGGTTTGGCCTATATCATTGGATGCCAATATTTGAGATCACTGATTATGTTCTTTCTTTTTTATTTTTAAATTTATTTTTATTAGTTATGGACATATTTAGTATGTAAATAACATGTTGGGACTATCCTTTCCCTCATTCCTGCCCCTTTTCCGAAGGTGCCCTTCTCCATGGGGATGTAGGTCATCCCCGTGGGAATTGTGGGTCATGCATTGTGGGGGCAGCAGTCAGTTATGGGGGGAGAGGGCAATGCCTCTGTGCATAATATCCCAGCTTGTGGCTCTAACAATCTTCCCGCTCCCCTCTTCTGCAAAATTCCCTGAGATGTGTTGGGTGTGTTTTAAGTCTCCCTAAGTGATGGATGGGCGCTTAGTAGCCTCTGAATCTCTGGTTTGGTAGGTATTGCGTATTCTCCGTGTCTGTCTCCTTCACCCTTGTGCTGATTACCAGGTTCATTTACTCTTATAGCTGAAATAAAATTCTAGATCTTTCAATGCAATTCCTATTACAAATAGCCACAAGATGTTTTTCATGAGATGTCTAAAGAAACTCTAACTTGGGCATAAAAGACCAAAGGCTGAAGAAGAGCCAGTGCACTCCTGAAGAGGAACCAGGCTGAAATACTTTCCAACAACTATGAAGTTAAGCCTACGGAGTATTAGAAAATACAGTAGTTTAATAATAGGTGAAAATGCAGGACATTTAAGACTGGGGAGGTAGCATTTTGAAAAGCAGTTGCTTGCAATTTCTGCCAGCCCCGGTTTAATTACCCCAGTACCGACGTAAACCCAAACGCCCAAAGCGGTGCATGCATCTGGAGGTCATTTTCAGTGGCAGGAAGCCCTGCTGTGTCCATACTCTGTCTTCCTCTGTCTCTCAACAAAAGTCTGACACTGCCAATGTCAGCTGTGTAAGAATGATGCTTTCATGGGCTCATGTTGGCAGAGTGAGGAGCTGAGGAATGGCCAGCTGTCTGGTACATAGAAAACCTGACAGATAACTAGCTGAGTTGACGTTTGCAAATTAATAGGTGACGGAGGACAGTTGGTTGACCTTGTGCAAAGACTGCTATGTGTCCTTACTATATGATACCATACCCCCAAAATAAATTACGCGTGGATCAGGGACTTAAATACCAAAGGCAATTTTTTAATGTTCTACTGCTATTATGAACTATTAATTTTGTCAGTTCATTTCCTGAATGTTCTTGGTTGATACATAAAAACTAAGCACACTTTTCATACATCTTCTATCTAAAAACGTTAAGATTTTTCAGATTTGACCTACGTTTGTCTCTGTAGACTGTAGGTCTAGCTTTCTTTCTTTCTTTTTTAATGGGGGAGAGAGAGAGAGAGAGAGAGAGAGGAGAGAGAGAAATTGGCCTGCCAGGTCCTCCAGCCAGTGCCATCGAACTCCAGATGTGTGCACTCTCTTGTGCACATTTGCAACCTTATGCACTTGTGTCACCTTGTGCATCTGGCTTACATGGGATCTGGAGAGTCAAACATTGGTCCTTAGGCTTCACAGACAAGCACCTTAACCACTAAGCCATCTCTCTAGCCCTATTTGGCTTGCTTCCTTTCCCCTTCCTTTCTTCTTTCCTTCCTCCCTTCCTCTGTTCCTCCGTTCCTCCCTTCCCCCTTTCCTCCCTCTGTTCCTCCCTCCCTCCCTTCCTGATTTTGCTGGGGTGAGCAATGCTGAGGTGCTCTGTTGGTGATGCTTAGAGAACATCCTTAAATTGAGATGCCCCCTCTCTCCTTTCTTTCTTTCTTCTCCTCTAGTTTCTCCTGTTATTCTTCATTGTACTTGGCCTTCTATACAGTGTTGATTTGAATTGGTGGTAGTGAGAAGAAAATTCTTGAGAACAAAGGGAGTAATTTTGATAGTTTATCGTAAGAGTGATGTTTATTATAGCTTTTTGTACTTCTTCTGGAATGTTCTCCCATTCCTCTTCGTCAGCTTTAGCACTTTGTTCTCTGCTGCTATAAGGTCAAGAACTCTATCAAGAAACTGTTGAGTACTGGGCGTGGTGGCGCATGCCTTTAATCCCAGCACTCGGCAGGCAGAGGTAGGAGGGTCGCCAAGAGCTCAAGGCCACCCTGAGAGTACATAATGAATTCCAGGTCAGCCTGAGCTAGAGCAAGACCGTACCTCGAAAACCCCCCCCCCCAAAAAAAAACAAAAACCCGAAACTGTGAAGGGCCTGGGGAGATGGCTTAGAGGTTAAAGGCACTTGCTTGAGAAGCCTGATGGCCCTGGGGTTCAGTTCCCTAGTACCCATGTAAAGCCAGATGCATAAAGTAGCCCATGCATTGGGGGTTTATTTGCACTGGCAAGAGGCCCTGGCATGCCTATTCTTTCTTTCTGTTTTTTTTTTTTTTTCTCTCTCAAACGAATAAAAAACAAATTTAAAAAAAGGAAACTTGAATTTAGCCAATAGTTTCTTCATTTATTAACTAATAATAAGGTAACTGGAGTGTTTTCTTTGTGCTGAATTTGCGGCAGAAAATAAACCATTGAAGAAGATAATTCCAGTCCTCTTACACCATGCTTTCCAACAGAAAAAGGCTGATATCAGTAAACATGTAGAAAAGAAAAGTAGGGCCGAGAAGATGGTTCCGTGAGTGAACTGCTTGCTTGCCAGCGTGAGGACTTGAGTCTGGGTCCCGGGAACCCTCATTCACTGCTTGCCACTGTGACTCCTGACTGTCACCCCAGTGCTGGGGACGTGGAGACAGGGGACTCTTGGGGCTCACTGGCTGGCTAGTCCAGTTGGTAAGCTCCGGGTTCAGTGGTCCAGAGCCTCCCTGTTTAGGCCAAGATTACCTTAAACTTCTGTGCAAATGAGGCAAGCTTTGAACTTGTGAAACTCTTTCTTCAGCCTCCTGAATGTGGGGTTGTAAGTGTGTGCCACTTTGTGGAGTAATTAGCCCTATCAATTATGAGAATTGATACATTTGTTCTTACCACTTCTGCGATTATTTTTCTTACCACTTCTGAATGTTTTCCTTTCTTGCTTTTTCTGTATTGATATATTTCCTTAACATTTCTATTTTACTGTTTATGAGATTCTATATACTGAATTCTTATTTTAAAGTATTTATCTATTTATTTGAGAGAGAGAGAGAGAAAGAGGCAGAGAGAGGGTGAGAGAATGGGCATACCAGGGCCTCCAGCCACTGCAGATGAACTCCAGATGCGTGCGCCCCCTTGTGCATCTGCCTTACATGAGTCAATGGCAATTGAACCTGGGTTCTTTGGCTTTGCAGGCACACACCTTAACCACTAAGCCATCTCTCCAGCCCTTGAATTCTTATAAGAACTTTAGAATGCATTACCTACTATTTTTAGGTTTGTAAGTTATTTTCAAGTTTTATATATTTGGCAAAACTTTATGGTATAAGATTTAACTTTATTTTATTTTTTATTTATTTTTATTTGAGAGCGACAGACAGAGAGAAAGAGGGAGAGAGAGAGAGAGAGAGAGAGAATGGGCGCACCAGGGCTTCCGGCCACTGCAAACAAACTCCAGATGCGTGCGCCCCCTTGTGCATCTAGCTAACGTGGGTACTGGGGAATCGAGCCTCTAACCGGGGTCCTTAGGCTTCACAGGCAAGCACTTAACCGCAAAGCCATCTCTCCAGCCCAGATTTAACTTTAAACAAGACTCAACAATTGAAAAAAAAAAAAAAAAAAAACAGATCTGAACTGTATTGGATTATTACAATGTTTACTTCATTTCCACAATGTTCTGCCTTCAGTCAATTTTATTTTCATGGTGATTTCAGACCAGATCTCTTCAGCTGGGAGAGAGTTGTGAAAATGTCTCCAATTGAGAGACTTGAACATGCTTTTAGCAAGGCCCAGGCTTATTTGGGAATTGAAAAGCTGTTGGATCCTGAAGGTAATGTTTGGTATTTGGTATTTTTAAAAAAACTGTTTTCATTTGTTTGGGAGGGGAGAGGGGGGGAAGCAGAGCAAGAGCAAGAGTGTGAGTGAGGGAGTGTGTGTGTGTGTGTGTGTGAGAGAGAGAGAGAGAGAGAGAAGAAGAGTATGGGTACCCCAAGGCTTCTCACTGCTGCAAAAGAACTCCAGATACATGAGGCAGTTTGTGCATCTGGTTTTATGTGGGTTCTGGGGACTTGAACCTGGGCTGATAGGCTTTGCAAGCAAGCACCTCAAGTTGAGCCATCTACTCAGCCCTGATACTTTTATATAAATAATCTTTAAAATTTAATTAATTTATTTAATTGAGAGAGAGAGAGAGAGAGAAAGAGAATGGGTGCGCCTGGGTCTCTAGCCCCTGCAAATGAACTCCAGACATGTGTACCACCTTGTGCATCTGGCTTACATGGATCCTGGGGAATTGAGCCGAGGTTCTTTGGTTTTGCAGGCAAATGCCTTAACTGCTAAGCCATTTCTCCAGCCCCTGATATTTACTTTTGACTTGGATTATTCATTGTAATTTTGAGCCTTGGAAAAGAAGTATTACATTTTAGAATGAATCACGAAAATTGGGGAATGATTTTCCTCTTGAAGTATGATATATTTTACAGAAAAATTAATATTACTCTTGTACTTAGCAATTTGAAGGAGCCTTTAGTCCGAATGTTAATGATTTCATTGAATAATAGTTAATCAATATCAAGTGAGATTTAACATTTTAGGAAAATATATTGTGAGAGGAAAAATTCAGTATTTGGTTTAGCTTATTAAAGTACATTTGTGTGTAAGTAGCTTGCATATGATGTGAAGACTTTAGCTGTGAACATTGTAGGGTTGAATTTAAATTATTTCTACTATATGAATAAAGTTTGCTCCATTGTTTTAAATGGTAACACATGTAGCCTGTGAAAGGGCGGGTCTTGTTCCATAGCCCATGCTACTCCCAAACCCCGATCCTCCTGCTTCAGCCTATGGAAGAAATGGGTTCTGAGTAAAAATAAGTGATTTTTACCACTATCTCATATTTTTTTATGATTTGAACTAGTCTTTTACTGAGACCCATGTTTATGGGTCCTGAGCAGACTTATTTTATACCAAATATCGAGCATTCCACACATTTTGGACATCCAATTTCAGTTGCTTCTTACTTTCTTTCCCTTTCAGATGTGGCTGTGCAACTTCCTGACAAGAAATCCATAATTATGTATTTAACATCTTTGTTTGAGGTGCTTCCTCAGCAAGTCACCATAGATGCCCCTCCAAGATGGGTGGAGGCACTGCCCAGAAAGTACAAGAAAGAATGCGATGAGGAAGAAGTCAATATGCAGGTACCAATGCATTTTTATTAAAATGTTTGACTTGCCCCATTTATTTTCTCATGGATGCTAGATAACACTTTTTAAATTTTTTTATTTTTATTATTTATTTATTCATTTATTATTTATTTAAGAGTGACAGACACAGAGAGCGAAAGAGACAGGTAAGAGAGAGAACAAGAGAGAGAGAGAATGGGGAACCAGGGGTTCCGGCCACTGCAAACAAACTCCAGATGCGTGCGCCCCCTTGTGCATCTGGCTAACGTGGGTACTGGGGAATCGAGCCTCGAACCGGGGTCCTTAGGCTTCACAGGCAAGCACTTAACCACAAAGCCATCTCTCCAGCCCAGATTTAACTTTAAACAAGACTCAACAATTTAAAAAAAAAAAAAAACAGATCTGAACTGTATTGGATTATTACAATGTTTACTTCATTTCCACAATGTTCTGCCTTCAGTCAATTTTATTTTCATGGTGATTTCAGACCAGATCTCTTCAGCTGGGAGAGAGTTGTGAAAATGTCTCCAATTGAGAGACTTGAACATGCTTTTAGCAAGGCCCAGGCTTATTTGGGAATTGAAAAGCTGTTGGATCCTGAAGGTAATGTTTGGTATTTGGTATTTAAAAAAAACTGTTTTCATTTGTTTGGGAGGGGAGGGGGGGGAAGCAGAGCAAGAGCAAGAGTGTGAGTGAGGGAGTGTGTGTGTGTGTGTGTGTGTGTGAGAGAGAGAGAGAGAGAGAGAGAGAAGAAGAGTATGGGTACCCCAAGGCTTCTCACTGCTGCAAAAGAACTCCAGATACATGAGGCAGTTTGTGCATCTGGTTTTATGTGGGTTCTGGGGACTTGAACCTGGGCTGATAGGCTTTGCAAGCAAGCACCTCAAGTTGAGCCATCTACTCAGCCCTGATACTTTTATATAAATAATCTTTAAAATTTAATTAATTTATTTAATTGAGAGAGAGAGAGAGAAAGAGAATGGGTGCGCCAGGGTCTCTAGCCCCTGCAAATGAACTCCAGACATGTGTACCACCTTGTGCATCTGGCTTACATGGATCCTGGGGAATTGAGCCGAGGTTCTTTGGTTTTGCAGGCAAATGCCTTAACTGCTAAGCCATTTCTCCAGCCCCTGATATTTACTTTTGACTTGGATTATTCATTGTAATTTTGAGCCTTGGAAAAGAAGTATTACATTTTAGAATGAATCACGAAAATTGGGGAATGATTTTCCTCTTGAAGTATGATATATTTTACAGAAAAATTAATATTACTCTTGTACTTAGCAATTTGAAGGAGCCTTTAGTCCAAATGTTAATGATTTCATTGAATAATAGTTAATCAATATCAAGTGAAATTTAACATTTTAGGAAAATATATTGTGAGAGGAAAAATTCAGTATTTGGTTTAGCTTATTAAAGTACATTTGTGTGTAAGTAGCTTGCATATGATGTGAAGACTTTAGCTGTGAACATTGTAGGGTTGAATTTAAATTATTTCTACTATATGAATAAAGTGGTTCCATTATTTTAAATGGTAACACATGTAGCCTGTGAAAGGGCAGGTCTTGTTCCATAGCCCATGCTACTCCCAAACCCCGATCCTCCTGCTTCAGCCTATGGAAGAAATGGGTTCTGAGTAAAAATAAGTGATTTTTACCACTATCTCATATTTTTTATGATTTGAACTAGTCTTTTACTGAGACCCATGTTTATGGGTCCTGAGCAGACTTATTTTATACCAAATATTGAGCATTCCACACATTTTGGACATCTAATTTCAGTTGCTTCTTACTTTCTTTCCCTTTCAGATGTGGCTGTGCAACTTCCTGACAAGAAATCCATAATTATGTATTTAACATCTTTGTTTGAGGTGCTTCCTCAGCAAGTCACCATAGATGCCCTCCAAGAGGTGGAGGCACTGCCCAGAAAGTACAAGAAAGAATGCGATGAGGAAGAAGTCAATATGCAGGTACCAATGCATTTTTATTAAAATGTTTGACTTGCCCCATTTATTTTCTCATGGATGCTAGATAACACTTTTTAATTTTTATTATTTATTTATTCATTTATTTATTTATTTAAGAGTGACAGACACAGAGAGCGAAAGAGACAGGTAGAGAGAGAGAATGAGAGAGAGAGAGAATGGATGCACCAGGGCCTCCAGCCACTGCAAACGAACTCCAGACACGTGCACCCCCTTGTGCATCTGGCTAACGTGGGTCCTGGGGAATCGAGCCTCGAACTGGGGTCCTTAGGCTTCACAGGCAAGCGCTTAACCGCTAAGCCATCTCTCCAGCCTCCAAGTAACACTTTTAACTTGTGTCGTCCAAGTTCAGTTCCAGTTAGCATGTGGTCACATTCACGGGCTTCCCACGGAGGCTGGTGCTAGGACTGCGTCAGTTGGTGGCCATTGTTGCCACTGTTGTCACGTGTGGGAGATGGTTTTGCTCTTGTCATTTTACTTTTCTCTAAGTACCAATTTTATTTCTATTTAGAGGCAATTAATAAATATTCCCCCCCCATTGTGTTTTTATAAGGGCTCTCAAAATACAAGGATCATATTTCTTTTCATTTAGGACAAATAATCTACCATAAGCTACTTGTCACATTTTCCTGAGTGGCCTTACCAATGGTTTCTTTTTCATCAGCATCTAAATGAGTTATTTTTTTTTTTCTATAGGAGTTATGAATAACATAATGATTTTTTTCTTCCTCCATTATCTTGCCTTGATTCAATTACATTTTATCCCTTTATGTTGTTTATTCACCTAGTTTTTAAAATTCTTATATTAGCCGGGCGTGGTGGTGCACACCTTTAATCCCAGCACTCGGGAGGCAGAAGTAGGAGGATCACTGTGAGTTTGAGGCCAGCCTGAGACTACATAGTGAATTCCAGGTCAGCCTGGGCTAGAGTGAGACCCTACTTCGAGAAACCAACAACAACAAAAAATTCTTATATTAGCTCTTGAAAGTCAGAGGGTCCAGCATTTTCACAATCAAATAACCAACCTGGATTTCAAAACTTTAAGAAGTGTATTTTTGGGCTGAAGAGATGGCTTAGTGGTTAAGGCCCTTGCCTGTAAAAAGCCATAAGATCCGGATTCAATTCCCTGGGCCCCACATAAGCCAGATACACAAGGTGTTGCATGTGTTTGGAGTTTGTTTGCAGCAGCTGAAGTTCCTGTCATGCTCATTCCCTCTCTCTCTATCTGCTGCTCTGTGTGTGTGTGTGTGTCAAATAAATAAAATAAATTTAAAAAAGAAGTGTATTTGGAGGAGGCAGGTTGTGTAGGTTTTGGAGCTTAAATTTCATACCATTGCTACTTATCTGGAGTCAATGACTTAACTTTGCAACCAGTCTGATTAAAACCACCTACTTGATAAAGAATGATTTGAGCTGGGCGTGGTGGTGCACGCCTTTAATCCCAGCACTCCGGAGGCTTAGGTAGGAGGATCACCATGAGTTCGAGGCCACCCTGAGACTACATAGTGAATTCCAGGTCAGCCTGAGCTAAAGTGAGACCCTTCCTTGAAAAACAAAACCAAAACAACAATAACAACAACAACAACAAAAAGATAATGATTTGAAAGATCCTAAAATGATATGAATGAGCACTAGCTATCATTATTATAATTTTCCCTCTCAATTTGTTTTGACATTCTCATTTTAACAAGTTTAATTTAAAAAATGTTCCTTAATTCTCAAATGATGATAATAATTTTGAATTAAGCATAGCATGCTTTTCCTTACTGTGGGATTTAGAGAATTTACTTTTTACTTTAGGTTTTCTTTGGATGACACGAACCAGTCAGTTTTATTTCTCTCCATTTTGAAATAGCATATTTTTTAGGACAAGAAAAAAAAATCTCACCAAGAACACTATGAGAGATGTGGCCCTGGGTTCTTTTCATTCATTTCGAACATCAATGACACTGAAGAAAAGTCCTTAACTTCTTATCATTGGCTGTCTTGGCTTGTAGTGAGTAGAGCCAATGTTCTCCATTCAGGATGCACCTTACTGGGGAGCTCAGATGGTTATTTCTTTATTGGATTGGTTTTCTTTTTGTTAGAAAGGGGGTAATCTAATGTTAAGCCATTCTCTCTTAAGAAGGAAAGGGACTTTATTTGCCTGTGTGATGTGTAAATAAAATTGTCATTTCTATTTTGGCTTTAGGGTAGCATGATAAGAGTTGTAGAACCCATTTTCTGTTTGCCTGAGAGCAAGCATATTAACTCTAACCTCTTCATTGCCTGTTTTTCCTGGTACCTCTGAGGTTAACCTACATTGGTTAGGAAATGAAATGTGACCAAGTTTTTAATTTTTCTTTTTATTTTTTTTCAAGGTAGGGTTTTGCTCTAGTCCAGGCTGACCTGGAATTCACTATGTAGTCTCAGGGTGGCCTCAAACTCATGGTGATCCTCCTACCTCTACCTCCCCAGTGCTGGGATTAAAGGCATGCGCCACCACACCCGGCTTGTGATCACGTTTTAATCATCTCCTGTTTGACGTATCTTGCCACCCGCTGCTCTCCAGTGAAGGCTAATAGCCAGCTTCCTCTCTGGCTCTCCTTTCTGACAATATAGTAAATAGCATTAGGTGGTCAGCAAATAATTCCTGCATTTCTCTTTGGAGGTATGCCAGTTGAAAGTCTCTTTGTGTTTTCTAATTAATACCTTCTGAATATTTGCATATGGATAATAGCTTCTGTCTCCCTCTCATGCATGCCGTGCCTATCCAAAGTGACCCTTTGCTGATTACTAACTTTCCTAGTTTTTCAGTATCTTTGTCATTGCATACCAGTTTGATCCTAAATGATCATCAGTTATCTTCGCTTCAGGATTTTAGGTTGAGGATTTAATTCATTTTCCTTCCCCTGTCTCAGTACCGTCTGTCTCTTAATTATCCAGTGTTTTGATTCCCTGCCGACTGGTTCATTTAACTCGGGTAATTCACTTTAGTATATTCATTTGATCCTTCCTCCCCAACATCTTATGTGTGCTCCCCCTGATTTTATGTTAATTTAATACCTCTAATCTTGTACTTTGCAAGAGCCAGACTTTCACTGGAGCCATAACGGCCCTTGCTCCTCTTCTTCCCTGATTCTTAGACATGCTAGTTCTCATTTGTAAGGTCTTCCTTTACCCACTGTTTCTGGGCATGGTGCTCATTTTCCCTCTGTTTAAATGAACCTTTTAAGGCAAGTCTTCCTGATAAACCTGTTAAAAGTCCAGCCCTTTACACTCATGCTATCTTTCTGTGTGGTTTTTTTTTTTTTGCATTCAGTATCTTTGTGAGCAATGCTAAGAATTTTACATCGTGATTCAAGAACATTGAGAAAGCAGTGATTTCAGGCAGGGAATCCTCATGATGTAATTACATTTTCAAAAGTTCCTTCTGGCTCCTGTCTGAGGAAGTGAGGACTGTGTGGGAGACATGAATCAGCCATGGTAGTCTGGAGGAGAGACACAGGACGTTGTGAAGATGGAAAGGGCTGGATGGGTTTCGAGTTAAATTTTGAAGGCAGGGCTAGCTTACATACTAAATATGGCAGGTGGAAGGAAGGAAGAAAGAGATAAACCAAGTCTCTTACCCAGACTTCTAGCTAAAGAATTTGAGTGTGAAGCCAGAGGGGAACAAAGTTTAAGGAAAAACTTGGTGGTAAGCATTGGGGATGTTAAGTCTGTTGGATCCAGAACTTTGGAGTTAACAAGACAGTTGGAGATCAAAAATATTAAGAATCAAGGTCTTTAGGATATAGATAATTCTTCAAATTCAATGGAAATAGATGAGATCACCCAAAGTATATATACAAAGAAAAAAGATAAATTAGAAAAAAGATGAGGAGGGCTGGAGGGATGGCTTAGTGGTTAAGGCGTTTGCCTGTGAAGCCTAAGGACCCAGGTTTGATTGGCCAGAACCCATATACACCTGTGTCTTGAGTTCATTTGCAAAGGCTAGAGACCCTGGAATGCCCATTCTCTCTCAAATAAATAACTTAAATTAAAGCTGGGCATGGTGGCTCATGCCTTTAATCCCAGCACTTGGGAGGCAGACGTAGGAGGATCGCTGTAAGTTCAAGGCTACCCTGAGACTACATAGTAAATTCCAGGTCATCCTGGAGTAGCATGAGACCCTACCTTGAAAAACCAAAAACAAACAAAAAATTAAATAATTAAATATTAAAAAAGGAAAAAGATGAGGGGATTCATTACTTATAGACGAGAGGCTGCCATTGAACAAGGAGGAGGCCGTGTGGCATTCTGATGCGGGGACAGAAAGCTTGCAGAAGACAGCAGGGTCAGCTCCATGGAAAGCCAGTGAAGGTTTAAGGAAGGAACATGTTGACGGTCTTCAATTTTGTTTTTGTTTATGTTGTTGGCACAGTAACTATCAAGAACATTCTACTTGGCTGGTTAGTTATATGGTTCACCCTGAAAGTGAGGCAGGCAAAGGAGAGTGGTCAACAACTTTCCAGCTGGGTTCTGGGGCAAGTGTTGGGATAGAGTGAGTGGAATTTTATGAAACCATAGCTGTTACGTACGTAAGCTTGACTTACTGTTTCCTAGCCATTCATGCACATATAAAACATTCCATTTGGACACTGTGGATGAGGACCAAAAGCAGCAGATAGTCTGAATAGAAGGTTTTTAAAACTATGTATTTTGAGAGAGAAAGAAAAGGAATAGGTTCACTAGGGTCTCCTGCCACTACAAGTGAACTCTAGACACATGAACCACTTTGTGCATTTGGCTTTATATTGATACTGGGGAATTGAACCCAGGCTGGCAGTTTGCAAGCAATCACTTTATCCACAGAGCCTTCTTTCCAACCCTTGAACATAAGTTTTGAAGAAGTTTATCTCTGAATGGGAAAAGAAAGCAAGACAGATTATAATTATTGGATTATAAAACATTCTGAAGTATAGAAAAAGTTAGAATAAGCTTGAAATAAATTTATTCTCTAAGGGGGAAAAAGACTAGCAAGTAAACTAGAAAAGAGGGCTGTTGCCTCAAAACAAAACAAACAAACAAAACAAAACAAAACAAAACAAAACACAATTCACTAGAGTGATGGCTTGCTTTGCAAGCAAGCACCTGATGACCTGAGTTCAATTCCCCAGCACCCACATAAAGCCAGATGCACAAAGTGGCACATGTGTCTGGAGTTCAATTGCAGCAGCTAGAGGCCCTGGCGTGTCTGTTCTCTCTCTCTCTGTCTCTCTTTCTGTCTCTCTCTCTCTCTCTGCTGGGTGTGGTGGTGCATGCCTTTAATCCTAACATTCGGGAGGCAGAGGTAGGAGGATCTTTGTGAGTCTGAGGCTATCCTGAGACATGCCAGTTCAGCCTGGGCTAGAGCAAGACCCTACCTCAGAAAAACAAGAACAAAATTAAAAACAAAGCAAAACCAGCAGTTGCTACCATAACCTTTGAAAGTATTTTATTCGGGGGTCAATGCTGAATTTGTTCTCTCTCTCTCTCTCTCTCTCTCTCTCTCTCTCTGTAAGTTGCATCCATTGTTGAAGGTCCAACATGTTTCCTGTCCTCTATGAAACGTTCTTTACTGTTTTAGCTCTTGGAGAACTCAAAACAGCAACCCTTATATGGGACCACTGGCATTTATAACTTTGCAGAGAGACATTTATTTCTGTTCATCAGTGAGTCATGTGGGTTATTTTTCTCTCTCCAACTATATTAGACCCTCCATGAATGCAGTACTCGGGTATGTACTTTGCTTTTTTTTTTTTTTTTTTGGTGTTGGAGTGCACCAAATTTGTGTCTTCCTGACTCATTCATGACATTGCTCATCCAGCTCCAGAGAAAAGGATAGTGCCCGGGACACGGTGGTGCCTGCTCTGGGTTCTCTGGGTGTGCCCTTGTTGAACACCTGTGTCTTCATGACGTCTGCGGGGTTTTCTTGGTTTTGTGTCCACAGAGTACCGCCTTGGTGGCAGAGCAGCAGAGTCCCCGAGCGGAGACCCCCAGCACCGTCACCGAGGTCGACATGGACCTGGACGGCTACCAGATAGCGCTGGAAGAGGTGCTAACCTGGCTGCTGTCTGCCGAGGACACTTTCCAGGAGCAGGATGACATTTCTGATGATGTCGAAGAAGTCAAAGAACAGTTTGCCACCCATGAAGTAAATATCCGTAATCCAAGGGCCAGATCCAAAGCCTGGGTCCTCAGCCCCGTGTGCCTGTGTGTGTGTGTGTGTGTGTGTGTGTGTGTGTGTGTGTGTGTGTGTGTGTGTGTGTTGGAGGGGAGGGGGCATGACTTCATGTGATTTGTGATGTTTACTGACTTCTGCTCTACAAAAAGGTCATGGTGTATTTTTGAACTGGTGCTATTTGAATAGGGCCTTGTTAGAAAACTGGGGAGGATGACTAACTGTATCAGGTTCACATTTCAGACTTTAATCTCGTGGTCACTTGTAGTTTTTGCAGAACCACTGGGTGGAAGTTAGTGTATAGCTTTGCTCATTTCTGGTGTATAATTTAGTTAACATTCAAAATGACTACCGGGTATGTGGTGCGCGCCTCTTAAGCCCAGCACTCAGGAGGCTGCAGTCGGGGGAGCACTGGGAGTTCCAGGCAAGCTTGGACTACTCAATGAATCTTAGGTCAGCCTGGACTAGAGTGAGACCTTGCCTCAAAGCAAGCAAGCAAACAAACAAACAACAATAGAACAAAAAACGATCAAGATGAGTATTCAGTGTAACTAGTCCCTAGTGATTACTTGTAGTTATACCCATTATTATTTGTTGTATGATAAAGCAAGTATCCTGTCTAGTGTTTCTGTATACTTCTATGTATGGTGTTTTTTTTTTTTTTTTTTGCTATTTAGAGAATATATTATATGACATTGATTATGTGGAGATGTATTCTTGGCTGAGCAGGATTTTGTGTGTGTGCGTGCGTGCGTGCAAATGTGCATGTGTATGCAGGTGTAGTCTTGGTGGTTTGGATTGAAAGGAAAAGAATTGGTAGCATTCCATGAGCAGTTCCTCGTGCATGAGTGTGGTGTTTTCCTTTCTTTCCTTTTCTTTTTTAAAATATTTATTTATTTATTTGAAAGAGAGAGAGAGAGAGAGAGAATGGGTATGCCAGGGCCTCCAGCCACTGCATGCGAACTGCATGTGCCTTATATGGCTACTGGGGAATCGAACTTGGGTGCTTAGGCTTCACAGACAAGCGCCTTAACCACTCAGGCATCTCTCCAGCCCGCGTTTTCATTATATTATGGAGGCACAGAAGCAGCACTTACTTACAGAGCAGGTATTATCGGCTCTAGCGTTGTTCTCCTTGATCTGTTTCTGTTGGGTGACACCAGGCACTTAGTCCCCATTTTTCAGAGCTTAAGCTGTTGTCTCGCAGTTTCCCCCGTGTGCACCCCCAAGTCCCTCATTCCGTGGCGTTAATGTTGAGCTTACGCACGACCAGGCTGTCTTCTTTTGCGCTGAGCCGTTCACCAACCACAGTGATGTCGTTTGCTAGACTTTCATGATGGAGCTGACAGCACACCAGAGCAGCGTGGGCAGCGTCCTGCAGGCCGGCAATCAGCTGATGACACAAGGCACCCTGTCCGAGGAGGAGGAGTTTGAGATTCAGGAGCAGATGACGCTGCTGAACGCGCGCTGGGAGGCGCTCCGGGTGGACAGCATGGAGAGGCAGTCCCGGTGAGTGCAGCCCCGGCGGCAGGAACGCACCGCCCGCCGCCCGGGTGAGCTCAGCGCGTGTCTGCGCGCCTGTGAAAAGCAAGACCGGGGCTGGAGAGATGGCTTAGCGGTTGATCGCTTGCCTGTGAAGCCTAAGCACCCCGGTTCGAGGCTCGATTCCCCAGGACCCACATTAGCCAGATGCACAAGGGGGCGCACGCATCTGGAGTTCCGTTTGCAGTGGCTGGAAGCCCTGGCGCGCCCATTCTCTCGCTCTCTATCTGCCCCTTTCTCTCTGTCTGTCGCTCTCAAATAAATAAATAAAAATGAGCAAAAAAAAAAAAAAAAAAAAATTAAAATAAATGAAAAAAAGAAAAGCAAGACCGCCACAGAACGGGCTTCATGACGTCCTGACTCTTTCCTCTGGGGATGTTGCCGGGCTCTGCTTCCCGCGTTGATCTCTCAAGCCCAGGCGGGAAGTTGCAATATGGAGAAGCTAGCAAGAAGGGAAAAGCCATTTTCCATGGGTAGCCGTCTATTTGCAGTAGCATTAAAATCAGCAAGTCATTACCAGAGATGATGGCAGGACAGTGTACCATGGGCTCACCATGCCCTGATGTAACATATTTTCCCTTGTTATGTGTGTCCACGTGTGTGGGTGCGTGAGTGTGAAGGCCAGAGGTTGGTGTTGTCATGTTCAGTGGCTCCTCATTGAAGCTCACTGAGTTGACTAGATAAGCAAGCATCGTCCCCACTTCCATCGCACTAAGATCACCGACCTGGCTTTTTATGTCGGTGCTCGGGATCCAAACTCAAGCCCACCTTATGGACTGAACCATCTTCCCAGACCTTTCGTAACATTTTGTTTTGTTTTAAGTGTGTGGTGCATGCATGTGTATGAACTGATGTACCAGCTGGTGAGCTCACCCGTGGTGGCCAGAGAGCAGCACTGGGGGGTTCATCGCCCACCCGCTTGTTTTCCCTCGCGGCGGGGAATCTCTTGAGTGATTCTGGAGCTTGCTATTCGAGAACCCCAGCGCTTCTCCCGTCTCGCCCCCCGCCCCCGCGCCCCCGACCAGGACTAGGCTTGCAGACATGTGTGGCCACGCCATGCTGTGTATGTGGCTCCTAGGAAGTGCATGCAACCTGTGAGCCGTCTCTCCAGCCGCCTCCACCCCCTGCCCCTTGTAACACATTTTAAAAACAATATTATCTCACAGTCCATTTTACTTCACAGTGTTTTTTTTTTTTTTTTTTTTTAAATTCCATTGCCATTTCCACCAATTTAATAGGCAGGAATTCCTGAGTGAAGAAACAATGTTTCTGATATGGATACGGGGGAGCTGTAATTCGCATTCTTTGACTGCATTTAATGGGTTTCGTTTGAGAATCAGCTTTTTTCTCCCAGTTTCTGCATTCATAGAATTCCTGCTGTAATAATTAATGGTTGGGTTAGACAAGTGTGTGTTCCTGGCGAGCCCACTTCTCTGGGGTCTGGAGCGGGTACCTCCGTGATGGGAAAAAGCGGGTGACAATGTCTCTGCGTCCCCTGGCCAGGCTGCACGACGTGCTGATGGAACTCCAGAAGCTGCAGTTGCAGCAGCTCTCGGCCTGGCTCACCCTCACGGAGGAGCGCATCCAGAAAATGGACGGCTGCCCGCCGGGGGACGACCTGCCCTCTCTGCAGAGGACGCTCGAGGAGCACAGAGTAAACCTGCCTCCTGTTTCTCCCCCGCCTCTCCCCATCACAAAGAGCGGCAGGCACTCAGAACCGAGAACAGGGGCCGATGGCTTCTGTAGTCTCAGAGTTAGACTTTTCTGCCATGCCATCTTTGATCCAGCTGCTCGTGGGGTGGAGTTCGTGGGGTGGGGGGGAGGTGGCTTTTCTGACCCACAGATGCAAGTGCAGAGCCAGGCTCACACGGGTGTGTACGGTTCCCTCAAGAAAGTGTTCAGCTTCTGCAAGTTTTTGGAAAGTGCCACGCGTGGTTAGAACCCCAGTGTGTGGCTATCACGCGTAGTGTGGGTGGAGCAAATTTTGAGGTGCATCTACACCTAGTTTGTTTAGGAAAACCTGTTGCTTAGTCTCAGAAAGGCATCAGGTACCTAGTGAGATGCCACAATGTGCTGGGCAGTTTGACTGGGTCACAAAAGTTAGTGGGTAACTTGGCATAGTCAAGGTCAGGAAAGATGTAGAAAGGTATCCTCCTTATAAGGTGTAGAACTTACTGGTCAATAAAACATCCAGATAACTGATTGATAAGGCTTCAAGAATTCACTAAACAGCCCCCAGGAGACATTTCAGAATGCTATTGATGGTGTTTAGACAAATTACTCTCTACATCTGTCTAATGACTGTGCTTTTCCCATGGAAGAATGAAGAATGGAGGCATCCATATGTTATTTGCTTCCTTGAATAGCTGATGAGGATAGCTTCTCTGTGTCACGTAGAGTTGTACTTAGCTCTCGTTCACAGAGGACCGCACAAAAGAAAATGGTCTCTCACTGAATATTTAGATTCTGGACTTCTTGATTTATCATTTCTATATGTTTGTCTAAATTTTTAGTATAGACACTCAGTTCTTTTCTTTTCTTTTATTTTTTGTTTTTTATTTTTTTTGTTTTTTTGAGGTAGGGTCTCACTCTAGCTCAGGCTGACCTGGAATTCACTATGTATTCTGAGGGTGGCCTCGAACGCATGGCAATCCTCCTACCTCTGCCTCCCGAGTGCTGGGATTAAAGGCGTGCGCCACCACGCCCGGCGTTTTATTTATTTATTTATTTTTGAGGTAAGGTCTCACTCTAGCCCAGGCTGACCTGGAATTCACTGTGTAGTCTCTCAGGGTGGCCTTGAACCCACGGTGATCCTCCTACCTCTGCCTCCTGAGTGCTGGGATGAAAGGCGTGCACCACCACACCCGGCCTCAATTCTTTTTAAAAATGTATCTTATTTGTTTATTTGAGAGAGAGAAACAATGAGAAAAAGGCAGATGAGAGAGACAGACAGACAGACAGACACACACACACACACAGACACAGGTGCCTCCTTGTGCGTCTTGCTTTACGTGGCTCCTACGGAATCAAATCTGGGCCCTTTGGCTTTAACTGCTGAGCCATCTCTCTAGCCCAACACTCAGTTCTTTTTTTCCTTTCTTGGTTTTTTGAGGTAGGGTCTCACTCTAGGCCAGGCTGACCTGGAATTCACTATGTGGTCTCAGGGTGGCCTTGAACTCACGGCAATCCTCCTACCTCTGCCTCTCAAGGGCTGGGATTAAAAGCGTGCGCCACCACGCCTGGCTAACACTTAATTCTTTAACCAGTGTTTTCTTTTTACGGGTGAGGCAGAATGTGGAGTAAAAGCGATGACCTCCCATGTGCTATCTGTTATGACAACACATTTTCAGACCGCGTTGGTCTATAATGAAATGTAAAGGTATAGAACAAGCTTCTTTCATTAGTAGAGCACTTAGGGGTAATGATGGAAATTTAAATACAATGCCTCATTAGCTATCCTTCATTACTGTTGGCACTAGAATGGATTTAAGATAGGTAAATGGGAAATAGTAAGAAGCAGAGTTTATCTTACTATCTTTTTTCCCCCCCTAGAGTTTGCAAAATGATCTTGAGGCTGAACAGGTGAAGGTAAATTCCTTAACGCACATGGTGGTGATTGTGGACGAGAACAGCGGGGAGAGCGCCACGGCCGCGCTGGAGGACCAGTTACAGGTGAGGACGGAGCAGGGCTGAGGAGCCTCTCCTCCACGACCCAGGCCCCTGCGGCTCCTAGCTTTCACTGTCTCATTCCTTACCTGCAAGTGAATGAAGCAAAGTACTCGTTAGCCACCTTTTTGTTATTATAGCAAAGACCCCGACACAGGCTACTCAGAGGTTTATTGAACTCACAGTTTTAAAGGCTGGAAGCGTAAAGGACCTCTCTTATGAGCCCCCCGTTTCCCCTCTGCCTGTATCCCATCACAGCAGGAACATGTGACTATCTGTCTGCCTGGTGCCTCTGCCTCTCCATACAGAGCCACCTGGACTCACTCTGTCACGGTGACACCTCTCTCTGTCTTAATTAATGCAATCTGGCTACTTACCAGGGTGTCCCTCCACTACTGTCAACACCAGGTTAAGTCTTTACCCTTAGTATTAGTCACGTAAGACTTTGGGAATTAAATACCTACATGAATCCAGGGAGGCAGGAACACACATCAAAATGTTTACCTTTTTGGGCTGGAGAGATGGCTTAGTGGTTAAGCACTTGCCTGTGAAGCCTAAGGACCCCAGTTCGAGGCTCGATTCCCCAGGACCCACATTAGCCAGATGCACAAGGGGGCGCACAGCGTCTGGAGTTCGTTTGCAGTGGCTGGAAGCCCTGGCGCGCCCATTCTCTTCTCTACCTGCCTCTATCTCTCTCTGTCTGTTGCTCTCAAATAAAGAAATAAAAGAAACAAAAAAATTTTATTTAAAAAAGTTTACCTTTTTATAAAACAGAGCAGAACAAAAACTGGTCACTTTTGGATATACTTTCCAGTTGGGTTCCATAGCATGTGAGTTATAGGAATATCCAGGTACTGATTCCTTTGTTTTATTTTATTTTATTTTGAGGTAGGGTTTTACTTTAGCTCAGGCTGGCCTCAAACTCACAGTGATCCTCCTACCTCTGCCTTCCAAATACTGAGATATAAGGAGTGGGTCAGCACACCCCACTGAGTCCTTTAGTTTAGCCATTGAAGTGAATGAGTGGGGCTGGTTGCCCAGCTTCCTTGTATATAATAGTAACAGGATTTGGAAATACAGGAACCCGTTACAAGGGATCCACAGTCCTTCTTGTGTGGGTTCCCTTAAAAGTTTTTGAAAGTAATGATACCTTGAAAAATTTGAGGAAAAAAAATCGTTTTGAGATACAAAAAGTAGACATGTTGGTTGGGAATGTAGCTCAGTGTTAGGATCCTTGACTAGCATATACAAGTTCCTTACCACCACAAAACAATTTAGAAATTAGACATGGTCGCCCTATTTCCAAAATATATGTAATAAACATTCCATTCTCATATAAAACCCACAGTGAAATAGCAGGAGAAGGAATTGTGCTTTTTGTTTTAGTCATGTGACACAAATAAATTGCATGGAGATTAGTTTTTTTCATGCATATACTTATAGGACTGGTCAGTATTAATGCAAATTTTTAAAAAGTACTTTCCTGGGCTGGGCTGCAGAGATGGCTTAGCGGTTAAGCGCTTGCCTGTGAAGCGTAAGGACCCCGGTTCGAGGCTCGATTCCCCAGAACCCACGTTAGCCAGATGTACAAGGGGGCGCATGCGTCTGGAGTTTGTTTGCAGTGGCTGGAGGCCCTGGCACGCCCATTCTCCTCTCTCTCTCTCTCTCTCTCTCTCTGTCTATCACTCTCAAATAAATAAATAAATAAATAAATAAATAAATAAAAATTTAAAAAAAAGTGCTTTCCCTAAGTTTAGACTTTGTAATAAAGAACAAGGGAAATCTTGAATTTCTTGAAGAACATGGCGGGTTTTTCTTTCCCTAGAAACTCGGTGAACGCTGGACTGCAGTGTGCCGCTGGACTGAAGAACGATGGAACAGGTTACAAGAAATCAATATGCTGTGGCAGGAATTATTGGAAGAACAGGTATGTAACAGTTATCCAGCAAGGACAAAACAGGGTGAAAGGCAATACATTTTTTTAATGGTGCCATCAGAATACAGTTTTCTGTGAAAGCAGGATATACAAGGACTTGTTTCTTCCTTTAGAAATAAGAGCTCTGTCATTCTGTAACTGATCAAGCATGAAATTCATGAAAGCCTTGCTGTGTGGCTCCATGGGAATCATGTTTGACTTGCTCTCTGTTCATTGTTTAAATGTTAATGCTTTATTTATTCTTTTAAATGTTTTATTTATTTATTTTCAAGGAGATAGAGAGAGAGAGAAACAGAGAGAGAGAGAAAAAAGAGAGCGAATGGGCACACCAGGGTCCCCAGCCACTGCAAATAAACTCCAGATGCGTGTGCCACTTTGTGTATCTGGCTTTGTATGGGTACTGGGGAATTGAACCTGGGTCTTTAGACTTTGCAGGCAAGCGCCTTAACTGCTAAGCCATCTCTCCAACCCTTTATGTTTTGAACATTATAATTACCTTTTGATTTCTGTTGGGTAAAATTTAAATTTGTGCCAACATAGTTCCTAGCATATCGTTCATGCTCAGTCAATAATGAAGTAAAATAATCGATTCAGTACACTGGGAACACTGAATTCCAAGAATTTTCTTGACTTATAACTAGGATGAGTACTGAAACTAATGTGAAAAAAAAATTTAAAGCAGTGCCTTTGAATAAATACTCAGTCACACTGCGGTGCAAAGCTTGCCTGCATAGTACTTTAACTGTTGTGACGGCCCTTTCCCTGCCATCCATTCTTCCAGAAAAGCAGTGCACAGAACAGAATACAAAGAAGTAAAGCTTCCCCCCCCCCAAATGCCAAACAGTTATGGTCTAGAAAAATAAGTAGCTTTATTCCCACGCTGCACAGTATCTGTTTCCATTCTTTTAAACGCATTTCCGTCCCATCCACAAAAAGCAGCTAGGTTCTCTTCTGAGGAGGAGAAGTTTGGTGGCTTACCCGGCACAGTGGCAGATAGTACATCTTTGAAAGTAGACTGCAAAATTTGTCCCAATCTAAATTATTGATCAGTATTGCTCCCCTTAATCTTTGGTCAGAATTTTCTTATTAAGAATCACATAGTGGACCTGATTGTGCTCTCTGAAATATTTACGTTGTACTTTTCCAGTGTTTGCATTCATACGGAGCTGTGTCAGGTCAGAGATTCATATCCAATAGCAGTGGTTTTTCTTCAGTAATGACACTTGGAAACCATTACTGTTGCAGAGAAACCTGGTGTGAGTTTTCTACAAAGTGAAAAAAATTTCAGATTTGGAAATGATTTTAACTTTATAGTTTAAAAATACTAAGAAGTTAAGAAATAGAATGTATTTTAGTCACTTGTGTTCCTTGAAGTTTAAGATGGCTTACTGCTCACCTTCTCCTGGAGATGTGACATTTTAACTGTGTGTGTGTGTGCGTGTGTGTGTGTGTGTGTGTGCGCGCGCACGTGCGTGTGTATGTGCGTGTTGTCTGCACCCTCTGTCTTGTTTAGTGTTATTGATGTGAATATCTTGCCAACCTTAACAGACTGAGGACTGTATCTGTATTTTTTCTCTCCCTGTCTCTGTGTCCTCCTCTCCCTTCTTCCCCCTCCTCTGTCTTGAGAGATAAGCAATAGTTGCCAAATAAGTTTATTAATAAAGCAACCAGGAAAGAATTGGCAAGTCCAGAGCCAAAGTCTCTCCCACTCCCAGCTACACAGAAAAGGCTCTCCGTATGCAGAATACCTTTGGGGGAGGAGTATCTCAATGCTGCTACAGTTGTTTTTCATACCTCTCAAGGTTATCTCACTACATTCTCAACATTTCCTAAATGAACATACATATTTGAGCAATAAATTTTAAATATTTTGACCATTGGCATTGGACTCTCCACAGATTTCCTTCTCTCATCATAATTGCTTTTTGACTTTGGCCATTGCCACGGTGCTGGGGGGAAGACCATTGGTTAGGCGTAAGAGTCCTTGATTTAGCTCAGCCATTAACCAGCCAACTGTCCTTGAAGTGATGCAAGCATCTGGCATTTGTTTGCAGCAAGCAAGAGACCCTGGCATGTGTGAACATGCACACATATAAATAAGTAAAAATATTATAAAGAAAGAAAACCGCTGGGCGTGGTGGCGCACGCCTCTAATCCCAGCATTTGGGAAGCAGAGGTAGGAGGATCACCATAAGTTTGAGGCCACCCTGAGACTACATAGTGAATTCCAGGTCAGCCTGAGCTAGAGTGAGACCCTACCTCAAAAAACCAGAACAGAACCAAACAAAACAAAAGAAAATCCCAGCCCTTTGAGGCTGGGTAATTAAAAGAAAAAGGTTTGGACTGGGAGATTGCTTAGTGGGTAGAGTACGGCTTTGCAAGTGTGTGGACCTGAGTATGGATCCCAGTATCCACATAGTGTCCTGGTATGGTGCCATCCACCAGTAATCTCAGCACTGGGGCTGAGGGGGGGAGGCACAGGTGGATCCTCGGGGCTTCGTGGCCAGCTAGTCTAGCTAAACTGGTGAAATCCAGCTTCAGTGAGAGACCCTTGTCTCACAACATAGGATGGCGAGCAGCCTAGACCGGCACCTGTGTCAACCTCTGGTCTGCACACACACAGGGACGTATGTGCATGCTTAGCTGTACACAGCACATGTGCCCACACACATACGGCCATATGCACACATATGCACACCACATACATACACATGCAAAGGATTCAAAAGCTCATTTACATTTGTTTTTCTAGGTTGGGGGGGGGCTGAGCTGCACCCCCAGCCCAGGACGGCTTATTCAGTTCTCAGTTTTAGATTCTGAAACACCAATCAGCATGACACTGACTCTGGTGGGACCCACCGTGTGTCACACCATGACGGTTGGCATCATGGTGGGAGAGCATGGGGTCAGAGGGTGTCGCAGGCAAAACAGGAAGTTAGAGGTCAAGGCGGGGTCAGTCGTGCTCCTTTACAACAGTCCTTTCTTAGGCACTAACTGATGTGCTGGGAGACCCTCCATTCATTCCTTCTGAGGGTAGATGACCTCCACCATGTCAAGGCTCTACCACTGCTCACATCACCCCACTTGGGGACCAACCTAAAGTCTTGGTGGACACACTCAAACCTTATCCAATCCACAGCAGTTACCCTACTGGCAGGTTGATCTGTCGCGAGCTCTGTGAGGCTTTTGTGAGTCCTTTGTCCCTTGCTTTTGGGTGTTTGAAGTTCCCGTCCTCCGACGAGGGTAAAGCCGAAAATACATTAGGGGCTTGGGACCTTGCTGGGATTCTAGGAGGATTTCCCAGATATATTTCCTACTTCTGTTATTGCTTGTAGTGCTTGTTGAAAGCTTGGCTCACCGAAAAAGAAGAGGCTTTGAATAAAGTCCAGACCAGCAACTTCAAAGACCAAAAGGAACTAAGTGTCAGTGTTCGGCGTTTGGCTGTAAGTGGTGTCCCTGTCCATTGTCGTCCGTGTTGGAAGTCCGGGATGGCTTGGTGTTTTATAGTTGAGGGTTAATGCAGGTTAGTGAGTACAGGCAATGACTCTCTTCCATGTATGATAAGGAACTCAAGACCCGTCTGTTGTAGCATGGGGAACTCTAGATACACTATAAGACACACATGTTTACAATTCCTAACTGGGCAGCAGGAAGATAAGACCTGAGGTCTTGTTGTGAGAGACAGCTAATAAATGTCTGAACTACTAGATTTTGAAGGAAGACATGGAAATGAAGAGGCAAACGTTGGACCAGCTGAGTGAGATTGACCAAGATGTGAGTCAGTTGCTTGATAATCCCAAGGCCTCCAAGAAGATGAGCAGTGACTCGGAAGAGCTGACTCAGAGATGGGATTCCTTGGTTCAGAGGCTAGAAGACTCCTCCAACCAGGTACCTGTGGGCACTCCGTGGGGAGTGTGCTCTACCATGCAGTAAAACTGTAAATGCCCAGGTTTTAGTTTTGCGAGGTAGGCTCTCACTGTAGCCCAGGCTGACCTGGAATTTACTCTGTAGTCTCTGGGTGGCCTCCAACTCATGGTGATCCTCCTACCTCTGCCTTCGGAGTCCTGGGATTAAAGGCGTGCGCCACCACACCCGGCTTTAGTTTTTATAAAAGATTAATGGGTAAACTAAAAGAGTAAGCTTTGGGGGGCTGGCTGGGGAGATGGCTTAGTCCATTAAGTGCCAGATGTGTAGATATGAGGATGTGAGTTTGGATCCGCAGCACGCATGTAAAAGCTTGTGGTGGTTCATGCTTTTGATCCCTGTGTTGGAGAGAAAGGAGGATCCCTAAGGCTTGCTGGCTAGCTACTTTAGCCAAATCGTGAGCGCCAGGCTCAGTGATGGATCCTGTCTCAAAAAATAAGGTGCAGAGTGAGTGAGGAAGGCACTCGATATTGATCTTCGGCCTACATATGCACACACAATTATACACCCATATACATATGCCCACACATGTACGCACATTCTCACATGCTGCACACTTGTGAGAAAAGTAGTTCTTTATTCCTGATGAGTAACTGACATGTGGAAATCTCCGTCAGTGTTCTAAAGTAAATTGTCATAGAACTTTTACAAAATTATTAATATCTAGTAATTTAATCTGTCGTAACTGATAATGCTTAGGCAAGTGTTTGTTTAATATTCTTAAAATTTAAGTCATAAATATTCATCTTAATCGTAAAAATATTTTTATTGAATTGAAATACAATTTTGGCTTTGTACATGATTGATTATAGCTGCACTATTCCTAATGATCAAAAAGTGGAGCAAGCCAGGTGCGGCGGCACACGCCTATAATCCCAGCACTTGGGAGGCAGAGGTAGGAAGATTATGGGGAGTTCAAGGCCAGCCTGGGATTACAGAGTAAGTTCCAGGTCAGTCTGGGCTAGAGTGAGACCCTACCCCAAACTCTCCCCAATCAGAAAAAGAAAAAAAAGAACAACTGAAATGTCCATTAGTGGAGGAATGGATAAATACATTCAATATCTCATGTCTAAACAATGCGGTAGTGTTTGGCAATAAGAAAACAAAGAAAGCATTGACACATATGACAACATCAATGCACCATGAAAGTCTGATATTACCCAGAAGAAGCCAGTCCCAGGATCATCGTCAGGATGGGTCTACTATATGAGATGGCCAGAATGGGTAAATCCTGGGAGAAGAGAAGCAGACCACTAGTTGCCGAGGGCTTTGAGAGTAGGGAATGGGCAGTGGGCATGCGTGGGCACGAAGTGTCTTTTGGCGGTGATTAAGCTGTCCTGCATTGGCAATGTGATGATGGTTGCCCACAAGGAACCACTGAACTAGTCGCATGTCACGTTGTCTGTGACTTTTCTTTCAGGTGACTCAGGCTGTCGCAAAGCTGGGCATGTCCCAAATTCCTCAGAAGGATCTTCTGGAGACTGTTCATGTGAGAGAGCCAGGAACTGCAAAGAAGTCCAGGCAGGAGCTGCCTCCTCCTCCCCCGCCCAAGAAGAGACAGATCCATGTGGACATGGAAGCTAAGAAAAAGTGAGACCCCAGAGAGAAACCTCCCGACTCAGTGCTGCACACAGAGCGTTTGGTAGTCGCTACTTGCTTGGTGCTAGTCTCGAATCCGATGCACGTTTACGTAGAGTCATCGTTACGCAAGCTCAGTCCTAGACTGCTTCCCCCCTTGCCTTTGTCTTCGGAGCATCCTTTTCACACCAGCTGAGCATCGAAACTGTCCTGGGTGATTTATTTTGCCCTGTGTTCAATGTGGAGACCTACGTAGTGTGATCCTTTTCCTTCCTCCATCGTTTACCTTAGAAGGATATGACCATGAGCATTCTTCATTTATTCTTTCTTTCATAATTTAAAAATTTGACAATTTGGTTTTCAACTTTTTAAAATTTATTTGCAAGGAAAGAGAGAGAGAGAGAGAGATAGAGAGAGAGAGAGAGAGAGAGAGAGAGAGAGAATGGACATGCCAGAGCCTCTAGGCACTGCAAAGGAACTCCAAATTCATGGGCCACTTTGTGCATCTGGCTTTATGTGGGTTCTGGGAGATTGAACCCTCGTCATTAGGCTTTGCAGGCAAGCGCCTTAACCTCTGAGCCATCTCTCCAGCTCAACAATTTGACTTTTGGCTAGATTTCTTCTTTGTGAATCTCCTTCCTCTTCTCACCATTAAGAACATAACATTTTGGAGAAATAATGCGTTTCGGGTCTCCTGTTTTCCAACCTTCTCCTTTTTTTTTTTTTTTTTTTTAAAGATTTAGAGAGACTTTATTAGATTAAGAGAAGAAAAGCACAGAGAACTCCTGCCATGTGGAAGGCAGTAGGGGGTGAGGGTTCCTCCTTCCTTATCCCCCCCCCCATATTTTCCTTGTTAATTCCTGTGTCAGATTTATTAGTGGATTCTTCATGTTTGGTTTAAGGATCTATCTTTAGTTAAAATGTTTCTTTTTGTCTTACTGATTTAAAAAAAACCTAGATCTTTAAATATTTATATTTATATTTATTTATTTATTTGAGAGAGAGGAAAAGAGAGAATAGGTGAACCAGGGCACCCAGCCACTGCAAGTGAACTCCAGATGCATGCACCACCTTGTGCATCTGGCTTACGTGGGTCCTGGGGAAATGAACCTGGGTCCTTTGGCTTTGCAGGCAAGTGCCTTAACTGCTAAGCCATCTCTCTCTAACCCAGAACTCTAGATCCATCCAGGGATGGATTGATGCAGACATTCCTTCAGTTAATTCTTGGAGAAATCGAGGTCTAAGCAGATGCACTTCATTGTAGTAGACGGCATCAGGAAGGTAGCTAGCTAGCTAGCTAACTGTCGTCCCTATCATCTTTCTACTAACTGAGGACTATGATTTCCAACAATCTGGCTATCTGGTACTGAGATCTGTGCATCACCCTTACTTGTTGTGAAGGCCGACTTTAACTTGATCTCCAAAGTCCTTTTGCATGAAGGGTCTTTAGATGCCTTTCCTCTTCCCCGTAGGACTAAATGCGAGTCTGTCTGTAGTTAAGCTGACAGGTGGAATGTGGCATGGGTCATGTCCCCAGAGCATCATAAAATCCCCCACATGTGTGAACCGAAAACATGGGACTCAGACTTCTCTGTAATAAAGGGGAGTTATTGAGTGGCTACAGATGCAGTAAGAAAGGACCAACAGATTCTGGGATAAGTCTGGAAGCTTCCAGCACCAAAACGAATCAGCATATGGAAGTGGGTATATTGGAACTAAGAGCTAGGGGCATTTTTGTAATGAGAATGTGGAGAAGGAAAATCTAAGCAGTTTACTCTGAGCTTAGAATGGGTGCACATAAGCAGGGAGGAGAATGCAAGGCCAGGAAGGTTTGGGGATAGGCAGGGTGCACAGTCCATGAGATGCATTGTTGTTTTTGGATTCACTGGTGTCAGTAGCTTTCAGTTGCTTTTTGGTTATGTAAATCCAGACTTCTTGATACACTGTGCAGAAGCTTCCGATGACTGGTCTCTGTGATTCTTGACCATATTGTTCATTAGAAGTCCTTGACAGTCTTCACCATTCGTAGCTCACGAACTTGCTTCCCCTTCATTTTCTCTTACAAGGAGAGCTGCTAAGCACAGCCATTGTTCCTTCTATCCTAAAGCCCTGGTGGGATTTCTCAATCATTCCTGTGAATTCCTAGAATGAGCACTTAGCAAATTCTTTTGTTATTACCTGTCACTTTCCATTGCTTCCTAGTGACTGGAAGCTCCTTGAAGGCTGAGAGGTGTGTGTCTGATTCACTGGGCTGTGTTAGCCCAGCCCAGAGCCTGAAATACAATGTCTAGGTAACTTTATGTAGTTAATAAAAGAGGACATTCAGCCTTGGAATGTTTACGCTTGCTCTCTTCTGTGATTATCTAACCAAGCCTGGTTTTCACTGTCTATAACAGTTAATAGAAATGCAATTGATTCCTAGTAATAATTTAAGAATTAATGTAATCATTTTATGGATGTTAGGGCATCATTAGTCTTAGGGGTCCTTGTGTGATCTTATTTCGTGTGCTTTCTCTGTGTTTGGGCACCATCAGAAAACACCTCCCTAATGGGCATTTGAGTTGTTCTTTCTTGGGCCATGTGGCACAACAGAATGAAGCCAGTGGGTAACATCTGAATCTTGACTCAGGTTTGATGCTGTGAGTGCAGAACTGTTGACCTGGACGTTGAAATCAAAGACTGCCATTCAGACCATGGAGATCAAAGACTACAGGAAGATGCAGGAGACTTCAGAGATGAAAAAGAAGCTGAAGGTAAAGCAGAAAACAAAAATGTTCTTGTGGATAAAATAATTCATCGTGCCAGACTGGCAGTTGGCATAGAGATGGTATAGGATCCAGGAGCTTCCTGTTGGAAAAAAAAAAATGGCCCATAGATAACTTTCAGAATACCAATGCGTTTTGCATCTTTTAGTCTCAGCCTGTTATGAGGCCCCCATGTAGAGGGGACATTTCTTTCTTCCTTTTCCTTTTTCTCCTTCAACCATTGAGTTGTACTGTAGGGCACACTTCCTAAGGTGATCCACTTGTAGTTGGTATTTTTTAAAACTTGTTTATTTCTGTATAACCTGGCACCTAACAGTTTATGACTGCTGTTCCAAAGATCCCTAGATCTGGGTAATTTGGTTTGTAACAGTTTATGACTATATTATTCCAAAGATACTTATGACTTTGTTACTCCAAAGATACTTTGCCTTGTATATACTCAAATATTTACCATCTCACAATGTACTTAATATATTCTCTTTACTCAAAGCAACACAGACAGATTTTAAAAAAATGAATTAAAACAGCGGTTTGTATCTATGGATCTGCCAACTATGGATAAAATTTATTAGAAAAAGAATTTCTAGAAAGTTTTAAGCAGCAAAAGTTGAATTTGCTGCATACCAAGCACTATGCCTAAGTCTGGAAGAATGCAGTAACATACTAGGTCACCCTATTGTGGCCTCCCTTCCCACTGCTCACAATGCCCGCCCCCCTCCCCCACTTCTCTCTCCAGCAGACCTGGTTAGAGCACTGCTCATCTTGTGTAAGAGACATTGAGACCTAGGATGACTGTGTCTCAGCTAAACGTGTACACATTTTTCCTTGTCACTTTCACTGATTGAAAAAAATAGTATAGCCGGGTGTGGTGGCGCATGCCTTTAATCCCAGAACTCAGGAGGCAGAGGTAGGAGGATCTCTGTGAATTCGAGGCCACCCTGAGACTCCATAGTGAATTCCAGGTCAGCCTGTGCTAGAGTGAGACCCTACCTCGAAAAAACAAAACGAAACAACAACAAAAAAAAAGTATAAAAAATTGTATAAGAACTCTGTATCTAGTCTTTACACTGTGTTAAGTATGTTACATTAACCAGAAATGATGTGCGTGTGAGGGAGGATGTTCATAGATGTGTGCTAATAGTACATTATTTTACAGAGAGGACTTGAGTGTCCTCTGATTGCGTGTTCACAGGGGATCTAGTAACCAATCCCCCACAGACAGATCCTGAGGAACCACTATATTACAATAAAGAACTACTCCAACAGAGAACAAAATTATGCTTTCATGTGGGTTCTAAAGCATATGCTGATTAGTAAAAAACTATCTAGGAAATGTGCTTGTGGTTAAAATTTGTCTTAGAATTAGATCCTGGACTGAAAGTACCACCCCAAATAACCCTGAAGCTCAAAATCGTTCTCTTGTGCCTTAAATTTTCCTTGGTGATCTCTGTAATAACATGTTCAGTTTGGTCGACTCAAACCATTATTGTTATGGTGTGAAATACTCAACCTATGTGTGTGAATACATTATCTTCAATCCAGAATGCTAATTTTAATTATTTCCTCTTGATCAGCACTTATCATTGCAATGCGCATTTAAAAAATATCTATTTATTTGCATGTGCACACATGTGCATGTGTACATGGGTGCTCCAGGGCCTCTTGTTCCTTCCTACAAGCCAACACCTGTTGCTTCTGCCATTTTTTGCATCCAGTTAACATGGGTGGGTTGGGAATTGAACCTGGGACAGCGGGCTTTGCAAACAAGCACCTTTAACCAATGAGCCCCCTTGCTGCCCCCATATAGTGTGCATTTTATCTTATAAAAGAAACTGAGTTTTATAGTTACTGCCACTATTGTATTTTGAATTAACTTTTTTTCAGATTTATGCGCCTCTGAATGTTGGAGGGTATCCTGGGATGGCATAGTATTTCCTTGTAGTATTTTAAAGAAAGTGAGGTTAGCATTCAAAGTAATGGGCTTCATTCTTGCATTTTCATACATATAGGTCACTGCATTTTGCTCTTAATCACCTCCCTTTCATTTGGCTCTCCTCTTTCTCCCTGTCCCCACCCCTTGCTGACTCTCTTTCTTTCCTCTGACAGTCCCTCTGTTTATATATCACATTGTAATGGGGTTTGCGGAGTTCAGGAAGGTCCTTGAACTGCAAACCCTGAGTTTGTGTCTGCTTTTAACCAAAGAAGTGGATAAACCAGACGGAGAACTAAGAAGGATAATTCATGAACCATTGCAATTTTATTCAGGAATACACAAGGAAGAGAGAGGGTCTGCGGACTGAGGAAGGGGCAATGGATACACCCATGTGGCCCAAGAACCCACGTGGGAAGTGAGCATGTGTGTGAAATAGGAAAATGGATTTAGAGAGAAGAGAAGGAAGTACGGAGAGCTCCTGCCACGTGGAGGGCAGGAGGGATAGAGAGCCCAGGTGGGAGTAGGGAGGCTCACCAGGATGGGGATCTGGAAGTTCAGGAGAGGTGAACAGCCAACAGAAAAGAAAGGGGGGGTCTGCCCACCTATAAGGATCTATACATAGTCTTACTGTGGTGGGCTTTACCCAAAGACTCAGGTGAGTCTGAGAGAGACCTGACTGGTGTCGACTCAGGTGCCTGGCTCAGATAGAGGTCAAACCATGAAGCCAAGTTTTGAGGCTGAGTTTAACCAAGCACAATGCCAGAATCAGATCTGAATTCTAGGAAAGGGGAACTAACTCCCTCCTAAGAAGGTCTCAGGTTGTTTATGGAAAACCAGGTCTAGGAAACTCCTTTAAGTCTAAGGAGAGGAGAGATCCTTCTGTGATCTCTAGCAAAGTGGAGTTTATGAGGGAAGACTTAAGGATTACCCAGAAAAGTACCTGACTCCCTCTCAACAAGTATTCCTTTATTATTATTATTGTTTTCATAATTTCTGTCTCTCTTATGGCCCCCTTTCTACCTTCGTCATCTATGTGTCCGCACAGATACAACTTGGAATCGTACACACATTTGGAGTCCACATAGGATAGAAAACGTGGTATTTGTGTTTTGAAGTTTACTTATTTTGCTTGACACAATGACATCTAGGTGGATTTTTTTTCTTTTTGGTTGTTGTTACAAGTGCTATTGTTGTATTTTTTCTTCATGGCTGAAGAAAACCTCATTGTATATGCACATTGTATTTTCTTTCCTCATTCATTTGTTCATAGACATCCAGGCTGGTTCTGCTTCTTAGCTGTTGTGACTATTGCAGACATAAACACGGATATGGAAATCATTCTAGTATTTTCTTAGGTAAACTTTGAAATACCTAAAGAAAATTCAAAAGGGGCACTCAACATAAAATTTAGAAAGAGCATCAAAATGATATTGAGAAGAAAGTTTTCAGTATTCTTATATTTGGATTTTATTTCCAGGGATTAGAAAAAGAACAGACAGAAAGAACCCTTCAACTGGATGAATTAAACCAAACTGGGCAAATCCTTCTGGAGCAAATGGGAAAAGGTGAGACTCTGGTGGTTTTTTTTCTTTTTCTTTTTCTTTTTCTTTTATTTCAGACTTTTTATATAGTGAGATTGGATAATTTCACTTTGACATATGAAGCATTTAAGGCTGTAATGCTTTTTTATTGGCTAGATAAAATGTTTTCAAGGGTTTTTTTTTAGCCAACAGAATTTTATATATATAAAAAAGAAATCTTATGCTAAAGCTTTTTATTAAAAACAGGTAAATAAAATATTTTAAAATGGGCTGGAGAGATTGCTCAGTGGTTAAACACTTGCTAACAAAGCCTGCAGGCTTGGGTTAAATATTCCTGAGCCACTGTAAAGCTAGACACAGTGGTGGCACGTGTCTTGAGTTCTTTTTGTGAGTGGCAGAGGCTCTGGTAAGGCCCTCTCTCTGTCTCTCAAATTAAAAACAGATAAAAGTGAAGCTGTCCTGCTTTCCTATAGGGGTCAGAAACCCCCAAAGTTTAGCATAGCGCTTAAAATCCAGTGAGGAGAGAATTTTAAAACCTTCCCCTCTAGGGGTAAATCAGGATTGTTTTCTCCCCCAGGGAGGTCACCAAAAGGGAAATTTATGTGGGCCTACTTTGGAAATGAAATTACACTAAGGTAAACCTGGTAATAGCGGAGTTTTGATTACTGATTTACTATAAAGACCTTTTTCTTTTCTTTTTTATTTTTTGGTTTTTTGAGGTAGGGTCTCACTCTAGCCCAGGCTGACCTGGAATTCACTATAGAGTCTCAGGGTGGCCTCGAACTCACAGCAGTCCTCCTACCTCTGCCTTCCGAGTGCTGGAATTAAAGGTGTGCGCCACCACGCTAGGCTAAAGACCTTTTTCTAGTTGAATTTGATAAATGCTACTTGGATTTTTTTTTTATTTTTTCTCCATTTTTATTAATATTTTCCATGATAACAAAAAAAATCCCATGGTATTACCCTCCCCCCTTTCCCCTTTGAAATTCCATTCTCCATCATATCCCCTCCCCATCTCAATCTTTCTACTTACATATATACAATACCAACCTAATAAAAGCCCTCCTCCCTTTCTTTCTCTTCCCTTTCTATCTCCTTTTTTAACTTACTGGCCTCTGCTACTGAGTTTTTTCCTTCTCACACAGAAGCCCAATCATCTCTAGCTAGGATCCACATATGAGGGAGAACATGTGGCGCTTGGCTTTCTGGGCCTGGGTTACCTCACTTAGTATAATTCTTTCCAGATCCATCCATTTTTCTGCAAATTTCATAACTTCATTTCTCTTTACTGCTGAGTAAAACTCCATTGTATAAATGTGCCATATCTTCATTATCCACTCATCAGTTGAGGGACATCTAGGCTGGTTCCATTTCCCAGCTATTATAAATTGAGCAGCAATAAACATGGTTGAGCAAGTATCTCTAAGGTAATGAGATGAGTCCTTAGGATATATGCCTAGGAGAGCTATAGCTGGGTCATATGGTAGATCAATCTTTAGCTGTTTTAGGAACCTCCACACTGATTTCCACAATGGCTGGACCATATTGCATTCCCACCAACAATGTAGAAGGGTTCCTCTTTTTCCACATCCCCGCCAACATTTATGATCATTTGTTTTCATGATGGTAGCCAATCTGACAGGAGTGAGATGGAATCTCAATGTAGTCTTAATCTGCATTTCCCTGATGACTAGGGATGTAGAACATTTTTTTAGATGCGTATATGCCATTCGTATTTCTTCCTTTGAGAATTCTCTATTTAGCTCCATTTCCCATTTTTTGATTGGTTTGTTTGATTCCTTATTATTTAACTTCTTGAGTTCTTTGTATATCTTAGATATTAATCCTCTATCAGATGTATAGCTGGTGAAGATTTTTTCCCATTCTGTAGGTTGCCTCTTTGCTTTCTTCACCGTGTCCTTTGCAGTGCAAAATCTTTGTATTTTCATGAGGTCCCAGTGGTTAATCTGTGGTTTTTTTGCCTGAGCGATTGGGGTTGTATTCAGAAAGTCTTTGCCAAGTCCCTACTTGGATTTTTTTGCAAGCAATAAAGACTTCCTCCCATCCCCTCATTCTCAAACCCCTCTCCCCCCACTGGCTCAGAGGACTCTTCTCCTCAAACTTATCTTTCCTATTGTGGACATATAGTTTGACACACACCTCTTCCTTCGTGTAGCTTGAAAAGACGTCTCCCTCTGTTTTCTTTTTCTTTTCTTTCCCCTCCCCTTTTCTTTCTTCTGAGAGGTTTATTTTGGCTCCTGGGTGAACAAAGAAGGGGTGGCCCCATATCTTCACATGAAGGCAAAAGACAGAGCTCTCACCTCAGTGGGGATAAGAAAGAGTTTACTCTGGAGCCGTGAATGACCGTGGCCCAGGAACACCGATTTTGGTTACCCCAATTTCATGTTCGAACTTGTTAACAATTTCATGAATGTTTTATAGTTACAGAACAAAAGAAAGTCATAAATCAAGTTACTTTTTTAAAAAAAATATCTTATTTATGGGGCTAGAGAGATGGCTTAGCGGTTAAGTGCTTGCCTGTGAAGCCTAAGGACCCCAGTTGGAGGCTCCACTCCCCGGGACCCACATTAGCCAGATGCACAAGGGGGCGCACGCGTCTGGAGTTCATTTGCAGTGGCTGGAGGCCCTGGTGCACCCATTCTTTGTCTGTCTCTATCTTGTCTCTTTCTCTCCCTGTCTGTCGGTTACTCCTAAATAAATAAATAAATAAATAAATAAAATATTTACATGAGAGAAAGAGAGAGAGGGAAGGAGAAAGAAAATGGGTCCAGCCATTGCAAACAAACTCCAGATGCGTGCACCACCTTGGGCATCTGGCTTATATGGATACTGGGTAATCGAACCTAGGTCTTTAGGCTTCACAGGCAAGCACCTTAACTGCTAAGCTCAGTCCACAAAGTGGAGAAATAACCACAGGATTTGATGCTATCTCATGATATTCTTATCCCTTGGATTGGTGGAAGCTAGGGGTCTGTTTTTATATTCCAAAAAAAGATCACACCTGATCAACTGATAGACACTGAGGTGGGCAGTAATGGCTGTTGAGGGCCTAAAGATTGCCTAAGATAATTTGGCTCTGATCCTGCAACATTCCATCTCCTACAGGAGATCATCAGTCCATTCAGCCTTGTCTGAGGCAGATGTAGCACTTTTGGGGAACTTCAGTTCACAGTGGAAATGCAGACAGAAATCCTTTTCCCCACAAACAGGATCCCCTATGCAAGGGCGAGTGGGAAGGGGCCAGGCTCACCATTCCTGTCAGTTTCTGAGAAAGGGCACCTAGAAAGATGGGTCTTGTGTACTGGTTCCTCATTCTAATAGTGTTTGTTAGAATTAGCTGGCTGAGAGCCTTTTACTCTACCTGTATTGAGCTCCTGGGGCTGGCCCCTTGGCCACAGTGGCATAGGCTTAGCCTGTTGCTGCTGCTCAGCTCTGACTTCTCAAGCATTGTAAAAATAATATTTTATGAGAGAGAGAGTGGGAGAGAGAACGGGTGCATCAGGGCCTCTTGCTGTTGTAAATGAACTCCAGACTCATGCTCCATCTTGTGCATCTGGAAAGTCAAACCCAGCCTGATGGCTTTGTAAGCAAGCGTCTTTTGTCACTGAGCTATCTTCCCAGCCCGCTTTTACTTTTTCCACATACTTTCTTTTTGGTTTGTTTGTCTTTTGAAATAAGGTCTTGCTATGTGGCACAAGCCTAGAACTTGCAATTTTCCTGCCTTAGCCTCCAGAGTCATGGGACTGTACGTGTGTATTTCCATGCCTGCCTTTGTTGTCCCTTTTTGGCAATTAATAAAATAAATTGTTTCATTATTACTGCTTTTGGGGTTTTCTTTTCTTTCTTTGTTTTCCCTTCAAGTTTAAAGTTGACCTCAAACTTACTAAGTAGCAGAGGATGATTTAGAACTTCTGAAACCCCTGACTTTACCACCCGAGTGTGGGAATTGTAGCTGTTAGGGATCAAATCCAAGGCTTTATTTACACTGGACAAAGCACTCTATCAACAAGCTTCATCCACAGCCCTGGTTGGCTTTTGAATCATCAACCTTTTTAGACTGTGATGTTCCATCTAACTCTGAATCCTGGAAACAAAACAAAATTTAAATACAAGTTTTGCTTTGAGAAGATGCAAATTTGATACTTCCATTATTGCTTGCCCTCATCTCATCCTGTCCAGCTTAGAGTAAAGGAGATTTAAACTTTAATTGGTTTGGAGGGGCCAGATGAGCAGCTCATGCTACATTGGGACTTAGTCACTGAGACGTCTTTAGCCGCCCTGGAACCTGAAATGACTCTTACCAGCTTTTGGATGAGTGGTGGTGATTTTCTATCAGAAATTTAATTTACCTGCTTACGTTTCTTCCTCATTTAGCATAAACTGCCCTGACCATGCCTTAGTACAGCCCACATCTCCGTTGTTTGCATAATTCTTAAGAAAATGGTGATGTGCTTTCTTTGTGGTGTCTATTAACAGGGAAAAGTAAATGTGGCCTGTGGTGTGAATGCTTTGTCCAGGTCTGGTATTCTGTTACCCGTGTGGCGGGGGACAGTGAACTTCAGGAGCTGACGTGGGTGGTATATTTAAGTTATGTCTTGGTGTTTGCATTTCTGATTTTCAGTGGATATAGTGTGTTAGAGAATTTCTGAATTTATATTGCCCATGGAACACTAGTGACCTTTTGTTTTCCAAGATACGGTTTATTTTTCATTTGCGCTCTCGTTACTGTGGATTTTTGGTCACATATGTTTACAAAGCATCATTGTTTTTCTGTCTTCCTACTCAGATAATGAAAATGTTTCAGCAGGCGTGTTCTCTGATATAAAGATCCCATTGCCTGTTCCACATTCTTCCTCATACCCATTTGAAGGTATTTTATACCAATGGAATGACTATGGATAGACCTTATTCCATAGCTTCTTATCATTTCTAGGAGCATTCTGAATCTTTCAAATAAATGAGGCATATTTATAATCTTGTTATCAAACAGTGACATTTTAGGAATGTTCATTTTAAGTAGCTAATATTACCACTGTTTTGATTTTTTTTGTTGTTTCTTTTCTTTTTGTTTTTTTTTTTGAGGTAGGGTTTCACTCTAGTCCAGGCTGACCTGGAATTCACTCTGTAGTCTCAGGGTGGCTTCAAACTCATGGCGATTCTCCTACCTCTGCCTCCCGAGTGCTGTGATTAAAGGCGTGTGCCACCACGCCCGGCTGAGAAAGATTCTTTGTTTTTTAAAAAATACTTTAAAAATATTTCATTTATTTATGGAGAGGGAGAAAGAGGCAGAGAGAGAGAGAGAGTGGACACACCAGGTCCTCTAGCCACTGCAAATGAACTCCAGATGCATGCGCCACCTGTGCATCTGGCTCACGTGGGTACTAGAGAATTGAACCTGGGTGCTTAGGCTTCATAGGCAAGCATTTTAGCTGCTAAAACATCTCTCTAGCCCTGATTTTTCATTTACTTATTTATTTTTGAGGTAGAGTCCCACTTTAGCTCAGACTGACCTGAAAATTCATTCTGGAGTCCCAAGTTGACCTCAGTCTCACAGAGATCCTCCTACCTCAGCCTCAGGATTAAAGTGTGTGCCACCAGGATGGGATGATGTTTTTGACATTTGTTTGTCTCTGGATGACATGACCCTTGGCTTCTGCCTTCACTTTCCTACATGCACCTGGTGCTTCCCTGCAAAGGGAATTCTTGTCATCCATTTTGTATGAGTTGCTTCCTCATTGATGGAAAAAAAAATGCCCAACCAGAAGCAGGTTAGGGGAAGAAAGAGTTGGTTTTGGCTTAGAGTTCCAGAAGGGAGAGTCCTTCATGGTGGGAAGATCATGGCAGGCACAGGAAACTGGTGTCATATCTTCATAGCAGCAGGGAGGAAGTAGAAACAAATCAAGGCTGGTGCACAGTCAGCTTTCTCCTTTTTATACAGTCCTGGACTCTGGCCCAGTTAAGGTGGGGTTTCTTACCTTAATTAACCTAATTAAGATTTCATCCTTCACAGATATACACAAAAGTTAATGTAATCGACATCACGCCTCCCACGAGATCCTAGGTCCTGTCAGAGTGACAGTCCTCACAGTCACCATAAGCTGCTTCCTGGTTTTGCTAGCCATCTGAGGGTCTACCTGCTGACGTCAGAGCCCCAGACAAATCCAGGTTCCTGAGTTCATTTCCCTGCATCAGCTTATGAGCTAGTAGAGTGTTAGCGTGCCAAGTATGGAAGTATTCTACGGAAGAGGAATTTTAAATTGCAACTTTATCGTATGAACGTATTGAATATTGGTCATATTCCAGTTGGATTATACTCTTATGTTCCCTCCCCCCTTGCCACTATTCCAAGGAGGGTCCTCTTCAGTGGGGTTATTGGTATTCACCATGGGGTCATGAACGCATCAGTCAGTCTCTGTGGGGGTGACGATGCCCCAGAATACAACTTTCCACTCTGTGGCTCTTACATTCTTTCCCCCTCCTCTTCCACAATGTTCCCTGAGCCTTGGAAGGGATGTTGTCAATTTCCTTCAATATTGAGCTGTCAGCACCCTTGGTTTTTTGCTTTGATGAGTCTTTAGTCTCCTCAGTGTCTACCACCATCTCCCCGGAAGATGATCTCAGGCTAGCAGTGAGAGCAGCACTGATGTTTAAATCGCCACTTCCTCTGTCATGTTTCCTGAAGGGGCACAACTCTTGAACTGCTATTTCAGCAAAGCCCCCATCCCAAGTCAACAAGTTGAAACAGACCTGTTTATTTTTAAGTGGATCATTGTGATTTTTAATGTTTTTATTTAATTTAATTATTTTTTGTGGGGGGGAAGAGGCAGAGTGAAAGAAAGAGAGAGAATGGGCTAGCCAGGGCCTCCAGACACTTCAAATGAACTATAGATGCATGAGCCACCTTGTGCATCTAGCTTATGTGGGTACTGGGGAATTGAACCTGGGTCCTGAAGCTTCACAGGCAAATGCCTTAACTACTAAGCCATCTTTCGAGCCCATAAGTTTTATTCATTGTGTTGAAAGGGGCTGGGGGGGGGGAGTGACATTTCCTTATTTTTGACTTTGTGAGAATGTGGAGAACAAATTCCAAGCCAGTTCGGTAAATATTGTCTGAAGTGTCTATTTATTTATTTTTCTCTCTGAAGAGGGTCTTTCAACCTGAAGAAATCCAGAGAGTCCTGGAAAGGGTGTCGTTGGAATGGAAGATGGTGTCTCAGCTCCTGGGAGATCTGGCCAGAAAGATCCAGCTCCATGAAGATATAAATGCATATTTTAAACAGCTTGATGCCCTTGAAAAGGTCATAAAAGTGAAGGAAGAGTGGGTGCAGCACACACCCTCTTCTGAATTACCCCGACACTCCCTGCTGGGTCTCAAGGATTCCTGCCAGGTAAGGAGCCCACCACCTGGACCATGCCAGCTTGCTGTGCCCAGTCTCACATATGAACGTATCCTATATTACTGAACTTAAAAATCCGTTCTGATTAACTTCCTGCGGGAAGGCTCTTCCTCACTGACTGAGTGAAGGAACGTGTTTTCTCTTCCTTAGCGGGAGCTGACAGATCTCCTCGGCCTCCACCCCAGAATTGAGACGCTGCGTGCAAACTGCTCAGCCCTGAGGTCTCGGCCTTCTGCCCCTGGTTTTGTCCAGCAGGAGTTCGATGGCTTGCTGAGCCGCTTCCAGGCCGTGCAGAAAGCATTAGAGGCTCGCCAGCGACAACTGGAGAGTGGTAAACCTTAGCGTCTTTCCACAGTGGTTGCACTGTCTCTCCTCTCAGTTTATCTTACTCTAAAAATTACTTCTGGGGCTGGGGGAGATGGCTCAGCAGTTAAGATGCTTGTCTGCAAAGCCTAAGGACCTGGGTTCGATTCCCCAGTGCCCAGGGAAAGCCAGATACACAAAGTGGTGCTTGTATCTGGAGTTTGTTTGTAGCAGTTGGAGGCCCTGAAGTGCCCATGTTCTCATTCTCTCTCTCTCCCCTCCTTGCAACTAAATTAAAAAACAATTTTTTTTTAAAGATAGGACAGAACTCCAAACGTGGTTCTCCTCTTTAAAAAATGAAAAGTAAAATTACTTCTACTATTTAGAACTTTAGGGGGCTTCACGTTTCCTCTGCATCTGTCTGGTCCAAGGTCTTCAAGTACATTCAGACGATTTTCTGCGTTGACACTTGACTGTAAATACACAGTTTTCACATGCTCCCAAACTGTGTAGCTAGTCTAGACTTTATAAGTATTTTCTTGTGGCATTGGGATGAAGCCCAGGACCCCATGCATGCTGGGTAACTGCTTGGTCACTAAGCCACACCCCTAGGGAGTTTTCAAACTCCTTAGGGAGTTCTCAAAGGAGAAACCAGTGTTGTGTCTTCTTTGAGTCATTCCCAGTAAGAGCAAACAGGATGGTCATCAATTTCTGTTTGCTCAAAGTGGTTGAGGTTTTAGGGTTACCATCCCTTCTTTTAATAGAAATCGTGCTCTTTCTGATTCCGAGTTCTTAGTTTGGGAATAAACCTGGTTTTGGAAAACTGCACAGTCACTTTCTAGTTGTTGGACAGAATACCCAATCATAAAACAGCTGATGGGAAGAAAGGGTTTATTTCAGCCTACAGTTTTTCCAAAAATATCTATTTATTTGCAGGGGGAGAAAGACAGAGAGAAGGGGCACACTAGGGCCTCCTGCCACTGCAAACAATCTCCAGATGCTTGCTGCTTTATGCATCTGGCTTTACATGGCTACTGGGACATCAAACCCAGGCCATCAGGCTTTGCAAGCAAGCACCTGTAACCATTGAACAATCTCTCCAACCTCAGCTTACAGTTTTTTTTTTCTAGGTAGGGTCTCACCTAGAATTCCAGGCTGACCTAGAATTCACTGTGTAGTCTCAGGGTGGTCTGGAACTCACAGCTGTCCTCCTATCTCTGCCGTCCGAGTGCTGGGATTAAAGACGTGTACCACCATGCCTGGCTCCCACCTTAGAGTTTCGAGGGGAAGTTTCCTCATGGCAGGGAAAGCTTGACAGAGCAGGCAGCTGGTTCCCATTGTCACATATCGGTGGGGAGGAGCAAGCCTGTGAGCTAACTCATCACACCTGCTAGGGCTGGACCAGTAGCACACCTCTTACAGCAAGGCTCCACCTCCCAAAGGCCCCACAAGCTGGGAACTAGGGAGATTTCATCACAAACATTTGAGGTTATGGGGGGGAGCATTCCACACTCAAACCACCACAAAAGCTAACTGTTAGGGGTTTTGAAAGCTCATCCCTGTCATGTTATGAATTGTCTCTCTTTAGCTGCTGTGTAAGTTGGGAATTGCGTTGAAATCTCTATTGTTACGGGCAGTACAAACTCAAAACTGTAGCCATGACCCTCTGCCTTACGTTGGCTGTTGATGATTGCGGAAGGGCATGAGGGATGTGGAGGTTTGCATGTTAGGCATATGTGTCACGTGGCTCTTCTCCTGAACGTCCTTGTTCATGGAAATCAGTTAACCTAGAGTGGGACATAAGTACCTGAAAGAATTTCTTTCTCAACTCACTAGTCCTAGCTGGTCTCCTAGTTTTGACAAGGATCAAGGCAGCTCAACGTTCCCTGCTGGATGGCTTCACCGCTTTGTCCTTCAAAAGCAGCTTGCTTCCCTCCTGTACAAGCGAGGCCTGTGTGGGGTTTTCACACCAGAGGCAGGGGAGACCTTGTTCCAGCCGGCCGTGGCTCTGTTTGCTTCTCAGATGACGTGGGGCAGCCTGGCCACAGTGTTCCCATACAGTACCCATCACTCTGTGGGTGGGTTTGTCTGTACACGTGAGCAGGCAGGAAGGTCGATGCTGGGCTCTTTGCTTTCTTTTCTGCACTGTGTGGCAGTTGGGGAAGAAGAGATCGTGAGGGACAAAAGAAGCATTGTCCTTCCAGCTTCATAGAGGCATTTCATCATGATGAAACGAAAAACAAAATGTAGCGAGTTAGTTACTATTTCGACCATCAACATCCGCGGGAATGAAGTCACTATCTGTCTTCCTTTAGAAAGGCCAGTGGAATGACCTATTTTATTCACTAATCGAGATCCTCTTCAACTTTGATCACTGGATCTAATTTGCTATCTAAGGCAATCCACTTACAGTATACTGAATTAATGGTGTAAGTGACAACATGAAGTTCCTAACGTTGTTTTCTCTAAGTCAGTATATTTTTTAAAAGAACAGCACTGAAGAGCCAGCCTGGGCATGAATACTTGGAAACATTGAGAACACTGAAAGAAATCCTAAATGATTTGGAAAACAAAGCCCAGACATCCCCGAGTGTCCTCGGTGATCTAACAATGGCGGAGAAGGCCCTGCAAGAAAGAAAGGTAATCTGTTTGAGGAGTCTCCTACCAATTCTGATAGTTCATACAGATTGTGAAGTGCATTTTCAGTGACATTTAAAAAATTGGGGGGGCTCGAGAGATAGCTTAGTGGTTAAGGTGCTTGCCTACAAAGACTCAGGACCCAAATTTGACTCTCCAGATCTCAGGTAAGCCAGACACACAAAGGTGAAGAAAGTGCAAGGTCACATATTCCCACTAGGTGACACAAGTGTCTGCAATTTGATTGCAGTGGCTAAGGCCCTGGTGCACCAATTCTCTCTGTCTCTCTCTCTCTGTATACAAAATAAAAAAAAAATAATTTTAGGGGTTGGAGAGATGGCTTAGCGGTTAAGCGCTTGCCTGTGAAGCCTAAGGACCCTGGTTCGAGGCTTGATTTCCCAGAACCCACGTTAGCCAGATGCACAAGGGGGTGCACGCGTCTGGAGTTCATTTGCAGTGGCTGGAGGCCCTGGCACGCCCATTCTCTCTCTCTCTCTCTCTCTATCTGCCTCTTTCTCTCTCTGTCTGTTGTTCTCAAATAAATAAACAACAAAAAATTTTAAAATATGTATATATATATGTATATATATCATTTTTAGAATTGTTCATTTTTGGTTAAGAAATTTCTTATAATTTGAACATTAATTATTGCAATATACGATCTCAGATAAAAGGAAAGTTACTAAGTGTTAATAGGAGAAAAAAGTCTTCTTTTAAAATTATCATAAAATTATGAACTTGCTCATTCATTATCTGTTGAAATATCTCTTTTAAAATGATGTATATTCATTGGATACATTATATATATTTATTTATTTTTAACTCTAACCCAGCCTGACTCGGAACTCACTCTGTAGCTCAAGACTGGTCTGGAACTTATAGGGATCCTCCTACCTTAGCCTCCACAGTATTGGGATTAAAGGTGTGTGCCACCATGCCTGGTGATACTTTCTTTTTGTTGTTGTTGTGTTTTTTTTTTTTTTTTTTTGGAGATAGCATCCCTGTAGCCCAGGCTGGCCTTGAACTCACATGGTAATTCTCATGCCTCAGCCTCCCAAGTGCTAGAACTACTGTTGTGAGTTCTATACCTTATATTTTCAAACTATTCTGTTGAATAAAAATGCTTTTCTGGTTCTTTCGTTGAGTGGCCTTAAGTCCTTCTACTGGATAAGAGACCACCCCTGGCTTTGCATACTTGGCCCACACTGGGTATGTTATTCCAGTGATTTTCAGTATACGGAATCTTTTATGTTGCCCACACACAGCATATGAAGGGAAGCTTTAACTTTTTCATTATGTCTTTCTTTTGTGAGTTTTTTTTAAACAATTCATTTTTTTTATAAATAAAATGCCCTCCCTCCTTTTTTCTGTATATAGCCATGCTATTACATCTACACAGAGAAATTGTTATACATATTTTTAATCTTTTGAAACTTTTTCTAGGCCCTAGATGAAATCCTTGAGAACCAAAAGCCCACATTATATAAACTTACAGAAGAAACAAAGGCATTAGAGAAAAGTCTGCTTCCTGATGTAGAAAAGGCGTATAAACAAGAATCTGAGGATATCCAAGGAAAGTGGAAGAAACTTAAGGCCAAGTTTTCCAAAGACTTACATTTGCTTGAAGAAATTACATCCAAACTCAGAGCTTTTGAGGTAAATCTAGGAGCCAGCAGGAGCTTAAGTTCATTACTGGGTAAATGGTGATATCTGAGTGTTTTGCATTCTTTCTAGTCATTTCTTATGTGCTGATGTTGGGATTAATAACTTGCTTATTAAAGTTTCCAGTGTGCTGATGAGCACATTCATTTCTTTTGCCTTGCAGAAGGAAAAAATAGTAAAAACAAACAAACAAACAAAAATCCACAAAGGGTTTAAAATGGACTTTCAGTATGGGGAGAGTCCATGACATACAGTTGTTGTGATAATGACCTGGAGTTGTAGAAGTTGCCCAGTCAGTAGCAGACACTGGTATCCTTGACGCTTTTTCTTCTAAAGGTCTTTGATGTTTGTGTATGAAAAACTTTTAAAACAAAAACAAAAACAAACAAACAAACAAAGAAACAAAAAATCCCAGCAAGAGATAAGTGTCAGACTGGAAAAACAGATTGTTCAAGGGACATGGAAATTCAGAATCAAGATCCTTTGTGTATCAGTTACTTTCTCATTGCTGAGGAAAAAAGTACCTGAGAAGAAGCAGCTTGTAGAAGGGAAACGTTTGTGCTGGCTCACAGCTTCAAAGGGTAGATCCACATCATGGTGCGGGGAGCATGGCAGGAGCAGGAATGTGGCATCACATCATCAAATCACATCATCAAATCAGCAGGGAAGAAGAAGGGACAGGAGGAGGAGGAGGGGGAAGAGGAAGAAGAGGAGAGGGAGTAGGAGGAAGAGGAAGCAGAAAAGGGAAGAACTGAGAAAGAGGGAGAGTGAGAGAATAGGTGTGCCAGGACCTCCAGCCACTGCAAATGAACTTCAGATGCTGACCACCCCCTTGTGCATCTGGTTAATAATATAGGTCCTGGGGACTCGAACCTGGGTCCTTTGGCCTTGAAGGCAAATGCCTTAACCGCTAAGCCATCCCTCCATCCCTCAATAAGTATTTTTTAAGTGAATGAAATCAAGTTAATAATGGGTAATTTCGATTTCGATAGAGAGACTTTAGCTCTCAAGAGAATTTGTGTAAAGGATATTGCTAAAAAAGGTGAAGAGACTGGAGGTGGAGATAACATGTACAAAAATGACTTTTATTTTAAATCAAAGCCAGAGAACAAGCAGTCTAAGAGAGGCTGGTTGTGCACCCCACTGTTGGGTTGTGACACCTGAAACTTTGACCCAAGAACAAATGGTAGCTCCAGTGAGTGACCACAAGAAAATACAGATGGAGGTGTGTGCGTGTGCATGTGCTTATATGTGTGTTGACAGGGAGGGGGTAGTTTTCATTATGTGCAAGTGTGCTTGTAGTCTGAGACAGCATTCAATTAAACCATTATGACTTATGAAGGAGAGCGAATTGTGGGTGTGTACTATTTTTGACTCTAACTCTGTGAGTGAATTCAGTTCTGTTTGAGTATTATTAGCTATAACAGTTCATAACTTTACAAATGAAACTTACTGTTGTCCATGATGCTAAAAATTTTGGTAATGGTCCTGTCATTGTCTTATGAGGGATATCCAATCCACACTGATTTTACCCAGCATCAGACATTTGTCTGGAGATGTGTTTGGTTGCCACTGCAAGCCAGGCATGCAGCTGACCAGCATGGAGCTCACCGAGGTAAACTGCCCTAGCCCCAAATGTCAGGCATTTTAAAGTTGAGCCATGCTGGGTGAGTTATTTTGATCTTTTTCAAACACCATCCATTTGTTTTAAAAATTTAAATCTCAGGTGTAGTTGGGGGAATTTCCAATTGATTCTTTTTTTTTTCTTTATTAATTAGTTTTGTATTCAGCAAATACAGTCAGTTTGGTACCATTATTAGGCTCATCCGTGACCTACCCCCTCCCCTTGGCCCCTCCTTGTTGAGGTATATGGGTCATGCATTGTGGAGTTAGCCCACAGTTATGGGTAAGCTAAATGTCTCTGCATCTCATGACCCAACGTGTGGCTCTGGCATTCTTTCCGCCCCCTCTTCTGCAAAATTTCCCTGAGCCATGTTGGGTTCATTTTTGGTCTGCTTCAGTGATGAGGTGTTGGGGGCCTCTGAGGCTCTGGCTCTCTGATTTGGTAGGAGTTGATTTTTCTCTGTGTTGATCTCCTTCCCCCTTGTGCTGGTATCCGGTTCATCAGGAAAACAGCACCCTTGCTTGTTTCGCCAATTTTTCTTAGTTTCAGCCAGGGCCCTTTGGAGGTATGATGGGGTGGCTCTCTCCTTAAGATCTACATCTTTCTTTCTCCGGGATTTGCAGCGCAGCTAAGCGGTCGCCATCTTGGCCGGAAGTCAAAATCTCCAATTGATTCTTAAACATACATGGGGATAACTAAATGTTTGCTATTATTTGAATATACAAAAGAGAGTCCTGGGGTTGTTGTCATCCAAATTTAGACTATTGCAGACTGGTTTTAGTACCATAACCAGTCTTAAGTACTTAATGTGACCCGTTACAGAGTGTGCTAAAATGTTTATTTGCATTAAAGATATTCAGCATCAAACTTGTGGGTCTTGAAATTCAGATGCTTTTTTATTATTACAGTAGCAGATTTTAACGTCCCATTATGTTTTAACAATATTGTTATTTAATTATTTGGTGGAGAGAGAGAGAGAATATGAGAATAGGCATGCCAGAGTATCTTGCCATTATAAATGAACACCAGATACATGCACTGCTTTGTGTATCTGTGCCTTACATGAGTACTGGGAAATCGAACCTTAGCTGGCTGGTTTTGCTAGCAAACACCTTTAACCACTGAGCCATCTCCTCAGTCACCCACTGTTTTTATATTTGCTTCTTTTTTTTTTTTAAAAAGAATTATTTGTTTGCATGTGTGTGTGTGTGTGTGTGTGTGTGTGTGTGTGTGTGTGTGTGGATAGATAGATGGAGAATGACAGTGGGGGTACCAAGGCCCAGTGCCACTACAGATGAACCCCACATGTGCTGCTTTGTGCATCTGGCTTTCTGTGAGTACTGGGGATTCAAACCCAGGCCTTCAGGCTTTGCAGGCAGGCACCGGTAGCTGCTGAGCCATCTCCCCAACCCTTTAGTTGCTTCTTTTGTGAGTTACCCGCACGGCTCTTGGCAGTGCCTGTTTTCATTTCTTCCTTGTGTGACTTCTTTAAGGAAACACCTCCATACTGTCTTGATTCTAATTACCAGTCTTACTCATACTGTTGCTTTGAAGGCTTCATTTGTTGATGGGCTACTCAGAATTCACTTCATCAAATTTTAAATTTCTCCCCCCAAAGTTATGAGATCATTACTGTAAGTAGTCATCTACAGGTTAACGTGGCTTTCCGCTTTTCAATAGCCTGCAGTAGATTTTAGTCTGGTAAGTTCTATTTGTCTTCAAGGCATAGCCGCAACAGGTTTTAGATCCAATGCCCATTATTGATGTTTCCTAGGGACAAAACATTAGAATGGCATTTTAGTAAAATGCATTTTCTCATATATGTAAGTAAGGCATGAAGACTGCTTATGAAGGTATGGGACAACACAGAAATACTCTCTGCCAACAGAATCCCCATCTGTTCCTCATACCATCTCCTTTTCTGGTGGCAGCAAGATTTAAGGATGGATTCTTACAGGAAAGTAATGTATTCAAACTATAAAATGGCTCCAGCCGGTCGTGGTGACGCACGCCTTTAATCCCAGCACTTGGGAGGCAGAGGTAGGAAGATCGCCGTGAGTTCGAGGCCACCCTGAGACTACATAGTGAATTGCAGGTCTATCTCGAACCCCACCCCCCAAAAAAGGCTCTAAATATTAGTACTCTGAACATTTTTTTTCTTATACTATGATACTACTGATATTGGAATTTGGCGAGAGTTTAAAATCCAAGGAGTTGGATCGTGAATCCCACTATGTAATAATGCCTTTCATGAGTACAGCACATTGAAATGTTGAGCTATTTAATTACGAGGCTTATGTTTTTTCTTCTTAGGATCCTACCCTATCTGTAGGAGGATCCTATGTGTTCATAGGTAGACTACTTGTCATGTGTAGACACGCGTCTGACAGCTCTTCCTTTGTTTACACGGCCTGTTCTTTTTGCACAGGCCGAGGTTAGACCTTTATGTTTGTACACAGTGTTTGGCTCAAATAGGTTCCTTTATTTATTTATTTTCTTTTTTGAGGTAGGGTTTCACTGTAGTGCAGGCTGTCATGGAACTCACACTGCAGTTCCAGACTGGCCTCAAACTCTTAGAGATCCTCTTACCTCTACTGGCTTCAGATATGTTCTTTAATGCTTCACTTTGGTCTAGGCCACACCAGGGTAATGACCTGGGCTTGTGTACTTCAGAACCAACAGTCATTGGTGCTTTTATAAACTACTGTCCCCTCTCAAAACACTTGAAAATACACGAGAGAGATGATGTGTTTTTCTTTTTAACTATTAACGTTACTGACAGGATTTCTCTATGAACCATGGGATAAGGGATCATCCTTGAGGTTGCGACTTTTCTGATATCTTCGCACACAGGGACCGCAGTATTATTATCCCCCTCCTCAGCTCAAGGTCCCTTGTGGTGTGGGATGTAACTCGGAATCATGAACACATCCCTGAAGCACATAGGAAACCTGGAGTTAAGTTTTCCGCATCCCCCCCGCCCCCCGTGGACTCTGCCTGGAGCCCCTACCAGCCATGCACAGGCCCCTAACAACTTCATTACCCTTCAGATTCACCTCCGGCTTGCCATCTGTTCCCTCAGGAATCCATCTGCCACAGGGATGCCAGGGTTGGACTTCCATGTAGGGTCTGGTTGCCTTTAGTGGAATAGTGCCACATGCTTTCGCATGTGTTTCGTTATAGCAGCCCACGGCCCTTCCTTGCCCAGCCTTCCCATGTTCCTACAAGAGCTGGCACAGGACTGGGAGACTGTGGTGGGTGCCAAAGGGCCACCTGGATTGTTGCCTTTCTCTGGAAGTGCCCCACACTTACGGAAATATCACCCCCCCCCCTTTCTCTCTCTTTGTGGCAGGCTCTCACTCTAGGCCAGGCTGACTTAAAAGTCACTCCCCAGTGCTGGGATTGAAGGCATGTACTACCATGCGCAGCCTCACCTCTGGTTCTTCTTCTTCTTTTTTTAAAATTTTTTTTGTTTATCATTTATTTATTTGAGAGCGACAGACAGAGAGAGGAAGAGGCAGATAGAGAGAGAGAAAGAGAGAATGGGCGCGCCAGGGCCTCCAGCCACTGCAAACAAACTCCAGACGTGTGTGCCCCCTGTGCATCTGGCTAACATGGGTCCTGGGGAATCGAGCCTCGAATTGGGGTCCTTAGGCTTCACAGGCAAGCGCTTAACCACTAAGCCATCTCTCTGGCCCCTGATTCTTCTTTTTACGTTATGTTATGTTATGTTATGTTATTTATTTATTTATTTATTTATTTATTTGCAAGGAGGGAAGGGGCAGGAATGGGTTCACCAGGGCCTCTTGCTACTGCTGCTGCTAGAAAAGTTCTACAGATGCAACACCACCCTGTGCATCTGGCTCTACGGGGTTACTGGGGAATCGAACCTGGCCTGTCAGGCTTTATAAGCAAGCACCTTTAACCTCGGAGCCATCTCTTCAGCCCCATGATTCTTTACGAAGAAGTTTCTGCTACAGAAAGTTTTCATCCCTGCTCTGCCCAGCACACCCAGCCGTAGACTCCTTGCTCTGGGTTCTCCTGCATGCCCTCCTCAACCCTTGCCAGTCCTATTACGCGGAGAACTGTGTCTCTCCTCCCCCAGGGTGTGAGTTCTTTGAGGAGAGGAAGCCTCCCTGGCACCCAGCAAGTAAACTGATGTGAATGGAGCTGCCCTGTGGGCGACTGCAGGCCCACTGGTACCTCTGTAGTGAAGCTGAGGCTGTACAGGCTAAGGGCCTGCCTCCTTGTCCTCCATGTCCGCACAGCTGAGGTCACTCCTCTTCTGTCAGCCTCGCCCCTTCAGCTGCTCGGAGTCAGAGGCTGTGCTGTGACCCAGAAAGTTAGAAGGGGACATGCTGATGCTGGGTGCAATTGATGAAGCAGGTTGTGACATGTTGGCAAGCGTTTCAGGGCGAAAATGAAGCAGACTGGGCTGGAGAGATGGCTTAGCGTTTAAGGCGCTGGCCTGCCAAGGGAAAAGACCCGGGTTCGAGTCCCCAGTACCCATGTAAAGCCAGATATACAGGGTGGCGCGTGTGGCTGGAGATTGTCTACAGTAGCTAGAGGCCCTGGTGTGCTCATTCTCTCTCTCTCTCCCTACCTCTGTCTCTCAAATAAATAAATAAAATATTAAAAAAATAAATCAAGTAGAGTAAAATCAGTACTTAACTGGTTTAAGCCTTTCTTGGGAATATATACTTGATAGAACTAAAGATTTCCCCCCGTGGTTAAGCACATTTTACTTTACTTTTGGTGGCATATTCTAAGAACTGGACTTAAGAGGAGTCTTAGATAAACTAATGTAGTGGCAGTGTCATACTTTCTGCGTTCAGCCCTGCGACCGGCTGCTTTTCCGGAGAGCATCTGGAGCAGGCTTTGGTCTGAGAAGCCCAGGGCCATACGCTACCTAAAACAGAACAAAACAGGAATCTCGCTGCTTTCAAGGACTGTACCGGGTTTCCCAGTTCTCTTTGTGCCTTGGGGTAGAAATTAGCGGCTTAAGAAGCTGTGGACATTCCAAGGGCTTAGAGGCGGCGCAGGAGAAAATGCCAGGAATTTCACTGCAGTCAAGCCCCAGAGGCCCGAGTGTCTTACAAGCTTGTGTCCACAGCTACCAAGTGTCAACTGGCTGCTATCTTCAGCCCTGGGAGGGGCGCAGGGCAGGCTGGCGGGGTTGCTTCTGGACCTTGCATGCCTTTGCTCTGACCCAGCAGCAGGGTGTGGCACCTCCCAACATGCTTGCAGCTGGGATGGGCTCTATAAAATTTTGACTCTTCCAAAGCCTGATATTTGCTAGTTTGATTTCTCAACATGCCCTAGTAGTAGCAATTTCAACAGTTCGTGGACATTTGTGGGTAAAAATAGAATTGAGAAATCGACTCCGTAGACTAGTACTTACAGCTTAACTTTAAAAAAAAATATTTATTTATTTATTTATTTGATAGAGAAAGAGGGAGACAGAGAGAGAGAGAGAGAAAGAGAGAGAGGGAGAGAGAGAGAGGGAGGGAGGGAGAGAATGGACGTGCCATGGGCTTCCAGCCACTGCAAACGAACTCCAGACACATGCACCCCCTTGTGCATCTGGCTAACGTGGGTCCTCGGGAATCGAACCCGGGTCCTTTGGCTTTGCAGGCAAACGCCTTAACTGCTAAGCCATTCCTCCAGCCCTATAGCTTAGCTTTTTAAAAATCATTTTTTTTGGAATGTGGCTGTGTGTATACGTGTTTGTATGTTTGTGGGCACACGTATGTGGAAGACAAACTTACCTGAGCTGGTGGGACGCAGCTGGTTCCGCCTGTGTGCACTGCCTGCCATGGGGGTGTAGACAAAGGCCTATCACCCATCCCCTCCCCCTACCGCCAGTGCTCAGCCAAATGGGGAAATTGGGGTTCTGGGGTGCACCCCAAGCCCTGCGTTCATGTCTGCAAAGTAACCAAACAATTGGCAATTTCAGATCGAAGAAAATTCTTTTTAAAGTACCACATTTTATTCAAGTCTTACAATGGAGTGGGGAAGGGAGAAAACTGGGAGGCAAGAAAGATGAAGTGGGGGAGAAGAGAGGTGCACTAGGTGGAGCCGAAAAGCCCATGTATATGAACATGTATCTTAAAAAAAAATGAAAAGGGATTTAAAAAATGTGCACTTCCAAAAAGATTAAAAGTGAAGACAGTAAAGAAAGATAAAAAGTGTCTCTTCCCACGCAGCATGGCTGCCAGGGTGGCAGAGAATTTGTGCTATGCCACCTGGACACGACTACACTAGGTGTCCCAGCCAATTGGTCTGAGCTTGGAGAAGAAATCCATCCACTCCTGGGCAGGGTGAGCACTTGGGAGAGATCTGATTGGGTGAGATGGACAAGCTTAGCCAATTGGGACAAGCCTTGCAAGGGAGTGACATCCTAAGATCCTGCCCTTTAAGAGCCCTGATCCTATCTAGTTCAGGAAACTAAGTAACTGCCTATTATGGAGCTCCCTACACCTTACATAAGGCAGAGTGCAGAGTGTGTAGGATTCTGGAAGATTCCATTATGTGCAACTACTCCCCCATCCTGCCATATGCCACCCAGTGTGGGGGTGTCCAGAAAGTCCCCTCTACTACTGGAGCCCACAAACCTAGCCTTTTGTAATAAGGTGTTGGGAGGTTTGAACCCCAAACCTTGGGTTCGTGTCTTAAATACTGACCAAAGAATTGGGCAAACCAGACTGAGAAGGCTAATTATTAAATTGTTACATTTATTGAGGGCAGTATAAAACCAAGGGAGGAAAATGGATCTACCCACGTGGTTTGAGAGCCCATGTGGTGGGCGTGGAAGAAGGGCAAAAAGGGATGTAGAGAAGGAAGTGCAGAGAAGAGAGCGCCCACCATGTGGAGGGAAGGAAGGAGAGGACCCACGTGGAAGTAGGGTCAGGGGAGACTTGCTGGGACTTGCAAGTTCAGGAGAGATGATCAGGTAACTAAGAGAGAGCTTCCCCTGGAAAGGGTCTATTAATAACCTTACTGTGGTGGGTCTCACCTTCGGCTCAGGTGAGCCACAGTCAGGGCTGATTGGTCTGGGCTAAGGGCTGGCTCAAGAAGAGGCCAGCCATGATGCCAAGTTCTGGGGCTGAGCTTAACCAACCACAATGTTAGGATCATTATTAAATTCCAGGAAAGGGGAAAACAGATCCAGGGAACTCCTTCAGGCAAGAGATAAGGAGAAGCCAGCTTTTCTGATCTCTAGCAAGATGGAGACTGCAAGGGCAGACTTAGGGACATTCCTGTCGTTACTTTTGGGGTCACAGTCACCCTAAGTACCTCAGCTCATGTCTGCTGCTCTCCTGTCCCAGGTGAAACTGTAGGTGAGAGAAGGGGCTGGTGTATGTGAATTGTGCTGTGCTCACTTAGGTGTGCGTGTGTCTGAGAGGGAGAAGAGGAATTTAAAAAGCCAACTGATAGCATAATAAAACTCCGTCTTCTTTGCCAGTGAGGGGTAGTGAAGTCTGCTTGTGTTAGTCACAGCTGATTGTGAGTCCGGCCACCCTGGGGATAGAACGCTTCCGTAGGTGTGAAAATCCTGAGCTACGAAACTATCCAGTTTCCTTATTCAGAGCTAGCTTCAGTGAGTTTCCCAGTAACGGAGTATGAATTCATTCTGTCAGAGTTCTGTGTGGAGATCAACCATGTGAGAATCCATGGTGACAAATTGAATGGACCCATTCAAAAAGGCTTGTCTTGTGGACTTTGGATTTCTTTGGTATTTTCTTTTTGAACGACTCCCAGTTTTGGACACCCCTTTCTGAGTGTATTGTCCCCTGAAGTCTCCTACATCAAGATCACTTGCTGGTGTGGAACACAGGCCAGACCCGTAGCTAGGCGCAAGTCTACGGACAGCATGGGCCCGTGTGAATGAATGAATGGTGACGAACACGCCGGAGGACAGAGGAGAGGTGGCATAAAGGGACTGGCAGGACTTCTAAAGCTCTGCCTTGTGGACAGGACATGCAGAAGTGCTTAGGTACTCTGCTAATTACTTGTTGTGACCAGATACTTGGCAGGCAGCATTGTGAAGGAAGGAAGGGGTGATTTCAGCTAACAGTTCCATGGAATACAAGCCCTTGGTGGAGGGCAGGACACAGCAGCCGGAGCAGGAGGCTGGCTGGTCACATGACATCTATGTTCACAACAGGAAGTAGGGATGGGCTATCAGACCTCAAGGCCCACTGTCAGTGACCCACTTCCCTTAGCAAGGTTCCACCTCCTAAAGGCTCTACAACCTTCTCAAACAGCGCTACCAGCCGGGTCCCAAGTGTTCAACCACAGGAGTCCAGTCTGTCTGTCATTTAACGCACCGCAGACAGGATGGCGTCAGAGTAACAGAGAATGCAGAAAACGCGAGGCACGCAAACACTACCTGCTGGTCATCTTCACTGGAGACTTAGGAATGTGGAGTAGTTTTTTGTTGAAAGTGTATTTAAGTGTGGGCTGTAACTCGCTGAGTTCCCGCTGAACAAATTGGCACCCCGAGTAGCAGTGAGAATTTCACCCATGATCTCGGGGTCACAACATGACCCTGAGAGACATTGCCAGGACGGTGCCGATGGAGGCATGTCCTAGTTAACGTCAGTGTCTAAAAGGTAAGGAGCCAAAGTGAGTTTAATGTCCATGTCTGGCAAAGCTATGGGATAAATGACCAACCAGAGAGTGTGTGTGTGCTGGGAAGAGAAGATGATGGTCACCAGAAACCAGCCAGGACACTCCTAGGAGGACAGGCCTGGGCACATTTTTTTTTTTTTAAGGAAGCAAGTAAGTATATATGTAGGGGGTGTATTTACTGCAGAATATGAGTGATAGAGTCTTAGATTTGGAGGAACACATGCGTTCATGAAATTCAAATACTCCTCCAAGACCGGTCTTGTTACATATCTCAGGCTGGTCTTGAACTCACTACGTAGCCCACACTGGCCGTGAATTTGTGGTCCTCTCACTTCTGCCTCTTGAGTACTAGGGTTGCAAGTGTGCACCACCATGCCCTGCTGGCAAGTCTTGATTTCAAAAAATATTTGGAATATTCTTATGTAATCTTGTAAGCAGAAGGCAGAAAACTAGTTAGCTTTTATAATTATGTAGATCATGGTTGAAAATGAAGCCCACAGTAGTAATAGATGTTCTCACGGGGCGGGGGGAGATGCACAGTCAAGCACTGTCATCAGCTTTGTTTTCCACGTGGATTATGCTGAAAACTCAACAGTCAGGAATAACAAACAATAGCAGAAACAAGGACCCAACAGAAAGATTATGTTTATTTGTCAGATTGTAAATTAGCGAAAGCTAGGAGGAGTAAATGATAAGTGAGTAGAGAGGCTAAAAATTCTCAGTATTTTGTTGACTTGCTAGTTTGTTCTTCCTTGCTATTGTCAACACAACAAAACAAATTTTAATATTTACAATTATTAATCCCTAAATTTATAATAGCATCCAATTAATAGTATTTGGCAGGGGAAGTATACATTTGATGTAGTTAATGAGCATATTGCAGATTTATTTAACCATAATATTGTGACTAATGTAACGATTTCAGCATAAACAAAGAGGAGTAGGGAAATGGCTTAGCGGTTAAGCGCTTTGCCTGTGAAGCCTAAGGACCCTGGCTCGATTCCCCAGGACCCCCGTAAGCCAGATGCACAGGGGACGCACGCATCTGGAGTTCCTTTGCAATGACTGTATGCCTGGTGCACCCATTCTCTCTTTCTACTGCTTCCTCCTCCTCCTCCTCCTCTCTCTCTCTCTCAAATTAAAAAAAAAAAAAGAATAAACAAAGAAAACATGAAACAATATAAAAACAGTATAAAAAATTCTAAAACACTTTAGATGGAATTCAGTAATTGTGATATTCATATGTTAAGTTCCACATAAAGAGAACAGTCTGTGGAACATATTTTAAGGAAGTTGAACAATTACTGTAGTTTGCCAGGCCCTGGAGGTGTCATGAGAGGAACTGAGAAGGTTTAACCCTGATCAGCTGTTCTTAATGAAAGAGTGTTTATTTCCATTTCTAGGAATGGTCAAGAAAGAAAGAACTGAAGAAAGTGCAAGGCAACATATAGCCCAGTTCTAGGGAAATTAAGGAGGCTGCCTGACCCGTCATGAACCGGGAGGCTTGGAAAGAAATCGCCACTACTTTAGGGTCAGAGCTTGTGTCAGTTTCTTTCTCAGTGCTGGAGCAAGTACCTGACCCCCCGAGCAACTTAGAGAAGGAAAAGGGTTTCATTCAGCTTTCTGTGTTTTTTTTTTTTTTTTTTTTTTTTTTGTTTTCATTCCTTAGGTAGGCTGACCTGGAATTCACTATGAGTCTCAGGCTGGCTCTGAACTCACAGCGATCCTCCCACCTCTGCCTCCCCGGTGCTGGGATAAAGATGTACGCCACCACAGCCCGGCTCTGCTTCCAGTTTTCAGGGGAAGTTTCATGGCAGGGAAGACCGGGGCAGGGGCCAAGAGCTGGGCACATCTCACCAGAGTTGGGGTGCAGAGGGCGAACAAGAAGTGGAAGCAAGTTATATCACCTCAGGCCCCCTTCAGTGACCCGCTTCCTTCAGCAAGGCTCCACTCTTACAGGTTCCACAGTGTTCACAGACAGCACCACCAGCTGGGGCCCAAATGTTCAAACACATGAGCCTATGGACATTGCACTTTCAAACCATGCCGGTGGGCTAGAGAGATGGCTTAGCGGTTAAGCGCTTGCCTGTGAAGCCGAAGGACCCCGGTTCGAGGCTCGATTCCCCAGGACCCACGTTAGCCAGATGCACAAGGGGGCTCACGTGTCTGGAGTTCGTTTGCAGTTGCTGGAGGTCCTCTCTCTCTCCCTCTCTGTCTGCCTCTTTCACTCTCTGTCTGTTGCTCTCAAATAAATAAAAAGTGAGCAACAACAACAAAATACCATACCGGTGCTTAAGTTGGGCTCATTATGCATTCTATAGGGCACAGTACCTATGCACTTCCTCTCTGGAATCTTGCTTTTCTGCCAACTGTTTGCTTTCTTCTTTGTCCTTGAGTCCCCCAGTACCATACATAGCAACTGGGTCATAGTGGGTGCTTGGTCACTTTGGATGGTTGAAAGAATTCAAGTAGGTGGTGATGGTTCATGGTTTTCAGCAAACCAGGCATCCCACAGTAGAAATAAGAACAGTTTACTGTATTGCTTTCATTAGGTTAGTTGTCTATCCCCGCTCTGAGTAGTTTGGTTTAGGAGAAAAATTGCTGCAAGTCAGATGAGCAAAAGATTGTTTTACTTGATTATACTCAGAAAATCGCTTTTTGCTGTATGGTTAGACATAGATATTGCTTGCATTTAGACAAAACAGCTTAGTTCACACCCAAATTGTTTTCCGACTTGTATAATGATTACTGAGCTGTGTGTTACGCCTGGAGAATTTTAGTCAAGAATGAAGAAAATAATTATTTTCAAATTTGGGAGGTTTTTAAAAAAAACAACATAAAATAAATGAAGATAATGCTACCAAAGTTTTGAGAAAGTTGCCCTCCCCCCCCCCCCCCCCCCCGAGTTGCAATAGATCTTGAGATGTAGTGGGTTGAATGTCACTGAGTAATATCCCCTGCTGTTATTGTGTTCGATTCAGGCTGATTCGAAAGTCATTGAGAAGTGGATGGATGGTGTGCAGGACTGCTTAACGAAAGAGCAGGCTGTCCAGGGAGATGCTGCTGGGCTGCAGAGACAGCTTGACCAATGTGCTGTAAGTCTCGCTGCTCCAGTGAGCCCACTGGAACACATAACATTTTCTTCTTGTTGTTAGTCATTTGCTACTATTAAGATTGCAAGAATATGAAATTTCAAGCCGGGCGTGGTGGCGCACGCCTTTAATCCCAGCACTTGGGAGGCAGAGGTAAGAGGATTGCCATGAGTTTGAGGCCACCCTGAGACGACATAGTGAATTCCACGTCAGCCTGAACTAGAGTGAGACCCTACCTCGAAAAACCAAAAAAAAAAAAAAAAAAAAAAAAAAAAAAAAAAAAAAGAATATGAAATTTCAAGCTTAGGTAAAATGTATTTCATTATAAACCTTTTTGGGCTTCAGAGATGATAAAAGAATGACAGATGACTTACATTTCTGTTTGGGACAAGAGAACCAAGAGCAGATTTAGCTCCTTAGCAGCTGTTCTCTTGTGTGCAATGCCGATCTTAATGTAATTATGACCAATCATGGTTGCTTTTGTTATGTGAGCCTTTAAGAAAAACATTCAACAAATGAAATTCACTAGTAATATTACATGCCATTTATGCCTGGTGTCATCCTCAGGTCTTCGTAAGTTAATTAAAAGTGTGGGGTTGGAGAGATGGTTTAGTAGATAAAGCACTTGCGTGCGAAGCTTAAGGACCCTGGGTTTGGCTGCCCAGAACCCATGTAAAGCCAGATGCACACGGTGACGCATGCGTACGAGGTTGCACATATGCCCAAAATGGCACAGGCGTCTGGATGGAATTCGATTGCAGTGGCTAGAGGCCCTGGCACGCCATTTCTCTCTCTCATAAATAACATAAATAAAATATTAAAAAAATCATTATTTAAAAGTGGTATTTCTCACTGGGATTCAAGTATTTCTAATCTAATTTAGCAGATGGCTGAAGTGCTCAGGTGAAGTGAATTTCTTGAGGCATGTTATTTCTTAAGTAGTTAAAAGTCCTGAGTCCCAGCAGTGCATTCTTACAATACTTGCCAGGACCTCGCCAGATCCACTGTGAGTGATTATGGAATCTACTTATCTAGGAGTAACTTCAGCATGGGCTTATTTTATTGTGTTCAGGCATTTGTAAATGAAATCGAGACAATGGAATCATCTCTGAAAAACATGAAAGACATTGAGACTTACCTTCAAAGCTGTCCAGTCTCTGGAATGGAAACTTCTATGCAGACAAGACTGGCTGACTATCAAACCCAACTGGAGAAATTCAGCAAGGAGGTGAGCTTTTCAACTTCACCGGCAAGGGGCAGACAGTGAACTCTCCTCACTGAGAAAGGGATTGCATGACTCATCCAGTTTGAGAAAAGATGGTACAGAATTATGACAAGAAACCATATATGTGGGACAGCTCAGGGCTTGTCCAATTTCACTTGAATTTAGCTTTTCATTTAAAAACATTTTTATTTACTTATTTGAATGATAAAGATAGGGAAAGAGAGAATGGGTGTACCACGGCCTCTTGCCACTCAGAAAAATTCCAGATGCGTATACCATTTTGTGGATCTGGCTTTACGTGGGTACTGGGAAATGGAACCTGGGCCATCAGGCTTTGCAAGCAAGCACCTTTTAACTGCTGAGCCATCTCTCCAGCTCATCTTTTCATTTCATTATTATTATTATTATCATTTTATTTGATACAGAAAGGGGAGGGGAGTGAGTGAGAGAAAGAGAGAGGGAGGGAGGGAGGGAGGGAGGGAGGGAGGGAGAGAATGGGCGTGCCAGGGCCTCCAGCCACTGGCTAATGTGGGTCCTGCGGAATGGAACCTGGGTCCTTTGGCTTTGCAGCCAAGCACCTTAACCACCAAGTCATCCCTCCAGCCCCATCTTTTCATTTTAAATCCAGCTGGACACATACATTTATAACACTTATCTTACTTGGACATTTGAATGTGCCATCCACAATCCACATTATAGCCGTTAATCATTTTTCATTCAGCAAATACTTACTAACCAGGTGCTGATTAATCTTAACTAACTAATACCTACTGTCAGGCCCTGGAACATAGCAGTGACTAGAGCAAACCTCCTCTGAAGTAGATCGCAGTCCAGTGAGCGAGATGAATGATGATCACAGTCAGGAAGGGACAGACAAGAGGGAGGGCTGGTTGTATTATGTCAAACAGGGCGGCCATGGGATGACCTTCTCGGAATGAGCCGTTTGCATAGTGGACTCAGTCAAGAGATGGACATGTCAGGTTTGAGTAAGGACATGTGGTAAGTGGAAGTGAGCGTCCTGTGTTCCCCAAGAGCGAGGGTGGTGTAGCTGGACTTCAGTGAGAGTGGTTCAAGGGCACAAAAAGGAGAATATCCGAGGCCGGCAGGTCAGCAGAAGACGGATGAGATACGCCTTGGAGGGCTGCACTTCAGATGCGTTGTCAAGCAGCTCCAGGGGTTCCGAGCAGGGAGGTGACATATGATGGATCCTGTGTGGTCACTCTAGCTGTCATCTGGGTCATTTGCTTCGGGAAGTCAAGAGGGAAAGCAGGGAGAGTACTTTGCAGGTCATCGTAGATGTGAAGAGAGAGGATGTCCTTGTGGACTGGAGAGCTTGCCAGAAATACCAGGTCCAGATTGTATTTTGTATATGCAGAGGGAGGGGACTTGTGTAGAAGATTGGATGTGCCACTGTGATGAAAGCAACAACAACAACAAAACACATGGCTCAGCGGTTAAGAGGGCCTGAGGAGGCTTGAGAGATCGCTCACGTTCTATCCCAGAGACCCACAAAAATAGCCGTGCACGGCCACTTGAGTCTGTGACCCAGGTCCCATGAGGAGCAGCGACTCGAGAATTTCTGGAGCTTGCAACGAAACACAAGTTCCAGGACCAAGAAGAGACTCTGGCTGTATTAGGATGGGTGCAAGCATGAGGGAATGGAACGTCTGATGTTCACTCTAAGCCACTGCAAGAGAGCCGTGCCCTGCCGCATGTGAGCATCTGGGGCACATACATGTGAATACAGCACACACAAGCAAAACCCCCCAAAAGTGGATGGTTAAAAGTGCAATAGTTCAGGAGTTTTGCGCAGCCTCTGTACTCTGTGAGTTGTGGTGCTATGTACTGGAATGATGAGAAGTCAGGAATAAAAGATTCTGTGGGCTGGAGAGACGGCTTAGTGGTTAAGAAGCTTGCCTGCAAAGCCAAAGGACCCAGGTTTGATTTCCCAGCACCCATGTAAGCCAGATGCACAAGATGGAGCATGCATTTGGAGTTTGTTTGCAGTGGCTGGAGGCCCTAGGTGCATCCATTCTCTCTCTCTCTCTCCAAATAAATAAATTAAATTAAATTAAATTAAATTAAATAACGAAAGATTCTTGTGAGTGTAGTTGAAATGCTTTCCATTCTAGAAGACTTAAATTTGAGATGGTTTTAGTCATATAAATGTATTATTATTATTATTATTATTATTATTTTATTTGCTTTTTTGAGGTAGGGTCTTGCTCTAGCCCAGGGTGACCAGGAATTCACTTTGCCTCAGGTTGGCCTCGAACTCATGGCAATCCTCCTACCTCTGCCTTCTGAATGCTGGGACTAAAGGCGTGCACCACCACGCCCGGCTACAGATATATTTTTAATAATAATTTTTAATTTAGTTTAGTTGTTTGTTTTGTACTTGTTGTATGGGAACCTGAAGAAAAGCCATCAAGAGGGCCAGGTGGACCAAGCTTCCCGCAGCGCGCCGGCAGGGTTTCTGAGCCCTTCACAAGTGCCAGTGAGGCTTTGACTTTGACAAGATGGGGGCTTTAATGACCTGGAGCAAAAGTGCCTTCCCTGGAGTGACAGGGAAAGATGGACTACCAGCCAGTGTGGAGGGGGGAATGGGGAGGGCGGAACAGGGACAAGCGTGAGCAACTGCGACATATTTCTTTCCTCAGGAGAACAGAGAAGTAGGGCAAGTCTGGAGACAGGAGAGCTGAAGAGTTTATTTTATTTTATTTTATTTTATTTTATTTTATTTTATTTTTTGGTCACTTAAAAATGAGAGGTATTACGGTATGTTTTACGCTGAAGGGAACAACCTCCCTTAGCTGGGAGAATCATTGATGAAAAAAGATCGAGTAACTTGTGCTGTGAAGCCTGGCTATGGGACGGGCAGGAGAGCCTGTGTCGGATGCCGGGGTGCAGGCCGTGAGACGAGGCAGCCTCTGAGGATGCTGTGAGACAGCAGAGGGCAGGTTGCTTCTGCCTCCCCAGCGAAATGATAGTGGGGTGATAGGTGATGGAGCCACAGAAGGCTGACAAATTGAGGAAAAATCTGGAATCCAATCATACTCCACAGACCAGCCTGTGAAAAGTACCTATCTCTTCACGCAGTGCTTTTTGACTAATATCTATGAGGAAAAAATAAAGCCATCACTGAATGTGTTATTTCATTCTTGTTGTTTTAGCCCAAGTTCCTTATGTTCAAATACAAAGAAAAAAAAATTGAAATAATAGTCTAGGGAGATACCCAGACACCATTTCAAGACTTGCTAACAACTACTGTTTTCTCACATTCTCTGTGTGTCTGCCCCCTAAAAATGCACATTTGGCAGGAAGTTACAAGTATTATGACATTCTTCAACAAAATAAAATGTCACTATCAAAATTAAGATTTTTTTTTTGCTATATCCTTTAGTAGTGTACTTCTGTACATGTTCTATAATCTGATAGGATGAGTGGCTGGGTATTTTTGAGGAAGTCAACAGGGGCTATTGTTTCTAAGTCACAGGGAGGAGAAAAAAAGAAATGAGACTGTCTCTATTGTCTGTTTATTTATCTACCTACCTACTTATCTATCATTTCCAAATCCATCCACCCACGCACGCACCCACCCATGTATAGCAACACAGAACTCATCGTGAGTTATATTTGGTTGAAGTATGGAAGAAAATGTAAGGAAGAAATTATTGAAAACGTTTTGACAACTTTCACACATGTACATATGTATTTTGATTATAATCCTCTCTTGCAGTCTCCTTTTGTTCCCCCTTCCACTGAACCCCTTAATCTTTCCAACTAGTCTCTCTTCCATTTTGATACCTTTCCCCCACTTCTCCATCATGCATTACAGAATTATAGAGGAAATTTTAGGTGAGCTCAGCAAGGAAACAACCACATGTTGGATAAGTCATTTTTTTAGAACAGTACCAGACAACCATATTTCATTGCCTAGTAAAAATGTTCAAGATGCACACAAAAAGAAATCAAATAGAAGCAGTTTTATCTATTATATTTCTGTTATCATGAAAGAACAGACATATAAATGTCCCTCAATTGAAAGCATATAATTATAATATTGGATAATGTCTTTATTTTATTTTGTTACCTAATTTTTTTTTTTTTTTTTTTTTTTTGGTTTTCCGAGGCAGGGTCTTGGTCTAGCTCAGGCTGACCTGGAATTCACTTCTGGGTGGCCTCGAACTCATGGCAGTCCTCCTATCTCTGCTTCCCAAGTGCTGGGATTAAAGGTGTGCGCCACCGTGCTGGGCTACTTTATTTTTTATTTTATTTTATTTTTTTTTGAGGCAGTCTAGCCCAATCTGACCTGGGACTCACTCAGTAGCCCAAGCTGCCCTTTTAAGTCATGGTGGTCCTTCTACCTCGGCCTTCCCGTATAGGTGTGAGCCACTAGGTCTGGTTGGTGTCTTTATTTTTGTCACTTCTCTATGGATTAATGAAAATAATAAAGTGACTTCTATTCAGAAACGACTTACAAAGAACTTTCTGCAGGTGGGCCCAGCAATCTGCATTTATATGTATGTATTTGTTGAATGTTACATATCACATATGTATGTCCATAGACTACCTACGTGTCTACAGGAAGAGCTCTCCAGGTATAGCTGCTGGTCAGCCTGCTGTGGGGACCGCAGAGTGTGCAGAGCATCGGGGCTGGGACTGAAAGCAAAGCTCTGAATATTTTTAGGACTGTGATCCTGTTTGGAGCAAGGGGACAGGAAAGCCACTAACTGTAACTTAGCCCGTAATCCTGTGAGCCCCAGTCTGTTCCTATTTTGGCCTTCAGTTCCTGTCAGCTCATCTGCCGGGCCAGCTCTGGCAAGGTGACCACGGCATGTGACACTGAATTTGAAGGGGAGGTTGACCATGTGACGGGAAGGGTGGACTATGCCTGTGTACCGTGACCTTCTCTTGCAGGAGAAGGCTGTTCGTGGTTAGGGCGAGGACATGAAAACGCCACCAGGCTTCTCTGAAGTAGTTCACGAAGCTGTTGAATCGGGTTCAGACAAATGCCTACTTTGTACTGAAACCTCGGCTTTCTAAACCTGCATTTTGTACAATGGTATTTTTTTTAACAGAATCTTGAAAAACAATTTTTTAAATTCTTTTTTATTTATTTATTTGAGAGCGACAAACAGAGACAGAAAGAGGGAGAGAGAGAGAGAGAGAGAGAGAGAGAGAGAGAGAGAGAGAGAGAGAGAATGGGCACGCCAGGGCCTCCAGCCACTGCAAACGAACTCCAGAGGCATGTGCCCCCTTGTGCATCTGGCTAACGTGGGTTCTGGCAAGTCAAGTCTCAAACCGGGGTCCTTAGGCTTCACAGGCAAGACCTTAACCACTAAGCCATCTCTCCAGCCCAGAATCTTTTATTTTTTAAAAGATTTATTTCTTTATTTCTTTATTTGAGATAGAGAGAGGGACGGAGAGAGAGAGAGAAAGAGAGAAAGAGTAAGAATGGGCACACTAGGGCCTCTAGCCACTGTAATTGAACTCCAGACATATGTGTCACTGTGTGCATCTGGCTTGCGTGGGACCTAGAGAATCGAACTTGGGTCCTTAGGCTTTGCAGGCATGCACCTTAACACCTAAGCCATCTCTCCAGCCTGTAGAATGGTATTTTATGAACATCTTGTACAAGAGCTTCCCCTACCTGCTTTTTGAAGGTGAGATCTTCTTTTTTTTTTTTGAGGTGGGGTCTCACCCTAAACCTGAAATTTACTGTGTAGTCTCAGGGTGACCTCTAGTGAAGGTGAAATCTCAATGGGAATTTGTTATGAAAAGGAAAAAAAAGGAACATTTTTTTTTCTTCTTTCTTTTAATGAGAAAGAGAGAGAGGCAGTGAATTGGGATGCCAGGGCCTCCAGGCACTGTAACTGAAATCCAGATGTGTGCGCCATCTTGTGTGCATGTGCAGCCTTGCGTGCTTGCATCCCATCGTGTGTCTGGCTAATGTGGGACCTGAAGAGTTGAACATGAGTCCTTAGGCTTTACAGGGAAGCGCATTAACTGCTAAGCCATCTCTCCAGCCCCCCCCTTTTTAAAAAATATAAATGCTTATAAGAAAGGTATTTGATGTATGTGTTTCACTGCCGTAGATTAGATTCCTGCATCTGTGATTAAGCTATTTGTATTTCCAGACTAGCTTCATCCCTAAAGTGTATTGATACTGGAATTTGGGGTGTCTTTGAGAGCCACAGAGCCTTTCTGAGCTCTTGGTTGGGCTTCTAACTTAGGAGTTAGGGTGCTTGATGCTCATGGCACACACACCTTCCATTGAGTCAGTCAGTTCCCTCTAGGTTCTCTTCTCATGAATTCCAAGAATGAAATCCAAAGACCATAGAGAGCAGGGTTTAGAATATTTTATGACAGAGGCTTAAGAGAAGGGAAGAAGGCAGAGTTATCTTAAATTTTATTTTTATTTTATTTATTTGAGAGCAACAGAGAGAGAAAGAGGGGGAGAGAGAGAGAGAGAGAGAGAGAGAGAGAGAGAGAGAATGGCTGTGCCAGGGTCTCCAGCCACTGCAAATGAACTCCAGACGCGTGCGCCCCCTTGTGCATCTGGCTAATGTGGGTCCTGGGGAATCGAGCCTTGAACCGGGGTCCTTAGGCTTCACAGGGAAGTGCTTAACCGCTAAGCCATCTCTCCAGCCCCATAGTTCTCTTTATAAGGAAATTAAGCAGAAAGTTCTGGAGCTGGGAGGGGTCCCAAGTAGGTCATTGACATGATGTTTCTTTTCTTTTTATCTTTTTCTTTTTGGTTTTTGGAGATAGGGTCTCACTCTAGTCCAGGCTACCTGGAACACACTCTGTAGTCTCAGGCTGGCCTCGAACTTGCGGCAATCCTTCTACCTCTTCCTCCTGAGTGCTCCTAAGGGAACAGAGCTTGAGTGGATAGGGATGAGCTGGTCCTATTGCCATGGCGGGTGTCCAGGTACTTTGCAATGTTATTCGCATCCTTAAGTCTGGTTTCTAGGGAAGGGGAATTTCTTTAGGGAAAAAGAGATAAGGAAAAAGCCAGACCCCTCTTTTGGAATTTGTGGCCTCCAGCAAGTTGAGGGCTGCTGAGAACTTTAGGGATAAAGGAGATAAGGAGAAAAAGTGGGATTTTCCTTTAAAAGCTCAAGGACATTTCCTGCTTTAGCCAAAAGGAAAAAAAAAAATCTGTTTGTTTTGGGGGTCCTGCTACCCTGAACTGCCAAACTACTTTATATCTTCTGTTCTTCAGTATATAGAATTCCAGGCTGTGGTACTTTTCTTTTTTTAAAAAAAATTATTTATTTGAGAGAGAGAGAAGGAGAAAGAGACAGGGGTTGGCATGCCAGGGCCTTCAGTCACTGCAAACAAACTCCAGACCCATGTGCCACATTTTGCATCTTGCTTATGTGGGTGGTGGGGAATTGAACCTGGGACCTTAGGCTTCGCAGGCAAACGCCTTAACTGATTAGCCATCTCTGCAGCCCCAGGTATAGTACGTTTACTGTTTCTCATTTCTATGTCTTATTCTAGGGTTTTATTTATTTATTTAGTTAATTCGTTTGAGAGATAGATAGAGAGAGGGAGGTGGATAGAGAGAATGAGAGAGAATGGGTGTGCCAGGGGCTCCAGCCACTGCTAGCAAACTCCAGATGCATGCAACGCCTTGTGCATCTGGTTTATGTGGGTACTGGGGAATTGAACCTGGTCCTTAGGCTTCATAAGGAAGCACTTTAACTGCTAGGCCATCTCTCCAGACTATGTATTATTCTATAGCACCAGCACAAGGTGTATAAAAATATTACTTGAATATTAAAACATAAGAGTCTGGAAATTTGTCACACTGTCTTTAAGTACTAAAAGCCTAGAAATTGGGCTGGAGTGATGGCTTAGTGGTTAAGGTGCATGCCTTTGAAGCCTAAGGACCCAGGTTCGATTCTCCAGGTCCCACATAAGCCAGATGCACATGGTGGCACATGCATCTGGAGTTTTTTTGCAGTGGCTGGAGGCCCTGGCGTGCCCATTCTCTCCCTCCCTCTCTCTCTCATAAATAAAAAAAGTAAAATCTTTTTTTTTAAAAAAGGAAAAAAACCCTAGAATTTAACACTTAATGCATTGGATTTTTAAAAACTTTATATATATTTTTATTTATTTGAGAGAGAGAAAGAGCAGAGAGAGGGAGAGAGAGAATGGGTACACCAGGACCCCCAGCCACTGCAAACTAACTCCAGATGCGTGTGCCCCCTTGTGTATCTGGCTTTCATGGGTCCTGGGGAATTGAACCAAGGTCCTTTAGCTTTGCAGGCAAGCGCCTTAACCGCTAAGCCATCTCATCAGCCCACACTGAAATGTTTGAATTTCAAAATTTACTTATTGCAGGGGATATCTTTTTCTTTCTAGATTGCTATTCAAAAGAGTAGGTTGTCTGAAAGTCAGGAAAAAGCTGTGAACTTGAAGAAAGACTTGGCCGAGATGCAGGAGTGGATGACCCAAGCCGAGGAGGAGTATCTGGAAAGAGACTTTGAGTACAAGTCTCCCGAGGAACTTGAGAGTGCTGTGGAGGAAATGAAGGTGAGGCGGGGTGGGTGGGTCCCTAGGCTTCTCATTAGCTCCCCTTTCTTTAGATCTGTCGTCAGTCAGTCAGTCAGTCATCCACCTTGCTGCAAAGAGCCATGCCGACATGACGTCTTTTACAAGAGGATTTTATAGTAAATGAAATTTGGAAGAGCATCTGGGATATTGTTTATGGGGAAAGGAAGCTGGTCATCCACTGGTTCATTGATCAGTGTTTGATTCCATGGGGACCTCTGAGACGATCACTTTGCTTGGAGCCTGGAGAGCTGCAGGGAACGACTTTAAAACCTCCACTCGTGGTTGTGCAGAAGAATATTGAGTTTTATTTATTTTATCTTATTTTTAAAAATATTTTATTTTTATTTGTTTTACTTATTTGATAGATAGATAGATAGATAGATAGATAGATAGATAGATAGATAGAGGGAGAATGGGCGCTCCAGGGCTCCAGCCACTGCAAACAAACTCCTGACATGTGTGCCCCCTTGTGCATCTGGCTAACATGGGTCCTGGGGAATCAAACCTGGGTCCTTTGGCTTTGCAAACAAATGCCTTAACTACTAAGCCATCCCTCCAGCCCTGAGTTGTATTTTTTATTGTGATATATATATATATATATATATATATATATATATATATATACATATACATATATATATATATACACACATATATATAAAACACATATATGTGATATATATTCTGTTATATATATACATATATATAACAGAATTGCTTATTTAAACACTTTCTATTTCATTTTTATTTATTTATTAGAGTTAGAGAGAGAGGGAGAGAGAGAGAGAGAGAGAGAGTGAGAGAATGGGCACGTCAGGGCCTCCAGCCACTGCAAACGAACCCCATATGCATGTGCCCCCTTGTGCATCTGCCAATGTGGGTCTTGGGGAATTGAACCTGGGTCCTTTGGCTTTGTAGGCAAGTGCCTTAACCGCTAAGCCATCCCTACAGCCCAGCACTTTCTAAATGTATATTTTAATGGCATTATTTAATTCACGATGTTGTGCCATCTCTATCACTGTTTCTGGAAGCTTTTAGAAAGAAGTAATTTTGGTAAGGATCAAGAGAGACCTTTTGAGTTGGTTGGAAAGCCATCCTGATTTTAGCAGGCAGCGAATCTAGTCAGGAGCCAGAGACATAAGAACACCAGATTGTCCTTAGACCAAGAGAGAGGCGAAGGGGAAAGAAGGCAAGACGAGGCTGTCAATTGGAGTCACAGGATATAGTTCAGAAAAACATAATCCTGTGTCCATAGTTTTGAACTCTGCCCCACCTTTAAAAAATATTTTTACTTATTTACAAGGAGAGAGAGAGAGCGAGAGAGAGAGAGGGAGAAAGAGAAAGAGAGAAAATGAGTTCACAAGGGCCTGTAGCCACTGCACATGAACTCCAGACACATGTACCACAAAGCATCTGGCTTTGCATGGGTTCTGGGAAACTGAACCTAGGTCCCTAGGCTTTGTAGGATGGCTCCTTAACCGCTGTGCCATCTCTCCAGCCCCAACTCTGCCCTCTTGGATATGATGAAACAACTGGGCTTCCATCCCAAAGTGCTTTAGTTGTCCTTGAGTATTTAAGTCAAAGGAGATAGAATATATATATATATATATATATTCCCCCCTGGAAGATTAATCCACACAACACATGACTTATCCACAGTTAACTGGCCCAAAAATATTACTAAAGAAAAAATATTCTGTGCAAATATTTTTTAAAAGGGGATTGTATGAATTGATTCATATCTATGACTTTAAGTAACTATGACAAAAATCACTGAAGCCTTTCCAGTCAGCAGAGCATCTTTTTAATGTAGCTCTTAATGAAATATTTATATATTTTCAGCATAGAAAATATTTTCAAAGTAGTTTGCCATTTTTAAGAGCAGTCTTATTTCATTTAACTCTACTGGAATTAAGATGTTGCGTGTTTAAAAAGATTATTAGTTGGGAATTGAGAAAAAAAAGAGAGAGAGAGATTAAAATTCTTGAATGGGCAGCATTTTTCTGTTTGCTGTAGCTCTTCAAGACAGCGCCAGGAGTTGGAAACCCAGCATGAGGCTTCCCCTCACCCCAGGGAAGTGGAAACCCATCAGTCCTTGAAGCACAGGGAGAGGGGAAGGCTGCTCAGGGTGATTTTCCTGGACGTAGGATTGTCCATCTTGAGCACTGAGGGAGAGTCCAGAAGCAGCTGTTTCTGGATCACATGGTCCCCCCGCGACTTCATCATCTTTGTGGCTCTTCGTCACCAGAAGGATGGATGTGTTGGTGTCCAGGAGGGTGGATCTTTTAAAGGCTGCCTCTGCCATGCGCCGCTCCGTTTCTGTGGAAGTTCATTCATTTCAGCTTAACATGTTTAGGTCTCTGGTGACCATTTGAAATGAGTTCACTTAGTTTCTTAGGCTGGACCTAGAATTTGAAAATATTTCATGTCAGTCAACACCACTTGGCATCACTTAGACGTGAGCCCTGGCGTTACTGAGTGGGACGGTCCGTGGGGCTGTGCTCACTGAGGACAGAGAAACTGGAAGTTTAATTTTAGCATTCTTATTGCAAAAACTCTCAGGCTAGAGTTATCTAAATAATGCTCCAGTGAGACAGTTAGAGTCGTCTATATGTTTTGATTTTGGCTTAGTTATTGTTATTATTATATATATGTATTTTTTTTTTAAAAAAAGCATGTTTCAAGTTCACCCTTTCTTGGAACAGAGGGCAAAAGAGGAAGTGCTGCAGAAGGAGGTGAGGGTGAAGATTTTGAAGGACAGCATCAAGCTGCTGGCTGCCACGGCGCCCTCTGGCGGCCAGGAGTTGACATCTGAGCTCAACGTCGTACTGGAGAACTACCAACTCCTCTGTAACAGAATTCGGGGGAAGTGCCACACTCTGGAGGTAAGGGCACTGCTCCCCAGTTACGTAACGCCGAGGTACACGCTCCTGAAGTACTGACATTGCTGTGCTGTAGTGGAAAGGAAAACCCCACTACCTATGTTGAATCCTGAATTATAAAAAGTTGTTTTTAGGAAATAGGTAGATAAAAATAAAAATTTTGTTTTTATTTTTTTGGGGGTAGGATGTTTTTTTTTGTTGTTGTTATTTTGTTTTGGAGTCCCAGGTCATCTTCACTAATCAGAAGGGTCTTGAGCAACTCACTTAACATATTCAGACTTTAATCTTTTTAACTATGCCCACCAACGCTTTTAGATTACAGATTATCTGCGGGGTTGGTGCCAACCCTCAGATTCCAGATCATATTGTAAACATCTGTCCTGTTACGTTTTACTTGGTTGACTACACAGAGATGATTTTAAGTTTTTTATTTTGAAGGTAGAGTCTCTTGAAGGAAAGAAAAGTTAAATATGTTGATATTTTCCTAGACTTATGGTGAAATATATTTCTTCCCCTTATTCAGTATATTTAAAATGTAGGCTTTTTCTGTGACATTAGTTTAATGAGATATTTTCTTGTTTTCATATGAATTTTTGTACCTTGTTGATTTAAGAAACATTTCACTGTATAAGAATTTGAATAATAATTCACCCCCAAACAAGTGGTTATATTGTTGTAAATTCTGAAATGGTGACCATAATAGTATTTCAACTAAGCTTACTCATTATTTTATTTTATTATTGGATATTTTATTCTTTTCTTTTTATTTATCATTTGAGGGAGAGAGAGAGAGAGAGAGAGAGAGAGAGAGAGAAAACAAAAAGAGGCAGATAGCGAGAAGAGAATGGGTGCACTAGGGCCTTCAACTGCTGCAAATGAACTTCAGACACATGCACCACCATGTGCATCTGGCTTCCATGGGTCCTGGGGAATCCAATCTAAATTGTTTGGCTTTGCAGGCAAGCACCTTTAACTGCTAAACTATCTCTCCAGCCCTGGACATTTTTTTTTGTTTATTTTTATTTATTTATTTAAGAGTGACAGACAGAGAAAGAGAGACAGAGAGAGAGAGAGAATGGGTGTGCCAGGGCCTCCAGCCACTGCAAACGAACTCCAGACGTGTGCACCCCCTTGTGCTTCTGGCTTAATGTGGGTCCCGGGGAATCGAGCCTTGAACTCGGGTCCTTAGGCTTCACAGGCAAGTGCTTAACTGCTAAGCCATCTCTCCAGCCCGACATTTTGTTTTTCAGACTGAGTTTCACTTTGTAGCCTTGGCTGGCCTGGGACTCATGATGCAGCGCAGGCTGGTCTTGCAGTGATTTTCCTGTCTCTGCCTTCTGAGTACTGGATTACAGGCACGCACCACCACGCCTAGTTCTTAATCCATTTCGTGCTGTGTTAAGTCCACAAACCGAGACCAGTTAATAAGAATATTTATTAGCTGGGTGTGGTGGTGCATATCTCTCATGCAAGCGCTCGGGAGGCAGAGCTAGGAGGATCACTGTGAGTTTGAGGTCAGCCTGGAACTACAGAGTGAGTTCCAGGTCAGGCTGAGCTAGAGCGAGACCCTACCTCTCAAAAAAGCCAAGAAATATATTTATTTATTTTCAAGGAAAGAGAGAGAAATGGAGAGGAGGGGGGGAGGCAGTGACAGTAGCAGAGAGGGAGAGAGAGGGGGAGAGGGAGAACGTGTACACTAGGGCCTGTAGCTGCTGCAAATGACTCCAGCAGAGGAGTTCTGGTTCTGGCTCTACATGCGTAATGGGGAACCGAGCCCAGGCCAACATGCTTTGCAAACAGGCGTGTTTAACCGCCGAGCCATCTCCCCAGCCTCAGTCAACGGGTTTGGTATGGACGGCAGAAGGTAGAGATGCTGTGTTGCACGAAACGATGTGTGGTCCCTTCGCTCTTTCCTTTGCACCGTCAGGAGGTCTGGTCTTGTTGGATCGAGCTACTTCACTACCTGGAGCTTGAGAGCACCTGGCTGAGCACCCTGGAAGAGCGGGTGAAGAGCGCCGAGGCCCTGCCCCAGAGGACGGACGCTGTCAACGAGGCCTTAGAGGTGGGAAGCTTGTTTGTTGTGCTGAGCAGGGCCTGTCTTGAAATGAGAGAGATGGTGCTCCTTGTAGACAGATGTGGCTCCTTCCTCCACTGTGTTCTGTACAACTCTACAGCCTGAGGTAGTTACACGATCATGTGCAGGTAGATGATTGGGATCCTTTCTAGAACCAGCCTCCTGAGGCCATGAGATGTGTGTTTTTCAGACCTAGTGAAGCTCTCTCATGGGGATCCAGTTTACCTCCCTGGTGCCTAGACAAGGGTCAGTGTATGTTATTAGTACAGTTGCTCTCTGCTACTTTTTTTTAAACATTTAAAAAAATTTTATTTTCAATTTATTTATTTGAGAGAGATACAGAAATAGGCAGGGGGAGAGAGAGAGAAAATGGGCACGACGCCAGGGCCTCCAGCCATTGCAAATGAACTCCAGATGTGTGTGCCCCCTTGTGCATCTGGCTAACGTGGGTCCTGGGGAGTCGAACCTGGTCCCTTGGCTTTGCAGGCAAGTGCCTTAACTGCTAAGCCATCTCTCCAGCCCCTCTTTCTTTTGAGGTAGGGTCTCACTCTAGCCCAGGCTGACCTGGAATTCACTGTGTCGTCTCAGGGTGGCCTTGAACTCATGGTGATCCTCATACCTGTGCCTCCCGAGTTCTGGAATCAAAGGTGTGCGCCACCACGCCCGGCCAACTCTCTGCTTCTTCACAGATTGATGTCCACTCTGTAAGCATGGTATGAGCCATGCTGTGGTGGCTTCCATTGTGATGTGTTCAAGACAGGGGCCGGGAAGATGGCTCACTGATTAATAGTGTTTGCTGCACAAGACTGACAAGCTGCCCAGAACCCACGTAAAGCTGGAGGCAGCTGCACATGTGTTTGTAATCCCAAGGCACCAAAGGCAATGGGAGTCAGACTCGGGAACCCTAAAGCGCGTGGGCCAGCTCTTCTGGCGTTCACAGTGGCAAACACTAAGAGAGACCCTATCTCAAACGGGGTGCAATCAAAGACCCAACATCTGAGGTTCTCCTATCTCCACACATGTGCACACTGGCATTCACGTGCCCATACGTTACCCACCCCCCCTAACACACACACTCAGAGCAGGCTGGTGTGCGCAAAAGTGGACGAGAAGATCCCACTGTGGGAGCTTGTCAGCAAGAGTGAACTTCAAACTGCTGAGGCCAAGCAATGTCCCAGATTCTTCCTCGTCCCTCAGTCCCGAGAGCTGTGCATTGCACATGATAGTTTAATGACTGCTTCTGAAGTGAGCCACAGTGTGACCAGGCTAGGTTTGCTGAAGCCCGAAGAGGAGAGGGTGGATTCGCTTCTGAAGATGTAGCCAGGCAAGATGGGGATGGCATGAGGGTCAGAAGTAAGGGAACTGTGGCACCTACATTCCTGAGACAGAGACCCTGTCAGAGAGAAGCTGTGGTTTCCAAGGGAGAGACTGAGTGCATGAGAAATAATGAAAGCTCACTCTAGAAAACCGTTTTCCTAATATGAGCATAGTACATGTGAATCTAGGAATATGGAAAATAGACAAAAGTAAAAGCAAGCTCTAAGATAAATATTTCTAAGCAGTTTATGTATTTGTCCCTGGTTATCATTCTTTTTTTTTTTTTGAAGCAGGGTCTCCTCTAGCCCAGGCTGACATGGAACTCACTATGTAGCCCCAGGCTGGCCTCAAACTCTCGGTGATCCTCCTACCTTAGCCTCCCAAGTGCTGGGACTAAAGGCATGTACCACCAAGCCTGGCTTATTATTATTTGTATATATATGCCTTGGAAGGTATGAAAGTGGGTTAAAGGCTTTGGAGTCCTAACAGCTTTGGAGCTAAATTGGAGCCTTAGTTTTGCAAATTACTTAAATTTGCATGAGCTAAAGTTTTTTGCCAGCTGTAAAATGGGAATAATATTTAGTGCTTGTAGTTAGATTTATGTATATAAAATGTACATATATATACACACACATATATATAAGCTGTACTTAATAGTCTGTAGTTTGTAGAAAAATAAAAATATAATTTTAGTAATATAATTAATGGCATTTGAGATCGTTTTACTTGTATATTATTGATTTTTCTTTTAAGCTTTGTATTTATGAGAAATTCTCATGTAATTAATATTTATAGATATTATATTTATGGAATTGTATCATAAATAACTCATGCTAATTTTTTGTTTTTATGAATTTATTAATACTGTGATAATCTTTTGAATGATCATTTTACTAATTATTCTTTTTTATTTAATTTTTTATTAACAACTTCCATAATTGTAGACAATAACCCATGATAATTCCCTCCCTCCCCCACTTTCCTCTTTAAAAATTTGTATATATATTTAGCCAGACACCAGCAGATGTTACACCTCTAGGGCTCATGACTACCCCTATTGTAGGTTTTCAGTATCAGGAATTTATTCTGTCCCATGGAGCAGGCCTCCGGTCCAATTAGAGTGTGGTTGGTTTCCACCATGACAGATGTGCCACTATTGCACCCATTGGCTCATTTGACCTGGCTGGCCAAATTTAAGGCTTTCAGTGTCCACTGTTGAGTATCTTCACTGGTGATTTCTCTCTCTCCCATTGAACTGCATGCAGTATGGATTTTTCCAGCTTTCTGTCAGCTGGTCTACATGGAGGAGGTTGTCAGCTCAGCTCCAGCAGGATTTCTTAGTGAACTTGCAGCCCAAGTATATGGAGTCTTCAGCAATAGGGCCTTACCATCTATTCCTGGTGGGAAACCAAGAGCCTCGGCAGTGGCCTGTAATGTTTTGGGGGTATCAGTGACCTTCCTGGTTAACAACTCACTGGAAAGAATTCCATCCTTGGCACTCAAAAATTTCTAGTAATAATCTATGGCTTTTGAGTGTTCCATTGTCCAAAAAAATAGATTTCCATCTGACTTATTTATATCCTCTTAGATTTTGATTGGCCCTCCCTCCACCTTTCCTTTACTCAATCTCTTCCCCTGACCTCACTTTAGATATAGTTATAGAGAATGGAATTACTTGTTGTAAAAATGGCATTTTTCAGATACTTGATACATTTTGACATAGTAAATGTATTAATTTTACTCTGTTCCCACTCCAGTCTCTGGAATCTGTTTTGCGCCATCCAGCAGATAATCGCACCCAGATTCGGGAACTCGGGCAGACCCTGATTGATGGTGGGATCCTTGATGATATAATCAGCGAGAAACTGGAGGCTTTTAACAGCCGCTACGAAGAGCTGAGTCACCTGGTGAGAACCAGCACATGAGCCCGTGTGATTGGGTATTTACCCCAAGGAGCTGAGCCTAAGTTCTGTGTTCCATTCTGGTTATAGTTGCATTCTGGTTATAGTTGCTGACATTCAAAACTGGTTCTGATGGTTAAAGCTTTGGTGGGATTCGAAGTAGCAAGCCAGCCAGGTGTGGTGGCGCAAGCCTTTGATCCCAGCACTTGGGAGGCAGAGGTAGGAGGATCGCGCGAGTTCGAGGCCACCCTGAGACTACATAGTTAATTCCAGGTCAGTCTAGGCCAGAGTGTAACCCTACCTCGAAAAACCAAAACAGAAAAAATAAAATAAAAAAATAAAGTAGCAAGCCAACGTCAATAGGGGCATAAGAGCTTTGAAACGGTAGGTAGAGGAGAATATATCTAGTGCTTCTAGGCTAGGCATAGCAGGGTGATTAAAACAATTACCAGGCAGAGGATATAGCTCAGTGGCAGAATACTTGCCTACCCTTCACCAAGCTCTGGGTTCAATACCTATTGGCACAAAAGAGAAAAAAAATCTTTAAGATTATTACTGTTTGTGAACTCTGTTAATTTTCCTTAAGGATCATATTTTAGTTGTATCTAAAAATATCAACTTATTAGCCTAGTAAATATTAAGACCATCAGAATTTGACATAAACTGTTAGGAGACATATAGTCACTGGAATATCCACATTACATCTCATCATGCATGTTTGTATCTGTAATGAGAGAAAGGACACTGTTGTTTTATGGGAAGGTTAAGTAGATATTAGATGGGTTGAAACATGTAATAATCAATGTTGTACTTAGACTATGAATAGCATTAAGCTTAATCCAGATGCAAGTGGTAAATAGTAGTTAAGTGCATATGTGCCTCTGTGGAATGTGTCCCTAATTTTAGATATACGAGATTCAGATGTTTCATTTGTTGGTAGACACTTTTTTAAACTTATCTATTTATTTATTTGAGAGGGAGAGAAAGAGAGGGAGAGAGAGAAAGTGTGTATGGGTATGCTAGGGCCTCCTGCCACTGCACATGAACTCCAGATGCATAAGCCACTTTGTGTGTCTGGCTTTGTGTTTGTATTAGGGAACCAAATCTGGGCCAGCAGGCTTTGCAAGCAAGCACATTTAAATGCTGAGCCATCTCCCCAGCTCTAGACATTCTTGTTATGTTTTATTATTATTATTCTATATTTTTAAAATATATTTTATTATGTATTTATTTGAGAGAGAGAGAAAGAGGCAGAGAGAGGGAGGAGAGAGAGAGAGAGAGAGAGAGAGAGTGAATGGGTGCTCAGGGCCTCTAGCCACTGCAAACGAACTCCAGATGCATGCGCCCCTTTGTGCATACAGCTTACGTGGGTCCTGGAGAATGGAATCGGGATCCTTTGGCTTTGCAGGCAAACGCCTTAACCGCTAAGCCATCTCTCCAGCCCATTATTATTACTATTTAAGGATAGACATTGATGATTCCTAAAATTGGTCTAAATTTCTAATAAGTTAGAAAGTTTTATTAAGTGTTTCAGATGCCCTATAGGAAAAAAAAAATCCGTTTTTGTATTTTGTCATTAAAGTAAAGAAAGAAGTAGAAGTATTATTCAACTGGAAGGAATGTCAGACCCTAGAAGGACATTTTCACCCTTATGACAGTTACTGTTTGTTTATGAGAAGGCTAAAGCCTTGAACTGATGATTTTGTAGCCTTCGAGTCCAGAGAGAATCTTCAGTGGTTTTCATTTGTGCTGAGCTGCTAATCAGGAAACGTCTGTCCTGCGCAGGCGGAGAGCAAGCAGATTTCTCTGGAAAAGCAACTTCAGGTCTTGCGGGAAACTGACCACATGCTCCAAGTGTTGCAGGAGAGCCTGGGCGAGCTGGACAAGCAGCTCACCACCTACCTGACGGACCGGATAGACGCCTTCCAACTTCCCCAGGAAGCTCAGGTATCAATCACCCATGAGGCTCAGAGCGGCTGAGTTGGGAGGGTGTGCATGCGTGGTCTCTTCCTCAGCTGCTGGAGCAAGGAGGAGGAGGAGGAGGAGGAGGAGGAGGAGGAGGAGGAGCAGGGACACTCCTCATGGGGCAGCCCTGTGTTTGGTCTGCCTTGTTCCCTGTGTGAGACGTTGACACATTTTTAATGTGCAAAAGTAGCAGTTTGCAAAAAAATTAAAAAAGGTAGCAGTTTTCTTAGCTACAAAATTCAGACATTTTTCTCTCTGTAAATCATACTTGAGCATTAGAAATGACAAACCCAAAGCCCTTAGTATGTGTAGAGCACACAGTGATGGTACAGTATGGGAGGCTGGGCCATTACTATATATATACTGCAAGCTTATTCAAGCTTGAATATATACTCTGGTATTCTGTATTGTACAACTGTGTGGAATATTGCTTCTTCATGTAGTTTAAAAAATAGTTCAAATCTTGTTTTATTGTTATTAATTTTTAAAAATTTTATTTAAGAGAGAGAGAGAGAGAAATAGAGGGAGACAGTATGGGTGCTCCAGGACCTTTAGCCACTGCAAACGAACTCCAGACACGTGTGCCACAGTGTGCAGTTGGCTTACATGGGTACTGGGGAATTGAACCTGGGCCCTTAGGTTTTACACGCAAGCACCTTCCAGCCCTTATTGTCATTTTTTTAAAGTTTCTTTTTAGTTATTGACGACTTTCATGCATGTATAGAGCATACTTTACCCTGTAGTATATTTGAGCAAGGGTCTCATACTATAGCCTCAGCTGGCCTGGAACTCACTGTGTATGCGGCTCAGGTTGGTGTTGAACTCAGAGCAGTCTTTCTGGCCTGAGTGCAGGTTTAGAGGCAATGAGCCACTTCACCTGGCTTCTTTATGTACTTAAAAAATATTATTATTATTATTGTTATTATTACTTCTTTGTTTTGGTTTTTCGAGGTAGGGTCTCACTGTAGCCCAGGCTGACCAGTAATTCACTATGGAGTCTCAGGATGGCCTTGAACTCATGGCAATCCTCCTACCTCTGCCCTCCGAGTGCTGGGATTAAAGGCGTGTGGCACCATGCCCTGCAAAAAAAAAAAAAAAATTATTTTTTATTGACAACTTCTATACTTACAGTAAACCATGATATTTCCCTCCCCTCCCCCACTCTCCCTTTCACAACTCTACTCTCCATCACATCCCCTCCCTCTGTCCATTAGTCTCTCTTTTAATTTGATGCCATCATCTTTTTCTCCTATTATGAGGGTCTTGTGTAGGTATTGCTAGGCACTGCGAGGTCATGGATATCGAGGCCTTTTATGTAATTTTAAAAATACCACATCCTGGGCTGGAGAGATGGTTTAGCGGTTCAGCGCTTGCCTGTGAAGCCTAAGGACCCCGGTTCGAGGCTCGATTCCCCAGGACCCACGTTAGCCAGATGCACAAGGGGGCGCACGCGTCTGGAGTTCGTTTGCAGTGGCTGGAGGCCCTGGTGTGCCCACTCTCCTCTCTCTCTCTCTGCCTCTTTCTCTCTCTGTCTGTCACTCTCAAATAAATAAATAAAAAATAAAAAAATTTAAAAATAACCAAATCCTTTCTCCCTCTTCTTGGTAGAAAATTCAAGCAGAGATCTCGGCCCACGAGCTCACTCTGGAGGAGCTGAGGCGGAATCTGCGCTCCCAGCCGCCCGCCTCCCCGGAGGGCAGGGCCAGCAGAGGAGGAAGCCAGATGGACGTGCTGCAGGTAACGGCCAGGCTCTTCCTTTGCTTGGTCCTCCTAGTGGGTTAAATGAGGAGAATGGAAGAGTTGCTTCTTCACGTAGACTATAGGATGGCAGTGCACTCCACGGCAGCACACGGGGTTACGTGGGGGAAAGAAATAATAATTTAGTGAGACCCTACCTCGAAAAACCAAAAAAAAAAAAAAAAAAAAAAAGAAATAATAATTTGATTTTCATAGCTGAGCTGAGAAGAGAGGAGCGAGCTCCACTTGAAATTAGCGTTGTGGACACTGTCCTTTTCCTGCGCTCCGTCACCGTTCCTGTGGCTGGCGCCCTGAGCGGGATCCAGCGTCCCTCAGTTCCTTCACGGCGAACCTGAGATGGACCTTCACTTTGAACATGTGATAGTGGACATTTGAGTTCTAGGTTCCTGAACTAGGCTTTTTGTTTTTTCGAACAGGGGGGGAACATTAATGAGTATTTAATTCCAATAAGCACAGCTTTATACGAATTTATTATTTCTTAGATTGAGACAGTGGGTGTTGCCTGACTCATGACCTTGGGCAGTCCACTTTTGTGATTGTACAACCATCCCCAAGTTCCGTCAGGATGGCTCCTTCTTTTATCTATTACTGGTGCTTTATTTCATAGATTTTAATTTTTTAACATATTTTTATTATTTTATGTTATTTATTTATTTGTAAGCAGAGAGAGAGAGAGAGAGAGAGAGAGAGAGAGAGAGAGAGAAACAGACAGACAGACAGACAGACAGACAGACAGAGAATGGGTGTGCCAGGACCTATAGCCACTGCAAACGAATTCCAGACACATATGCCCCTTGTGCATCTGGCTTACATGGGTCCTGGGAAATTGAACCTGGGTCCTTTGGCTTTGCAGCAGACGCCTTAAGTGCTAAGCCATCTCTCCAGCCCAGATTAAAAAATTTCTACTTATTTATTATGTGTGAGAGAGAATTGGCATGCCAGGACCTCTAGCTACTGCAAATCAACTCCAAATGCATGCACCACCATGTGCATCTGGCTTATGTGGGATCTGGGAAATCAAACCTGGGTCCTTAAGCTTCACCAGCAAGTGCCTTAACTGCTAAGCCATCCCTCTAGCTCTCATAGATTTTTTTTTTAAAGTAACATGTGTTACACTAATATCATCTGGTGAGAGAGTTTGTGAGTTGCCTATTATTTCATTTTTTTTTCTCCTATAAACAGAGGAAACTTCGAGAGGTGTCCACCAAATTCCAGCTTTTCCAAAAGCCTGCGAATTTTGAGCAGCGCATGCTGGACTGCAAGCGCGTGTTGGATGGTGTGAAGGCTGAGCTTCACGTCCTGGAGGTGAAGGATGCTGACCCCGAGGTCATCCAGACACACCTGGACAAGTGCATGGTGAGCTCCTTGGGTGACTTGCAGGGCCACTGGACTGTCAGCTGGTGTGGATCAGTCCAGAGCTTTTTAAAAAAATATTTTATTTTTATTTACTTACAAGAGACAGAGAGGGGGAGAGAGAGAGTGAGCCACTGTAAATGAACTCCAGATGCATGTGCCACCATGTGCAGCTGGCTCATGTGGGACCTGGAGAATCGCACTGGGGTCCTTAGGCTTCTGAGGCAAACGCCATCTCTCCAGCCCCAGTCCAGAGCTTTTGTACATGGTTCCTAGTCCAGAGAGTGATGATAGAGAACATGCTAAAATGTGAGAAATGAGGTCTTTCCTCCCAAGGAAATTAGAAGAGATAAGAGAGAAAGGAGAGAGTAAAATCAGTGATTACAATCTATTGAGTTAAGCGGAGTAGAATAAGCATATAAATAGCATGTTTTAAGTTTCCTCTTAAACCACAGTGTGTAGTTAGGGGAGACATCAGCAGAATGGAACGCGGAACGAATAAGCTAGGTTCTCAATCAAATGAAGTAGCTAGAAGAGCCATGTTTATAGTGGATGTCAGGAATATTACAGTATGAAAAATTCTTTTGCTAGGAAAATGAAGATTTCAATCAAGCTATCAATGTAAGAAGGGGCTTGGGGTGATGGCTCAGTGGATCAAGCGCCCACCACTCAGGCTTGAGTTTCAGAGTTTGAGCCTCAGATCTCTTGTGAAAAGCCGGGAGGCACAGTGGGTGACCGGAATCCCAGCACACTGGGAGGCGGAGCAGGGAGCATTTCCCGGAAGTTCTCACTGAGTGCAGCAAAAAGCAACAGCAGAGTGAGAAGCAGAGAAGCCTTGCCTCAAACGAGGTGGACTAGTAGGGCAATACTCAGAAGTTGTCCTCTGATAGCTTAAAAAAAACATTTTTATTTACTTGAAAGAGAGGGAGAGAGAGAAAAAGAGATAGATAGATAGATAGATAGATAGATAGATAGATAGATAGATAGATAGATAGATAGAAAATGCACACACCAGGGCCTCCTGCTGCTGCAAATGAATTCCAGATGCTTGCACTACTATGTGCATCTGGCTTATGTGTGTTCTTGGAGTTGAACTTATGTCCTTAGGCTTTTCAGACAAGTGCCTTAACAGCTAAGCCATTTCTACAGCCCAGAATTCTTTTTTTTAAATTTTCTCTCTCTCTCTCTCTTTTTTTTTTTTTGAGAGAGGGAGAGAATAGGCATCAGGGCCTTTGGCTGCTGCAAACGGACTGTGCGCCCCCTTGTGGCACATGTGTGACGTTGTGTACTTGACTCACTGTGTCTGGCTGTGTGGGACCTGGAGATTTCAACATGAGTTCTTAGACTTTGCAGGCAAGCACCTTAAGGGCTGAGCCATCTGTCTGGCCCCCAGAATGCCTTTTGATCCTAGTCAGTTCTTAGTTGTCAAACTATGTAGGCTGTGTTCTGAAATGATTCTGATTGGGGAGGTTTTTTACTATAATGTGTAATCTTTTTTTATTTTTAAAGAAACTGTATAAAACTTTGAGTGAGGTCAAACTCGAAGTGGAGACTGTAATCAAAACAGGAAGACACATTGTCCAGAAGCAGCAGACGGACAACCCAAAGGGGATGGATGAGCAGCTGACTTCCCTGAAGGTCCTCTACAATGACTTGGGCGCACAGGTGGGGATACAAAACCACCACTACCTCTGTTTCTGGATGCTTCTCTCTCTCAGCCTCTCTCTCCCACACTTACTTGCTTCCTCAGTTCCTTTGTCGGATTTGTATTGTTTCTTTCAGTGTAATTGTTAATAGTATAATGTTAATCATTACATAGAAATTTATTTTGGTGCTGGGAGATAGCCCAGTTGGTAAAGTGCTTGCCTTGAAAGCATGAGGAGATATTTAATTCCCAGATCCCACGTTAAAGAAAAAAAAAAAAAAGATTGGGGCTGGAGAGATGTCTTGGCAGTTAAGGCACTTGCCAGCAAAGTCAAAGGACCCAAGTTCGACTCACTAGTACCTATGTAAAGCCAGATGCACAAGGTGGCACATGAGTCTGGAGTTTGTTTGCAGTGGTTAGGAGGCCCTGCTGCACCCATTTTCTCTCTCTGCTTCTGCCTCCCTCTCTCTCTTCCCCCCTCTCAAAGAAATAAAATATTATGAAAAAGACTGGCATGATAGCACGCACCTGTCACAACACAGGAAGGTAGAGACAGGAGGCTCTCTTGGACTCTCTGGTCAGCCAGTCTAACCTAATTGGTGAGTTCTAGGCCAGCGAGAGATCCGGTCGGTCTCTTCATCTCTTTGTGCCTGAGGAATGATACCCGAGATCATCCTCTGACACATACACACACACACACACACACACACACACACACACACACACACAAATGTGCAAGAAATTTATTTTAATATTTAATCAATAACAACATTTGTACTTTCACTGGCTACACTGGCTAGTGACATGTCATAAATGACCCTAAGGAAACTCTATACAGTTAACAAGTTTATGTAGAGACTTTTGATTTTTTAAATTGAGTATTTTATTGAGAAATGTTAAAATATCAGGACTCAAGTAAATTTTAATTGATTGGAAGTTCTTAGTTATCTACCAAGACTTAACACCGTCCACAAAACAGCCATGATTTGGGCATTTTAGTGAATGCAGGTTGGGGTTGTTAGGTCATTTCCTGTGAGGAACTCGGTGGCTACAACAGATCAATTGTCCTCTGAGAGTTTTTCCCAGAAATCAGGAGGTCAGAGGTCACTGGAAGTGAAACTTCTCAGTAATACTGAGCAACTGTGTTGGATAGTGTTTTGGATCCTTCTTCGATTGTTAAATATTTGAGTCAGTCTTGGGTTAGCAAAGCTTCCCCAGGGAAGCGATAAGCTGGGATCTGAAGGGTGGGTCAGAGCAGTCTTGGTGAAACCAAGGGACAGGCTTTTCAGGCTCACGGAGTAGCATGTGGCAAGGCTCTGTGGCAGGAGAAAGCAGGGTACATCAGAGTGAAGGATCAAGGGAAGGAGTGGGAGAGAGAGAGAAAATGAGAGAGAGCAGATAAATTCAGACCCTGCTGGTTTCATAGACTTGGTATTAACATTTTCAGTTTCTTTCTTATAAGGAAGAAGTGATTATTGCAGAGTGTTTAGTAGGGAGATGAGTTTCAGTTTTCCAAAAGGCCAGTCATTGCACTGAGGAGACCAACTTGGAAGGTCTCTTCTCTTCTCTTCTCTTCTCTTCTCTTCTCTTCTCTTCTCTTCTCTTCTCTTCTCTTCTTTCTTTTCTTTTCAAGATAGGGTCTTGCTGTAGCCCAGGCTGACCTGGAATTCACTAGTAGTCTCAGGGTGGCCTGGAGCTCCTGGTGGTCCTCCTCCTATCTCAGCCTCAGTGGTGGCTTAACTGAGGGGTGGGCAGTGGAAATGGAGTGGATTGACTTCAGACCCGTGTGGGAAGTGATGTCAAAATATTTGTTGGTACACTGCTATGGAGTTGGAGGAGAAAGTGTTGTATGATGAACATTGGATTTTAGGTTTGGCTACATGGGGGACCATTGTGCACTTTGGTCATTGGTGTTCTGGAAGAAAAGGTGGGGACGTGCAGAATCTTAAGTCTATTTCAGACATGTTGACATTTTAGTCACTTTTGAGAGATGACTGTTGAAGTCATGTCTCACCAGGGTAGAAGACCTCTGGGCTAAAGAGGTGGATTTTATGAGTCATCTGAATAGAGGTGGTAATACCGAAATGATGACATTGCCTAGGGACAGGCTGTGGTGGTGGAGAGAGGGGAACCCTTGACCAAATGCTGTGAATCACATAACTTACTAAAGAGCTTGCAAAAGAAAGTAGCAGGTCTGAGAAGTCAGAGGAAAGGTAGCATTTGGAAAATGAATGTAGTCACCTGTTTTGCTTGTTATAATTATTAATTATTGTTATTTTGGTTTCTTGAGATAGGATCTTGCTCTAGCCCAGGCTGATCTCGAATCTACTATGTAGTCTCAGGGTGGCTTTGAACTGACGTCCATCCTCCTACCTCTCTTTTCTGAGTGCTGGGATTAAAGGCACGCTCCACCATGCCTGGCTATATTATTGATAGTTAAATACAGTGACCCCTTAAAAATCTCTATTCGATCTGTTGCTTTTGCTTTTGGGGTCATCATTGAACTTAGCAAGGAAAATTTCTATGGAGTAATAGGAGGAGTGTGGAAGTAGATAGTAGCTTTGAGGATTTGTGTAGGACAAGTGGGTTATGGAGGGGCTCCTGGGAAGGAGAGGTCAAAGAGGGATTGTGTGTGTGCGTGTGTGTGTGTGTGTGTGTGTGTGTGTGTGTGTGAGATTGGAGTATGTTTAGCAGCTGATGAACATGATTACTGAGAAGGAATAGTTTCATACCAAAAAGGGGGAAAGGGATTAAGTGCTTAAGTAAAAGATTTACATTTTCACGTGGCCCAATTCAGTTGCAGTGCAATAGATTTTAGGATGTATTGATTAGCCAGAGAAAAGTGTAAATTGTTATAACTTGAACTGTGAAATATTTTCTTCCTGTTACACAAATCTTTGGTAGCATTAAGTTTTATGATGGATGTGTAGGTAGCTGCCTGGGCATGTCAGTGTCATCTAAGTATCATTTGAATACCTAACGTCTTTGAACATAATTCAAGTGTTTGGCTTCTAAAGTCTGCAATGAGGTATTATTAATTTAATGCCATGAATTTGAATTAAAATCCATGGGAAAGTATTTCACTACTAAGGAATAATTGAATAATAATTATTTAGGGTATAAGAAAGTAAAATTGAAAAAGGGATGAGAATAAATAAGTGTACTCTCAAGTTGCTTTGGAACAAAAATTGTTCTTCATACCATTTTACATCATCTAAGAATATGTCATCTCTTATCTGATTTATCACTCTCTTACCTTAATGATGTTATCTGTACATATGTGCTCTTTGAGGTGACATATCAATTTGTTCATGTGTTGTGATACCCTTTCAGGTAATGTCTTCTCTGCCTTATATTATGAGCGACTGTTCTTGGTTTGAGAATATTGTCATGTGTTAAACCAGCTTTGAGACCTTTGTCTTGGTCTTAATTTTTGTATTTTTCTAACTTGTGTGTGTATGTCTCTATGCGCGTGTGTTTGTATGTGTACATATGTGTGTATGTGTGTGTGCATACCACGGCATGCATGTGGAGATCAGAGGACAGCCTCAGTCCTCACCTGTCACCTTGTTTGAGGCAGGCTTTCTTGTGGTTCACCATTGTGTATGGCAGTCTGGCTGTCCCATAATCTTCTGGAGAGTCTCTTGACTTGGCCTCTTGCCTCGGCGTTGGCACGTTTGCATTACAGAGGCACACTGCTGCGTCTGGCTCAACGCGGGTTCTGGGGATGTGAACTTGGGTCCTAATGCTTGCGTGGCAAGTGTTCTATCCACTGAGCCACCTCTCAGCCCCAACCTTAAGCTCTTTAAGCTTCATTTTGTTTATGTGGAAAGTGGAAAGAGTAATATCCATCAAGAGGCTGTTGTAGCTTTTATCATACAGTAAAATCTAGTCGTTTATACATGGAAGATTCCTTCACACAACATAGAAACTGTGTGAAGAGGCTTATGAGAGGCTGGGGATGTAGCTCAGTTGGTAGAGTGCTGGCCTAGCAAGCACAAAGCCATGAAGTTATATGGTCAATGGTAAAACCTAATTGTGAAAATAGTACCGGTTCCCCCTCAGATTGCTCTAATATAACATGTATATGTTTTGAAATCGAGTCTGTCATTGACAAGATTCTAAGCCGTCGTCTTTCCAAAAGTCTAATGTGTTCCAAGGCCTGGCTAAGCGCTTTGTGCCTGCTTTTCTCTCACTCAGTGTTTAGAACAGGCTCGGAGGGCTCTGCCCCTGCCACAGCTCAGGATTCCCTGACGCTCAGTGACTCTGGCGTAGTGCTTCCTTTCAGAAATGCTGGCCTGGAGCGATGCTGAGATGGTGGACATGCAGGCTACAGAGGCATTGCCCACTGAATATGAATCACTCTCCCACCCTCTGATCTTCAGGTGACCGAAGGAAAGCAGGACTTGGAGCGAGCGGCTCAGCTGTCCCGGAAGGTGAAGAAGGAGGCGGCTGGCCTTTCTGAGTGGCTTGGTGCCACCGAAGCGGAATTGGTCCAGAAGTCCACTTCCGAAGGGGTTGCTGGTGACCTGGACACAGAAATCTCCTGGGCTAAAGTGAGTTTGCAGTTCCTGTACACTGTTCATGTAATGCTAGTGTCACCTGACACTTTTGTTAGGGACGATCAGGGTGGGTATCATTCCAGACTTTATTATTTGTTAAATTAAGGCCTTTGAAGTAAATATTATTTTCTTTATTTAGTAGTCTATGAAAATCATTCTTTGACTTCCCTTCCCCTCCCCTCCCCTCCCCTCCCCTCCCCTCCCCTCCCCTCCCCTCCCCTCCCCTCCCCTCCCTTCCCTTCCCTTCCCTTCCCTTCCCCTCTTCTTCTTCTTTCCATTTCCCTTTGTTTCCTTTATTTTTTTTAAAATATTTTCTTGGGCTGGAGAGATGGTTTAGCGGTTAAGCGCTTGCCTGTGAAGCCTAAGGATCCCGGTTCAAGGCTTGATTTCCCAGGACCCACGTAAGCCAGATGCACAAGCCTGCGCATGTATCTGGAGTTTGTTTGCAGTGGCTGGAGGCCCTAGTGTGCTCATTCTCTATCTATTTCCTCTTTCTCTCTCTCTCTGTTGCTCTCAAATTAATAAATAAGAGTAAAAAATATTTTATTTATGTATTTGAGTGAGGGGGGTGCAGAGAGAGAGAGAGAGAGGCAGATAGAGAATGGGCATACCCCTGCAAATGAACTCTAGATGCATGCGCTATCCTGTGCATCTGGCTTTACTTGGGTACTGGAAAATTGAACCTGGGTCCTTTGGCTTTGCAGGCAAGCACCTCAACCTTTAAACCATCTCTCTAACTCCTCCTTTCTTTCTTTCTTTCTTTCTTTCTTTCTTTCTTTCTTTCTTTTTTTCAAGGTAGGGTCTCACCCTGGTCCAGGCTGACCTGGAATTAATTATGTAGTCTCAGGGTGGCCTCGAACTCATGGCGATCCTCCTATCTCTGCCTCCCGAGTGCTGGGATTAAAGGTGTGCACCACCACTCCCGGCCTTTCTTTGGTTTTTTGAAGTAGGGTCTCTCTCTCTCTCTCTAGCCCAGGCTGATCTGGAATTCTCTATGTAGTCTCAGGGTAGCCTCAGACTCACAGTGATCCTCCTACCTCTGCCTTCCAAGTGCTGGGATTAAAGGCGTGCGCCACAGCGCCTGGCTCCTTTCTTTCTTGAGACAGTATTTCACTGTGTATCCCAGGCTGGCCTTGGATCCGTTGATGCTCCTGCCTCTGCTTCCTGAGTATTGGGATTATAGGCACGTGCCACCATGCCTGAACCCATTATTTTCTTATTGGCTTAATAATTAAACACAGCACTCCTCACTTTTCTGTAGGGTGTACATCTCATGACCTTCAGTGAAAGTGAGAAACTTCACAGGAGCCTGGATTCCCCATGTCTTTCCTATACTCCTACACACACGTTTAATGTCTGTTTCCATTTTAACAGTGCGGTCATACATTCTGGCCATAGCTTTTGCAGTTTGGGGAGAGACAACGAGACTTGAATGAACGTCCTTCTTTTTTTTTGTTTATTATTTATTTATTTATTTGAGAGTGACAGACAGAGAGAAAGAGGGAGGGAGAGAGAGAGAGAGAGAGAGAGAGAGAATGGGCGTGCCAGGGCCTCCAGCCACTGCAAACGAACTCCAGATGCGTGCGCCCCCTTGTGCATCTGGCTAACGTGGGTCCTGGGGAATCGAGCCTCCAACTGGGGTCCTTAGGCTTCACGGGCAAGTGCTTAACCGCTAAACCATCTCTCCAGCCCAACAAATGTCCTTTCTGTCTTCACGATTTCACAGAAGAGTCACCGTTCGTAGATCTTAGTGACCACAGCAGACCATTTTCTCTTCCCTTATTGAATACATACCTTGCACCTTTTCACATAGATCGTGCAGTTCCTGTGGCTTGGAGTTGCTGAGCTCAGTGCTTGTGCTGCGGGCTCATCGTAAAGTAAAACAGTAACTTTAGTAAAAGGGACAGGGGACCTAATAACTTAGCTAGCTACCAAGCATCCAGTGGGTTCCTATGGCGTACATCTTAAATACACTAGGTAAAGGGGCCACTTCACACCCTGGACAGGAAGGAGTGGGGTGACGTGAAATGTCATGCTACCTGAACAGTGCGCAATTTAACACTCAGACCTTTCATATCGTTTATTTCTTATATTTTTCCATTTACTATTTTGGGATCGTGGTACACTTGGGTCACTGAAATTGCAGATAATTGGGGATTACTGTGCTAATTGAATGAAATTTGCACAGTGTAATACAAATAGCACAGAAGCAAAGATCGCTTGTAGCCAAAGGCTACTTTGCTACTTCTTAAAGGCACACATTGACATATGTAAGCACAGATATACATTTAAAAAGAAATTATATGTATGTATTGCTTGTGATTTTCATTTAGAAATTTGTATCCTCAACGTTTCTCTTCACCTGTATTTATGTATTATATATTACAGATGAACATATTTCATTCATTTTATATTTATTGCTTTATTCTTCTATTCAGGACTTTTTTTGTTGTTGTTTTTTCGATGTAGGGTCTCACTCTGTCTCAGGCTGACCTGGAATTCATTATATAGTCTCAGGGTGGTCGCAAATTCACAGTGATCCTCCTACCTCTGCTCTGTGCTGGGATTAAAGGCGTGCGTCACCACGCCCGCCTCTATTCACGACTTTTAAGTTACTACCCATTTTCATTATTGTCTGTAATGCTATGATGAATATACTTGCAGTTAGATCATGACATATGCTCATAATTACTTCCTAAATGTAGATTATTAGCTTTAAAATTCTTGTCTCAAGTGATAGGTCAATTTTAAAATTGTATACATATTATGAAATTATCATTTAGGAATGCTTTAAGTTCAACCATTTTAAGCAGAATTTTGGTCATGCTAGACAAGTGCCATGCTCTAGCTATTTAATTAGAACATTTATTTAATTAGAACATTCCATAAGCTTACTGGCCACCTGTAACTCTTTCAAAAAAAAGTAACTTTTTCCCTGTAGTTTTGACTATTTTCCTATCCCCAGATTAGTATGTTAATTATAGCTCTTTGTTATGATTGTTGGTACTTACTATGTTGACTGTTTGAAAAAAAAACACACCACAGCTTCCTTTGCCATTATAGTTGATTTTTTGACCTTTATTTTTTTAAAGAAAAAGAAACCCATTATCATATATACTTTAAAGAAAGACATAACCTGGTGGGACTATGATCAACTTACAGTATATTCATATTTTAAAGTTCTCAATAAAATTATTATGAAAAAAGGAAATAATTTCTTCATTATTTCTGCTTTTAAGTGTTTAGAAAGGTCAACCTGACTCTGACGTGATATAGTTATTTCTTTGTAGTTTCTTTGCATTCCTTTATACTTTCATTTTCTACCTCTACTGTTTTCATCCTTCTGGAGTTTATGTTGTTGTATGCGTGAAGAAGGCTTCTGAACTTTTCCAGAAAACTAACACAGTACTGTTTATGAAGTAATGGCTCCCTCTCCTCTGATTTGCCATGACAAATTTATGTAGTCTTCTCTAATTCTTTTTCATTGTTTTCTGCCTCACTGATTTGATCTTCCTAGCTCTACCAATTGTCCAGCTGTTTAACTGTGTAGTTGTATTACCAGTTTTATTCTAGTGAAAGTGTTCCTTGTCTTTATGCCTCATTTTTTTTTTTTTTGCTTACTTATGTGAATGTTGGAATTAATATTGCAAAATCTTAAAATGAATTATGATGAAAACCTTGGTGTCATTTACCTCAGATTTATAGATTTGTTGGAGGAGGTTTGACATCATATTAGGTTGCCTTTTTCTCTTTTCTTTTGTCTTCCCTTCCTTTTCCTTCTTGTGGTGCTGGAATTGAATCTGGAGCCTTGCACATGTAGCCTAGGCCCTCTATAATTGAGCTACACTGAACCTTGTTAAATCATTATTAGCATGACCTGTCTCATTTTCCCCTTTATAATCTTTTATGTTCCTGTATAATGCTTTGATTTTTTTCTTTCATAAACAATATGTATATTCACAATTTACTCCTCCAAATTTTTTTCATTGAATTATTCTATGAAAGTGTGCTTTTTCACAAATTGATTATAGTTAGTGCTTAGGTGATACTAAATTATGTATATTTAATACTATATATTTCTGTCTGTACTCATAAGTTCCACCTTTTAATATTTTCATTATGAGAAGATTTAGCACTTTTACATATTTATTTTTATTTATTTATTTGACAGAGAAAGAGGGGGACAGGAGAGAGAGAGAGAGAATGGGCACACCAGGGCCTCCAGCCACTGCAGAGGAACTCCAGATGCTTGCGCCCCCTTACATTGCTGGCTAACGTGGGTCCTGGGGAATCGAACCTGGGCCCTTTGGCTTTGTAGGCAAATGCCTTAACCACTAGGCCATCCCTTCAACCCAAGTTCCACTTTTTTTGTTTAATCTCATGTTTAATGACAGACTATAAAGAATGATAAACTTGCATACTCTTTAAATACAGACACCAATAATGATAAGCTCATATACACTTGAATTTCCACTTAATCCCATTTCAAACTAAGTTATGCAGTGGGAAGATGCAAATCTCATGACACATTCTCTTCCGTGGAGTAGGACAAGCATCAGTGGGAAACATAATCACCCAATTTTTCATTGTTGTGTTTTCAGATTTAAGGAAGACATAGATTTAAGTGTTTCTGCACCTAAATGTTATGTGCAATATTTTCTTTTTTTAAAAAAAACTTTTTATTTATTTATTTATTTATTTATTTAAGAGAGAGAGAAAGAGGCAGAGAGAGGGAAAGAGAGAATGGGCATGCCAGGGCCTGCAGCCACTGAAAACGAATTCCAGATGCATGCGCCACCTTGTGCATCTGGCTTCTGTGGGTCCTGGGGAATAGAACCAAGGTCCTTTGGCTTTGCAGGCAAAGGCCTTAACCGCTAAGCCATCTCTCTAGCCCAGTATTTTCTTTTTTAAAAAATATTATATATTTTTATTTATTTATTTGAGAGAAGAGAGAAAGAGGGGGAGAGAGAGAGAGAATGGGCACGCCAGGGCCTTCAGGTGCTGCAAATGAACTCCAGACGCATGCGCTTGCTACCTTGTCCATCTGGCTTATGTAGGTCCTGGGGAATTGAACCTGGGTCCTTTAAGCAAGTCCCTTAACTGCTAAGCCATCTGTCCAGCCTGCAATATTTCAGTGAAAGCTTAAATGACGTTTTCGTTTATGAACTCATGTAAGATTTTTATTTCATAGCTTAAATGTAATTTTCCATGTGCTTTCTTTATTAAGGAACCTATTAGGACAGTGTATATAGCATTTAAATTTCATTGCTTGTCCATAAGTAATTTCTTATGGTCCTTTTAGTGTCTTTAGTCAGTTAGCAGCGTAGCCATGCGAGGCCTGCGGACTCCGCATTGCAGAGCATGGTCATGGGTTTTCTTCCTTCCCTTGGCCGATAGAGGATCACATGCAGGAAACATCTTAGTGCCCTCAGAAATGTACCAGCAGTTAGCATAGCCAAATGAATGTCCAAATCTCCACTCAGTTTATATGCTTTCCAAGTATGATTTAATGATGTTCACTTATAGCCTCGAGCTCCTTGAAATGATTGCCTTGAATGTTGGTTTAAGAAGGTGGGATGGTTTACAAAAAGGTTTATCGATAGGAATGTGAGAGCTAGATGGGTGCTTATCCTATTGCCTTAAAAAAATTATTGATATTTTTGTAATAAGGTTGCACATGTAGACACACTCTCCCCCTTTCCCCCCGCCCCCGCCTAAATCTAACTTCTGCCTTGGGTCTTTGGTGGGGCTATTGGTATTCATTGCAGGGACTTCCTGTTGCTTTTGAAAGAACTTTTTGTCTCTCAATATGCTTTGCATTTCTTTGCCCATGCACCATGTCTGGTCATACTTCAAAGTGTGTGAATCCCAGCACTTGGGAAGCACAGGTAGGAGGATTGTCCTGAGTTCGAGGCCACCCTGAGACTACATACTGAATTCCAGGTCAGCCTGGGCTAAAGCGAAACCCTACCTTGGACAACAAACAATCAACAACAACAAAAAAGGTTGTGAAGTCCATCACCTTCTCACCGCCTCTAGTCTGGCCTTTGCGTCCTCAGATAGCTTCAAGACACAAGCTCGGCTTTGCTAGCCGACCTCTGATTACTTAACATGTACTTTTATATTTTTAATGTTGTCAACTACTAAAATTTCATATTTGAGTTTCTTTTCTCTCTTTTTTTTTACATTCGAATTTCTTACCACTTTCCCTATTTACATATTTAGACATTTTAATTTTCTTTGGGAACTTGAGAACGCTCACACTTTCAACGAGTTGAGGAGTTTTGCAAACCTTTACCATATTGCTAATTATCTAAGAAGTCATGGATTTTTGTACATATGGGGAAGAAAAGTTTAGAAAAATGTAAGGTTGGGTGAATTTTATAAAACTCTGATAATCTTTTCTAGAATATTCTGAAGGAGCTAGAAAAGAGAAAAGCTGACTTAAGCACCATCACGGAGAACAGTGCTGCCCTCCAGCATCTCATCTCCGGCAGCGAGTCTGTTCTAGAAGAGAAGCTCTGTGTCCTCAATGCTGGCTGGAGCCGAGTCCGCACCTGGACGGAGGATTGGTACAATACCTTGCTGGTATGTCTCCAGAGTCCTGGTGAAATCTCTCCTTTAATTATTTTTAGGGGCATGCGGCTTCAATGGGAATTCTGTCTTTTTTTTTTTTTTTTTCTGTGTGTAGCACACAGAGACATGGAACAAAACCCAGGGATTCTTGTATATTAGGCAAGCACTCTCTAAGTGGAGCTACATTCCCTGCCACATAGTTTTTATTTTATTTTATTATGAGAGAGGGAGAGAGAGCGCATGCCAGGGCCTCTAAGCCATTGCAAACGAATTCCAGATGCCTGCGCCACCATGTGCATCTGGCCTATGTGGGTTCTGGTGAACCGAACTTGGGTCCTTTCGCTTTTCAGGGGAGTACCTTAACCACTAAGCCATTTCTTCAGCCTGGCCTCATATACTTTTAAGTGCTGAAGGTACAGAGATGAAAAGACAAGGCCCGGCAAGTATCTGTTACTATGCAGAATCCCACAGCATCTCGTCATTTCTTTACATCATTACCCCCTAAATTGTGATAAGTGAGATTACAGATGACTGAAGTGTGTGTGTGTAGGAAATGAGACTGGAAAAGGGCTGTGGGCAGAGGAAGAGCTCTGAAGGGAGAGGGAGGACCAAACAAGAGTGGGTAATGGAATATACGTAACATGAAAGGATTCAGGGAAACCAATGGGGATTCAGGGAAACCAGTAAAATCAGTTGTAATATAGGAATGAAGAATAAGAGACAAACTTGAAACTGAAACACAAGCTATCATCTGTTATTCTGTTTCACCTGTGCATGATGTTGAAGCCGAAGTCACATCAATCTACACATGGCTGTGTAGTTTTAGGACTGTTGTTACTTACTTTGTTTCACCAGAGCTTCCAGAAGGCATACGATATGCCCAAGGCTTTTAACTCTCTTTCTCTTCTACTGTTATCATCTTAGGCATGTCATGTAACTGTGTCAGTATTAATTCCTTCGTAGAACCATCAGAAGCAGCTGGAGATCTTCGACGGGAGCGTCGCTCACATCAGCACCTGGCTTTACCAAGCGGAAGCGCTGCTGGACGAAATTGAGAAAAAGCCGGCAAGCAAACAGGAAGAAATCGTGAAGGTAGAGAGTCATGTCTGAGGCCGAGGTTTGCCCAAGTCCTCCCATGTGGTTATTTTGTTAGCACTTACTTGGTGGAAGAAATTAAGATCTTCAGAGAATTTATATAACCAGCTCTTATTTTACTTGATGGTATTGAAATCTCTTAAGAATCGTAAACATTTATTTAAAGTACTTTTAATTATAAGTATCACACCCATGTTTAGTTTTGATTTTTTTCTTTGGAGTAATTCTGCATTTTCTTTTCTCATAATTAGCGCTTACTGTCCGAGCTGGATGATACCAGCCTCCAGGTTGAAAATGTCCGCGATCAGGCCATCGTCTTAATGAATGCCCGCGGGAGCGCAGGCAGGGAGCTTGTGGAGCCCAAGTTAGCCGAACTAAATAGAAACTTTGAGAAGGTGTCTCAACACATCAGAAGTGCCAAAGTGAGTACTTGTGTTTTTGTAGAAAACTGTCTTTCCCATGAACCTATATCTAAATGATAGATATTGTGCTCTATACTTAAGAAGTTTAAAATTCAAATGATCTTATACACTTTTAAATTTTTTAATTTTATTATTTATTTATTTGAAAGAGAGAGAGAGAGAGAGAGAGAGAGAGAAAGAACAGGCACTCCAGGCCTCCAGCCACTGCAAATGAACTCCAGACGCGTGCGCCCCTTTGTGCATCTGGCTTGCGTGGGTCCTGGGGAATCAAACCAGGGTCCTTAGGCTTCACAGACAAATGCCTTAACCGCTAAGCCATTTCCTCAGCCCTTTATGGACTTTTTGTTTGGGTGTTTAGAACATTTGTTGTTCCTTATTCACTATGTGATTATTCATATAGAGATAATAAATTACTATGGAAGAAATATCCCATCTGAGAAAGTTCTCAAGGGATCAATGGAAGGTTAGCATAGGGCAAGCTAATGTGACTAATTTTCAAGCCAGGCATAGATGTTAAATCCATGATTTTATAGGCATATGTAACCATATTAAGTGTACATTTTTGTGCTTTATATGTTGACAGATTTAAGTTATAAATAAATTTACAGTTTAGGGTTTATGGAGAGATGTATTTGTTGATTTTATAAATTCAACCAAGAGCTTTACCAGTTTAAATGAGGATGATAAATGAGAGCTTTTATAAACAAAGGTGTTTATCTGTATACCATGTTATTATTCCCTGTCCTCCCTTCCCTTCCTCCCTCTCTATCCATTTTTATTTTATTCTTCATCCTTATTTTATGGAAAGGAAATATTTAGCTGTAGTGGTCTGCCATGGCCTCGCACAGAGAGGAGCTTCAGCAAATGTTCAGTTGAAAAGATGATTATATTTTGATGGTTTGTTGGGGACAAACTGAGCTAAACTCAGAGCCATTGAAATCAGGTCTCTTATTAACACTGTTATTTTGTGCTAGAGAGTTGGCTTAGTGGTTAAGGTACTTGCCTGCAAAGCCTACGGACCCAGGTTCAATTCCCAAGTACCCCTGTAAGTCAGATGTGCAAAGTACAGTGGCTAGGGGCCCTGGCATGCCCATTCTCTCTGTCTCTCCAGTAAATAAATAAATATTAAAAAAATGTTATTTTGAGTATCAGTTACCCAAGTATGCAGTTTTTCTGCATATACATTTGAAAATATGGTATTGATCAATATACTTTCTTTGAAGATTGGGCATTAGAATCCAAGCCTAGTTTCCTAGGGGGAACTAACCAGGGAGCCGTTCTGTGGGGTGTCCTCGCACTGGGGAGTAGGGGCTGGCCATTCTTCTTTTCAGGCCATGGCAGGGATGGCCATTGTCTCTGTTTCTTTTAGTGCTCAGATATGACCTTAGGGTGTGTGACACTGCACCCCGAGCAGCCTTAGTCACCCACGTATCATCTCACATCCTGGTTCAAGTTAGAAGGATCTGGAAAATCATTGCTGTGTGAACGAATGGAATTCAAGTCAATTCTGATAAATGCTAGTGCCTGTCGGCACAGCCCACCTCTCTAAATGAGTTTGAAAACTTAAGCCAACAATTAATATACTTTCTTCTTTCGTGTGTGCGTGTGAGTAGACGTGCACACGGTGTGCACAGGGGGGGGGGAAGCAGAGGCCAGAGGAGGAAGACCTGCTCCTCTGTTCCTCCTCTGTGGTTTGTTTTTTTTTTTTTTTTGAGACAGTCTCTTGCTGAACCTTGAGCTCAGTGGTTTTTCAGTTGGATGGCTGACCAGTGTGAGTCCCAGAGAGATCCTCCTTGTCTCTTCCACTCTCTCTCTCCCTCTTTGCCGTGGGGGTTATGGGCGCGTAATGCCATAGTTGGCTTTTTGCGTGGGAGCAGAGGATCGAACTCTGGTCTCCCTGCTTGTGCTGCAAGTGCTTTTACCCCCTGCGCCACCTCTCGAGTCCCAGCAAGACACCGTCACGGGGCTCTTTCTTTCCATAGATGCTGATTGGTCAGGAACCAATATTGTACCCATGTTTGGCCCCCACTGGAGCCATTGAAGCTGGCGTGGCTTCCTCTGACTTGGAGACTTTGGAAAATGACATAGAAAATATGCTGAGAGTTGTGGAGAAACAGCTGGAATCCAGAGATGACAATGAAAAGGTTGGTTGCTTTCAACCATGTTCTCATGTTGTTTCTCGTTCATTTATATAATAGAATGTACCCAGTATAACCTGCCACACATGGCTGAAGGAATCCAGATGTGATTTCCTGACTGCATGTCACATCTGCCGGCTGACTGATGGGATGCTTAAGACTCACAAACAAGCAAGTGTGATGGCCCGTGTCTGTAATCTCAGCATGTGGGAGGTGGAGGCAGGAGGATCTATCAGAAGTTCAAGGTCATCCTTGGCTACATGAAACCCAGGCTTGAAACAAACATGCAAACACGCCAGCATACATGCACCCCACCCTTTTTCACCAAAGGTAGTCGGTAGTATAAGATGTGTTCAACTAGCTTTGGGATATTTTGCTTTTAAATCTAAAGGATGTGAAGAAAGCCAAACTCTTCTTCATCATTGAGGTTGACATAGCTTGACTTATAATGTTGGTTTCAGCGGATTTCTTCCACTAGCCATTGATAGTACCTGAGTGCCCTGTGCAGTTTCCTTTTGAGTAAACTTTTCCCTTTAAACATTCAGGTGGATGAGGAGAGAGCTCAGATTGAGGAAGTTCTACAAAGAGGAGAACACATATTGCATGAACCTATGGAGGACAGTGAGAAAGAAAAGATCCGTTTGCAGCTGTTACTTTTACACACAAGATATAACAAAGTAAAGGTATGATGGGAGAATCTCTGTGGATTTAAATAACTTCTCTTTCCCACCCTTCCCCTTCTTTCTTTCCTTCCTTTCTTCCCTCCCTCTCCATCCTTTCTATCCTCCTGTCTTCCCTTCCTTCCTTCCTTCCTTCCTTCCTTCCTTCCTTCCTTCCTTCCTTTCTCCCTTCCTCCCTCCCTCCCTTCCTCCCTCCCTCCCTCTCTCCCTCCCTTTCTTCCTTCCCCTCTTCCCTCTCCTTCCTACCTTTCTTCCTTCCTTCCCTTCTTCCCTCTCCTTCCTTCCTTTCTTCCTTCCCCTCTTCCCTCTCCTTCCTTCCTTCCTTTTCTCCCTCCTTTCATCCCTCTTTCCTTGCCTCCCTTCCCTTCTATCCTCCCTCCTTTCCTCTTTTCCTTTCCTCCCTTATTCCCTTCTCTTCTTCTTCCCTATATCCCTCCTCCCCTCCCTTTTTTGTGTGTTGGGGATTGAACCCTGTGTTGCATATGCCAGGCAGGTGCTTTACCATTGAGCTACATGCCCAGCCCTATCTCCTCCTTCATAATGCCTTTTTCTAGACATGTTTACAATTTTCGATGAAGATACTCAAAGAAAGGGAAATGCAAAACTTAGTTATTGGCCATCTTATTTTGATTTTTAAAATTTTGTTTATTTTTATTTATTTATTTGAGAGAGAGAGAGAGAGAGAGAGAGAGAGAGAGAGAGAATGGGCACAACAGGGTCTCCAGCCACTGCAAACAAACTTCAGACGTGTGTGCCGCTTTGTGCATCTGGCTTACGTGAATCCTGGGGAATTGAGCCTCTAACCGGGGTCCTTAGGATTCACAGGCAAGTGCTTAACCACTAAGCCATCTCTCCAGCCCCTTATTTTGATTTTTGATAACATGTGAAACAAAAAAGATAGCCATCCCTTTCAGAAGTAACTTCCTAGTTTAGTCTTTCATTTTACAGTTGGAAGCCTTGGTCACAGTCACGGCATTTCTAGTTCTCCCATAGTGTACCTTATCTGTGAAAGTGATGCGCGGTGGTATTTAGTCTAGGACAGGATTCAGCCTGCTGCCTGGAGCTCAGATCCCTAGTGCACGCGTAAGCAGCCACATGCATCTGTAGTAGCAACATGCCTGTGGCCCTGCGAGGCAGTTAGGAGAAATCCAAAGCTCATGGGCCTGCTGGGCTGGCCTTCCCAGCAGCAAACAGTGAGAGAGAGTCTTGAACAAGGAGGAAAGAGGATTAACCCCCTGACCTTGTCCTCTGACCTCCATCCCGCCCTCACATCACACACACAAGTGCATATAAACAAACGTCATAAACAAACTAAAAAGCTTTAAATAAAGAACTAACAGAAGCTCTGCTCCTCACACTAATTAAAACCAGAATTCCTCAGGCCAGATGTTGGAACGGCATTTAAAAAGAAAAGAAATCTCAACTCCTAAGAGATGGTTCTAATGTGCATCAAGGTTGGGAATCAGCTGAACACGCTCATCTTCGACGTGAAATATGTGTTAAATGAGTCTTTCCCATTGTCTACTAGGGCGTTACTGTATTTAAATAGACACAGGTTGGCTATAGAGTAAAGATATTGGGGCTGGAGGGATGGCTTAGCAGTTAAGATATTTGTCTGCAAAGCCAAAGGACCCAGGTTCGATTCCCCAGGACCCATGTTAGCCAGATGCACAAGGGGGCGCATGTGTCTGGAGTTGGTTTGCAGTGGCTAGAGGCCCAGGTGCGCCCACTCTCTCTCTTTCTCTCTCCCTCTTTCTCTGTCAAATAAATTAAATTAAATTAAATATTAAAAAAGATATTATCCTATTATGTTTCCTATCATATTATCTTATTGCTTTTTAAATTTGTCATTATTTTACATGTGTGTGTGTGTGTGTTCACCTGTGTGTGTGTGTATGTTCACATGTGGGGTGCACCTGGCTTTATGGGTGCACATGGGTGAGTGTGTGCAGTGTGTGGAGGCCCAGGGTCAACGTTGATAACTTTCTTAGACACTCTCCAGTTAATTTTTAAAACTTTTTATTTCTTTCTCTCATTTTTGACTTTAAAAATATTTATTTATGAGAGAGAGAGAGAGAAAGAGAGAGACAGAGAGAAAGAGGATGGGTCTGTCAAAGCCTCCAGACATTGCAAATGAACTCCAGATGCATGCACCGCTTTGTGCATCTAGCTTCATGTGGGCACTAGGCAGTTGAACCTGGGTCCTTAGGCTTTTCAGGCAAGTGGCCATAATTGCTAAGCCACCTCTCCAGTCTCATTTTTGACTTACTCATACATGTATGTGGTGTATTTTGATCCACTTTTTTCTTTTTTTTTTTTGAGGTAGGGTCTCACTCTCGCCCAGGCTGACCTGGAATCCACTCTACAGTCCCAGGCTGTCCTTGAATTCACAGTGATCCTCCTACCTCTGCCTCCTAGGTGCTGGGATTCAAGGCCTCCGCCACCACATCTGGCTCACTTTATTCTTTTTGAGACAGATTGTCACACTAAATTTAGAGCACAGAGAGTCAAGTAGCCAGGAAGCCCTAAGGTGCCACTCAGACACATTTCCCCTCTACTGCCAAGGCAATGTTTCACTGTAGCCCAGGCTGACCCCCCTCTGCCTGCACAGTGCTGGGTTTCAAGTTGTGTGCCACTACGCCTGGCTCCTTCGGGCATTTTTAAAAACCTGTTTTAGAATCTCAAAAGTCCTCCTGCAGAACTGATGAATAATTCTGTTCAGTTCCAGGCTTTGTTCCCTTCGATGGTCTGATAAAAACAACATAGAAAACATTGTGAAAGACTCAGTTAAATTAGCTCTCTCCTCTAGGTGGGCTCTAGTTGATCATGGGACACGAGCCACGCTATATGACACTGCTTCCTTCTGGTTCTCACCTGTAGTTTGCTTGCGTTTCTGTGTCCTCAGAAATGTCTTTAAAAATAAAATTATCCAGAAGGAGAGTCTAGGTGAATTTCGAGGACATAACTTTTTTTTTTCTCCTTGGACATTTTGATTGATCACTCTAGGGGAAAAAAATCTATTTTGGGCAAAGAAAGCACATCATGAACAGCCTTGCTTCTGCAGAGCAGGAAGGCTCAGGAAAATCCTTAAGGGCTGACTAGAAGATGAGATGGTCCTAAGGAATGTGATTTTTTTTTGTTACTTGGCCTTCCTGGTTCATAACTAAGGAAGGAGACCTGCCATCTTGGTCTTGTAGTGGTTAGTAAGGTACAAATGGTTCTAGATAATATCTTACAGAACAAAATTTTTTAAAATAAACACTTGACTATTATAATATCCACTGATGTTAAATGACGGAAAGTACCACAAAAAAGAAAAAGAAATGAAAAGAAAAGCCCTCCAGCCACAGTCACATAGTTGTGTACCTGGAACTATGTGTTTGGTGTGAGGAACAGAGATGCCACATGGCTGCAGCAGGAGGGTCTGGTTTCTCAACTATATGTACAAGTTCATTGCTTTGTTCTTCTTCAAGTTGAGGGGAGGGTCAATGAGCCTGGTTTTGTGACCCTCCACCCAAAGTTGGCATCTTAGAAATGAAATCAATGAAACAATAATTAGTTTTTTTTTTTTTTTTCGAGATAGGGTTTCACTCTAGTCCAGGCTGACCTGGAACTCACCATGTAGTCTCAGGGTGGCCTCGAACTCACGGTGATCCTCCTACCTCTGCCTCTTGAGAGCTGGGATGAAAGTCGTGTGCCACCATGCCCGGCTTTAGTTATTTTTTTAAATATTTTATTTATGAGAGAGAAAGAGATAGAAAGAAAGAATGGGCACGCCAGGGCCTCTTTGCACTCCATACGAACTCCAGACACATGTGCCCCCTTGTGCATTTGGCTTATGTGGGTCCTGGGGAATCGAACCTGGGTCCTTAGGCTTCGCAGGCAAATGGCGTAGCCGCTCAGCCATTTCCCCAGCCCCCTTTTTAATTAGCATCTCTTATTAAAAAGGAGATTTCTGGATGGACACATTAATTACTTCAGCATTCTTTTACATTTGCTTAAAAACAAAATTTTCTCAGAGCTGGGGAGATGGCTCAGTTGGTAGAGGGCTTGCTATGCAAGCATAAGAATCTGAGTTCGGATCCCCAGTACCCATGTAAAATCCTGACGTGGTGGCATGTGCCTGTAATCCCAGCTCTGGGGAGATGGAGAAAGATTCACAAGATTTTCTGGCTAGCTAGCCTAGCAGAATCAGTGAGCTCTAGGTTCAGTGTGAGACCCAGTCTCAAAAAATAATCAGAGAGTGATTGAGAAGACACATGATATCAACTTCTGGCCTACATATATGTACATGTATACTTCCTTACACACATATGTACCTACACACATATAAACATATATGAACATGTATACACACCACATACACTTGCATATGAAAAAGAGTAGAATTTTCTCTCTTTTTAAAAGTTTTTTTTTCTTTTTCAAAAGTTTTTATTTTTATTTATTTATTTGAGAGAAAGAGGAAACAAAAGAGGCAGATATACATAAAGAGAGAATGGGCAAGCCAGGGTCTTCTGCTCCAGACGCATGCCCCACCTTGTGCATCTGGCACATGTGGGCCCTGGGGAATCAAACCTGGGTCCTTAAGCTTTGCAGGCAAGCGCTTTAACCACTAAGCCATCTCTCCAGCCCTATACTACTTTAAAAAAAAAAAGATTTATTTTTATTTATTTATGAGAGAGAGAGAGAGAGAGAGAGATAGAGAGTGGTAATGGGTGTGTCAGGACCTCTAGCCACTGCAAACGAACTCCAGACCATGCGTCACCATGTGCATCTGGCTTACGTGGGTCCTGGAGAATTCACAGTCGTGTGCCTCAACCTCTAAGCCATCCCTCCAGCCCCTATACTACTTTTTAAATTCTCTTTTTTTTTTTTTTGCAGATGTATGGGGTGTGTATGCATGTGTGTGTATGTGTATGTATATGGATACGAATTCTTGTGTACATGTGTGTAGAGAGCTCAGGGGTTGACATTGGGGGTCTTCATTGCTCACTGTCCACCTCATTTATTTAGACAGGGTCTCTCACATCTGGAGCTGGTAGATTTGGCTAGTCTAGCCAGCCAGCTTTCCCTGGTTATCTCCTATATCTGCCTCCCCAGCACTGAGAATACAAGCAGGTCTCCTTGCCCACCCAGCATTTATGTGGGTCCCAGGGAGCCAGATTCAGGTCCCAGGCTTGTAAGCCAAGCGCTGTAGTGACTGAGCCGGTACCCTGGCTCTCGCCGTGTCAAGCGCTGAGCAGTGAGGCCCAAAACGCTTCATCTCATTGTGACTTTTTGGGCGTGTATAGGTCTGTGTGGTGCGAGCATGTATGTGTGTGCATGTTTGCATGCGTGCAGGCGCATGTGCTCTGAGCATGCGCATGTGTGAGTGTGCATGTGGCGGCCAGAGTTGATACTGCGTGTCTTCCTCAAATGGCTATCTCATCTTCCTTTGTCACGCTGGAGTTTGCCACTGAACGTGGAGCTCACTGACTTGGCTAGATTAACTAGCCAGCAAGGCCCAGTAATGTGACTTCCCGGGTGCCAGGATTACAGGTGTGCCCCACCATGCCTGCTCTGGCTTTTCCATGGTGGGGATCTGAACTCAGACCCTCACGCTTGCGAGGGAAGTGCTTTGCTGATTAATCCACCTCCCCAACCCCCTGACTGCAATCTTTTTTTTTAAAAAAAATGATCTCAAAATGCCTTATTTCCTGTAGTGCTTTGTGACTGACAGCATACTCTTGTTTCCTTGATGACTCGGGGAAGGAGCAGCTCGTTTCCTGTAATTCGCATGAGTTCGAAGCCTTAAGTCCTAAAGGAACACTTGGGGAATGTTAACTTACCTATGCTGTTTAGTAACAGACTGCAGAAGAAAGTTAGAAAGAGATTGCTAATGGTTTCTGTAGCAACACAGGTTTAAAATATAAAAATGACATTTATACTTTTAAAAATTTTGGCTCATGGTCTTGAATGCATCCACAAAACAGCCTTGGATTTTCAAAAATCCGTTATTGCTATTATGGAGGTCGTATTACTATTATGAGTATGTTTTAAGATGATGTGCATAATTTGTTTTTTTTTCTAATTTTACTTATTTTCGTTATGGGAGAAAAAGAGAGAGAAAGAGAGAATGGGCATGCCAGGGCCTCTAGCCACTGCATATGAACTCCAGACACATGTGCCTTCTTGTGCATCTGGCTTACGTGGGTCCTGGGGAATGGAACCCAGGACCTTAGGGTTCGCAGGCAATACCGTAACTGCTAAGCCATTTCCCCAGCCCCCCATAATTTGTTTTTTTTAAAATTTTTTTGTTTATTTTTATTTATTTATTTGAGAGAAAGAGGGAGAGAGAGAGAGAGAGAGAGAGAGAGGAGGGAATGGTCATGCCAGGTCCTCCAGCCACTGCAAACGAACTCCAGACGCATGCGCCCCCTTGTGCATCTGGCTAACATGGGGTCCTGGGAAATCGAGCCTCGAACCAGGGTCCTTAGGCTTCACAGGCAAGTGCTTAACCACTAAGACATCTCTCCAGCCCCCATAATTTGTTTTTTAATGCTTTTATAGGCAATCCCTATTCAACAAAGGAAAGCAATTCAACTTTCTCCTGGGATTAGATCGTCACCCTTCCCTGCAGATTATCTGGTTGAAATTAGCAAAGCCTTACTTACCATGGATGATGTGGAGCTATCCCTTAATGTTCCTGAGCTCAAGACTACTGTCCATGAAGACTTCTCATTTCAGAAAGACTCTCTCAAGGTGAGTCTCCAAGCATACACCAGAGTAGCCACTATACTTACTGGAGAAATGAAGCCAGGAATGGTATTTTTTCTCTTTTGTTTTAACTACTGAGTCTCATTGCATAACCCAGATAGGACTTGAACACAGGATCTTTCTCAGTTCTAAGATTTACAGGCGTAAGCCTCTAGTTGCTATTTTATTTAAAAATTTTTTTTGTTAATTTTTATTTGTTTGAGAGTGACAGACAGAAAGAGGCAGATAGAGAATGGGTGTGCCAGGGCCTCCAGCCACTGCAAACGAACTCCAGACGCGTGCGCCCCCTTGTGCATCTGGCTAACGTGGGTCCTGGGGAGTCGAGCCTCGAACCGGGGTCCTCAGGCTTCACAGGCAAGCTCTTAACCACTAAGCCATTTCCCCAGCCCCAACATATGGTATTTATAGAGAAAAGTTTTCAATTCTCAGGAGCAATGAGTAGCTCCAATATTAAAATGAGTGCTGCACAGCTACAGACTTGGTTATCTGCGGTTCTTTTTGTTCCTTTGCCGGATGTTGGTAACGGATGACAATATGTTCTTAGAATATCAAAGACCAACTGGACAAACTCGGAGAGCAGGTCGCAGTTATTCACGAAAAGCAGCCAGATGTTGTCCTTGAAGCCTCTGGACCTGAAGCCATTCAGATAAGGGACATGCTCACTGAGCTGAATGCAAAATGGGACAGAGTTAATAGGATGTACAGTGATCAGAAAAGGTACGTGTGCAGTAAGGTAATATTTAAATTTAAACAGTATGTGCTCCCATTCATGGGCCATCAAGAGTCCATGTGGGCACTAAGATCATGGGAAGCATTTTTCATGTCTTTATAATCCGCCCTTTTTAATATGTTGCGATGAGCCTAGTTCCCTACAGAGGAACCCATTCATATATCGGCACCTGTTTACAACATAATGTCTTAATCATATAGGATCACCTTAAATTTTTTGTATAGAAACGTGTCCCTTCTCATTAAAATACTAAAAAGGATATTCATTAATGTGTTCCTTCTCCTCATGGTAGATGATTAATATGTGTGAGGAACAGAGACAGCTACAGATAATTAGAATCCATATATAATCCCGAGTCTTTTTTTTTTTTTAATAACCTTCTGCTTAATAGAATGTTTTTGAGCTTTCTTCTCACTAGAGTTTGAGCAGGCCTGTGGATAGACAGAAAGAAAAATTGGTAGTTTTTTTTTTTTTTGCCAGTAGCTGTGAAAGTAGTGGGAGAGCAAATATGATGTGAAATAGCCCACCAATACAAAATATGATTTAAGAGGAAAGCTAACACACAGTGGTATTGTTGGGATTCTTCAGACACAACACTAGGCCTCGTAGTCCAATCTTTAGCATGTATTGTTCATGTGACTATTCATTCTTTGAAGAAATGTCTTTCAATAGCCTGTCTTTTGTGTAGGTTTTATAAATCATCTCTGAATATTTAGAAAATACCCTTTCATGTACATCCCTATCCATACTTTTTTGTCAGACTTGGTTATTAGATGATGACAATTTTGTGAAAAAAATGAACATTTGGAGGTTCTAGATAATATCTTGAACTCTGTTGCTGCTCATGCCAACAATATATATTGAGAGAGAGAGAGAGAATGCATGGGCATGCCAGGGTCCCCAGCCACCGCAACTAAACTGCAGATGCATGTGCCGCCTTGTGCATCTGGCTTATGTGGGTATGAGGGAATTGAACCTGGGTCCTTAGGCTTTTCAGGCAAGTGCCTTAACTGCTAAGCCATCTCTCGAGCCCCAAACTATAGTTTTAATTGTCCTTCTTTTTTTGAGGCCTGAAAAACCCTGATAGGAACATTCCACCAATTTTATAACAACAAGTTGCATCACAATTTTATTTTCACTTCCGTCTCAGTGAGATTTGAAGGTGCTTGCATGTGACTATTTGCCCCAGTATGATATTATTTTAAATCATGGTGTTATTATTCATTTTACAAAAGCTTTATTTTCTACTTTAAGAATATTAATCTTTTTTAATTTTGGAAGTAATCACACAATTTCATGTGCCCTTTAATTTTATCAAGGGTGCTTTATGCCTTACTACAAGTTTAATTTATAAATTATATCTCATAGTCTTTTCTCTTATGATTGCATAAAGTTAACATGACACTTACATATCCACTTGCTACCTTTTCACTGTGAGAGTAAATACTTATGTATATTTAAAAAATAATCTTTAGTTGTTTGATTATATTTGACACTTAATAATTCATCAGGATTTTATTTTGAGTATAGTATGTGTGAAGGCTCTAGCTCAGTTGCCTGTGTAAATCAACTCTAGGACCAAGAGTAGAATCCATACTTCTCTCTACTTTTCAAATGCTCTTTGACTAATTTTTTGTGCTACCTAAGTTTATAAATGCTGTCCAACTCTATGTTGCTTCATTTTTCCTGAGTGAGTAACCATTTTCAGTACTTTTCATTGCCCTTAGTTGCAAGTGATAACTTCCTATAACCTAATTACAAATTTATTTCGATTTCATGTTTATTTAGTTTTGATAGTTATGCCTTACTATGTCATTAGTTTTAGTCAAATACCATATTTTCATGATTTGAGTCTCTTAAACTTCTTTATCCTGTACACTAAAATTTCCCCAACTACTCTGAAATAATTATTGTTTTCCCTCAATTATTCTAAAGATCATTTTTTGTATCTTTTTTTCCAGTAAAATCTCATAGCTATTTCAGTCAAATTCATGGATTATTGATCTATTTAAAATGTAGTCTTTCTTGTATTGTTTTGGGCCTTTTTCACAGTCCTCAGTGACATTTGAAGCTTTTTGGTTCTTTTCTCAGCAGCCCTGACACTGAAGAGTTAGGTGCTTGTCTCGTTACTGCTGTGTTACACTGGGTATCTTCATCCACACCCAGTGTGTACGTGTAGGTGTTAGGTTTCTGATTATGTTGTATTTCAAGCAAACTTGTTTTTTGTTTTCCTTCCCCCTTGATTTACTTTTTAGAAAATATAATAGCCAAAGGAAGGGTAGGACTCCTCACAACGTGCTCCTGCAGATATAAAATGGCCTGGATATCCATGACCTCACAGTGCCTGACACTACCTACACAAGACCATCATAATATGAGGAAAAGATCATGACATAAAAGTAAAAGAGACACATTGAGAGGTGGAGGGAATGTGATGGAGAGTGGAGTTTCAAAGGGGAAAGTGAGGGAGGGAGGGCATTACCATTGGATATTGTTTACAATTATGAAGTTGTCAATTAAAAGAAAATAAAAACAAACAAAATAGAAGAAAACCTATCCAAGGAAAAAGATTAATTTTTTTCCATTTTCATACATGTGTATAATGTATTTTGATCTTACTGCCTCAGTTTCTCTCTACAATCCCCACCCCTCCCATTAGTACCTTGTTTTTTTTTACTAAGGTCTATCTGACATACCTTTACTTTTTAACCCACTGAATTAAATTAGGCTTTTTCCCCGTCCTTTAGTTCTTTCGATCGGGCTGTGGAGGATTGGAGACAGTTCCACTGTGACCTGAATGAGCTCACGCAGTGGGTCACGGAAGCAGAAGAGGCATTGGCTGATACGTGTGCTCCAGATGGCAGTGTGTACCTAGAGAGAGCCAGGGTGTGTCACCGGGTGGGCCCTTCTTGTCGCGAGGGGCGGGGGGGGGGGAGGGAGGCTGCCTGTGTATTGAACATGCACCTTCTTGGGCAGATCTCAGAAGTATGGACCAAATAGACTAATGAACTTGTCACATATGTATAGATCTTTTGTAATTTGTTATTCTAGCTTCCAAGTTTTAAGAAGAAAATGTTTGTAAACAGTTTATAATTAGCATTTTAAAGGAGTTAAGATTTAGAAAAAAATTCTCTTTGCTGGCTGTGAGAAAGAATTTTCTTTGTAAAAGATGGTTTAAAAGCAATTTTCCTTATTGAAATTTTATATTTGGAATAACATTTGTGGGCTGAAGAAATGGCTTATTTGGTAAAGCACTTGGCACTCAAGCATGAGTGCCCTGGCACCCACGTAAATGCCGGGCATGGTGGTCTTTCCTTGTTAATCCTAGTGTCCAGGAGGTGGAGACAGGAGGATATCGGGGCAAACTGGCCGGCGGGACTAGCTGAATTGTCAAACTCTGCATTTAGGGAGAGATCTACTCTTTAAATGAAGTGGAGGGTGATTGAGGAAGACTCCCAACATTGACCTCCGGCCTCCATTTATACACACACACATATGTGCATCAGTACACACATACATGCATGCCACACGCATACACACATATGCAAAAGAGAACTACATTTGTAAAATTTCGAACCCAACATGATACTAAGGGTAGAAAGCTACATGCATACTTCACCTGTGTTCCCTAAACACTTGGGCATCTTTAGGTTGTTTTTTTTTTCATTGATAGTTATTCTAAAAGCAAGTGATTCTTGAGCTACAGCGGGACAGTTGCTCAATTAAGTCTGATTGGAAATCTGTATGACATTTGCCTGCAAAGTCAGCTCTGTTGATAACAGTGGATCTTTAAAAATCATAACAGAGAGCTAGGGAGGAGGCCCAGTGAATTCAGCTCTTGATGCTCAAGTCTGATTATCTGACATCGACTCCTCAGACCCTGTGTAAAAAAGTGAGGAGCCCTAGTGGGTTTCTGTAATCCCAGCATGCTGTCAGAGAAGTGGGAGGCAGATCTAAGAGAATTTTCCAGTTGCTCACGGGGAGCTCAACAGAGAACAACAGTGAGATCCAGAGAGACAGAGAGAGAGGGAGAGAGAGACTCTGCCTCGTATAAGGTGGACAGTGAGAACTCACTCCCAGAAGTTGCCCTTTCACCTCCACATGCAAGCCGTGACACATGCATGTCCCCACTAGCATGAACACACATTTTACACACATATACACACAAAAGGTAATAACAGAAAGCAAGTAACATTTCAATTTTCACCATTGTTTAAAGTGTTTCTTGCTTTATCAAATTTTCACAAGAGTTTATGAGAAATTAAAGAGAATGCTTTTATTTTTCTCATAAACATTGTAATGCTTTTTTTTTTTTTTTGTTTGGTTTTTCGAGGGAGGGTTTCACTCTATCTCAGGCTGACTTGGAATTCACTTTGTAGTCTCAGGGTGGCCTTGAACTCATGGCGATCCTCCTACCTCTGCCTCCCGAGTGCTGGGATTAAAGGCGTGCGCCACCACGCCCGGCTGTAATGCTTTTTTTTTTTTTTTTTTTTTTTTTTTTTTTTTTTTTTTTTTTTTGTATTTTGGGAGTTACAAATCAATGTTTAAATTTGACTTTAAAAATAATCCTTTAAAAATGTTACTTTAAAACCATTTGCAGGCTGGTGAAGCAATGTCTCCGTGAAATATACATTGAGGTTTATGCGCAGCAGGACATAAAAGTTATATGGGGCAATTTTTGTGTGTGTTTTAAGAGATGCTTTTAAGAAGATGAGCCACTCTCTTTAATCAAACCTGATTGATGCTTCTGCTTGGATGCAAACAAGTGGATGTTATTAAGCTGTCCTATTTCACTTTGTTTTGCCTGATGACATTCACAAGGGAGGGTTCGATTTCCAGATAGCTTTCATTTCCACGTGGTCCCTGGAAATGTAATTAACTTGTTTTAAAATGCCTTTTCATGAACGTACAAGTACCTTTCCAGGCGTTTATCTCTCTAGAACTTAAATTGATGCTATAGTATTTGGGTGGACATGAAGTTTCATTGAACAGTGGAACTAATCTGGAGTTGGGACCTGTCACAGGAACTGGAGGAAGGCATCAGTAGCCACCAGCCCATCTTGGCAGCGGTAAACCGAACAGCAGATGTCCTGATGCAGAGACTCTGCCCCACGGATGGAAGCTTCCTGAAGGACCAGCTGACAGATTTGAACCAGCGCTGGAGCTCCATCCTGGCCGAGGTGAAGGACCGGCAGCCCAGGTGATTCAGCTGCGAGCATTTGAGTGGAGAAGTAAATATTTCATGTGAAGTCACTTACAATACAACGGGATCTGTTTTGTGACTTCCACTGGCCACTTCCCTCATAGCTGTAATCTTAGGCTGTCCAGAAAGTCTCACTTTTCTCCTCAAGAGTCGTGGATGGGCTGGAGAGATGGCTTAGTGGTTAAGCGCTTGCTTGTGAAGCCTAAGGACCCTGGTTCAAGGCTCGACTCTCCAGGACCCATGTAAGCCAGATGCACAAGGGGGCACACGCATCTGGAGTTTGTTTGCAGTGGCTGGAGGCCCTGGTGTGCCCATTCTCTCTTTCTCTCTCTCTGCGTCTTTCTCTGTCTGTCGCTCTCAAATAAATAAAGAAAAAAAAAAAAAAGAGTCGTGGATATAAAAACCACCTTTTTTATTTTATCTGTAACTATGTACTATGTCATGATGCTAATGGGGATAACTTGACATAATTAAGGAATACACTGACTTTCCGGTCTGAAGGTCAAGGGCCAGACGCCCTAGTCACTGATTTCCTGACCTAGTCTATGTTAGCCATTCATTCTACTGTGGTTCTTATTGTTAAGGAATGTGCTGTGTCCCTATATACCAGTTATTTGTAGAGTTCCTGTCTAGCCCATGTAATTATAATACATTGTTAATTTTCATGTCAGGTATATTACAGTGACCCACATTTTGATAGGATACCTTCTTTTTTTAAACTAAATTAAATTAAATTAATTTATTAATTTGAGAAAAATCTAGAGAGAAAAAGGCAGACAGAGAGTGAGAGAGAGAGAGCGCACATACATACACCAGGGCCTCCAGCCACTGCAAATGAACTCCACACACATAGACACATGTGCCACCTTGTGCATCTGACTTATGGGTCCTGGGGACTTAAACCTGGATCCTTAGGATTTGCAGGCAACTGCCTTAACTGCTAAGTCATCTCTACAGCCCAGGATATCTTCATGTTGTAAACATATTTAATTACCAGTAAATATAATATTTAACATTATATATACACACACACACATATATATATATATAATATATATACACGCACACACACACATATATATATAATATATAATATATATATACACGCACACATATATACACACACTACATTTAAATTATTTGAAGTTATCTTCTATTTTTCAAATACTTTATTTATTTATTTATTTATTTATTTATTTATTTATTAGAGAGAAAGAAAGAGGCAGATATAGACAGAGATGGGCACACCAGGTCCTCTAGCCATTGCAGTCGAACTCCAGGCATATGAGCCACCTTGTGCAGATGGCTTACATGGGTAATAGTGAATCTAACCTGTATCCTTAGGCTTCACAGACAAGCGCCTTAACTGCTAAACCATAACTCTAGACCCTGAAGTTGTTTTCTATCAAGACTAGGTCAAGATATAATGAATACTTTTTACATTTTGCAGTATACTCTGTCTTACTAAAAGGTTTTTATTTTTGTAATTGGTAGTTTGGGGTTAATAAGTTCAAGATATTTTTCTGCTGATTTTTTTTTCAAGGTAGGGTCTTACTGTAACTCAGCCTGACCTGGAATTCACTTTGTAGTCTCTGGGTGGCCTTGAATTCTCAGCAATCCTCCTACCTCTGCCTCCTGAGTGCTGGGATTAAAGGCATGCACCACCACGCCTGGCTCTGTACTGATTTTTAACTTCAAAATTAATGTATTATTTCAGTAGTAAGCTATTATTTTGCCTAAAATGATCAAATCCATTATTAGGATTATTAGAATATGACATAAAATATTCCAGTATGATATGGCCTATGGCTTTTGTTTAAATTAAATTTCTTTTCTACATTTTGGTAAGAGACAAATAATAATTCTTTGATAGATTACCATGGGGCAGAGAGAGTTTTTAATAGTTAGCAGTTTGCCTCATAACTTTTCTCTGAGGAAAGTGTTAGTTTCATTGAGCAGCATTGGAAGCTGCGGCTCAGAGAGATGTTATTTTGGGGGTCACCTTGGAATTGTAAGAGCTAATATGTGTTGAATAATTGAAGTCATTGAGAATTATCATACAAATTAACTTATTTTTGTATTGAGTGCCTACAGGTAAATCTTTGCACAATCTTGCAATTTTTATGATGTTATTTTTTTAAATTTAATTTAGTTTATTTATTTAAGAGAGAGGTAAAGAGGCAATTAGAGAGAATTACAAATGAAATCAAGATGCATGTGTCTCCTTGTACACTGGCATTATATGGTTACTGGGGAATCAAACCTGGGTTCTTATGCTTTGAAGGCAAGGGCCTTAACTGTGGAGCCATCTCTCCAGTCCCTGATGTTATTTCTTAATGAGCAATTGATATCTACTGTATAATTTCTAATTTGTTTCTATTCTGAGGGATAACAAAATATAAATTATAGTTAGCTAGTTCATAGATGAAAATTTAGGGTGCTTCAAATAGGTTTTATTGAAATTACTTGCTTTCATAGGTCTATTTGACAGCATTAAATTAGTCATGATTACGAAACACTGGCAATTAAAATTTTCTTTTTCTTTTTTGGTTTTCCAAGGTAGGGCCTCATGCTAGCTCAGGCGGACCTGGAATTCACTGTATAGTGTCAGGGTGGCCTCGAAATCTTGGTGATTCTCCTACCTCTGCCTCCCGTGTGCTAGGATTAAAGGCATGTGACACCATGCCTGGCTTTTAAGTTCTTTTTTTTTTTTTTTTAAACAAAGATATGTACTAGTATTTTGGGTGTTTCCTAAGTTAACTAGGCTAAATATTTTTAACTAACCAGAGTTAATTTCCTGTTTTAAGTATTGATAAACTTTACCATCAGTATTATTGTTTCACCTGCTTTTTTAATCTCAAAGTTGTGTTTTCTTTTCTTAAATACTATAGTTTTATAGTGACTATCATTAGTTTCAAAAAATAATAGAATAGTATTGAGTATTATAATATATTCCTTCATATATTGACCCTCTAAGAAACGTATAGGTATTATTTAGCTTTTTATTACATTTGTCATATCATCATGTTAGGGCTTTGTGATCAAAAATAAAAGGCTAGCTATAAAAATGTAAATTCTTATTAGGGGTGACACCCTGTAATTCATTACTCAGTTTTCAATCAGCATCTAATTACAGCAACTATAAAAATAATGTTGTCACTCTTAATAGCTTTCAAACTCTTGAAAATATACAATCTTGTTTGTCATATGGCTTCTAATCATATTCTCATCTTCTGACAGATGGCTTGTATTCTTAAAAACGTTATTCTTATAACATTTAAAAGATCTAATTAAGGCAGTTCCATTTTTATATTCATCTGACTGTTTCCTTTGCATCCTTCAAAACTGGCTATATTTTTCCTAGATCTGTTTTCATGACTTAATGCAATATTCCTGTATAATACCTATTTTAATGAACTAATAATATGTATGTATACACACACACAGACACACAGACACACACAGACACAGACACACACACACACACACATATATATATATACACATATATATAATTTTCCTAACTCTTATAGAAATTTTCAAGACTCAGTACATTTTCTTATTCCCATTCTTTCTGTACTATGAATAGAATAGTAGTTACCATCTGAAGTGAATGACATACCATATAATGACATCGTTCACAATGCAGAGTACTAACCACTATACAGTCATTGTGATATAATGATATCTTTCAATCTCCATGGATTACTTGAAAATAATTGTGTCTTTCCTTATTACTTTAGATGTTTCATGTAAAAAAATTCTAGGGTGTTTCATAACATTTAAAAAGTCTTACTAAATTTTATTCTAATACTCTGTGTTGAAAAGATACATGTTTACAGCACTTTTGAATTTAATTAAGAAAAGTTTTCTGTTGTAATAAGTAATCTAGTATGGTAGAATATCCATTACTATTCATATTAATTTAAAAATACATATTCAATATCACTTTAGAATTGTTTCTTTTACAAGTATGTGGTCAGTATATCCAAAGCAAATATTTAACATTCTGCTTAATTGGATAATTTCTCTTGGTACATTTTGTTTTTGAGGCAGGGTCTCATGTAGTTCATGCTAGCCTCAAACTCACTATGTAGCTAACACTGACTTGAGCTTCCATCCTCCATGCCTCTGCCTCCCAAGTGCTGTGATTATAGATGTGCACCACCATGCCTGAGGTACTGATCTTACCCAGAACTTGGTGCATGCTAGTCAAGCACTCTGAGCTATGCCTCTAGCCCTGTCTTACTGTTTTCCAATACTGTGTCCTTTTAGGCTAAAAGAAGAAAGTAAGCAGGTGATGGAATATAGAAACCAGCTAGATGAGCTTATCTGCTGGTTAACAAAGGCGGAGAATGCCGTGCAAAGGAGAAGCACCACTGAGCTGGAAGAAAATCTGCAAGAATTAGCAGTAAGCATCTTGTTGCTGGAGTTTTTCAGTGCCTTCTGATGCAGAAACATCACACATTAAAAATAAGATAGAACATGGCTGGAGAGGAAAAAGGAGAGAAACTTTGTACTCTCAGTGCTAAGTGTGGTGGACTTGAAAGAGAAAATTTTTTTTCCCCAACATGTAGTTATAATTTGGTCATGCATAGATAAAATTTCACTCACATAAAAGGATAAAAAGATTAAACCAAAGGCTTTAAGGATATTTTAAAATGACAGAATATACTAGGGCTGTAAAGTATACCTTTTTCCTTTTAGGTTTGAGAGGTAATTATTGGATATTATCTATGAAGCTGAGTTTTGCAAGAAATTCTGAGTGTCATACAGCGTTAATATAGTGTAGCTCTCTTGAGCCTTAGTAAGGCTCAGCAATTAGATTTTCTTTGCTGATTTACAGCCCTAAAGAATTTTGGTGCTATATATGATCTACAAAATATATAAAACACAGAATGTATTTGAAGATATATATGTAGACATAGAAGTACATATGTAAATATATACACATATCTGTAAATGTTCATATCTGGAGGTATTTATAGTTGTGTTAAGAACTGGTGAGAAAAGAGAGCAGGGGAAGTGGGATGGGGAGAAAGGAGGGTGGGGATAATGACCAGTATATATTGTGCTTGTATACAGAGGTTATCAACAACAAAAACCAGGAAAAAACATACAAAAAAAGAGGAAAATAAAAGAAAAAAATTAAATAAAATATATAGATGGCAAAAGGAATTAATGTACTAGTTTCAGAACAGTGAGCATATTTTCTGTGGCAAAACAAACTGTTATCTGAGTGTGTACAGAAAGGGTACTTAACTAACTTCACAAGAGACTTGGTCCATAGGGGAGTGTGATGGAGGAATACTGAAGCCATAACGTGTATTAATGATCAAAACTTATAGTAATGATGAAAGTGTTATATTTCAAATATTTATCAAGTTTTCTCTTTAAAATTTAAAAATATGTACTATCCTGTTTTACTTCAAATTGCCAGTACTTTTCTTTGAATGTCCCTTTTGTAAACAGTTTATGTGAATTACAGAGTTTAGGAAAACATTAAGGTGGGGAAACATGATGAAGGTAAGAACTGAATATAAGATAGATGGGGGGCGGCAAGGAGAGAGAAAGATAATGAATAGGAAAATAAGGATATAAGAATGTATATTTGGCCAGGCATGGTGGTGCACGCCTTTAATCCCATCACTAGGGAGGCAGAGGTAGGAGGATCACTACGAGTTTGAGGCCACCCTAAGACTCCATAGTGAATTCCAAGTCAGGCCTGTGCTAGAGTGAGACCCTTCCTCGAAAACAACCACAACAAAAAAACAAAACGACAACAAAAAGAATGTGCGTTTGTGCACGTATGCATAAAAATTCACACAAGTGAATTGACGTGTTCAGATTTTTGGTAAGCTTCTTAGGAAGCTCAGCTCGCACATTTCTGAGAATACTTTCTCAAGAGCTCTGGCCCACTTCCCTGCGGAACATCCCTCTGACCACACCTGTCTTCTGGCTCCTTCAGGATTTGACCCATGAGATGGATGCACAAGGAGAAAAACTCAAATGGCTGAATAGAACTGAGCTGGAAATGCTTTCCGATAAAAGCGTGAGTCTGCGTGAAAGAGACCAGCTTTCAGGAAGCCTCAGAGCGGCAAACACGACGTGGAACAAGGTGTGCACGTGGGTTCCTCGGCCACACGTCTCCTGTCGGTTGCATGTTTGATCAAAGGACTGCGATCTTGCTACACTGCTCTAACTGCGTCCAAACATGGTTCGGGTTTTCAGTGCTTATAAATACTTACAATTACTGGTTTTTCACCCACTGTGGACAAAAGTATGTGTTCTTAAAGAATGCCTTTAATTTTCCACGGAATTCTTTGGCCTAGGGGTTAATATGTTACGTAACACATTAAGTACTGAATACATATTGGAATTAGGCAGTAAAATGCCAGTAATTATATCCTGAAAGTGAGGACCTTAAAATAGCTTCTTAATTTCCCAATGACTTTTCACACGTGCACTTTATTTTCCGTGATGTTTTTCCCTTCAGAATATACAGACCAGTGCTCCCAATTCCTTCCGCACTCCCAGTTCCCTGGTTCCATCCCCCCCCCCCCCGCTGCCAGCTTGGGGCTGCCTGGATCCTGCAAGCTTGCTGCAGAAGCAGGCCCTTGCTCCGCCTTCCTGATCGAGGGGCCCCTGATCCCCAACTCCCAGATCCCCTGCTCCAGAGGGTTCGGGAGTGGAAAGGTAGGGAGACCCGAGGAGATAAACTACCCCTTGCACTTCCGCCAAGCCACAGCTGAGACCACAGAGGAACTGGGGAGATGAACAAGAGAGCTGCTTCCATGTTGTTCTGATAATCAGCGCCAGGGTGTAGGACACAGACCCTGAGCATACTCGACACCTACCAAAGCAGATATCCAGAGGCTCCTAAGAGCCCATTGCTGAAGTAGACTTAAAACTTACCCACCATGGCTCAGGGACTTTTGTGGGAGAGGGGCAGACGATTGTAAGAGCCATAGGTTGAGACATTATGCGCAGAGGTATTGCCTTCCCCTATGACTGACCATTGCTCCCACAGTGTATAACCCACAACCCCATGGGAAATACCTGCAACCCCGCTGAGGAGGGCCCCCAGTGAAACGGGGGCAGGGACGAGGGAAAAGAGGGTAGCAACACATGATGTATCCATATGAAATATATTGTTAATAATAATAAATTCAAAAAAATAGAAAAGAAAGAAAGAAAAAATAGAGTATATTTATTAGGATCCAGTGGAAGGTGATACCATGTGGCAAAAATTAGATGAAGATTGGGTCTTTTTTTTTTCTTTATGGTATTACTTCTTATTTCCGCAGTGGAAATAGTTAAAGGTCGATGAGATTATAAGTTTCTTTTCATTTTAGCCTGGTATCCGCCATATCAGAGTATGTGGTACGTGTGGGACATTGAATGGATGTGTCCTGTTCTCGGTTTTCACTCACACGGGCCTCAGATCAGTCATTTTCTTTCCGAAAATGGAAGTCATGTCGGGTTGATTGGTATACATTTGTAATCCCAGCACCCGGGAGGCTGAGGCAGGAGGATGGCTCCCAGAGGCCAGCCTGAGCGAGCTACACAGTGATATACAATTGAGGGAGAAAGAAGGGGAAAGAGGAGGAAGGAGAAGGAATGAGAAACAAGAGATGGAGGAAGAGGAGGAGAGAAAGGTGTTATTATCCAGCATCTCAGACTCTAATCATGCCGACGCCTCTCTGATTGAGCAGTTCTGTGCAGTGAGTCATGACTGTACATCTGTGTCTTTGGTGTGGGTCTTTCTGTGCACTTGTATGCACAGTGGCCTGTGGAACATCTCTACTTGGATGACTTCTCAAGTTGTACAAAATCGAGCCCCTCGTTTCTACCTCCCCCTGTGCTTGAGTTACATCTCATCCCTTACTCAATGCAGTCACATCCTAATTATTGCTTAGGTCAGAAACCCTGGAGTCAGTAGGATTGTCTGTATATGAATTAAATATCAAAAAGGCACATATCTCCCTACAAATAAATACATTGGCTAGTCCCCATTACTTGGGCAATGGGCTGATCGAAACCACAGAGGCCAGGTCCTCACAGCTCCACTGCACACGGCTCTCTGTGGAATTTGAACCCCGTCTTGAAAATGGGAAGCTTTCAATGGGGAGGACCTTTGTATCTGAAACATCATGTGGGTACACTACAGGGGTGGATGGAGTCACCCAAGAAGTGAAACGGAAGGTAATGGAAGGGTGGGCGGCTCCATGTGACCAGGCAGATGTTAGCAGAGTCTTGATAATTGTAGATGTTGGGTACCACATGACTTCCTGTATAATTCTTTCAACTTTTCTTAGGTTTTCCAAAACATCATGCACCTGATCACAGTTAAGAGCTTCCCACAGCCACTGGCTTGTCCCTCTCCGCCACCATCTTCTTGCCTTGCTAGCTAGAAAGCCCTCCTCCCCGGTCTCCCTTGTTTGCCCCTTCATCAGCATCTTCTTGACAGAGCAGCCAGGGATTTGTTCAAACAGAAGTGAGGGGTCCAGTAATTCCTCCGAACAAAGTCCGCTAACGATTTTCCATCTCACTCAAGAGTCAGGGCCTGCCGTGACGTGACTGACCAGGTTTTCTGTTATCTCTGACTTTATCAATGCTCTCTCCTCCTTATCCTTCTTTCTAGACTGATTGGCTCCTGGGTCACTTGCCAAGCTGATCTTGTCTATATTCAATCACAGCACGCAAATGTATTTAATGCAAGGAATGTTGGTTGGTCCTTTTCTTTTTTCTTTTTTTGAGATAAGGTGATTTTGCTCTAGCTCAGGCTGACCTGGAATTCCCTATGTACTCTCAGGCTGCACTCGAAGTTACAGCGACCCTCCTACCTCGGCCTCCTGAGTGCTGGTATTAAAGACGCCTGGCTTTGTTGGTTGGTTCATGATGTGTAGAGAGGACATGGTGGTCAGTTTGGGACCACTAGGTGACATACTCTGAAGCTTCCATCATTGTGGGATTTCAATATTGTTCACTTTGGGGAGTTAATGTCTAAGATGAAGCAATGTTTATTGTGTGGGGGAATCAGCGCATATGTTGGGAAATGCTTTCCTGAGATATGTCATTCATGATTCTTACTGTGTTCCTACTGGAGGCCAGACACCATTTTCAGGACTCGGCATATAGGCAGGAACATGACAATGCCTCTTACCCAGAGGACTTGTCATGGGGGAGACAAGGAGACAAGCCATTGTAACAAAGATGCTAGGAACATGCTGGGGGAGCAACCAGAGGCCTTTTGGGGTAACCAAGGAAGGCTTAGGGAGCAGATCTTATCCAGGCTGATGTATGGAGGATGAGTAAGTATTGGTCAAGCAAGGAATGCAGGCAGCAAAGGGCTTTGGAGGGGGAAGAAACAGCAGGTGACATTAGAGGCAGGCTGAGCGCAGTATAGAGCAGAAGGCTGATCGAAACCACAGAGGCCAGGTCCTCACAGCTCCACCGCACACGGCGCTCTGTGGAATTTGAACCCCAGTTTGAAGATAGTTCACTGCATTGATGGGAATGGACATCTTTCAATGGGGAAGACCTTTATATCCGAAACATCATGTGGGTACACTACATGGTTGGATGGAGTCACCCTAAGAAGTGAACCAGAAAGAAAAGTTGACAAAGGGGCTCCCAGAAAAGACAGGACAAATTCAGATTTGGATAAGTTTGAATATTTGGAGTCTTTTGCCTCTGAAGATTCCTCGTTGGAAATGGAGTCATCGGTAAACTGGGACTCAGAGAAAGGGACCAAGATCCAGGCCAAGAGAACCAACAGCTTAACTTACAGAGTTTGGTATTTCGTGCATGAATAGGAAAAGGAGCTGGTGAAAGGAGCTTGCAGAGCCAGACACAGAGGGAGGAAGAAAGTCAGAATTGCAGTGTTTTCAGCAGGGAAGGGAAGAGGACAGCTTCCCGTGTAACACACGTGTGACCACAGCGGAGGCCTGGCTGGTGTCTTTTTTATTTTTTTTTGAAAATTCTTTTTTTAAATATATTTTTATTTATTTATTTATTTATTTGAGAGGGAGAAAGAAAGAGAGAGAGAGAGAGAGAGAATGGGCACACCAGGGCCTCTAGCCACTATAAACGAACTCCAAATGCATGTGCCCCCTTGCGCATCTTGCTTGTGTGGGTCTTGGAGAGTCGAACCGGGATCCTCTGGTTTGCAGGCAAATGTCTTAGCCGCTAAGCCATCTCTCCAGCCCACTGGTTGGTATCTTTTGAGAGACCTGGAGGGAAGGCCTCTAGCAGGATTTCAGCACATAGTGCAATGCAGGCCCAGGACTTAACAGGAAGAAGAGTGAAGCGCTGTCACTTTAGAACAATGCGTGTGTTTTTTGGGAACACTCATCTTTATTTACGGAGCACCCGATCTCTCTGTCTGGCCTGTTGCTGTAGATATGCAGAGAAGTGCCCAGCATCCCCAAGACGCGCACCCAGCAGCCCTGCTTTGATTCCCAGACCAAGGTGGCCGGTAAGATACAATTTATCCTTTAGCAATTGTTTTACTAATATGGACGTGTTTTTGATGTAAGTATCGTATGTAAATTTGAAAATCTTATCTAATACCACCACACTGCTGCAATTCATTATTTTACTTTTAATTATTTGAAATGACCATTGACTTTCGACTCAAGACTCTATATGGCTGTATACTGTGGACAAGGTCTTCACTCTTTTAAAAAAATTATTCTATTTATTTATTTGCAAGCAGAGAGATATAGACAGAGAGAGAGAGAGAGAGAGAGAGAAAGAGAGAGAGAGAGTGTGTGTGTGTGTGTGAATGGGCGTGCCAGAGACTGTAGCCACTGCAAACCAACTCCAGATGCATGCTCCACTTTGTGCATCTGGCTTTACGTGGGTCCTGGGGAATTGAACCCAGGCCATTAGGCTTTGCAGGCAAGCACCTTAACCACTGAGCAATCTCCCCAGCCCAGTATTCACTCTTTTGGTCAAGGAGTCTTGTTTTTCTCTGGAGACATACCTATGTGGCCACGGGACCTTTCGATAAGGGGGCAGTGCCGTGTGAGAAATGGGGGGGGTGAATTTAATGGATGCATGTAGCTTTTCATGTGACTGGGAATAAGTGACCATGGCAACATCACTAAGGCTGTGTAAATTGGCCCCTGATCACGAGTGAAAAGAGCAGACTTAGAAACTGTGGAAGACGAGGATCGGAAGACTTTCTCCCCGGGGTGGCCACGCACTGGGAAGCACGGCCTCCATAGATGTGGGGAGAAAAGAGCATTTTCTCATGATTTCTGTTCATTTCCTTCCCCGTTCGTCCCCAGTAGATCAGATAGCCACAGTCACCACTGCCTCGCAGGCACTCCTAACCGCCTTGCTCTGCTCGCCATCTGTTGAGTCACCTGGCAGAACCTCAAATGTGATTAACCCCAACCACCCACTCCTGGGTGCCAGCTGCTGCTGTTGGTTCTTTCTCATCTCCACCTCTCCCCTCACCTCCACTGCCCAACTCCTACCTGCTGTCGCCTTTTCTATGTCTACCTCTCTGCCTGCCCACCCCGCCCCCTTGTCCTTTTGGTTATTTTTCTTCTCCTTCTGACATGTCAAAAAAAAAAAAAAAATCCAGAGCTGAAGGACACAATTTATTTGTCTTCTGCTATTGCGGGAATACGGGGGGACAAGTTTGCGTTTGGTATCATTTGTACTTCCCAGTGCCTTCTACAAGAAATACCTGGGGCCTGATTGATTTTTCTGGATTAATACCTAAAACACTTGAATTGACATTTGCGGCCTCAAATGTACAATTTCGACTCCGTGACCACCAGGAATGAATTGGCTGCATGTTGCAAAGCGGCAGAGGTTTGTCCTGCTTTTCCTCACGTCAGTGTGGCAGAGGGGCAGGGGCCTTTGCATACATCCTTAGAAGTATACAAAGCAGACAGCCAAAGCATGCTTTTCATTAGGTTGGCACTTCTGTCTTCTTAAGACAGTCATCCTTGGGACAGGGATGAGACTCGAAGCTGATCTCAGTGTGACTCTTTCCTCCTACACAATGTTTTAATTTAGTTTTTTTTTTTTCTACTTTTTAAGTCAAATTAAAAGATTTCACCATTATAAGTGAATAATTCAGTGGCATTTAACACACTCACCACCTCTCTGGCTCCAGAGTATTTCCGTCATTCTAAGATGAAAGATCTGGCTTATTAAGTGGCTCCTCATGCCTCCCACTCCAGGCCTCTGGCAGCCACCCCCTGATCCAGCTCCCCGGATTTATCCTCCCTGAATATCTCCTGTAAATGGAATCACACCTTTGGAGAAGATAAGATTTTCTAATCTTAAAAGTCTTGGAAGAACAATCTTCTCAGAAAGATTTGTGAACTTGATTACCTCAAGTTTGTTAACATGTATGTGTTGCAAAGGAGAGGTAGAGACAGAGAGAGAAATAGAGCTAAAGAAAGAGAGATAGATGATACAGACAGAGAGAGGGAGGAGAGAGAATACGTGCGCTTGAAAGAAACAAATCCTTACGCAGAAGCATTGTTTTTAACACTGAATCAAGGGCTTACAGTTTTTGTCCAACTTAATAAGAAAGCAGATTAGAATGAAACACAGCCATGAAATACGCTATATTTGATTCACAAGCATAGAAAATACTCTTGCTATTAGTAAGAAGCATTGAGACAGCAGTGAGAGGTGTGTCTGTATCCACTGAGATGAGATCTTGGTGTCGAAGCACAGCCTGTCTCACTTCCATGGCCTGCTGTTGGATGTCTGAATTCCACTTGATAAGGTGTATTAAAACATGAATTTAAGGGCTGGAGGGATGGATTAGCACTTAAGGCATTTGCCTGCAAAGCCAAAGGACCCAGGTTCGATTCCCCAGGACCCACGATAGCCAGATGCACAAGGTGGCACATGTGTCTGGAGTTTGTTTGCAGCAGCTGGAGGCCCTGGCATGCCCATTTTCTCTCTCTTCCCCCCTCTTTCACTCTGCTAAATTAAAAAAAAAAAAACCCAAAAGCATGAATTTAAAAATATTTTCTGACCTAGTAATACTATTTTGTAAAATCTCTGCTAACTTGATGGTTGGAAATGTGAAAATCCTGTACCCAACAGGAGAATTTGCTGTTTTTCTTCTTTTTTCTTGGTGCGTGTGAATGTGGTATGTGTGGTGCATTCACATGTGCCTGCCCTGTGTGCACATATACAGCGGCCAGAGGAGGATGCAGTGTGTCGTCCTGTTTTGCTATTCTGCCTTATTTCCCTGAGACAGGTCCTCTCCCTGAACTTACAGCTCCCCAGTGGCTGGTTACACTGCTTGACCAGGGAGTCTCAGCGATACCCTTGTCTCCATTCCCCTCAGTGCTGGAGTCACAGGCATGGAGGACGATGCCTAACATCTTAGTATTTTTATTTATTGATGTGCAAGGAGTGGGAGAGAGAGAGAGGAAGAGAAAGCATGAGAGACTGACAGATTCTTGCCACTGCAAACAAACTCCAGATGCATATGCCATGTTGTCCATCTGGTTTCCATGAGTCTTGCAGAACAGAACACGCACCAGCAGGCTTTGCAAGCAGTGATTTTAACCACTGAGGCATCTCTCTAGCCCCATCATGTCCAACTTCTTACATCGGTGCTGGGGATTGAACTCAGGACCTCTTGCTTGCTTACCACATCCTCTTATCCCTTGAGTGATCTCCCCAGCCCACAAGTTCTTTTGTAAAGAACAACTTTCAGGATCAGGTTATATGTCTAGCTACAGGAAAAAGATTATGTAAAAGCCAGGGCATATATGTCTGTTACATATTACATTTATTATTATTAGGAATGGAGGAGGTCTGGAGAGATGGCTCAGCAGTTAAGGTGCTTACTTGTGAAGCCTAAGAACCCAGGTTCAATTCCCTAGTACCCACGTAAGCCAGATACACAAGGTGGTGCATGCACCTGGAGTGTTTTTTCAATGGCTGGAGGCCCTGGCATTCCCAGTCTCTCTCTCTCTCTCAAACAAATAAAATAAAATAAAGAATTACGTATTCTCATATAATAAGTTAAATAAAAAAGAATAAAAACCTAGAATTAATTGGCTTTATGATTAAGTAAAACATCTGAATCCAATGAATTAATACTCCCAATACTTTTTATTATTTTCTTTCCTTGTTATTTGCTCTCTTGGTAACCCAATACATATGGAACCTATAGGCCATCCCAGAGCCATGCCATGATAAGATAGGAACTTCTTGTATTTTTTATTGACATGAAATTTTACTTCAGTACACATGTGTGAATGTCACCATTGTACCTCACAGTCACAGTATGCTGTTGATCCATGCCCATTTTGCTGCATTTATTTTTTTTTAATTTCAGCTCATCCTAATGTCCAAAAGGTGGTGCTAGTTTCATCTGCACCAGGTACTGCTGTGCGTACCCCGGAAATCTCAGTTCCTGCTGACCTGGATAAAACCATCACAGAGCTGGCTGACTGGCTGGTACTGATCGACCAGATGCTGAAGTCCAACATTGTCACTGTCGGGGACGTAGAAGAGATCAATAAGACAGTTTCCCGGATGAAAGTAAGTGCAGGGTATAAACACCCTCACACACAAGTCACATGTGAACTTGTTGGATCACCTTTGTTTATCCTAAACGCTGAGAGAATAAGCTGTAATAGATGATTTTTTAAGTTAATTAATTAATTATTTATTTTAGAGAGAGGTAAGAGAGAGAGAACGGGAAAGAATGAGCACTTCAGGACCTCTAGCCACTGTAAACAGACTCCACATGCAGGTACTACCGTGTGCATCTGGCTTTATGTAGGTACTCGAGAATTGAACCCAGGTCCTTTGGCTTTGCAGGAAAGTGCTTTAACCACTGAGACATCTGTCTGTCCAGCCCACTTTAAGAGCTTCTTGATCCACCAAGTAGCTGTGCAAGGGAAACTCCAAAGACCACAGCTGTTCTCGCATTTCTAAGATCAAGTTTACCAAATTAAGCTAAAACTCAGTATCAAAAAAAATCTAATACTGATTTCATAAAGCTGGACACGTTCACATAAATGCAGGCTACTATTGCTGTCAATCCCCAGGGTGATGTAGGGTAATTTCTCAAAGTGCATTTTCAACTTCGATTTTATAATGAACTCATTTAATTTCTGACACTAGAAGTGAGAATCTCCTGATTCTAAATATTTGCTTACTGCATATATACCATCTAGCATTAATATGCAAAATCTAGGGCTGGAGAGATGGCTTAGCTGTTAAGCGCTTGCCTTTGAAGCCCAAGGACCCCGGTTTGAGGCTTGATTCCCCAGGACCTACGTAAGCCAGATGCACAAGGAGGCGCACGCATCTGGAGTTCGTTTGCAGGGGCTGGAGGCACTGGCATGCCTATTCTCTCTATATATATGTCTGCCTCTTTCTGTCTCCCTCAAATAAAAAATAAAAGCAAGCAAAAAATTATTTTAAAATATTTTTAAAAATATGCAAAATCTTTTCTCCTTCTTTAGCCTAGGCTAGCTTGTGGGCTGTGTATTATAGAGCAATACTGAAATGATTGTTCTAGCTAGAAATACACAATAAAATAATATCAACTTCCCTTAAGTGCTTAATGTATGTGGAGTATTTTCATAAGCATTTTACATATATTATCACATTTACTTCTTTACTGGTGTGGTAAGGTAGGTGATGTTTAATTCCTGCATTACTAAGAAGTCCAGACTCACAAGAGGTTGAAGCAGTGAGAACACCAGCGGAGGTGGCTACAACAAGGTAGAACCTAATAAAAGCCATAGGACAAGTGCGGGCCGCTTGTTAGGGGAGACGCACTGAGGAGGGGCTGGTTTCCCAGCCACGAACTCAGGCTGTGGGACTTTGACATCTGGAGTTAAAGTTGTAAGTTAACTTTTCATTGCTACAGCAGAACACCCAACCAGAAGCAGTTTATGAAAGGAAAGAGTTTATTTCTGGCTTACAGCTTAAAAATTACCTTATTATTATTATTATTATTATTATTATTATTATTTTATTTGACAGACATAGGGAGAAAGAGGAAGGGAGGGAGAGGGAGAGAGAGAGAATATGGGTGTGCCAGGTCCTCCACCCACTGCACATGAACTCCAGACGGATGTGTCACTTTGTGCATCTGGCTTATGTGGGTACTAGGGAATTGAACCTGGGATCTCAGGCTTTGTAGGCAAGTGCCTTATCCACTAAGCCATCTCCCCAGCCCTGGCTTACAGTTTTGAGGGCAAGTTTCATTATGGCAGGGGAAGCATGGCAGGAGCTGGCAGCTGGCTCACATCATCACATATCTACAGGGAGGAAGGAGAGAGGGGGAGCTGCTAGGACTGGAAGGCAAGGCTAGACTCAAGAATCCCAAAGCTGTTCCCAGGGGCACGTCTCCTCGTGCAAGGCCCCACAACCTTTCCAAATTGCCACCAGCTGGCGCCCACGTATGCAAAGCACATGAGGCTATGAGGAATATTTTACATTCAAACCACCACAAAAGTGAAAGACATGCCGGGTGTAGGAGACAGAGTCAATATGGATGTGAGGTGAGAGCTTGTGAGAGGAGCTTCAGGATCGATACTTGTGCAAGAAAGAAACATGGTGGGAGGTGAGACAGACAGGAAAGGCAAGGAAATGCCCTTTGTGGAGGGACTCATCAGGAGGTGCAAAGGCTGTGGGTATTTATAAGCAATTGGCTTCTCTCCCTGACCCCCTCCATTTCTTTTTCTTTTCTGAATTGTGGCTGGGAGCCAGGCTTTCTTATAGTAAATAGAGAAAGATGGACTGGAAGCAAGAGATGCTTAAATCAAGGAAAAGAGAGTCTTTTGTAAAGGCCTATGACAATGCTATTGCTAAGAGAGGGAATAAATAGGGGAAACTGTGTGGATGACAGTTTATGTCATTTCATTTTGGGTTAGTTGTGTTGAGGGTTCCTTATTCTCCTGGGAAGAAAGTAAGTGGCATTCATGGATACCTTGGGTTCTGGAATTGGAAGCTTTGAGTAATTCATTAGAAACAGTACTTGTCTCTATTAGAGTGATTGAAGTCTACAAAATTAGTGTGTTCAGAAAGAGACAGCGCTGGGAAAATGTTTTAGCACACTATTTATACTTACTGTAAGTTGTGTTTTTAAACCTTTATGGTATTTATTCGTGCTATAATTGAAACATTCTTTTCCCCTGAAACTGCCCACACCTCATCTTCGTTGACACCGAGACACGGTTTGTGTACGAATCAGGTTTCTATGTCTAAGACTGACACTCCGATCACTGCTTATGCATACGTCATTTTCCCGCCTGCAAGTGATTCTGGGATAAGCTGATATCCAGCTCAGAACAGATACGCAGCGTGCCCGCACCAACACTTGCGGTGTTTTCAAAGAGATTTTCTTTGATGTAATTGTCTCAGACTTGGTAACAGTTGCGCTGTCGGTGACACGAAGAGGTGCCATGCTTTCCTGGAAACCCATTAGTTGAAGACCTGTGATTTTGATACACAGGACCTCTGACTCCAAATCATGTGCTCTTCCGGTGCCTCGTCACTCAAATCTCCTTGTCCCCTAGTAGAAGAAAACAGCCCCCCCCCCAACACCACCACCATGGCTGTCAGCGGACAGCTTTGCATGGTTGGAGATCTTAGCAGAGAGCGAATGAACCCCCCGCGCTCCTTTCCCTTCACAGATCACGAAGGCTGACCTGGAGCAGCGTCACCCTCAGCTGGATTTCGTGTTCACGTTGGCTCAGAACTTGAAAAACAAAGCGTCCAGTTCAGATGTGAGGACAGCCATCACGGAAAAACGTAAGTGGTTTTAAAATTCCGTGTGCCACCTGCTCTCCTTCAAACTGGTCCCACATGCATTTTCAAAGATTACTCAACTAGAAATTAATATTAGTTGGTATTTGGTACTCATTAAGAAGAAATACAGCTTTTAAAATGTATTTTGACTTTTTTTTTTTTTTTTCGAAGTAGGGTTTCGCTCTAGCCCAGGCTGACCTGGAATTCACTACACAGTCTCAGGCTGGCCTTGAACTCATGGTGATCTTCCTACCTCTGCCTCCCGAGTGCTGGGATTAAAGGCGTGCACCGCCACACCTGGCTATATTTTACTTTTTGAGAACACACTCATAGTTCCTTTAATTCGTGTACATTTGATTTTTTTTTTCTCTTAAGTTAGGATTCCTTGTAAAGGAATGACAACAGCCAAAACTGGCAACTGATAGGAACATGAATCCATTCTTCCGTTGTGTTTTGTTCACGGAATCCGAACGCCACCGTGTCTTTTAGCACACCTCAAGATTCACTCCACACGTAACTACTGAGGAACTTTCTGAGCATTCTTTGCGACTGCTACTCAGTTGGGAATGTTTCAGTTAGAACCAAAATTCAACAACAAAATAATGGTCATAAGAAACACTAACACATGTCCTTGTCTGGAGTTAGCATTGGAGCTCACAAGGTTCCTGCATCTGCATGGTTCACAGAAGAGTCTATATTCTGTAGAAGGGCATGCGGGCACTGGCACGTCTGCTTCCATCAGCCCCTTCTCCCCCAGTAGCCCTCAGACCCTTCTGGAACCGTTCTGTGCTGTATATTCTCTGTCAAACATTAGGACATTTCCTAGTCTCCTTGCCTCTCTATTCATGTTATTTTTTCCCCTCTTTTGTCTTTCTCCCCAGGTGGAATTTTCCTCAGCAGCTAAAATGTCACACCCTTTGTGAAGTCTTTCCCACCCTCCTCTTGTCCCCAGTGAACTGTGTTTTCTATCTTTAGTTCCTGCTGCAGTCTTATTCCCCATCTCTTCACTGGAGATCTCACAGCGACTTTAATTTTCTCTCCTTCCATGGACTGTGAATAGTCACCTTTCTGACCCCTGGGCTTTCTATGGGGCCCTGTTCAAATTAGATATGTAATATATGTGGCAGAATATAAACTGGGAGAAGACAGTTGTAGCAGACAGCTTTAGGCCACTGAGATGAGCTGATAGACCAGGCACAGTTACGGAGGAAGGGATTTATTGAAGCTTACAGATCCAGGGGAAGTTCCATAATGGCAGCAGAAGTTGGCCCCATCTTAAAGGACCAGACAGAGAAAGAGAAGCCACAAGCCTAAAGCAAAACCAACTAGCCCACTTCAGGAACTACAGACAGAACTAAGCACTTTGTATAGATTGAAATTTTCAACCTACCACCACACCTTAAGATCTGCCAGTGACACCTCCTCCAGCCAGGTGGCTGCAGATCCAAACTAGAAACTAATAAAACACTGAGTCTATTGGATGCCATCTATTCAAACTACCACAACAGTCAAATCTTTCCTGAGGGAAGAAAGTCAATGATATGCACTAATAGATATGCTTACTTTCAAAATAAATGTGTAGGCACCGGAAGAGATGAGTTAGGTAGGGACTTTTAGTGTGTGATGATATTGACTTATTTCTATTAAAAAGCCATTTTCTTTCCTCCTCTGTGTTAACTGATTGGTCTCAATCAGTTTTGTGACAGGGGACTCTGTAGTGATCACATTTCCCCTCTCTTCTAGGTAGAACACCTCTGTTAATGACACCAGGCCACTTACAAAGACTTACCCGTTTTGATTCTCTGTTGGGTGATCTGTTTTTCTAATCACTCCTTTGTTTGATCAGAATTTGTTTTAGTAGTTATTTATTAACTTTATTGTCATTATTATTTTTCCATCTCCTGAACATCTTCCCTTTTCCATTTTTTACCCCTCCTCCTCTCTTCCTCTCTCTTTATGCTTTATTTATTTATTTAGAGAGAGAAAGAGGCAGATAGATAGAAAGAGAATGGGTGTGTCAGTGCCTCCAGCCACTGCAAACGAACTCCAGGCACATGTGCCACCTTGTGCATCTGGCTTTATGTGGGTACTAGGGAATCAAACCTGGGTCCTTAGGCTTTGCAGGCAAGTACCTTAACCACTTAGCCATCTCTCCAGCCCCACTCTTTATAGAGACTAAGTGTCTTGATTACTACTTACTGTATATGAAATCCTTTTCAGCTACAGCTATAGACAGTTACCAATATTAACTCGTGTTCAACACTTACATGTATAGGATTATTTGTCTAAATTTCATAATAAACATCTGAATTTGCTGTCACATGCCACTTTTAAGGTGCTTTGTTCAATAGTAAGGAATTCTCTTAGTCAAAGAAGTGTTCATAGTTGTTTCATGTAACATTTTTCACTGAGAAGAAAAATATCTTGTTAGTTTTCTCTTCCCTTAGCTTAAAAATGTAAGTCATTTCTTTAAACTATTAAGGTAACATACACCAGGCAACCTTATTGAATAATTTCTTTAGAGGTATGACATGCAAATCTAACTTCCAGCCTTCTGAGTAATTTTAAGTTGATAGCTTCTATGGTTCATAATGACCATATGTTGTTCTAAGACTTTGACCAGAATGCTCATTGTAGCTCTGCTGGAATCCTGTGGGTCCTCTTTGGGCCTGCTATTTTACTACCCATCAGTTAGTTTGGCATTCAGAGCACCATGTAGCACCGCGTTTGTTATCTGTGGGTTTTTGTGGATGTTATTTATTGGTATTTCAGCCCAAGTGAAGTGAAGAATCAGAAGTTTAAATTTCCTTAATATCTCCTTTCTTAGCTCCATGGTAAAGACAAAAGGAAAGGAGCAAGCATAGGTGAAGGAATAAAATGAGAGAAGCAAAGGCATGAGGGGAGAGACAGACAGATGGTGAAAATGAGAGAAAGTAGAGTGGACATAGGAATATAAATAGAAATAGGAAGGGCACTTGTGTAATTCCAACTCTGCAGGGGAGAGGGTCAGAGACAAGAGGATCCTGGGCCTTGCTGGCCAGCTAGTCTGGCTGAATTGAGGCATCCAGGTCGAGAGAAACCCTGTCTCAAAAAAATAAGTTGGAGAGCCGGGCGTGGTGACACATGCCTTTCATCCCAGCACTCGGGAGGCAGAGGTAGGAGGATCGCCGTGAGTTTGAGGCCACCCTGAGACTCCATAGTGAATTCCAGATCAGCCTGGGCTAGAGTGAGACCCTACCTCGAAAAACCAAAAATAAATAAATAACTAAAAAAAAAAAAAAAAGTTGGAGAGTGATTGAGAAGACGCCTGACATTAAGCTCTTGCTTCCGCAAGCGAGTACACACATGGACATACTCACTCCCCTTCAACACATGTGTGCTTACATACACAGGACATGCATGCACATAGAGGAAAAAAGGAAGGTAAAAAAGCCACTGTAGAATATCATGATGACAAGCTGGTTGTAACGTAGAACCCAAGTCTTCTTTACTTTCAGTGTTTCTCTTGCAGTTGAACATCTAAAAATGTTTCTTTTAAAAATTTTTTTCTTTATTTTTATTTATTTATTTGAGAGCAACAGAGAGAGAGAGAAAGAGGGAGAGAGAGAAAGAGAGAGAATGGGTGTGCCAGGGCTTCCAGCCACTTCAAACGAACTCCAGACGCGTGCGCCCCCTTGTGCATCTGGCTGACGTGGGTCCTGGGGAATCGAGCCCCGAACCGGGGTATGGCAGGACAGCTTGACACCTTGCAGTCAGGACGCAGAGGATGAGCAGGAAGTGGGGCCGGGTCATAAAAGCTCAGGACCTGTCCCCGTCACTCACCTTCCGCAGCGAGTTTCCATCTCCCAAAGGCGTCACAGCCTTCCCAAACAATGCTAGCTGGGAACCAAGTGTTTAAACACATGAGCCTAGAAGGGACATTTTACATTCAAACCAGAACACTATACATGCACACACATATACAGTGTGATAGGACTGTTAGAGTTCCTTTAATGTGTGGTTTATCTTGTTTTTATTTATCTATTTTTATTGTTTTGGTTTTTCGAGGAAGGCTCTCACTCTTCCCGAGTGCTGGGACTAAAGGCGTGCGCCACCACGCCTGGCTCTTTAATTTTATTTTTTGCTCCCTTTCTACTTACAGACCCATTTAAGATAAATTTGGGGTCAGGTATGTTTTCCTTTTCTGTAGTCACTTTTGGGGGTTCCTGTTTTTCTGTTCCTCAGTGGAAAAGGTAAAGAGCCAGTGGGAGAACACTCAACACGGTGTGGAGCAGAGGCAGCAGCAGCTTGAGGACATGATCGTGGACAGTCTGCAGTGGGATGACCACAGGGAAGAGACCGAGGAGCTGATGAGGAAGTACGAGGCTCGGCTCTACATGCTCCAGCAGGCCCGCAGGGACCCGCTCAGCAAGCAAGCCTCCGAGAATCAAGTGAGGCTCATTTCCTGTTGGGGGGAAGGAGCATCGTTTGTTGGCAATCCGTATAAGGAGCTTATCATAGATTCCTAAGTTCTTAGAGTACACACTGAGATTTACATTGAATTTGATTGTGAAGGGAAGGTGGTTTTTATTTTGATTTTTTAAAATAGAGATTTCTGGAGGCATTGAAATATGTTTTTCTTTTCTTTTTTTTTTTTTGCAAATGGAACCACAAACCAAAATATGCAAAGAAAATTTTTAGGATCACAAGAACTGCATTTTACTCACTTCCTTGCTTACTTTGGAGTTTCTTGATTGATTGATTGATTGAGAGAGAGAGAGAGAATGTGTGTGTGTGTTGCGTGTATGTGTGTTTGTGTATGGGTGCACATGTGTTTTGGGAGTGCATATGTGTAGAGGGTAGAGGTAGACATTGTTGTCTTCTTCAATCATTCCGTAACCTTTTTAAAAGTAACTTTTTTTTTTTCTTTTTTTGGTTTTTCGAGGTAGGGTCTCACTCTAGCCCAGGCTGACCTGGAATTCACTCTGTAGTCTCAGGGTGGCCTTGAACTCACAGCGATCCTCCTACCTCTGCCTCCGGAGTGCTGGGATTAAAGGCATGCACCACCATGCCCAGCAATTCTGTAACCTTTTTAAAAGTAATTTTTAAAAAGTATTTTAAAATTTACTGAGAGAGAGAGAGAGAGAGAGAGAGAGAGAGAGAGAGAGAGAGAGAGAGAAAGCCAGAGCCTCTTGCCACTGCAAAGAAACTCTAGAAGCATGTGTCACTTTGTGCATCTGGCTTTATGTGGGTACTGGGGAATCGAACTCAAACCCAAACGCTTTGCAAGCAAGTGCCTTTAACTGCTGAGCCATCTCCCCAGCCCTGTACCTTACTTTCTGAGACATGATCTCTCTCTGTTTCTCACTGAACCCGGAGCTTGCCCATTTGATTAGACCAGCTACTGGGCTGTCCCAGCCAGCCTCTTGTCTCCCCCTTCCCAGTGTGGCGTTACAGTTATGTGCTGCCAAACCTCACTTTGATGTGGGTGCTGGGCAGGGGCGGGGGCACACTCTGGTCCCCATGCTGTGTAGCGAACGTTTTACCCACCGAGCCATCTTCCTGTCACCTGGGGGCTATTATATTTATTAATTTTTCTGGTATTTCCATTTGAATGCTACTGTAGTAAACAAGTCACAGGATAAGTAAGTTTAGTTTCTTTTAGTACCTTTATGTCCACATGGTGTTTATTTGTGATCAGTGTGATTCTAGAGTTGATAATCTGAAACATGGTTATTTTAAAGTGTGTTATTTTAAATTCCCTCTCAATCATAGAAAATACTATTGAATTAGAAGTTGTGACTGGAAGGTTGTGTTTTGATGTGACATTTTACTTGTCCTTCAGTTTGCCTGAGATCAGATATATAGCAATGTTGAGTGTCCAGGAAGTGAAATCTAAAACCCGGAAGTATGTTTTTAATTTTTTACGCATGTAGATTTTTTTTTCTGGGTATAATTTATTTAAACCTTGTAATTTATTGTGATCCAAGCGCTAAAGACAGAGTTTTCCAGAGTAGTTCGTTGCCCTTCTCCAAGAATATACACACAGAATGTTCCTTCCCGCGTGATACATGTTCAAGTGAGAATCAGATGAATAGCAAAAGGCAGGAAAAGGATGAAAGAATTGAGGGCGTGGCATCTCTCAGAGGTAACCTTTGAACATCACCTGCCGTGTACATGACTTCTCAGGCATTTTCCTTTTCACCTCTAGAATTATTTCATGTATGCAGAGGTCATCCTCTGACTTGTTTTCTTCTTGTAAAGCACGCGGAAGCTGTCCAGGGGTCGGGAAGTCCTCCTTCCCGAGTGAGCGAGCCTAGCGGTTATGCTTCGTTTCAGCTGCTGCTTCAAGAGCTGGCTTCTGGCGATGGGGTCATCATGGCATTTGACAATGTCCTGCAGAAACTGCTGGAAGAATATGGCAGTGATGACACAAGGAATGTCAAAGAGACCACTGAGTACTTGAAAACATCCTGGGTCAATCTCAAACAAAGGTAACTTGAGAGCTGGGGGCTGGGGGTGAGTGCAAGCTGACAGCTTGAGGATCTGAATCCTTTGCTTTTCTCATGGAGACAAGCCAGATATTCTGGCTTTTGATTTTTTATTATCAGCCTCTTGCTGCTTTTATACTGTGCTGTACTGGGTTCATACTTAACGTGGGTTCTATTTATGTGATATCTTCTTGAGTTTCTTCAAGATTTTCCTTGAATAAGTGGCCCAGGACTGTCTAGACCAGCAGCCTAGGATATCTATGAATACAGCCCAACATAAAATCATAAACTTACTTAAAATGTTCTGAGCGGTGTGTGTGTGTGTGTGTGTGTGTGTGTGTGTTACACAGTTCTTAAGCAGGATTTTTGTAGATTATAATGTCATGTCACAGTGTCATGCAAAGTGAACACCTCTGCTCAAGCATGGGCCATGGTTTTGTCACCCCTAGAGCTTTGCTAATGACTATTTCATGTGTTCTGATTTTCTTGTCCCTCTGACTATTACCTACATTTTGTAGCACTCTAGAAAAGAACACAGGTATTAAAGAACACCTATATTAGCTTTAATGGTAATTACAGTAGTGTAATATTTTCTGGAACATTCCTCAGTTGAAGACCAGACCACTGTAGTTCCACCACTTGACCTCTGAAATAATCTCTGTTTATCTAAGTTTCAATTTATTTGTTATATTTTTTCCCATTGCTGTCTAGTCAGTCTATCTCAAATAGCCTAAAATAACATATGCTTCTAAGAGCAGTTTTTCTGTCTCTTAGTCTTGTAAGATTTGAGGAACCATAAACAGTAGTTACCATTTTTTAAGATTGCGTGTTTATGCACATCATCCGTTCAAGAAAGTATTTTATGCCTTGTGCTTGGAATTCCGACATGGAAGTGAAATTATAGTTTCCCAAATATGTTTCTCTATTCAAATGTAATTTCCTGACAACCGTTTTGATATCAAAACACATTTATTTTTGCAGTGCATAAAACTGATATTAGAACATTTTGTGATATTTATTTCTGGCAATAAAGTATGGTCAAGCATTTAATGGCAGCTTAACATAGTAGGATTTATATTATTTCTCGATGTTTATTTTTAGTTAGAATCCGGTAAGCAATTTTGAAAACTCTATGAAGAGAATCGTGAGGGGAGAATATGACCATGTATCATTAGCTGTACCTGGATTCTAAAGGAAACAGAACTGTAACAAATACAGAACCTGGTTAAAAAAAAAAAAAAAAAGTTAGGCAGAATGGAGCTGGAGAGATGGCTTAGTGGTTAAGGTGCTTGTCCGCAAAGCCAAAGGACCTAGGTTCGATTCTCTAGGACTCATGTAAGTCATATGCACAAGGTGGTGCATGTGTCTGGAGTTTGTTTGCAGTGGCTGAAGGCCCTGGAGTGCCTGTTCGCTTTCTCTTTCTCTCTGCCTCTCAAAAAAAAAAAAAAAATTTTTTTTAAAAGTTAAATAGAATGGACCATACGTTTGGTATTTCTAGAATTACAATCTTTTTATATTACAACCCGTTAATTGGATAGTTAAAGGATCTTGTCACTAAGATAGCGAGGAAAGTGAATGGCATAGCCCTTAAATCTGTTCGTCTGTATTTCAAAAAATTCTGTTGATAAGAATTATGGCTTTTTTTGTTGTCATAAACAATACCAGTAAAACTGACCGCTTTGAAATGAGTGCTGTCTTTTTTGTTTAGCATTCCCTTTTTTGTTTTTATTTTATAAATATTTTAAGACAACCTGCAGCAGTAGTTTGATTAGATGGAACAGGCAGTTAAAAATTAAATTATCTTCTCAGGTGATCTTTCATTTATCATAGTTAAGACAGCCACAGTTCTCCACTGTTCGTATAGTTACAACCAGCTAGTTGTCTTTTTCTATTTTCTTTGTGCATTTTCTGGTATGTGTGTGTGGTGTATGCACATGTGTGAGCAGATGAGACGTGCGAGCCCTGTGTCCATGCATGCAGAAGCCAGAGGAAGACACTAGATGTCCTTTCCTGTTGTTTTTCTGCCTTAGTTCCCTGAGACAGGCTCGTTTATTGAGGCAGGAGCCACCAATTTTTGCTTGGACTGCCTGATGGGAGGAGGAGGCCTGGCCCGCCTCTGTGCTCCCCGCCTTGCTCTGCCCCTTAGCACTGAGATTGCAGCCAGTGCGCGCTTGGCTTCTTGTGTGGGTGCTAGGGGTTGAGCTCCTGTCCTCTTACCTGCTGAGCCATCTCTCTGCTGAACTGTCCCCTGCCCCTCTTCCTGCCTTTTAAAGGAAAGATGTAGCATTAATACTTAGAGATGGTTTAGATAATATTATTTATGAAGTTGAGAAAGTACATCAAAACTGTGCCCCACGGAATCCCTTTAGGAGCCATAGCTAGGGTTTCTATGTATTGAAACCAGATATCTTTTTCTTTGGATTTTCTAAGGTATTGGTTTCATTCTAGCCCAGGCTGACCTGGAATTCACTATGAAGTCTCAGGCTGGTCTCAAACTCACAGCAATCCTCCTATCTCTGCCTCCTGGCATTAAAAGTGTGTGCCACCATGCCCGGCCATATATCTTTAAATTTTTTTATTTATCTATTTATTTGCAATCAGAGACAGGAGAGAGAAAGAAGAGGGAGGTAGAGGAGAGAGAGAGAGAGAGCGAGCGAGCGAGAGAGAGAGAGAGAGAGAGAGAGAGAGAATATGGGACACCAGGGCCTCTAGCCACTACAGACAAACTCCAGATGCATGCGCTACATTGTGCGTCTGGCTTTACATGTACTAGGGAATTGAACTTGGGCTTTGCAATCAAGTATCGTTAACCACTGACCCATCTCTCCAGGCACTAGACATCTTTTTAAAAAATAATTAATTAATTTGACGGGGGAGTGGGGAGAATGAGTTGACCAGAGCCTCTGGCCACTGCAAATGAACTCCAAACCCATTTGCCACTCTGTGCATCTGGCTTTACATGAGTACTGGGGAATTGAACCTGGGTCCTAAGGCATTGCAGGCAAACACCTTAACTGCTGAGCCAGCCCCCAGATATCTTTATAACAGAGTGATATTTGCAATTTTTTAAACTGTTCTAAGTAGACACTTTTCTGAATTGTATACATATATAAATCTTTCCTAGCCTTCTTAAACAAAATATAGGAGCTTCTTTTGAATTCTTAACATTATTGTAAACATAGACTCAAGAAAATTTTACAACTGTAAGTGACCTTCCAGTTTAAACCAGTGTTGTATAACCTTTCAGTTACCTTTTCTCCAAGGACTTTTAGGCTCCTGTCCAAACTCTCCCCCATCCCAAATAATTTTTATTTAGTTTACTTTTTTTCTGAGACAAAGTCTCACTTATGTATTTCAGTTTGGTCTTGTATTCACTATATAACCCAGACTAGCATCAAACTTTGATCATCCTGTCTCAGCTTTTAATAAGTTTTCATGTTATAGTATACTGTATATCTTCCCCCGTGTACTTACATTTTAGACATAAAAATAGTAGCATTTTACGGCCCTCCTCCACTACAAGAACCACTTATCACCTCCTTTGAGTATATGTGAGCCAATCTGGCACTCCCAGGCTCAGGGAAGTCAAATGACATATTCATGTTCACACAGAAGAGCCCAAATGATATTTTTCTTGACTAAAACATGATGATACTTTCCAGGCTCTGGAGTTCTGAGGAGCTGGTAGTAAATTTATTCAGGCCGTTTTCCTTTTGTGACTTTGTGCTGTGTTTATGGTTCGTAAAGTTGTCAGGCACCACATTGGACTCTTCACATGCACCATCTCACTGAGTCCTCACAATGGCCCCGGGGGACAGTGTGTCTTTCTCCCCACCATCATGCTGACAAGAAACCAAGGCACAGGGATGTTAAAGAGTTATTCAGGATCACACGGCTCACACCCGCAGAGCTACAATTGGAATTCGAGCCTTTTTGCCTGCGCAGTCTGGTTCTTTCTTTAACGAGAGCTTCATCTTTCTTTATTGTCAGAGTCGGGGACTGCTTTGTGTACCTGCTCCGCAGATCTGTCTGTGTTCCCTTCCTGGATCTTCATGGGGTCGAGGAGAGAAAGCAGATCAGATCAAAGATGTGGGCGCTTCTTCCATGAATTATGCAACACTGTCCAGCATGTGGCCACTCTGATGGTCCCTGCGAGGCTTGTACCGTAGCTGTCCTCTTGTCTCTCAGCTCTGTTCTGAATGTTATACATCAGACAAATTAGGGAGAGGTGAAATGAAAGGTGTGAAGTTTGACATCAGCTTTCAAAGGAAATGCTTGTATGAATTGCAGTTGGCCTACATACTTTGTCATGTGTAGTTACAGGTTCACAGTCCCTTCTCTACAATACCAAAGTCCCTGTGGGCTCTCGCAACAAACACTCTCACTTAAAATGAGGATATTTATTACAGTCTTAATGCCACTTAGTAGGACCAGCCTTCTCCTAGCAGCAGAAGTATTAATGTGTTTGTTTGTGGCCCTATGCCCTACTTAACAGTAATTTATAGCATGTTATTTATGTGTGTGCATGCATGTTCACGTATGTGTGTGTATGTGTACATGTGGAGACCAGAGGACAACTAAGGGTTTTTTCAGCCTTATTTTTGTTTGTTTATTTTTACTTATTTATTGGAAAGTGAAAGACAGAGACAGAAAGAGGCAGATAGAGAGAGAGATAGAATGGGCACGCCAGGACCTCCAGCCACTGCAAACGAACTCCAGACGTGTGCGCCCCCTTGTGCATCTGGCTAACGTGGGTCCTGGGGAATCGAGCCTCGAACCGGGGTTCTTAGGCTTCACAGGCAAGCGCTTAACCGTTAAGCCATCTCTCCAGCCCCAGCCTTCCTTTTTGAGACAGGATCTCTCATTGGTTTGTAACTCACCAATTAGGATAGAATGCCTGGTCAGTAAGCCCCAGGGAACGTCCTGTCTCTGCCTGCCTGGGTGCTGGGATTATGAGAGTGTTCTACATTGCTTAGCATTTTCACATGAGTACTGGTGATCAAACTCAAGTCCTCATGCTTGCAAGGCAAGCACTTTACCAATTGAGCTATCTCCCTAGCCCCTCATTATTTTTATGAGACAGAGAGAGCAAGAGGGGGGGGGGAGAGAGAGAATTGGCGTGTCAGGACCTCCAGCCATTGCAGTCGAACTCCAGATGCATACACCACCTTGTGTGAATGTGCAATCTTGCACTTGCATCACCTTGTGTGTCCAGCTTACGTGGGATCTGGAGAGTCGAACATGAGTCCTTAAGCTTCCCGGGCAAGTGCCTTAACTGCTAAGCCATTTCTACAGCCCTCCCTCATTTTTTAACATATACAATATTCCTAATTGTTTGCTTTACCTTTTTAATGTCATTATCCAATCACTTGGTGCAAATTAGATTGTGTTTCTACAAGTTGACTATCCCTAATCTGAAATGCTTGGGACCAGGAGTGTTTGGGTTTGGGGATATTTATGTACACATAGTGACATATATAGGAGATCAAGTCCAAATTTAAACCTGAAATTCAATTACATTTCAAATGTACCTTATAAGAGAGAGAGCCTAGCCCGTGTGAGACCCTGAGTTTCCATCATAACACTGCAAATAAATCAGTGAATAAAATTAAAAATGCCATATTTACCCACACACATAACGTGAAGGTCATTTGTGTAATATGTTAATTAATTTTGGCCATGAAAGGAAGTTTGATGGTGTGGAATTTTCCCTTGTTGCATCATATTAGGACTCAGGAAATTGCAGGGTTTTGGAGCATTTCAAATTTTTGGATCAGGGATGCTCAATTTCTAGTGAATCTTGGAGTGTGAATGTTTGATTTGTCTCTGAAAGTTTATATAAGTCCTGTGTGTAGGCACAGAGATAAAGTGATACTTTTGTGTATATATGCATATGTATGCGTGAGTGTTGGTATTATATACCCACACTGAATTATCTATACTGAAGCACTGTAAAGTGAGACAGTGTGACTGCTATGATTCCTCTTGACTCACTGATTATGAATTTTCTCCCTGCTCTTATCCACACAAGCTCTTATTTTCCTTCACCTATTTCTAGATGTACAGATAGAGCAGAAAGCATGTTCGTGTGTGGCATCTGACTTTCCACAGTTGAAAATCCCACCATATGCATTTGCCATCTGTGTGAACCCTGAACAAGTTATTTCAACCCGCTGAGTCTCACTTTTCCTGACTCCAAAGTGGAGAGCATATCTAATGTGTAGGATGACTGTGAGATCAAAAGTTCCCTATGAAAGTCCTTGGTGTTGGATCTATGCTGAACAAAAGGTTGCTCAAATTGTCATCATACACCGTCATATTGCGTCTCCTTATGAACCGGTCACTCGTGAGTCTGTTCCCCAGAGCTTTCTGTGGCTGCATTATCAGAAGGTAGACTCTCCAGTTGTTTGTCCATAGTCATTGATGGTCTCTACTTAAATCAGTGATAAAGTGGTAGATTATTGGCTTTAATAATTGCATCACAAATATATTCAATCTTCATTACTAGATGGAGCTTCTTAGAAAAATGCAATTTTCCTGGTTAGTGAAATCATCACAGTTGCTTAATTTATGTTGCATTCGAAGGTTTTGTGCCAAAGCACAAATCTAACCATGCTGGGAAGACAGAGTGTAGAATTTTTAAAGAGTCACAAATTACTTCACTGGGAGAATGAATCGGTACGAATCGCCCAGTGAAAGAGCTTAATGTTCTTCTTTTGAGGTGACACTGTTTTCCTAGTCCTTACTCATGTCACTTGCAGTTCAGCCTTGCACACTGGGTGTGTGGACCGGATATCGTTTGCAAGCGCTGGTTTAAATTTTGTGTGCATAAAAGGTGGAATTTGTTTTGAAGCCAGGTTAGCTTTCAACACTTTGGATTGACTTTTGCTTGCTTTCCCAGTGTATTTTTGTTGAGTGTTTTGCTGTTTGTGTATGCTTTGCGACAATGGTTACTTATTGTCCTGTGGATCAAATAAAACTGATGCATTTTTTCTGCAGCATCTATCCACATTGCTCAATTTGGTCAATACCTTTTAAGATCGGCTGATAAAAGATCCCATGTTGGGATTATGTCTTACTGCCTGACGCCAGCCATGCTCAACCATTGAGCTCTTGAAACAAGAGCCTGAGTGGCTGTCACTCCCAAGTCAGTAATGTTAGGTGGAGAGTGCAGATAGCTTTATCCTCCTAGCCAGTCCAGAAGCACAAGGGTCATAGATTTGGATCAATCAACTTGACTTAGCGTCTTGAAGTTTTCTTCTTTCTCTAAAAGTCACCTTTATTTTTCGACCTGTTTCTTTTATTTTTGTTGCTAACATTTTCCTTTTCAGTTTCCCCTTTCATGCTGAGAATTAAATTGGCCAAGAAGAGAAGTATAAGAATTACACACCTTTATATTTTCCTATTCTGTTTTTATTTTAATATTTCAGGTAGTGTTTTAGTGCCCTTTAAAGAAACATGATGGGGGGTCCTGTTTTCATTTTGCAAGTATCAGGCTCCCTATGCAGATGTTTTTCTCAGTATATTAGCTCTGTATCAGGTAAACAACTGATATGCCTAATTTTTGTTTTTATTTCGTTTGTTTTGACTCCATCAATGAATTCACCAATTAAAGAACTATCCAAAGCCGGGCGTGGTGGTGCACGCCTTTAATCCCAGCACTCGGGAGGCAGAGGTAGGAGGATCGCCGTGAGTTCGAGGCCACCCTGAGACTCCATAGTGAATTCCAGGTCAGCCTGGGCTAGAGTGAGACCCTACCTCGAAAAACCAAAAAAAAAAAAAAAAAAAAAAAAAAAAAGAACTATCCATTTAGCTTCTAGCTGGCCCAGTCTTGTGATGGTTCTACCGTAAACGATCCTCTGCTTGCCTTCAGGAAGCTTTGATTCCGTGACGTGAACGGTGCAGCTAGGAAGGCAAAACAAAGCTGTAATCGTAGGAGATTGCTGTGGAGGGGTAGGAGAGCAAGGAGTAGTGTTACAGAGGGACTTAATAGCTTGTGCAAAATTTAGAAAGCATCCCTTAGAGGTGACATTTCAGCTGCTTCCTAAACAAAAGTTGTAAGAGTCACGAGTCAGGAAGAGCATGGAATGAGGTTGAGTAGAACACATGGGCTTGAGATGCGAGAGGAGAGAGAGGCCAGATCACAGACTTTGTAAGACACAGGACGGAGGTGGCGTACTGTAGGTGCAATGGAAAGCTATTGGGATGTTACCTAAGGGAGTGACCGTGTTTTGTATTGAGTGGAGTTTAATCTCTGTGGATCTTACCTGGTGAGAAGTTTGTTGAGGTGAAAGAGGAAATTGAGATGGCTGGAAAGAAAGCGGTCATAGTCTGGTGTAGACTTGGCTATGATGTTCCACCTGCGATGGGGTAATAGAGTGTAGACTTGAGATGTGCTTTAGTAATGGAAAAATTGCTTTTGTGTGTCACAGATGTGGTTTGAGAATGAGGATAATGAAAGATGGTATTTTGTGAAAGATATAGTCATGGAATCTATCACTGAGTAGGGAAAGGCTAGGGGAGTTTGTGGAGAAAAACAAAACACCAGGGTTTGGTATTTTAAAAAAAATTGTTTTTACTTATTTATTTATTTATTTATTTATATTTATTTTGGCTTTTTGAGGTAGGGTCTCACTTTAGCTCAGGCTGACCTAGAATTCTCTATGTAGTCTCAGGGTGGCCTTGAACTCACAGTGATCCTCCTACCTCTGCCTCCCAAGTGCTGGGGTTAAAGGCGTGCGCCACCGCACCCGGCTTTATTTTTATTTATTTATTTGAGAGCAACAGACAGAGAGAGAAAGAGGCAGATAGAGGGAGAGCGAATGGGCCCGCCAGGGCCTCCAGCCACTGCAAACGAACTCCAGACCCACGTGCTCCCTCGTGCATCTGGCTAACGTGGGTCCTGGGGAATCGAGCTTCAAGCCCGGGTCCTCAGGCTTCACAGGCAAGTGGTTAACTGCTAAGCCATCTCCCCAGCCCAGTACTTTTTTTTTTTTTTTTTTTTTTTTAAGATCTCTGCTATTTAAATGTATGGCAGTTGGTGGATGACTGTGGAATCCACATGCTTTGGATCCCAGATATGAACAAAAAATTCTCAACATTCATTGGCTATTAAGTCTGTGGGACTGGATGAGTCTGTCAGGGAAAACTTAGAGAAATAAACGAGAACAGGATACTGGACTGAGTCCATACGACTTACGTTCATTGAGTAGAATGGGGAGAGAGCACGATGAGCTGAGTTAATTTAAAAACAAATATTTCAGTGATATAGGAAGAAATCCCAGGATTTTATTTTCAGTAGAGGAGGGAGGAGAATTTTTTAAAGGGAGTGGAGAGAGGGAGAACAAATCACTCTGTTGAATTAGGATGGGGTAATCAGAAAGTAGGGCAATAGAACCCCTTGACTTGTGGAAGTCCACAGCTTGGAGATTCCTGATTTTTTTAAATGGGAATTTGAATAAGGAAACATGAAACTTGATCATAATCCCCTCCCATTATCCTGTTTTGTCCCCCTCCCCCAACCTCATTCCACCAAACCCCATCCTCTTTCTTAGTAGTCCCTCTTCTACCTTCATGTCACGTTCTTCTTGTCCTTCCCATCCCCCCGTGTCCAAATGTTGACGGGCTCAATGTTGTGTAGTTTTTGTGGACATAGTGACATCCACTGTGAGGCCATGGATGCACAAGTCAGTTCAGGTCTAGACGACGCTGCCCTAAAGTACTCATTCCTACCCCGTGGCTCTGACATTCTTTCTATCCCTTCTTCCAGAGACTCAAAACTCATCCAAGTGCTGACCATAAGAGGCTGTTGAGAGCTTACTGCTCAATGAGATGTCTGTAGTGAGGCTAAAAGCCGAGCATGACATGGAGGTGAAGACATAGGAACAATCTGTGCAAACAACTTTAGAGAAGTTTGTTTTGAAGAGAGATGGACAGATTCGGGGGTGCGGGGAGTTGAAGGAATGAAGGGATTAACAGTTGTCATAGTAATTGATGACCCTAGGGATTCCAGTTTCAGTGAAGATCCTGGGTGCCGGGCTTGATCTGTGGAGACTGAGGTACAGGGGAGCATAGAATGGGATAGGCACTCCAGGGCGTGATGGAAGAAGGCTTTGGGATATAGACTGGGGAAGGTTGGGGAAGTTATATACCAGTATGGGTGTACAATATACTATTGGTTGATTAATGAAGGCCACATATCAGCAGTGATCTAGCTTAAAAAATAAATGAATAAAAAGGATATGGTGAGATACAACCTCCCAAAGAAATGTCTTTGTGGCCCTGCACCTTACTTTGCTGACAGTGGTAATCCCAGGGAGAGCGAGCTGTCCCTTTGGGGGGCGGAGGTGGAGGTGGGGGACTTCTGTTTTGCTGCCCAAGTGTTGTAGCATTGGTCCTTAGAACCGTCTCCTTACGCCCTGTGGGATGCTTTTCAAAGTGTCTTGGTGATGACTCAACCACTGTGTTACTAGGACTGGTCACCAAGAGGCTGCGGAGCACATGTGGAGTGACTCACACTTCACTCTGAATGCATTTTCCCCCGTAGCATACTTAAGTATAATGCTCACATCACCTTGGGAAGGCACCCATTGAAAAGCTTAAGGAATTTCTTCATTTCCAGTGTTCTACCTGCCACTCAGAGGACTGATGATCTATTTTCTGCTTTGAAAGAGATAAGTGTATTTAAATCTTATTTCACTGTAAAGGTCACCTTTTAAATACGCCGAAATTAGCAACACCTACCTGTGGGTTTCCTAAGATCTTTTCCAGCTGAGTCATGAAATGAATTTGTGGCAGTGTTCTCTTTTGACCGCTTATAATCACACACACACACACACACACACACACACACACACACACACACTTGATTTAATGGCATATTATATCTTCTAGCTTAAAATATCAAATACTATCTAACACATTTAAAATGACATTTTTTTAAATGTCTGTTATGTGGGTGGCTGTATTTTTTGTTACGAAATGGCCATCGGCTGTTTTATAGCCTATCATAGCCAATTTTATTGCAGATATTTCTTGAGAGCTGAGAGTGTACATTTAAAAGTTCTAGTTCCCTTAATATATAGTATTTCAAATCTGTTACCCATGGACATCTTTAAATCTTTTATGTGTAGCTATTTATATTTTCAGTCTGTACCATCTTTTGCAATAAAGAATCCTATAGTCTGTTATTTCTTCTGGCTGAAGTAAAAAATTATTTTAGCTAAAGTTTGCCTTGTAAACTTCAATAGTGTCTTATGGCTTTTTAGCCTATCCTTGTTTAAAAAATATTTTATTTATTTGGAGAGAGAGAAAGAGGCCGGCGGGGGGTGGGCGGGGGAGAAAATGGGCATACCAGGGCCTCTTGCCATTGCAAATGAACTCCAGATGCATGTGCTACTTTGTGCCTCTGACTTTACACAGTCACTGGGGAATCCAACCCATAATAATAGGCTTTGCAAGCAAGTGACTTTAACAGCTGAACAACCTCTCCAGTCCCTATTCTTTTGTTTTTAAATTTTTTATGGTTTGTAAACTTAAGTAAAAATTTCAAAAAAAAAAATCTTGCCTTTGTCTTCTAACCGCAAATTTTCTACACTTCCTGTGGAAGTGTATTAAGAATATGAGCAGAGTTGGGGGAGCATAAGACACCACCAGTCATTCAAGTTCTGGTGGGGAGCTTCCTACTCTTAAAAATGAAATAAATAGTTGCACGTGATCATGACCCTGAGCCCTCCCTGGGAGATGGAACAATCCAGATACTTGCTAATTCTAGACAATTACTCTTTCAACAAGCCACATCCCCAGCCTGAGAAGTAGCTTTCTTATGCCTCTGTTCTTCATCACTAAATCTTTTGATAAACATTTCAGTGTTGACATTTTTTTTTGTATTCCAGTCTAATTAATAGTGAAAGCACAGAACTTTACTATAATTTTGTTTCCTCTCTGCTTTCTTCCTAAAGGTAGCTTGTGTATATGCATGTGGTGTTGTATAGGTAGTGTCTGCACACATCCCTCGTGCTCCTGCTTAAGGGGGGGGGTGGGGGGCTCTCACCTGTGATGGACAAAGTAGAAGTCTGCCCACTTTTCTTTGAGTTAGAGTCTCTTACTAGTACCACTGCTTTTGGTGAACCTGAGCCATTCTCTGGTCCCTGCACCCCTTTGTGGGACTAAGTTACACGTACGTACGGCCAGACCCAAGTGTTTATGTGAGTTTTGTTTTAATATTTTTGTTTATTTTTATTTGTTTGAGAGCAACAGGCAGAGAGAGAAAGAGGGAGGGAGAGAGAGAGAGAGAGAGAGACAGAGAGACATACAATGGGTGCGCCAGGGCCTCCAGCCACTGCAAACTAACTCCAGACGCGTGCACCCCTTTGTGCATCTGGCTAACGTGGGTCCTGGGGAATCAAGCCTCGAACCGGGGTCCTTAGGCTTCACAGGCAAGCGCTTTACCACTAAGCCATCTCTGCAGACCTGTTTATGTGAGTTTTGGAGATTCGCACACAGGCAGTTTCAGCCTCCTTCCGGCCCTCACGTAACTGCTGAGCCATCTCTCCAGCTCTCTGTGTTTGTTTCCTCTGAAATTAATACTCACCTTGTTTTTGTATGTTCTTTTTCTTTGCTCCTATCACTAATTTTTTTCACACATTTTTTTTTTTTTTATCTCACAAGGGGCCGGACAGTACAGTTTTCCACAAAGTCAGTCATGTTGAGCACTCTATCACCTCCAATATTTTTGTCTTGAAGATGTCTCTCCTGGAGTCATGCTTTCTAGTCCTGCATGTAGCCACCAAACTGAATGTCTTTTTCTTTTCTCCAAGAATGGGATCTCTATTTCTTGCACCTCATGGTTTAATGTGATTTTCCTTGTTTGAGTTATGTCCTCCTCTTGTTTGAGCATATCTTTCTTGAGTTTTGTCAAGTGTAAAACAAGAGTACCGAGCAGTCGAAATGAGGGTGGCAGCTCTAATCTGCTCTGGCTTGAATGCACAGCCTCATAGCCTCTTCTCTGTGACCTCCTTCCCCACTAGCCACGAGCCCCTGGGCTTCTCGTGGTTCCCATGCTTATCAGGTCTTCCTCTCTCATGACTTGCAAAGTGCTTTAAAAAATGTTCTATGACAGCAGACCTACAAGGTATATTAGGAATGGATTTTATAAAGAACCCAATACTGTAGTAAGGACTCGGAGAAATAAGGAGACATTCAAGAACAGTTCTGCCCATAGTTGGTAGAACAGATAGATAAGAAATCTGTATAATAGTGTTAGAATACAATTTGATGTGAAACTAGGTCAGGATACAAGGGTTTATATTTATTTAGTATCTATTTATTTATTTTGAGACAGAATCTCACTCTCTAGCCCTACTCTCTATATCGTAGTTCATTCTGGTCTTGAGCTCATGGCAGTCCTCTTACATATGCATATGACTTACCAAGCATATGACACGGTGGTTTTTAGTGTACTTACTACATGGTATAACCATTTCACTCCCCAAAGAGATCCCTCACCAGACAACAGTCCCACTCCGTTGCTTGAGCTTCTAGGATTAGGTAACAAGTGATTTGCTTTTTCTCCATATGGATTTATTTGTTTAGTTAATTCCTTTATATGCAATGAGTTTTTTTTTTTTGTTGTTGTTGTTGTTTTATTTTTTGAGGCAAGCCCAACAGACTGGCTTTTTTTTTTTTTTTTTTTTTTTGCAAGAGAGCAAGAGAAAGCGAGACAGAGAGAGTAAGAGAGAGCAAGAGACAGTGTGTGTGTGTGTGTGTGTGTGTGTGTGTGTGAGAGAGAGAGAGAGAGAGAGAGAGAGAGAGAGAGAGAGAATTGCCGTGCCATGGCCTCTAGCCACTGTTATTGAACTCCAGACACATGTGCCACCTTGTGCGCATGTGCAACCTTGCGCTCTTGTGTCACCTTGTGTGTCTGGCTTATGTAGGATCTGGAGAGTTGAACATGGGTCCTTAGGCTTCACCGACAAGTCCCTTAACTGCTAAGCCATCTCTCCAGCCCTGAAATGTGTTTTTTTTAAAAAACTTTAATGGGATCCCACAATACTTGGCTTTTTATGTCTGCCTTATTTCACTTAGCATCCTATCTGCTAGCATATAAGTATTTTATTCCTTTTTATGACATAGTAATCTTTCATGTGTTATATGCATTATTTGATTGATCAATTTTTCTTTCCACTGATGATTATTAAGGTTGTTTCTGTTACTTGGCTATTTGCAATAATGTTCTAAACAACTATGTATAAGATTTCTGTGGGCATGTATTTCTAGTTCTCTTGGGTTTAAATATCTAGGAGTAAAGTTCTGCCAAGTTTTATTTTTTTAATTTTTATTTATTTATTTATGAAAGAGAGAGAGAGAGAGAGAGAGAGAGAGAGCGAGCGAGCATGGGTGCACCAGGGCCTCCAGTTGCTGCAAATGAACTCCAGACACAAGTCACTTTGTGTGTCTGGCTTTACATGGGTACTGGGAAATCAAACCCAGGCTATTAGGCTTTCCACTGAGCCATCGCCCCAGCCCTTAAGCCGTTTAAAACACTGATTTATTTGCTTATTATGGAGCTCTGAGGTCTGTGAGACTTCAAATGTTGAAATTACAGGTGTGTTTACCTTTGAATTCAAGTACCTCCAGTCTAGCATTAATGTAGACTTAATGAAATATGTATGAAAGCCTGTTTGTCCAGTGTCTTATAAATAATTACACAATCAACTTAAATTGACTTTATTTTCAAATGTATATCTTTCAAGTTAGTATTTTCTTTGTAGTGCTGGGGATGAGATCCAATACCTCACAAATACTAGGCAGTGCTTTACCATTGAGTCATACACCCTAGCTTTTACGTCATCATCATCATCATCGTCATGATTATTGGTTTTTCGAGGAAGGGTTTCTCTCTAGCCCAGGCTGACTTGTAATTCATTATGTTGTCTCAGGATAGCCTCAAGTTTGAACTCATGGTGATTCTCCTACTTCTGCCTTCTAAGCGCTGGGAATAAAGGCATGCACCACCACACCCGGCTGAATTGGTTTTTACCTTAACTAAGTTCTTGAGTTTTGTTTCTTCCTAGAATTCATTTATTCACTGGTGTATAAATATGTATTAAGTAGTGTCCATTTTACTAAGGAATTAACATAGGTCTATGGGAGAACAACTTAACGTATGAGTATTAGATGTAAAATATGGGCAGAATTATTTTATGATATGGATGGGATTTGATTAATATTCCTTTGTCTCTGTCCCTCTCGTGCCTCACAGTTCACTGGGCCCCCTTCTTCCAGGGATTATTTGAGATCTACATGTAAATCAATCCCAGTCACTGTCAGTGACTTAAATAAATAAAAGTTCCTCTGAGGCTGTCTTCTCGTTTTTCGTTTTGGGTACCCCCGATGTGGAACGTCACCCTGTAAGTCACGTACCTTTGTTACTTCCAGCATTGCCGACAGACAGAGCGCCTTGGAGGCCGAGCTGCGGGCAGTGCAGGCCTCTCGCAGAGACCTGGAGAGCTTGGTGAAGTGGCTTCAGGAAGCAGAAACCACGGTGAACGTGCTTGCAGATGCCTCTCAGAGGGAGAACGCTCTTCAGGACAGTGGCCTGGCCCAGGAGCTCAAGCGGCAGGTGCTGGTAAGTGCCGGGGAGGCCAGGTCTCCCTGCTGCACTCTGTGTAGCCACCTACCAATTGATTACAGTTTAAAATGAGGTTTCCCCCTCATTCTCTTACGAAGTCCATGCTTCCCGGTGACTGATTGCCATCTGGGAATATAATATATAAAATGCTTTTATATTTGACACGAGAGAGGGAAAAATCCACCTTGTTTTATGGAAGTAATAATTGTTTATTTTGACTGAGAGGCTCAACTACTGTTCTGTCTTCTGTCATTTTAAGCCTTTTTTTTTTTTTTTTTTTACCATTAGTGCTGTTGAATCCTAAATTATAAGAGCACTTCCCCTTGATATGAAGTTGTTTCTTTCCTTGTATATTATAAATACTTAATATGAAAACTGCAAAAGCTCTGTGGTTTGGTTTATAGCCAGGGCTATTAGGCTTTGAGGGCATTACTTTTATGTCTTGTGCTTAATAACTTTGATTGCATATATGGTCTGAAGTTCAAATCTTTCTTTTTGTTTAAATTTATTTATATGAGAGAGAGAGAGATACAGAAATAGGCAGGTAGAGAGAGAGAGGGGGATAGAGTGAGAGAGGGTGCGCCAGGGCCTTCAGCCGCTGCAAACGAACATGCGACCCCTTGTGCATCTGGCTTACGAGGGTCCTGGGGAGTCGAACCTGGGTGCTTTGGCTTTGCAGGCAAGTGCGTTAACTGCTAAGCCATCTCTCCAGCCCGAGTCTTTCTTCTTATAAGAAATGTGATAACGTTAAACCTTTCCTTTAAAAAATTTATGAGAAATTTTATGATGCGCGTCTGAAGCATTTTGCCAACCCTAAGCCCTAGTGCTCCTATGCTCTTGAATCTCCCACCACCTTTTTTCTATGTGGATTGACCTGACCCCTTTGTGGCAATCATAGATATATATTTGACACAGGCCTTCACCTCCCCAGTTGGTCACATGGCTCTTTAAGCACAAAGATGATATTTTCACCCATGGCATTGTTTGTATAGTGCTATGGGTGCAAATCCTCAATACATATAGACTCTTGGCTCTCACTTCCCGCGTTGAGATTCCATATTGATGACTGTTCCCACCCCTCTTTTTTCTTTTTCTTGTGTGTGCCTATGCGGTGCCTGTGTATGTGCGTAGGGTGTGTGTCTGTGGCATATGTATATGTATGGGTCCATGTGGTACCTATGTGTTGTGGGCGTGTTCACTTGGGGCAGCCAGATTGGAAAGTTGGATGTCCTGTGTTTTTGCTCTTCTGTGTATTCTTATTGGGAGCCAGAGTCTCTTATTGATCCTGGAGCTTGCAGTTTTTACTTGATCACTGGTGATCTACCTGTCTCTGCTCCCCCACGAGACTATGGTTATAGACGTGTGTGTCCTCAGCCAATTGTGTATGTGGGTCCTGGGAATTGAACTCAAGCTCTCTCACAGGCCTCCCCAGGCCCTCATGCTTTGCATAGGAAGTGCTCTTAGATGCCAAGCTGTCTCTCCAGACCTGATGACCATTTTCTTTGTTTATTTTTATTTATTTATTTGAAAGCAACGGACAGAGAGAGAGAGAGAGAGGCAGATAGAGAGAGAGAGAATGGGCGCGCCAGGGCCTCCGGCCACTGCAAACGAACTCCTTGTGCATCTGGCTAACGCGGGTCCTGGAGAATCAAGCCTGGAACCGGGATCCTTAGGCTTCATAGGCAAGCGCTTAACCGCTAAGCCATCTCTCCAGCCTGATGACCATTTTTGAGACCATTATTAGGAATTCTTATCTGGAAACATCCAGAGGACTGTTTCATAAATGCCAATGAATATGAGAATCTACATAAAGGGTCTACATGCTTTCTTTGAGCTGTTCTTTGAACTTAGCATTTTTTTTTAGTTTGAAATCATTTTCATTTAAAAAATTAAAATGCTTTATAAATCAATCTGCTTGGAGTAGGCTTATGTTAAGCTTATCCTCACACATACAGACTCTTATCCTGTCTCACAGTAAGATTAATGAAAAATCTCTGTTTGCTTACATGACTTATTTCTTGTACTCTACATTTGTGACTTAGTAATGAGTGTGGCCTAGCAAGGATCAGATCAGAATTTTTTTTTTTAAATCTCATTCTCTGGGAGTCTCAGGTCACTATCAATGTTAATTGTTATAATATTTTGAATTTTAGGAGGTTACAAGGGCCCTCAATGTAGGTAGATGATAAATTACATTTTTTAATAGTTCAAACACCTATAATAAGCCTGCTTTATAAGTGCCCACAAATATTTAATTAGGTAATGGTGTTAATTTTAACAGACATTTCGATCATGCACTTGAGTAAGTAACAGCTTACAGACAGCAAAGAATTCCCGTCACGAGTCCCGGCGAAACACAGGCCTGTTGGAGCGCTTAACGATGTTTTCTAACACATTTTCTCTCAGGATATATTCTTATCATAGCCCCAACTCCTTTCAATATTTAATGAATATTCAAGCCATGGGAGAAATAAATTTAGATAGAAATGTTAAGAGTCTCTTTTAAATAAAAATAACCAAGCTCTGGATGACTTGTCTTATGCAAACAGCGACAGGAAAATAAAGACTGCTGACTAAAACTACGAAAATATAATGTGTACAGTAATTGCTTCTCAAAACTTATTTAATGCTCCTAAAAATAGCCTGCTTGGGTTCCTATATAGTATCAACAAGGGCCTTTGCTAACAGCCTACTCAGATCTCTGTTTGTGTGAAGATAAACATGGGCCTCCCTTTATGTTAGTATGTTTCACATCGTGGTAATTTACATGACTTCGCACCCTTGCTCCTGTCAAGCCTCTTCATTTAACAACACTCTTGCATGGCTATTTTTTTGGTACCTTACGGAGTGATGGTGACTCGAGACTTGGTAACTGTGGCTGACTATTTCTGAGACACAGGAATTTTAGTTTCCCTTGGCCTCGTCTGCTATTCGCATTTGTGCCAGTGGCTTCTCGCGGAAACGTGCTTGGAAATGAAAAGGTATGTGTTGACGAAAATGAATGTCCTGAACCACTGAAATCATGAAATATGTTTTATGATGACTAGTAGTGGCGGGCTTCCCACACACGGTCTGTGCAAGATGGAAAAAAGTCCTTGGTATATTTATGTTCCCTGCCCAGTGGGTATATCAGAGTATTTCATTGGTGTACCTTCTCTGTTTATATTTCCTTCATTTTTGTAACAACAGCAAGAAAAAAATGAAAGGTCACAAGAGTATTTTATGGACAGGGAGTTTATATTGTATTCAGTTTAAAATGGGTCTTGGGTAGACTTTGATAAAGGAGAGTTTGGAAGCACGGTGGAAACAAAGTTCAGTTTCTTGGATATGGTATGCCTTCTGCTAAGAGTGGATGGCCCCTCAATTCATGTATTTCTGTTTCATTGCAAGGCCAGTAGGTTTTACTCCTAATTGAAGATGTCTCAGCAAGAGCAAACCTGGTTTTCTGGGGGCTCTTGCACAACATGTGTGGCGGGTCATCTGAGCCGGCATAAATATGTTATACTCGACCTGTTGGTAATGGGGAGAAATTGCAGGGAAATTAAATGAGAGTCATGCATGGGGATTTCTGCTTTCTAAGAGTCCAGTTGAGGGGTTGGTGAGGACTGGATTGCCCTGGGCATCAGTGACACCGAAGTGATCTGTTAGGGTTGTCTTATAGCTCTGCCGGTCAGTGGCCACAAAGACCAAAAATGAAGCTACAGCATTGTGAGTTGAGCCAGTGCTTTGATAGTGTGAGTCACCTAATGGACAGAGGAGGGAAAAAGCATAGAAGATTTAAGGTGCTGGTAGAGCGTGAGACAGGGAGAAGAAACTATGAGGGCAGGATGAGGAGATGGCAAATTCCCTTTGGATTACATGGAAATGAGTGGTTTGAGTAGCACTCAGGAGAAGGTACCTACTATGCAATGGTCACTAGAATCTGTGTTTAGCTCAGAGAATTTGGCCACACATTGAGAGACATATTTACTTACTGTTTTTAAGTGGAAAGCTGTTATTGAGTTAAACCTAGTTCATGAATTCAAATGCATTTATCTTAATTTTCATGGTATATTCTAGGACATTAATATTATTTTAATTAAATGCTTAAGGTTTGCATTTTTGAGGTGCTTTGATTCTTCCTTGGGTATAATTCTGAGTCCCTGTGGTCCTTCTTGAGGGGTGTGACAATTGCTGGCAAATTTTTGCTTTGTAACAGTTTGTGTCATGTCATATTATATATTTTATGTTACATTGTGTTTCTGTCTCCTGAGCTTTTAGCCTAGTATTTATCCTTGTGTTTCATGGAGAAAGATTTCGTAGATCGTTGAGCTGTCTTCCTGTACCAGCCGAGTATCCAGCAGTATGTTGCTGTGATAGTGGGGGGTGGGGAGGGTAAAGTACCTCTCTTCTGCAAATGTCACCTGCTGCTTCTAGAATCGGAAGAACACAGTTTGAGCATCCCTAATCCAAACATCTGAAATCCATGTGCTCTAAACTCCAAAACTTTTTGAATGCCGACATGATGCCACAAGTGGAAAATTCCACACAAGAACAATTTGTTCCGTACACAAAATTGTTAAAAATCCTGTTAAAAAAAAAAAAAGTACACGCTGGGTATGTGTATGAGTTGTATGTGAAACATAAATGACTTTTGTGTTTAGGTTTTGGGTCACCCTGCCCCCAGGATATCTCATTGTGTGTATGTAAATCCTGGATTTCAGGGTCCAAGAAAATGTGACCCTCCCACACCCTCAAACCCTTCTGGTCCCAAGCATCCCAAATGAGGAATGCTCCACTTGTTTCTTCAGCTGTTCATAGAAAGCCTCCCGGCTATACCTCCCATGCTGTTCTGTTCATTTACAGGTAATAATTCAGTTGTTAGTATAGTCAGAGTAGGCAACCAGGCCACTTTTCTGTCACCTGGAAAATCAGCTCTCTCCCTTTAGCACCAGCTCCCCCATTTCCAACCACCCAATAGCTCAATTATTAATCTTCTTGCCCAAGTACTTAATCGCTTTAGTTATGCTAACGGACTGCGTGCCCAGCTCTTGTCTCTGATGGATATGCTGACACTGTTAGCTTCACCAGAAGGAGGCAGTATAGACCCTCAGTAGAGATTCCCAGGAAAATGCACGTAAAAGCCTTTGATCACTTCTCGATGAATCTGCCATATTAGACCCGACCCAACACTGTAAGTCATGCCAACGTGAAGGGCTGAGAACATGGGAAGTAAAAGAAGAAAAAGGTGTTTCTTGAGGGAGCTCACGTTGCTTTTACAATTTGAAGGATCATGACATTAGGGAGAGGTGAGCTGGCAGGATGCCCCAGGTGGTTAGTGTGGACTGGACCCTGATAATGAGAAACGTCCGAGTTATCTGCCTGGCTGTGCCCCTTGACACCAGCCATTTAACCCTCCTGGGATATCCACTCGTGGAATGACACTGCACCCCAGTCGGTAATACAACAGGGAATGCATGTCAAATACATACACTCAGGCATAAGACTCCTAAGTTTGGCACTGTCTATATGATACAATTATAGTTATATTTCCTATTCATAAAGTTAAAACAGCTTTATGGCAAATTAAATAAAATTGTGAAGATGCTGTGCAGGGGCGAGATGTGGGAATTTGCAGGGTTTTATAATCCATTCCAGACTCTTTATGAACTTCGCTGTTTGTTTAGAAGAGTCCTAATTTATTTCTAATGGAGATGTCCTCCCAGACAGGCACCTAGGAACCCGTGGATTGGGCTCTGTATTTGGGATATCCCAGGTAAAGCCTCATTCCTCCAGCCAATGTGGTTAGCTGTGTTATACATGATTTTGTACAGTCTGGTCTGCAGGTGGTTTTTCTATTCATTTCTTTTCTTTTTAGCATTGGGTCTGTGAGCTACAGTCATTAGAACCAGGCAGGTTCCCTTCTGTTCATCTCACGACGATTTCTACCCGCATCTATTATTCACTCATTCTGCAAGCACGACGGGAGCTGCTACGTTCAGTGGGGAGCGCAGCGTCCCTCTTTGGAGTTCCGGGCTCCTCAGCATCCTGCCTCCCCATGTAGACCTGCGAGGAGGCATGCACTGTGCTGGCAGCGGCAGCGGCAATGTGTTGAATCCCTGTTCCCCGGGGATGTCTGCTTTGTATCTGCAGCTTTAATGTTTCACTTAATATCCTCTCTGGCTACGGCGGAGCGCGCTCCTCCCCAGCAGCCGGCAGCGCTTGGCTGCCCGACAACTTGCTTCATTTCTGGCTACGCTGGGCTGAGCAGGTCCTGGCCGTGAGCATCTGCTGGGGGGTGGGGTGGGGTGGGGGCTGTCTGGATCGGCGTTTGCCTCTGTTTTTTTTTTCCGAATTGAGAAGAAGTTGAAGGAATCCCAGCTTCCTTCTCCCTGAGAACCTAAAAGCTCTGTATCTTTCAAACGCTTTTCTGGAAAGGAGCATGCTCACAGAACTGGCAAATCATTGCCCAGTGACCAGGAGGAAATGATCGGGGTTCTTTATTTATAATGCAAATTCTGAGGTGTCTTCACAAGTGTGGTAAACTTAAAATGATGGCTGTGGTGAGAACGTCTCTGCAGAAAGTTGTGGTTCTGTTGCATCGTTTACAAAGGATGGCCGTTTCTTCTCCCCGGTACCAGAAGCTCTGTAAGGTAACTGACGGAAAATAAGAAGCTGGGGTGTCTGACAGTTGGGATGGGATAAGTAACCTTTCAGAATCTTAGGAGGGTAAAGAAAAATCCCCCTGTTTAGTAGTAACTGACTGTTAAAGCCATTAGAAGGAATCGCTTCATTAAATTTTGTTTAAGATGCTGGAGCAAATACATGATTTATTTTGTAATCATCACAACCTTGTCTTCTGAGATGGGCTGGTTAGAAAAACAAAATAACAAAACTATATTCCTTAAGACCTGTTACCTCTAGGGTACTTTTTGCAGTATATTAATGTCAAATAGCACAGTAATCTTATGTAAACCTTGATAAAATAAAGAGTTATCTTTCAGTAGACTGCTTAAAATGTTAATCTTCTTATAGCTAAATATTTTTCAGTTACGAAAATTAAAGCATATTCTAAAAATAAGTTTAACCCTGTCATCAGGCATTCCTTATATTCTTGGAATCTCCATATATTGGAGTTAAACGTGAATGACTTAATTTCCTTTGGACAGGTGGGTAGAGTGTTTTGGGTGTCACTTGTTAGACAGTTGTATATTCTTAACACTACCTCAGTCACCCTAAATATAAACTGGCTCCTGCAGTGTTTCAAGTTAGCTGTTGTATTACCGATCAGTTTTGTTATTCAAATGAAACTCATCCTGTCTCATGACAAAAATGAAGCTACCTAATATGGAAGGAGGAGGTTATAACAGTAATGTTAAGTCAATTTCTAAACCACCATATACTCTTCTTCCAAGGCATCTCCTGAGTGCCATTTTTCCTGGAAGAATCTCATTCTTTTAACTGAGTTCTAATTGGAAAGGCAGCCCCCCTAAGACATGATTTTTTTGATGATACAAAATTTGACATGTTGAAGCATCAAGACTCTGGTCACATGACAGTCAGTAGGGGACAAGGGAGCAGTATCCTACTAGCTTGATTCCATCATGTTGTTTTCTTTACAGTAGAAACTTTTACTGCTTTAGGAGATAGAGGGAGTAGGACATCCTTTTCAGAAACACCTAGAAGTAGTTGCACTTGTATAAAGTTAATTAAAACTTAATGCAAGTTAATAATCCACTTGAAAAAGTTTTATACAACTAATTATTTGAAGGCGTTGTGCTTTCATGCTTCCAAGAATAAATGCATCCTGGTAAAGCATCTGTATTTTTCATTAAAAAAAGACAGTTTGGATAATAGAGAAGAAGCACTTAGTAATATGTGTTATTTTGTTTGTGTAACTATCAGTATACACATATGAATCAGTAATGTATGTTATATTATTTGAATAATATGTAAGTATATGAGTTACTAATATGTATTTTATTCTTTTAAGCTATCACTATAAATTTAGGAAACATTCTTTTTTTTAAATAGCTAGGTTATTTTTCTCATACTTATGTACAAGTACTTTCACAAAACTGGAGGAATTTTTTCAAAGTCACTTGATGAAGGTATGCTTTTAGTTCTAGGTATGAAGCAGTGGTCAAGTTCTGGAGAAAGTTACCAGTTAGTTTCATAAGTAGACCCCAAATGGCACTAATGAAGTTATTAAAGTCATTGAGTATTAGAAGTATTCTTTGAGAAGATTTGAAAACTTATAATTTTCTAAATATGCTATTAAGATTCACGTGATTATAATGATATCTTAAGAGCACTTTGAATCTTTACTCTTTGCAGTTGAATTGTTTTCTCCCACATATTCTCTTCCTTCACACAGTGAAATGAACAACTGCTCAGATAATGAAAAAGAATTTGTAGTTCCAATACCGTCCAGCAGGTGTCAGTATAAGGTGGCGAAATATGACATTTTGGGACTCTAGACTGGTAATGGCAGGATTATCATGAAATAAATAAGCTGGTAACAGGTACATTTTATTTGCTTGGCTGTATGTTGAAAACAGATCCTAGTTATTGAACTGTATTAAGTCATATTATCTAAATAAGAAATCTAATTGCAGAATTAAATAATCAATTGAAAATTACCTTCTCAAATCATGGCATATACTATTGAAATGATTTAATTATATTTTAATTATCACTGACCCTGCATGAAATACTTAAACATTTAAATAGGTTTGGCATTCATTTACATTGATACCCTATACATTCTCTTCCTCTTAAGTTGTAAAGGCTATCACGATTATTTTTCTCTATGCTTCTTGCATTTTCTAAATTTAGTTTCTTAGAAAGGTAATGCTATAAATTTCAGTCTTTTGCTTTAAAAATATAGAGACTGTCTATTTTAAATACATTTAAAGATTACAATGAATAGAAAGAATGCACAACCTAAAGAAATTATCATTTCAAGTTCATGTTGGCATTTTGAAATCCAGTATTTGTTAATATTTGTTTCTCATGCTTGTTCTTTGGCTTCTTCTTACATATTATATGGAATATTAGTCATTTGTCAAACTTTTTCTTCAGTGACTTTTTTTGTTCATTATTTTAAAATTTAGTATTTCCCATGACTACTAGAAAATATTTTGTGTCACACAATTGGACATTTATGTGCAACATTCTCATTTTGTGTGTGTTTCCTGTGTGTATCAAAGAGGGGAGGGAAGAAGTAAGAGAGGCACTTGTGAAATTCACAGTTCTCAGAGTAAAAAAATACATCCCCCAACCTATTTACACAATCACTTATTTTTCTTGCATTTATAAAGATTTCTTTCTGCTTATACATCCCATAAAATTTGGGTAGGAAACCAAAATATAAGTGTTGCTTACTTGGTATAATTAACAGCATTGAAATTGCCTGGTGACCTAAAATCACCCCACACTGGATGCTAATTCTCCCGATTTGGTCTTGATTACTAAAGCTCCTTTAAAACAGTCATGACTCTAACGTCGATTTTTTTCTCGTAATAGAACACAGGAGAAGCAAGGCTGAATGAAAGTAACTTTAAAAACAAACAAATTTTGGCTTTCATCTCTTTTCATTATGTGATTATTTTGGCCTGTTTTGCATCATTCTGTTTTTAGATTAAAAGTGATTGAGGTTGTGTGGAGTCCAAAAGGAATTTTATAAGTCTGCTTTTTATTCCTAAATACCAGTTTTCATAAAGTAATTAATAAGTGATGTGGTAGAAGTAGTTTTTTATAAAGTAGATGAGGATGTGAGTCATCATAGAAAAATGAGAGAATAAATAACCAGTTTTGTAAATTGAGTTCTTTATGACTTAAGCATTAAAAATTTTGATTCTAGTAATGTAGCTCTTTTGTTTGCCTGCATATGTATGTAAATCACTTTAGTTTAAATGACTTCAATTGTCTCCAAATTTTTTGATGATATTGCTCTAGCAGCAAAAATAATCTAAGCATATGTCTATATACAGATTTATATTAGTTTATTAAATGTTATAGAGTGGTATTTTGTTCTTGTGTTCTGCTAATTTCTTTTGAGACCTCAGACTGCCCTTTTCTTTCTTTGTGAGATGCCATTTGGTGATCAGTGGTTTATACATTTAGTGAAATGGTGGCTTGACAAATCACGGTTCATCAATGACGTTTTAAAAAGGCTGTGTGGGAGTGTGTGTGTGTGTGTGTACATTCATTGACCTCATAGATGTTTGTGGAAGCTAAGTTGTAGTAGTATGTGATTCCAAAAGACATCTCAGTCTCTCAGATTTTGAGATTACATAAGTTCACAAACTGTTCGTCAACTCTATGTGTCATTTAACGCTGTTTTAAGACTGAATGTTTTTTTTAAATATGCTAAGTGTGGTGGTGCACATTTATAGTTTTTCACTCCCAAACATTCCCCCACCTACTTTACAGGTGGAGAAGCTGCTGTTCTTTTATAATTAAATCCTTAAGCCTTTCGTAGCTTTGCTTGTCTCCCCTGTTATGATATAATACCTAAAGGGCAGCTCTCAGATTCCCTCAGTTTTTCTCAATGACCAAACCACACACATTTTGCTTGAACCATAGAAGAGAGCTGAATTGTGTCCCCCTATGTTCGAGGTAGATGTCCCCTTGATCATATGAAGGATTGCCCCTTCTTGGTTTCATGAGACGTTGCTGGTTAGATGGTTCCGAAAGCTTGTGAAGGGTGAGATTTCCTGGAGAAAATGAGCTGTGGAGAAGAATGGGCCTAGCTCTGCCCCTCTAGTGTCTCTTACCTCAGCTCCCTCGTTTCTGCACTCCCTCATCAGGGTCGATAACTGATAAAGAAAGGTGACCTCAAGAAGAGAGGTACCTCCGTCCTTACCTGCCGGTATCACGTGTTTTCCTTGTAGCTCCCCAAGCAGAAACAGTACTGTGTTAGATAGCTTCCCGGCCTCTCATTTACCACAACCCCTCCAGTCAATGTGTTTAACAAAATCAGTTTTTTAAAGATTACCAAACAAGCCGGGCGTGGTGGCGCACACCTTTAATCCCAGCACTTGGGAGGCAGAGGTAGGAGGATCGCCTTGAGTTCGAGGCCACCCTGAGACTCCATAGTGAATTCCAGGTCAGCCTGGGCTAGAGTGAGACCCTACCTCGAAAAAAACCAAAACCAAAAAAAAAAAAAAAAGATTACCAAATTAGCATTGTGATAATCAGAAAGCTCATGCTATCAATAGAGTTGTAGTCAAAAACAATAGAATTAAACCTAATATAGTCCTTTATCATACCAAAGATAATATCACTGTACAAAATGCCATGATTTGTGTATATCTAGATGGGCAATTCTGGTATAAATATGAAATAAACAGAAAGTCCTTAGACAGGGGTGGAATCCTTGTATGGGCATGGAAAAAAGTTTTCTTTATGTTTTATTTCATTAGTGCAACCAGAAGATTGATGAGGTTTGTTTCCTTCAGGATGAAGTTTATTAAGTTTCAAATGGAAATTTCTGAGTTGTATGTACTCCGCTTAATTTTACCATGCAGACCCCATTTCCTCTTACCCGTCCTCTACGAGTGGTTGGTAGTTTATTTTCAACTCCAATTAAGCAACTAGAAGAACGTTTACATGGAGATAGAAGAATATAGAAAACTTCAGGACGATATAGCTTTCTTAGCTCCACAAAGTTCATTCGTTTCTGAGCAAGGTAAATGCGTCCAAGTAATTAAAATTGGAAAGGATGTGAAGTATACCCCAGGGTTACCTTTTTTTTCTTCTTCCGTTTTTCTTCTTCCTATGGAATTCTGACGGATTCATTTATACCAAAGCTCACTTGAGCAAGCCGACTGTGCTCCTTAATAAATAGCAGACTAGTGTGACCATATATGGCTTGATAGAGCTTACAAAAAGTTTTGGGAAAACATACCATAAAGGTGTGTGCTGGGCCTGGTAGCACAGGGCTTGTAATCCCAGCTATTCTGGAGGTTTATAAGTTCAATGCCCACCTGGGCTACAGAGTAAGTTCAAGGCCAGTCTGCGTAATTTAGTGAGGTATTGACTTACAGTAAAAGTGTAAAACCAGGGCTAAGCAGATGACCCAGTGGTAGAGTCCTTGCCTAGCATGCCCAAGGCCCTCCTGGTTTCAATTCCCAGGCTATACAAAATATGGTGTTGAATTGTTTTCACAGTAGGCAACTATTTTTCTTTTGTTATAAGAGGATTAAGAGAAAAATGGTTTACAAGTGCAAAAACAAATGATAACAAACGCCAAACAATTTACAATAGCAAACCCCAAACTATAAATAAGCTTGTGTGATGGGAAAAATGTCTGACTGATAAGGCTTCCTGTTTGTAGAATTTGAAAGTTTGGGCTGGAGTGATAGCTCAGCTGGTGAAAGTACTGGCTTGCAAAGCCTGATGGCGTGGCTCCAGTCCTCTAGTATCCTTGTAAAGCCAAACACACAAAATAGCACATGTGTCTGGGGTTCATTTGCAGTGGAAGAAGACCCTGGTGCACCCATACTCACTTGCTCTCTCTCTGTCTCTATCCCTCTCTCTTCCCCCCTTTCTCTCAGTCTCAAATAAAAATATTAAAATTTAACATGTTCTCTTACATATGAGATTAATATATAAAATGAAATGTATGATACAGTAATATGATATTGTTTATCATTGAGATAGGTAGGAAGGAAATTGTCATTATTCCCATTTAACAACTCAAGAAGAATTGGATAAGCCCACAGTGAAGGAACAGGTCATGCATTGCTCAGCTAACGTGTGGTTCAATTTTGTACTGTTCATAGGTTTTCTGATTCCAGATTGAGTATGTCTCTGAACTTAATTTCAGGTGGTTTTAGGAGTTATTCTGGGGTCCGGTGAGCCATGTAATGTAGAAGGTAAAGAAAGTGATCCCACACAGATACCATCTTATCTTGAATTATTTTCGTGTGCTGTTCATTTTGGGGGGAAAAAAGTCATGTGAACTTCCCCTTGAGCCATGAGCTGTGGGATTGTATAGCATGAGGAAATCCTGGAAAACATCTCATTCAGAGTTTTGTTTCACAAAGCTACCTTCTGTAAGCATTCTGTTGTGCCAGTTTTGGGAATGGCTAGGTCCTTGTTTTCTTCTAGACCCATAGAAACAATGAGATCTATTCTTTTCAAAACTTAAAACAAAATATTTTTAAGGAGTACCCTCAGTGGAATGGGGGCAGGGAGGAGGGAAACGATGATACCAACACATGATGTGCCCATACAAAGTTTCTACTTAATTAAAAAAATAATATTTAAAAAAATAAAAAAGTTTCTGTGTGTGTGTGGGGGGGAGGGGTGTGTGTATGTTGATACTCAAGTGTTTCTTACCACTGTAAATGAACACCAGATGCTTGTGCCACCTTTTGTTTTTATGTGGGTACCCAGGAATCAAACTCAGGCTCACAGGCTTTGTAAGCAAGTAAGTGCTTTAAACCACCGAGCCATCTTTCCAGACTCTCTTTTCAAACTTTTGATTTCATTTTTGGGACAATTTTAGGAGAGCAAATATTTTCTTTTTAATTTCAGACTGCTTTTTCTAATGGATTCATTTCGCACCTTTGTACAAAGGATGGATCGGTTCATTTTAATACAAATTAATATAGTTGGTTCTGGCTTTTGATTCATAATTCAGTCTGGTTTGAGTTGCAGTACCACAGGTATTGAATTATGGATTCACTAAGCCTAATTCTCCATACCCGACTGTGCTTTTTGTCATCATACTTAAAGGGCATAATAGCACCTTTAAAAATTAAATAAGAGTCAGCTACACTTTTTAAATAAAGCACCTTTTTAAATAAGAGATTTATTTTTTTCAATTCAATTTCAAGTCCTGAATTCCATGATTTTCATGTACCAAAACATGTGCTAAACAGCATAAAAATAGAGGGACATGCTGTCCGTGTAAAAAAATGAAGTTCATATCAGTTTGCTTTAAAGACGTTTTTGAAGTATAATCTTTCCTTTTTAAATTTATTTATTTGTTTTCTTTATTTTTGAGGCAGGGTCTTTCCGTGTAGCCCAGGCTAATCCCAAGCTCACCATCCTGCTGCTTCAGCCTCCAGAGTGCTGGGATCCCAGTCCTGTTCCACCACAGTCAGCTCTTCCTTACTTTTATTTTTTAATTAATTAGTTTTGTACTAGGTGAATGCAGTCAATTTGGTACCATTATTAGGCTCATCCATGACCTACCCCCTCCCCTTGGCCCCTCCTTGTTGAGGTATATGGGTCATGCATTGTGGAGTTAGCCCACAGTTATGGGTAGGAGAAATGTCTCTGCATATCATGACCCAACATGTGGCTCTGACATTCTTTCCGCCCCCTCTTCCGCAAAATTTCCCTGAGCCATGTTGGGTTCATTTTTGGTCTGCTTCAGTGATGAGGTTTTGGGGGCCTCTAGGTCTCTGGATCTCTGATTTGGTAGGAGTTGATTTTTCTCTGTGCTGATCTCCTTCACCCTTGTGCTGGTACCCGGTTCATCAGGAAAACAGCACCCTTGCTTGTTTCACCAATTATTCTTAGTTTCAGCTGGGGCCCTTTTGAGGTATGATGGGGTGGCTCTCTCCTTAGGATCTGTATGTATCTGAAAAAGAGAAGCAGATTCTCCAACAGAGAGTAAGTTAGCACCAGACAAATGAGATAACCCTTACTTTTTTATAGAGAATTTAATAGGTGTAAGCCCTCTTGTAGCCCACAATTGGTGGTAGCTTGATAATGGAGAGCAGGCTTATGTTTGGATATGGTTCTGACTTGTTTCACAGCTCCAGCTAGGGGTCCCGTACCACTGAGGGGATCAGTTAGCTGAATCAAGAGCAGTTGGTTTCCCACCATGGCTGTGTGCCACTATTGCACTTGTGTGAGCATCACGACAGGTTATTTGCTGCTAAGTAGGTTAGACCATTCTTCCTTACTTTTAATTGATAAATGATTATTGTGTTTATGAAGTATTTCATTGACGTAGAGACTTCACTAGTATAGGAGGAGACTGTGTGCATCCCAATAATCTTGGCTTTGCCAGTTTTGCAACACCTGACACGCCCTTTACCTTATCAGTGTCTCAGCTCTCTTGAGACTGTGAGAGTGGAATTGATCTCTCCCGTCATTCGTCTCCTCACCTGCTGGGTGTTCATGGAGAAAGAGAGATGATGTGTGTGGTGCTGGGTCCTCAGCCTAATGGGTCCAGGATGTGGTGGTTTTATCACTGTCTCCATTGTCCCTAGCCCTGAGGGAACCTCTACACCTCAGAAAAGAAGTCCACACCATAGTCACCCAGAGAAGGTCTCTAAAAGATTCCTGCCCCAAGGTCTTGGACACCCTGTGCTTGAGTTGCAGCCTGGGCAGTGCCAGGCAGTGATGCCACGTGGTCGTGCTTTCCTCAGGGAAGGAGAAAACTCCCGCAGGCTTTCCCGGTGTTTGCTGTCCTAGCTGTCTGCCACTCTCCTTGGCGACATCTGAACCAAACCTCTGCCTGACCAGTGGATTTGGGATAGAAAGTCCTGTAGGATGAGCGCCCCCTATTTCTGAGGGCCCTCTAGATAGTCCTCCGGATTCCTACATGGTAGAATCTGGTCACTTGTAATGAAACTTACAGAGTGTTAATTTACATACACCTTGTGCTCTAAGGAAACTGTGCAGTTTCTCTTAATGGAAACTAAAGAAAACAGCAAAGACATTATTTTTACTGTGACCAGTATAGGAGGAAAACGACAACCACTGAACATGTTTGTACAGAAGAGAGTGGGAAGAGATAATGATGCTTTTTAACCTTCTTCTCAATCTCTTTAAGAATCGTGGTTTTTGATGCCATGAGTTCTGAGTAGAAATTAACCCCCAAATATCTGAATTTAGTTTTTTAGTTTTTTCATGGTATGAGTGTGCTGGAACTTAATATGAGCCCCAGACCTACAGACTACTGGCACTCCCCTTACCTATTCCTCCTAAGTGCTAGGATTACAATGTACCATCACACCTGGGTTTGGAATTTTAAAAGACCACAGTGTATATGCACCTTTCCAAGGTATACGGAGGAGACTGGCACACCTAGGAGTGGGTGGTTTGATAGGGAAGCCAGGGAAGTATGATTTGATCTTTAGCTTGCTTCTTAGGTTTTGTAATTGTCCTATCAAACTTTATATATTATGAATGCTTTTCATATCGATAAACATAAATTGAGATTTAAAAAAATTATAAATCAAATTTTATAGAATGGCTACACTGTAATTTATTCAAGCAACCAAATGTCATTGGATAACAAGGTTATGTCTTGTTCTCATGATGACTAATTTTGGGGTGAACATGCTCATGAATTGTTGAATACATCTTGATTATTTTCATTATGTATATTTCAAACAGAATAACGGTACCAGGAAAGCAGGACTTTTAAAGGTTTTTGATTCATATGTCCAAATTTTCCTCTTTAAGGTAGTTCCTGTTTACACATTCATTCCAGTCTAAATGTTGAATTTTAGCATCCTCATTGATAGTAATAGTTTTTAATTACAATGTGAATGTAAATCTGAAGGTATGAGGTCAAAACTAGAATCCCACAAGAGAACATTAGTGAAACCTAGCCAGGGGAAATGATTTGCCCAAGTATCTGACCAAATATTCTCTCCCAGGTTAGAATGCTAAACAGAGCAGTATCTAAGTGGGACATGGCAAATACCAAATAATAAAGCTAAGGGTTGTTTGAGCATCCCTCGAAGGGTAGTAAATTCTGGCATGAAGATTACATAGAGAAGTGTTCAAAGAAAAGGTAGTGCCTAGTACGTATCTGGACAAATGGGAAGAATACGAGTGAAGCAGGGGATTCTGGGAATAGAGAACAGAATAAAGACCTGGAGCAGAGTCTGCGGATCGCATCCAGAGAATGTGAGGTCTTTATCTATCAGAAGTGGCTGGGAGTTCAGTCAATAAAGATTTTCTCTTAAAAACATGAAACTAGTCTTTTTTTTTTTTTTTTTTTTTTTACAAACTTTCAATTTAATTTATTATTATTTTTTTTGTTGTTGTTTTTTGCTTTTTTGAGGTAGGGTCTCACTCTGGCTCAGGCTGACCTGGAATCACTCTGTAGTCCCAGGGTGGCCTCAAACTCATGACAATCCTCCTACCTCTGCCTCCCAAGTGCTGGGATTAAAGGCGTGCGCCACCACGCCCGGCGCCCCTTGTTTTTTGTTTTTTCAAGGTAGGGTCTCACTCTAGCCCAGGCTGGCCTTGAACTCATGGCAGTCCTCCTTCCTCTGCCTCCTGAGTGCTGGGATTAAAGGCATGTGCCACCACTCCCCCCACAGTTAATATTTTGATTGCTAGCCAGGTTTTGGACAATTTCTGAAATTTATTTCCTTAAAAAAAATAGAGCTGGAGAGATAGCTTAGTGGTTAAGCACTTGCCTGTGAAGCCTAAGGACCCTGGTTCAAGGCTTGATTCCCCAGGACCCACATTAGCCAGATGCACAAGGGGGCTCACGTGTCGAGTTCATTTGCAGTGGCTGGAGGCCCTGGCACGTCCATTCTCTCTCTCTTTCTCTGTCACTCTCAAATAAGTACAAATAAAGAAAAAAAATTTTAAATATATGTGTGTGTATTATCTATATATATTTAAAGAGAGAGAGAGAAAGGGAGAGCGTGGGCATTCATGCTAGGACCTTCTGGCCCTGCAAACAAACTCCTGATACATGTGCCCCCTTGTACATCTGCCTTCATATGGGTTTTGGGGAATCAAACCCAGGCAATCAGGCTTTGCAATCAAATGCCTTTAACCACTGAGCATCTCTCCAACCCATAATCCCTTTTTAAAGGACAAAAGGGTTAGAGATACTCAATTACAGACATTTCAGAAAAGGGATTTTAAAATTGAAGACTGAAGTTGCCCAACATTTTTGTCCTCTGAAAAATTATTTTCGTGTGTGTTTGTGCATGCCTGGGTACATCAGGGCCTCCTCTGCTGCAAATGAACATCAGACACTTGTGGCACGTTTTATAGCGGGCTTCCATGGGTGGCTTAGGAATTGACTCGGGGCTGGCAGACTTTGCAACCAAGCGCTTTTAAGCCACAGAGCTGTTTCCCAGCTTCGCAGTGCCTCCATCTTTAAATCTTGGACCTCTTTCTTCAGGATGTTCATCCCCCTTTGGATGTAAGGTGTTCTGGTATATGAGTGAAAAAATGTTATACTTTTACACTTCAATGTAACTGGGTGAGGGGATAACCTAATACTTCATACAAGATTAAAAATATTCTCAGTCAATATGTCTAGTATTTAATTATAACTTTATAGAAATTTAGGGCTTATGGAATTGTAGAAATAATTTGAACGTTTTCCGTATTATATATAAAGAAGAAATGTCTTTGTTAAAAAAGATTTTATTTTTATTTATTTGAGAAAGAGAGAAATAGGGAGAGAGGGAGAGAGAGAGAAGGACTGGGCGACCCAGGGCCTCCGGCTGCTGCAAACGAACTCCAGATGTGTGCGCTCCCTTGTGCATCTAGCTTGCATGGGTCCTGGGGAATTGGACCTGGGTCCTTTGACTTGGCAGGCAAGCACCTTAACCACTAATCCAAGCAGAAATGCTTTAACACGTATGTAGAACTTACTTTTTTTTTTTTCTAAACTGTGAAAGATTAATTTTAGGAGAAAGTAGAAATAAGAGGGAGTAACCCATATTATAGATTTTCTGTCAATGTACAATGTTAGTGTAAAGCCAAAATGCAATATACTTTGACTCTGGTTTTCTCTTTGAAAATAGCTTTGTTGAGATATAATTGGCATACAATATAATTCACTATTTTCAGTTGAGAAACTCAGAATTTCCTAGAAGACTATTTGCAATGTCCTGCATCGAGCACCATGATCCGGGTTGAGAAATAGCCCCTCATGCCCACGAGTACCCACTGTCCATGCTGTTGTACCCTCTGTCAGCCCCAGGCAACCAGGAGCTCTCCTGTCTTTTCTTCCTTCTAATATCAAATGAGGATTCAGAACTTGGTACTGTGGTGTAAGGCAAAAGTCTTGGAAAAGTTCCCTTATTTTCCTGTGGCATATTTACTACTTTATCCGCAGGAAGTCAATAGTTTTAAGTTCAATTATTGATAACAAATAGAATAGCTTGTGTTCTATGATTTTAAAACCTTATAGAATGGTATGTAATTTATTCCTCCTATTAATTATTTAAAGTACATTCAAACTACTTCAAGTTCAGTAAAAATGATGAATTTAGAAGTTGAAGGCCTAAACTGACCTGCCTCATTTGCTGCTTAACCATATACAGTGATATCAACCCTGTGAATTCATCTGCACAATGGGCTTAATAAAAAGACAGCTCAGTGTTTGTGAATTTCCCTTGAAGAGCTTAAGTACTATAAATTTTTTTTTTAAATTTCTATAATCTGGTTTCTGTAAGCAGAGACAGTGACAGCTTTTATCCCCCCCACCCCCACCCACCTATCATGTTTGTACCATAGTTTATTTCTGAGTTCTTATGAAGAACAGAGAGAGAGCATGTAACGGAAGCATTTGTCCTGTCTCAGCTCAGGCAGCAGAAGTTTGAGTGCTGAGCACCACTGGTCTTTGTAAACTCCAGGGCCCGCTCAGTTTTCTTCTTTCCGGGGGCACCCCGCCAGCCTCCACATTAAGGTACATTGTCTGCCAGCTTTAAACTCCAAATAGCTTCATCACAAATTAGAGCTCCATGGACAGGACCATGTCTTCAGAGCAGGGCTAATGGTCCCTGAGGCGACACATTCGAAATCTTCATTCAGTCTAAAACTAGGGCAGCCATAAGGTTTGTTTTTGGTTGTTTTTTTTTTTTTTTTTTTTAAATCTATACATGATCTCAGATGTTGGTGAGGACATGGGAAGGGCTGAGGAAAAATTTTCCTTGAATTTTAATATTCATTAAACATTCTAAAAATTGAGTTTTGCATAATCTCTTCGTTGAGGGTAAGGGTTTGGCAGGTAATAAATCAACAGAATCAGTGACCGTGGTGACTGAGCAGTGTTTGGCATGAATTCTTGAAGGAAAAACTACATTGCTTCATTGCCCAGCCTGTCATTGTGGAAGGCCCTCACGTGGTGTGGAGTGGAGGTGGATCAGAGAAAACATGTCCTCTTTTCCGAAGTAATTGCTTCTAATGGCAGCCTAATGACCTATTATGCGTACTTCTGAGAGCTGCAAAGCTTAATAGGAAGCTAGCGGAAGATTTGAGAAATTATATAATAGGAACCAAAATTTCAGGAAGTCACGTGGTTGAGAATCAGTACTTCATTAGGCAATTTAATGACTCAGCATTTTACTGACAGATGTCATCCTTACTTTTTTTTCCCCTTTTCTTTTCTATTTTTCTTTTCTCTTTTTTCTTTTTTTTTCTGAGGTAGGGCCTCATTCTGGCCCAGGCTGACCTGAAATTCACTATGTAGTCTCAGGGTGGCCTTAAACTCACAGTGATTCTCCTATTTCTGCCTCCCAAATTCTGGGATTAAAGGTGTGTGCCATCACGACTGGCCATGATTACACTTAAAAGCTGGAGAAATTTCTCAATGGATATCTACAGGGGTGAGGGCTAAGGCTGTGCTGGCTGATGTCTTGTGGATGGTATCTTCAAATTCCATATGTGGAGCATGAACGAGAAGAATTTTCTTTTTTTTTCTTTTTTCTTTTTTCTTTTTTTCTTTTTTTTTGTTTTTCGAGGTAGGGTCTCACTCTAGCCCAGGCTGACCTGGAATTCGCTATGGAGTCTCAGGGTGGCCTCGAACTCACAGCGATCCTCCTACCTCTGCCTCCCGAGTGCTGGGATTAAAGACGTGCGCCACCACGTTCAGCTTGAGAAGAATTTTCTTATGGGCATTGAAATAATAAAAAAAAATGACAACCACAGGTGACTTTGGATAATTTCAAACTTAGCCTTTATTTTTTTAATTAATTAATTAATTAATTAATTTTTCCTGAGTTAGGGTCTTGCTGTAGCCCAGGCTGACCTGGAATTCACTATGTAGTCTCAGGGTGGCCTCGAACTCACAGCGATCCTCCTACCTCTGCCCCCCAAGTGCTGGGATTAAGGGCGTGCGCCACCACATCAGGCTTTATTTTTATATTTTTTAAGGCAGTGACTAACATATAGTCCAGGCTGGCTTCAAATCATTGTGCTTCAACCTCTCCAGTACTGGGATTCAGTCATATGCCACCTGCCTGGTCTTAGCTTCATCATTTTGTGCATGCGTGCATGTGTGCATGTGTGTGTATATGTATATTGGTCTATGTGTGTGCATGTGGAGGCCAGAAAATAAACTTGTGTGTTTTTCCTCAGGAATGCTGACCATTATTTTGAGACAGGGTCTCCCACTGGTCCAGAATAATAATTAGGCGAAGCTGGCTGACCAGAGCGCTCCAGGGATCCATCTACCTTTGTCTTCGCAGCGCTGCAATCTCAAGTGCGCGCTCGCATCCCAGCGATTCTTACTTGGGTCCTGGTGATTTGAACCCAGGTCTGCATGCTTTACTGACTGATCCATCTTTCCAGGTAGACCCATTTTTTTTTTTTTTAAGACCAGGAGCCAGAGGTATCAGGGATTAGATGATCTGTCCTAATATGCATTAATAGTGACAGAGGCTGATTGCTTTGATAAAGATATATTCTGTTTTTATTTTATGATAGTTTACTACAAAAGTAGGGCTTTACAGGTTTCTCAGAAGAACTGTTGACATCAAATAAATCAAGTAGTTGGCACAAATGACTTACTTGATGGCTCAAAAATAGCTCTCAGATAAAATATATGTGATGGCATCTTTACAGCTGCCAAAGCTTGGTGCCGTTTGATGGGTGTTTATTTTACCAGTCTTTCAATTATTTTTCATGCTTGAGTGTTGTATGATAAAATGTTGCAAAGGTAACAGCAATTCCACCATAAATAAAGGTGGGTCAGATTACTTGAAGGGTGCAAACTTAACTGTTGACAGTTATACAAGAACTTCAGTGGACCTCTGTCTGTTACTTACATATCAAATTAAGTTGGTGACAAATGCAAAGCGTCTTGAGAGTTTCTTGATTTACCTGGTGACAAGCATTTACTGAGTTGATCTGTAGCTTTCATCCTTTGAGCTCATTTACATTTAAATGAAAGTCATTTTTACAACTCTCTTTTTCTTTTATAAAAACAAAAGTTTGACTTCCCACAGCATAAGATTTGTAGCATAGATACCCTCATTTATAATGGATTACTAATGCTTGCAGAGATGAGACAGAAAATTGTATCCCCTTCTTCAATATTCAATATAGTCAAAAAGTTCAGGTTTGAATTCCTATTTAACAAGGTTTTCCAAATCCTGCTTAAGTGCTGATAACTTTTGAATTGAGGCCAATTTAAGGGACCATAGTATCCCTGGATATTAATACTGTTCTTTTTTCTAAGATTTATTTTTATTTATTTATTCGAGACAAAGAGAGAGGGAGAGAGAGAGAGAGGGAGTGAGTTGAGGCGCACCAGGGCATCAAACAAACTCCAGATGCATGCGCCATATTGTGCATCTGGCTCATGTGGGACAGGAGAATCAAACCTGGGTCCTTAGGCTTTGCTGACAAGCACCTTAACCGCTAAGCACTTTCTCTAGTCCTGAAAACTGTCTTTATGATAAGTAGATTTTTATCAATATTTGGTTCTTAAATTCTGGGACTGTCCACATCTTTAGGAAGGACACACCAGCTTGTCAAAGGCATGAATTAATCATATTGACTGTAAAACTGATTCATTATTCATAGCATTGTTTTGTTTTGCCTTTCTCATTTCTCTGACTTGTTATTTAAGCCAATTAAAATATAATTTGAGCCAGATGGGGTGGCACACACCTTTAATCTCTGCTATTTGGGAGACAGAGGTAGAAGGATTTCTGTGAGTTTGAGGCCCCCTTGGGACTACAGATTGAATCCCAGGTCAGCCTGGGCAAGAGTGAGACCCTCCTTGAAAAAACAGTATATATATATATATATATATATATATATATATATATATATATATATATGTTATATTTTAGTATATATATATATAACTCTATATATGCAGTTTGGCTTCATCACATGATCACATGTGTGGTTTTTTTAATAACATGTATTTTTTTTGGTGGACATAAGGTCGCATTCTGTAGCTCCAGCTGGTCTGGAACTCAGTCTGACCTTGAACTTGGGACCATTCTCCTGCCTCAGCCTTTAGAACCATGATTTACAAAACATTTATTGTTTTTATCCTTCAGTTTATTTATGACTTTTCACAATGCTAGAACTTCCTCCTTAGAAACTATATTGTTTTAAACATAAAATTGCTTGGAACAGTACATTTGATAATAATTTTCAAAACTGAATTGGAACATCATATTGCAGAAATAACTGAGTTAATGGAGGATTTTCAAATGTATTTATTTATTTCTAACATCTAGTGTGTGCTCTTGATTAATTATACTTGATTAGTCTCCTTGCTCTTTAAATCAAAATGAACAAATATTTATTGCAGCCCAGCAGAAACCTCATTCAGGGCTCAGATCACTGGGTAGAGCAGCAGAATGCTTTCCTTATTCATAAAGGCCAGAAATCAAAGGAGAGGAATTAACCACCCTACCTAATTCCTAATATATAACTGCTGAGTACATGGGGAAATGGGTAAATAATTAGGGCTGGAAGGAAGAGAGGAAGGTATGCATTTAAATAACTCTTTAATGTGTGTGTGGGGGGGGTATGTCAGGGTCTCTTACCACTACACATGAATTTCAGGTGCTTAAACCACTCTGATTTGCCTGGGTGGCTGTGGAATTGAACCTGGGCCAGTAGGCTTTGCAAGCAAGTGTCTTTTACCACTGAGCAATCTCCTGACCCCCTCACTTAAATAATCCTTAATGGTATTGTTTTTCATTGTATAAACATCCTTTGTGAGCTAAGTAAAGAATTAATGTATTTACAAAACAGCAAGGGTAGGGGAAGGAGCCCTGGGCTGGGAGTAGAAAAGGAATTTTCAGGATGTACCTGAACCAGTTGAGTAACATAAATTGTCAGTTATTATCACAAAGGGTTTTTTGTTTATTTTTATTTATTTATTTAGGATATTTTTATTTATGGGCTGGAGGGATGGCTTAGAGGTTGTTGCTTGCCTGCAAAGCCAAAGGACCTAGGTTCGATTCCCTAAGGCCCATGTAACCCAGATACACATGTATGCATTTGGAGTTTGTTTGCAGTGGCTAAAGCCCTGGCGTGCCCATTCTCTCTCTCTTTCTCTCCCCACCCCCGACCTCTCTCTCAAATAAAATAAATTAATAATTAAATAAATTAAAAAGAATAAAAATATTTTATTTATTATTTATTTGCAAGCAGAGAAAGAGAAACAAACAGAGAGTATGGTTATGCCAGGGCCTCTAGCAGCTGCAGACAAACTCTAGATGCATGTCCCACTTTCTGTGTCTGGCTTTACATGGTACTGGGGAATCAAACCTGAGTCATTAGGGTTTGCAGGCAAGTGCCTTAACCACTGAGCCATCTCTCCAGCCCTTAGTTTATGTTTAAACTTAAGTTGTCTTCTTGTTCTCCAGAAAAAGCTCTGAATTGAACTACCAAGGACATATAATGATAGTCAGTTTTTGAATATTTACAGATGGAAAATTACTTTTAATGTTTTTTTTTAACAAATTAAATATATTTCATTAGTTTTAAAAACAGCACTTACAGCACTTTTTTTGTTTTTTGTTTTTTTGCAGTAGGGTTTCACTCTAGCCCAGGCTGACCTGGAATTCACCATGTAGTCTCAGGGTGGCCTCGAACTCATGACTGTTCTGCCTCTGCCTCCTAAATGCTGGGATTAAAGGCATGCGCCACCACGCCTAGCTAGCACTTATATTTTTACTCCTGGATATATAAAAGAGAAAATGGGGCTGTAGAGATGGCTTAGCAGTGAAGGCACTTGGCCTGCAAAGCCAAAGGACCCAACCCAGGTTCAGTTCTCCAGGACCCACGTAAACCAGATGCACAGAGTGGCATATATGTCTGGAGTTTGTTTGCAGCAGCTGAAGGCTTTGGTGTACCCATTCTCTCTCTTTCCCCCATCTTCTCTCTCTCAAACAAATACATAAAACAAAAGTATTTAAAAGAGAAAGTATTCCCTTTCTCAGGTAGGAATATTATTAATATTTTATTCCAATTCATTTAGATATTATATATGCATATATAATATCTAATATATAACATATATTTATATATATATTTATAAATAAATATATATATATTTAAAGATCAAAATCATATTCTACATAACTTCTTTTGCTTTCCTTTTTAAAATTTTTTTGTTTTATTTTTATTTGTTTATTTATTTGAGGCAGACAGACAGATACACAGAGAAAGAGGCAGTTAGAAAGAGAGAGAGAATGGGTACATCAGGGCTTCCAGCCACTGAAAACGAACTCCAGACGCGTGCGCCCCCTTGTGCATCTGGCTAATGTGGGTCCTGGGGAATCGAGCCTTGAACCAGAGTCCTTAGGCTTCATAGGCAAGCGCTTAACTGCTAAGCCATCTCTCCAGTCCTCTTTTTTTTTTTTTTGTTGAGGTAGGGTCTCACTCTGGCCCAGGCTGACCTGGAATTCACTATGGAGCCTCAGGGTGGCCTCGAACTCACGGCACTTCTCCTACCTCTGCCTCCCAAGTGCTGGGATTAAAGGTGTGCGCCACCACGCTTGTCTTCTTTTGCTTTCTTGAATATTATTTTTTTTGGTTCTTGAGAGTCTATTATAAGCATTTTAGTATTTATCTGAAAAGAGTGTTTTTTGGCAGTGGTGAGTATCCATTGTGCTTTATATGCTAGAAAATACCTTAAAATCTGGTTTTGGTATTAAAATGCTGCAATGGATGCTTTGCGTAAACATTTCACTGCTAACAGGCTACTATTTCTTGTACTTGATTATCATTTATTGGAATATTTTCCCAGGCTACACAAGTATAGTTTCTATCATGTGTGGGCTCACTGTGTCTGTGGCCTTGAATTTCATAATTTTGAAATACTATTTCTAATCTGATACTTTTTTATCTAAGTCTTTATTTATTTGTGTGTGTGTGTGTGTGTGTGTGTGTGAGAGAGAGCGAGAGAGAGAGAGAGAGAGAGAGAGAGAGAGAGAGAGAACATGTGGGAGCATGAGTACCATAACGTGCAGTGGAGGTCTGCGGATAATTTTTGGGTTCATACTCACCATTCAGTTATTTTTTGAGACAGAGCTCAGAGTGCTGCTGTTTTTCTTTAATTTTTAAAATAATTTGTTAATTTGCACGAGGGAGAAAGAGAGATAGATAGGTGGATAGATAGACAGATACAGAGAAAGAGAGAGAGAGAGAGAAAATGGGCACACACCAGATGCATGATGTGTCACTTTGGGTCACTAGCTTTACCTGGGCACTGGGGCATCATACCCCAGGCTGAAAGGCTTTGCGAGTAAGCACTTTTAACAGATGAGCTCCCAGCCCTGCTGTTTGTTTGTTATTTTTTGCTACACTGACCAAGAGCTTCAGGAACATTCTCCTGTCTCTGTCTCTGATCTCACCATCAGTGTGCTGGTATTACAGAAGCCCACCATGGCTTCTAGCTTTTTATATGGGGGTCTGAAGATTTAGCTCAAGTATTTGGGCTTGAATGACAAGTATACTTGTAATGATTTTAAATTATTTTTACTAGCACTCTGTCTATGATAAAATTCTAATTTTGTTGAGGCTGATATCTATCTGTTTGATGTTTCAGGACCTGCTTAACATCTATTTGATGATAAGGAGTGTAGGTGACTTGGGAAGCAGTTCTGACCCTGAAGCTGTGTATAATTATAATTCGCCATCAGTTCTTTGAGAGGAAAGTTTCAGGCTTCAGACCCTACAGTTAAAGATTTGACATCTAATGAAAAAAAATAACCAGATATCCTCAAGGTTTATTAAAAATGTTAAGAAAGAGATATATTCACATACCCCCCCCAATGCCCAGAAGCTATATGAATGATTCCAGAATTATGTGGTTAAAGTATTTTTTTCAGTAAGTTCATGCTTACATTTTAAAAATATATTGTTATTTATTTATTTATTAGAGAAAGAAAGAGGGAAAGAGGCAGATCGAAAGAGTGAATGGACACAACAGGGCCTTCAGCCACTGCAAACCAGCTCCAGATGCATGATCCTCCTTGTGCATCTGGCTTACGTGGGTCCTAGGGAATCGAACCTGGGTTCTTTGGCTTTGTAGGAAAACACCTTAACCGCTAAGCAATCTCTAGCCCATCGTGTTTACATTTTTAAATCCTCAGTAGTTCTAGCTCAGTTTCAACACAGCAGTGGGTACAGATATGGTACAACCATAGAACATTCTAGAATATGAGTTGTGGCTAATTCCATCCTCATTTGTACTTCTCTGGTTCCCTGTAATTCCCGAGCAGTTGTTCTTTGACAGAGGATGCAGTTACCGTTTGAGGCTGTATGAACCCTGCATTCCACATCATGCGATAGACACAGTCATCTGTATCTCTGAGAACTGTCAATAGACAGACCATGTGTGGCAAGGTGTTACCCAGAACACTGCTTACCAACGTGTCCCCTAAATGTAGTTGTCCCCCTAAAGTAGCTTGAAGAACCATAGGATTATAGAAAAAGAGAAGGGTTAGAGTAACTCCTACCTCATTGTGAGCGATCTTACTTTCAGAAATCAGTGAGCATAATCAGTCTCAATAATGAAAACGTGCATTTTACTGCAATACAAATATAATAGATCTCTGGACAAACAGTTATTTATGTATGGAAGTGACATTATTACTCCACAGAAAGTGCTTCTGTATGTGCTGAAAACCTATGGTTTCCAGTCACGTATCATCCCCGCTTGGTGTATGGGATGTTTTCTGACTCTTCCTCAGTTTTGATTGCTTTAGTTTGATAGGGTGTGTGACGACTTTAACAGACAGAAAATAAAGTCATTAAAGTCTGTAAGTATTTTACCTGAGCGGAGACTCTGGCAATGCTTATGAAGGGACCCGCCATCGCTGCCTGTTCTCGGCCCGCCTAGCTCTGTGTAGCTCCTGTGAAAAACTCTGCTGCTCTGGAAAAGTTCTCCCTGTCCTCCAGGGGCAAAGAACTCTCCTTGGTCCTGCTCGGATGTTACCTCCTAGTTTTCAGGCCTTGCTGGTACCACCTCTGTACCAGCCCGTCTCATCATTATTGTCTCATGGTTACATGCAGACCAGCAAGGCATGCAGTTTGTAACCAAATCAAATTTTGTATGTAGCCAAAATTCACAGCACATCTGTCAAAGGTTTCCACCCTGTACCATAACAGTCATAGACCTGGTGTCCAGCAATTACATACCACAGTTAATGGGAAACATTTGATGAAATAAATGATAAAGGAGCGAATATAACACTCGGTTTGTTGGGCAGGGCAGTCTGTCCATCTTCCTTTCTAGTTTTATTATTAAACCCAAATTCCAAACCTGGTTCCACTCTTCTTTCATTATGACTCTAAGTTTTTCCTTATCAGCTTTGGCAAGAGAACACCTGTCAATTACTTGCAGAAAATGACTTGGAAATGAATCAATATTCCATTTATTGTGTCACCTCTGCTTCAGAAGGCTACAATCCAGTGATTCTTGCAACTCATCTTAGAATTCTTTGATTTCACTATGCGCTCCCAATTTTATATCTGTCAGCCATGTTTACTATTAAGTATAGAGTAAGACGTCTTTACTTTTAGATCACATTACTATAAATGCCGGTTGGTTTTTATATGTAAGACATTTGGAAATGAAGGAGAAAAAATCATTGTGAGGGTTTCAGGTAGCTTTTTAATCTCATTTTGACCCTTTCTTATCTTTGTAAATATTCTTCCCTTCCCTCCCTCCCTCCCTTCCTTTGAGGTAGGTTCTCACGTAGCTCAGGCTGGTCTCAAACTTGCGATGCAGCCGAGAAAGACCTTGAACAGCTCATCTTCCTGTCTCTGCCTCCGCAGTGCTGAGTTAACAGGCATATCCTGTGCCCTCCCACACCAGTATTTTGCAGTGCTGGGGATTGAACCACGGGTCTTGTGCATGCTAGGCAGGCATTCAACCCACTGAGACACATCCCAGTTCTCTACATATTATTCCTTGTGAATTATTAAAATGAGTAATTTTCAAGTTGTACAATTGTTTTGGTAGGATCCAAATTCACACTGCAGTTACTCATGGGAAATTCTCATAAAATATATTTTGTGATTTTTTTCATATCTTCATGTTTTAATTGGAGATTATTCGCTTCTAGAATTTAATGGGAAAAAATTCTGATGGTAATCCATTGGCCTGAAGTGTGTCAATGCAATGAATATTGGTCGCAGAGGAGCTTAAATGTTTATTTAGAGCTATTTCTAAAATGGTGTTAGACACTGTGAAATCATATAACTAATCTTTTTGTTTTTGTGTGGTCACATCATCCCCCTCAAAACACAACTTAAATTGTTCATTCTATATCCATACAAAGATATAATTGCTAATACACATGAGGAGAGAGAGCGAGAGAGGGAGGAAGGGAGGGAAAGAGAGGGCTGGGGGGAGGAAAAGAGAAGGCGGCTGGATGGTGTCTAGGATCTATAGTAATTACCATTTTCAGTAACAACATCTGTTGCTGGCAGTATTGGCAGGATCATAGAAGAAAGCAATCATTAAAATTAGCTAATGCTCAGTTTAAGTGCCACACAATGTACTGACATTTTCAATATTTTCACTAGTTTTGCATTTTCTCGTTCCAGTAAATGTCTGCTTCAGAGTTTGTTTGAATGGCTTATATTGTTTTTAAAATATTCTTCAGAGCTTCTCTCCAAACTGATCTGGGGTTAAAGCTAATGTTTCCACTAGGTCAGAGGAGCATTGGTTCCAAATATTGTCACTGGGTACTATCCCACACTTCTGAGTTGGATCAGGTGGGTTTGATCCTACCTGAATAAGGTGTTCTCTGGGATGGAAATTTCCCTTCTGTGCAACACATATTTTCTTCAAATTTCTTTTTTTTTTTTAGGGGTTGGGGAGGTGTGTGTGTGTGTGTGTGTGTGTGTGTGTGTGTGTGTAGGCCAGAGGACAACCTCAGGTGTTGTTCCAAAAGTTCTGTCTACCTATTTTTTAGAGAGTGTCTCTTATGGACCTAAATTGGCCAGGTAAGCTAGACTGGTTGGCCAGTGAGCCCCGGGGCTCTGCCTGATAGCTTCCTCACTGAGGGAATTGCAAGATTACAAGCAGGTATGACCATGCCTGACTTAGTTTTTTTTTAATTTTCTTTTTTTAAAATTTATATATTTATTTATTTGAGAGAAAGAGGGAAAGAGAGAGAGAGAGAGAGAATGAGAATGGGCATGCTAGGGCCACCAGCCACGGCAAACGAACTCCAGATGCATGCGCCCCCTCGTGCATCTGGCTTACGTGGGTACTGGAGAGTTGAACCGGGATCCTCTGGCTTTGCAGGCCAACACGTTACCTGCTAAGCCATCTCTCCAGCCCGTGACTTAGTTTTTATGTAGGCCTTCTCCCTAGCCCTTCAAATCTTATTGTCATAACTGTCTTGTTTTTTGTTTGTTTGATTGTTTTTGTTTTTAATCCTGAAATTTCTCTTTGAGGCCTGTGTGTCAATAGATCATTTGAAATTTTGGTGATGCTAAGTCAGCTGGAGTAATTTGACAAGTCAGGGTGAACCCCCCAACCCATGATTCCTTAGTTGCAGGGGACTGACTGGCCATGCTATTCACTAAGCCACAGAGGCCCCTCTGACAAGCGACTGATGCTTTGTCACACGTGGCTGTTGGCCTCACCCTCCAGCCTTTACCCACATGCTTGCTAATGTAAGGAAATGGAGGGTGAAGGAAGAATAAGTATGAAGTTTCTCTTGAAAGCTGAAACTCAGTAGTTTCCGTCAACATTTGACCATGTATAAGGAGTCTTAAACAGATTTAGGATCTGAATAATTGCGTATGAAAACCAGTGTTGTGCCAAATACTATGTTCCTGGAAACACTGTGACAAGCTGAAATAGTTCCCACACACGTCTTGTCAGCGTTGTGTAACGTGCTGGATCCCTGTTGACTGAGTTTTGGGAGAGAGAGTGATATGTGAACGTCACTTCTGTGATGCCAAGACTTTGGAAAATGAACATTTTGTCTTCCCTTGGAGCTGCGTGATTTTTATTACAACTAAAAGTCTTGAACAGTCTTAGAGTAAAAACACATGTAACTTTATGTCAATATTGTCCTTTATTTTCTTCCTTCCTGAGCTTTTTTTTTTTTCCCTCCCAAAGTGTTTTTTTAGATAGAAAGGAACAGTGCTAGGAATTGAATCTAGGACTTCGTGAATGCTAGGCACCCATTTACCAATGAGCTACACCCCCAACCTTCCTGAGTTTTTAATTATTTATTTATTTATTATTTATTTATGTGTGAGAGAGAAAGAATTGGGGGAAGAGGGGAAGAGAATGGGTGTGCTAGGGCTTCTAACTGCTGCAAACGAACTCCAGACAAATGCGCCACCTTGTGCATCTGGCTTACATGGGTCCTGGGGAATTGAACCTGGGACCTTTGGCTTTGCAGGCAAGCACCTTAACCTCTAAGCCATTTCTCCAGCACTCTTCCTGAGTTTTTTTTGTAACCCAAGTTTTTAATCATGGATATGAATTGGAAAATGTTCCAATCATACCTACATTGATCTTATTGACTGTAATTCTATGTATTGAAATTTGCAAAACAGAACAGAGCTTTCACTCTAAAGGCCTCTCTAGGGACTTCATTGCTCCAAGACATTCTTAAGGTGGCTCAGATCCTAGACCTTATTGGCGTATTTAGAGATGGATACTGATTACAAAATTCTTCAGAAACCTGAGCATAAATATAAACCACATTCAGTAATTTATCTTGGAAGGGAGCTTGTTCAAACACTAGTGTGCCGTAAGTCTGTGTAGCATCAAAGGTCAGAGGACAACTGAAAGAAACTGGATCAGTCACAGACTGGTGAACTAACATCCTTTAGGGTGACCTTGTCCTGTTTTGTCTGAATTTCCGTGTAATAGCACTGACCCCCGGGAACACTTCATGTCCCCCCCCCAGAGCAGGATGGTGGCTTCCTTTATGACCCCCGCGTCCCACCTCAGTTTCTGTGTCCTCACCAGGGTTGCAGCGCTCATTTGTACCTGTCAGCTCGCTTCTCTTTCGGGCGGGCCTCATTCATTCACTTGAAAGTCCCTCATTCATTCACTTGAAAGTCTTCATAGAAGAAGGCTGGCGTTTTGAAAAGAGGGAGCCTGTCGCTAGACTGCTCTTTGCTGAGGCTTGGGCCTGCTCACCAAACTTACCAAGCTTCCTTGACCATATGAGCCAGCTCCTCAAAAATCACACTCTGAACTTCCGGCCAAGATGGTGACCGCCTAGCTGCGTTGCAAATCCCGGGGAAAGAAAGATTGATGTAGATCCTAAGGAGAGAGCCACCCCATCATACCTCAAAAGGGCCCCGGCTGAAACTAAGAAAACTTCGAGAAACAAGCAAGGGGGCTGTTTTCCTGATGAACCGGACACCAGCACAAGGGGGAAGGAGATCAACACAGAGAAAAATGAACTCCTACCAAATCAGAGAGCCAGAGACTCAGAGGCCCCCAACACCTCACCACTGAAGCAGACCAAAAATGAACCCAACATGGCTCAGGGAAATTATCACACTCTGGGGCTGGAGAGATGGCTTAGTGGTTAAGGCACTTGCCTGCAAAGCCTAAGAATCCAGGTTTGATTCCCCAGTACCCATGTAAGCCAGGTGCGCATGGTGGCGCATGTGTCTGGAATTTTCTTGCAGTGGCTAGAGGCCCTGGGACACCTTTTCTCTCTCTCTCTCTCTCAAATAAATAAGTAAAATGAAAAAAAAATCGCACTCTGTATACACACACATTCTGTTGCTTCCGCCCCTCCAGAGAACTCAGATTAATACAAATTGGTGCCAGGTTTGGTTCTTTGTTCCTTGTTTTCCTATGCCTCCTACCCCCCCTTTTTTAGATATTTGCGATTTTTTTTTCATTTAGTCACCTTAATGGCTTTGATTAAACAACTCCCTTTCATCAGACCCCAGGGGCATGAACTCATTGTCATATTGTGGCCCAGATTTAATTAATTTTACAATTCCCTGAGAGGAAGGAACTGTTTTGTCACAACTATATACTAGTTTTGTAATCCTGAAATTTCACTTTCTCTGAAAGGAACTGTTTTATCACAACTGCGTAATAGTTTTGTAATCCTGAAACTTCACAGTACTGAAAGTGGCCAGCTCTTGTGTTGGGGGGAATCTGTGATATTTAATTGTTACCAATCATGAGAGTTCAAGATGTTGTCACAGACTCTTGTACTAGGAGATGTCCCACAGTTTAGTAGTGTTACAAAGAAAGAGTGGAGTATGCGTTCTCATTTTCATTTCCTTCCTTTCCCTCCCTTCCTCTTTCCTTCCCTCCTTCCTTCCCTCTTTGCTTCTTCTCTCCTGCCCTCTTCTTTCTCTCCCATCTTTCCTTCTCTCTCTTTTACTTTCTTTCCTTCCTTCCTTCCCTCCTTTCTTCCTTCCTTCTCTTTTTTTGTTCCCCTTCCTTCCCTCCCTCCTTCCCTCCCTCCCTCCCTCTTTCTTTCTTTCTTTCTTTCTTTCTTTCTTTCTTTCTTTCTTTCTTTCTTTCTTTTCTTATTTATTCCCTTCCTTCTTCCCTCCCTCCCTCCCTCCCTCCCTCCCTCCCTCCCTCCCTTCCTTCCTTGTGTTATATTTGTGTGTTTGAATATAAATGGGTGTCTGTGTGGGAGTTGATGTCTACCTGTGTGCAAGCATGTGTGGAGACCAGAGGTTTACATTGGTGGGTCTTCCTCTGTCACACTTGTTTATTTATTGAGACAGTCACTGAACCCAGAGCTGGTCACCTGGCCTAAGGAATCTGCCTGTCTCCACTTCCCAGCACTGGGGTTGTAGGGACACACCACCACATCCAGCATTTACTGAGGTGCTGGGGATCTGAACTGCTGTTCTCATGATGGCCTGGTAAACACTTTACTGACTGAGCCGTTGCTTTCCTTAGCCAAGTTCTGAGGAAAGCATCTATGGCCTTGTTTGTCAACCTGTTTTGTCGTGTAGTCATGTTTACTTTCAATGGTTGTTTTCTTTGTCAGAAACAGAGCTATCTTGTAGTGAAACTGAATTTACTTTAGATTTAAAGACCTCTTTTCATATGGTTAGTAATAAGTCCGAATAGCTAAGAATATTACATTTCAGGAGGAATTGAAGCTGAAAAGAAGTTAGTTGAATCACTTGCCCAAACCAGCATTGAGAGAGTGAGAGAGAGAGAATAAATTTCTGTACTATTTTAAGAATAAAGTCATAACTTTGGAATGGAGGGAGCTCACTATTTTTTTGGCTCATCCTAATTGTTAGGTTTCCATGGAATAGTGCATCGTGGGAAATTCTGAGAAAATCATTAATTTTTTTTCCATCCTAGTACTGAGGACTCACGCTGCCTAGTCAGCACAGCCTCATTTCCCTTCCCCTACTCTGCCCGTGGAGAGGAGCACCGTGTTCGTAGAGGTCAGGTTCGGAATTCTCCTCTCTTGTATAATATAGGCAGATAGACAAAGCCACACATTTTATTTTCTTCTTCTTCTTCTTCTTTTTTTTTTTTTTTTACCATGAGGGACTAAGACAGGGCTCTGAGAGTTTTTTGTTTGTTTGTTTTCTTTCTTTTTTAAAACTCAGCATCCTTGGAGATGAATCCTTCTTCGTTTCTCATCATGTAACAGAGCAGGGCCACTAGGCTGAATTAGTAGCAGGAAAGTGAAACCAATATGGTATTGGAATCATCAATGTGACTAGAGGGTGTCACTGTGCCTCTCTTCTGAGCCATGGGTGATGTCCTCTTTCCTTGTGCATCTGTTCACGGACTCATTCCCCAATCCCGGGGATCCCATAACAGACAGACTTGTCCAAAAGCCTGGCCCTCTCCCAGCTCCCATCTCAGCTGTGGAGGAAGCCAGACACAGCTGTTGAAGTTTTCTCCCAGGAGCCCGATTGTCCGATTCCTTCAGCCGCTCTCCCGCTGGGAAGCCTGCACCAACTGTCTCCCTGTTGTGCCCACCTGGTCATGTCTGAGTCCCTCAGCTGAAGCGGAAACCCGGCCAGCGACGCTTGACGGTTCATTTCTTTACCAACCTCGTTTGCTGCTCCTAGGATGGTCCACGCTGGTTTCTGCCTCCAGCGTGTCTTCGTTTTGTCCACCTTTTCTCTCCATCTGTGTTGTGGATCAGTGGAAGCCCCCCCCCCCACCTTTTAACTGGGTGAACACAGACCTTGAAGTAACCCTTTTCGCTTCTGTTTGAGATTATTTTCCTACACCTACCTGATCAGGACCCCAGTGGCCTTAGAGAATGACAAATCTGGTCTTTTCAGTACTATCTTTAGAACAATCTGAAGGTTTCCCAACCATGCATAGAATAAAATCCAAACCCCTTTTCCTGTCCCATGTGATCCTTTATAATCAGGCTTCGATTTGTTGAACTTATTTAGTTGTTGATACTCTTTTATAAACCATGTCTGTTCCCCGGGCTCATGACACTTGAGGCTCCTCTCTCTTCCTGGTGTACCCTAAAGAATAGGAATGTATTACTTACTCACCCTTCCCCAAGGGCGGTTATCATTGGCAGAAGCACTGGGACCTGATGGGTGTGTAATATTTTATCCTGGTTTAATTCAGTTACTTCCTGTGTAACTAGATAAAGCATTTATTTATTTTATTAAATTTATTTTAGTTTTTCAATCGAGAACATACTTTGTGTGGATACATCTTATGTTGGCATCATCTTTTCCCTATTATTTAAAAAGTATGGATTCTGACCTCGTGCCTCAATAATTCTTACTGTTAACTATACTTAGCATTTTTTGCTTAAGAGTTACTTAATCGAGCAGGGCTTGAAGTTAGCATTTAAAGATAATTTATGGGATATCCGCAGTCATGCAAATAAGAGAATCAACTATTAGCCAATTTTCGTCTAAGCCACAAGGCACAATAATTTGTAACAACAAACACTGTGATGCTAATTGCAGCTAGTGATCGGTTATATTTGTTTCCTAATCAATCATGGGCCAGTCATTGCTTGGAGTGTTTGCATTTTTGCTTTTAAGTTTAGAGTAGTGACTTTACTGAATTAACAGAAGGAAAGAGGAGAGACTGTAAAGAGCTCCATGAGAAGACAGGAGTACAGACAGCTCCTGCCCATGTGAAGGCAAGAGCCAGGTAAAGCCCTCTAATGTAGATTTTTATTGTTTTAAAATTCTGTGTGTGTGTGTGTGTGTGTGTGTGTGTGTGCGCACGTGTATCTTGCCACTGAAAACAAACACCAGATGCTTGTGCCACTTTTTCCATCTGGCTTTACCAGGGTGTTGGGGAACTGAACCTGGGCTGGCAGACTTTGCCAGCAAGTGCTTTTAACTGATAATCCATCTCCCTAGCCCAGATTACTTTTTTTTTTGTTCCCCTATAAATATGAGTAAATTGAGGGGAAATTCACATGACACAAAAATTAGCCAATGTAAATATCTTTTACTTTTTACTTTGAGTTTTATTTTTATATGACTGTAGTTATTTAATATTGTCTGGAGGAAAAAAAAAACAAAACAGACTATCATTCTACTTCTTTGGTCTCTGCAAATCATGTGCCTGCTGGCTTACTGGATGGTCTCTCTGAAGTTAGTGCCAGCTTGACTTCCCTACACTGCGAGCTGTGTTTCCCATGCCAGGCTCTGGCCCAGGTGCCAGGTGGGCTTCGGCACAGCCAGTCCACGCCGCACTTACCATGTGCTGAAGAAATCGGTTCGTGGATTTCCTTCATGATTCCTTTGCCTTTGAATCTGTGAGCAGAATTGTATACTTGCATGAACCCCATGAATTCGGTTCACACCCTGTGATATTGTGATTCAAGCCAAACTCATGCTATAATACTGATACATATTATACAGTTGGTGGACGCAGTGCCGTTAAAGATCTTTTGAGAGCTCCTATCAGAGAACAACTTCCATCAGGACTGTACAGGAAGGTGTTCTGTCTTCCATGCGGCCACACGTGGGAAGTTCATGATTTGATAGCACTTGAGGCTGAGTTTGATCCATTTCCCTGTTACTCTCGTGAACGAGCACAGAGGAAGCGTTCTGTGCTGAGTAGACGACACGCCAAGTAACATAGGTTAGGTGTGCTTCATTGTCATTTTTGTGGATGTGTGTGTGTGTGGTGTGCATGCATATGGATATGCATGATTATAAGTGTGTGGGTACACACATGTGCGGGTGTGCACACATTGTGAGCACCTGTGTGTGCAGGCTGGAGGTCAATGTTGGGGGTCTTCCCCAATTGCTCTCAGCCTTATTCTTTGAGGCAGGGTCTCTCCTGGAACTGAAAGCTTACCAATTTGGCTAGACTAACAAGCCAGTGTGTCGCACTTTCTTCTGCTCCCCCAGTGCTGTGATTATAGGTGGGTCCCGTTATACCTGACGTTTTACGTGGGGTCGGGACATCTGAGCTTAGGTCCTCAGGGTTGTGTGGCAAGAGCTTTACCACGAACACATGTCCCCAGCCATCAAGCTATTTTCAGTCATCTATTTGCTTAGGTATTCAGTTACCTAATTATCAGCAATTCAGTTGACTACTCATTCCAAATTTACTATAGCCTGATGGTCACTTGATTTTCCCTGTGTTTAAACTAGTATAACTGGAAGTCTGAAAACAGAAGTTCACTTCAATCGGTCCCCAGGGTTGCTATTGGCAACTACTTCCTCTTCATCAATAACTTATATTTCTTAACACTGGACCCACTGGGGGATGTTTATGCAGGCCAAGACCATGAGTATTGGTTTGTAGTTGCTCTCACCATCTTCCTGTCTGAAGACACAGTGGCTGTGCTTCTCTGATGAACTTTGGTCCTTTTTGATCACCCTTAGGTTTGCATTAGGGTGATCTTGGCACCTGTGTGCCTTGAGTTCATCCTATGAGAGCTGAAGTGGGCTTCTCTTTAGAAATATGTCTTCTGGGGGCTGGAGAGATGGCTTAGCTGTTAGGGCACTTGCCTGCAAAGCTAAAGGACCTCGGTTTGATTCTCTAGGACCCACGTAAGCGATGCACAAGGTGGCGCATGCATCTGGAGTTTGTTTGCAGTGGCTGGAAGCCCTGGAGCACCCATTCTCTCTCTCTCTCTCTCTCTCTCTCTCTCTCTCTCTAACAAATAAATAAAAATAAAATATTTTTTAAAAAGAAATGTGTCTTTTGCTTTTGCTCCTCATAAATGTCCCTCAGTCCTGTTTGGTATGGCTGGGTTGAGACATCATCCCTTAACATTTGGTTGGCTATATTGAGCTACTGTTCTGCTGGTGAGTCCCACCGCATGGGCGCACAGTGTCAGATTCATTCCTGCCCACTCAGTACCATTGCGGTTCCCTGAGAGCTTAAGGGGAGTTGTTGGAAGTACATAGTTAAGCCATTTCCCCAGCTAATCAAAATTCTGTCCCTAGGTTTAGCCTTTGGGAAATTCTTTACTCTGCATCTTACTATGTCTGAAAGCCCTTAAATTGCACATTGGCAGTTTAAAGAGAGAATGCATATGAGCGTTAATATACCTACATTGTAATTCAAAAGATGGCTCTTTTTTATGCAAACTAAGTTACAAGTAAAGAGACCATTCAGAGAAACCATCTGTTATTATTTGAGAGATATAATTGGGATAATAATTTTTAAAACCATTGTCATATGTTGAAACAGAGAAGCTTTGGGACATTAATTGGAGATTTTTTTCCCCCCTCAAATGTAGAAGTGTATTGAGCTAATTTTTTTTTCTTTCAGCTTTTCAAATTAGATTTATTTTAATTATTGATACTGCTGGGCACAGCATCTTCTTCTGTATTCTGAGTATATAGTGCTTCTTGGTGAATATCTCTTAACTTTATACTCTGCCTCAACAGCCTTCAGTGCAAATCTGAGTTTATACTTTTGTGTATTAACTAGATATAAATAAAATACAGGGGATAATAGCCCTACCTTAGTTGTAGATTAAAAGACTTTTACATTTGGCTTTCAAAACTGAATGACTTCAAATAAGTTAGTAATCCATAGTTAATCAAGTGAGTTTAGGCAAAGCAGGTGGTGTAGGCCTGAGTCCCAGAAGGCAAGCATGAGAGGCAGGAGGACCCTGAGTACAGGCAATGTAACCAGCTTCTGTCTGTCACAAGATTTTCATACAATGGATCCCATTTCAGTTTTACTTACCTGTGCATTATTCATCTGTTTGGCAAAGATTTACTTTTGTGTTGAAGTGCTGATAGGATAACCTTTGCACATTTCTTTTATCATAATCATTCAATATTTGCAGCGAAAACACATTTACTTATATATTGTACTCATTTAAGCCTGTAAGCACTGGTGTTGGGTCAAATATCTAATAGCCCAAAAATGTGAGAATTTGCCAACTATATTTCATTTATGCTCATATTTAAAGTGATATGTTTGGGTATAATATTTAATAAGGTTCATGTTCTTCCCGTCAGCATTTGTATTCTCTGAAGAAGAGCCTTTTTAAAAATGAGAATTAAATTGAACATGTACAACTCTTGATGTGATTAAACTATTCACTTTTAAAATGGAATCATTTGATTTTGTTGACACATAGCTAATAACCCATTCGTTACATTAAATGTAATTGCTTTGTGATCAGAGTAAGTTTAAAATCATCAATGACTCCCTCAAGGTCTTAGCGGCATATTACAAATTTGTAATCTATGAGATAAATAAGTCCAGCCAGCTCATATCACATTGGTCAATATACAGTACATGTTTTATTATTATGCCAATAGAGTGGTGTGCTTTTGAGTTATTATTATTAATATTTTTAAATCAATAAGTGGAAATATGGCCATAATTTCTTATGGAAACTGTTTTTTTAATGTATTGGAATTATTTGGCAGTTAAATAGTGCCTCTTACTTTAAATGCTACTGTCATATTTGGGAGCTCCACTTATCAGCTTAGTCTGGGAATACCACCCGTTATGGGAAGAAGTAGAATAGCTACTTAATGGGCAGAAAATAACTTTCCAGCCTCTTAAACCAGAATATGGGAGAAGTCCAGTTAGCGTTTAAGACTCTTGAGTGTTTACATGAAAAAATGTGTCAATGTGCCTTGTGAAATTTCCAGTGGAGAGTGTATTTCTTGTTCTACACTGAGCTCCTTTTGTCTATGTGAAGATTCTGTGGGATTCCATGAAACTTGCCACAGTGAAACAAAATTATGAAGTATCACAGCTCTACTCATTCTAGAAGATGATATGGAGAAGGTGAAATTAAATGGACCCTGTAGGAAAGAAAAGATCTTAAAAATGCCCTCTTAGGGGACTGGAGAGATGACTTAGTGTTTAAGGCACTTCCCTGCAAAGCACGTTCAACTCTCCAGATCCCACGTAAGCTAGATGCACAAAAGTGAGGCAAGTGCAAGGTCACACATGCCCACTAGGTGGTGCAAGTGTCTGGAGTTCAATTGTAGTGGCTGAGGCCCTGACGTGCCAATTCTCTCTCTCTCTACCTCTTTTTGTCTCTCTCTTGCTCTCTGTAAAATAAAATAAAAAAAAACGCCCTCTTAGGATGTCCTCTCTTCCAAACCTCAATGTGAATTTTTTGTAAATGAATATTTATAATTGAATTAGAAAAGATTTTACAATCATTTGGGTGATCCAACACTAGACCATCCAGGAAAGACATTCTGTTTTTGAGCCTGGAGTTGCTCACTATGCTGTTATGTGGGGACATATTTTGATACAGAGCTGTCAGTTTTCCAGTGTGCCTATGCTCCCATCTGTCTCTCTGTGTCTGTCTGCTGTCTTTCTTTTTGTTTTAAGAATGGAAACAATGGGCTGGAGATACGGCTTAGCAGTTAAGGCACTTGCCTGCGAAGGCTGAGGACCCAGGTTCAATTACCCAGCACCCTTGTAAGCCACATACACAAGGTGGCGCATGAGTCTGGAATTCATTTGCAGTGACTGGAAGCTCTGGCATGCCCATTCTCTCTCCTCTCTCTCTCTCTCTTTTTCTCTCAAATAAGTAAAATAAAATATTAAAACAGTATGCAAACAAGTGTTAAATGTGGGATCCTTTTTATATCCTTGGATACTTCATACATGTTCTGCTTATTGTGCCTGGCTTACTTGGGCTAGCTTCTGAATTTAGTGAGATCATCGTGCAGGCCATGATTGCAGAATGGAAAATGCCATCACTAAGCGCCAGCTCATGCAAATCATTTTTAAGTACCCACCTGTGCTTCTGAACGTTGCATTAGAGTTTATAGTCTAATATGTTTTTCTCCAATACGTCTTCCTTTGTTAAAGAACTCATATGCCGAGGTGTGTTAACCTGGGTGTGTGTGCTGCTGCCCTTTCGGCTCCTGTCCCTGTTGTCAGAAAGGCACCATCTGTTTGGTAGACTCGTACACCTTCCCCCTTTTCAAAACACATTTTGACATAATTTTTAAAGGGCAAAATGAACAGTACCCTTTAAAGTGTATTATTTAAGAGATGGTAAATGTACGTCCTCAGTGTGCTGAAAAGATGGTGAATGAGGAGTGGCTTCCAGAAGGACACTGCCTTCCTGGCTTTTCTGCTGTCTCTGGAGTTCTTGGTTGCTGTAGTTCATGAAAACCTGCCTTCCCTAATAGAGGTTTGGGGTGACAGGGGCTAAGACAGCTCTGACAATTTACCTGCCTCATAGACTCTGCTTTCCCACCTCCTTTAAGCCCTTTGCCCTGTTGTTGACATTCCCAAGAGAATGAGGAGCAAATGGGGTTTTTAGCGAGTGATCAGGCACAATGGAGGTCTGAAACAGTGGGAAGGCAAAGGAGGAGAATGCGAGTATCCTCTCAGAATGTGGGAGGAGATGGGCTTGGGGTCTGGGATCGCTGTTCCTTTTTTCCCACAGCGTCCCGTGGACACGTTTGAGGAGATGCTTGTCCAGTCAGAATGGCAGATGCAGCCCAGTTAGAGCTGGTGACTCAGCGCCTGGATAGAGCATGGGCAGCCAGAGGTCAGACTGTGACCTTGGGCAAATGAGTTAACTTCTCTGTCTCCTTTGACATGGAGACTTTAGGGGTATGTCCTTCTCTTAGAACTGTGGTGAGGATTTCATGAACTGTTAGGTTAAATGTGCTTAGTGAAGTGTCATTTGGCTATGATATTCATACTTAATCATAACATTATGCATGGGGATATCAATTTGAATGAGTTAAAAGATCCATGGGCTTGGGAGATGGCTCAGTGGGTAACAGTACTTGCTCTATAAGCATATAAGCATGAGGGCCTGATTTGCCTTTTCAACTCCCCAGAACCCATATAAACAGCTGTTTGTGGCTATGCCCTCTTGTAACCCCGGTCCTGTGGGGAGTACAGACCCGGAGAATTCCCGGGACTCATTAAAACAACAGCTCTGGGCTCAGAGAGTCTTTCTCAAGGAAAAACATTAAGGGAAGTAGAGTATCTAATTATTTTATTTTATTTTTTAAAATTTATTATGGACACAACTAGTATGGATACACCATGTGTTGATACCATCCTTTCCCTCAAGTAATTTTTTGAATAATCAACATATAGTCCGTGGACATGAAACAGCTCTCTGTCAAGGACACTGGATGACGAGATACAGTGATTTTCATAGTGGTCACAAATGAGATTCTCTTCATCTCACCATATCTTTTACCCTCAGTGTGAGATTTCCCATTTTAACAGTGTAATAAGTGTTATTTTAATTCCTGGCAAATGTTCCAGAGAACTTGAAGCTGATGCACTTACTTTGTGGGACAGGTATTGATGTTATCTTGTTTTTCATCCACCCCGCCTTCGTCTGCCATTGCTTTGTCATTGGTTCCATCCTCACCCTCTTCCTTTCCTACTCCTTCCTCGCCCTGGACTCTGCTCCATTTGGGGAGGTTACGTTTATTTAAAGCTCTTGCTTGTTTTTGCTCATTCCTGCCCAGGTTTATCTTATGTTAGTGTAAATAGAGTTTTCACTGTGTTCATGGATTATTTTTATCGCATTTTCATAAAATTGTAATTAATAAATAACCAGTTGACTAATATTTATTTCATGCATGCATATTTTAGTGTGATCTGTGTATCTGCCTTGAAACACTATTTTATCTCAACAGCAGATGATGTCCTATAATACGTAATATTATGGCAGCAAATTTAAGAATGATAGACGTATGTAAATTTGTGGGATTATCTGATAAGAAATATATGCTGGTTCAGTATTTTCTCTGGAGTAATGACTATTCTTTTCCTCATATCTTTGTAGGTATATGAGAAAGCTTATGTATTGTCATGCTTTACTATTTAGTCCCATGAGAACTGAAAACAAAGATTAACAGGCTTTTATCTATATATGGCTCTTTTAAATATGTTTCCATACCAAGAGGAAAGTTAGCTCAAGAAAACAGGAAAGAACTGTATAAACTCCCGTTTATTTTGGAAAGTGACTGTTACTCTCATATTGGGCAAGGGACTGCTACAGGTGATAACTTTTTCATTTGCAATCACCTCAACTTAAAAAAAGATGAGATGAGAACTGACAGGAAAGGAAGACTATTGGCAAAATTAGCATGAAGGTGGTGATGGTGACTTAGGTATGGAGCTCCCGGTATCAGTGACACATTAGAGATACACAGTGGCAGAAGTCCCAATCAAGCAGTTGTCTTCCAAAAAACAAAACATGATTTTCCATCTGAACTTACTATTATTTTACCAGTTTTCCTTTATCAGTCACAGTAGTGGCTCTTCCCATGAGAGGACTAAACATTTGAGCTGGAACCAATTTTGCGGTATTACTAACTGTGTAAGTTGTTCTCTGAGCTTCAGTTCTTCATGTCATCCATGAGGAGAGAAAGGTGGTATTTTGCCAGTCGTAACAGAAGTATCAGTGATGTTAGTTAGTAAAGGTTGAGTCTGTCCAATCACGTTTTAGTCACGTAAAGGACTTAAATATAGATACATACCTTTACCCTTGAAGTATTTATAAATCATGATGTTAGCAAGATGCAGTGCTTTTTATTTCAAAGTCACTTCAGTTGATTCTAATTTCTGTATTTCCATCATTCATAGAGATGAATCCCTTTCAGCACACTGAGGAAGGTTGCTTTTTAGCTTCATTGTTACCCTTAGACTTAGGGAAGAAAAAGAGATCCTCTCTTTCAGATGGATTGCTAAGTCAGCTGTTGAAATTCCTGGCGTGAAAGCATCCCAGAGCTGTGCAAAGAAAGTAGAAGATATATTCAGTTTTAAGAGTCCCAGTTCATTCCTTGATTGTTAGTGTTTTATAGATTCAAGATTGCTTTGTTTTCCTTTTAAAAATGATTATTGATGCCATTTCTTGGCATCATTCAGTAACAGGTTGTGAGAAACATCTTGTGGAAACTATATTGCATTGGTAAGGGATAGAAAGAAAGAAAGATGAAAACTACATGATGTCTTTAATGAACCCTGGAATTTGAGAGGGAGGAGGAAAATGCAACTCTATAGCAGTAAGTAAGGGTGGGAAGGGTGAATAAAGAGAAAGAGGCAATGAGGGGAGGGCTTGAGGAGTCACTTGGGAGTGGAAGGATGCCACTGTTTTGCCAAGAAGTACCTGTTCAAATGTCAAGAAAATAGGAATAGAATGAAAAGAAAGAATGAGTTAGATTAGATTACATGGGACTTCAAGTTCTTGTCAAAGAACTGTTAAAAATGATTTCTAGCTTTGAGGACATTACTGAAGGTCTTTGAAATGGGGGGGGGGAGGCGTCACTAGGCTTTGGTCTGACCTCTGTGTAGAATGAAGCCCAAGCAGGAATAGGAGGAGGCCAGGGATGAGGACATTGTCAGCAGCTCTGCAAGAATCTAAATAATCGTTGAGAAACATAAAGATGCAGCAGTAGATTTGGGCACTCAGCACTGGCACAAAGGAGCCAGTGAGATCTGGTTAATGGAGCTGTTTGAGAGAAAAAGGGGGGAAAAATTGGAGATTTGTCCCCAAATTCCATTTTCAAAGACCAGAGGGGTGATGTGCAAGATCCTTAACAGAATGAGCGGAATGAGGCAAAAGCTGTCTGGGGCTGGGCGCAGCGTGCAATGGGACGAGGAGGAGGACTGCTTGTGAATTCAGCATCTCCATAGAGAAGTCAGCCCTCCAGGGATAGACAGCCCGCTGGCAGTCCTGAGACAGTACTGGAGGGTAGCTCTTCAGGACAGCGTGGAGTAGAGCCCCGGGAAGTTGGATTCAAAGACTGTGCTTGCTGAGGCAGTGCGTGTAGATACTGATTTGTTTAAAAATATATTTTATTTATTTAAGAGAGAGAGAGAGAGAATGGGCGTGCCAGGGCCTCCAGCCACTGCACACGAACTGCAGACGTATGCGGCCCCCTTGTGCATCTGGCTCACATGGGTCCTGGAGAATCGAACAGAGATCCTTTGGCTTTGCAGGCAAATGCCTTAACTGTTAAGCCATCTCTCCAGCCCTAGATACTGGTGTTTTTTTTTTGTTTGTTTGTTTGTTTTTGTATTTTTTTGTCAGTGCAGCCAAATGCCGTGAATACGTTGAAGGAGAAATGGGGCTGTGAGGTTTCTTTTTAGGAAAGTTAGCGAGCTGAATGTGTCTCGACTCTGAGGGAGGGCTTAGCAGAGAGGACAAGGTGATGGTTTGAGAGAGGAAAATAATGCTTGTGAAATCCCCCTTCAGTTTCCACAGCATCGGGTGAAATAGCAATGAAGTCTGTTTCATGACCACCAAAATTTAGTGTTTGGGTGGCAATAAAGTTCATACTCGAGATATTAGGATGAGTATCCAGTTGTAATATCTCAATGGGGTAAATGGTGAGATGCCCATGTCAAAATATCAGCAGATACAACTGTTCTCAGAGCACACAACACAGTGGTACGTAACAGCCACCATGAACCTGTCATGTTAATGGAGAATTCATACCAAGTTGATTTGTTGGAGAAAAATTATCTTCCATCCTTATCCTCCCCAGGCATCTTAGCATATGAAAAGCTATTTAGTTTGGCTATTCTGAGTCCGATGTTATGGCTGCAACTCTCCATAGAGAAGCTTGATAGGGTAATCTGTGAGGTGTTGATTTGTATATTTGATTCCTGTGATTTATTGACTTTGTGATCAGAATTGAAACTGTGAACTTTGCTAAGAAAGCGTTTTGCTTGTTTTTGGCTTATCACTAAGACCGATCTAAAATCACTGTCATTGGAGTTTACTCAGACTTCTCAAAGGAGGTGGTTAAGAGCCAAAGCACTGAGAAATTGGCATGCTTTTGTGCAGTGAAAACCTACCACATTTGTAACAAATACAATCACAAAAGCATTATAGGTCAGCTTGTCTTGAGTATTTTCTGTAGTATCCTCCATTCCTCTTAGCTACTGGAATCAATTTTGCATTGCATGGAACAAAACCATTAATAGGCAACTTGTGTAAGGCTATTTTTGCTTTCTCCAAATCCACCGACTATAATCTATGTCACATTCCTCGTTACACAGTAAAAGTATGATGCAACATTAACTTGTGCTTGTTTTGAAAATGTAAGCAAATTGGGGGTTTTTATAAAACCTGCTTCCGAAATTGAAATGGGGAAATTAATTTCTGGCTGGAAAACTTTTTATTGATACTGGACTGAGAATACAGGTTTCATTCAGGCCACATTTTTCAAACAGTATCACAGAAACCAGGGCCTGAAAGTGGTCAGTAGTTCACTTTCAATGTCATGGAGGTGGAGAGTTCTTAATTAAATGGTATCCTAAGGGGCTGGGGAGGTGATTGAGTGGTTAAAGGCACTTGCTTGTCTAGCCTGCTGGCTGAGGTTTGATTGTTCAGGACTCAAAGCCAGATGCACAACGTGGCACATGAATTTGGAGTTCATTTGCAGTGGCAAGGGGACCTGGCATGCTCACTCTCTCTCCTCACAAGTAAATATTAAAAATAAGAAGAAATTTTCATTGGTTCAAAATATATTAAGATTTCATAATGGTATATTTTCATGTGCCTGCAGCTGCCCACTGGCCCCTCCCCAACACTGTGATCATTGTCAGTGGTACATCAAGTTACTGTGTTTATTACATGCAGGTCAATGCGCATTTATGTTACCCACCTGTTTCTTCTTGATATTTCAGTTTATTCTCATTTATACTTTATTTCTTTGTAGATCATTGAGAAATGGGATTTGATTTCCACAAATGTAACACTGACCTGGTTTTAGGTAGACCAGTTATCTTTTGTCTCACTGTGTGTGTATTGTATGAGAGGTAGGCACAGTGGTAAGTGTGTTTTCAAGCAGAAAGAATTGGTGTACAGTGTGATTTATATAAGAGCATCACATTTAAGTTGTGTGGGTATCATTTTAGAGGTTAGAAAATTGAAAAATAAAATAGCTGCTATAATAATTTTTAAATATTTTATTTATTTGAAAGGAGGAGAGAGAGAGGGGGAGAAAAGAGTGAATGGGAATATGGGAATAGGTGTACTAGGGCCTCCAGCCACTGCAAACAAATTCCAGATGCACACACCACTTTGTGCATCTTGCTTTACATGGGTACTGGGGACTTGAACCCAGGCCGTTAGGCTTTGAAGGCAAGTGCTTTAACCATGGGGCCATCTTTCCAGCCCTGTTATAGTAGTTTTAGCAGTTTACTTTCTGTTTCTTCACATGGTTTTAAATGAGACCATTGGTAATGTTACCTTTCTGATAAATACATCTTTGTGCTGCATTTGGCTGCCCTACAAATGTACTTTTTTAATGATTGTGTGTGTGTGTGTGTGTGTGTGTGTGTGTGTGTGTTTGTCTATTGGTGGTTCTGGGTATTAAAACCAGGGCCTTGAACATACACAGTAAGCACCCCACCATTGAGCTGCATCCATAGCCTTTAGTTTTTGAGAAGGCTCTTGCTATGTAGCCCAGACCACCTTCAGATTCACAATCCTTCTGCTTTAATGCCCTGAGTAATGTGATTATAGGAATAAACTATCATGCCTATTTTCACATAATTGGGCTAAATATATAAAATATAATTTACTTAAGTACGGAATATCAACCAATTTACTTATGCACTTTAGTGGTATTAAACACCTTAAGCATGTCACATTACTGTTTTCAGTCTTAGTTGCTGCTAGGACTTTTTCATCATCCATAACAGTAACCCTCTACCCATTAAATATTCAATCATAGCTCCTTTACCACTGGCCCCTGGGTAGCCTCCATTCTACTTCACATCCCTGTGAATCCCAGCAACCCACATATGTGGAATTTCATAGGATTTGCCCATATATTATTTAGCTCAGTGTCTTCAAAAGTGTCTCCAGGATGTAGCATGTGTCAGAATATCTTCCTTTTTTATGATTATTACTGCCTTATGTATACATCACATTTTGCTTATCTGTTCAACTGTTGTTGGATGGTGAACTGTTCCTTCTTCTTGGCTATTGTGATAATACTGCTGTGAATGTTGGTGCACAGACTCTGTGGCATTGCTCCTTACAGTTCTGTGGATATATATAACCTGATCTTATTCATCTCTTGTAGCTTACATCCCAATGTACATTTCTTTCAGAATCTGAATTCTCATAGTATTCTTTCATTATTGTACTCCTGGGAGGGGAGTGCTATCCCTTTCTAGAAAATTGACATTGAGTATTAGACACAAGACTTCGTGTATCACTGAGACACTCCCTCCCCTGGCCAACCTCGTCCTTTGACATTTGAACTCCCACCCCTTTGGGGCTTCCACCTAAAATTGTTGGTTTTTATTCCGGAAGAATTCCAGCAGGGCTCTGCTCTTTGGATGCTCTGCTGACCTGTTGATGTCTTGCATCTTTAAGACTTCCAACATCTGTGCCTTTCCCTTGACTTTTCCCCACACATACATGCCTTAGGCAAAGCTTCTCAGTTGGCATTGCTCTTTGAGCTGCATTTCCCTGCTCACTAACTCATTATCTACAGTGAGTGAGCTGGAGTCCACAGAAATGTTCTGTTGATTTCTCTTCAGTTGGTGTTTTATGATTAAGATGTCTTACTTTATCATGAACCTCAATTTTCACTTGAGTCCTGGAGTCCGAGGGTTACTATGGACGGGATGGTGTACAAGCCTCATGTTTGTGAGATGCACTACATGCTGTTGAGGAGACCCATCTGTCCTCACGGTGGCAAGTGCCTGGAGCTGAGGACTGGTTTTACTAATCAGGGTTTGGGCCCTTTACTTCCAGAATGTCATGCATCTTTGGGCAATGGAGTCAAGGCTCTGCGGGTGTTAAGTTTAATGATTTTCAGGTGTATGGAAAATGGGTTATTGAACTGATAACTCTTTATATATATATTTTTTTCTTATTCTGAGTATGAGCAACAATAGACAACAGCTACCCTTAGCTTTACAAATCTTCTCCTGTGGCCATGAGACACAAATCTGCAGTGTTAACATTCAGTTTTAATGCAGTGTAAGTATGAGAAAAAAGTTTTTAATTTTTTTCTTATTTACTTGGACTTGTTTATTAGCTCTTATTTATTTGCTACAGGGCCTGGGAAGATGGTTCAGCAGCTAAAGGCACTTGCTCGCAAAGCTGCTGGACGGGGTTCAGTTCCCAAGCCACCCACATAAAACCAGATGCAGAAAGTGCTGCAAGCATGTGGCATTCATTTGTAGTGGCAAGAGGCCCTGGCATGTTCGCGTGTACACACACGCATAAGTGTAAATATCCAAATAAATTTTAATAAAAGATGCTACGTATATTTAGTTTTTTTTTTAAATCAAAGGCAAAAAGGGTGTGTAATTCCCCCCCCCACCGATTATAGACTGTTATTGCTTTCCCAATAGACATCCATCAATAGCAATTTCTGTGTACTTTTCAAGCCACATATCATGCTATATTGCTTGCCTGCCCCCACTTTCCCTCTCTCCCCCTTCTGTCCTACCTTTCTACTCTCCTTCCCTTCCCTTCCCTTCCCTTCCTTTTCCTTCTTCCTCCCTCCCTTCCTTCCTCTCTCTTCTTCCCTCCCTTCTTCCTTTTTTCCTCCCTCCCCTCTTTTCTTGCTTTCTGAACACTGTGACAAATACATTGAAAAGGTAAGGAATGATAAATAATATACATCTAAGTTTTCATTGATGTCTTTAAATAAGCACTCACCATTTCTTAGCACATTTTGTGTATGTCTGTAGAGTATGTGCGGTGTGCCATATGTGTCCTCACACTCATGGAGCTCCTCCTGTATCACCCTCCAGAGTGCTGGGATGACATGTATGAAGCCTCCATACACCACACTTTTAAAGTACAGCAGACATACAGAATAGCATATAAAACACGGACCCTATAAACAATCTTACATAAACAATCACTCAGGAAAACCCCAGTGCTGGTTCCTAGCAGCTGTCTGTGTGGGCTTCCTCTGTTGCGTCCTCCCTTGCTCAAAAAGAAGACATGTTCTGAGTCTTCTTGCAGCCAGTGTCCAGAAGAGCTGGAGGGGCCTTTGGCACATAGCATTGAAGGTCAGGGGCTGGGAAGATCGTTTCATGTGGAAGAGCACTTTCAACATTTAACATATTCATGTCATTCCAGCGCACAGCCGCCAGTGAAGAATGGGGATTTGGAAAAATGCAAGACATCTTTTTTGGAAATCTCAGAGCCAAGTAGCATTCTGATGGGGCGTTACTAAGTTTATGTAGTGTGGGAAGGATGGACATGGAAAAAGCGCTTCGTCTTGTTGGTCTTTCTCATTTGCAGCATGCTTTATAGGAAACAGCCTGCTGATATGTATTCCCTGAGCAGGGTCAACTGCTTACTTGGCACCACTCCTACTGTCTCCCACGTTTATCACCCTAAACATTTGGCTCAAGGTCAGTACGTGTCTCTCCCATGTGTCTTGGGCTTAGCTCTTCATCCCTTCTTTCTTCTTTGTAGTCCCCTGTCTTTGACATTAAGAAATCCTAAACAGATTTTTTTTTTCAGTTTTCTTCTGATGTGAGAGAAAAAGCAAAGGGAAGGAAATAAGCCATTTGGCTGTTTGGTTTGGTTGTTCTCTTCCCCCTTCTGGCATCTTCTGTTGTACATGTGGTTGTATTAGACCTGTTATCCCTGACCTGACCCGAGATAAAGCACAGTGTCAGGCCAGTTACAGTGGAAACACCCTTCTCAGCCCTTGTGTGACACTGAACCTGAGAGGTGATGCTTCATCGTAAGCTGAGGACACATGTTCATTGAGATTGCTGTGCTACAGGTATAAGCAAAAGAGGGAAGGAGGGAAGGAGGGAGAGTGAGCGAGTTTGTCTAGGAGGCCATGGAGGGAGGGGGAGAGTGAGAGCGAGAGCGAGAGCGAGAGAGAGAGTGTGTGTATGTTTAGGAGGCCCTGGAACTATTTCTGAGTAACATGCTTTCTAGAATGCATTGTTTCAGCCAGCAAATTCCAACTCTGCTCGTGCTTGAATATTTTGTCACAAAATCTCGCTTAAATATTGGAGCAGAGAGAAAGAGATTGAACAGAAATTTCACTTTTGAGAACTTGTCAAGTATTATTAATGGTTCATCATTCCTACATTCCCAAAGATTTTCATTTGTGGGAGTTAATAATTAGGATAGTTAGGGAAAAGAAAAACCAAATATATATATAAAAAAATAAAAACATAAGGTCTGTGAGGAAAGATGGGGTGAGATGAGCAGAGCTTGGCTTGCATGTTGAAAAATCAGGGTGATGTCACCAGCCACGGGTGGATGTGGAGAGAGAATAGAATTGTTTCTTTGATGGTTTTGCTGGTCTTCGTTTGCTTTCTGCCTCTCTTCTTGTTTGAGAGGGCGTTGGGCCTTCATCATCAGGAAGACGATAATGTCTTACGCATTACTGTGCTGGAAGAGTTTGCTGTGGTTAAGTCTGGAAAGAAAGGAAAGGGAGAATGAGTTATGGAGAGCAGAGGCTACGTGTTCTGTGGTGAAGCAAAGCTGGCCTTTTCTGGGAAGTCATGAGCTGACATTTCCTCCTTCAAATGCTGGGTCTCCTTCCCACTGAGAGAGCTGAGAGCCCCCGGCCGGGTCCAGTGAATGCAGAGCAGCTCCTTGCCGCAGCATCCCCTCAGCTCTCAGAGCATCTTGAGAGGAGCCACGCTGGAATGACAAAACTCTTCCCTCCCAGGCCACCCTCCATGACAACAACTGAAGTCTCAGCTGCTCCGAATCATGAGAAAACGGAGCTCTCTCTTTCAAAACTTGGCTCCTTGGTTATTCATATTGTCTGCATTCTGTGCCGTGATTATTTCCAGCTGTTGAACACACCCCCCCCCCCCCGCGCCCTGGGTTTGAGGATGCAGTTTACTGCTGGCGTGCTAGCCTGGCATGCGCAAGGCTCTGGGCTCAGTCCCTTCAAAAATAAACACCCCTCCCCCAAATAAACAAAAATACAATAAAAATCATAGGGAAAGATCTGAGAGACGTCTGTGAATTATAGAAACCCTGGGTCAGAGAGGACATTTCTCCACCTAGACGACCTGGGAAGTAAAATAGAAATACAGATAGACCAAGGGCGGTCTCCTTCTAAGCAATCATTCCTAGAAATTCAGAAATTTGAGCACATGTCCAGAGACCTTTAAATCCTGTTTCCCGTCAGGTGAGTTGGATGATCTTGTGAACTGTTGTCAGTATTGAACCTCAGGTGCTCTCTCCTGTGAGAGATGCTAACAGTCTTACTTAAGCAGTAAGGGCATCCCAATGAATGGTTTTCATCGATGCTCTAGATGCTAAGAATGTACTTCGTTTTATCTTTCAAAAATCATGCTTTGTTCCAAAAATTTTTTTAAAAAAAAGGGCTGGAGAGATGGCTTAGTGGTTAAGCGCTTGCCTGTGAAGCCTAAGGACCCCGGCTTGAGGCTCGATTCCCCAGGACCCATGTTAGCCAGATGCACAAGGGGGCGCACGCGTCTGGAGTTCGTTTGCAGCCGCTGGAGGCCCTGGCGTGCCCATTCTCTCTCTCTCTCTCTCTCTGCCTCTTTCTCTCTCTGTCACTCTCAAATAAATAAATAAATAAAATAAACAAAATAAAATAAACAAAAAAAATTTTTAAAAAATCACGCTTTGTAAATCGTGTGTGTGTGGCTGGCTCATGTGTGTCATGGTGTGCATGGGGCAGTCAGAGGACAATTTGAGGGCTAGTTCTCACCTTCCATCCTGCTTGGAGGCACGGTGTCTCTGTTCGCTGATGCATACCCCAGGCTAGCTGCCTGGTGAGCGCCTGTCTCTGCCTCCCTCCTTACCGTAGCTTGTTGCACTTACAGGTGGTCACGCCATGCATCCAGCTGTACGTGGGTTGTGGGGAATTGTTACTCAGGTCATCAGGCTTGTATAACAAGAGCTTTACTCACTGAACCATTTCCCAGCCCTGTGACATATTATTGAACCGTCAGTATAGATCATAATTAAGTGTGTTGCCAATATTTCATTGTATAATTGCACATGAGGCTTCTAATGAAATACATTTAAAAAATGTGTGCAGAGATTTCTTTTACTTATTCTGTCAGTGTGTTTCTGATGGAGTAAAGAAACTTTACATAACATACTGCTTCTCTATTTTAAAACATTTTCCCTCAGAAGTGTGGTATTGGATCATCTATTACTCTGTAGTGAGTGCATTGTCTGGGTGAGCACATTCCTTGTTTGAAATAGTCACTGGAGTTGCCATCCAAAGAAAATGCAGCGTGTGTACCCTTCAATAGGCTGGGCTCTATCCATGCTCTCTCGAGTTCCATTTGATGAACTGAGTGGGTATTTTCAGTGATCTGTTAGAATGGTTTTTCTCCTATTTAACTCTAGGTGTGATGAATCCTTTCAAAATGCTTTCATTCAACCCCAGGAAACTGCAGATACTTTAAAGTCTGATTTTGCAGCTTGCCTGGGCTTATCTCTTCCAGACCGACTATTGAAATACCAGCTATTCTTAGTGTAGTGTTTTCTCCAGAAGTGGAAAGTTCTTGGACTCGATGGGCAGCGAGAAGCATTCTGTCTGTCAAATATGCCCAGTTGCACAGCCTGGCAAGGCAGAATACCTGCCCATCAGAGCAGGTACCCCAGTAAGTAGTGCATCGCATATTCGGGCTAATTCAGCATCGTGCCGAGGCAGGTGACTAGACAGAGCACACTGAGGGCAAACCCACGCATGAGACAGGTGGGTGTGCTGTCTTCAGAGATCAAGAACTCAGGAGTTCAGAGCCTGGTGCGCAAGCAATGAAAACCTGAACAGGGCTAACTGCGGGCTGCTCTGAAGTCTCACGGACCTTGTCAGTGGGGGCCCCTTCTGGTAGTGTTAGTAACCTTTGGGGTTAGAGTGGTGTGTGTGAATGTTGGGGGACGGTGTTAGATGCACATACACACGGAGGTCAAAGGTTGATCTCAGGTGCCTTCCTCAGTTTCTCTCTACTACGTTACTTATTTATTTAGACACAAGTTCTCTCTTTAGAGCTTATGAGTTTGTCTAGACTAGCTAGCCAGCTAGCCTGATGGTCCCTGTGAGACAAGATCCTTCTCTGTAGTCCAGTTTGGCCTAGAACTTCCTGTGTAGCCTTGCTTTAGACTCGCGGCTCACCTGCTCCAGCCTGGCCCAGCGCTCGCTGTGCAGGAGTGAGGCGGGACACCCTGCTGGCAGCCGGCAGACTGGCACTGACCCTCAGGGAAGCCGAGCCTGGCCCTGGTTTAGATTTAGAGAAGGGTCTTGTCTCACAAGAGGATCAGCAGGCAGAGTTGGCTCAGACGTGTGCCCACAGAAAAGGGATGGAAGGGAGATCATGAAGATTAAGGAAGGGCCTTGCTTTTTAATTTTTGTTATTTTAGAAACATTTATATAGGTTAACCATTTAAATTGTACAGTGAATGGATTTGGTGCAGTCAGCCTTCCATAGCCACAGCTTCTGCATTTATGGTTATAATTAACTCGACATGAGAAATATTCAGAAAAACAAAAACAAACCAAAACCAACCAGCCTGCCCAGCAGACAAAAAACTTCAACTGCATCTATGCTTTTTCTGTCATCTTTATTCCCCGAACAGTATAGCATAATGACTGTTTGCATAGCATATGTAAATACTTCATTTGTCAATGTCATAAGTAGTGCATTTATCATTATAAACGCATTTAAAATATATGGGAGGATTTGCATAGGTTACATGTAAACACTACTGTATTATTTTATGTTTCGGACTTGTGAATCTTTTCAGTTTTTGACTTCTTGGGGGTGGAGATAGGGTATGTTGTAGCCTGGGGACCATGCTCTAAGTGCCTTGGGATGACGTTGCATTCACGGAGTTGCACACCATCACCCTAGCCTGTTTATTTCTTTGTTTATTTGGTGTATGTGTGTGTCTGTTTCTATTCATGTGTTTGAGTGTGGCATGCACATGCCATCAGAAAATAAATTTTGGGGGCTGGGGAGATGGCTTGGTGGTTAAGGCGTGTGCCTACAAAGCCAAAGGATCCGTTTGACTCTCTAGGACCCACATAGGCGAGATACACAGGGAGCACATGCATCTGGAGTTCGTTTGCAGTGGCTAGAGGCCCTGGCATGCCCATTCTATCTCTCTCTCTCTCTCTCTCTCTCTCTCTCTCTCTCATAAATAAATTAAATAAATAAATAAATAATATTTTAAAAAAAGAAAATAAATTTTGGTGGTTTACTTCCATCTCTTGCACAGGGTCTGTCTGCCACTTGTTCACAAACTTCTGTGGCCTCCAGGAAGTCCTCCTGTCTCTGCCTCTTTTCTTGCTATAGAATCCTGCCACAGATTCTGCCTGTTTGTTGTTTTTACATGGGACCACACTCAGTTACTAAGAATTGCTCAGCAAGTGTTTTACCCACTGTACCATCTCCCCAGCCCGGACCACAGTCTGCTGCTGATCACAATCATTTCCTTGGAAAGAAGCTGTCCACCTTCTAGCCACAATCTCGCAACCCCCGCCTTCCCAGGGCCTGCAAACTTCCACCAGACTCTGTTTTTATAGCTTTGCTCTTCTGGAGGCTTCATGCAAATGGAATCATGCTGGTGTGTGGTCCTGTGTGACTGGCTCTTTTCACGTATCATTTCAAAGTTTATCTACATTGTGGTTTGAATTGTTTCCTCTGCCTTTACTGACGGGTATATTCTACTGCATGAAGAGATCTCTTAAAGTACTTGCCTCTTTACAGGATGACAGATGTTGAGACTGTCCCCAGTTTTTGCCTATGATACTCTTGCTATGAGCATGCGTGCATGAGCTTTTGTGTGGATGTAGGTTTTCATTTCTCTTGAGTATTTTATCTAGGGTAGAGTTGCTAGATCTGTTGTCTTCCTCCCTCCCTGCCTTAAATTTTTTTTAAAAAAGATTTTATTTAGAGAGAGAGAGAGGCAGGTAGTTAGAGAGAGAATGGGCATGCCTGGGCCTTCAGCTGCTGTAAAGGAACTCCAGACATATACGCCACCTTGTGCACCTAGCTTATGTGGGTGCTGGAGAATTGAACCTGTGTCCTTTGGCTTTGCAAACAAGCACCTTAACAACTAAGCCATCTCTCCAGCCCCCTCCCTGCCTTTTGCATTCTTTTGTGTTGCTCAGGATGGATTCAGGAGGTTCATACATGTTAGACACACACTGTGTCACTGATCTTCATTTCTGCCCTGTGTTGAAACTTCCGTGTTTACTTAGAAATATTATCACTAAGTGTGAAATGGTTTTAAGCTATAATTAATAGCCTAGAACTCCTAGTAACTTTTATTTGCCCTTACAAAAGCCTTTTACATTTTCTTTTTGGGACAGAATCTTTTGTGATTCAACAGATCTCTCATTATCATTAACAACATGCTTTTCTTTTTAACTTCAAATTAGTAAAAATTTATGAGCCTCATTCTCAATTTCTTTGGGTGTGAAACTTTAGACAATTTATTACATTTTTATTCTAAAAGTCTGATGGCATCTGACACTGTATACAGATGTTTATAAGTTGTATGTATGAATTTTAAGTAACTTTGAAGTGCTACACGAGATTACAGTTTCACAAACACAATCATCATACTATGATGTGCATGTTGTAAACTGTTCCCATTCTATTGGAATGCCAACTATTGAGATTTGTGACTTTATTTTTCTTATTATGTTATTATTAGGTTTTAACTAAATTCAAGGCATTTTTCCTTTAAAGATGAAAGATAACAAAGGTCAGAAAACTATTCTCTTCTTCATGTCCCTAGACATTTTCTCAGTCATCTTTATAGCTTGCTTCATTGTCAGAACATGGGATTACAGTCACTTGAAGGATAGAGTTTATATGCTTGGGTTTTCATTTGCTTCCTATAAGTCACTCTGAGAATACCTTTTAGCTGCCCCTGTTTTGTTCATGTTTTTCATCCTCTCATGATCTCTCCCTCCCCCTCCTCTTCTGTTTCTATCTGACATTGTGAAACAAAATGATGATTCATGGTGTGATCCTGTCTTTAAGTTTATGAAAGTATAACAGAATTTTTCATGGTTCCTGTTTTGTGTTGGTTTTCATTGAAACCACTCTTGAAGTTTCTCATATTTTTCTTGTTCAGAATTAAAGTAACTATTTGGCTCCAAGGTTTTACTCCTGTTGTAGTTACCTTCTCAGTGCTGGGACAGAGCCCCCCACCAGAAACTGATGATGAGGGGAGGTTTTTATTTTGGCTGGCCATCTCCAGGGTAATCTTCATGATGGCAGGGGAAGGCATGGCATGAGCAGAGGCTGGACATCACCTCTGCCACAGCAGATGGGAGACAGCAGCAAGAGAGAGAGCCAAACTCTGGCAAGGGGGAGCTGGCTGTAACACCTCAGAGCCCATCCCAACAACACAGTAAAATCCCACCACCCAGTGTGCTAGAGACCAAGAGTTCAAACAAATGAGTTTATGGGGGGCATCTGACTGAAACTACTACAACTCCCCTCCACTCTCTTCCTCATTATTTTTATTTGCATTTCTAAATTATAAAGTCATGTGCTACAATTTTACACTGTAAGATAATGCATATTTTGGAAGGATAGCACTATAGAGTAATATAATAAAGGGAACTGTTTCTTGCTATGTGATAGATACTTCACATTCCAAGTGCTACATTCTACAGCAAACACTATTTCCTGTGTAGCATCCCAGAAATTTAATATGTTTAATACATTATCGTCACATGTTTTTTTTAAAGAAATACTGTTATTCTGTATAGTATACATGATTCCAACATTTTACCCTTTTCCCCTTCCACTCATAACTACCATTGGATAGCGATGTACTGATTTCGGCTTTTCCGTTTGCCTTGGCCGCCAGTGAACTCTGGACAATTGGCAGTTGCCAGGAGTCCGGAGCTCATTTCAGGTGTCTGCTCTAGCTCTCATTTCCTGATTTAACTTTTTTTTTCCTCTCCTTTTCTATCTTTAACTTTTCAAAAAGTTTTTTTTTTTTTCGTCCTTTCCTCTTTTGTAACTTGAACAATCTTACTGAACGGGAGGATAACAGTTTTGTTGAACAGAGCGGGCATGTTTGACCTTACAGAGTCACTAGTGTTACACTTGTAATGTGTGTATGATTTTAGCTTTCTGAATATCTAGATACCAAAGTATTACTTAGGAAATTGCTTTTAAACATGTAGTTATTACCAAAGCACCCCAGAAAGTAAATGTCATTCAGAAACTTTGAAAGCTTTTTTTTTTTTTAATCTGAGAATACTTTTAAAAACATGATTTCATAGTTGGAGCGTTTTAGATAATTTTGAAATCTGGGAAATTTTCTTTACAGACAGTGCCTGCTTGTGCAACTGCCTTTCTTGTTGATGTAATCACGTTGGGATTTTTTTTTCCCTTTGGTGCCAAATTAAAATAGAAAAAAAACCCCACTTTTTTAGGGGTCATTCTTTTAGACTACGATGTTTTGCTTTACATTTGGTATATGTTGATTATATTACTCTAGGGATGATTGATCTCCAGATGCATATATGATGCATGTATGATGCTTGTGTGAAACTTGCATGATGCATGCTTCCTTTACACATGGGCTTCCAGGTAGGCAATCTCTAGAGTTTTTGTTTATCCACAAAAGAGGTCCCTGCACATAGGCCCCTCTTTGTTCCCTATTGTGTGTAGACCTTTGCAGTAGAACAACATCCATTCTCTTAGCAGAGGGTTTGGCTCTGGGATAGATCTATTTTGAAAATGAGTTTGTGGTTAGTTTTAATTGAATCAAAAGTTACTTCGTGGTTCTCTGAGCTACCAGTGGCACTTCAAGTTAATTATGAATGTTGTGGTGAGCTTAATTTATGTTTAGTTATAGTTCTTGGTTGTGATCCTTCTAGAGGACTTGGTGGTGGTCCTTCTAGAAGGCAATTGAGTGAAATGGCTAGTCTCTAACTGTCAAGTGACTTTAGTGTTGGGGCCCGTAGTTACTGAGCTAAGAGATGTCAAACTAAAATGATTGCTCTTACATGCTTCTGTTGCTAGTGGTCCATGTCACCAACTGTGTGTTTTATGGCTCCAGTCAGTTAAGTTACATAATATTCATCAGTCATCCATCCATCTGCTCATCTGCCTTTTCTTTCATAGACAAACCTTTGAAACACCTTCTAGTCCTACTATCTTGACACTACTTTTCCAGTTGTGCCCGGTTTAGTGGCGAAGCTCCGTGCTCCCATTGTTAGAATCATTTGTAACCTTACTGAGTTCCTCTTCACAAGTCTTCATTGCACATTTGTTTATCAGTTCACACTGGCAGTGCTTTCTTTTGGTTACTATTGTCTGTTGACTCATCGCATGCTCTTCACTTTATTGCTACACTTAACCATTTCTTTCCTTTTTTCACTACTCACTTTCTTTCCTACGCTCTAGTCTTAACTTGTTTACCAGGTGTCACTCCTTAAATCGCCTTTCTTTTCACTTTGTACTCCCTCTCCCCACCTCTGTAACTAATTGCTGATGACGCCTAACTCTATCTCTTTGCTGTGCACTTCAGTTGTTAGCCCACTTGTCAGACTTTAAAATTCCACAGTCTTGTTTGCGTAATCTTGCCTATATACTCAAACCAGGGTGACAACTGTCATTCTTGAATATGTTCCTTCCACTACACTCCATATGCAATTGCATACCAACTACGATTGCCCCCTTGTTTTATTTTCACTGTTTTTTCTTTTTTGTAATGCTTATTATTATTATTATTAAACACAGTGTTTTATATGGATACATGATGTGTTGGTACTCCCTTTTCCCTCGGCCCTACCCCCATTCTGTTTGGGATGCTCCTCAGTGGGGTTGTAGGAATTCCCCATAGGGCTGTAGTTTATGCATTGTGGAAGCAGTAGTTAGTTATTTTTTGGGGGTGAGGGAATGCCTCTGGGCATTGTGTCTTAATCTGTAGCTCTTACAAACCTTCTACCCCCTCTTCCACAAAATTCCCTGAGCTGTGGTGGGTGAGTTTTAAGTCGACTTCAGTGATGAGCTCTTAAGAGCCTCTGGATCTCTATGTTTTTGGTAGGTGTTGGTAGGTCCTTAGGGTCTGTCTCCTACACCCTAGTGCTGATTATCAGGATCAGCATGGAAGCAGCACTCTTGCTCGTCTCCCCAATTCCTCTGTGGCTTCAGCTGTGGCTTGACTGAAGTGTGAGGGGTGGTTTATCCCTTCTGGTCTCACTACCTTCTGATAAAGAACAACAGATTCTCCAATGGAGAGTGAGGTCAGCGTAGTTTAAATGGGCTAAGCATTATTAATTTAGGGAGAATTTGATGTATGTAACCCCTCTTTTAGCCAAAGACTAGTGAGAACTTGACACTGGAGACCATAATCTTTGTCTCCATAGGATTCTGATCTGGTTCCCCATTCCAGATATGGGTTCCTTTACACTGAGCAGATCTCTTAGCCAATCAGAAAGCTATTGGTTACCCACAGGCTGTGCACCACTATTGCACTGGTGTGTACATCGTGTCAGGGTGTTTGCTTCTGAGTAGCTTAGACCTCTGGTTGCTCAAACCATTGTTGGTCATTTTTCCCAGTAGCTCATGCAGTGCTTTGCTGCACTAGACAGGCCAACTCTCTGGGGACTGGCTTTCTTCCGATTCCATCCAGGTCTCTCCATGCTCTGTCAGCAGCATATGGTGTCTTCAGCAATAGGGTCTTAGCTTTTGCCTCAGGCAGGTAATCAAGTGTTTTGACAGAAAGCTGTCTTGATTCGGGGACCTCGTAGGTCTCTCTGATCAACAGCTCATTGTGGGGTAGCAACCGATTTCTGGTACTGAGAGTTACAGGTCAGAGACAGGAAAAAAATTCTTTTAAGCTTAGGCTTCATCCCACCCTCACCAGAGCCCAACTTTTCAGGTGCTCCCCCCAAACTCCTTTTGAGGGTTATGTCTTTTAGGCTATCTCCCGGGATTAAGGTTTCTACGGTATCAGCTCATTTTGGATTTAATTTTGTGTTTGTTTCCTCCTTTTCTTACCCTTCCATCCCTATTGTCTGGGCCTATCAAGTATGACAGCAACTCAAGCCAGTCCAGGTTTGGAACCACAGAAAAGTGACACTGTATGGTGTTTGTCTCTCTGTGATTGTGGTATTTTCACCATGTCTTGAGTCTTGAAGCCATATAAACAAGATGATAAGTGCAGTGTTAGGGCTGCCTGCCAATGTTGCTGTCTGAGTTTCTGTGGAAGAAGACAGACATTAACTGAGCTTTACGATGTAAAGGCAAACTTTTCAGGGAAGAAATGTCTGCAAACAAATCTGAGGAACATATTGGGCATGAGGTATAAAACATTCATATGGGCAGGAGAGAGAATGGGTGCTCCAGGAGAGCTTTCAGCTTGTTCCCCAGACAAAGCAGGAGGCATTAAGATTTTGAAAAACAGTTTCATGAACGAAGTATGCTAGGCTTAAATAGGAAGGAAGAGAGGAAGGAAGGAAGGAAGGAAGGAAGGAAGGAAGGAAGGAAGGAAGGGAGGGAGGGAGGGAAAACTAAAGGGGTCTTGATCATTATCTTCAAAGAGAGGAAGGCTCATGTTCTGACACTGAAAAATTTGTCCTGTGATCAAAGAAGCTAAGGCATGTCACAGAAGTATCATGTCCTCTATCTTGATATAGAGAACAAATTTTGCTGTTTGATGTATGGAGGAGCAGTCCCCTATTGTGTTGGTTGTTCAGATAGGAATTTGAAAGTCCTTGCCAATGACATGTATCATTACAAAAGATAAATTAAAGCAACACTGCCTTCCGCCCCCACCACGGCACCGTAAGAATATCTCTGGCTTAACATTGGGGAATTTCAGAAGCTTTAGAGTTGTAACTACAGCTTGAAAAATATTTGTAAGAATATGCATGCAACTTAACAGTCAATACCTAACTTCCCCTTTTCATGTATTTTCTCAGCAGGTACCATATCTACCATTTGTACATTTCTCTACTAATATTATTAGATCATAACTTTTTGAGAAATTGCCAGAAAAATACACCTCGTCTTAATATTCCATAAAATATATCATGACTTACAGATTTGAGGCAGGAAGGCATACCACTATGAGTATGTTTTAATATTTATTTTCTTAAAGTCTGGTCTCATGAAAATTGCTAAGTAAATACTTATTTTAATAACTGTTATTATTAGGGGTTTACATGAAAGTCTGCCAACATGGTCCCAATATTTATATTGTAGAGCAAAATATTTTGAAAAGAACTTCTCTTCAACTGTGATCTTTGTTAACTGAAATTCCAAATATACTAGAGTTGTTTTCAATTATTGTAGTTGAAATAGTTTCTGTTGCCAATCTTTTATTTTCTGTTTTTTTTTTCTTAAATCAGAACTTGTTAGACAAAGAGTAACGATGTGAGATTAATTAGTAAATAGAATAAAACACTGTTCTTTGGAATTGGGAAAGTTCGGTTAACAAAGAGCTATGTACTTATATGTTTGGAGAGTTTACATCCTAAGATATCCTCACTAGTGATAACAAAACATTATTAAAATTATTCCTTAACTCTGAAATGATTATGAATTAGGATTTTATGCTTTTATTAAGTGGTAGCAAGCTACTTTTAGAGTCTAAGCTTGTCATATGCCTTTAGTAAATTCAATTGAGTTAGTTATTAAGGGAAGAAAACCTCAAAGAAGACTTGAGTAGTATTTCCATGAATAAAGGTAGTTAATCTGTGATTGGTTGACGTTAAGCTTTCAGATTTATAGGAATCTTATCGCTGAGGAATCTTGACACAGGCAATGCAGGTGTTTACATGAATATAAAATAAGGAACTATATTTAGTGCTAATTACAATCTAGTATGGTATCCAAAACCTGTTTATCACTGACTAGAACTTATTTTCAGTTAACGAGATCTCAGACAAGATATAGAGAGTATGTCGTTTTTTTTTTTAATAAAAAGGTTATTCCCTCAGTTACTATCTGTGTATTAGTTAGCCGCTTTTGATTCCGTTAAAATGGTGTTACAGGGCCTGGGCATTTAGCTCAATGGCTGGTCAAGTGCTGAGTATCCATGAGGTCTTGTGGACAATTTCCAAGGCTGTTCTCAAATTCACTATATATGCTTGGCTGGTCCCAACCTCAAGATCTTCCTGCCTCAGCTTCCCAAGTGCTGTGATGACAGGTATGTGCCCCCATGTCTGGCTTGGTTTTTTCATTCTGGCTAACTTTCCTTAAAATGTAAACTAATTATACAAACACCCAGAATGGTGACCCAGGAGATTTTACAGGTATGGGTTTAACATAATGAGTGCATCCGCAGGTCACGTGCATTTATTATGCTTCTGGCTGTTTCTTGATGTGGTTCTTGACATTATTTAGATACCTGGATCTTTCTAGCAATTTTCTTTTAACTATTGGCTAATCTGACATCATTCTATCCATAATCTCAGGGGCAAAATTAATGTAGTGGAAGGATTTTGAGGAGCTTTCTTAATTTCTGAAGTGTACGTTTGCTTTTCTTCCTCTCAAATGAACTGCTGCTCCTTTCCAACTTGTTATGGGAGTTACAACAAAGTGTGTTGAGAGATTGACTGTCACACATGTACCCCTCCTTCACTCTCAAACACTCCATAACTTCTCATCTCCTTATCCTTTAACCAAGAAAAACAAAAAGAACACAATCTCCCCAGCTTATGAGGAAGGAAAAAAAAAAGTAGGGTGGTTGCTTTTCTTCTGACAACAAACTATGATTCCTTTTTGCACTTGGGGAATCATTTTTAGTGTTTAAAAATTTTTAAAAATATTTTATTTTTATTTATTTGAGAGAGAGAGAGAGAGAGAGAATGAGAGAGAATGGGCATGTCAGGGCCTCTAGCCAGTGAAAACAAACTCCCCATGTATGAACCGCTATATGTATCTGGCTTACATGGCTACTGAGTAATCAAACCTGCATCCTTAGGCTTTGTAGGCAAGCGCCTTAACCATTAAGCCATCTCCCAAGCCCAAATTATTAGAATTTTGATGCTGTATTTTACACTGTATTAACCTCTCTGAGAAGATTATATATATAACTGTGTAATGAGTGTGCTTTCAAATCATATTTTGTTTAATCTGAAAAGATTTGCCCTTGTTTAATAATTTTCTCCCTCTTTCTGTGTTTTCATAGACAGCACTTGAGGTTTTACAAGGAGTCTGTCAAAACAGAAGTCTCTGTTTTATTTTATCCCTCCTTTGGTCCTTTGGTTTATTACTTCAGCAAAAATAATAGTAGATTGTCCAGGAAAATTGGGGTGCAGGGAACTGAAATATATGACAAAAGTTAAAGGTAATGTGTGAAGCTGGGCATTGGTGGCACATACTTATAATCCCAGTCCTCTTGTGGGGCTGAGGCAGGAGGATGGCAAGTTTGAAGTCAGCCTGGGCTGCACAGTGAGACTATCTCAGAATGCAACCGAAAGTTGCTGTATCGCCAAGGGCTTCTACTTCTTTAGAAAATGGTGGCGTCCAGAAAGTGATGTTCACCACTTCAAGCGGGTGTTCAGATTTCCATATACCAGAAAGGGTAGGAATATAATATTTTTTAAGGGGACCACAAGTATCCAAGAGTAAATTCAAGACCCCCCCCCAAATACTGCTTATGATAAAACAGGAAGGGAATGATTTTTGACTTTCTCCTTTGGGTGCGCAGGTTACTCTAGGTTATTTTGCTGGAAATTTACCATTTTCCATTGATTTTCTAAATAAGTCCATTCTGTTTGAGTTCTGTTGAGGCTGGTCCTGGGGCTATATTAATGTCTGCACCGTTGTATCCTTCTTTATAAACACTTGTCTTTGTGTATGTGTTTGTCGTGTGTACATACAATGCATGCACATGTGTGTAGTTGCGTGCTCTCTGTGTTCACTCATGGAGGTCAGAGTGGAATGGAGAGCTCATCCTCTATTGCTCTTCCACTTGTTTCCTTGAAACAGAATCTCTCACCAAATCTGGACTGCCATAATTTTGGTCATTCTGGCTGGCCAGTGGGGCCAGTAATTCTCCTGTCTCTGCCTACTTTATATGGGTGCTAGGGATTGACTCAGCTTCTCATGCTTAAGTGGCAAGTGCTCTTACCCATTGAGCCGTCTCCCTAGCCCTAGTGTTGTATTTTTCTACACACGTTTACAAGTCACATTTTGCACATAGCATCGAGTCTGTGACATTTATGTCTGGCTGCATTTGTGGTTTAGTTATTTATTTTCTTCTTTCTGAAAAAAGCACAGCATGTTGTGTCCCATATGACTCTAACTTATCTTTACATTTATATTTGCTAAGCAGGAAAATAAATGTGCATAAAAGACATGAGCCCACAATTCCTAAAACAGGTCCATATGTGGAAGGAAAGCAAAATCCTATGTAACCAGATATGAAATTGACATCCAAATTACAGAGTTTCATCCATACTTTCAAAACTTTTAAAAAAGGAATTGGATTTTTTTTTTTTATAAAATAGAAAGGCATTCAGAATGCATAATATTGAATTTGACCAATAAGAATTTAAAAACCAAATTACAATGTGATGTTACTTACTTCTGAAAACTGCTAATTGTCTAATAATCATAATCCCAAAAGCTTGAAATTGGAAGAATTATGACAACTGTAAGATAAGAATTGTGTGAAATTTTATATTTGGTTATTTCTATAGTGGTGTTTAATTATCTTTTTTAAAAGATATTTTATTTATTTATTTATTTGAAAGAGAGAGAGAGAGGCAGATAGAGAGAAAGTGGGAATGGATGTGCCAGGGCCTTTGGCCACTGCAAACTAACTCCAGACGCGTGCGCCCCCTTGTGCATCTGGCTTACGTGGGTCTTGGGGGATCGAACTGGGGTCCTTAGGCTTCACAGGCAAATGCCTTAACTGCTAAGCCATTTCTCCAGCCCCTGTGTTTAATTGTGTTTTTATGTTTTACTTTTTTTAAAAAATGTACTATGTTGCCAGGCATAGTGGCACACGCCTTTAATCGCAGCACTCGGGAGGCAGAGGTAGGAGGATCGCTGTGAGTTCGAGACCACCCTGAGACTACATAGTGATTTCCAGGTCAGCCTGGGCTACAGTGAAACCCTACCTCGAACCCCCCCCCCACAAAAGTGCTATGTCATAATTTTTAGTCTACTATAAATGCTGATTTTATCTCTGTATCATTAAATGGCGACAATGAATTTAACTCTAATTGGCATAAATTTTCCTGAAGCTCTGGGCATGCCAATGATTTGGATTTCTCTTTCCAAGTAACATTTAGCTTTGAAGATGTTATGAAGAATTATTTTTGCCTATTTTAATCTCAGTGCATGCTTTTATATGTTAACCACAAGAGAATCACATCTGTAAAACATAAAGACCTTAGAAGTTGTTTAGTTATAAAGTATTTGCTGTGAACATGCTTTTGAGCTCAATGGCTTCAAAGTTCACCTCTGTATTCTTCCCTGGGTTTTTTTCACTTTGGTCTGAAAAGTAGAGAAGAAATGTAAACATTTAGGTAAATCATGGGAACTTGTTCCTATCAAATGGTGCTTTGCAAGGGTTGGGGATGTGGCTCACTGGTAGAATCTACATGGTCTGGGATTATGCCACACCCCCTACATTAAAAAAAAAAAAATGGCCAAGGAAGAAACTATGGCAGTGATGTGATTGTAGGTTACTCACAGATGGGCCCTACTTGGGCAGAAAATGGGAAGCCGTGATAAAGTTGGCTGCCAGGCATGGGAATAGAAGAAAACAACTCTTTAAAAAAAATTATGTCAAAACAGTATTCAGTGTTCCATCTCATTGAATAATTGAATCAACACATCTTCATAGATGGCACTGTGCCGCGCACACTGTGGGGGTGCATTTCTCTCGTCCTCTGAACTTGGCATCCTTACGTTTTACCTGATTAAATACATGGTAACAAGACCTGGGTCTGCTTATTCTGTTTTATCCCATATAGAATAGTTCTCTGTCAGGCATCCATCCACTTCATAAGATTTAAGAAAATTAGTGGTATAGTTCTGCATACCCCTGCTCAACTTGAAATGTTCTGAAGCATCTATGTTTTTCCCACCAGCCGCCAGTGATTTGCGTGAGGTGTAAGAGTGTGATAAGGGCCTAAGTGTGGGAAAGTTAAAGCATTGTTTCAGTTAGCTCACTGAGATGTTATTGGGCTCCTCCAGGGCTGTCTGCTATTTGGACAGCGAAGCAATGATTAGAATGGCAGAACAGTATGATTGACATTCTTCCATTTTTATAGTCCTTTTTTTTTAAAAAGTGATTTTTTTTTTTAAGGTTTAGAGAAACTTGATTAGATTAAGAAAAGGAAAGAGAAGAAAGTGCAGAGAGCTCCTGCCATGTGGAAGGCAGGAAGGGGCAGAGAGCCATGTGGGAGAGTAGGCACCCCCACATCCCTGGTTGGGCTAGGATGACCAGGACTTACCAGAGTCATGATGTGGAAATTCAGGATAGATGGACAGCCAGAGTTAAAATGATTTTTTTTTAAACAATGATGTTCTGAACATACACCACATTAACCAAATATAAGATCTGTGCTCTCCCTCAGGGTACTTTTCCTCTTTATTGTAGTGTCCCTTTATCCTCTGTCATAAGAATAAAAAAAAATGAAATGATTTTGCAAGTAAAGGAAACCTCTCACGCATAAAAATTCAAACTGAGAAAACAAATATATCAGGGGTGGCTTTTAATTTGGCAGTCTTCTACATTACAAAGAGTTTTCTGATTATACCTTAAATAGACAATGTCTTTAGTGTGCTGAGAGTCAAATCAAAGAATGTTCCAAGTTTTAAAGGATTTAGAAAGAAAGGACACACTGGCTCCTAGTATTCGTATGTAAATGATGCTTTATACATATGGTTCACGATCTGGTGGGTTAGTATACGAATTGGTGAGTTAATCGTGTTTGTCGATGTTAGAGAAATAGGCAAGATGGCTAAGGGCTTAGTTTATCCTTGCTATAGCATTTCATCCAGCCATTCTGTTTTCTTTTCCTTCATCCTCTCTCCCATATTAGTGGTTGGAAAGGAAAGCTAAATTTCATCCTAAGTAACACACTCTGTGATCAGAGAGGAAGCTATGGGAGAATCCTAAGTTTTAAATTTCTTTTTCCCCCTTCTCATTCTAGGCCTTAGTAGCTTTCAAGTTTAGATCACCTATTTTCACTAAAATAGGATCTTATTTTTGTTTTGCTTTGTTTTTGAGACAAATTCTCATTATATATACTAGGTTGGCCTCAGCCTTAAGATCCTCCTGACTCAGCCTCCTGAGTGCTCGCCTAATTGGTATGGGCCACCATGCATGACTTAAAATAGGTCATAAGTAAAATGAGTGTTTAATTGAATACTTAAAAACTACAGAATGTAAGCCGGGTGTGGTGGCGCATACCTTTAATCCCACACTCTGAAGGCAGAGATAGGAGGATCCCCATGAATTCAAGGCTACCCTCAGATTGGAATTCCAGGTCAGCCTGGACTAGAGTGAGACCCTACCTTGAAAAACAAACAACAACAACAAAAAACCTACAGAATGTGTAGTGGCCATTTCTGTGACTTGTGAATCTGCTCAAATGAATCATTTTCATAGCTCAGAATGTTTGTAAGATCCTACAAAGTCATGCTTTTTCTTCAGATTGCCTAGTACCTATGCCACATAATAGATGCCTAGTTGTAATGTTCATGGACCGTATTGTTTAAGTGCCTGTTGCAGTCAGCACGTACCGTGTGACAAGCACTCTTCTCTATGCTTCTTTATTTCAACATGACTGTGCCACGTGGGGTACTGTGAAAATACTCACTGTATAGACACATGGTCAGAACCAAGACAGATTAAGTCCTGCCTAAGGTCGCAGATGACAAATTGACCTGAGACTTTTCCCTCTGTTGTCACTGACTCATTCAACATCTTCCCTGGCCTTGGCTTCCGTTCTCCTCTCAGTGACACACCAGCTTCCCCCTCCCACCTGCCATTCCTGCATTCCACAGGAAAATGTAGTGTTCCTTCATTCCGTTTTAGTTCCCTGCGAGCACTTTACCCCAGTGATCTAGTCCTCACTTGGTTTGAAAATTTATTAGGCACAAAGGGAGAGACCTCATGCAACTTTGAGATAAATGATTGTGTTTTAATGTTAAAATTTAACTTTGCAATATTTACTCAACTGTCAGTGAAATAATAAATCTTCTTCCTCACTTCATAGAAGGGCAGCACTTTCTTTTAAATGTTAAAGTATGACTTAAAAATACAGTCATATTAGCTTTTCCTGACAGAAAGTTAAGATTGAGTCAGTTATATCAGGATGTCTCTCTTTCACTGGGGGAAATCGGCAAGATATATGGAAATCTTAGAGTAACTGGTGTCTCTCTAGAAAATGCAAAGTTGGCTATAAACCAGCTCTAGAATTTTGTCCTTGAAGGCTGAATTAGAGTAAATATTTTGGTAAACTTGCAAATATGTCAGTTTATCAAAATCATGTCTTGCCCTTCAATTACAAATGTATATATTATGGGTGTAGATTTTTAATATTGTATTTGTTTTGGTCTTGGCAAAAATATTTATTGGCTAAGTGTTTATCATTCTGTAGCTCACTTGAGGGACAAATCAATATTGTTTTTCTTGCTTTCAAGGAACTCATCTTCTATTGGGGTTAGAGTGAAGGTTCAACCAAATACACAAGCAACCTGTAGAGCAAACCAGGCACCATGTGAGTGCAGTACAGGAGGGCTCACAGAAGAAAGGAGACAATCTTCTCCAGTAGGTGGCTTCAGGGCAAGCTTTGCATAGAGTGGACACTGGGCTGGACCTCAATGGGCTAGGTAAACTTTGGGTGGACAGAAGATACAGGGAAGGTATTGTTTAAGAGTGTACAATCCTACTAATTAAAAAAAAAAGCTTTAAGAAACTGTAGGGGAAAGTTATTTTTAAAACTGTAGTATAGTAAAACTGTAATAGTATTGTGAGAAAAATAGTGTCTGGTATGCACACTGAGGCTCTGCTATGGTTTTTAAAAAAGGTGCAGTAAAGTTGATTGCTTCCTCTCTATTCTCTTCGTCGTCCTCCTCTTTCTTCCTCCTTCACTTCATCTTTCTCCTTCTCTGCCTCTTCCTTTTTTCTCCTTCTTCCTCTCCCTTCTCCTCTTCCTCCTCTTTCCTCCCTTTACAGCGCAGTGCTAGGGATCAAACCCTTGGCCTTGCAGATGTGAGGAGAGTGCTTGACAGTAAGCGATGTTCCCAGCCCAAGACGTGCTTCCTAGTACTAGAACCATTAGCCACATGTATCTACCTAACATTCAAGATTAAAGATAATCAGAATTTAGTTCCTCAGTTTTATGAGCCATCTTGAAAGTGATCAGTGGTTATACTATCTGCTGGATGGATCATAAGAGGTACAGAACATTCCCTCTCACACCAAGTCCCATTTAACAGTACAACATGGAGAATCATTAGAGAGGGTGTTAATGAGAGTAGAAACCGTGTTTGAATTTTCAAGCTAAAATCAGATTTCCTCCTCCTCCCCTCGACTTTCTTCTGTCATTATTACTTTGACGTTGAATGGTTCTGTGGACTAAACAGTTTGCCAGTGTAATATACTTTGTGTATGTTTTTCTAAAATGTCATATTTAATTATTTTAGGGTAGCCACTCATACTAGTTTCATAGTCAAGAAAATAGAAAGTGAGGTGAAATAAGTAAAATTTTCCTTAAATAGTAGCTTTTGAAGCAAATTCAGTTTGGTTTGTTAGGCTAATGGGATACAGGAGATAATTTGTTGATAAGATTAGAAGCAGAAAGGGCATGAAGTAATCCTATTAGGCGGCGACAGAGAAGCAAAGGAGGCTGAAAAATGTTTTAAAAGATTTTGATATTTAGTTCTTTTTGATGATCCCAAGTTGTTTTGAAATTTCAGGATTCATTTCTAGCTCACATAGCGAGTGTGTACATGACAATGATTTAGTAATTCAATAACTATTGTGTGGTTGTATGCTGTATGAGGGACTGTTAGAATCTCAGGTTCCATCAGTGAACTAAATAGAGTATGGCTATTTTAGGAATGGCTTCACTGATGTCATGAATATTTTATGACATAATATCCCTTTTTAATAACAATCAGTGACAAACTTTTATGCAATCTATTTGTGTTTATTTTTAAAACTGTGTAGCTGGTATTAACCCCTAACAAGCTGTAGACATGCCAAAAGTATGCATAGATATTAAAAATACAATATAGTTGACTGCTCAAAATGATGTATTTTTAGAGCTTCTGTTCATTTCTATAAAAACATATGGATGCTCAGTACAGCCTTGGTTCCTGAAACCCTCCATGCGGCCGCTCCTGGTGTCATGGGTAATTGCAGGAATGTCTTCATTATTCTGTGACTGTAACAGTTCAGTTCTCAATGAATCTTTGTTGCCACTAATGAGCAATTATATGGTGCCGGTGACTGACTTTCTTGATAAGAGTGTTTGCTCATGGGTCCCAGGAACATTTCACACAGCAAAATCAAAGCTCAGGCATAGGTTCCAGGGTTACATGGTGAGATAAGTGTCTGAGATGAAATGACTGTATGGGTCTTTGACTTCAAAACATCACTCTTTCTAACTGGTCTCAAGAGAAAGACAATATTGTAGGGCTGGAATGAAATCAGGTAAACAACTAATCTAGTTTAGACATAAAGTCAGTCATTATTTTCTTATAATTAGTAAGTTTTCTGTGTTGTTTGGAGAGTATACTAGTAGAAATGATCTGACTCTTAATTTCTAATGAGACCTCGTAAAGGATTAAAGCTCTTGCCATCATGAACTACTGTCTTTCATATAAGAGTGGTGCTGATTGCAAAATAGTTATAATATATAATAGTTATATATATAATTATATATATTATAATATTATTATATAATAGTTATATATTATATAATATATATTATATAATAGTTATATATATATATTATATAATATATAATATAATATATATATATATAGCACAGCTAAAGAGGGGCAGATGATGGCCCTCTATGGGAATAGGCATAGATATGGAAAGGTATAATATAACCAATGTCAAAAAAGTGTATGCTCTACACAGTATTTTATAACCACACTTAGGCTGTATTTAAGTTTTTAAAATTAGTTTCCTATTTTTCAATATTCGTTTTTATAGCATGTTCTTTTGAAATATTTATTTACCACTTAAGTGTTTCTTTGTGGGTTTTTTTTAAATAGGAATAGAGAGACTTAGGCATTATTCATTTTGGTATTTTTAAATAATTTACTTTTGTTCATTTCCAACCTCCCCTCCTATTCTTACCCACCTGTCCCTCAATTCCACTCCACTCCCAGCATCTTCTCCTCTTCTGTTCTTTACGTTTGCTTTTGGTTACAGTTTAACCTTTATAGATTTTTGTCTGCACTTGCTCCTCTATATATACATACCTAGAGACATTTAATAACATATGTTTAATCTACTAATTAATGACAGACTTTATACCTACAAATGCTTTTTTTGTACATTAACAAAAATAGTCACTCATCTGAGTGATCAATATGAGCGTTGTAATTTTGATCACTGTTGTAGTTAATTTTTAAAAAATGAAATCAAATTGTACAAATCTCATGCTAATTATAAAGGCACCCCAAGTAATAGCCTAAAATGTTGCAGTAGTAATACTAGGAGGGTATTTTTTAGCCTCTAAATTGTGAGTTTTATTAAATATTAATTTTATGTGAATAAATATTAGAAATCAGCAGAGTAGTTTTAAAAAAAAACTTGATTAGTTTGTGAACATTCCATATTTTAATCTTCAGGTTAAAACATTGTCCTACTCAAATTCGGGATGTGAGTTGCACATTAAACTCCAGGCTCTGTTAATTTGTTATGCAGAGCTAGAGATGACAAAACATTAAGAGTCCCCCTTGCATGTGGTCTAGCTTCAAACATGATGTCAGACAGCTGCTTAATGTGTCGTGGCACATGTCACTCACCTCCATAGCACGTCAAGTGTCCCTCCTGACAAGACAGGCGGGGTCCATGGCGGCTTCTTTTGCACGAATATAGCTTTGATCCACCCTACGGCTGTCAGGTAGTGTATTTTGGGGAGCTGATGACTGTAGTTGTTCCCCTCCTACAGACTAGGTGGGATCGCTCAGCCGCTGGCAAGATGGGTTGACGCTTCAGTGAATGCGCGTCAACTGATTTTATAAGCATTCCAAATAATTTGATGCCACACAGTGTCACGGTAGTAGATGACAATAGGAGTAACTGGACTCCTTGAAAAAAGAGAGTAGCTGCAATAACATGGTGCTTATTTAGACACAAAGTTATAACTTAAATAAGCAGGAATTACTGGTTACAGAGTAACTTATGGGAACAAAACGGCTTTGTCTGTGAGTCCTTTAGAAAAGTTTACCATTGACTAACCCTGTATTGTCGAGGCCTGTTTTTATTGAGGGCTGATTTGCAAGACCATCTGGCTCTTCAAAACTTCTGAGACTTTCAGAGATGAAAATGATTTTCTGTGGTGGCATTAACTTTAAAATAGAATGGCACCACCATTTGTGCAGTAGATAATCTACCTAAAAAGATATTTTTTATTGAGAATTTTCTATTGGTTTTAATTTTTATGTGAAAAAATGTCACATGCTATGGTGAAGTTTTCACCAGGTTTCTATTTAAGAAGAGGCTTAAACAAAGCATTTTATTCTACACTCTAATATCTCTCAAGTCCCTCTTGTAGATCTTTCCAAAATATCATCTGTAGATCTTTCTAGAATATTATCTGTAGATCTTTCCAGCTTATTCCTACACATAAAGTTATCATTCTCTACTTTTTGACATATGCATACCTTGTCTGTCTATATGCATTAGAGATTGTTCTATGATAGGACTCTACCATAATGTACTTACACATTTTCTGTTGATGGACATTTAGGTCATTTTAACTCCTTGCTCTGTCACATAAGGCTTACCTAGCGTTCTTGTAGACATGTTTACAAATTCCTCTGGATATAATTTCTCAGTCAAAGGTTATATGTAGTATCATATTTAGTGAGTTTGTTAAATTATCATCTGTTTCCAAATTTGGTAGACTCTAATAAACTTCAGGAAATACAGTGGTTTCTATCAATCCCAGGAAGTCTTCATTATGTTAACAGTGATCTGATTTTCCTGTGAGCTGTCTAATGCACTGTCTAGGTTCACTCCTTATAAAGAACTTTAGTGGAAACGTTTTTGGGAAGAAACAAAGATAGTAAGTAGAGCTTAATGGCTAGAACACACATATGAGGATAGTAAAGACACAGAATCTATCTCGGGGGTTAAAAATAAGGAAAAGTTAGCCGGGCATGGTGGCGCATGCCTTTAATCCCAGCACTCTGGAGGCAGAGGTAGGGGGATCCCTGAGAGTTTGAGGCCATCCTGAGACTCCATAGTGAATTCCAGGTCAGCCTGAATCAGAGAGAGACCCTACCTCGAAAAACCAAAAAAAAAAAAAAAAAAAAGGAAAAGTTGTTGTGCATATCTTTTGGGAAGCCATAGGTGTGTTTCATATGGCAAATTTAGTGGCTAGATGTGCCTGCTGTTAGTGAAAGCTAATATGATGAGGGAGTTGAAGTAGGATTGGGGTGAGTTTACAGAGAATTCTAAATGATATATTAAGCAGGCAGATGGCAGGAACAAGGTTGAGATTTGAAGCAATTTAGGTATGATTTTGTTAGCTCTAAGCATCGGAATAACCCTAGGTTTAGTATTACATTCAGAACCATAGCTTTCCTCCTGGGGTTAGTTGGCCCTTTTCTTGTGTCCACCTGGTGTTCAATTCCTTAAATACATATTCAGATTATAGGGACAGTGCCCTTTTGGGAGGAGTACCTGTTTTTTGTTTGTGAGTAAAAATACTACTCGTGATTCTGACATTTTCGTTGCTCTTGGTCAAATATGTATTTCAATTTTGTCTTTTATTCTCTAAACCTAGAGCTGAGGGAAAGTCGGCAAAACCTTTGGAAACCCTTTCCGAACCTGATTTCCAGAGCCCTGTGGTTACGTGGCTGCATATCCCATGTGCCTGAGTTGTCAGTAACATCTGGAATTTTGAGGCTTGGCCGCCCGAGATTATTTCACTCTTGCTTGATGTTGCGTAGTTCTTAGGAAGGATATGGTTTGGAAACATTAACTTGTCTTGGCATTACTTTTAGTCACCTAATAAAGTGTTCTCAGAAGCCTTAAATATTTCAGGGTTGTTGGAGGCTGACCCCTACACCTGGCTCGCTAATTCAGAGGTGGATCAGCTGGCGTGACTGCCCCTGAACCCCTTCCTCATCCACCCACTCCCCTGAAGAAGAAAAGGCCCATTGTGTCTTTTAACATGTCTCTCAAAATTTTCTGGCCATGCATTATGGAAATATATGTATATATATATATATATACATATATATATAAAGTATTGAATATTTTTCTTAATGAATCATCCTTTTTATTTCCTAACTACCATCCATATCATTATCAAAATAGATGACATTTATTGAAGGGCTAACCATTAAAAATAAGCTCTTGTGTACAGAGCCTGTGGTCTGAACTTCCTGGGATGAAAAGAGAGTTCCCCCTTTCATCAGGGGGCTAAGCCTCCATCTCTAGGGTGAACTTTCTGCCCTTTAGGGCTGTATATTAGCTTAAATAGCTCCCATCTGACAGACTGCCCTGCTGGCTGGTGTAAGCTGGAAGGCTGTAATGGATGGGATAGCCACTCCTAATGGATCCACAGTGCTATGCAGGAGACAATGAGTTGAAGTAGCACGTTCTGATTAGGGGCTTGAAGCTATTTTATTTTGGAGTTCTAACACCCAAGTTAGCCAGGTTATAAGCAGGAGAAATATGGATATTTCGTTTTCAAGAAATAAATTGTATCTTTCTTTGGGCCACATTGGGTTCATAACAAGTAATTTATTCTTCCCATGCCATTTTGGTAAGAAGTGAGCAGACTGCCATGTACGATTTATTTGGAATCACCTATTGACCTCCATATGCTTCATTTTAGATGTTCCTAAGAAATCCTTTTTTCTCTTTTTTTTTCTTTTCTTTTCTCTTCTTTTCCTTTTGTTCTTTGTTCTATCCAATACAAGAGAAACCTGCTAGGCTTTCCACAGAAAATATCCGTTATTTTTACAGCTTTAAAATTTTGAGCTTTGTGTTTAGTGGGAAGGATGTTTTAAGGTCCACTGTGCCATTAAGATGGCATTTGTTTTGCAAGAGGGCAGTCTTCTTCTCATTATGTTTGAATCCTAGAGAATCTCATTTTGTCCTCATGAAATTACCATATAAGTCATCTTCTTATAAATTATGTGGAATATGGTTCCTAAGTGTGAAACTTTTGTATTTAGTCTGATCTTTGAGATTCTTAACCAGAGTTATGACTGCAGTTAAGAGGGTCTTACTTAAATTGTCTCTCTTTTGTACTGACAGAACGTTGGTCGGGAGGCAGCGACTTATAGGTGTCCTACTCTAGAGCTGGTGCGACAGCCTTTTGTTTCCCTTAGCCTGAGTAGGACACAAGTCCTTACCACACGATTCAAGGTTTCCTGGCCCTTTGAGGATGAGCTGCCTTGGGAAGGATGCTGTTTATTTTTGCCCTTAGTCTTGGCGAAGCAACCAAACTATTTAGGGCTCTTCTGATATCACAGCATCCTAGCCTTGGTATAAAAACCCTTCAAACCTAAGAATCTGGTTCTGTGAAAGATGATGGTGTCTGATTCTCTGTTGTTTGGCCGAGTTTCTTTGTAATTCCCTCTTCCGATATGTGCATAGCGGAATGGCGTGGAGGAATGGCGTGTTTGCACGTGTCTGATCACAGCCATCCAGCTCCCCGGGTGGTAGCTGGGAGTTTGCCCAGCTGAGGAAGATTGTTCTTATTTATTTATTTTGTCCTTACAGTGATGGTGACAATGCTGGTGGCTTCTTTTGTCTTGAATTTATGTAAAAAGTTTATTTGCTGTTGTTGAAAGAGCTCAGCATGTGGCCCCCCAAAAGCCCTGACCCACCAGGTTTGTGGTTTGGTCCTTTTGTGAGTGAGTGTCTCTTTCCCACATCTCTGATGGTTGATGTTTTGCTAATGCTAGTTCTGTGTTGATCCAAATTGCAGATTATTTTAACTTACAGTTTTCTGAATAAGCACTAGAGTAATGCAATAGTTTTCAAAATCAACAGTGCCTGCATATGCATCTGAATTTGGTGTAGGGAGGTGAAATACCTTCTGTTGGAAATCCCATAAAGCCATTTTACCCCTGGGGACATGTAGGGTTTTATGAATCAATAATGAAAATATTTTAAAAGCTTGTTAAATTTTGTATAAATGGACACATGTAAAACACATGCTATTTAAATACTGCTTTGAAAATAAGTTGGGAATGACTAGAATAATGGCTTGCAAATCTAAAATATTATAACCATGATGTACACTGGTCTCTGATAGGCTTATATTCTTTTCTAATGTTAAATGGAATCTGTTTGTATGATTAAATGCATACTAACGGTTTTGATATGTAGGCCATTTAAATAGTTTAGAAAATGAAATTCTGATAGTCTAATTTCAGGTCCATTCTTCTCACCACCCCCCAAGCCACCTTTGTTCTGTGCCCTGATGTCCAAAGTAAACGTGGTTATATTAACGTCATACCATTTGTGGTCTGTCGCCATTAAGCACTTGGATGTATACCATGAACTGCACCCACAACTAGAGAAATATGTTTCATATGGACATTCCTGTCAAGCTTGGCTTTTATCGGTATACTAAATTGTTATACAATGCCTAAGAGCAAAATCAGAGCCTGGCGTGGTGGCTCACACCTTTAATGCTTGTACTCAGGAGGGAGAGGTAGGAGGATCGCAGTGAGTTCACGGCCACCCTGGGCCTACATAGTGAATTCCAGGTCAGCCTGGGCTAGAGTGAGACCCTACCTTCAAAAACCAAAACCCACCCCCCCCCCAAAAAAAAAGCAAAATCAGATGATGGCTATTATCACAGTGCAGGGCATAGAATTTGGACTGAGCTTCTCCCTCCCCAACCCCCACCAAAGTGATCTCTACAAGTTTGTGGAAGATACCATTATTTCTCCAGAGTGTATGTAATAATTTAACACCAAAATGGAAGACACATTCAATGTAATGAGTTAAGATGAGAGTATTTTTTATTTTTGTTTTCTGTTAGAAACAGGTAAATTCTCCACATGAAAACAGTCTAAATGACGTTCAGAGGCATCAATGAGATCAAAGAGCTTTTCTTTAAAAGTACTTTCCTCCCCTTATTGCCTTTAAATTTTATTTATTTTTTTTGCAAATAATAAAATTAATCATGTTTGTTTTCTTTTGTGACTTGTATTGTGTGGTCAGTCCACTCCCATTTCTTTTCATGGGTGGGCTCCTAAGGAGTATATGTCCTGTGATCCTTTTAGGACTGAGACAATCAATGTAAGAGATACTGTACCAGCCTTTGGGGCAGGGAGGCCTCCAGGAAGTGGGAGTGAGCTTCACTTCAGACTGTGTGAGGGGTGGTGGAAGGGAGGGTGCTGATTAAAATAATAAACAACTGTTGGCGAGAACCATCCACACTGTGCGGTCAGATCAGCCAGGGAGCTTGCAGGAGCTGAGGGAGGTCTCTCTCTCTTCCTCGATGCAAACCCTGAGGAGGACACCATGGGATTTGCTGCTGTGAGAACTTTTCCTCTGGACTGACTGACGCCAAGCAACTTTGAAAACTTTTCTTCTGCTGTGCTGACAGCATCCCTTAGGCGAAGCTGACCTGGGGAAATGAAGTGAAACTAGCTTGGTGGTTGCCATAGCAACCCAGCCTTGCTGGTGTCTGGGAGAGTAGGAACCTGTGGCCTCCTGTCTTGTGTTTTGGGGTTTCCTCAGCTAAGAGTACACGCCTCCTTGTTGGAACTCTCCATAAGTCATGTTATTTGAAAACTGGCTCTTTACCCAGGAGTTTTTTTTTTTTTTTTCTTTCTTTCTTTCTTTCTTTCTGAAACTAGTCTGAATGGAGGAAGCTGGTAATGCCTGCCTGCCTTTTTTTTTTTTTTTTTTCCTTCCCTCTTGCAAGTTTCCAGGCTATAGCTCTTTTCCCCCCTTGTGTGTAATTGAGACCAAACTCTAAGCCTGAGCTCCAGAGAGAACCGTGGTGGCCTGCAGGTCATTAGTGAGGCGAGCAGAAAGGGTTCCTAGGCTTCCCCGAGCAAACGGAGACCATGCCAGCCTCGTGGAAAACAGCTTCCAGAAAACACAGGAGCAGATCTGCGCCTCGCGAGCTCCGAAGTCCATGAGAGATCGGACCCACGGTGGGGTGGCTAACATGTCCCAGCGCCAGCAGCTGCTGCTCCTGGGCCATAGCTCAAGGGCAAAGCTTGTCAAGGATTTTACAGAGGATTTTAACGTATAGCCAGAAGAGATACGGGTTTTAGAAGTTGAACGCTGTTGCCTGAAGGAAGCTTGGCAGAAAGATGTAGGCTTCAAGGGCTACCGGACGATGATTGGTCTGAACTTCAGCTTACGGGAATTGCTGACAAAATTTGAAAAGGTATGCAGCAAGCTTCCTCAGTGCACTTTTTGTTTTCTGTCTGCCTTTTCTGGTCTTCTTTTCTTAATATGCCTTTTCAGTAGCACACCTTCTATTAACTCCTTGGTTATTTCATGTAACTTATGAAGCACATTCCATTTGGGTATCTTCCTTGAGACATCAAGGGAACGACAGCTTTCTTTCAGTCCGGAAGATTTTGTAATGCTTGTCTGCTTTCGAATTCCACATCAGAAGAGATGGTTCACTCTTGTCAGCTGGTAATTTAATTGCAATCTATTTGGAGGGAGAAAACAAAACAATAGCCCAGCCCAGCAACAAACAGGGGGTTTTGCTGCCAAAGTCTGACTTCATGAAGTCCTGGTTCTGTTTTCCATCCCCCTCAGGTCTGTTTATCTTCCCCGATTGATGCCTGCTGATTCTGCACTCCCAGCCTGGTCTGAGGACCTGGTTCAGAGCTGCAGATGTTAGCCCGTGGTGACCGACCTGGGGAGGACGGTACCTTGACTCTCAGGCCTTTCCTTTTTATGCATTTCTGCTTTGAACGCGGGCTCCTTAGACACACCTTGAGGCTTCACACATGAATTAGTAATTTTGCACTTTAGTTCTGTTTTTCCACACGACAGTTCCTGGCACACTCCAGGGCTGAGACTAGCCTGCCAAGTGCTACCTTCTCGTTGTAGCTAAACCAAACAGAAAACTTCTGCCAGCTACTTTCAGACTCCTGACCTCTTTAGCCTTTAGGTGCCAAATGCCAGTCTTCTTCCTTAAAGGAAGAAAAGAAAAAGGCAGAGTTTTTTTTTTTTTTTCTTCTTCTTCTCTGTGTGCACAAACAAATCAGCTACATGTGAACTGTTAGAGATGCGCTGTGGGTTTGGTGAGGACAGATGTAAGCGAGACTAAAGATTAATGGCCTTTTTTTTTTTTTTTTTAAATAAACCATCACTACCAGAGGAAAAAGATATCAAGCCTTGCCACTTGAAAAGTCTGAAAGCTTTTCCAAAGCATTTGCTGTCATCGCTGGTCTCCTGATGATAGCAGCTGTGTAGTGGAAAGGGACATGCAGATAAAAAAGAACTTGGGTCCTCCTTGGCGTATGCACCCTGGCCCTCTGTGTACCCCAACTCTGGTAATGAGGGCTGTGCTTGTAACATAGGGCAGACTTTGACCTCTCGCTTTAATAGCAGTTAAGCATCTGAATTCCTGAGAGTAAAAGCTGGTTCACAGTGGGCTTGCTTACCATTTAGAAGGGGCTGGGAGGGGGAAGAATATCTTCCTTGTGCCAGCTGGGAACAGCAGGTGACTAACTTTATGACCCTAAAGAGATCAGTTAGGTCGTTTGCGGGGGGGGGGGGAGGGGGGGAAGGGGGCAGATTTGTCTCTTTCTTCCTCAAAAAGGTTTAGGCATATGTGACCTGAATAATTCATGACCTAGACCCCCCTGAGAGGTGGTAATTATTTGCTGAGGCTGGACTTTTGTATTGTAATTGCTGCTATTAGTCTTAAAGCTTAGGTCAGATACCAGAGGTGAGTAATCTGCTTTGGTGAGTCTCAGGCCACTTTATGGGCAGAGGCAGAAGCCCAAATCATGTTTGCACACTTTCTCTTTTAACTCCTAAGCTGGAGTATCTGAATATTTCTGATTCTTACTCTATGGTTGCATCAACAGTAAAGGAAGTCTACAGGCTATGTCTGTCCAGAGCTTGATTTAAAGTTTTTATTTTTATTTTTCAATCAAAGGGCAAACTCAAGGAAACCATCCTGCTACAACACACAATCTGAACTTCCTCATGTGTGTTTATTTTCTGTGTGCTAGGCATCTTTATAAAATCAACATGAAAGTCAGTACCTTTGCCATGTTTCACTGGTAGGAAGCCATCCTATTTGAATTGAATTCTTTTGAAATATCCTTTGTGTATTTTCACAAAAGCTGTCTCATACATCGGGTTTATGCTGCATTGGTTCACTGCCAAGGACATCTGGAGTGATGGAAAGGTAGTCACACTGTCTACCTTGCAGTCAGTTTCCCTCAGAGCACCACTGCTGTGAACGTGCCAGGAGGAGTCAGAAGCCTCGTTGCTGTCCATTCCATTGTTACTACCATCCGCACAGAACCCTCTTTCCATGGGGGTCAGTGACCGCCTTCCAGAGAGAATCGTAACTTCAGGAGGCATCGCCTTTCATATCAACAGTCATAATTGTTCAACCTGACAGCTACGGGCTGATTTTCCTTTGTTATTGTTTCTTTTCCTTTCTCTTCTTTCACATGGAAGTCTCTTGTTCAGCATGGCCAGCTTCACTAATTCCCTTACCTGGATCTTCTGGGTATTTGCAGCCTCTTCTGTCTCTTAAAACTTTATTGATAATTTTTATACATATGCACAATGTATTTTGATCACAAATCCTTTCCTATTGCTATTTGGCCCCTTCCTTTCCCCTCAACATTGAATCTCATCGTTCCAACTCATCCCTCTTCTATTTTTTTCCTTCTCCATCTTCCGTGATGATGTGTTGATGGGCCCAGGACCATGCAGGTCTTGTGCTGTGAGGCTGTGAATGCAGTGGCCACTTCCTGTCTGGAAGACAGCTTTTCAAAGCACTCTTCTTCATCCTCTTGCTCTTAGAACACTTTTTCATCCACTTCTTCTGCAGTAGTCCCTAAGCCTTGGAGGGGGTGGTCTAGACGGCTTATTTAGCACTGAGCACTCAGTAGTCACTTATTCTTAGCTATTGGATGAACTTTGAGTCTCCCCAGTTATAGCCACTGCTATCTGCAAAAAAGAAGCTTCTCTATTAAAAATGAGAGCAGTACTGATTTATAGGCATAAACATAAATATTTAGAGGATAACTTGCTTTGTATAGCACATCCATTCAACTACACAATAGCAGTAGCTTACCTCCTAGGACCTCTGACCTTGTGAGCCCTAAACTTTTGACTAGGCTTTCAGTACCAGACATGAATTCTCACCCATGGAGTAGGCATCAAATCTTATCAGAGAACAGTTGAATATTCCCATGACAGTCATATCTCTATTGAACCAGTGGGCACATCCTGCCCAGATGACTGGTTATATAGCTTGCACAGACAACCAGTGGGTAAGATTGTGGATGACTCTTCCCTCCCAGCAGCCTGCACAGCACTTCTCAGTTCTGTGACAGCTAGCCAGCAAGGAGGAGACTTCCCGCTCAGTTACAGCTTGAATTCTTAGTGCTTTGCAATAGAAGCATGTGGTGCCTTCAGCAGCAAGGCCTTATCATGTAGTCTTGTAGGCAACCAAGAGCACTGGCAATAGCTTTTTACTATTTGGAGGGCCTTAGGGGTCTCCCTGAGCAACAACAACTCACTGAAAGGTATCCCAACCCTGAAACTGGGATTTTCCTGTGACAATTTAGGGCTTTTGGGCACAGTATTATCCTCCCACCCCTGTAGGGTACTTCTGCCCACACTCTTTTAAATTGGATTTTTTAAATTAGTTAACAAAGAGTTATATTTCCATTGGGCTATTTCACCATGTCTTTGGTTTTGGTTAACTTTCCCCCTAGCGCCTCTTCTCCTCCATCTGTCTCCCCTGAGTTAAAACTATCACCCCAATATTCTACCTCTGTACTTACATATTTATTATCCCTCCCCCTTAAGTGCTGTCTTCCCACCCTCATCACGGCTTCTTTCTAGCATCCTGGTGTCTACTGACTCTTATCCAAATTGCCTGCAAGCCTAAAATTTCAAAACTGGAGTCTACCTTTGAGAGAGAAAATGCGGCGTTTGTCTTTCTGAGCCTGGGCTATCTCACTTAGCATATTTTCAAGATCCATTCATTTTCCTGTGAAGTCTTACATTGCATTGTTTTTGAAGCCATCTCAGGCTTTGAGAAAACAATGTCAAGACAGTGGATGCTGATCTTCAAATGCTCACTCTTTGAGGTCAGCCAGCTAGCAGGTCTTCCAATGGAGGCTAATATGGAGTGATATATACCTATCAGATAGTTAATGCTACCAGATGTTATGAAAGCTAGCCTTTTTGCAAATTTCAAGCCAACAGTTTATGAAAGTTAAAGGGACATTTTAGTTGTTTATTTTTTTCTTTTTCTCTTTAAATTTTAGAAAAGGGAAGATGTAGGAGACTAAGGTTAGTCTTAATCTTACCCTCTCCAGTGTCTTGTGTTTCAGGTGTTCCCTGTAAGGGCCTGGTGAAGGATCAGCCATTTGGTCTATCTTTTAGTAAGTAGAAGATTATGGTACCATTGCCGTTTGGGTCTAGATTTGTGTTTCCCACCCCTTTGATGCCCTCCCCTCCCTCCCCTTCCATCCTAGTGTCTAATCTAGGAGATGCTTGCTGGGTATGTAAGGTATCTTCGGTAGATTCAGGTTAGGTGCTGTAGATGAGTGAGACTATGTGGCGATTTTTTTTCTGTGATTGGGTAAGTTCACTGAGAATGATCTGTTCCAGGTTCAACCATTTTTCCTCAAATTTCATTGTGTCATTTTTTCTTACTGCTGTATAGAATTCCATTGTGTAGATATACCACATCTTAGTTATCCATTCTTCTAGTGATGGACATCTGGGTTGATTCCAGCTCTTAGCTATTACAAAACCCATGGTTTTGTGATTGGCACATGATTATCTAGTCCTAAGATGTATTGTGCTAAGATTGTGGTTTCCAGCATGATCGGCAACTTGCACGTGGTATTTAGGTATAATCTACACAAAAGACAATGCTGAGAGTCATTGAGGATCCAGGAAGCAGGCATCATTGTGTTCATACAAGACGACTGTCCACCAAAGATCAGAGCCATGCGTACAATCCTCCCCAAAGTAGTCCCTAAGACGACGGCCTTCTCTCAGGGGAGATGGAGACCTTGTGGCAAGACGACCCTGTCAGAAAGGTCTGAGTCCTCTAAGTACATGAGAAGGGGTGAGCAGTTGTGACCATGGGCCCTAGGGTGGCCATTCAGCAAGTTCAAATTCACATTTGACTGAGACAGAGCTGGTCCTCCAGGGCACCTCTGTAAAAACATAATATGTGGGCTAATTTTATTGCCACTCTCATTTTCACTAATTAATTTTTTCCCCTGAAAGAACTTCATAAAGGACATGTCTCATCGCTTTAGTGACTATTAATATACTGTCATACTGCAGCCATTTGCATTGTGTCCTATTTTTGTTATTTACCTATTTTTGTTCCTTTGGCTTAAATAGTCACAGAGGATTGAGTCATGGACAGTTTGAGCTTGTTGACATCTGAGTGACCATCACTTTTCTTAATTTTTGCAGCCCTACTACTAGGTGATTAAAGAGAATGATAATTCTGTTAAGGGTTTTGTTTTTATTTTTGATTGACAGATAGTCATCACATACCTTCATGGGATAATGGGTGATGTGTTGGTACATTTATACATCGTGTCTCAATGAACTCCGGCTATTTGAGTAATTCATTACCTCAAACATTTATCATTACTTTGTGATGAGAATATTCAAAGGCCTCCGCTGAATCTATATTGACTGTCACACCCTCTGAGGTGTTTTTCTTTTCTTTTTGTTTGTTTTGTCATTTAATACCAGCACTTGAGAGGCAGATATAGGAGGATCACCATGTGTTTCCGGTCAGCCTGGGCTAGAATGAGACCCTACCTCAAAAAACAAAACAAAACAAAACAAACAAACAAAAAGAAAGAATAAAATAAAAAAATAAATCTGGGCATGGTGGCGCACACCTTTAATTCCAACTCTCAGGAGGCAGAGGTAGGAGGATCACTGTGAGTTTGAGGCCACCCTGAGACTACAAAGTGAGTTCCAGGTCAGCCTGAGCTAGAGTTGGACCCTACCTCAAAAATAAAAAGAAAGAAATAGCATCTGGATGACGCCATTCTCTTGGTGAATCTTTGGAGTAAGATGCTCTCTGTGGTGGCAATATGGACAGAACCCATTCAGTGTATTTCTGGACGACACTTATCTCCTCCAGCATGCCTCTAATATTTTAAGGGCCCTTACTGTATTGCTTAACTTGAAATGCCTTTCTATTTCATCTAATTTGTGTGGTGTGCCTTGCACTTACCAGGAAAGGACTCTATCAACTACATTTGTTTCTTATCAGTGTGATAATAATTGCTGACAGAACCAATTAAGGGGGGAGAGATTTATTTTGGTGTACAGTTGAGAAAGAACAGCCCCACCATGGCTAGAAGGCACGGCAGCTGGACTGGGTTGATCTCTGCTGTGGGGATTAGCTTTTCCCATGGCGTTTGCTCGTAGCTGGGTGGGTCAGGAAGCAGAGAGAGCTGGGCTGGGAGTGTGGGCTACGTGTGGCTGGCACTGTTTATGCTCCAACAGGCCACTTCTTCCAGCAACCTCACTTCCTAAAGTTTTTACAACTTCCCAAAACAGCACCACCAGCTTTTAAACACATGAGCCCATGGGGGGTGAGGAGGCAGCATTTACTATTTATATCATAGCAGCCATGGAGGCAACTCCCTATTGCTGAAACATTCGACTTTTAAAGTCTGTATGACCTGGAGAAGACTCAGCAATACTCATGCTTTCAGGTCTGCTTCTTTATTTAATATTTGGTAAATATTGCTGACGTACTATGTCTGAACCTAGGGATGGGGTAGATCACAGGGGACCTATTCCTTTTCTTACTGAGCTCACTGCCTGGTAGGAGGCTGGAGACTTTAAGGAAGGTAGCTCTGAATGACAAATTTGCCAATTATTTTATTCTAGTTATTTTTTGAGATTGGGCCTCATTCTGGAGCCCAGGGCATTTTGGAACTGCAGATGGTAGACCAGGCTGCAATCTAGCTCATAGCAATCATGCTGTCTCCGCCTCCCAAGTGCTGGGGTTACAAGTGTAGTCTATCATATTCAATGGTAAGTCTTATAAGTCTCTTCTAGAGAAATTACATTTTAACCAAGATTTCAAAGCTGAGTTTAAGATTAAGGAAGGACACTGGAGCTTTGTGGGCAGTGGAGAAGGCTTTAAACTGTGGTGGAAGTTAAGGTGGGGGGCTGTAGCTTTAAACACTTACAATGCAATAGTCTATAACAGGCTTGTCAAACATGTGCAGGTCTGACTATACTATCTGGTTTAGGAAGCTAAGGGGAGGTAACATGAAAAATTTCAGGAAGTGTTACTATGGAACTTGTGCTCATGGGTAGATCAGGTCTGCGTATGGAGGATGTGGCTCAGAAGGGAATATTGGAATTCACTAAACTTCAGTTCATTTCAGAAACCATTAGTGTAGGGTCCAAGGTTTGGAAATTTTTTTGATTGTGGAAATCAGTTCTGTTAATAGCAGTGTTTATTATGTTGACATTTAAAATGCAGTTTGCTTATTGTTTATTGCAAACTGGTGTGTTCAAATCACATTGGAAGTGCAGCAAAATTTGTTAATTTAATAAATCCATTTTCTACTCTACTATCGTACATATATTTATAATCACAGATAATGGGAAAATAACATTATTGATATCGATATCTTAATTTATAAAGGTTACTGCCAATATGGTTAACCTGATTGCCAAAATGTGATTCTAATGACAATTAACATATCACTCAATAGAGTGGTTAAAATCTGTGATATTAATTGCTGGAAGAAAATACAGATTATAATTAATGAAACATTTTCAATCAATAAGTAATAGTTGATTAACTGTAATTAATCATTACCTTAAAAATCTCACAAACTTACAAAAACATACTCATGACATAACGCCTTGTGATGCCAGTTGGCTATTTTGTTATGATTTAGTCAATATCTGACTTTTAAGAAAATTATGATTCTCTTTTTTAAACAATGCTATGACATTAATCCTACAGGCCTCCTGACCATGAATTCTCACTGTCTCTGAGATCCACTGTGACTTTTGAGGGGTGCACTGGGTTTATTTCCCACTGACAGCGAGCTTTGTTTAGTCTACCTGAGCTTTGGGGCATGGTAGGGAAGTCATTGCTCACTCCTCACTTTCCAGAACAAGGTCAGAACTCCCTCGGAGGAAACCTTGCTGTGGCCATGTAAGGTTAGATAAATACACATGGAAAGATATACCAAAGTCATGTCAACCAGACCCAAGGAGGATGAGTCTAATGTAACACCGGTTTACTTGTTGAATAGGTTAGTGGCACTTTCCCACATTTCTGTCACTTAGGGGCCACACCACTGTGTGCTAGTCTGTACAAGCCCTTTCCCTCCACGGTTACAGCTACTATTGGTGAGAGGACATTAGGAAATTAAAGGTAGCCAGGCATGGTGGCACCCGCCTGTAAACCCAGTACTTGGCAGACTGAGGCAGGAGGATTTTATGTTTGAGACCAGAGAAGGGATCTCGTCTCAAGAGCAAAAACAAAAGCAGAAACCAAAAAGTCCCAATCAAACTGTGTGTGATGTCCATCACCAAATGTCTGCAGTGACGTCTCTGTGGGTTAAGTGACTGAAGAAGTGCCCAGCTAAGGGCAAAATGGGTATTAAACTATCAATTGTTAAATTAAGTACAAAGTATGTAAATAAACGTTTTCCTTTAATTGCGACATTTATTTATTTATTGTTTTAAAAGATTTATTTATTTATTTGAGAGAGAGTGAGAATGGGTGCTCCAGGGCCACTAGCCACAGCAAACAAACTCCAGATGCTCACGCCACCATGTGCATCTGGCTTACGTAGGACATGGAGAATCGTAACCTGGGTCCTTAGGCTTCACAGGCATGCATCTTAACTGCTAAGCCATCTCTCCAGCCCTAATTGTGACATTTATTCTGACCTGGGTGAGGAGTGTTGTTCACACGAAGACTAATAGCTCATCTGTAACCCTCCATTAGCTCTTGGAGGTCAGCTTTTACAGCTGTTTTCCAGAGACCTGTGCCACAGGTTCGCATCTAATGTTATCGGTGGTGTTTCAGTTAGAAGAAATAAACTGGTCCCCCCGCCCACCACCACCTTACTTCATTGTTCTTAACCTACATTATACTTACACTTTCTCACAGTCCTTTCTCCAGGGTGTCTCCAAGACAATTCTCTGGCCCTGTTTTCAGATGTTAGTTCAGCCACTTTGACTATTTTGCTCTGGCCCCTGTGTGCACATGACTGGCTCATGTTAAATGCTTGAAAGAGCATTGCTTTGTGCTTCTAGGTGGATCACAGTCCCCTGTTAATTATCAATAACTGGTGCTATTTGACCTGCTGAATGGCTTACAGGTGACAGAGTAAGCATTAATAGGCCAAATCTCCTGGCTGCGCAGCAACAGTAAATCCTCTTTTATGGACTTTTTGTTTATTTTAGCATTTGATGTACATCAGGGTCATGGTCACGCGACCTTCTGTGCTGGCATCTTGACTTATTTATTTATTTATTTCACAGAGAAAGAGGGGGAGAGAGAGAGAGAGAGAATGGGTGCTCCAGGGCCTCCAGGCATTGCAAATGAACTCCAGACACATGCACCCGACTAACATGGGTCCTAGGGAATCGAACATGGATCCTTTGGGTTTTCAGGCAAACGCCTTAACCGCTAAGCCATCCCTCCAGCCATAGCATCTTGATTTTAAAGGCAGCATTTCATTGTACAGTGATCTACCAAGGAGCTTGATTCATTAACCACATTTAATTTTCAATTTCCAGTGAGAGCTTAGACTGGATATTATATATTACATATCCTATATTACTTATACATTAATCTATGTATAATCCTTATTTTTATTTCATATTAGAGTCATCTTAGGTAACAGAGAATGTGAAGAATCCAGAAGACATAATAATGACACATTTTTCTGTTTTTAGGAGTCTGGGTGTATTTCAGAATAGGCTGCCAAATGTTAAATAAAATAAAATAATAATGTATGCTAATTTCTTCTGCTTTGATCACTTTGTGGTTGTTGACTTTCTCTCTAACTGCTGATGGTGTTCATGTGTGGAAGGGTTTCCCACATGTTTAAAGTTAAAATGAACATGTGATTGCTGGTAATGCTTTTCAACAGAGCTTTATAGTGCTAAGCATTATCAAGTGGGCCCATTAATGCTGTCCTGATTTTTATTCCTATCTCACTTTGCTGGGTTGTAAACACATCAATGGCCCTGATGTGAGGAGGCAAACTTGCTTCAAGCCCTTAGAATCCCAGCTCTCTGCCACTGTGCATTGGTCTTGTGAAGCTCACAGAACTGTGGTGCTTCTACCGCACCTGTCCTTCGGCTGCTCTTGAATTTGGAAGGAAGCTGTAGTAAGTCCCACTATGTCTGGATACCACGGTTTGACATTGCTGCTCCTCAATTTTAGGTGTGGTCCCTGGATCATGATGCTTAGAAAACAATGCAGGAAGTTTCAGGCCAGATTCTCCCTGGCGACAGAGAGGAAAGAGAAGCCTGGCTGATTGTGCTGTTGTGTTTCCTTGAGAAAGATGGTGATTGTACTATATATATATATATATATATATATATATGTACATATATATATATATGTATATATATATATATATGGCATACATACACATATATATACTTCTTTATTGAAAATAGGTGTATATACTTGTTTATACAATTATGCAATATAAATGTAATATATGTACTATGTATATTTTAACATTTATATGTACACATCCATACTTATATCTATCTATATGATGCAAGTCTATATACATACACTGAATTAAGTATATATAGTTACAAGCATAGATATCTCTCTATATAAATGTGATAGTCAACAATGTTACATAATGTATCCTATAATTCAAAATAACTAGATAAGAGGATTTTTTTTTTATTTTGAAACAAGGTATCCCCTTACCCAGGCTGACGTTGACCTTCTTTGTAACTAGGAAGACCTTAAACTTTTGATCCTCTTGCACTTGTAAAGTGCTAAACCTGCCTAGAGGAGAGGATTTTGTATGTTCTCATCACAAAGAAATGATCGCAATCCTGGCCCTTTATACATATGCATAATAGTTGTAGGGTGCCAGGAACCGTATTCAGGAGACTATATCAAAGAACTTTTCAATCAAACCTACCTCTGCTCTCTTCTCCATTTTCTTCTCTTCTTTCCCCTTTCGTCGGGGTGAGATTGTTGTTTTCCATGCATGCTGTCACCCTGCCTGAGAATGGTGAATCCATCAACTGCTCTCTTCCCCGGCTGCCCTACTTGTGTCTCCTCTGCTCTGGGATGCAGCTGCCAGTCAATGCAAAAACTTCACCAGCCTCAGTTTTTGCTCAGTGGTTGGATGGGTTTGGGATTTACAGGTCTCACTGTGCAGGTGAATCTGACTTGGCTTTGTCATCAGGGGCAGATTAGCTCAAAGATCAGTGAGTGCGCACGTTTGGAGGGCAAAGCTCGTGAGAGATTTCCATCACTTTTTGTATTCCTTCCTCCCATGTAGAATTTGACCCTGTCAGTGCCAAGTTCGATACCATGAATCCCATCATAAATAATGCAGGGCCGTCGTCCCAATGTGATGATTGGGGTAACGAGATGCAAGAGGCCCTCCCGTCGATGCCCCTGGCCAGTGCAGGGATGTGGGTAACTAAAGAACAGTCACTTCCATGCAGGTCTTTAAGCCTTGTTTCTTTGCCTTTAATATTTAGTGGTAGCATATGTATGTGTTTGGTGTGCATGTATGTGTGGTGGTAGTGGTGGTGGTGGTGTGTGTGTTTGTGCACGTGCGCATGAGTATGGAAGTCAGAGATCAATGTCTAGGGTTTTGTTTTATGTATGATTCTCCCCCTTATTATGTTTTTCTTTTTTGGTTTTTTGATTTTTTTTTTTAGTTTTTTTTTTTATTGACAACTTCCCTGATTGTAAACAATATCCCATGGTAATTCCCTCCCCCCCCCCCACTTTCCCCTTTTAAACTCCATTCTCTATCATACCCCCCTTATTTTTTAAATAGATTTTATTTATTTATTTGAGAGAGAACGAGGTAGAGAGAGAGAGAGAGAGAGAGAGAGAGAGAGAGAGAATGGGTGTGTCAGGGCCTCCAGCTACTGCAAACAAACTCCAAATGCATGTGCCCCCTTGTGCATCTGTCTTACATGGGTCTTGGAGAATCAAACCAGGATCCTTTGGCTTTGCAGGCAGTTGCCTTAACCACTAAGCCATCTCTCTAGCCCGTCCCCTTATTTTTTGAGATGGGAGTCTCACTGAATCTGGAGCTCTCTGATTCCACTAGACTAGCTGGCCAGTGAGCCCGAGTCTCAGAGATCCTCTTATCTCTGCATCCCCAGTACTGGGATTACCAGCACACTCTGCTGTCCTAGCTTTTATTCTGGTAGTTTTCATTCAAAACAACTTATTTGTGGGGCTGGAGAGATGGCTTAGTTGTTAAGGTGCTTGCCTGCAAAGCCTAAGGACCCAGGTTCTAGTCTTCAGGATCGTTTGCAGTGGCTGGAGATCCTGGTGTGCCCATTCTCTCTCTCTCTCTTTCTTTGTCAAATAAACAAATATTTTTTAAAAACATATTTGTTAAACATGTTTGTGTATTAATTTTCTAAGGATAGATTTTGATTATAGTTTTATATATTTAGTTATAAGTTGCCAATTCCTTCCTTAAAATCGGAACCAAATTTTATTATTTTCATTTTATTCATCCTTTCCTAACCCAGATTTATTTATAAAACTAAATTATTTTTCTCCTTATGGGAGAAAATGTTATTTTCCTTGGATTTTCTTTCTTAATAAAGCAGACTGTATATTTTTCAAATATTTATTAAAGCTTTAGATTAAATTTTATAAGATTGAAAGGGCAAGCTAAAAGCAAGTTTATTAAAGTGTGAGAAACATTTAAGATTATATAATATTTTTCTGGCCTGTGTTAACTTCATATTTTGGGGGAAATTTTGCCCAGGTGTAAAGATGAGAAAAACTCAGATTCAATGATTTATAATAACAGTTATATAACATTTCAAAAACTGCTCATTGACTGTAAAAACTGACACCCAGCAGACTTATGCATGAAATGTAGGTTATAATATGTTCAGTGTTTAAGATGTGGGGAATAAATGTATTAAAGTTTTGAAGACTATAATTTTCAAAATGAGAACTGTGGAAACACTTGAATTTACTATGTGCCATTTACAGTCAAATAAAGTGTTTTTCTTGAAAGCAACTCATCCACAAACAATAAAGAAAGCTGTATGTACAAATCCCACAGAATGTCAAAACAACGGTCCCTAACAGTTACATTCTCTTTGCCTTTTTCTCTTTAGGACATCCAGGCGGAAATTGATGCCCACAATGACATATTTAAAAGCATCGACGGAAACAGGCAGAAGATGGTGAAAGCTTTGGGAAATTCTGAGGAGGCCACCATGCTTCAGCACCGACTGGATGACATGAACCAGAGATGGAACGACTTGAAAGCGAAATCCGCCAGCATCAGGTGAGCGCCATCAATGGCCAAGTTAAACCCAGCACGGGATGGGGCCAGATGCTTGTTTAACGGAAAGAGGACCAGTAGTCATCCACCACCAACGGGTCACTCAGAGTCAGTTTATGACTTACAAGCCAAAACTGTGTTCTTGAAAGCTTGGATAGGGCTGGGTTGAATCACTTGCTTTGCATGAGTGAGCTCCTGGGTTCAATTCCCAGCACAACAACAAAACAAATGTGTAACCCCATTTCCATCTAGTGCTATCTGCTACTTGTCCCTGACTGTTTACAAAAGTTCCTATTTTCAACCGAAAGAGAGTGCTGACGATAATGTTACTAACAGCTCCTAATGACTGAGTGGTTATCTTTATGTCATATATCTCATGTTATGTTAGGCTCTTTAGAACCATTACTTTATGGGTGCTTTTTTGTTTGTTTTGTTTTCAGAGACAGGCTCTCATGTACCCCCACACTGACCTTGAATTCTTTATCCTCCTGCCTCACCCTGCTGAAGGTTGTGATTATAGGCATTATAACTTTATTATGCCCTTCATTTATTTAGTATTCATGTACAGCATAATTCTTCCTTGACTGACCAACTCTATTTTTGATGGGTGATCCTTTAAAACCACATTGCTTACTGATGTTATAGTATCTAGGTGTGTGTCAGGCCACTCTTACGCTTGCACAATCATGAAAGTGCCTCAGCATTTCTCAGAAGCACACCCCGGCCATTAAGTGACATATGATCACACTTGAACTAGTAGGTATGTGATCACAATCTTTTCTTACACGAGGAGACAGAGATTGAATCAGTATAAGGGATTTGGCATATTTGTGACCAAGCCAGAATTTGAATCTAAATCGTCTTTTTGTTTATTTTTAATTTTATTATTATTAGTAGTAGTAGCAAGATGTTTCATATGGATGCATCATGTGTTGGTACCCTCTTTTCCCTCATCCCTGCCCCAATTCCATTGGAGACGCTCCTCGGTGGGGTTGCAGGCATTCCCCATGGGGTGAATCTTTTTAACTCCTGGCACTAAACTTGTTTTGCCCCATCCCATTGTTTTTATGCTCACTTTGAAGATGTGTTTATTGAGATTATCAAAAAAAAACTTGAAGGCATGTTTATTGTGATTGTCTCTTATGGATATTAAACTGGAAAAATGATGACTCATGGTTGCATTAGGAGAGAGGAAAAATGAAATAAGTATGACCCTTTGAATCAGAAACCCGACTGGGAAAAGACCTTGCAATGTTACCCCAGAGTGACAAAATGAACTACTCATTCTGCCAACATTGTGTTATTGGGGATCAAGTATATTTCAAGGTCATATTTAATAGATGGTAGACAGTCCCCAGGAGACACTGATTGAACAACATACCTATCATTATGTGATAATTCAAAATGAGAATGTTGATAGGAAGTCCTAGGTCAGTTTCTTTTGCTGTGTCATGTATGGAGATATGCATAACCTTAAAACCTAATGATCTTGCACTTGCCTGTTTGACTTTGCCGTTTATTCTCTGACCTTGGCCCAGTTGTCCAGTCCCTCTGCACCATACTAAATGGCAACAGAAATGTCCAACACACTTAATTGTTCAGAAGACTAAATGGGATGATTTGATTGATCCTTAATCTATATAGAGCCTGGGCTAGGGAGTGCCTGGTTTATTTTTCTACATACAAGATAAGATCAGTGGATCTATGTTAACAGTATGGGGAGTTTATGCAGTGGTTCTTAGAGAATAGATATCTTCAATGGTTATTTTTTGTGGCTGATTTTCTTAGAATTTCCTTCTGATAACATACCTGAGAAGGTTTTTGTTCTCCTTGGTCTTATACTTAAGGTAGGGATAATGTGGCATGGCGTGGACTCCTCTGTTTATAGATATCATTGTAAATTATGTCTGTATTAGCTAAGTACTCTTTTTAACCTGTTAGTTTTTGGTCCTGGGAAAGGAACCCAGAGCCTTGCTGACATTAGGCAAGTGCTGTGTCACTGGACCACATCCCTGGCCTTGTGTTTTAACAAAAGGAAAATTAGAGTGTTGTACACAGAGAGAATGTACTTGATTAAGGCTTTTATTTTCAACTCTCTAGATCCCATAAGGTTCCTAATAAGTAGAAACAAATAAAATTATTAAAACATTGTAGTGAAAAGCATTTCCCTTGGATCTTACACAGCCAACATCTAGTTCAGTGAGCTAAAGATCTGCCCTTGGCTCAGATGATGCTTGGAAATGAGATGCTAGAAATCTAAGAACTTATAGAGTGAGCTTTTTAGACAGGAGGGTTTACTGAAGGTCAACATCATACACAGATCATTTAAAGTGGAAAAGTATCAACAAAAAATATCTTTGGTCTTTCTTGGGAGTTATTGCCTAAGCCTATCAAGTCCTATTATTTCTAATCTCAAAAGAATACATATGCTACAGCTGAAATATTACTTAATAAATGAATGTTACTTTTCAAAGACAGAGAATACATTTATGCCAAATGACTTCTGCATCAAACAGATCATATGAAAGTCCCAGTAAGCTATGATAACGGATCAGTGTAGTAATGAATTGAAATAATAGCCCCATAATCCACCACACAAGATTCAAGCACCGGCACGTAATAAGAACATACTTTTGGGCTGGAGATACTGCTTGGCCGTTAAAGGCACTCGCTTGCAAAGCCTGTCAACCTGGGTTTGAATCCCCAGCTCCCATGTAAAGCCAGATGCACAAAGTGGCTCATGTGTCTGGAGGTGTTTGTAGTGGTGAGAGGCTTTGGTGTGCCCATTCTCATTCTCTCTTTTTTCTTTCCCTCCACACCCTTTCTCTCTCATAAATAAGTAAACAAATAAATAAATATACATTTTAAAATTATTTTCTCTAAAAAGCCTACTTTCCTATTTAAGGCATTGCCAGTCATAAATAAAATATGGTTCCTGGGGCTGGCTGATCTGTTCAGGCTAGGGTATAGTCCAAAGGGGAAAGTTGTGCCTCTCCGCTCAGTTGATAATCAAAGGCTTCATATAGGAGGTGATGCCTCAACTGAGCCTTGGAGTAGATGCACTGGACTGAAAGTAGGGGAGAGCATCCAAGCAAGGGGCTGGAGATAGCTGTATTTTCTTAGAAGTTAGGATGTTCAGTTTCATGAAGAATGGACTTTACTGTGGCTTACAAGGTAGAGAGCGAGAGAAAGTGGGGGGGGGGGAGGCATGAGACAAACCATGGAACCCCTGTATGCACCATGCTCCAGCCCACTGGTGGTGGAATCTAGAACCAGCTAAGCAGTATGAGCGTTGGAAGGATCCCTCTCACACAAAAAGTAGAGCTCTTTGCATCCCACTCATACACACTTGGATGACGTCAGTTCTGAAGACAGGGAGGCCTGCTCGGAGACCCACCGCATAGCTAAAGAGAGGGCTAAGAGACTGAGTAGAACTTAGCCTTCATTTTTGAGGTACTGGTGAAAAGTCTAGGAGCAAGTAAACACCGAAGCCAGGGGTCAGAGACCTGCTTTTCAGCAGAGAGCTGTGGGTGAAGCAGAGGTGTCCAACAACCTTGGACAAAGCTGGGAAGCTCTGGCCGTCCTGATGCCGGTGGAACTGGTCCGCAGGCTCCTCTGCTCTCTCCTCTCAGCCCATGGTTATCCAGCCTGCTCTTCACACTGCCTTCTGTTGGGATCGAATTCTCCTGTGTCTTTAATATTTCTGTAAACTCTTCCTTGCAATTAATTGAAAGTTGCCTTTCAACTTAACTGCCTGTTTACTTGAAACGATGGCTAATAGAGGTTAATTTCTTCCATTTTCCTAGCCTAGCAGCCAACAGGGATACTCTGAATGTTTGTAAGCTGCTAAAGACACCAAACATCAGAATGTTATACATAAACTGACCCTGGAAGACAGTATGGCTGAGACAAGAAACACAGTCACACAGGCATAAGAGGGATATTGGCAGCCTGGTGTGACTGCTTCTGCAGCATTTCTTTCCTGTCTCTCAATGTCTTCTTTAGAAATGAATGCGTTCTTGGACCCCCCCTCCTCCCTTGACTGGCTGCCCCTCTCAACACTCATAACCCACAACTCCATGGTTTATATCAGCAATTCCACGAAGAGGGCCCTCAGTGGACGTGGGGGCAGAGAGGAGAGAAATGATGGTACCATTGCATGATGTGTCCTTACAAATTTTCTACTTGATGAAAAAAATTCAAGAAATAAATTAATTTTAAAAAATGGGCTAGAGAGATGGCTTAGTGGTTAAGCACTTGCCTGTGAAGCCTAAGGACCCCGGTTCGAGGCTCAGTTCCCCAAGACCCACCGTAAGCCAGATGCACAAGGGGGTACATGCATCTGGAGTTCGTTTGCAGTGGCTGGAGGCCCTGGCGCACCCATTCTCTCTCTCTCTGCTTCTTTCTCTCTCTGTCTGTCTGTCGCTCTCAAATAAATAAATTTAAAAAAATTTTAAAAACCCGCTGAGAGATGCCTCTTCAATGTTAATGTCCTTCTTTCCTTCTTTCTTTCTGTGCGCTGTCTTTTCCTCACTCTCGTTCTTGGTGTCACTATCCGTATTTACAAGACTTCATATTCTAGCTCCCACGTTTCTTTTTCCTTTATTGCTGAAAGCTTTCAGCCCTGTTCTGTTTCTAAGCCCCGTAGACCTGGTCATCTGGGACTCAGTAAACATCACGTCATCTTGTCATCCCTGAGATGCTTGGTCTCCAGGGGACTGAAGGCAGGCTGTTCTCTGGAGCACACATCTTATTTGCTTGCACTCCACCTGGTCATGTCCATCTGATGTGAATAGTTTCCTTCTGTTAGAGAGGAGACCTGTGCTGTATCAACTCAAAATGTTTACCAGTAAAACAACTCTCAGATTTAAGTGACAGACCCTCTCCAGTGGGGTTCCTTTCTATGTTGACTTCTTGTATTCTGGGCCCATCCACAAACCATGATTGAACTTTTTAATTTTATGTCACCTATTTATGATTCATCTGTAATGCTGTAGCTAGCTATAGATTGCTTTAAAATGCACATCTGCTAGTATTTTCAATCAGGGAACCCAGTTTTCTTTTTCTTTCTTTTCTGTGCGCTGGCTTTTCCTCACTCTCGTTCTTGGTGTGTCACTATCCGTATTTACCAGACTTCATATTCTAGCTCCACGTTTCTTTTTCCTTTATTGCTGAAAGCTTTCAGCCCTGTTCTGTTTCTAAGCCCTGTAGACCTGGTCATCTGGGACTCAGTAAACATCCACGTCATCTTGTCATCCCTGAGATGCTTGGTCTCCAGGGGACTGAAGGCAGTCTGTTTCTCTGGAGCACACATCTTATTTGCTTGCACTCCACCTGGTCATGTCCATCTGATGTGAATAGTTTCCTTCTGTTAGAGAGGAGACCTGTGCTGTATCAACTCAAAATGTTTACCAGTAAAACAACTCTCAGATTTAAGTGACAGACCCTCTCCAGTGGGGTTCCTTTCTATGTTGACTTCTTGTATTCTGGGCCCATCCACAAACCATGATTGAACTTTTTAATTTTATGTCACCTATTTATGATTCATCTGTAATGCTGTAGCTAGCTATAGATTGCTTTAAAATGCACATCTGCTAGTATTTTCAATCAGGAACCCAGTTTTCTTTTTCTTTCTTTTCTGTGCGCTGGCTTTTCCTCACTCTCGTTCTTGGTGTGTCACTATCCGTATTTACCAGACTTCATATTCTAGCTCCACGTTTCTTTTTCCTTTATTGCTGAAAGCTTTCAGCCCTGTTCTGTTTCTAAGCCCTGTAGACCTGGTCATCTGGGACTCAGTAAACATCCACGTCATCTTGTCATCCCTGAGATGCTTGGTCTCCAGGGGACTGAAGGCAGGCTGTTCTCTGGAGCACATACATCTTATTTGCTTGCACTCCACCTGGTCATGTCCATCTGATGTGAATAGTTTCCTTCTGTTAGAGAGGAGACCTGTGCTGTATCAACTCAAAATGTTTACCAGTAAAACAACTCTCAGATTTAAGTGACAGACCCTCTCCAGTGGGGTTCCTTTCTATGTTGACTTCTTGTATTCTGGGCCCATCCACAAACCATGATTGAACTTTTTAATTTTATGTCACCTATTTATGATTCATCTGTAATGCTGTAGCTAGCTATAGATTGCTTTAAAATGCACATCTGCTAGTATTTTCAATCAGGAACCCAGTTTTCTTTTTCTTTCTTTTCTGTGCGCTGGCTTTTCCTCACTCTCGTTCTTGGTGTGTCACTATCCGTATTTACAAGACTGTTCAGTATTCTAGACTCCCACGTTTCTTTTTCCTTTATTGCTGAAAGCTTTCAGCCCTGTTCTGTTTCTAAGCCCTGTAGACCTGGTCATCTGGGACTCAGTAAACATCAGTCATCTTGTCATCCCTGAGATGCTTGGTCTCCAGGGGACTGAAGGCAGGCTGTTCTCTGGAGCACATACATCTTATTTGCTTGCACTCCACCTGGTCATGTCCATCTGATGTGAATAGTTTCCTTCTGTTAGAGAGGAGACCTGTGCTGTATCAACTCAAAATGTTTACCAGTAAAACAACTCTCAGATTTAAGTGACAGACCCTCTCCAGTGGGGTTCCTTTCTATGTTGACTTCTTGTATTCTGGGCCCATCCACAAACCATGATTGAACTTTTTAATTTTATGTCACCTATTTATGATTCATCTGTAATGCTGTAGCTAGCTATAGATTGCTTTAAAATGCACATCTGCTAGTATTTTCAATCAGGGAACCCAGTTTTCTTTTTCTTTCTTTCTGTTTTTTTTTTTTTTTTGACGGCAGGGCTTCCTGTTTCTGGAGTCCTGTCGTACCTCGTGGCAGAAGGGCTGCTTTACGAATGTTTGTATTAATAAGTGAAAAACTTGTGTTTAAACAAACGACTCTCCTTCCACAGTTTCCTTCATGCCAGTACACTGAAGAAGGGAACAATAGCTTGTTTGAAGATAGTTTCTTTGAGACAGAGACCAGTGGTTTAAATTGACATTAGTGTGTCCTGACATAGTTCTTTTTCCATACAGTTGAATGATGAAGTACCATTTTTTTTTATAAATCTTTGTCTTGTTTTAAAAATCCTTTTAAAAAATTTTATTTAGTTAGTTATTTGAGAGAAAGAGAGGGTAATAGAGAGAAAGAGGGAATGGGCATGCCAAGGCTTCCAGCCACTGGAACTCCAGATGCATGTGCCACCCTGTGCATCTGGCTTACTAGGGTACTTGTGGAATCAAACCTGCATCTGTAGGCTTCTCAGGCAAATGCTTAACTGCTAAGCCATCTCTTCAGCCCCAAATCTTTGTCTTCTAATAAGCGTTTTCATTGAATAACTCATTTTAAAAAAAGTAATACAGGGCTGGAGAGATGGCTTAGCAGTTAAGCGCTTGCCTGTGAATCCTAAGGACCCCGGTTCGAGGCTCGATTCCCCAGGACTCACGTTAGCCAGATGCACAAGGGGGTGCACGCGTCTGGAGTTCGTTTGCAGTGGCTGGAAGCCCTGGCGTGCCCATTCCCTCTCTATCTGTCTCTTTCTCTCTCTCTGTCACTCTCAAATAAATAAATAAATAAAAATGAACAAAAAATATAAAAAAAGTAATACAACTGGGCTGGGGCAATGGCTCAGCAGTTCAGGTTGCTTGCTTGCAAAGCCTGTGGGTGTGGGTTTGATCTTTCAGTGCCCATGTAAAGCCAGATACATAAAGTGGCTCATCTGTCGTGTTCATTTGCAGTGGCAAGAGGCCGTGGTGTGCCCATTCTCTCTCAAGTAAATTTACACAAAATAGTTATAAAATTGGAGTGTTGTAAAGCCTGATTTCTATCTGGAAAGGGGCATTTTGTATGAAGCATGACCTCTAGTACATTTATCTTAGGTTAATGACATAGACTGTTGGAAGGGGCTTCTGCTTTGCAGGCCTCAGTTACACAAAGTTACACAAAGAGTGAACAAAGCGGTTAAGAGGCTGGGATAAATCACCTGTTGAGAATGTGAATGCCTGCAGATATGAGTTAGATAAAGCAGTGTTGTTACACGCACATGCTGAAAACCTGATTGATGGCCTGCTGTCTTTAGTCTTGGGGTAAATTCGCGTTTTAAAATGTTTATGGTAACACAGAGAAAGCACAGTGAACCCAAACACACATGTAAAGTTCTCCTTACAATGTTCAAGTCACTGGCCAAGAGAAAGGCTTTCATCTTCCAGGATGAAAGAATTCAAATGAAACAGAAACCCTGAAGAAGTGTGTGTGTGCTTGGGTAGGTGGTAGTAATCCACTCAACGTGGAGCTATGATCTATTGGAAAAAAACCAGAACAGGTTTGCCAGGCAAAGGCTCTTCCAGATGAACTGCAGTTTAACTGTGGGAAAGCAAAGACTCAGAGAAGGCATACAACACCCGTGTTTGCTTTTTTATTTCAAGGCCATTGCAGTGTCTTTTGTAAAAAACTTCTGCCTTCATATTTCCAGATAGTACTTCTGCTGAATACCGTAATGTTAGGTGATCAACTTCACTGTTTCTGTGCAGTGAAAGTTAATTGCATTAAGGAGGACAACGGTGTGCTCTTCACTAAGTGTGTACAACTGGACTTCAGTAGAACATCGCTTAGTTATCGATTAGTGAGTGGTACTGAAGATGGCACACCAAGTCTGAATAAAAGATTGGGGTGTTGTGTAAATGATTTGCTCAGGACATAGCCAAACACTTCTTGACTGATTCAGGACCTCTGGTTTCTAGCTTTCTTTTGATTTTAAAATGTGGGAAAGAAATCACAACAGTTCTGTCAGATGCACTAATGGCTTATAACTCAGAGAGCAGTTAATTAATATTATTGAAATTATTTAGCTTTGCTATATGACAAGTATATTGTTTATCATGAAATGATAATTGCATATTTTACCTATATTTAATTAATAGGAGCACAGAAAGGTGGGATCTCAAACAGAAGCAGGGTCTCCTTAGAGCACATTTTGTAAAGCAGGTCAACCTTAGCACCTACAAGCACATCAAAATCATGGTAAAAGAAAATAAATTTCTAATCATGCAATTTAAGATAACTATAAAATACTTTGAGCTTATTTTGTGTTTAAAAATTATTTAATGGCATTTTTAGTTTGTCTTTCCTTTCTTCCTCTTCCCCTCTCTCCCTCTTTCTCCCTCCTCTCTTTCTCTCTCTCTCTCTCTGGGTTTCACTCTAGCCAAGGCTAATCTCAAACTCACTGTGTATTAAAGACTGGCTTTGATCTCATGATATCCTCCTACCTCAGCTTCCCAAGTACCATGATTAAAGGCATACGCCACTATATCTGCCAATTTTTGTATTATTTTTTTAGCTACCCATTTTGAATAAGACATAGAATTTACAAGTTTGAACAGTTGATCATGAACTCCTGATCTTCCTACCCCTTAACTAACAGGTGCCAGGATCACAGGTGTATACCACCAGGCCAGGCAAGGGTATGGTTTTCTCTATAGAGTTAGTCCTTTAACTTTTGGAAGTGGACAGTAGTCGGTCACACACGATTAGTATTAGGCCATCGTCACTGTGTGACTGCACCTGAATTTCTTAATGTGGGCACTGTGCTCTGTCAACAGGGCCCACTTGGAGGCCAGCGCTGAGAAGTGGAACAGGTTGCTGGTGTCCTTAGAAGAACTGATCAAATGGCTGAATACGAAAGACGAAGAGCTCAAGAAACAGATGCCGATTGGAGGGGACGTCCCAGCACTACAGCTGCAGCATGACCACTGCAAAGTAAGCCGGCCCCTCTCTATCTAGAAGGGTAGCTTGTTTTGAAATTTGATTTTGTGAATGCTTCAAAGAAAATTGTAGAAAAATACTAAATTTTCAACTTCTTATCTCAGGTTTGCTCCTAGCTGTCAGTGTTTAGGCCTTTCCTTCAAATTACACTCATCACTAGTACTTGTGTCACAGAAGGTTGTCTCTTCACGTTGAACTATCAAGTCTTTAGACGGTACAGGCATCCTGTGCAGAAAAAGCAGAATGTCTTCAGGTTATCGCGAAATGTTCATAACCTTCTAACACATTTTTGCATATTAATAAATTGGGAAAAATTTAAACTACAAATTACTTTTCTCTTGAATCGGGGTCTTACTACATAACCCTGCCTTGACTAGCCTGGATCTCATTCTGTAGCCCAGGCTGGCCTTGACCTTCTTTGTCAGCCTCCGGAATGATGGGGTTACTAGAGGCGAGTACCAACACACCTGGCCTTTTAATTGTTTTTTGTTTGTTTTGAGTCAGGGTTTTGCAGCCCATACTGGCCTCAAATTTACCATATACTTCACCCTTGAATTTTTTTTAAAAAATAAAATATATATATGAAAAAGGTAGAGAGTGCAGGGGGGATGGGCGTACCAGGGCCTTTAGCCAGCACAAACAAGCTCCAGACACATGTGCCAATTTGTGTCCTTGGTTTATGTGGGTGCTAGAGAATCTTGGTCCTTAAGCTTTGCAGGCAACTACTGCTAAGCCATCTCTCCAGCCCACCCGTGAAATTTTGACAATTCTCCTGTGTCAGCCTCCACAGGCTAGGATTATAGGTGTGTATTACCACACCTAGCTTAAATTCAATAATTATAGTCTTCTAAAGAATTGCAAAGTGGTTCTGAGGATGTAGCTCAGCGGTAGAACACCTACCCATTGTGCTGTAGGTACTGAGTTTAATCTCCCACACCAACAAATTTTTTTTAAAAAGTAAAATGAAAGTGGAAAATAATAAGATAGATTTAAGCACTATAGTACATGGTAGCCTTAGTATTAAGATCATTTCACTTCTGAACTTAAACTTTCATTTTTCTGAACTTAGAATTTTCAAGTTACATTTTTATTCTGCTCAAATGTCTGTCTCTATACAACTTTGTACTTTTATTCTGATTAGGAAACAGATATGTGGAAATGCGGTCAACTGATACATTCTTTGGTCCTCGTATTTAAAGAAAATTTTGCCTTGACTAAATTTCATTAATTTATTTATATCCTTTTATATTCTTTGTGGGTACATCTTGCATTTCATCTTGCTTTGTTGTATTTTTGTTACTATTCGAATGCAGTGCAAGTTGTGTTTCTAAATCTGTACATTTTAATATAATGTTATAATTCTGTTTGAGCTGAAGGATGATTCGCGTGAGCACCTGCTTTTCCTAAAGGAAGATAGCATCTATTTAATAAGTTCTTCTTTTTCAGAATGTGACGTTGAAATTTATTTCCTCTTGAACCCTTGTGACTATGTGATGAAAATTACCTTCTGAGTGTCTTTTTTCTTTCTTCTCTGAATAGATAGGATAGAGAAATAGTGGTAGGGTAAGAAAAAGAAACACATTGTTGGCATGTGATATATAACATAATAATAGTAGACTTTAAATTAGTGATTTAATAAAAAGGCCACATTTTCTCCTTACCCCTTTCAAATTTCTCTATTAATTAATCATATTCCATTTCTGTGAGGTCAGGTGTTGGTGAGGAAGTCAAATGATACAAAGCTGGTCTAACAGCCATGCTCTGTATATGGAGGAAAAGCTATTTGTGACCTGTGTTTGGGTGAGTCGTTTGGATTCAAACTCAGGTATTCAGGTTTGAAGTCATTTTCCTCAGACAACCTTGGCCTTCTAGCATACAGTTCCCACAATTCTTTCTAGTCAGTCCTGGCTGTTCATTTTCCCCATTCCTAACGAGGTTCCCTGGCTTTAGGTCATGTTCCACTCTGTTTTAGAGCACTACATGCAGTTACTCTGCTGTAAGTCCCGGACATTTCGGTCTTGAGGTAATGCTGATAGTGATGATGCGAGTGATGTCCTTATTCAGTGACAGAAACAAAAGTACCATCCTAGTCACTGGTGAATCAGCTTAGCTCTTGGGGCTAGTAGTGTCCCCCAGTGGTAAAGTGATTGCTTATGAGCAAGGCTGCTGGTTCATCCACAACCCCCCCCCCAACAAAAACATCTATAAACCAACTTGTGGTCTGACATGGTATAGCAACAGAGAGGAGGAAGAGGGAGTGGCTGCTTAGCGCTTAGAAAGGAGCTATGGATTGGCAGAAGAACTGCTGATGTAGTTACCTTCTCGCTGCTGGGACAAAACACCCGGCCAAAACCAGCTGATGGGAGGAAAGGCTTTATTTTGGCTTATTGTCTCCAGAGGAAGCTTCTTGATGGCAGGGGAAAGCATGGCATGAGCAGAGGCTGGACATCACCTCTGCCCCAGCAGGTGGAAAACAGCAGCAGGAGAGTGAGCCAAGCTCTGGCAAGTGAGGGCCGACTCAAATACTGCCAAGCCTGGCCCCAGAAACACACCTCCTCCAGCAAGGCTCCGCCTCCCAAATTGCCATCAGTTGGGGACCAAGCATTCAGAACACATGACTTATGGGGGACACCTGATTCAAACCCTCACAGCTGCATTATAAGGATGGGAAGGAAAGACTCAAGAATATCAGGAGTGAAAAGGACAGAGCATTGGAAAGTGGAAATACCATTTAGACAGTTTGGGGAAGATACCAGAGGAACAGGCTGAGAGGCTTCGGTTTTGACATGTTAAGCTTTAGCTGTTTATTAGGAAGTTGGGTATGTAAACTTGGTCAGGGTTGGAGACCAAAATTGTCATCCAGTCATAGGATATCTGTCACAGGATTGGGTGGGAAGTGATTATCATTAGAAAAATGAACTCCTAGCTAGGCGTGGTGGCGCACACCTTTAATCCCAGCACTTGGGAGGCAGAGGTAGGAAGATCGCTGTGAGCTGGAGGCCAGCCTGAGACTACACAGTGAATTCCAGGGTTGCCAGGGCTAAAGTGAAACCCAACCTCAAAAAAAACAAAAAAGAAAAGAAAAACATGAGTTCTGAGAAATCCAACCTTAAGAGATGAGGAAGATGAGGAGAACAAGGTGGCACTCATTCCTGTCGCAGCTGGTAAATGGTTTCCATGTGCCAGCGTCATTCTGGGCACTGAGGTAGCGTGCTCCTGCATTGGTTTTGATCTGTTTCTGTCCTGCCAGCTAGGCTCTCTAGTGTCAATTTCCTGGCTTCCTTGGTGGCAAGATGTGATGCCACCTTTTTTTTTTTTTTTTTACTCTATGCTTTTCTTTAATTGTCTTATGAATGTGGATTAAAAGAAAGGAACATTAAAATATTATTTGGGGGCTGGAGAGATGGCTTAGTGGTTAAGGTGCTTGCCTGTGAAGCCTAAGAATCCAGGTTTGCTTCTCCAGGTCCCACGTAAGCCAGATGCACAAAGTAGCGCATGCGTCTGGAGTTCATTTGCAGTGGCTGGAGGCCCTGGCGCACTGATTCTTACTCTCCCTCTCTCTGCAGCTAATAAATAAAAATTACAAAAAGAAAAATTAAAAAAAATATTATTTTGGCTCCCTGTGGTTATGCTTAGTAACTTTCCCAGGCCCCTCTGATAGTCCATCTTTTAATAAAATTTTCAATCCCTACTAGAACCTGGTATTTCCCTTGTGTGCATGTACGAATTAGGATCTGACTTTGTTTTCTGCAGAATGCAGAGGTAATTATGCCAACGCCGATTGTTAAGCTTCTGTGCTCCCCTTGATAAAATCTTCCTATCTACTGTCATCTACTTTTTTAAATTTTTTTTTAATTTTTGAGCTAGGATTTTGCTCTAGCCCAGGTTGACCTGGACTTCACTATGTAGTCTCAGGGTAGCCTCAAATTCACAGCAATCCTCCTACATCTGCCTCCCAAGTGCTGGAATTAAAGCCATGCTCCACCATGCCCAGCATATCTACTTTTGATATCCAGGAGTTATTGTCTTTAGAAGTCCCAAGGAGTGCGGAGATTTGGGTTTGCTTGAGCCCTTTATTTTAAAAGGCACCTAATATTTGCATAGGCTTTGCATTCCTCCCATATACTTTATACTACTGTGAAAATACTGTGTAAACACACCCTCTGAGGCTCAGGGACTGTTGAGAAAGAGGTGGCAGGAAGAATGTTAGGAGCCAAGAGAAGGGGAGGAGTGTTTACAGTACTGTCTTCCACACGGAAAGTGGGCGTGGTATTCCTGACCTCACGGGGCTGATGCTACTACCTTCTCAAGACTTGCATAATAGAAGGGGAAAAAATGTTGACAACAAAATAGAAGAATGACTAGTTGACAAGAAGGAATTCAGTGGAGAGGGTTGAGGGAAGGGAGAGTAAAAAATATTATTTGTAGGACTAATGTTTAATGCATAATAATCCATTTCCAGTAAGTTAATACTGAGTATTTATTCATTGAGTATATGTATTTATGCCATTTAGAGAAAGAAATCTCCAGTTGTCTGTTTCCCTGTTGCATACAACCCAAGAGCAGTGGGCTTGGGTTTGGGTAAATATTCTATGTAGGTCATCTGTGAAGCAGCAGGTCAAGAGGATTCGCTGATCCTCCCAGGGCTGCATTGCATATTCATAAGTGTTCTAATTGGCATCACATCTGACTTTGGCCCCATAAATTATACAGGAAGGAAAAGCTCAAAGGAAGAAATAAAGGCTCAAGCCTGGTATTTTCTTCATAGTTTATGTCACTTGCTGTTGCATTGTTGAGTAAAGGTTTGAAAGACAGTTTCCATGATTCCTTTCTGTGTGTGAGACACCCGGTCAGACGGGTTGATAACCTGCCAGGGTCGGTATGGCTGTGGGGTGCAGGGTGCACCGGCGAGGGGTAGACAGTGGCTCGTCACATATGTGCTTGTTTGGGTCATAGGTAGGTGTGAGCAGATGTCGTTCGGGAGGTGGAGGTAGTGGAAGACGCCTCAGCCTGCATTGAGAATGCCTTCACTCACGAACTGGCTATGTCACTGATACCTTAGGTGACCATTGAAACTGTCATCTGACTTACCTCCGCCTCACTCTCCACATATGTGAAATGGTGGTAGTAGTTTAGTCTATTTGGATTGCTGTAATAAAATGCGGCAAACCAGATGGCTAGCAAACAACAAAAGCATTTGCTTCTCGTAGCTCTGAAGGCAGGGAGTCAGTCCATGGTCAAGGCCCTGGCCAGCATGGTTTATAGTGAGGCCTATTATCTCACTCAGAGGTAGTCCCTTCTCACTGTCCGCACGTGGTGGAAGGGACTTGCTCTTAGGGTACGAATCTCATACTTGACGCTTCCTCTCTCATGACCTAGTCACCTCAAAGAGACTGAGCTTCCTAATGTCATTACTTTGGTTAGGGTCTCAACATATGGATTTAGGGGAGACACAAACATTCAAACCATAGCAAGTAGTTCCCTTTGCCTTCGTGGAGCTGTTATGAAAATCAAATGAAGCAATGTGAATGACAGTAATTTTCCAAAATGGAAAGTGTTGTAGGATAGCATATTATATCTATCTATCTATCTATCTATCTATCTATCTATCTATCTATCTATATGTATTCTATCAAGGAGCTTTATTTCTAACAGTCAAGAGTAATGTTTTAAATTGTCATTATGCATGTACGTGGATATAATTTTTAGCTTACATTAGTGTCAACGCACATTAGAATTAGATCATAATTATTATTAAGAATTGTGTTACTTATTGTATTAGACACTTTTCTCATTGCTATTATCAAATACCTGCTAGTAACAGAAGGAAGGGAGGGTTTATTTTAACTCTCAGTTTCATGGCGAGGAAGGCACGGTGACATTTGTGGTGGCAGGAGCTGCTCTCGTCTATGGTAGGGGAGCATGCGACAGCTTACTGGTGGTCTTTGCAGATCAGGGCACAGAGATCTTTGGTCAGAAGTGGAGCTTTTCTGTCACTGTAAAGCCCCTACCCCTATGGTTCCGTGTATAAAAGACTTTACGACCTCCCAAGACAGTGTCAGCAGCTGAGAACCAAGTGTTCATGTACATGAGCCTCTGTCAAACCTTTGTCACTGAGTATCACCAGCCATCATCACTGGTAAGTCTAAGTGCAGTTTAAGTTTACCTGAGTGTCCAGTGATCCCCTTCCTGGAATTTTGTTGGATAGGGTTTGACCTGGATCTAGACTAGCATAATTCTCTATTTTATCCTGACACTTTTCTTAAAAATCAAAACTTTTATGGGTACATGCTTTTTGTTGGTGTTGTGTGGATAGTATGTGGTGTGTGTTTGTGGCATGTGCACATGTATGTGCAGATACAAGTGCCCAGTGCAGATGCATGTAGTGTTCGAGGAACATATCAGGATTCCTCCTCTGTCACTCTTCCACCTCATTTCCTGGAAGCAGTGTCTCTCACTGAACGTGGACCTCGTCATTTTTCAGGTAGCCTGGCTAAGCAGTGGGCCTCAGTGACTCTTCTGTCTCCAACCCCTCAGCGCAAAAGTGCACAGCCATGCCTGGCTTTTTCCATGATCCGGGACTTGAACTTAGATCCTCATGCTTGTACAGGAAGTACTATGACCGAAGAGCCATCTCTCCAGCCACCTCCTCCTTGTCCTGTCTTTGTCCTTTTTCGCTGATTTCAAATTCCATCAGGAGAAACCTTTGTTTAGTGTGTGTGCGTGTGTGCGTGCAGTTGTTGGAACCAGAAGGGCTCAAGACGTTATCCAGATAAGGAAAATGAGAGGAATGGTATATGTGGTTTAATGAAATTTGAGTGTCTTTCTCTTAAAAAATATTTATTTATTAGAGAGAGAGAGAGAGCAAACGAACTCCAGACTCATGTGCCACTTGTGCATCTAGGCTTTACTTGAGTCCTGGTCCTGGGGAATTGAACCCGGACCATGAGGCTTTGTAAGCAAGCACCTTTACCTGGTGGGCCATCTCTCTAGCCCTCTCTTCCTCCTTTTCTCTTTCACTTGCAACAGACAACCACCATGTATCTTCTGTGTACCTGGAAGCTTCTAAGACACAGAGACTCAGTAACAGAAAACAGACACAGCCCCTGTCCATGTGAAATCTTCATGCAGGGAACAACCTGTGCTCATCCTTTAACTCCCAGTTCCCACTTCCTGTGTTAGGAGAAACCATTTTCAGAATGAGTTGTGGTCAAACTCTGAACTGTGCATTGTTCTCCTAAATCTCTGGCCGTTTATTTTCCCCCCAGGCATTCCTTGCCCTCATCTCTACAACTTTGTTTCTTTGCTTATGCAGGCAAGCTTTCAGTTCTTGGGTACATGTATTTCCAGTCTGTTTTATTTTTCTTTTCTTTTTTATGATTTTTTTTTTTTGAGGTAGGGTCTCACTCTAGCCCAGGTTGACCTGGAATTCACTAGGTAGTCTCAGGCTGGCCTTGAACTCACAGTGATCCTCCTACTTCTGCCTCCTGAGTGCTGGGATTAAAGGTGTGCGCCACCACTCCTTCAGTCTATTTTCTATAAGGGATTGCAGAACCTTTTCAGTGACAACATTAAGATGCAGCTTCCAGCAAACATAAAATAACTTCTTAAATACTTTTCACAGATAAGTTTTTAGCATCATGAAATAAGGTTAGTTTTTTTTATCTTTTTTTTCCTATTGTGAACTGAAAGTAAGTTTTTTTTTTTTTGATTGCCTGAATGTTATGTCTTCAGTCATCATGATAAAGTTAAAAAAGTCTTTTTCAAAAAACTTTTGCTTTCTAGCTTGAAAGTATATAATTAGAATCAATCAAAATGTTCCCTTAAATAGCATATGCTTACATTAGACAAGACTTTCTAACTTTCCAACATGCCCCTAATAGAAAGAAAGGAATCTTATACTTAATTTAAAACTCATTTTCCAATATAATAAGTGACATTACCTTACAGATATGACTTACTTTATTTCCAATAAGATAGTGCTAATCAACCTAAATGAATTACAAAATAGAATGTTTGGATATTGCCAAGTCGAATATTTTTAAGATGGTAAGAAAATTAATACTGAATAGTTAACTTTTTCTATGTAATAATTTAATAAAGACAAGTATACAAATCCTTTATTAAAGATGAATATAGAAAGCTATATTATATATCCATATATTGTGGACAAAACAAGTCTATACATTGTCAACATAAAGCTGCAGACTGTTACCTCATGTCACTCAAAGAAGCACTTTAGTCTTGAAGCAAAATTACCAGTGATACCATCATATGTAGAGGTAAAAAAATAAATCTATTAAATGGATATGGAGTATTGCATAGGAGAAAAGTGTAATGGCTTCCTTCCAATGATAGAAAAATCAGTATTGAAGACTCGTGTGCAGAATTTGAATAAAGCAACTGTAAGTATATGTATCTATTCTTCCAACATCATTATCAGTTTGTATATTCAAGTTGATTGGACATTTGGGAGGGCTCTTCTCACGCAGATTCTGGAAGGCTATATGATATTCCGAAATGCATTCTATTGGAACCTTGGAAGGCCTGATTTTGCCTATTTCTCTTCGCATGCGCTGCACGATGCAGCTGCAGCCTTTCTCGTTGCTGCAGTCCTTAGTTTCTGCCCATCAGTCTCTTTAAACCACGTGGTATGGTTTAAATGGTGAGTGTTCCTAGGAGATGTCTCCAGGAGCCATTCCTTAAACTAGGACGTGTATATTCTAGTCCTGTGTTAATTTTGGCTGCCTCAGCTTTGCACTGTGAGTTGTAAAACCATTGTAAGTTCTGCCATGTAGAAATGGAGCAGAAAAGCAAAGCAGCTAAAGATCCGTCTGGGAAGTGGTGAGCAGGACCAGAGGCGCAGGCAAAGGTCCTGCTCAAAACCTCTGTCTTCGAGGCAGAAATGAGCCCTTCACGGACGGACAGCTTCCCGGGCTGCCGAGTCAGTGCCAAACTGCAGAACGTCTTTTGAGCCCTTACTTCTACAGCCCTGCTTTCATGGATGCTTTATTCAGTGATACTTTTTTCAGCAACAGCAACAAAGATACTTTGTTCAATACTAGAGTAACTTATACATAGTCAGATGCCTTAAATGACAATGATGTCATTGGGCTGCACTGGCAAACTGTTTGGCCTGTATCAGAACCGAGCAAATGCTCAGCACAAACTGATATATTTTTTGTCCTGTTGTCCTGAGAGTCTGTCTTCATGGTGTGATCATCTTAGTTTCAGTTTTGTGTAGGATATGGGAGCTGCTTCAAGGAGCCCAAACAGCATTTGTTTCTGTTTTTTACTATCGAATACATTGCAACAGTATCGGCTCCCAGTTTCCATCCTAGGTTAATTTATTGAATGATCTAAGAGTAACTTCCTAGCCTTCTTGTTGACACCCAACCATGTTGTAATTTGATTTAATTAATTTATTTATTTGCAAGGAGAGAGAGAGAGAGAATGAATGAATGACAGAGAATGGGCGCACCAGGGCCTCTAGAGCCACTGCAAACAAACTCCAGATGCACGCGCACTTTGTGCAGCCGGCTTACGTGGATACTGGGGAATTGAACCAGGCTTTGAAGGCAAGCACCTTAACTGTTGAGCCACCTCTCCAGCCCCCACGTTATTTTTCTCATCTAAGTACATATTTAATTTATTCAAATGATAAAATAGATTACTACTTTATAGTTTACAATGCTTTAGTGACTTTCATAATGAGTGAAGATAGTTGAACATTCCTACATATGATTTAAATCATGGGTTTGGCATCATGTTCAAGTTTGGTAGAAAGCAAGGTGACTTATATGCAACTTCACTTGTAAGAAGATGAGATTGTCATTCAACTCACAGCCACTTATAAACACCTGCCATGCATAGAGTGTTAATATATAATGCTATGAATGAACTTCAGCCAGATCATCTAAGGTTTGGTTAAAACTACAGTTGCAGTTTTAACTATTCAATTTGCACCTTCTTTTCATAGCAGTGCAAACACTGAGTTATGCAGACACAATTATCAGAGATCTAACACCTTTTTCCCAATAAAGCACAAGTCTGGTGTTATGGAAGCAAATCACTGAGAATAATTAAATTGCATGATTCAGGTATAATATCTTTTATATGTCCTTTCCCTCAGGGCTACTCTGTCCTTTGCCTAACCCAATTTAATCCTTATGTTCAAACCTTATTATTATAAGAGTTAGGACACTTAGACCTTAAACTGAATTGCCAAGATACATTAGCAGATTTACTCATTAAAATAAATTCTAGCTTTTTTTTTTTAAACAATAATACCTTATTGTCAAATTTATTCTCTGTCTCTTTCCAGCTCCCTCTCTGGTGCGTACGTGTGTGTGTGTGTGTGTGTGTGTGTGTGTGTGTGTGTGTAGGGATTTTCTCCTATTAATTTATGATTGTCTGTAAACTTGTAATCATGAGGTCTTGCCGTGTTAGGAGTTTTTTCCTACAGTTGGAAATTTGCTATTTTCTAAAATTACTTTCCAACTTCTCCTCTGACCTCCACCACAGTGTTGACTTACGTAACATAACACACATCTCTCTGAGGTCTGTCAAGAAAGCCATTCATCCGCTTGTAGGCAGAATCATCTCTTTCTGAGCCTGCCCCTGACCTTGCCTCCTAAGCCTGGTAGATACCACGGGACCCACACTCCAAGGAGACACAGAGCATATGTGGGTAGAAGGGGCATGAGGCAGCTTAATAGCCGTCACCGTGGTGTGGAGTGAAGAGTGGGGGGAGCGCATTTGGACAAGGAGAGTGCCATCAAACCAACCAGCCCCATTCCTGGTGAACTGCTGCTGGGACCTGTTTGGCATAGTGACAGTTTCTTTCATGTATTAGTTCATTTCTTCCGTCAGGTGGTTTCTGTGTTAGGTCTGGTATTTGACATCCTTCGCTAGGTACTGAGCACACGTCAGCTCCTAGATGGTTCTGGCTGTCACAGAGCTCACTGTCTGGCAGCAGGCGCAGGCTTCACAAGAAGTAACTACATTGGAGGTGAAAGATGCCGTCATGTGGACGTGGACACATGGCCAGGGAGAATAGACACGTCGTCATGAATATTTGTGCTCTGGGAGATCAGGAAAGGTTTGACAGAAGCAGGAAGTGCACGGAAGAAGTAGGAAGTCACTACAGGGTGTTATTCAAACTTCTTAGGGAGAGAATTCTATAAACCATCTCTGAGTGTCTCAGAGTGTGCACTTGAGCGAGAGAGGCCTTCTCTCCCTCCCTCCCTCCCTCCCTCCCTTTTTCCTACTCTGTAGAGAAAGACTGGAAGAGAAAGAACATACACTATCAGGACCTAATGCAGTACCTAACGATAGAAGGTACTGAAGTATTTGCTAAGCAAAGGTACGCAGGTGTGTGTATGTGTGTGTGTGTGTGTGTTTATGAGTGGTTTTAAAAAAAAGACTGTTTTATTACCAAGAGAGTCTGGAAGATTCCTGTCAAGCTTTTAGCATTCACATTCGGTATACTGATTTAGGCTTTATTTTTTGATGTCAGTGGGGTGGAACTGAAATGAATTTATATATTAACTGATATTTAGGGACATTCACTGAAACTTTTACGGCAATATGCACTCTGAAAGAGTTTTTTTCCCCCTATTTTATCTGCATACCAATGAAATGTAATCCTGTTTTTCTCTCTTTTTTTGTAGTTTTATTAGTGCCATCAAATTTAATGACTCTTCTGCCCTTTTTTGCTATCATAGTAAAATGACTTCAAATCTATACATGCTGATGTAGCTTTGAAGGGAAGTTGGAAGGGGGAAATAAATCACATCCTAGCAGACTCTCCTTATGTCTATATCATCTTCTTTTTTTCTACTTGTATTCCCCAGTAAGAAGTTATGTGCTTCTTTTGCAAACAAAAGCTCATGAGGCCTGATGTACCCACAATGCACCAAATTGCTAGGGTTCAGGTTGTGTGTCTGGACGCAGCTTCTGGGGCACCCTTTGTATTCACACAGGGCCACTCTTCCTTCACAAGGTCCCTGTTCCTTGTTGAATGTTGCTGTTTTGGAATTCTTCCTAACATTTACACAAGGAGGCTCTGCGGTTTCACTTTGCAGCAGTCTGCAAAGGTCCAGCCAGGTCTGCTTGTGTCAGGAGTGTTTGGGTGTGAGCTCTGGCAGTGTAAATCGTGACACTTGCGTAACAGCAACTCTGAAGATGGTCTTCAAGCCGTCCGCGATGGTCTCCACGCTGAGTCACATGCCCGTGTGTGTGAGTGTTGGCTGAGTCCTGGTCTGTGGTGCACACTTGGGTCTCACCTTCACTGGGGACTCACAGACTGTTGTTTCCTGCCCTGTCTCCACGCTGGACGTGGAAGAGGCCACCGTCTGCTGACTGTCTCCTCATCTCACCGCCACTCTCTTTTTCTGGTCCATTGTTCTCACCCTGTCACCTAAAGTGAGCCGGGCCATGCCAACTTCTTTGTACTCAGTGGTTTCTGGGTTTAGATTCCATCTGTGTGCCAACCTCTCCCAAATACATGGACGTCTTCACATGCCACCTCTACGTAGGTATCTAATGAATATCTTTCATTCAACAAGGCCAAGAAGCACTGCAGAGCTGGACTCAGAAACATGTTTCACCCGGGCTTCTCTGTGCCACTTGGTAGAAAGGCTGTTTCAATTACTTAGGTGAAAAATAATCACCTTCAATCCAGGCTTTCTTTTTAAAAAATTTTTTTTGTTTATTTTATTTATTTATTTGAAAGCGACAGGCAGAGAGAGAAAGAGGCAGAGAGAGAGAGAGAGAGAGAGAGAGAGAGAGAGAGAGAGAATGGGCACGCCAGGGCCTCCAGCCACTGTAAACGAACTCCAGACGCATGCGCCCCCTTGTGCATCTGGCTAACGTGGGTCCTGGGGAATCGAGCCTCGAACCGGGGTCCTTAGGCTTCACAGGCAAGCGCTTAACCGCTAAGCCATCTCTCCAGCCCCCATCCAGGCTTTCTTTCTTTCACTAGGCTGTGTATCCTCTTGGTTCCCTGTTTGACATACTCTGATTTGGCCACTTCTCACCACTTATCTGCCTCTCAGCACAGCTGCCTGTCTGGCACTATTAAAATAAATAGAACTCTGTAGTGGTTCCAAAGCCACAGTCTCCGGAATGGCTCACAAAGCCCTGCGTGGCGCTCCCTCGTCCCTGCCAAGCACGCCTCGCATGCTGCACTCCGCCATGCAGGTCTCTTGCTGGGTTTTCAGTAGTGGCGCCATGCTGGGTCCTCAGCCAAGAATGCTCTCCGCTGGTGTCGGCATGGTTAACTCCGCCTCTGCCTTTCATGGCCTGCTGGACTTCACCTTCCCAGCGAAAAGTCAGCCTGCTAGACAGATTTGCAACCACCTTGCCATCCCTCCTAATCCCTCACCATCTTCCACTCCCTTCTTTGTCCCCAGCACTCGCCATCTTCTAACATAATTACTTAATTCTCTTCTAGTTTCTTCTTCTGTACCCAGTACTCTGGGTGCTTAATGAATGTTTGTTAAATGCTGAGTACAATATATCCAATGGGAGTATGTCTTTTGGTAGCCATGTTTCTTTTGTCTCTTTATCTCTCAATAATTCTTTTTTTTTTAAATTTGTTCCTATTCCAAACAATGTTACATTTTGAAAACATTTCTACTTTATTATTATTATTTTTTTTGGAGGCAGGGTCTCATGTATTCTATGTTCCCCTTGAACTTGTTATGTAGATGAGGGTGACTTTGAACCCCTGGATTATAGGCGTGGGACACCACACCCAAGTTATGCCATGCTGGGAGTCCAACCAGCTTCTTGTGTGCTGAGCAAGCACTCTACCAACTGAGTCCCTCTCCAATCCCCATTTCTACTTTAAATGCCCGAATCTTTAATAAAAATGATACCTTCCTTGCAGGATCGTCCCACAAGAGCTAGAGGTACCTTTAATTGCATGGAATATTTGAAATGTACAATTACACTTTAACATTGGAGACAATAAAGAAGCTTTCCTTCCTCCTTTCATCCATTCTCCTCTCTCTCTCTTTCTTGAGGTAGGGTCTGGTCACATAGCTCAGAGTAGTATTCAATTTGTGATTCCCTGCTTTAGCCTCAGGACTTAAATTGATAGCTGGATACAACCATGCCTGGCCAAGAAGTTCCTTTTTCCCCATCTTAATATTATATAAATTGCTCAACTCAAAATCAGGAAGGGTCTTTATATGAGGGGAAAATGAATTTACAAACCTTTGATTATTGAAGACAGCTTTCAAAACAGAGCCGATGATTTTACCTGGTTGTGCAGAATGCTTCCAGGTTCTTCTGGTGTGTGCCTCCTCCCGCTCCTAAAATTTTCTAACCATTGAAAACCCTGACAAACACTGGAAGTTACTCAAACACATGGAGTCTCTTACTCAGTTACTGTCATTATGTATTACATTTTATGAACATGACTAGCCTCCAGAAGTCACTGCAGTCAAGCATCAGGAAAAATTTTTATGTGTTGCTACAGACGATAACTTTATAGCCCAGGCTGGTCTTGATCTCATGAAAATCCTCCTACCTCAGCTTCTTGAGTGCTGGTGTTAAAAGGGTGAGCCACCATGCCCAGCCTAATAATGTTGTCATCTAAGGATAGTAATTTGTCCAAAAGGTCTATTGTCCAACACAGAAACTATAATTAATAATAGTGTATGATGTTCTTCTAAATTTTTTGTTTATTTTTTATTTACTTATTTGAGAGCGACAGACAGAGAGAAAGAGACAGATAGAGAGAGAGAGAATGGGCACGCCAGGGCCTCCAGCCACTGCAGACGAACTCCAGATGCATGCACCTCCTTGTGCATCTGGCTAACATGGGTCCTGGGGAATTGAGCCTTGAACTGGGGTCCTTAGGCTTCACAGGCAAACGCTTAACTGCTAAGCTATCTCTCCAGCCCTGATGTTCTTGAAAATCACTTAAAGAGTGTATGTTAAGTGTTCTCATCACAAAAGTTATAAGTATGTGAGATAACATATATGTTAGTTAGCTAGATTTAGCCATTCAGCAGTGTAGACATTATTTTGAAATAATATGTTATATATGATAAATTTATGTATTATGTTTCTCAGTTAATAAGTTGAAAAGGAAATTAAAAATTTTACATTTTAAAATGTAGTAATTTTTCAGTGATGTATGAGTTCTACTCTATTAGATATTGTTTTTAGGTTTCATTATAATTATGAAAATAATATATTACATGTTTTATGAAATGAAAGTCAGTTGGGCCTTAGTGGAACAGTTATGTAATCCTAGCTTCTTAGGAGTTTGGGGCAGGAAGATCACAGGTTCAAGGCCAAATTGGGCTAGAGAGTGAGTTCAACACCAGCCTGGGAAGTTTAGTGAGACTCTTATCTCAAAATCCAAAGTGAAAAAGAGGGCTGGAGATATAGCTCATTGGCACAGCGCTTTCTTATCTTTCACGAGGCCCTGGGTCCACTTGCCCATATGACAGAGATAGATAAATAACATAAAGAAAGAAACAAGTGAATAATTTAAAAACTGGCCATAACTTTAGCACTGTTTTCATTATTTCCCTCCTACCTATTCATCATTCACAGGTTTAGTCTGACACATCACTTGTATTCTGTCTTTTCACCTTCAGATTTATTCCTGCTCATTTCTTCACATTGCTCTGTGGTCATTAGCACAGTAATTTTTTCAAGGTCACATCCTGGTCCCTAGTGTGGCTATGCCATAGTGAACCTAAGTATTTTCCAGGTGTTGGATAATTAAGGTGCTGTCAATTGTTTTAAAAGTCATAAGTGATGTTGTAATGCACAGTTTTGCATTTGTACCTTTTTCTGGTTCATTTTCTTAGGAACGATCCCCAAAGGTGACGTTTTTGTCTCACACCATCCAGCCATAGTAATGACTTCTGATATATTGCCAATTTATTCTTCCCAAATGACGGAACCAATTTTCTCCCTCCAGCAGTGTATGAAAGTGAAGTGTCACTGCACCTTGCCCGTGACTTCTCACTTTTGTCCCTTTTTCTAAAAATGTGAACTCTGTATTGTTAGCATCATCAAAACACTAGTATTCCAGAATGGTATGGACTTTAAAAAAAATGTTTACTTATTTGTGTGTGGGGGGAGTATCAAGGCATGTGTGTAGAGGTCAGAGGATAATGTCGAGGTGTGTGCGCTCCGCCTTCTTTGAACGGGGTCTCTTGCCACTGCTGCTGAATTTCCAGATGGCGAAAGGATGTCAGACTAGCTGGTCCAGCTTAAGAGTCTCCTGGCTCTGCCTCCCATTGGCATAGGAGCTTTGGAATCACCGATGCACGTACCACGTTGCATCCAGCTTTAGGTTAGTGCTGGAGAATTGGACCTGGGCGAGCAAGTTCTACAATCAAGTGCCTTTAACTGCTGAGCCATCTCCCCAGTCCATGGAATGGAAAAGTTTTATTTTCTTTTTCTTTCTTTTTCAAGGTAGGGTCTCACTGTAGCCCAGGCTGATGCGGAATTGACTATGTAGTTTCAGGGTGGCCTCAAACTCATGGTGATCCTCCCACCTGTGCCTCCCGAGTGCTGGGATGGAATGGAAGTTTTGAAAGCAGTTTTAGACTATCCAGCACCTGACCCAACCCTCTCTCCTTCCAAAGAGAAGGAAGAAATGTGTTGTTTGGTTGTTTGGATGCATTTGCTTTCACCCTGCCTAGAAGGACAGAGAAAAGGGTACCTATGCTTTGTTGATCTCCGACCTTGGAGAAATGTGCTATAAATCACATATATACATATGATATGATGTAACTGACTAGCGTTAGCTCCCCAGATCTTTCCTTCACTGTTCTGGAACACATCAGCTCAGAAATACATTGTATTTATTTCTTTGTTTTCTAAGAAGCCAAAGTAACATAAATATCATGTGACGTAGTTTTATTTGTGCTAAATACTTTAACTTATTCATTCATTCATATTAAAATAATGTAGTTTTGGAATAGGTAATTAACTCCAGTTTTCTTGCTGGGGGACAGTTGGTATGTTAGATAGCTTTTTGTGAAGATTTATTTTCTTTTATTTATCTATGAGAGAGAAAGAGAGAGAGAATGGGCACACCAGGTCCTCTAGCCACTGCAAATGAACTCCAGATGCATGCACCACCTTGTGCATTCTGGCTTTACTTGGGGCCTGGAGAATCAAACCTGGATCCTTAGGCTTCATAGGCAAGCACTTTAACCACTAAGCCATCTCTCCAGCCCTTAGACAGTTTTTTATTGCTGTGACAACATACCTGACATAATGATCATCAAAAGTAGAAAAGTGTTTTAGCTCATGGTTTCACAGGTTTAAGTTAATGGGTGGCCGACTGTTACAGGAGGGCGTGTGATGAGGGAGAACATCATAGTAGAACAAAACTCCTCACCTCTTGATGGCCAGGAAGCAAAGACAGCAGCAAGAACGGGCCAGGACTCAAACACATTCTCATCTTCTGACCCATAGTTCTATGTGATTCAGGCTGGGGTCACTTGGCCCTGTTCTTTGAGTCTGTTGTGGCACAGTATATCTTTATGGGAGCACGTGGTGGAAGAGGTTTGTTCCATCTCATCATGGTGGAAGGATACACTCACAATGACCTACCTCCCTTTCCCATAGGCCCCCACCTCCTAAAAGTTCCAGCATGTACCAGCAATGCCACAGGCCGGTACCCAAGCTTCTAGCTTGTGGGTCATTCAGAGATCCTTACCCAATCCATAGCAACAAACACCAGGCTCTCAGCAGAGGCATTGCAAAGAAGCTCAGTTTTGGATAAGAGCTGAGAATGATAGTAAGCATAAATTAGCATCTTCTTATTCATAACATGTTGTTCTACAGTGTTGGACTTATTTATGTATTTATTTATTTGGTTTTTCGAGGTGGGGGTCTCACTGTAGCTCAGGCTGACCTGGATTTCACTATGTTGTCTCAGGGTGGCCTCGAACCCACGGTGGTCCTCCTACCTCTGCCTCCCGAGTGCTGGGATTAAAGGCATGCGCCACCATGCCCGGCTCAATATTGGATATTTTCAATCTATGTTCCTGCACACCAACTCATCTATGAAGTTAAAACCATGTGAAGTGTTAGTAACATACTGAGGAATTAAGGGGTGAGACTAGAGAGGCTCATGGTAGGTAAGTTCATGTGTACATGGTACTGATTAGACCATTTCACAAGGCTTTGAGCTGGTTTTTGTTGTTCCACCACAGAATAATTCAACACCTTGATTACTTATAGAAAGCTTTGTTTTGAGTTCCCATTCTACCCTAGAGGATAAACCTCAGCGAGGTTTCAGTCTGTTGCAGGGGTCTGGCCTGCAAGAGAGTCGTGGCCGGTGGTAGGTAGTAGATGATGCACCTCAGGGGACACTAAGCACTGTTGGACCTCAGTGGACGGAGAACCAAGGTCCATCCTGATCCCTCAGGTAGCTCTGATGCAGGTAGCATTTGAAGAGGATGGTCTTTATGTAAGTTCATTTATTCACTCACTTTCCAGAAGGCTTGTAGAGAGCTGAAGTCTATGAAAAGAAGCCAGTCTATCAAGATTGGAAGCACAGGCTTTCTGGATTGCAAAGCCCTGAAGAGAGAAATTTTGGGATATTCTGGAAATACATTAAAAAAAATAAAAGACTTTGAAGCTTAAAGTTAGAATATATTTGGAATTGAATCAAGCAAACTGGAAGGGTCTAGATCTTAGTAGGAAGTTTAGAATGTTGTGGACTTTTTAAAGCAGAAGTGACAGGATCTGATTTATTTCTAATTTTAAATTTAATTTTTTTTGGTTAATTTTTATTTATTTATTTGAAAGCAAAAGACACACACAGAGAGAGAGACAGATATATATATAGAGAGAATGGGCACGCCAGGGCCTCTGGCCACTGCAAACGAACTGCAGACGCGTGCGCCCCCTTGTGCATCTGGCTAACGTGGGTCCTGGAGAATTAAGCCTAGAACTGGGGTCCTTAGGCTTCACAGGCAAGCGCTTAACTGATAAGCCATCTCTCCAGCCTATTTCTAGTTTTAATATAATGGCCTAGAAAATGTGAAGAAAAGTGCATCCTAACAAACTTTAGCACCTGATAACGAGTTTGGATGGGGGTTTTAGATGGGAGGAAGGAGTGCAGAGTTGTTAACAGAGATGAGGACGAGCCCCAGGACAACTCCCACACATCTGTGTTTCTTCTCCCCTAATCTCAGTCCAGGATGAGTTCGGGACAGAAGGGGGCACGGGGGTTGTTTCATTTCTCCAGCTCTTAGATCTCATTTTCTTATGGAGAGACTTATGGGATCCTGTCCAGTCAGTGGTGCCAGGAAGAACTGATCATGCCGCTTGCTTGGTAGCTTCGTGACTATTACCCTGAACTGGTGCTATGCTCAGGATGAAAATGAAGAGAAGCTGATGGACTGCCTATGAGGGTTTCTGACCTAAGCCACACACTCAGTTCTTTATACCTCCTTATCCCTTCATCCGTGGCCTTTCTACTGTGTTAGAGCAGGTGGGAGGAAATGGCCCCCCTCCCCCGGCTGTGAAAGGATAATTGAGAATCTCCGCGGACGTTTAGAGCTGAATAAGCAGCACTGCGCTCTGCCTGCCACTCAGAGGAGCAGCAGTGGCTCCATATGTTCCAGAGAGCCAGGGAGGTGGGGCCGAAGGAAGGGACATTCCTCGTAAAGATGACCTTGGGCTCCTAGATGTTCTGGTGGAAATGGAAAGCAACGTTAGTGGCTAAGTTCTGTTATTTACACTCAGGTCTTTATTCATGTGACATTTCAGGGCTCCAGTCAGTTTAGATGAGCAGATGGGAGGCATGGAATGGCAAAAGGAACTAGAGAGACGAGATCGCTTTGCTCTTATTTATTTGGCTTCCTCCTCCATTGCTTTTCCCCAACTTACCCTGCATATCATTCAATTCTTTTTTCTTTTTTTAAAAAAATTATTTTATTTTATTTTATTTTATTTTATTTTATTTTATTTTATTTGAGAGTGACAGACAGAGAAAGAGGCAGATAGAGAGAGAGACAGAGATTGGGCACGCCAGGGCCTCCAGCCACTGCAAACGAACTCCAGACGCGTGCGCCCGCTTGTGCATCTGGCTAACGTGGGACCTGGGGAATCGAGCCTCTAACTGGGGTCCTTAGGCTTCACAGGCAAGCGCTTAACCGCTAAGCCATCTCTCCAGCCCTCAGTTCTTTTTTCTACACGCCAGTTCACGGGCTTTTGCAAAGCTCACGTGTTCTGAGGGTTGACCTGTTTTACATATTGGTACTTAACAGGCTCCGCAGTGTTCTTCTCTTTGTACCTCTCAGGCTTTTGGCACATACCATATCCTGGCATTATTCTCTTTCTCTCCTTCCCTTTTTATTTTCTAAAATATTTTCATGTACTTATTTGAGAGAGGGAGAGAGAGAGGGGTTGAATGGTATACCAGGTCCTTTTGCCCCTGAAAACAAACTCCAGATGCTTGTGCCGCTTTGATCTGGCTTGACATGCATACTGAGGAATTGAACCCTAGCCAGCAGGCTTTGCAAGCAAGTACCTTTAACCACTGAGCCAGACCCCTAAGCCTCCTCCCCCTTTCAACTCTAAGTTTCTTATGATTTGGAAATATGGCTTATTAATTATTCTCTCCTTTTATGTCTGGCCTGTTTCTTTGTATAGTGCATGAGATTAATATGTTTACATTTCTATCATACACATTTCTAACCCCACTGTGGGAGAAATGTTAACCTTTTTTTCTTTAAACTCTGAGACTTGGTTTCACTATGTAGCCCTAACTGGCCTCAAACTTGCAATCCTCCTGCCTCAGTCTCCCAAGTATTGGGATTATAGTTGTGTACCATAAAACTTAGATAATTTAAACATTTTTTTATGGATGCAAAATAAACATTTTTGTTGTGTTCTTCATTTGCCAGCCTTGACTCTTCAGGGTTTTGAGATTATATTTCTTTCTTCTAACCACCTCATTCGTCTGCAGTGGTAGGGGGCCCTGGCGTACCCATATTTGCAATTTCTCTCTCTCAAATAAATACATAAATAAATAAGTAAATAAACTTTTTTTAAAAAAGAACAAGGTTGTTATTCATGTAGCACAAAACTTACCCCTTTGAGATATTGTGGTTTAGTAACATTTCATACATCGTATAGCCACCAGCGGCATCTAAATTGTGGAACGTGTTTCTTATTCCTAAAGAATCCAAACCCATCTGTAACCCTTCAAGCCCCCAATCCTAAGTGGCCATTGACTCCTTTCTGTCTCTGGGGACTTGCCTAGGGTAGTGGAATCACACGGTGCTGGCATCCATGCCCAGCTTCTTTCACCGAGCCTGCCTGTAAGGTTCATCCAGTGGTAGTGTTCATCAGTATTTCACTCCCGTTCGTTGCTAAGATGCATTGTGTGGATGTCCCGCATTTGGTGTGTGTACATAGAGCTGATGTGCGTTTGGGTTTGGTCTACATTTTGACTATTACATGTAATGCTACTATGAACATTCATGCATATAATTTGATATGGACACATGTTTTCAGTTCTCTTCTGTGTATACCTAGAGGTGGAACTCCTAGGTCATATGGTAACTCTGTGTCTGATATCTTAAGGAACTGTCAAACTAGTATTTGAAAGTGGCTACATGCTGGCTGCAGCTCTTCACATCATCAACAATAGTTGTTATTGTCTGGAAATAGAATTGTTTTCAGTGAAAATATGAAGTCATTAAAATACAAAAATTCCAATGAGATTATCTTATGCTCATTTAAGATGGCCCACATGTAAGTCATGTGGTACGAGAACTTAAAACTGAATGCCACTTTGTAGCTTTGTGTACAAAACAATTCATTGGAGTCTAATTACCTTATCATTAATGTTCACCAGGTGGTTGGGAAATGCAGGCTTTCTTTTATGTCTAATTGAGAGTTAAAAGGTGGTGAGATGATTATTTGTGTAATGTTGTGGAAAGTTAAATCCATTTCTGACATGCAATTAAATATAATTGAGATAGGACAAATTGAATAACAACATTAAATTTGAAAAATAGGGTATGAACAGTTATGATTAAATGTAACTTCCATAGGACATTGGGGAATGAGTGGGCACTGAGGTCAGAGTCCAGCATTTTTATGTACTTAGGGTGGTACCCACCTGCCCGCCCTTTGCTGCCACACTTCCTGACCAAAGCATATCAAAAGAATTCATAGACATTCCCCAACAAGCATCTTGTGCAAAGGGATTTTTTTTTTTTTTTTTTTTGGTAAACAACAAGTGCTGGAGCTTAATGTGGTCAGGAAGGAAAATGGCCCTGTGGGGGCTTTCTCAGACTCAGTCTTAGTTTTTATTAATCTAGGAGAGGCAACAGCATTATGGAAGTAAATATAGATCCGATAGTCATTCCTGAACCCAATTGTCTGGGTCTTCCATGGATTACTTTAGCTCATTATTAATTGTGAGATATGTAAGAGCCCATCTGCGGTCTTTTTGACTTTATCTCTGCCTGAATTTTGTGCGTCGGCGAGCATCTTGCATGTGACCAATGCTAAGAGATGTGTGCTTCTCATGGTGTGCACCCTGTGAGCTTCCTTCCTGCTCCTTGTGGTGGGACAAAACCCTTCTGTCTCTCTGCAAAACTCATGTTAGGCACCACCTTCACTAAGAAGCACTTCAGAGCAGAATTGGATGCCTGGTTTAGTGCAATGAGAAATCCAGGGCAAGGCCCCCGAGCTTACCCTGTATCTGAGAAAGACAAAGGTTAGACAGTAATCCTAACAACAGAATGCTTTTCCTTGCAAAGAAGAGCTCACAGGTCTGAGGAGCACAAAGAATGTGTCCCACAGCAATGGGACAGATGAGCTGCTATTAAATAGGGTAGGTAGTTGAAGGCATGAAGGAACCTATAATGTACATGTCTGGGGAAAGAGCTCTCTGAGTATATTTGGCTAAAAAATATTCTGTATTGTAAGAGTATCAGTACATAATTGGTAAAAATCTCATTCATGAAGCCGGGCGTGGTGGCGCACGCCTTTGATCCCAGCACTCCGGAGGCAGAGGTAGGAGGATGACCATGAGTTCGAGGTCACCCTGAGACTACATAGTTAATTCCAGGTCAGGCTGGACTAGAGTTAAATCCTACCTCAAAAAACCCAAAAAAAATTTTAAAAATCTCATTTGCGTGAGGATCTGCTCATTTAGTTTTCTCAGTAGCCTTTCGATGATGAACGTTTATTTCCGCATCGATGACTAGTCCCTCCTTGGCCCACTTCCCTCCCATAGCCATGTGCAGAAGAGTTTGTGGACTGAACAGTCCAGAACTCATCGGGAGTGCTGGATGCTCAAGTCACATCTCCTTTCTCCACGGGTGACCTGGACGCACTGTGTGGCACACGCTCCCTAAACACTTTGTATTTCCGGAGGAACACACTGCTTCGGCTCTTCCTTGTCAGGTTCATTCTTTTATGTCGCATCTTTTCTCTATTCTAACTTCTTTTCTTTTTTTCAATTTAAAAACTGTTATCATGGCAAAACAGAAATTACATAAATCTATGATTTTTAATAAGATAATGCTTTAATTCTACATTACATATTTAAAATCTATAAAGTATATGTTTGTCAAGTATTAGCTATGTACATACCCTTCCCCATCATTATCTGTTGGGTTTTCTAGTCTCTGTTCTGTGTTGACTTCAGAACACCGCCCTGGAACTCTCCCGGTTGGATGAGCCAGAGGGAAGAGGTGCTCTGTATCTTTTCAGCAGCTTGTATGCAAGTGGGTCCCTTCCTGGTACTTCCTCTCCCAGAGAGAAATTCTGGCTCATCACTATAAGAATCTTTCCAGTTCCTGTATTTACTGGTAATACTCAGTTTAGGCCTTCAACTACCTCAGGACTTTACATAAATAAATAAATAAACAATAATCTTGTTTCAAGACTCTGTTTTTCATTGCTATTTGTTTTAAAGCAACAGGATTTTTTACATCATCAGTTTATATTTCCAGTTGGTTTTAGAAGTCATACTAGGAGTGTTTTTTTTTTTTTTTTCAAGGTAGGGTCTCACTCTAGCTCTGGCTGACCTAGAATTAACTCTGTATTCTCAGGGTGGCCTCAAACTCACAGCAATCCTCCTACCTCTGCCTCCTGAGTGCTGGGATTAAAGGCGTGCGCCACCACGCCTGGTTTAGGAGTGTTTTTAATCCTTCTAGGCTCTAAAAGGTATCCAACCTTTTGACATTATGACATGATGTTGTCATCTGCAAATGTGTTGGGCCACATTTATAGCTATCCTGGGATGCATGAGGTCTATAGGCTGTAGGTTAGTCATGCCTGACAGAATTTCTGGATAAGTACAGTGTAATCTTAGAAAAAGAATGGTTCTAGGGCTAGAGAGATGGCTTAGTGGTTAAGCGCTTGCCTGTGAAGCCGAAGGACACTGGTTTGAGGCTCAATTCCTCAGGACCCATGTTAGCCAGATGCACAAGGGGGCACACGTGTCTGGAGTTCGTTTGCAGTGGCTAGAGGCCCTGGCGCACCGATTCTCTCTCTCTCTCTCTCTCTCTCTCTCTGTCTCTCCCTCTTTCTCCTTGTGTCTGTCACTCTCAAATAAATAAATAAATAAATAAATGAACAAAAAAATAAAAAAAAAAGAGAATGGCTCCAGATCTATAAATGTATACATTTCTAGATTAAAAATTCAATTGTTTTCATCTTTTTGTGTCTCTTTTTTTCCTTTTCATATAAGAAACCTTAAATATTATAAGACATTTCTTTTTTTTAATTTTTATTTATTTGAAAGCAACAGACAGAGAGAGAGAGAGAGAGAGAGAGAGAGGGAGACAGAATGGGCGCGCCAGGGCCTCCAGCCACTGCAAACGAACTCCAGATGTGTGCGCCTCCTTGTGCATCTGGCTAACGTGGGTCCTGGAGAATTGAGCCTCAAACCGGGGTCCATAGGCTTCACAGGCAAGCGCTTAACTGCTAAGCCATATCTCCAGCCCTAGACATTTCTTTATTTCCTGGGATTGTCACACTCTGGAACTTCTTCATAGGCTGCATTTGTTATCAAGAAATAATGACACTGTATCTTCCTAACATAGTCATTTCATGCCATTGACTAGGGAGTTTGTTGGTGTGCATTTATTTCATTGTCAGTCTTTGATTTGATAAATACATATACACATAAAAGCATATATGGACTTAGAGGATAAAGTTTTATTTCAACCTGTATCTTAAATATTATCACTGGAATATTGATTGGTTACTTTGATGTATCATACTTTTATTTTCTGAGTTTTTTTTCATAAAAGTAATAAGGCACAGAGTTCAAAAGTTAAATACCATTTGACTCTTCATAAAGGCATTTTAGGGCTACACAGATGGCTTAACAGTTAAGGCATTTACCTGCAAAGCCAAAGGACCCAGGTTCAATTCCCTAGGACCCACATAAGCCAGATGCCCAAGGTGGTGCATGCATCTTGAATTCCTTTTCAGTGGCCGGAAGCCCTGGCACGCCCATTGTCTCTCTCGCTCTGTCTTTCTCTCTCCCTCCCTCACCTTCTCTCTTTCTCTCAAATAACTAAATAAAAATAAATATATATTTTTTTCAAAAAGCATTTTATCACTTTGTTTCTGACTATTCCTTGGTAGCTATCCTCTTCCCTTTCGACCTGGGACAGTCTCTTTCAAATCTGTTGCCAGTGTTTTTCTGTTGTTTAACTGCATGTCTTCACACAAGATATAACTTTTTAAAAGTTATGTATTTATTTAGTGTGTGCATATGTGTGTATGCACATACATGTGTTTGTGTACATGAGGGGGTGCACACTCCACAGTAGAGAGGTCAAAAGACAGCACTTTTTGGGTTGGTCCTCGCCTTCCTCATCCGTTGAGTCTGGGTCTCATTAGTTAGCCCTTCATTGGCCAGTTCCTGGGAAGCTCTTCAGTTTCCTCCTCCCTTCTCCCTGTAGGCACGCTAGGATTATGGAAGCCAGCCACAGCTTCTGGGGCCTGGGGATCCAATCAGGATTTATCCAGCAAACCGCTTTATCCACGGAACCAACTTCCTGACCAACTTTGGCAAAGTTTTTTGATTGAAAGATAAGGACTTAGCCTGTAAATGAACTGCATCTTAATATACTTACGTCAAACAGTGTTAAAATTAGTTATGCACCAAAGGAAAGATCATATTGATTCAAAGAAGAGCAAAGAGCAGTGTTTTAGGAGGACAAAAAAAAAATTCCTTGTGTTTTCATAGTACATTACCATGCAATTGCACTATAAGCAAAATATTAGATAAAACCAGAAGGTGTTGGATGTGTATAATTTTAAAAGATGGCAACATTATTATCCACAATTTGGTTGAGCTGCAGTGTTAAGGTGTAGCAAGTGAGAAACCTGCATTTGCTGTCTTTTGTGGCCATCCATGCAGGACTTTGGTTGCTTACAAGCCCTCGTCAATTAGAATCTTAATCACCAAGCATTTGGTTGGAGCAAGGGTGAAAGTTTAGCCCTACTTAAAAAGAACAAACGTGCTAAAGACCGGCTGTTTGGAGAATTATAGACTTGTGTGAACAATCTTACAGGGAAAAATAGTAATTGCCTCAGCGTGAGAGATGGAACATATTTTAAGATAATTGGAGACTGTCTTTTAAGTGTTCTCTTTGGTTTAGTTTTGATTTCACGTACTTTAATTTATTTTTATCTCTTAATTTTTTTTCTTAATGTATTTGAAAGAATGTAAAACACTTCTGAGGATCTCATTACTACTTGTGAAATTACTTTTCTTCTGAATCATTGGATGCAATTTTTTTTTTGCCAGTCTTAAAGAAAAAAGTATCTTAGAACAGACTATGATATTTTACCAGCTTGATATGAGTAGGGCTTCTAAAATTGTAATTTTGTTAGTTTATGTGCAGTGTAACAATCTTCCATAGGTAACTATTTTAAAGTTTTTCCTCCTCCTTCCTCCTCTCCCTCCTTCCCTAGCTCCTTTCCTTTATTCCTTCTGGCTCCATACTTAAGTTCTACAACAATCTTTTACTTTTATTTTTGCTCTCCATATCCGAAAGACTTGAATTTTTCGCTTCTAACTTAGCCTAAGTACTGGTTGCTAACCACCCCCCTCCCACCTACAGATGTAGTCAGAAATAATCACCATTTGATGAACTCCTGAGTTGACTTACAATTGCAATTTCTGCTTCTCTTTGCAAAGGCATTGCGGCGTGAGTTAAAGGAGAAAGAACAGTCCGTCCTGAACGCCGTCGACCAGGCTCGAGTATTCCTGGCTGATCAGCCCATAGAGGCCCCTGACCAACCACGGAAGAACCTCCAATCAGAACCAGGTGAGACCGGGTTCTTTAACATGTCATCAGAAACACATTCTAGGAGAACAAAAACCCAAGCTCAACTGGACATTTGCTTGCAGCCCTCAAGAGCTGAGATTTAACACTTTTCTTCTGGGGAACTTTTCATCAAGTTAGCCATCGTTTTATAAGTATCCAGATTCTTAACTAAAGAAAAGGAAATTGTGGAATTCCCCAGAGTATCATTTCAAAAGGAACGTAGCAGAAAAATGAGTTAATCTAAAGAAACATACTGCAACTACAAAATGTTTTCCTTATGAAATAAAACCATGTGTTTCTCATATGAAAAAAGGCTTACTAAATAATTCCAAGTACTATATTATTGGCAAAAGGCGTAACAAATATGTAAACTACTTAATATCTATGAAATAAGATTTTTGAAAAACTTGTGTTGACATGAGACCATAAAGTGCCTTTCTTCTATGGGCAGTCAACGGCATTTAATTAAAAAGTTAACAAACTAGCTGGATGTGATGGCACATGACCTTAATCCCAGCACTTGGGAGGCAGTGACAGGGGGATCGCCGTGATTTCAAGGCCACCCTGAGACTACAGAGTGAATTCCAGGTCAGCCTGGGCTGGAGTGCGACCCTTCCTCAATCCTCCCCCCACAAAAAAAACTAACAAACTATGGCTGGGGAGATGGCTCAGTGGTTAAAGGTGCTTGCTTAACAAGCAAGCCTGCTGGCCTTGGTCAATTTCCCAGTACCCAAGTGAAACCAGACTCACAAAATGGCACACGAGTCTGGAGTTCATTTTTAGTGGCAAGAGTCCCTGTCACACTCATACTGTCCTTCCCTCAAATAGTTAAATTGGTAGGTAGGTTGACAGATAGATAATATAGAAGCTTAGAATTTTAAAAAAGAGATTTAAAAAAAATAAATAATACTCAAAAATGACAAAGCATACAACATTTCTGTGGTTCAGTTTAAAACAGAAATGGGAATAATCTTACTAGCAAATAGCAGTGTGCTGCATAGTGAACTCAAGAGAACATTGGTAATGCATCTGGCAGCCAACATATCTTTATTAAAAGTTTGGACTGTCGATAAAAGCTGGACATTTTTTAAACAAAAACACAAGCATAAGTATTTTCCATTACTTCACAGAGGGAATAGCAGGCATGTAAGAGTGCCTTGAACTGTGTCCAGTCGTGTGAACCGTAAGCATTCATTAGCTGTAAGGGAAGCACAGGTGGAAACCCTTCTCTGGCCGTCACTGGATCAGACTCTGACCTGCGCGCAGGTGACGTTGTTCTACAGAGCTTCCCTCACGGATGCAATTGTTCAGTATGAAGCGATGTCCCCTCAAGGCAGGCATGATTTCCTCCACTTATTGAACCAAACCATACATGTGTCCTTGTGCATCACACCATGCACCTGGAGCATACTTAATGTCTTTCCCAACATCATCATTTTTTTGTACTTTAACACATTTTATTTGTTTATTTTTTAAAAAAAATTTTTGTTGTTTATTTTTATTTATTTATTTGAGAGAGACAGACAGAGAGAAGGAGGCAGAGAGAGAGAGAGAGAGAGAGAGAATGGGCACGCCAGGGCTTCCAGCCACTGCAAACGAACTCCAGACGCGTGCACCCCCTTGTGCATCTGGCTAATGTGGGTCCTGGGGAATCCAGCCTCGAACCGGGGTCCTTAGGCTTCACAGGCAAGCACTTAACCAGCTAAGCCATCTCTCCAGCCCTATTTGTTTATTTATTTTTTTTTTTTTTGAGAGAAAGAGGCAGAAAATGGGCATGCCAGTGTCTTCAGCCATTGCAAATGAACTCAGACACATGCACCACCTTATGCATCTGGCTTATTATGTGGGTGCTGGGGAATTGAACCTGGGTCCTTAGGGTTCACAGGCAAGTGCCTTAACCACTAAGCCATCGCGCCAGTCCAGCATCACTTTTATCTTCTGCTAGTGCTCCATGGTAATTTGGAGTCGGCCTGCTGGGAAACCACATCTTTAAGGAATCTCCCATCTCTCCTCAAACCCCAGTCTGAAAATCACTAACAATGATTGTTTCTGTCTTTGAAAACGTAGTTCTGAGTAAAGTTGGCACTCGGCTTCTTTCCTTCCTGCATCTGTGGACTCAGACAATATGGGCTGAAATTATTAGAAAAAAAGTTACATTTTTATAATAACTGTAGTCTTATTTCTCTCATCATTGTTCCCTAAGCAATACAGAATAGCAGCTCTTTACATAGCATTTCCACTGGGTGAGGTGTTTTAAGTCATACAGCCTTGATTGAAAGTATTCAGGAGGAAGTGCCTACGTTACATGAAAAGACTGTGACATTGTACATAAAGCACAGGCTTCGCATTTTTAAGCTCGGGAGAAAAATAATTTCACATGTCTTACATTATTTTAAGTCTTCTTTAAGATTTCTTTCTTATTGATTTTGTACAAGGCAAGGTCTCAATCTAGCCAAGGCTGACCTGAAACCCACTCTGTAGCCCCCATGCTGACCTTGAGCTCACAGAGTTCATCCTACCTCAGCCTCCTGAATTCCGGGACTACCTGGCTGAGACGACTTTTCTTAACCTTCTTGCCTCCCCAGGACTTTGCAGGGAGGTGAGGAGGCCCTTTCACAATGAGCCAGGTGCCTGTTACCACAAGCTTCCCTTGACGAGTAAGATTCCCTTTGACTTCTTAGTTTCGCGTTAGGCTCCAGAGATTGCCAAGTCTCATGTTCAAATACCACATGGGGGAGGATGGGAAAAGAAAAAAGTTGCATCACTTTAGCTTCCTGAGTGCTTGTGGGTTTGCTTTGCTTTACGGTCACTGATGTTCATACCTTCTTCTTCCTTGGTTTTACTTTCTGTAATGGGAGCTCATTTTACCTGCTGTTAAAAGCAAATGGAAGGACCGAAGATATGGCTTAGCAGTTAAGGAGCTTGCCTGCAAAGCCTAAAGACCCATGCTTAACTCTCTAGCTCCCACATACACGAGACACATAAGGTGACACAAGCACAAGGTCACACGTGTACACAAGGTGGCACAAGTGTCTGCAGTTTGATTGTAGTGGCTGGAGGCCCTGGTGTGCCAATTCTCTCTGTCAGTAAAAAAATGCAGCTGGGAGTGGTGGTGCACACCTTTAATCCCAACCCTTGGGTGGCAGAGGTAGGAGGATCACCATGAGTTCAAGGCCACCCTGAGACTACATAGTCAGTTCCAGGTCAGCCTGGGCTAGAGTGAGACCTCACATTAAAAAACCAAAAGAAAAAAAAAAGAGCCATGCTGTTGGGCTTGGAAGAAAAATATCCATAATAGCTTTTATACTTTGTTGCTTACCAAGAGTTATGTACAGCTGCTAGTAGACGTGGAGAATATTTGAGCATTAGTCATCCTGTGTGACTCTGAAGTCCTGAATGTTGGAGGCATTAGCGCTAGTAGAAATCCTATTATGCTTTTTCAGTTCTATTTAATAAGCACTTTTGAATACACTGTATTGTGCCCTTGGGTACCAAAATGTAGCTGTCTCTTTTCCTTTTAATTCTAGAAAATACTTTTCTCCATTATTTTTCCCTTGAATGCCTTTTTTTCTCCTCTAAACTCCTTGTATCCCCATTTTCCAGTTATCAACATTATTAATGATTAACGTGTTTCATATATTTTTAGAATATTTGAAAAGCAAAAGTACCTTCCATTAGTCATCGTACTTTGCTAAGGCCCTTTCAGTATTTTCTTAATTGGTATCTCTCCTTACTAAAGGCACTCAAGTGATTTTTCCAGAACACTGCGCTTGTTCTGACGGGAGTCTGCGCTCCTTCTGACACCGAATGTTCCCCAGATACTTGACCTCAGCTCTCTTTTCTACACTTGCTGGTTGTTGAACGCTAGACTTCTCACGATGTTTGCAGTCATGATCTGCCTTGCCCATGTCCGGTTGCCAGCCCCGCCAATTTTGCCTGTGGTCCCTCTTACCCAATTTTCCAACTCTTTGATTATTTGTCATCACTCATCCTGCCTCCATTCAGGCTGGCCTCCGTGTCTGCCTGAACACGCTTCCTGTCTGAGCGCATGCGTGACTCCCTGGCACCTGGTTCCACTCTAGCATGGTACCAATATGCATAGTAGCAGCTAACCCCTTCCTGGTGCTTTAGTGACTTACCATTTATTGAAATTATGTATATGAAAAATAAAATAAAATAGCGATCTGAGCCTCCAAGAAAGATATGGCAAAGAGAAGATAGTCACAGATTTTGCTCTTGACTCACAAGCAAGCTATCAAGTACACTTGCTCTCCTGGTTTATATACTGTTATAACTCTTAACTTGATGTGCAGTGAGTTATGGGTAATTAGCAAAGTAGAAGTGAGAAGTCAGGAAACAGGTTGGCAGCGAAGAGTGACCTTAACAGTCTGATAGCAATGAGGACAAGAAAACTATAGAGACGATAACTGAGACATGTAAAATACAACAAGCCAGAATAGTCTTTGGGGCTGTAGATAACAAAAAGAAATGGAATCCATGAATTATGGGCTATTTGTGAAAGGCTGAATTCATTCAAAGAAGGTACTAGGGGATGGAGAGATGGCTTAGTGGTTAAAGGTACTTCCTTGCAAAGCCTGAAGGCCTGGGTTCAATTTCCCAGTACCCACATAAAACCAGATACACAAAGTAGTACATCCATCTGGAGTTCATTTGTGGTGGTAGGAGGCCCTGGCATGCTCATACTCTCTCTCTCTCTCTCTCTATCAAATAAATAAATTAAACAGTAGGCTAGGTGTGGTGACACATGCCTTTAATCCCAGCATTTGGGAGGCAGAGGTAGGAGGATCGACCTGAGTTTGAGGCCAGCCTGAGACTATGTAGTACATTCCAGGTTAGCCTGGGCTAGAGTGAGACCTTACCTTGAAAATCCAAAATAAATAAATAAATAATAAGTGAATAAATAAATTAAAAGGTAGCCAGGAGACAGAGGTATGGGGCTCACTGTGAATAGGAGGCCACCCTGAGACTACATAGTGAATTACAGGTCAGCCTGGGCTAGAGCGAAACCCTATGTTGTAAAACCTATATATATGTATATATTTCAAGATGTTATACTGTATTTTAACATTTTAACAAATCCCTTCCTACATAGTAAGTGTCCAAAGATAGGGCTCAATGAGTGACATATATTTGTCTGGGAAATTTTACTATAACTTATGCTGCTTAGAAGTGGTTATTAAGTAAACATAATTTCTTTTGAAAGTGAAAGTATGTAAATAATTATAGAAATTTCACAAAGATTGCCACTTTGTGTGACTTTCTTATTATCATCAATCTATTTCTCCTTTCAAGGTAAATTGTTTTTAGTTGATTATAGTCACCCAATCTGTACTAAAAGCCTAGAACAATGTGACAATAAATCTCTGACCGTTTGCATTGTTCTTTTTAGCTTTTCAACCTATTTTTGTCTTCGTTTTGTGAACCATCTCAATGTGTTGGGTAGATTATAAGGCATGACCTTTTTTTTTTTAATCGACACACAAAAGCCAAGAAAATGTTGCAGTGCTGACCAAGGCCATGTTGCTAATAAAAGGGAGATGCAGGGTGAGAGAAATAAGCTAACATACCAGTGGCCTTCCCTCACTCCTGGATTTTTATTGACTTTTGGCCAGCCCATCACCTGATTTCATCTCTGTTCATTGTGAAGCCCTCTGGCCAATGACCACCTTCCTCCTCCTTACTCCCAGCGTCTAGAGCCTCTTGGCCTTGTGAACATCTTTCTAGATTCTCCCTCGTGCTGCCAAGCTCCCCTTGCTCTTCTCTGCCCTGCATCTGAATTCCATGCAGACCAGAGAGCTGCAGCTGTGCATTGTGGGACTCAAGCCACAGGAGGTCTTTGTCTGTGTCTCCCACCCTCAAACTGCCAGAGAAAGCCCGGGAATGCGCACTTGCTACTGTGTTGAAAGGCCTGCTGGCACCTGTAGCCAGAGCTCTCTGTTTGTATATTTCTCTGCCCACCACATGCAGGTGCAGATGTGGGCAGGGAAACACCCCCTGCACACACAGCATGTGATCTGAGGTTAGGGCAGCAGTCATTGAATGAATCTGCCACCAATGTTCAGTGCCTCTGAAAGTGTTTATAGAATCATACGACTTGATGAACATGTAACAACAACTTGGTCTCTGCTTTTGATGTTTTTAAATTCAAAATGCATATGCTAAGCTCAGAGTCCGATATCCAGCACCATGGACAACAATGAAAACAGCAACAATAATGATGTGTTACTTCATTCATTCCTTTCTTCACATATCTACTTTAAAGATTATTCCAGCCCAAACATTGCTGTTTCTATGATTAATCTTTCATTCAGACTACCTGAGCATGATTTCTGCTTCAGCCTAGTCTAGTCAGTTTTGCTTCATTTAACTATTTTATTTCTAATCTCGGGAAAAATAGTTCTTAATTTAGTGGTTTTGTGTATGTATAGTTGTATTTAGTATGTTTAGTTATGTAAATGTTAATACTGTGTGTTTGTGAATTTATCTGTGATTAATAGTTAACCATCATCTTTCTATATAGAGAAGTATGTATAGCCTAATGTTTTACATTTTTTATGGCTATCTATGCATGTTAATAATATTCATTTTGACCCAGGTTTGCTCTTTTCTTTGAAATACTAAGTGCTTCACAATACTTCAGAAATCCAAATACTAGCAGTATTTTGGTCATGTGAAATGTCTTATATTTATTTAACAAAGAAGTTATAAGTGACTTGGTGGTCTTAGTTATTAGCGGTCTACATGTCAGTCCAATATTAGGGAACTTGTGCAAGTAAAATTTCATGCCCATTATTAAGTTAGTGAAAATGTGATGTTACCCTATAGTTTAGTAATTACTTTTATATCAATTCTCAGAGTAACTTAAGGTTACATTATTTCCTCATATCTACTAAAATGAGGCCAAATCGTGCATTACCTAACAGAAATAATTAAGGTAGTAAAACTAGCAGGTGTGTTGCCCCAAGGCCATTTTGGTTTGTTTTCCTAAAAACAACTTTATCAATTAAGACCCCATTCATAGTACATGGCAAGTCCCCAGGGTTTCACACAGGGACCTGAGTGGCCCTAGAACCAGGTCACAGGAAGGGCAGGGACACAGCTGACTGCCGCCGCTGAAATACCACCCAGGTGCCCTTCTGTGCCTTCCTTTCTGCCTCTCCACAACTTTTCCCTTTTAGCTTTGCTCTGTTTCTGCCTTACACCCTCGTGCAAGGGAGGAGAGATAGCCTTTCCTTAGATCTGGAGAATCTAGGAGAGGGTTCTGACTGATTGTAATTGAGTGACAGACAGGACCCAGACTTCTAAGATTGGCAGACCCTTATTATAAATGTAATGCTGGATGAACGAAGATATGATCCCCACACAAGAAGAGCAAATGAGAAATTTTACATAGGCGTTCACAACGAGCCAGTGTTCATTAGGTGCTAACACTGTGCGAAGCTCCACACCACGTCCCCTTTCCCCCATGCATTGTTTCTACTAATTCCCGTGAGACATGAGTACCTTGCCACCCGTTTCACAGATGAGGAAATTTCAAAGCATGCGTGAAGCATGAGCCAAGATTTGTGTCATTCGCCGCGGTGTCTGGTAGTTTATTGTCTTAACTGCCTCAGTAATCAATGCGCTATATATGCAAGAGAAATAAGAGTTTCTTTTCTTTAAGAAACACTGTAATTGATGTGTGGATAACTGCTTCTCTCCCTATTGCTGCACAACCTTTTAGGAAAAAAATACATGTTTTGTTTTATATGCAAGGGGGTGAGACAGAGAGAGAGAGGAGAGAGAGAGAGAGAGAGAGAGAGAGAACTGCAAAGGAACTCCAGACACATGCACCATTTTGTGCATCTGGCTTTATGTGACTACTAGGGACTCGAACTTCTACTGGCAGACTTTGCAAGCAAGAACCTTTAACCACTGAGCCATCTCCCAAGTCCTGCATGTCCTTATTGAAATACCACATTGCTTAATGGAATCACTCACCAGTTCATTGATTTTCCTATCATTGAGGGAGAAGGTGTTTAGGCAATATTAGGATTTGTCTTTTTAATTTTCATATAAGAACTTGACGTATTAGGAAGTGCTTTCAGGCCTGTAGACCACAGCAATAATGTAATTAGCTTCTCAAGTCCAAATTAGATTAGTTAAGTTGTAACGCATGAGAAAAGGCAATAGAAAAATATGTTATTTTATTTTCTGGTGCTCTTAACTGTAGAGTAATAGTGTGATCCTTTTCACATTAAAGTTATGTAATATCTATATGGATATGATGAACCAGCCTTTAATTTTTCTAAAATAGATGTTGGCTGAATAAGTCCCTGGTTTGGACAAAAACTTTTAAAACATTTTTTTCATGCTAATGTATATCATAGTAATGAGGTTCTATTTAAATAAACAATGTTCTCAGTTTTGAAAACAAAGGTTAGTTTGATGGGCATCAACATTTTAAATGAATTGTTCACCATCTGCCGCTTTCCATAATCCACATTATGACCGTCTATAAATCACATTTGCCTCTGAAAAAAAATAGCAATGATCTACATGCATTTACTTTGTGGTGATCAACATCTGGGGTATTACTTTCTGATTTAAACATAAAGGGTAGGAGGATACTAAACTCTTTTTTATGCAGTGGTGATTTACTTTTTGTGAATTGTTGTTTCTCAGTAGAGTCTGGACTTCTTGGTGAGTGTGTTAAAGGTTTTACTGATTGTAAGATGCAGTCCTAACAAAGGGGTCAATTCTCTTCATTTAAACTCCTCACTTGTTTTGGAAGTACATGAACATAAGGCATACTTAACTTCTTTCATCAGAATAGCCTAGAAAACTCATGACTTTTGTAGCTTGATCAATCCAGTGGCTCTTTGGTGTAGCTGGCCTGAGATAGTAGAGACAGAAATATGGCAAGAAACAGAAGACTGCCGATGTATGACTCCTGTCCCTTGATTCTTGAGGGAGGAGGGGGGAGAGACCAGAACAGGATAATATTCTTGTCTTTTCCCATGGTTTGGTTGTTGCTAAGTCAGAGATGAACGAAGATCTAATCATTCCTCTAACAAGCACTTACTGAGTGTGCACCCTGTCTAGTGATGTTCTGGGGACTCAGAATACAGGTGTTAACTAACCTGGTAGATGTCATTGGCCCCTGGAAAATTACATCCCCAGCTTCTCTTCTCCCTTCTTCTTCTTTTTTAAATTATTTATTTGCAAGTGTGAATGGGTGTGCCAGGATCTCTTGGCTGCTGCAAGTGAATTCCAGATGTTTGCCAACAGGCTTTGCAAGCAAGCACCTTTAACCACTGAGCATCTCCCCAGTTCTTCTCCACTTTCAATGTCACCCCCTGTCTCCAGTGACCTGTGTGCTGCTGTCGTGCAGAATCACCAACTTGAGCAGCTCATAAAGTAGCACAGCTGAGAAGACACTGTGGGAAGGACCCCCTGGCTGCAGGAACTCAGAAGCGCACTTTCCCAGTGCAGGCCTTGGCTTTCGAGGCTTGCTTCCCGGTCTCCCTGTTGTTTCTGCCGTTGCCCTGCAGGCTGATGTCATGAATTGTCCGTCCCTGCTTTAGCCTCAGCTCAGCAGTGCTTTGGCTTCGTTTAGTCCACGTTTCAGGAAAAATAAAACTTTAAGTATATTTAAAATCAAGTTCTATCTTCATTGACTTTGTGGTCAGAAGTGTCCTTTCTCCCTGGCCCCTCCTCTCCCATAGTGTGAACTGGATTCCTGTTTCCTCTTCTTTGTTCTCCCTTTCTCTCTTAGCACTTTGCATTTTGGTATTTGGGTGGATAGAAGGTATTCCCTAATTCCCAGTCTCTCTCTCTCTCTGTCTCTCTTACTCTTTATCTCCTTTATCATTTCCTCACCGAAAGCTGTAGGCTATGCATTAATAATTTGAAACGCTCCCAATCCTCTAGTTGTTGACATCCTGATAATTTATGAGATGTACATAATTAGAAGCATTCATCAGCTGAGGACACTCAATGCACTTGCAATGTCGTTCATAATGAGCTGTTCTCACCAGTCATCACAGGCTAGAACAATGGGCAGGGTCGTCTTTACCACTCAGGGAATATTTCAGAGAGATTAGGTTGATCTCAACTATTTCATTGGGAAATATCTTTTGATTATGAAGAGAGGAGGGTATAGAGAGAGAGAGAAGAAGGAGGAGGAGGAGGAGGAGAAAGGAGAGCGAGAGAGACTGAAAGAGCCATTGGTGGTAGGGACATGCATCCCAGCATTGCCACCTGCAGCCTGAGGATTCCCCTGTCAATCAAATCAGATCCCTGACTACATCAGCAAAAAGAACTTCAGGAGAGTCAGAGTGAAGCAAAGTTATGGCGTTTATTAAGTATTACATAGACGTATAGAAAAACGGATAGAAGGGCTGAAGAGATGGCTTAGTGGTTAGGTGTTTGCCTGTGAAGCCAAAGGACCCAGGTTTGATTCCCCAGGACCTATGTAAGCCCAGTGCACAAGGTGGCACACAGTGGCTGAAGGCACTGGGGCACCCATTCTTTCTTTCTCTCTCTGCCTCTTTCTATCTCTTTCTCAAATAAATAAAATAATATTTAACCTTCAAAAAGATTAAATATCTAAAAAGAAAGAAAAGAAGGAAAAGGACAGAACACATCCAAGACATGGGCAGGGCTTCTCAAGGAAGAGCCATATACAGAAGTCTTTTCAATGGCTGCATATTTATCACGTTCTTGTTTGTTTGTTTTTTTGGCTAAATTACACTGCTCCAAGGATGCAATTTATAACAATCTTTAATGAGTAAGTAAATGGATGAGTTGGTTTCCTTAATTCTTTTACCTTAAAGCATTTGCTTTTATAAATGAAATTGCAAGGTGGTCTTATCTGGTACATTGTTGAGAGTTGGGGATGAGAGAGGACTGCTGGCCCATTGAAACAAGATTCCAAGCATTCTGACCCTTGTTCGCATATTTCATCGTTTTGAACATCCTTGTTTGCAATGTCTCTTTGGAAAACCGGCATTCTCTCTGTAGGCAGTTTTGGCTTTATAAGTTGTGTTGACGTTTCTTGATTTTCAGTTGGCAGGAAAGCCAAGCCAGACTCCTGGGTGAAGGGGTCTTTCCCTTCTCATTCCCCTTCATCTTCCCTGTCTCCCGACCCTTCCTGAGAAGTACTGAAAGGGAGCTGGTGCAAGTCTTTTTCATTTCCCTTCATCTTCCCTGGCTTCCCATCCTGCCTGAGAGGTACTGAAAGGGAAGCAGTGTAAGTCTTTTCCCTTGAACTGTTGTAGGCTTATCAACGTGGTCTGCTCGTGTGAAAAATCTCCGGAGACATCCAAGTCTCCCAGAGGTAGAACTCATATGATAAAAACGGATGTAATGGGCTGGAGAGATGGCTTAGTGGTTAAGGTACTTGCCTGGGAAGCCTAAGGATCCATGTTTGGTCTCTGTCCAGATCCCATGTAAGCCAGATGCACACGGGGCATGTGTCTGTAGTTTGTTTGCAGTGTCTAGAGGTCCTGGTGCACCCATTCTCTCTCTCTTTCTCTAATAAGTAAATGAATAATTAAATATAAATAAAATATTTTAAAAGGATATAAGAAAAATAACACTGGGGCGGGGGGCTGGGGAGAGAGACAGTTCAGCAGTTAAGGTGCTTGTGAACAAGGCCTGATGGCCAGGATTCAGTTCCCCAGTACCCACCTAAAGCCAGACGTACAAAGTGGCACATCCATCTGGAGTTCATTTTTAGTGGCAAGAGACCTGGGTGTGCCATTCTGTCTCCGCTTGCAAGTTAATTAATTATCTAATTAAAAGAAAAGAGCCTTCATTGAGGGTTGGCTGTGTGCCGGATGTGTACTTGTAGCTTTGTAGATACAAACTGAGCTTCAGGTAAGAACCACATCTAGGGCTGGCCGTCTACTTTGCATTAGCTGGCATGGGATCTTTTCTAATCTTTTCTCGTAAAAACAATGCCCAGCAGTGAAAATGCTTCTTGCAATTTTTCTTTCCTTATTGTAATATTATCTATTGATGGAATATAACAGATTACAGATACATGCAAAGAAGTATATAGTACAAATAAGATATTGAGAATTACCTTACATAAAATGACTTTCAAGTCTATCCTTTTCTTTCATGATAAGGAACCCTATAAATTTCCATAGATGTGGGAAGGAGTGAAAAACTTTTAACTGGATTTTTTTTAAGATAAAGTAAATATTTTTAAGATAAAGTAAAGCTAAAAACTGCGTGCTGATTTCAGGTCAATTCAGTAATTATATACTGAGACTGTGCCAGTGTCTAGTCTGCCTTCTATAAAACCAACGTAGAAATAAATAAAATGTTCATGATGTAAAGATTTACAATCAAAAGTCATAGTGGAAGTTGTGTCAGCACCATAATTAATTAAAGTACAATAAAGGAAGGGTTGGAGAGATTGCTCAGTGGTTAAGACACTTGCCCACAAAGCCTAGTGATGCAAGTTCGATTCCCCAGACACACATAGAACCAGATGCACAAAGTGGCGTATGCATCTTGAGTTCATTTGCAGTGGCTAGAGTCTCTCTTTCTCTTTTTCCTTGCAGGTAAATAAATATTTTTTTAAATACAATAAAGGTGGAAAATCTTTATTAAAAACAATAGCACACCACTGATATTTTATCAAAGAAACATAATTGTATAGATTTTTAAGTTGATTGTCTAGGGCACATGTGGAGAGAGAGCCTCTGCCTTTCTTACATGATTAGTCTTAGAGGTAAAGTAGATATTATAAGCAAAATGCTTTTCTAGTGTGAGAAAACGGGGTCCCACTTGATAAGACTCAGCTCTGCAGGTCACACAGTCACCTGGGAGCAATATGCATGATAGGAGCCAGGATGACACCAAAGCCTGGCTCTGTGGCTACCCAAGTCTAGTTTCTTCTCCAGAACTCTCCATGTAGATGGATAGATGGATGGGGTGGATGGATGGCTAACTCTCCAAGTGGCTCCCATATGTCCGAAGGACTGAACACGCCTGGTCTTCTGAAATATATATTGATATTCTGTAGCAGGAGCTCACGGGCACTTCCTAGTGGGTTGTGTCAACCCTTATACAAAGTACAGCCACTAAGCACAGGAGACCAGAAAGCAAAGAGAGCTCAGTATAAAGAGGGGCATCTAATTTCCATCCTTACCTTGACCTATTAAATCAGTACTGTTTGCGGAGAGGCCTCTGGGTTTTAGAAAATGACCAACTCCCAGAATAGTGTCTGATACAGCACTAAGGTTCAGCTTTAGAATTGACCACAGAGTATTTAGAAACATTGAAGGAACATTTGTGCTTGGATTTTTCCAGTTGAGTAGATTTTGTTTTAAAAGAATGAGTCGTTTACTTGTGTTTTCTTCTTTCCCTCGCTTTTTGAAGTTTTAGTTTGTTTTTCTATTGTTTTCACCCCAAATTGCCCATAATCGATATCTCACATGTATCTTCTTTTTACACACTGTATAGGCATTCTGGAAAGTTTGGGGTTCATTTTGTGTGCCGCTCCGATCTTGGCTGACCACGTGCGTTGAGACTGTTGCTGCAGTGGACTTTTATTATGACTCGGAAGTTCTCAGTGGAGAACTTTCCTCTCTGGCAGACAGATGGTGTTTGCTTGTCTTTTGTGTAGTGCTTGGGAGGAGAGTATATGATAAAAGCTACAAACCATCTTACATTAAGTGAAGACCAAAATGTCAGCCAGTGTGAGGTGTTTTGTCACAGTACAGAGAAGCCGTGTGTCCCTCTATGCAGGGTTATTTCATGACAGACTCAGTGAATTTTTACTTTACCAAAGGAAAACTATCACAGTTAAGCCATCTATTCTGAAATGGGGAGAACATTTTGTTTTTACAATAGTTAGTGAACCACAAGTGCTTAAATATATTTTTGAAAAAACCCCAGTGACTTATTAACCGACACAGGTGTTTCTGTCATTAAAAAAAATCACCCCCTCCATGTCTCCTAAGGCTGGTAGGAATAAGTTTTTCAACTCACACGTAGCATTTTATATTTACATGAAATATATGATGTAAATGTTATATTTAGCATTTTATAGATGTCTTGGAGGTATGTGGATTTAAATAAGTTTGCCTTTCTAATGACATTCAGAGAGTCCCCTCCCCCTACCTGGAGCCTGGCACTTCTAATGTGTTGCATGTGTTGGGACTTTCCTCTAACTTCTTGCCTCTGTCTCTTGAAGCTGCCTCTCATTTATTTCCTTATTGGTCTTGTGCTGGAATATGGTCCTGATTCACCAATTGTGGATGCTTCCTCCTCCCACCCTCGATTCCCTTGCCAATGGATTGTTCAGTAGCATGGCCCAGACTAACAGATCTAAACTCTGTATAGACCTATCAGATGCAGAGGTCTGTTGCCATTAAGCTGCTATTCAGTCTAAATATCAGTGTCTGGAAATTTCTGGAAATTTAGATAGACAAGTGTATGTGGTCCACCACTTTTAAATGGACTTGTAAGTAACAAGACAGAGAGGCAGACAGCTCTATGTCATGGATAAAGTATTTGTTTTAACTCATTTTACAAGAAAGTTCACCTCACAGTGAAGTCTGGTAAACTTCAGTCTAGGGCTGGAGAGATGGCTTAGCAGTTAAGGCACTTGCTTGCAAAGCCAAAGGACCCAGGTTCATTTCACCAAGACCCGCGTAAGCCAGACGCACAAGGTAGTGCATGCGTCTGGAGTATGATTGTAGATGGCTGGATGCCCCGGCACTCCCATTCTCTCCCTTTCATCCCCCCTCTCTCTCTGTCTGCCTTTTTTTCTGTCTCCAATAAATAAATAAAATTATTTTAGACAAACAACTTCAGTCTATTTTCTCCATGATGTGGAACATTTCGAGGTGAAATAGAAATTACTAATGTGATTATTACAAGAGGAGTGAGAGGAAGACAAAGAATGTAGATAATCTCTGACTTAAAATCTGATTCCACTTAAATGTTTTCGAGTTCCTAATGGCGTGGAAGTTTAGGCCTACGGCCATTCAGCACACTAGTCAGTACATTACAAGACTTATTCAACCCCTTGTTGTAGAGTAAGCTTTGTGCTCAGTCATTTTCCCTAACGACAGGCTCAGAGAAGTACTCTGGTCACATTTAATGTAGGCCCGGTCAAGCTCTGATGTTTGCAGGTCAGATGTAAGCGGTTTTCATTCCTGATGTGTTCTGCTCGGGGTGCTCATCTGTAACCCTGTCATCTACAGCACCCTGATTGTGTGCTTCCCACCCGCATCTCCATTTTCTGTGGTGACGGTGGATAACACAATCAGACAAGCTAGATAGCAAAGAGAGTGTCCCTGAGCATGGAGGGCGATGAGGTCCCCGTGTGTTCAGCTGTGTTAGAGATCTGTCTACCCTGCTTTGCAAGCGACTTTCTCTGTGTCCATGACATCCTTTTGTCCTCGTCTTGTTAGCTCCCAGTGGCAATTTCTGGCCCTTGGTTTTGAACTTAACTTTGGTTTCTGTTTGTATCTATTTTTTTTTTTAAAGATTCGTTGCTCTCCCCACTCCAGATCTGTGGTCTGGCCTTGCGTTGTGCCTGCCCTTTATGTTTGGAAAAACCCGAATTTTATTTCTGACCCTCTGAACGCTCTCTTGCTCTGTTACATGGAAGAGGGATGGTCCTTGAAATCTTGCATCTTCCTTTTGAAATGCGTTTGAATAGTTTATTCCTCCCAGCTACAGAGCATGCCCTTTATTAAAAATGAACTCCCAAATAGACTTAGAGTTGATGAAGTATCGAAGACATGTGATTTTTAGCTCATAATTTTAGAAACACAACAAGCTTTTTCTGATTTTCTGATTGGTTTTCTTCATAACTTACAACTCTTCTCTGCTAATTATGCTTCTAATTTCTCTTGAGAACAATGAAATAAACAAAAACTGTCTTTGGGTCTTACATAAGCAAATTTCTGGAAAAGAAAAGGTGTTTTATTTCTTGAGCTATCTTATTGCATTTCAAGGTTTACAAGTATATTAAAATCCAGAAGGCACTGCAACAGAAGGCCACTTATTGATCCGAGTAAACATTTTCTCCTTTTGAATTTATGTTTAGTTGGAACTGTGCATTGATGGTGAAAATATGGAGAATTTTTTTCTTTCCCTGACTATTATATTTCAGTCTCTGTATACCCTGATAACCCTTTGGAAGGTGATAGTCACCCTTGGAAACTAAGCATGTGCCTTGATCAGATACCCACTCTGTGCCTTCTATTTTTTTTTTTTTTAATTTAATCACAGAACTGACTCCCGAGGAGAGAGCCCAAAAGATTGCCAAAGCTATGCGCAAACAGTCTTCTGAAGTGAAAGAAAAGTGGGAGAGTCTCAATGCTGTGACAAGCAACTGGCAAAAGCAAGTAGACAAGGCCCTGGAGAGACTCCGAGACCTGCAGGGAGCCATGGACGACCTGGACGCAGACATGAAGGAGGTCGAGGCCGTGCGCAATGGCTGGAAGCCCGTGGGAGACTTGCTCATTGACTCTCTGCAGGAACACATCGAGAAAACCATGGTCAGTACTGTTGCCTGTGACGATGACTTTTTAAAAATTAATTAAAGACCCAATATACATTGTTTAGAGATACACAGTTGAGTTAAAACAGTAGTGTTTAACAATGATAGAATATCATCAAACCACCTTCGTAGTTCCTGGGAAGGTGTGCTTTCTGACAGTGAGGCACATCTGGAAATCATCTGTCATGACTCCTGATTTGAGTCGGGGAGGGTTGTAGTGGCATTGGATTTATTATAATCCCTCATAATGATTTACAGTTGTGGCTCTCATTATTTGGGTTATAGTTTACAATAAACTAGTCCTTAAAAATTATTCATCACACATTTATGTTACCTCCTCCTAGGCTCAGGGAACATCATGAAGAGGGTCAGAAAGAATATAAGATCTGGAGGAAAGGGAAGAACAATGTGGGATGCTCTCTTCCAGACATAACATATTCCTTGACTCATGAACTCACAGCAGCTGTGTGTTACCTGCACAAGAGGTCTATCAATAAACATTATATTTCCTCATGAAGCCTCATCCATCCCTGAGATGCTATTGGAATCTGGGACAAGGGAGCAATTTTCTATTTTATGATAAATTACTATTTTCTTTTAAAGGTAGAGTCCTGCTCTGGCACAGGCTGACCTGGAATTCACTATGTAGTCTCAGAGTAGCCTTGAACTCATGGCAATCCTTCTATTTCTGCCTCCTGAGTGCTGGGATTAAAGGCATGTGCCACCATGCCCATCTACTATTTCTTTTAAAATATTTAATTAATTAATTTATTTAGAGAGACAGAAAGAGAGAGAGAGAGAGAGAGAGAGGAAGAGGCAGAGAGAAAGAAAGAATGGGCATGCCAGGGCCTCCAGCCACTGCAAATGAACTCCAGACGCATGTGCCCCCTTGTACATCTGGCTTTCGTGGGTCCTGGGGAATCAAACCAGGGTCCTTAGGCTTCGCAGGCAATCGTCTTAACCGATAAGCCATTTCCCCAGCCCCTGGCTACTATTTTTTAAGCACTTCTTTTTTTACTTAGCTGTGTATCTCTAAGCATTTATTTTAACAATTTATCTATTAGACAGAGAGAAAGAGAATAGGCATGCCAGGGCCTCTAGCACTGCAAGTGAACTCCAGAAGCATGTGCCACCATGTGCATCTGGCTTATGGGGAGTTGAACCTGGGTCCTTGGGTTTCACAGGCAAGCATTTCAACCACTAAACCACCTCTCCAGCCCTAAACATTTGTTTTAGATGTTTCCTCTATGCCTTTTTTCTCTTGTGTCTTATGTATTTGTGGAAGACATGGAAGAGTTTTATTATCTTTCCTACATCCTAGATTTAGTAGAATTATACCCGTGTGGCATAGCCTACAAGTTCATTGATATTCTGTCTCCTGGAAGCTGGTTGTTGGATTTAGAGGTTTACTAAAAACCATACTGTTCTAGTGGGAATTCTCATTTATAAGTTTTATATTATTACCTGGGTATGTTAACGAATGGTGAATTTAGCTATAACTTCTGTTTGTAGTAAGGAATTGCTCAAAATTAAAGTATAAAACTCCTTTGGTTTCCCATATTATAGAACATCTCCAGAAAAACAAAATGTAATGAGATGTTAGTATTAGAGGTGCAAATTACAGCTCTAGAGTTACTAACTACATATTTGGTAGTCATGAATCATGTCAAAGCATAAGCCAGTAAAATACTACAAGAGGTGAGCCCAATAATATCTGCGAGCAGTGGGTGCACTCCTTTTGTTCACAAAACTGGGACAACATTCTTTCCTTGTGTGCATGTGGGTATGTGCAAAAGACAAAGAAGATCTGGGAAATTAACTGAATACTTGGACAAATTGCCCAAGTAAACGTGTTTGTAGAAACATAGGAATGATAGCGTTTATTGAGGTTATCTTTGTGCCAAGAACTCTTCTTAGATAATTCATATGTATATTTCTTTTTCAATATTTTTATTTGAGAGATATACAAACATAAATATACGTACATACACACATAGGTATATACATACGAGTATAGGTATACCAATCTCCTTGCTACTGCAAATGGACTCCAGATGCATGTACCGCTTTGTGCGTCTGGCTTTATGTGGGTACTGGAAAATCACACCAGGACTAGCAGGCTTTGCAAGAAAGCACCAAGACATCTCTCCAACCCATGTATATCCCTTTTTTATTTTTTAAAATATTTAATTAATTTATTTATTTGAGAGAGAGAGGGAAAGAAAAAGAAAGGTAGATAGAGAGAATGGGCATGCCAAGACCTATAGCCACTGCAAATGAACTAGGATGCATGTGCCCACCTTGTTCATCTGGCTTTGTGTGGGTACTGGGGAATCAAACCTGAGTCCTTTGGTTTTGCAGGTAAGCACCTTAACTACTAAGCCATTTCTCCAGAACCTATATATCTTTTAATCCTTACAACAGCCCACCCCGATGAAGATGATGGAGGTGGTGGTGATGCTATTGATGCTATTTCACAGTTAACAAAACGGAAGATAATTGCTCAAACCCGCACAGCAAGCAGCAGAGTTTTAATGATTTTTTCAAATTCTTCTCTTTCATTGCAAAGATCTCTTTCACACTAATGCAGTTAAAAATAATCCTGATCAGTTCCTTGAAATTAAAGCCCTATAGGCTAAGTATTAAATTTTAACTTAAAAATGCATTACATATCTCATAGCCTGCAAATCTAAGGGGAATACCAGTAAACCCACTGAGGAGGGCCCTCAGTGGAATGGGGGCAGAGAGGAGAGAAATAATGATGCTAACATATGATTAGTCCATACAACTTTCCACTTAATACAAAAAGAAAATTAGTGTATTACAGAGTATTGGAGTTTGCCTTTTTTTTTTTTTTTTTTTTTTTTTGAGGCAAGGTCTCACTCTAGCCCAGGCTGACCTGGAATTCACTATGGAGTCTCAGGGTGGCCTCGAACTCATGGTGATCCTCCTACCTCTGCCTCCCGAGTGCTGGGATTAAAGGCTGGAGTTTGCCATTTTTTTAATGTAGATATATATAAGTTTCCAGCTAGCTTATGATTAAGTTAGGTCTCTTCCTACAACCCTAGTTTCCTAAAAAATATTTCCATGAATGAATATCAATTTCAAATAATCTATAGGAAACACAGCTATTAGCATAGCTTCTTTGAAAATTGCCAACTTTTTATATTTTAATTTTTTTTGTTTTATTAAGGAGAACATTGCACATTCTAGGCAAATGCTCTTCCCCTGAGCTATATCCCCATTCCCTTTTTATTTTTTACTTTGAGATAGCATCATAGTAACCTGTTCATGGTGGCCTTGGGCTCATTCTATAGCCAAAACAAGCCTTAAACGTGCCATCCTTCTGCCTCAAGTTCACCAATAGCTGGGCTTACAGGCCTATGCCACCAGGCCTAGCTTAATAGATACTATTAAACACTGAAAATATTTTAGTCAGTGAATACAAAATGTCTGTAGGATAGCAAAAATGACTCTGGGTTTGAGCAAGAATTCACACATTTGAAAATATTACGTTACACTTCAGGTGAATTAGTGTTGGCAGAAAATGAAAAATTACATCTGGAGATATTATCAAAAAGTTTGGGAGGCATTATTTTCATATGATTAAGAAAATTACCCACTTTTTCATGTAAATTCTCTCCCCCAAATCTACATAAGTAGAAACCTGGATAAATACAATTAATATCTAATTTGAAGGAATAAACTGTAGGATGAGGTATTTGAACATTTTATTAGGAAAAAAGTTAAAACCCAAATATCATTAGGCCAGATAAAATAAATTTAAGATCTGGGATGTTTTACATGAGCCCTAAAGTATACTCCAAATCCTATTGAAGCCATAATAAGGTAATTTAAGTACAGAATACTGTTAATTATTATTAAATATATCAAAACAGGAGAAAATCAAGTCTTTGTGGGTAATCACATAGTTTCAATTCCTAAAATTAGCCCTTATCATTCTATTTGTAGAATACACACCTTCTGGCACAAGACAGGCTTGAGATTCACACCTGCCAACAGTTAACTTGCACCTTTGAAACTGGCAGATGTTTCTGTTTTTATAGCAACGAGGGCCACATAGACTCTTATTCTCTCATAGAAAGGTGCAGTCAAAACATGATGAATTGGTTCTTTATACTGGAGCACATGGAAGTTCTGAAACCATTTAAAACTTGCTTTATTTCAAGCCCCTTAATTTGAAAGCTCTTAAAAGGCAAAAGATAAACTTGCCCTAAAACACCTGACCATAAACATGAACACAAAGCCCCAAAGACCTTGCATGTCAGAGTTCTTTTAATGTTGTAAGAGAAAAACCATCGTTTTATAGAGGAAAAATGTAAACCCTTTTGTTCTTCAAGAGTTTACAAAAACGTGCCTCAAAGTTAATTAAAATTAAAACCTCTTACCGTCTTTTGAAATAAAACTGCATATTATTTAAAATTATAAAACTAGTAAATTTAAGACCACTTTTCTTATATTTTTGTTTCAATTTTCAATTCCTAAGAACAACAACAAAAAAAAAAAAACTGATTTTGGGGCTGGAGAGATGGCTTAGCGGTTAAGCGCTTGCCTGTGAAGCCTAAGGACCCTGGTTCGAGGCTCAATTCCCCAGGACCCACGTTAGCCAGATGCACAAGGGGGCGCACGCGTCTGGAGTTCCTTTGCAGTGGCTGGAAGCCCTGGCACACCCATTCTCTCTCTCTGTCTCTCTCTCTGCCTCTTCCTCTCTCTGTCTGTCACTCTCAAATAAAAAAATAAATAAATAAAAATAAAAAAAAAACTGATTTTAAAACTTGGTTCTATTTCTCCAGTCTTGGTTTGTAAACATGAAGGGGATAGAAATACACAAAGTTAAAATCATGGTTAGCGACCTTAAAAGATTTGGGTTCTAGATTTCTTTATCCAACATTCAATGTGACGGAACCAAACCCCTTGAGTATCCAGACTAAGCAGTTCTTTTTCTCTGCCCTAACCAAGCCCTCTGTCCTGCACTTCTATATTAACTGTAATCCATTGTGCATGTAAGGCATAGTACCATGCCAACACTTTTTTTGCTCTAACTATACATGTGTCTCTGTGTGAACATTATGTTCTATGTGAACTCAACAGCTGTTTCTTATTTCAAAGGGAGAAATGTGGAAACCTGAGGGTTACTGTTAATGAGATGTTTGTAACACCTGTGAGTTGAGTTTGGCACATGATTGGATATAATTTTTTAACATATCAACCACTCAAAAATGCACACTTCTCTCTTAGCATCCCGACTTTCGTTAGCATTCTGTATTGCCTTATACATGATCATTGTGGCCCATTGTCCGTAGAAATGAACTCTGTCCCTCTTTCATCGCAAGCCTCAGACCGAACTCTGTTCTCAACAAGCTTCTATTCTCCACAGGGACAGGAAGAAGGTGGTACTCATGTTAGGAACACTAAGTGCCCTGATGAGCACTGATGTCTGAATACAGAGCAACTGGTTTGGAATGGCTCGAAACAATCAGAACGGCCCTGCCATCGCTTTTCCTTTGGGTGTTTTGTTGTGTATATTGGGTGAAGGAGCTGCTTGGGTTGGAGAGAACAGAGACAGTGTCCCAAGACTTTAGCAAAATGTGGGCCTCCAGCCAAGGCTGCAAAGGGAAAGCCCGTGAGGGTTAGGGGCCAAGCAGACTCATTTAAAGGATGCAGAGGATCGAGGCAATGACTTTTTTGGAGTAAAGGAAATGGCTATGGGGAAAAGTCAAAATGTGGTGTTCTCATTATTCTATTTGTGAGGAAAGCTGGCTGTCACTAGCCACCTTCTAACTTGATTTTAAGCATGGCAATATTCAAATAAAACTATTATATCAAGTGGAAAACGTAATAAGGTAGCCATATTAAAATTAAAACAAAATGGACAAAGCCCGGTGTGGTGGCGCATGCCTTTAATCCCAGCACTCTGGAGGCAGAGGTAGGAGGATTGCTGAAAGATCAAGGCCACTCTGAGTCGACGTAGTGAATTCCAGGTCAGCTTGAGCTCAAGTGAGACCCTACCTCAGGGCAAAAAAAAAAAAAAAAAAAAAAAATGGGTGAGTATTAAAAAACCAAAGGTAGAATCAAGGCTAGAAATCAGTAATGTGAAAAATACAGCAAAATTTTTGCCAACTAATTTGCATATAATGAGGACTGTGAAGGAAAGACGTACTCATTTCAGTGAGCTTGTATTATAATTTCTCTCTCTGCATGTGTATGTCTACTTTCTGGCTGGCCATCTAGGTTTCTAAAGACTTGGTCAAGTCAAGCACTATTGAGTGGGGCGACTCTAGTTGATGGCTTGGTAGGTGGCCAGAAACTCCTTAGTATTTGGCAGAAAGGTGATGGTGCTGGCTTTAGAGATCTGCTTCTCTGATGAACTGATTTTTGTCTGTTTTCTTCCAGGCATTTAGAGAAGAAATTGCACCAATCCAGTTAAAAGTTAAAACAGTGAATGACTTGTCCAGTCAGCTGTCTCCACTTGACCTGCATCCATCTCTTAAGATGTCTCGCCAGCTTGATGACCTCAATATGCGATGGAAACTTTTGCAGGTACCATCTTAGCCCCTCACAAAGCAGGCTCCCTCATCGATGTCTTTAAAACCCATCTTTCTTTTATCCCCACATGCTATCTATCTATCATTTTCTCTGTCTTTAATGAAGGTATTGGATAATGAATTTAGCAAGCTGTGGTATCAGGCATTGTTTTTCAGCCTTGTGAACCCAAGGGCCTCATTTATGCACAGTATAGATTTTTGCGTGATTTTTAACGTACCTTTCATGTACTTATCCAGCATTGCATAAAATCAAATGAGTCATGGTAATTTTAACCTGCAGTAGGTCACAGAAACATTTCCCACAATAACTCATAAAGGAATAATTCTTCTTCCATTACCTTCATTAGTTTTCTTAACATAAATTTCATTCATTTATTTATTTATTTGAGAAAGACAGAGAGAATGGGTGTGCCAGGGCCTCCAGCCACTGCAGACAAAGTCCAGACACATGCGCCCCCTGTGTATCTGGCTTATGTGCAGTTGGGAATTGAACCTGGGTCCCTAGGCTTCATGTTAACTGGTAAGTCATCTCATTAGCCCCTTCATTAGATATGTTTTCCTTTTGGAAAATTTAGAAAGTTCCATCCTTTTTCTTCAGATATATTGCTCTTTGGGTTTGCTTAGTCTTCCCAGGTCGCACAATTATACCTTAAACATTAGAATTGAACTGCCCTAAGGCAGTTAGTCGTTTAAGTGGCTCTAGTACAGATCTTGTTTGCACCTTCCAGGGTCAAACCAAACTCAAGTCTCATGAATGTTCTTACGTATGAGCATTTGCAAGCCGCTGTCCATGCTTACCAAGGATTTGTGGCCCCGTCTGTGTCACATTCAGTGGCCAGTTGCTAGGATCATACCAATCATACTTTCCCCCTGAAAATTAGTAGATTGAAAAAAAAAGTGACTATAATTTTTTTCTATAGTAAGGTCCTAAATATGATATTTAATAATACAACCATGCAATATAGCAATCATATAATTTTATTGAAAAGTACAAACTGGGCTGGAGAGGTGGCTTAGCAGTTAAGGCACTAGCCTGAGAAGCCTAAGGACCCAGGCTTGACTTCCCAGAACCCACGTAAGCCAGATGCACATGGTGGCACATGCATCTGGAGTTCTTTTGCAGTGGCTGAAGGCCCTGACACACCCATTCTCTCTCTCTCCCTCTCTCTGTCTCTCATATAAATAAGTAGATAAAATTAATTTTTAAAAAAGTACAAACTATTTTATTCAAAAAAGTATAATATTTTAAGATGTAGTACATTTCCCTTATTATGTATGTCTGTGTATTTGGCTGGACACATGTGCACATATGTGTGGAGGCTAGAGCGTAATCTCAGGTGTCAACCTTAGGAACATGGTTCACCTTCTTTTGAGATGGGGTCTCTCATAGGTCTGGAGCTTCCTAGTTAGTCTAAAGTAGCTGACCATTGAGTCCCAGAGAGCCTCCAGTGAGCTCCAGAGATCCTCCGGGGAGCCCCAGAGAGTCTCCAGGGGGCCCCAGAGAGCTTCCAGGGATCCCCAGAGATCCTTCAGGGAGCCCCAGAGATCCTCCAATGAGCCTCAGAGATCCTCCAGGAAATCTCTGATCTTTGGCTCCCCAGTGCTGAGATTTCAGATGAGCACTACCATGCCTGGAATGTTTACGTGGATATGGGGAATCAAATTCAGGTCCTCATGCTTACAATACCAGCACTTTACTGACCGAGCCATGTCCCTATCCTCTCTTTCCTATGTTAATACAAACATCAAAATGCCCAACAGATCATCTTTTCTTAATGGAATAGAAGATATAAGAAATACATGTATAATATTAGTCAGTCTTTCCTTTAATTGCTAAGAGTGTTAATAATCTAGGATTAGCATTAAATTCATAAGTGCTCAGAGGAATGTTTGACCTTTAATCTTTTCTATTCTGCTGCTCCACTTCTCCATGTCGTTATCTTTTCTTTCATTCTTGTGAAGATTCCTGTGGTCTCTCTTGCTTTTAATTTCCATTTTATTTCTGTTTTCAGCATCTCCAAAGGCTAGGAGTCAGAGAACATGTTGAATTTGGGAGACAGCCTGCATTCTCTCATCCTTATCTTTGATTCCAGTAACTCCTAGAACTCCCAATATTAGTCACAGATTAAAGATACATCTAAGGTAGTAGGCGATGCTGTTAAATTTGAGGAAAAACATCTTTTCTCTTAAAGTATGGCATTTGGATTTTTTGTCTCAATGAATCAAGTATATTTGGATGTAATTTAAGTAGCTTACCAGGAGACATCTGAACTACCCAGTGAGCCAAACACAAACAAGTTTCATTTATAGGCAGCTGAAAATAAGATTCTCGACCTGAATGAACGGCTCATGAGCACTGCATAAACAAAGACCAGGGAAACGGGAATGCAAATGTCAGTAGCTCTGTGCACTTGTTGTTGGTGTGCATTTAACCTCTCCACGTAAAAAACCTTCACACTTGTGTCATGTGCACTCACTGTGGAATATGTACAGCCAGGGACAGGACAGGGCTGGACCGATGAACGCTGGGATATGCAGCTCAGCCCCAACACGGAAGACCAGGGAGCTCTGATTTCTCCTGGCAGAGGCCATCTGATGCGGACATGCACGAAAGGCTGAAGACATTCTGTATTCACTTGTCTTTCCACTCTATTTTCTTTCATTTCATTTGGTCATTAATCTATCATTCTATCATCTGTCTGCTCATTCTTTTATCATGTATCTACCTACCATGTATCTGTATGCATTTCTTTCAACTATCATCACCATCTATCCATCCATCCATTATCTGTCTATCTATCTATCTATCATCTATCTATTTGTCTATCATCTATCTATCTATCATCTCTCTCTCTCTACCTATCTACCCATCCATCCATCTTTAATTTATTACCTATCATCCTTCTATCTATTGTTTGCCTATTTATCTATCTGATAGGCTACTTATCTGTCCATCCACATTTTTCCCTTGGTATATTCTAAACTTTGTGTTTTGTTTTGTATACCACTTTCCCCCATCTTCCTTACAAAAGAGGGATAAGAAGCCATTAACTTCACAACCATATCTTGATCTGAGGTGCTTTTGAAGCAGCAAGCGTCAGTCTTAGAGGAAGTGTAGAGGAGCAATTTGGGGGTTCAGATTCTGACACTAGATGGTCAGAGTGCAAGTACTAGTGTTGTTTTGGGTACCCTTTTGGTGTCAGTTTCTTCCTCTATAAAATTACAACCATAATCATATTTAGCCAGGATGGTTATTATGTAGTTTTAAAGAGTTATTTCACATAAACTGTTTCTAAACTTCTTATATGAGCACATAGCATTATCTAATGCTTTTTAGTGATAGTCTCACATAGCCCAGACTAGACTTGACCTCTCATTATGTAGACCTTGAACTCCTTCCTCTACGCGGTACATGCTGGAATCACAGGTGTGTGCCATCATGCCTGGTTCATGTCCAGTTTACGGGACACTGTGAATGGAACCCAGGGCTTGTGAATCCAGGCAAGCTCTTTACCAACGGTGCTGCATCTCTGGTCCCTGTTTACTGTTAATTGATGTCAGAATTGAATTTGATAGTTCACTCTGAAAGAAATATGAAACACTCAGAAGCAGAGCAGGAGTGTATACAAGCAATAATCGATATCTTGGGCAGTGACATCCTCTGGAGGTTATGAACATCACCACCTTGAAATCCAGTCATTTGTGTCTCGTGCTTGTGTTCAGGTTTCTGTGGACGATCGCCTTAAACATCTTCAGGAAGCCCACAGAGATTTTGGACCATCTTCTCAACACTTCCTGTCTAGTAAGTACCAATAAACTTGACTGAGCTCATTAAATGAATGAATTAGCATATCCTCTTGTTTTCAGATTGTTTGGTATCACTATGAGAACCACATATAAGAAAAGAGATCTACACTAATAAAATGTTGTTTATTGGTTATAATGTAACATTTGGTCTATGAAGATAAACAAAAATGAATTTGTCTTTGAGCGTGTTTATTTTCATTTAAGCATAATATAGTGTATCTTTGCATTGTCATTACAAAGGTTAGAAACTTTTTCAAAAAGTATTTTTATATTTTAAGTTTTCAAACTAATTTTTCCCCACAAAAGTGCTTATTTATTTAAAATTCACATTCAGCTTTAGAGAAACCTAGCTCTCCATTAAATCCTTGAATAAGAAAAACTTGGTTAGTTAGGCACACTATTGTCAAATTTAAGCTTCTTGCAGACAGATAATACAGGTTGAGTATTTCATGTATGGGGACTTTAATGAAATATCCTCCAAATGGAATTTTTAGCTTTATGTACACTTTGTGAGATCTTATGGAAATATTTTCACCTCCCATTTAATTTATTATTCACTATTAAAAGATATTAAACAATGTAGAATCTCCAAGATTCAAAACAAATATTAATTCTTTTAGCAGACCTATGAATTTTTGAAAGTTAATTTCTTTGTCTTTACATATCTTTTTCCTCTGATTACCTTGAGAATTAAACATAAAAGAATATCAAGTTACACAAAGCCCCAAGCCCAGTTCTTGGCACACGTAATTTCAATAAATATTAATTTTTCCCTTTCATTTCCTTTGGCAAATATATATAAGCAAGCAATTTGTTTAATTTAATTCAATTTAAAGTTTCAAATATAAAGTAAAGCACATTTTTCAATCATGACAACTATGTTGTATCTATAACCATATGAGAAGATTGAAGTCTAGCACTGTATTTCCTGAGTAAATTGAATCTCTTTGAATTTTCTCTTAATCTTTTTGTCACTGTTGACATAACTGCTTTACCTGAATCAAAGGTACAGCACATTCTTTCACAGATTTAAGAAGCCTTAAATTAGTCATTTCCTGCTTCCAAACACACCCTTCATGTGCAGTTTCCCAAAACCAAGCTTTAGGGTCATAGTTCTTTGAACCATGTACAGTCCTTCCTGGAATAATGTCTACTAGGTGGGATGCATTATCAACATTTGGATGTCATTAATGTTAAGTATACCCATTAGGTATTAAGTACTCCAGACTTTTTAAATTTAATTTTAAGACCAAATTAAAGCACAGCCTATAAAATAATTGAGGCTCTCTTTAAAGTTCTAAAGATCAATTATCTGTGAATATGGATGAAGCTCTACCTTTTTATCTAGAACCCTCTCACAGACATCAAGTTCATGTTCTTTAAAAAATGAAGCATTGGGCTGGAGAGGTGGCTTAGTGGTTAAGGTGCTTGCCTGTGAAGCCTAAGGACCTATGTTCGACTCTCCAGATCCCATGAAAGCCAGACACACAAAGGTGAGGCAAGTGCAAAGCCGCACATGCTCACTAGGAGGCACAAGCATCTGGAATTCAATTGCAGTGGCTGAGGCCCTGGTGTGCCAATTCTCTTTCTCTCTCTCTCTCTCTCTCTCTCTTGTTCTCTCTAAAAAATGAAAGAAAAAGAGAAAGAAAGGAAGAAAAAGAAAGGAAGGAAGGAAGGAAGGAAGGAAGAAAGAAAGAAAGAAAGATTTTAACATTTATTGGTGCACATTTAGAGATGCTCTAGCCCATGGCTTTTCTATTACCTAGCGCTGAAAGTCCAAGAAAGATATTTATTGTAATCCAAACAACTATTAAAATTAATGGAGAAGAGTGAAGTGTAAGCAAAATTCTAATTAGTAAATGTAATAATTGTCTCCTTTTCTACTTATAATCTTCGGCTTGATTCATTGGAGTTTAGCCATGGTTTTAAAGAAGCCTGTTTAGTCAGGCATACAATAAAAACTGACCTATTAGCCTGGTGCCAACACTGAAACAATGAGGTTGGCTCTAATGAGAAATTTAATATTTCTAGTTTCTCCATTTTGTCCCTTCCCCTCCTTTTTTTTTCAACTTTTATGGATATGGTTAGGAAAAAGTAAGCAAGAGTGCTTACATAGTGGAGTAGAAAACTTGTTGAAGTAGTATTCAGAAGAACTGAGGTCACATCTGAACTATGCCATTTATTTAGTAGGTATCACTTTGGAGAAGTTACTTTATCTCTTTGTATTTTTCTTCTTTTAGCAAATGGAACTTTAGTATGTTAATCATGCTACTGTTTAAAATAAAAAATACATTTAAAATGAATAGCAAAATTTAGAATGTTACATATTTGTAAAATATCAATCTGGCATGAAACTCAGAAAAAAATCACTAATGACAACTGACTGTTTGAAGGTCTACATTGATTTGTTAGTTTACGTAGCAAAATTTCCTTGTGGCTCTGAATTCACATTGGATACTCTTCTTAAATAACTCTTACCATAATTGGTTTAACACTAATTAATTTTGTAAGCAAGAGATAAATGGAATCTTGGAAAATAAATATCACAATAAAACATAAAATCTCAATCGTAATAATTTTTACTACAAAACTAGAAAATTGTTTCATGCATATCTCAGATGAAAATACGTATCTGGAATTCTCTACAGATGATTGGCTTAGCTCTTAGTACCCTTTCATTAGTTTATATTTTAATTATTTTATAATTTCAAATAATGAAGTTTGTGTGTCATCTGTGCTTAATAACTATTTCTGTGAATATGATTCAAAGTGAATTATTCCTGTGAAGAATATTATTAGTGATTTAGAAATTCAGTCTTGAGAAATCTAGTTTTTAATCTGGACACAAATTATACATACAGTACAGTTTCCTGGTGGCCCTGAGTTCTGTGTTGTGGTTAAAAACAATAAAACCTGATGTTTAAAAGTATGTTTTGCTGGATGTGGTGGCTCACACCTTTAATCCCAGCAGCACCTAGGTGGCTGAAATAGGTGGTTTACTGTGAGTCTGAGGATAGCCTGAGCCACAGAGTGAGTTCCAGGTCAGCCAAGTCTAGAAGTGAGTCTCTGCCTAATAAAAACAAAGCAAAAACTACTTTTGCCAACTAGTTCAGTTGGAAAGGACACTGAAATTGGATCATGTTTCCTTCCTCACATCACATAAGTCTCTAAAGCCACTCTGTTTAGCCTAGTGCAGTTCATACACGTTTTCAGGAATCCAGCTCAAAAACAGAGCACCTTTCTCCAGATTAGCTGTAGACTGCATTTAGTTGGTTTGCAATTAAGGTGTAAGACTTTCATATTGCCAGTGTTTCCAATAATCGCCCTTTGTTTCCTCAGCTTCGGTCCAGATGCCATGGCAAAGATCCATTTCACACAATAAAGTGCCCTACTATATCAAGTAAGTTGGTTTCAATTCTTCTTTAGGATACTAAAGAAAATATTTTACCGATAGCTTCAGAATACTCCCACCCCTGTTACTTTTACAAAACAGAATTCAGTCCTATTATCTGGGAAAAATTGCTGTACCATTTAGTATGTTATCTAGAACAATTCAGTGTCAATATTAGAGTGATAATGTTCACCTGTTAGGTTTTCTTTGTTGTAGGGAAACTGATTTGAGTTTACAGTTTAGGATCACCATCGGTTTTGGTATATTACGACTCTCATAACCTCATTGACCCCCTGTCTTCTTTTTCCTGCATACTTATTCCAAAGTTACATTCTATAAACTTTATATAGTTTCCACAGCATCTTAGTTGGATTTGCGTGATCCTAGGCTTAATCTACAGATTGCCACAGGACAGAGGTAAAATTCTTTTATCCCTGGAAGGGTGAGCTAGTACATCCATTGATTCATAGTGTGACCCCGGGATGAGTTGTAGCTGACCTTATTTTATGTGTTGTAAAGCTGGGAATGCACACCTATTACCAGGTGACAGTTGTATGACCTCAGGCCACTTGAGTAAAGATCTCAGTGCCAAGTTTGTTTTGGATCATTTTTTTTTTTAATGTGTGTATGTGAGAGAGAATTGGTGTGCTAGGGCCTCCAATCACTGCAATTGTACTAGAGACTCATGTGCCATCTTGTGCACATGTGTGACCTTGCATGCTTGCATCACGTTGTGCGTCTGGCTTATGTAGGACCTAGAGAGTTGAACATGGGTCCTTGGGCTTCACAGGCAAGCACCTTAACTGCTAAACCATCTCTCTAGTCTATCTTTTAAAAAATATGTTGTCCATTTATTTATTTGAGAGAGAGAGAAGTAGATAGAGAGAATGGATGCACCATGGCCTCTCATTATTGCAGACAAACTCCAGACACATGCACCATGTTGTGCATTTGGCTTTATGTGGGTACTGCGGAATCAAACCTTGATCCTTAGGCTTTTCAGGCACGTTCCTGAACCACTGAGCCATCTCCTAAAACAAGGTGTGTTCTCTCTAAAATTCTGTTCTAATCCTGAGACAATTTACTCTTTCAGTCTCCTTTGCTAAAAGCTTGTATGTTAAGTCAGTACTAAAAAAAAAAAAAAAAGAAAGAAAAAAAAACTTTCATATGCATCTTTTCTTATAGTAAAGACAAAAATAGATTAAAAACAAAACTATCAGGGCTGGGGAGATGGCTCAGGGGTTAAAGATGCTTGCTCACAAGGCTGCCAGCCTGGGTTCAATTCCCCAGTACCCACGTAAAGTCAGACACAGGAACTGGTCCATGTATTTGGCATTTGTTTACAATGGAAAAATACGCTGGTATGCACAGTCATCCACAAATGTAAATAAACAAAAATATTTAAAAGAGCAAAGCTTTTGTCCTCATCATATATAAAACATATAATCCATAAAACATATAATATGCAATATATGTTACACTGTTTTATGAGAATTTAAGACATCTTTCATGTTCAGTGTACAGTATAGTGAGTTGTGATGAAATAAAGAACAAGGCACCAAACCAGTTAGTGGTGTCCTATTTCTACAAGCACTTATAGAAAGAAGTCAGAGGCTGGACCAATTGGGATGTACTTAATGAAAGCAGATATGATCTACTTCAAATTCAAAACATTTTCATGTGTGTTTTTATTTCAAGCTTATAAGAATATTAATACTATTGGAGAACTTTAATTCTGGGGGTGAACGTTGAGTTGAACGGAACACAGTATGGATTCAGATATAAATCTGGAGCAGAACAGCTCTGTCTCCTCAGAAATGCCAACACTGATTTCCCGAAGCCATGAATATGTTAGGTGGCCTTTCCGGGGAGAATCAAGGTTGAAAGGTTACCCTGGGGAAACTGTCCTGATAGAGCCAGTATATCCGAACAGCTCTGGAAGGAAGAGCCCTGCAGAGGGGGGGTCAGGCTGTGCGAAAGACCCCCAGGCATTGCACTACTGGGTTGTGAAGACGAAGGAGGAAGATTATGGTCCTGGGGATGCGGACAGTTCTCAGATGCTGAGGAGGCTAGAGATTGGGGGAGGGGCTTGCAGAACCTCCAAGAGGAACCCAGCTCTGGCTGTGGTCAGGTGTTGCCCATGGTAGCTTCCATGTGGCAGCCTTAGAAAACTAGTACACACACTGTACAGAATCTCAAAGTCCAAGAAGATTAATTAGTTGGTGGCATTGGCCCAGAGTCCTCTATAATCTGATTAAAAAAAAAATACAAACTTGGCCTAAGAAAGTAGATTTTTATTTTCACTAGATTAAAAAAAAAACTAAATTTCTTCCCAATCATATTTTTACAATGTGAGATTGTATACTATAGTTATACAATAATTTTTCTATTTGATTTGGGACTTTTAACCATCATTAATTTTGACATTGCTATTCCTGGGGATTGGAGAGATGTCTCAGTGATGAAAGGCTTGCAAAGCCTGATGCCCCTGGTTCAGTTCTCCAGTACCTACGTAAAGCCAGCTGCACAAAGTGGCACATTCATCTGGAGTTCACTTGTAGAAGCAGGAGGCCCTCATGTGCCATGATCAGTCTCTGTCTGCCTCTTTCTCTCCATCTGTTTCTCAAAAATAAATAAATGTGTTTAAAAAAATTTTTAAAGGAATTCCTGTGTGTCCACAATCAGTTATATATGACTAAGAATTACGTAGATGGAGTCAGAATTTCTCTAGCTAATAGCATTTATCGTTTTGGTAGGATCTGGTAGGAGTTTGTTTTGCTCAGACTATGAGTTCATATGGAGAAGTTAATAGAGTCAAGGTCTTTAGTATCTTATTGGCTAAACAAAACCATCGTGTAAAATATATGGAACTGTGATGACCAGTACTTTCCATGATACTCTTCATGAGTAAAGCATCCCAAAATATCTTCTATATCCTTAGTAAAACAACTAGTGGTTCCCTTTTTTTATTTTTATTTTTTTTGTATTTTGAGGTAGGGTTTCACTCTAGCCCAGGCTGACCTGGAACTCACTATGTAGTCTCAGGGTGGCCTCGAACTCACGGCGGTCCACCTACCTCTGCCTCCCAAGTGCTGGGATCAAAGGTATGTGCCTCCACGCCCAGCTGAGTGGTGTTTCTTAAGTACATATAGTGTTAGTGTTAAATGTCTTCTAAGGCATTCACATTTTTTAATTAAACTTTGCTATTTTTAGAAAACTCAATCAGAATCTTTTATTTTTTTTTTCCTCTGATACACAATTCTATACTTTCTTACCCCCACTAAAAAAAAAAAAGAAACATCAAACGGGAAGTAGAGTTAAAGGGGAAAAAAAAATACCAGTAAGTACTCCACATGAAGAGTGGTATGAAAACAGTTTAATCCCCAAGTAAATTAATAATCAAATAAATGACAGATGAAAAGACTTCCACTGTGCACTTTCCTTTGCTTGCCTGTACAAAGAGGAACAATGTCAAAAACCTAATTAATGTGGTTGTCACACAAGTGGAATTTCCTGGGGTAAATTAGGGTGGAAAAATTTGTCCAATAAAAAATAGTATTCAAGTAGAAATAGCAGTATTTTCAATGTTTAAGAATATATTTTTGGATATGTACTCTAATGCTAGAGTATAGAAAGCAAAACTTAAAGGAAAATGAAGAGAAATTATTACTGTATTTTGATTTTATCAATTGATTGCAATATATACTGGTGGCTTCTTAATGCCTTTGCAGGTAAGTTCTTTATTGATATTTTTAAGTGTATTGCAGAGTCACTTGGTTCAAAAGAATGACAGGATGCAGATCTGAGCCCTATTAGTATACATGTAGGGTGTGAATCCCTGTTTGTTAATGCTTGTGATGGTCAACTTTCCATTACAGTAACAAATACCTGAGTTAATCAGCTTCTGAAAAACAAAAGAGGACTGGAGAAATTGCTCAATGGTTAAGGTGCTTGCCTGCCATGTCTCACTAAACTGGTTGGATTCCCCAGCACCCACATAAAGCCAAATGCACAATGTGTGCATACAGCTGGAGTTTGTTTGCAGTGGCTAGGGGCCCTGTTGAACCCATTCTCTCCTTCCCCCTCTTTCACTTTCTTTTTCTCTCTCACTCTCTTTCTTGATCTGCTTGCAAATAAATAAATACACACACACACACACAGAGACACACACACACACACACACATATGTTTTTGAGGTAGGGTCTCATTCTGGCCCAGGCTGTCCTGGAATTCACTATGTAGTCTCAGGGTGGCCTTGAACTCACAGCGATCATCTTACCTCTGCCTCCCGAGTGCTGGGATTAAAGGTGAGCGCCACCACACCTGGCTAAAATATTTTTAAAAGTTTATGTGGGCTCACAGCTGTGATGGGTCTAATCCATGGTTGATTGGCCCTGTTACTATGCAGCCTACCCCAAAGTGGCACACCATGGTAGAAATCCGTGAACAAGCAAAACACATCTCTGAGCCAGGAAGCCAAAAAGAAAGATGATGGGACTGAAATCCCACGATCCCCTTCAAAAGCACACTCCCACTGACCTAAAGGTATCCCACTGGGTCCCACCTCTTAAGAGGTCTCACAACATCCCAGTAGTGACAACTCCGGAAGGAAGCTGTTGACATACGGGCCTTTGGAGCAGAGTCAAGAGCCCAACTGTGGCAGGTTGTTACCTTGAAACACATTTTTATATTGTCTGCATGGGCGAAAGGCATTCCAAAACTGATCTACTCATTGTTTCTAAGACAGTCCAGAGGCAATTCCTTGTTTATGAATGTAAGGACATTTGAACCTGGCTTCTTTGGCCTTCATAGTATATAAAAACCGAGCCGTACAGGGCAGCACTCTTCCTTCGTAAATGGTTTGGCCACGTGTTTGGGTTTTGCACACGTTTGTTCCTTTCCTCAGCGAATAGCTCCTTCTCCTGGGAGTTGGAGGGGTGCACAGCAAGCTGGAGGTTTCAACTGGAGGCGGCCCCATGGCTGAAGCACTGCTCTTCCGCTGACTGGCGGTGTGCTCTCCAGCTGGCTCTGTGTGTTCTCAGTAATGACTTATTAATGTATTTATTAGTCACCATGAGTGAGAGTAATGACAGCACCTATACTTCACGGGGCTACTGACAGAATTAAATCATCCGTACACAGGTTTCAGCACAATGCCAAGCAAATAAGTGTTTAAAAATGATTATTGGCCACTGTAACCACATTATTAGTATCATCAGCATAGTTCTGGAATGAAATGAAAAAGCAATACGTTTCTTTTGAAAGCAAGGAGTTTTACATGATTAATGTGACATATTAGAAATGTTCACCTCAAAGCTCTTACCCATCATTCCTTGCACCCCTCCAACTCCCATATGGCAAGGTGTTAACCAGATTGATGTACACTCCAAGCCTCGCTGGCTTGGCATTTCTTTCCTTCGTTCTGTGCCCCACTTTGAGTAGATCTAAATTCAGATTGTCTTCAATTTAGTATATCTCCCTTTATATGTTTGCTTTCTGTTCTTGTGTCCATCATTGATGATAATCCTCCAGGAGCCCTTATCTTAGTCAGTTCCATGCTACTGGGATGAACTTCCAAACCAGACACAGTGTATGGGAGGAAGGGATTTACGTAAAGCTTACAGATCCAGGGGAAGTTCTGTTAATGGTGGAAGAAGCTGCTGCCCTTTCACAGATCCGAGCAGAGAGACACAGCCGCAGAGTCAGCACCACAGACAAGAGTAAAACTGGCTGCCAAACAGTAGGGAACCGGGCAGAGCTTCAGCACTCGGCATACCTTTAGGTTGGAACTCAGATCCACCCCCAAACCACCCCACAGGGCGGTGAGAGAGTAAGGTAGCTTTGCTATGTAGTTTAGGGGGACTGGGCCCCTGAATGTAAAAAGCAAGAGTGTAGTTGGGCCTATCCTTGCTGTCTTCTTATCTCTTCCCTAGGTTTGTTTTTCCACAAACAATCTGAGCCGCTTCTGGGAGGGAGCTTCCCTTTCCTAGAATTTACGTCTAATCCTGACATTGTGGTGAATCAAGTTCGGAGTCATAGCTGGCCTCTTCATGAGCCAGCCCCTAGCCCAGACCAATCAACTCTCACTCTGGCTCACCTGAGCCGGAAGGTGGGGCCCGCCAATAGTAGCTTATACATGTGTTTACCAGGGGAGGGCAAGTCTCTCTGGGCCGGCTCCTGAACTTCAAGTTCTGGTAAGCTTCCTTGATCTCTCATCTCCAGTGACTCCTCTTCCAGCCAGGGGGCTGGAGATCCAAGTTACAAGTTTTTTTGGGGGGCAGGGACATACATTCAAACTACCACAGCTGTTTTTGGTTCCCCTCACCTCCCAAGGTCACTCTGTACTGCCCTAACCCATTACATGCTAGGAAATACAAGTTGAAGTCTTGAGGGTGAGTTACTTTTATTGCACTCCTAGGTAATTTGCATATGTTGCGCATACTTGTCTTTTAAAGACCACATGTACAGTCTAGAGGAGAGAATAAATGCCTATTTCTTTTTTTAAAGTATTGTAATTTATCTGAGAGAGAGAATGGGCATATCAGGGCTTCTTGCCCCTGCAAATGAATTCCAGACACATGTGCCACTTGGTGCGTCTGGCTTCACGTGGATACTGGAGATTCAAACTTGGGTCTTCAGGACTTACAAGCAAGTACCTTTAACTATTGAGCCATCTCTCTGGGCCTGAATGCATAGTTCTTCAGAGGAATCATGGACCCAACTTAGGCAGTAAGAGTGGAACTGCTCTTCCGTGAGTAAGGGCAGAGAGGAGCAACTGCAGTGGGAAATGCCCACATCCAGGCAAATAATAAAAATAAAATAAAAATAAATAATAAATAATAAAAAGAAAATAAAGCCAGTAAAGGAGTATTTTCACAATACCAATCATAGCAAGATTTAACACCAACATTTTTTTTTAAAAGATTATAGAAAACTTAAACCACTTAAACCAGAAAAAAAAAATAGTTGAGGCCATGAGAAAGGTATATTTCACAACGAGCCATGAGGGATGGGCTCCTCTCTCTTTCAGGCCTTCCTTCAGGATCTTTATGTCTGTCTTCACCTTGTCACAGCCCGGAGGTCATCCTTCTGCTTCCATCTTTTTAAGTGGAGTCCCCTTGGGACGCGCTGGAGTCCCTTCCCAGACATAAAGCTTTTGCTTCTGCTTTTAGCGGTAAATGAATAAATGAACCTAGAAAGCATACAAAAATGTGAATGTCTTATTTTTTTTTTCTCAGAAATGGTCTGTGACTAATTATTGAAAAATAAATATTTAAAACTCACTGGGCCGATTCTGCTGATGGGAAGATAAAGAACAAAATTGCTTTATGGAAGAATGTAAGCACCTGGGGATCCCTAAACTTCTCCCAAGCCTGGAGGCAGCCTTACACTTGGCCACTTGGAAGCTGAATCGCAGACAGCAGCCTGCGCAGCTGGCTGCCGGGAAGCTGCCCCTGGGAATCTTTAGCCCATTCAGCCAGTCTCAGAGATGATTTAGATGGAGTTGACATGGTTTGGGAAGGACAGTTGCCTTTCCTGACATTTATGTTGTACATCGCCAGGGCCATGTCACAGAATTTGGACTTAGACTTTTCTAGATGACAGCTCTATAGCATTGTAACACCCCTAATGTCCTCATGATGCTGTTTGAGTTTTAGGATTGGGGATTCACTTACTAAAATTTTGCTGTGTGGTGCGCTAAGGATTGCTAAGGGACCATTAAGGGAGGGAAAATATGTAACTGTACTTTTATCTGTAGACATTAAATGCTTAAAATTATCATTAAAGTTACCAAAGGACAGAGGTGATAATGATTAAAAATTGTAAAATAAGTAGATTATCCTTCACCGTACTGATAGTAAAGTAAAATAATAAAAAATTCATATCACCATATAGGTAATAATAGAAATAATTAATCTTGCTTTACAGATTAATGGAGAGATGTCTTAGCAGTTAAGATATTTTCTTGCAAAGCCAAAGGACCCAGGTTCTGTTCCCCAGGACACACAGCAGATGCACAAGGTGGCACGTGCAGCTGGAGTTCATTTGGCACTGCCCATCTTCTCTCTCTCTCTCTCTCTCTCTGCCCTTTTCTTTCTTTCTTTCTTATTCTTTTTCTTCCTTCTTTCTCTGTCCCCACCCCCCTGCTTCCTTCTCTCTCAAATAAATAAAAATAAGCATATAAAAATGAATGAAAGGGGGCTGGCAAGATGGCTCAGTGGATAAGAACACTTGTTCTACAATCATGAGGATGTGAGTTTGATCCCCAGCACCTACATAAACAGCTAGGAATGTCCACACATGCCTGCCATCCCAGTACACTCATGGAAAAAGCCAAATATGGTCCCTCATCCATGTCCATACAAGCAACCTTAATTTCATTCGGCAGAAGAGAGACTAATTGGGAAGAAGAGAGGCTCAGGGGGAGGAGAAGGAGAGCCAGAGGAGGTAGTGGGAGGGGCTATGTGGGTGGGGGAGAGAGGGGATAAGGTACAGCAAGATTACCAGGGCTCACTGGTCAGCTAGTCTAGTAAAAGGTAGCACCAGGTTCTTGGGAAGACCTGGTTTTAAGGAAATAAGATGGAGGAACAGAGAAAGACACATGCACACACATCTGTACAAAAGTACAAATGAAACACATTAAGTTTCATTGACTTTCTGAGGTTTTCTTTTGAGAAACTGAAAAATATAAATTCACCTATTTAAAGTGAACCAGAAGGGTACAGTGTTAAATTCAGTTGGTGGGAACTGGTGTTAGCATCCTCCAGCAAGGCTCTCTAGAGCCAGGGTGAAAGTAGGTGCCTGCCAGCATGTTGATGGGTGCTCTGATTCTGCCTGGCCGGAGGATCAGAAAGGCTGCAGGTGTTGTTGGGTAGAAGGTGGGGATCTCTACAAATTCTAGGCCCAGGAAGAAATATTACCAAGGCAGAGGGTCCCCTGGGATTATTGACTCCAGTGCACCCCAAAGAGGAATCCTATCTCTTTTTTCCTCCCTCCCATGCATGTCAGTTCCAAGAATTCTGTTGTTCTGCTTAACCTTGTCTCTCTGTGTCCTAACAATTGTTTTATCATCTCTGCCACAGTTTGCATTTTGGGGTGCAGTACAGCCTGCTTCTTCCAATTCTTTTCAAGCTTGAGTCTTTGGACCTGTTCCTGTATGTGAAATTATTTTAAGTGCACTTTACAGTGTAGTCCAACAGAACTTGGAGTTCTTCGCTGTTTACGTTTTGGATTTTCTCCCTAATGCCATCATCATGGAGAGCTAATGACATTTTTATGTCCTAGCAATATCTGTTATCGAATTAGCTCAAGCACCTTATTTGAATTTTGGGCGAAGTTTTCTATTTTGAAATGTTGACACTCAAGCTTTCCTGTTTTCCCTGAAACTCACATCTTCAGAACTATAATCTTGGGCTTCCTGCCTCTAGAAGTCTGAAAGACAGTTGGAAGTGTTTGTGAGGGGTTTAAGAAATTGCATTCAACCTGATTACTCCTCACCCAGCTTTCTCATCTGCGGTCTCCACCACACCCAGCTGCCCCTCAACGTGGACACACGCGCGCACACACACACACACACACACACACACTGCAGCCCACGCAGAGTGAGGGCTCACGGGGTGTCAGCAATCTCTGGGCTAGTCCATTTTCTTCATGTCGTCTACTCTGGAGTGAAGCAAGCATTGGGGGATTATGAATGGAGAAATAACAATCATCTCAGGTCTTTTTTGGAAGGCATTACTTAGGATAAGAAATGTCAAACTAGACTGGACTGACAAAATTTGTTTTCATTCTTTCATTCAATTACCTGAATGTAAAATTGACTGGTTGCGACCTTTACCTGTAACTTTCATGAACGTATCTAAAGTGGATATTAGCAGACCTTACATTTTCCCTGAGTCAGCTTCATTTTCTGGAAACTTCTATTTTTTTTTCTAAGCAGTTCTTACCTTCTAATGCACTACAAAACTTACTTAGTATGTTTTTTGTTTGTTTGTTTTTCAAATCTTCATCCCAGAGAGTGGCCATTCCACCTGCACTATAGGGCTTCTTGACAATATAGGCAGGGTCATTTTGTATGGAGGAGAAAAGATAGAAGCCAGATACAAATGATTTGAGTAGACATGGCACATGAGAAAGTTTATACAGCACATAGTGTGGTATAAGTTTTGTCTTTGAAGGAAAGGTAAAAGCTAACAGAAAATATAATCAAGGTGTGCGTGCGTGCATGCGTGTGTGTGTGCGTGTGTAGCAGGTCTGTAAAATTTGGTTTCTGAGAACAGTCTTACTGAGAGACAGGTGGATAATGTTGCACGTGAGATTTCGAAGCAGTCATTGGGAGGAATTGGCCATGGGATCTGCTCCTGCATGCCTTCCTGTTTATAATTGGAATGGTAAGCATAGAAAAGCTCACAAAGTCCAGTTTCACGAGAGGAAGCCAGGCAGAGGAGGGGAGGTTACTGACCTGAGAACAGCACAGTGCAGTCTAGTGGTTTTCAGAATTTTTAGTGGATGGTGAGGTAAAGGCAGGGAAGGAGATCTTTTCGTTTGGGAAGGGGAAGGGAGTAGGAGTTGAGCATGTTGGGGTGTGAGGAAGTTTATTGCAGACTTCAGTGCAGTTGTCAAGAGCTGGGCGCTTGAGGTTTCAAGGGAGCTGTGTAAAGCCGGGCCGGGCTGTGGCTGTTGGCTACAGCGCTTTTCATCCCCAGCTGCCTGGGTTCAGAAAAGGCAAACGACCCAGGAGATCCAGGCCTGGGATCTGCCTGGGGTGAGAGAGAAGGAGAGAGAGATGAAGTCGTTTGTAGTGATTATAATGATGGACTGCGGGCTCAAATTTGGCTTCATCAAGAAATATTTTAAAACCTTAATTTGGAAAAGATACTTCCAGCTCAAGAGCTCAGGCTGAAATCAGACCATCTGTGTTCAGATTCCTCCTCTGCCTCTTGCATGTGACTTTGGGCAAGCTAGCCAAGTTCCTTCTCCCCTCGTCCCCTTCTTCAGCAAGGTGACAATAATATTGTCACCTAAGTCAGAGACAGCATTATAATGTAGTCTGAGTTTTACACATAGGAAGGTACTGTTGGAATAAAGGCTATTACTATAATTAAGACTGCACATCTTGCCGGAGGGTGTTACCTTTCACGGTACATAACCAGGAGGAACCATTTCTCTCTCTCTCTCTCTCTCTCTCTCTCTCTGTCTCTGTCTCTGATTGTCTTGATCCTTGGTCATGTACATAGTTGTTTCCTCATGCTGTCTTTTTAATTAACTCCCCTTTAGTTTTTGCCATTTAGTTTATAATTGGAATGAACTCATAAATAGCAAACCTCACAAAATCCAGTTTCCAATATAATATTGGATAGTAGCAAGTATATATGTGTGGTACTTGTAAGGTTTTGTACAAGCAAAATATCTTCTTTTTTTGTTTATTTTTATTTATTTATTTGAGAGCGACAGACAGAGAAAGAGGGAGAGAGAGAGAGAGAGAGAGAGAGAGAATGGGTGCACCAGGGCCTCCAGCCACTGCAAACAAACTCCAGACACATGTGCCCCCTTGTGCATCTGGCTAACATGGGTCCTGGGGAATCGAGACTCGAACCTGGGTCCTTTGGCTTCACAGGCAAGCACTTAACCACTAAGCCATCTCTCCAGCCCAAAATATCTTCTTTTAAGGTTGCTTTTATCATCTTTTAAGATTTGGGGGGGGGCGTGGAGAGTGAGACTAATAAGGAGGAATAGGCTTAAAACTAACTTCTCCACAACAGCTGTTTGTCCATAAACCAGTGTCTCTTTATCAAAAGTACACGAATCTTACTGTTGGTTCTTCGCACTGTTATGAGCAACACTTTTGCATTTTATTTGTTAGCATGCTGTGTGATATTATTCGTATTTTACTTCTTAAAGCTTGTCAGATTACAAATTCTGAATATCAGAGGCATATTATCCTTATTATCCTTAACTGTGTATTTTATTTTATTTTATTTTTTCTCAATGTTTATTAATATTTTCCATGATTATAAAAAATATCCCATGGTAGTACCCTGCCCCCCCCACTTTCCCCTTTGAAATTCCATTCTCCATCATATCCCCTCTCTAACTGTGTATTTTATTACAACCTATGAGTGTGGTAAGCATGCATTACCCCAACTGGGACACCACGAGATAATACATCACTTTTAATAATTATATCAAGACACAGTTATGCCATGCCTGTCACCATTCAGTATCAAGAAGAAATATCTTAGGTATTGAAGGATAGTTTTTGAAAGCAGGTAAAAATCTTGACTCTCAGGCTAGAGAGATGGCTTAGTGGTTAAGGTGTTTGCTTGCAAAGCCCAAGGATGCTGGTTCTATTCCCCAGGACCCATGTAAGCCAGATGTACAAGGGAGCACATGCACCTGGAGTTCCTTTGCAGTGGCTGGAGGCCCTGGCATGCCCATTCTCTCTCTCTCTCTCTTGCTCTCTCTCTCTCTCTCTCTATCTCTCTCATTTTCTCTCTCTCAAATAACTAAATAAAATATATTAAATAAGGAAGCCAGGAACAAGTTATAACAGCCACCAAGACAAAGACAGTCACATTGCTATAGTCTGAGAAGGGACGCTAAGATGACTTTACTTAAGGATGCAAAGCTGACCAAGTGATCAATATCCACAGGACAATAATCAATTGCATTTGAGGGGACACAATTTGCATTTCTATGAGCAAAATCTTACACAATGGTCACCTTTCTTCAGTTTGCAGAGTTTAAAATAGCTCAAAGGTAATTCACATTCTACAGAATATCCACAGAATTTTCCCCCATCAAAGGCCTTCCTATTTTTTTCCCCACACAGGCAATGCAGAGAAGGCTAGTCACCCTGAAGGTATCACAGAGTCTCGTAGCTATTGCTTTGTGAGACTCAGAATTTAACTACTCATTGCTACCGTGCTAGATTTTTCATTTTTTTAAAATTTTTAAAAAATTTTTATTTATTTATTTGAGAGCGACAGACAGAGAGAGAAAGAGGCAGATAGCGAGAGAGGGGGGGGGGGGGAGAATGGGTGCGCCAGGGCCTTCATCCACTGCAAATGAATTCCAGATGCATGAGCCCCCTTGTGCATCTGGCTAATGTGGGTCCTGGGGAGTCGAGCCTCGAACCGGGGTTGTTAGGCTTCACAGGCAAGCGCTTAACCACTAAGCTACCTCTCCAGCCCAGATTTTTCATTTTATTCTTGCACAGATTCCCTGTCGATAGCTGTTCTGAGAGAGGACTTTTGGTAATACGGTTTCACTCTTTCAGGATCACTTGACCACAGGCTGCATACTGTTCAGTCATCCCCTTCATCGTATTTGGATGATGTGGGATCTGAGCTGTGTTACTGTGAGGCACTAATGTTATCTTGGTTCTGCTTCTGTTGCCCACTCTGGGAGAACCAGAAGCATCTTGGCAAGAATTGCTGAGCCATCTGCAGCTGTTCAAATACTTCAAGCCTTTAGGTTCATTTTAGATTTTGTTCTAATCCCTTTCCTCACTTTAAAAAAGGAAGAAAGGAGGGAAGGAAAGAAAGAAGAAAGAAAGAAAGAAAGAAAGAAAGAAAGAAAGAAAGAAAGAAAGAAAGAAGAGAAGAGAAGAGAAGAGAAGAGAAGAGAAGAGAAGAGAAGAGAAGAGAAGAGAAGAGAAGAGAAGAGAAATCCATTTGCTAACTCCTCCCTTTTGTTTTCAACTGTTGTTTGGTAAACCACCCTTTTCCTTTTCTAACCAGAGGCTGTGTTTACCTTCAGCATTTGCAGCTCTGCCTAATAAATCAGCTGGTATTGAATTCACTAAGAAGGAGACTTTGCTTCCCTCTCCCTCCATCTGTTTGCCAAATGTGTGCGCTCGCTCGTCTGCTCCCAGGACACGCTGGTTTGAATACAGAGCCGTTAGCAGCCACTTGAGGGTGGCAGCTCTTAGTTTTCTGCCTCACTGAATGGTGGTGTTTTGTTCTTGTGGTTCCCTAGGGTTGTGTGGGGCGAAGCTCCCCACCTGTGCTTCTAGGAATGCACCCTTAGTATTTAAGAAGTCGGACTTGGCATTACTAAGAGCTTTAGTTTTGGCCCTTGAGCCTTTGTCTTTGGACCCTAAGTGTTTCTGTGGGGACTAAAATAACTTGAAAGAAAAGATCACCTATTGGCTGGACAGATGATTCAGCAGTTAAAGGCACTTGATTGCAAAGCCTAATGGCTCGGGTTTGATTCCCAGTACCCGCGTAAAGCCTGATGCACAAAGTGGCACCTGCATCTGGAGCTCATTTGCATTAGCAGCAGTCCTTTCTCTGTCTCTCTTTCTCTACCTCTCTCTCTCTTCCTTTTTTTTCTGTCTCAAATAAATAAATAAAAATATTTTTCAAAAAGGTCAACTGAGTCTTGAGAGGGTGTCTGTGATTGGGAGCCCATGATTCTGTACTGGGATTATACTACAGTTTCAGCAAACTGTTCTTTTTTACCTCTTAGTGGTGGTGGAAGACTGACCATTTCTGTCAAGCTTTTAGTTACACTATGAATAACCATATTTTTAAGTTATCTTCACCACTTGCCCTTTGGTCTTGAGCGCAATGTAGACAGATATAGGGTGGGATGGTTTTGTTAGCATTCATGGAAATCCTTGCCACTCTGCATTGGAGTCAAACATAAGAGTAAGGAGCAAGACAGTTTTCCTACTCATTGTGAAACAGATCTCCTTAACATAAAATTACTGTGTTTTGTTTCACATACTCAAGTTCCAATATAAACTTTGCATATCGTATTAAAGCAAATTATGAATGATTGGGGGTTTCTGTTACTTCCAATATAATAATCATTATGATTTTTTTTCTTAGGAACATACCTTTTGATATGCAGGTTGTCAAACAAATGATTTCTCTTTTTGTTTTTATGATTATTATTATGATTACTATCATCTCTTATCCATTGTGCTATTTCATATAGCTTACCAAACAGTTCTATAGGAACTAAGTGTCACCTAAGAAGTCTTTTGGGTACTATTAGATGTTATTACCCTAGACTGACCTAGATAGGGCACAGTAAACTACTGTTTTTAAACAGCAGTCTGACCCATTAAAGTTATGAGCGCTGCACACACACAGGACTTAATTTAAGTACTCAATTTGTTTGTTTTACTCTTGTCTTATTTGTGAAAGCCTTGCAAGTAATCTGTGAATTATAGGAAAAGAAAGTAAAACAGAAACTTGCTTTCAAAATGAGGAATAAGAGTCCATCGGAAATTGTTCACTAGACACAAAAGTGATGATGCTATTCAGTGAGGGACACTGAAAAGAGGGTCGTAGAGTCACAATGGCAAAAGCAAAAGGTCTACCAATGGGGAAGGAAAAGCCCAGTGCACAAGGAAGAGGGGAAGAGCAGACACACAGGGAAGAAGAAAAGAACCAAGGTGGAAGAGGAGGGTGGCTCAGTAGATAGCTCACTGGGGAGATTTTCTCAGATTTAAACTGCTCATTCCTCTGGTCTTTGAAAATCTGATTAGGTCTTCTAAAGTATGGTAACTCTTTGCAGCCCTTCTGCCGTCAGAGGACTTGTTCCAAATGAGGGTCTACATCCGCCTCACAGGAGTGAAATTATTTTGGAAACCACATTGATTTGTCCTCACCAAGCCTGGGACCCAGGGGTCCAAGGCAGTCACTTTTTATGTCCTAGGCTTTAGTTTTCAGTTGCAATTGTTTTTGAAATGATTAAACAGAATTTACATATCTTTTCATAATATAGTTGCTCAAATACAATTGATTGTTAATGCTTTTCATGTTCAATAATTGACCATTCTGTGTCTTTGTGAGTGATTCGTGATTAGGATAATTTTGCATGTGTTGCTAGTCTTCTGTTCATGCTTAAAGTTTTTCTCTCCCCACCCACAGCCATCAAACACAGACGACCTGTTGGGATCATCCTAAAATGACAGAACTCTTTCAATCCCTTGGTGAGTGTTATTATATTTAATAATGGTGAATGACCCTACACAATGGGGAACTGTATATCGTAAAAGTCACTCACATTTTTTTTAACCTGGCCTATTACATTGAATGGATCATGGCACGATGTGACAAGACATTGCTGTGACACGTTGTGACAAGAATCATGACATTTAAAAGCAGCTGAACTTTTAAGGACAATGTACAGAGCAAGTATTGCCTCTCCCTTCTTAAGAAAATGTGTGGTTTGGAAGTACACCAGCCCACGAGAGTTCACTTGCCAGGAGAAATGTAATTGTAGTAGATTTAACCTCCTTCCTAATGAATCATCTTAAATTTGAGCTTTGTGTACAAAAAAAAAAGAAAAAGAAAATGACAGTCCAATAACTTCAAATCTACTTTAAATTTGCTTTTAGCTCTCTTTTATGTAAGAAATGTTATCAAATCAAGCCAAGGACTTTTATTTTGTTTAAGTCACTAAAAAACTAAATTCATTTTAATATAAAATGCAAGAAATAACTGGGCATGATGGTGCATGCCTTTCATCCCAACACTTGACATACAGAGGTAGGAGGATCACCATGAGTTTGAGGCCAGCCTGAGACTACATAGTGAATTCCAGGTCATCCTGGGCTACAGTGAAACCCTACCTCAAAAAGCATAAAAACAAAAAATAAGCAAAAAAAACACATTAAATCAGAATTCCGTTCTTGGATAAATTATTTTGTGGACAGTGACTTTTCACCTGGTTGCTTAGCCTGCCTTCTTCAGATTGGCCCAGTAGTCTCTGGGAAGCTGGTAGGAGAGATCAGTACTTCAGCCTCCCTCCCTCATTTCAGTAAGAGGTCCACATGCTCACTTTTTCTCTTTAAATTTTGGGATCCTGCAGGTGCTTTCATTTGGGTAGGCATGGCTATAGAAGTTGAACAAGCAAGAGACTGCCTGCTACCTGATTTACATAGTTTGCAAGCCTAAGAGGCAAATTTGATGATTTCTGAGTGTTCTTTCAACTCAACTAGCCCCTGATCCCCTGTCTTGGGGGGGGGGCAGAAGAATAAAGTGTGATGTCCACTGTTTCCAAAGATGTGATAGTTGATCACAGGATCATTTTAACCAGATTTTTTTTTTTAATTTCTAAGAAAACAGATGTACTGTAGGAGCAGCTTGATCCAGGTGGAAGTAGCTTAGCCTTATAAGTACTGATATGGACTGTTTGATTGACAGAAAATTAATTGTCCTTAGAAAGAGTCCCTGGAAAGAAAAACCTGTTAGCAGTAAGAGGAGGCCTGTGATAGACCATAATAGTAGCTGTGTTTTCTTTCCCTACATTGGGACAGAAAATTGTGACACTCTTCCCTGTCCGTCTGTGACTTACAGCTCATACATTTACAGCATGAGGCAGGTGATCCAGGGAGGAAACATATTTGAGCAAAGTTTTGTGTCCCACAGGAGCCTGGAAAAAAGAAGACCCAAGTACCCCGGGAATATGTTCTGACATTTTAGCATAGGTTTGATGAAGCTATGTAGAAATACGATTAGACAGGAAGCTATGACTTCGCACTGAGTAGACTGAGGGAGAAGCCAGCTTATCAAAGCCCGTGTTCACATTTGGCCTCTCTGGGCGATGTTCTTCCCCTTCTGCTGTAGGTCAGGGCATGTGCCCCTTGAAGGTCTTCAAGGGAGAATAGAAAAGGTCAGAGCAGCCTTTCTCAGTTTTATGGCTTGCTTTGGAAAAGAGAAATACAAGTTTCTCTTGCTTTAGAGAAAGGAATTGCAGTTGTGTGACTTGCTTCCAGAAAGAAGGGAGCAGGAGAAGTAAGGAGCAAGGCCCTTCCAGTCTTAGTCAGTTCAAACCACTCAGCACATCAAAGCAGCACATGCTTCAGTTTTGAGCCCCACAGCCTGTCTGCAAGTGTGTTTTGGGAGTGCGCTGGATAGCCCTGTTTTGAGGTATAGCTCGATGATCATTTAATTGTCTTCTTCCATAGATGAGAAATTTAGGAGAAGTCTTTTATTTTTGTAGTGGACAGGCATGCTTTTCCATTATCCAAAGCAAGCCAATAACATGCATTCTTGGCTTCCAGTGTCAGTTAAGTAATAATCATGCTTTTAAGTCGTTTCTTTTTCCATTTCAGCGGACCTGAATAATGTGCGTTTCTCTGCCTACCGCACAGCCATCAAAATCCGAAGACTGCAGAAAGCACTATGTTGTGAGTCACCCCTCAGAGCTGACCACTGTGTTCTTTGGATTCTCCCCTCTGTCCCCTTGGAGACAGAGATACACCAAGAGGCTGGCGCACTTGCCGAGTTAATCTGAGCTTTCAGTGCCCCTCACTCAAGGAGCTGGCTGCCTTTCTATGACGGCTTCATTATTTGCCTCATCTGCATGCTACAATAAAATAAATGAGCATATGCCTATTGCAGTTGGACAAGGAAATTAACCAAAAACACAAGGGTACCATGAAAAGCTTTTTTTCCCACCCAAATTATATTACTACCTAATTTATAAAGATTAAATCATGGAAGCAGAGTATCAGGTCATTGCATCCCATTTGGAACTGCATGGTTCCAAACAGTTTGACATAGGGCCATCAGATAACAATGGTGCATATGGAACTGCCTCCTTAAGAAATGAAGGAAAAATCTCTATGATCTTTTAAATATTTCCTGAGACACTTAATGCAATCAATGAATTTTTCCCATGGAGGATAAGCTGATCGTGCTATCATATAGTATTCATTGTCTCCAAAAGACATTTCTCCCCCAAAATAACAAAATTAAGCAGACCTAGGGATGGTTCTAAGTACAGTAGAGATTTAAATTCTTGTGTTCTGCTTGTGAGTGCAGGTTAATGACTGACTGTACCCGAAGAACATTTAGGCTTTGCCAGATATTGTTATGGAAAGTGCTATTTGCCGATATGTTGAAGATAGAATAATTGGAAATATTTTGAAATTTTCTTGTTTGTTACCTTTTTTTTTTTAATCATTGTTTTATGTCTAAGCAGCTCCATTGAACCTTTGGAAATTGCCCTCAGTGGAAAAATGATATGTTAGGGTTGAAAAATTTGTTCCTTGAAAGTCAATAGAAAGGACAAAAAGACATGTGCTATTAAAGCAGAATGGAGGCTAGGTTGGGGGGGAGGACTCCAGGAGGGATGGGGAAAGAGGAGGAAGAGAAAACAAAAATTGTTTGAAAACACCCTCATCTTGCTCCCAAACCCGAGGGGAACAGAAAACAGACTCCTTCAGTTTCTGAGCACAAGGTCACTGTGTAAAGCAGAGTGAGCAAAGCTGGATGGGATTTTGAGTATTCTTGGGGATATTCATAGCCAGTGCTCTCTCTTTCCCCACCGCCTCTGGCCCCACCATGCTCCATCGTGGTGCCTGTCGGGCGCTCATCATTAGCCCCACCTGCTTATGAACACTGACCCACCCTTCCTCTCCAGTCTGCTTGTTGACATGACACACCCTGGCCTCTCCGGCAGCACAGGTCTGCAACTTTCTTTCTCTGGGACCCTGTTAAAAATTTACTTCTTTTGGAACTGTTTACAAGCTCATCCCACCTGCCTCTGATTTTTCCAGTATTTTATGGTGGCCTGTTATAGCACTTCCTCACCTGCTTGTCTTGTGTGATAGCTACTAGTACTGGGGTTACCCTGTCTTCACCCAGGTGAATGTGTGCAAACTCTCACCTAGCATCGTTCCCTAAGGAAAGCCACACTTGTCACCACTGTTCCTCTCTCTTTTTCTTTTCTTTCTTTCTTTTTCTCTGGTGCCAAGACAATTCAGGAGTTAAAACAAGGCAAAGAGACTTGGTTTCTACTCTCAAGGATACCAAGTTCAAAGAGAACAGATACATTGAGGTAGATAAAATATCCATGGGCTGGAGAGATGGTGTAGCAGTTAAGGTGCTTGCCTACAAAGCCTAAGAACTTATGTTCAAGTCTCCAGGTCCCATGTAGCCATACACACAGTGACACAAGCGTGCAATGTCGCACATGCGCACAAGGGGGCGCGAGCATCTGGAGTTTGTTCACAGCAGACTGAAGGTCCTGGAGCACCCATTCAGTCTCTCTCTCCCTCTCTCTTTCTCTCTCTCTCAAAAATAAAAATAAGGAAAAAAAAATCCTTGCTTGCAATAGTCTGCTCTTCCCTTGGAATGGGACTGGTCTTTGCCTGGCCGGCCTCTCCTATCTGGCTGTCTCCTTCACATTGCCCCACAGGGGTGCAGGAGAGTTTGTGTTGATGAGTGAAATGACTGTATTCTTTTCTCCCTTCCTGAAAGCTCTGGTATCAGCTCTTCACACCTTTATTTTTCCCCTGGCTGCTGGGTTCCCTTCCTCTGGGTCTCTGGTGGATTGCCACCTGTGTTTTAATAAGGTCCTTGTGGCACCTCCTCTAATGTCTCCCACTCCTAATAATGCCATGTCATCCTTTCCATTCTTCTTTTGTTTGGTACTTTCAATGGTGCTTGTCACCGGTACTAAAACAGACTGTCACAATCATAATGTTTAACACTCTGCTTACATACATTATTGTCTGCCTTTCCATATGAATTATGTGTTTATGAGAGGGGAAGAGTCTGTGTTCTTTACGTAAGTCTGCCTATAATTTCTGGCACAGAGCAGGGACAACTTGGGACATAATGAGCACATGATTTAAACTTTAAGGCTATATAGAAATGCACCAAGAATACTGGACAGGATTTAGAGCAGTACTTCTTAATAGTAAGATTTATTTTAACATCAGTGTGGTCATAAATACATTACTGTATAGCAGCAGAAAGACAAATGAAGCCAGGCATGGTGGTGCACACCTTTAATCCCTGCTCTGGGGAGGCAGAGGTAGGAGGATTGCTGTGAATTTGGGGCCACCTTGAGACTACATAGTGAATTCCAGTTTATCCTGGCTAGAACAAGACCTTACCTCAAAAAAAACCAAAAAGAAGAAAGAAAGAAAGAAAGAAAGAAAGAAAGAAAGAAAGAAGGAAGGAAGGAAGGAAGGAAGGAAGGAAGGAAGGAAGGAAGGAAGGAAGGAAAGAAAGAACGAGCGAGCGAGCGAACCGGCAATCAGCATTGATGTATGTGGTGTGTGTGAGAGCTATTGAATGCAAAAGCAATCAAGTAGCAAAAGAAATATGTGCAGTTAATTCACTTGTATATAGTTCAAAGTCATGCAGAATTAAATGCTGTGCTAGTTAGGGGCACATACGTGACTTCAAGAACTGAAAGTGAAGCACAAAGGTTAGGCTTTACCCTGTGGGTGTGACAGTGCATAACTGTGGAGGATGTGGGTGCATCCTATTTCTGTAGTTGTGTGATTAATGTGTAGGTCTTATGTTTCTTCAAGCTGCGCTGTGCATTACACACAGGCATATGCATACGTTCTTTTGTATGTTGATTTACAAACTCTGTGGTAGGTGAGAGTGGAGAAGTAAAGGGAGGATTCAGGCAGTCCCTTCACCAAGATGGAGGCCAGTGTACTTGGGAATGGGCATATTTGCTCATTCATAAAAGCCACATGGGGTTTAGATGTGTGGCCATTAATGCAGGTTAAGAAAGGAAGGAGTGACATGCATCAAAATGAAAAGTTTGGGTACAGATCAGGGCACGCTAAGTCATAGAGTCTGACGGGATACCTTAGCTTTTTGTACAATATCCACACATTTCATTAAACGCAATTTGTTAGTTCAAAGGTTATTTCTTTCTTGAAACTATCTCTTGTTTGTGGTTTTTCTTCTTTACTCAATTCCATGCTGGCCTGGAACTCACCATGCTCCTCAGGCTAGCCTTGAACTTGTCATCCTCCTACACCCAGTCCAGTACTGGGAAAACAGGTATATGCCAGCTTGAAACCATTTCTGATTTCTTTGATTTTTTTTTTTTTTTTTGATCCTCCCACTAGGTGTTGGCTTTAACGTTTGGCTGTTTCTCTGCATGGAGTAGGGCAATAGTTCAGGGCAAAGATGATGGAGGTTGAGCTGGTGCTATTAGGATGAAAACTAGGGTCTGTGTTCATAACACTTCCAATGAGAAACTGATTTGAAAAGGGACTTGGCATTTGGTAAATTATGAAGAGTGAAGGATGGGTGGATTTTGGCACTGAGAAGAAGGCAGGAGCTTGATTTGGGCATACCAAGGTAGAGGTTCCTGAAAGAGGGTGACGTAGCTCTCTAGTTTGGGGTCCAGGCAACAGGAACGAGGATCTGATATTCAAGCAGGTATAAGAAGGAAAAGGGGGGATCTGGAATCTTCCAGAGAGATGTTTCCATGGAAGTCATAATTGAGTGAATGCCTCACATCTGTGGAGTCAAGGGTTAAGTCTGAAACCCTGAGTGTCGAGGTTTTCTTCAGCACTTGGTGAAGAGGGCACGAGAAAGGAGTTCAGACAGTTAGGAGACCTGTAGATGAGTCCCAAAAGCCCAAGGTCAGATGCTAAACAGTGCACATTTTATTTTATTTTTTTTTCCTTTTTGCAGAAATGGAGAGAAATGATGCATTTCTATTTGATCCTCTGTGCTTCACATGTGCAACTAAAGAAAAAGTCTGAAAGTGGGTTAGAAAATGAGTCGCCTGTTTGTTTCATTTACCGCATGACCGAGCTGTCATTTTCCTCCCTCTGAAAAGACAAAAATCATAATTTTCTGTGATTTAAATGTAGTCAGTTCTTTAAAGGTACCTCAGTGTGACATACTTCAGGAAGATGTTCGCTTGGCTTAGGCACTAAGGCAAAGTGTCAGAGTAAATCACTGGAAATTGATGACATGATCATCTGTGGGATGTGGCAAATTACTGTCATGGCTACTGAGTGTATAACAAGGGAGGCTTTTTGGAAAAAGTGAAGGGCAGGCTGCTTCAGGAAATGGTCTTTTTGAAATGTCGTCTATTGTCACTTTGTGCCATGTGGGGATCCTGTAACCGTGCTTTGTGGCTGTCATAATTAGCGTTGGAATTCAGAAAGTGTAGAGCATTTGGGCAGTAGTTGAATATATTTCTTAACATCTGTGGGGAATTGTAGCTCTTTGGCTACTCTCCTTCATTAAGCACTTCCCTTTGTCTGGAACTGTGGAGAATGGATTTTGCTACTACCATCCAGAGGTTCATAATTGAAAACAATGTATAATGCCAAGCAATAGGGTTAAATGATAATGAAAATTCTAGATGGTTCTCGGTGGAATTTTTCTTGACACTGACTGTTTCTAACTCATGGGAAGTTTATACAGGATAATTTTATTATCAGCATAAGTTTAAAAATGGTATCTTTGACAATTGAAGGAAATGGATTGGCTGTTATTTAGACTTGCTATGCCTTAAGTCTCAGCCTTTTAAAAAGGCTTCCCTGTTGAGTTTGAGAAATTGTTTTAGCTTGCATAATTTTAAAGCAGTTCTTTTCCATTGTAGAGAACTTGAAAAATATTCTTTTTTGTTTAAGCAGCTAGCACAGGGCACATTTCACAAATATCCTTAAAAATTCAAAACCCTTCATCATTCACTGGAAAAACTGGATAAATACAAAGGAAGCTAGTCACTCATTTGGTTAATTGTCAAAATATGTCATTATATTTTCGGAAGGAACAGTTTTTTCATTAGGCAAAAGAAAGCAGTTGTCCACATTTTTTAATGTTCTGCTGAGATTTTTTTTTTCAAGACTCAAAAGTAAAACATGGTGATATAGCACTGATTTTATAGAACAGTAATTTCCATGAGCCAACCTTAAATTAATGTGGGTTTCCATGTTTATGTGTTTAGATTTGAAAGAACCATTTCCCTATTCAATAGATAGTTTGATAATCTGCCTCCTTAACAACTGAGTACCTCAAAGTTGATTTTAAAGAATATCCAAAGATTTACTGATTTATCTTATTTTTGTCCATGCTACTGCTCTTGGCTTTTGTGGGCAGTGTGTGCCTGGCCATTGAGTGTCATAAGGGTCTTCCTTCTTTACTGGGGCCACCCTCCACTCGTGTGTAAGTCACACACACACTGCAGACTGCCGCTCCTCTACTAACCTGGTCCTGTCTCTCCTAAAGTCGTGTTCTTGTCTTCCAACTTGTTCCTTGCTTCCAGGAATCTCTTACATCTTGTCCATCTTTCAAGGCCCATTTCAATTTCCACCTCCCTAGGGAGCCTTTTCAAGTTGTTCCTCCACTGAGCATTCTTAATTCAGAAATGTGAAATCAGAAATGCTCCAAAATCTGAAACTTCTTGATCACTGACTGGGTTCCACAGCCTGACCTTAAGTGATGGGTCACAGTAAAAGTGCAACCATCCCAAAACATCCTGGCTAAAATTACCTCTGGTTCATGTACATAAGCTGTGTAGGGGGCACAAATAAACTTTATGTTTCTGGCCCATGGTACATAAGGTATATGTGGGACATGAATAAATTTTATGCTTGGACTTTGGTCTCCCCCCGAGATCTCATTGAGTATATGCAATTGTTCCACAATGCAAAGTCCAGAAGAATGAAACGCTCTGGTCCTAAGCATTTGCCCTCATGGACACTTCCCCTGTGTTACCCTTTGTTAGTGCTCGTAGAGATCTGTGCATTCTTCTCTTGGGCGCCTTTACTCTTCTCTTCAATAAAGTTAGCAAGAGGCTTTGCAAACAAGGTTTCTGTGTGCACCTTATATGTTCCAGCACTGGCCTTGCCCCTGACAGATGCTTTGCCCATGAATGTAGGATGGGAACAGATACCTATGTGAGGAACAATGACCCACGAACTGGCAGGAGTCTTCCTTAAACAGGTTTTCTGAGTGGCACTGCAGCATGGGGAAAAACAGGATTGGATTTGAGACATTGTGATCCAACTATACATTTTCTGCACAATTCTTTTTTAACTATCTTCCATGAACTTGCAGTGACCTGATGTACATTTCCAAACAGCACTTATGAATGACTTGTTTGGCAGTGATAAATTGCTGACTAATGGGCACTAGGTGATAGCACAAAAGTTATGGTGTGCTGTCACACAGTAGGGTGACTATAGGCAAGCTACGTGTACTTTGTATGTCAAAAAAAGCTAGAAGAAAGGATTTCCAGTGTTTTCCTATGAAAATAGCAAATGTTTGATACGTCTTCTCTGGTTTCAACATGGTGCTGGAGAGATGGATCAGCAGTTAAGGACATTTGCATGCAAAGCCTGAAATCCTGGGTTCTATTCCCCAGTACCCACATAGAGGTACATGTGCAAAATGGTGCATGCATCTAGAGTTTGTTTAGAGTGGCTAGAGGCCCTGGTGTGCCCATCTTCATTCATTCACTCTCTCTCTCTCTTCCCTAAAGTAAATAAATATTTTCAAAATTACATTGCATTCCTAGAACTAGCAGCAAAAGAATAATAAATGAAAAATTTGAATATGATGACATGCATGTTTGTGCTAAACATCACCACATAGTACCCCACTAATATTTGCAACTTCCGTTTCTATGTGTCGCAGTTGAAAATAAACTTAGAACATGCAAAAATAATCAGGAGAAAAGGTTGAGTGGTGAATAGAATCTGGGGAGTTAAGATGAGGAGAGCAGCATAGTACATGAGCTGTTCTATTTGGAATAAATTTAGAGACTTAATTTTCTATACCAAAAAGTAGAAAGAGCTTAAAAGGGGGATGTCCACAATAACAGAGCAGGAAAAACTTTATTTAAAGAGCAAAGAATGGGAAAAGACTCAAAAGCAAAGAGAAGTAGATACAAGAACAGTTTGGAAACAAAATGGAAATGCTGCTTATTCCTTAAACATTGAAATTGCCTGAAAAAGGATACATTCTTATATTGAAGAATTAATCAAAACGCTTGTGACTAGAAATGCTTTTGTTTCTGCATTATTGCACGAGGGCAAATGACTGTCCCTCATCCTTTTCTCCTGTGTGACAGTGGACCTCTTGGATCTGAACACCACAAACGAGGTTTTCAGGCAGCGCAAGCTGAACCAGAATGACCAGCTCCTGAGTGTCCCTGACATCATCAACTGTCTCACCACAACTTACGATGGGCTTGAGCAATTACATAAGGACCTGGTCAACGTTCCGCTCTGCGTGGACATGTGTCTCAACTGGCTGCTCAACGTATATGACACGTAAGTTTCTATCCTCTCTGGTAAATTACCACTGTTGAAAAGGCGAAAGATTTATAGGATCTGAGGAGAAAGTGGTGTATAGATTACCACTGTTTGAATGAACAATGTTGATGACTGTTCTTACTGCTGGGACAAAACATAGGACCAAAAGCAGCTGATAGGAGGAAAGTACTTACCTTGGCTTACAGTCTCAAGGGAAAGCTTCGTGACGGCAGGGAAAAGCATGACATGAGCAGAGGCTGGATGTCACCTCTGCCACAGCTGGTGGAAAACAGTACCAGGAGACTAAGCCCAGCTCTGGCTAAAGAGAGCTGGCTATGAGACCGCTAAGCCCGCCCTCAACAGCACACTTCCTCCAGCAAGGTTCCGCCTCCCAAGTTGCCACCAGCTGGGAGCCAAGCATACATGAGACGACTTTATGGGGGGACATGTAATTTAAAACACCATAATGACTGAAGAAAAATTAACACTGTGTGTGTGTGTGTGTGTGTGTGTGTGTGTGTGTGTTGCGCTAGGGATCCATCCAGGTCCTTGCACATGCTAGGCAAGAGTTCTACCACTAAACTACCGTCCTACCCTAAAGTGATATATTTTTTTGATTTAAACCAAACATGGCAGATGTCAAATTCTTTTTTTTTATAAGATTTTATTTTTATTTATTTATTTATTAGAGAGAGGGAGAGAGAGAATGGGCATGCCAGGGCCTCTAGCTGCTGCAAATGAACTCCAAACGTATGTGCCCCCTTGTGCATCTGGCTTATACCTGGAAGATTGAACCGGGGTCCTTAGGCTTCACAGGCAAACACCTTGGCTGCCAAGCCATCTCTCCATCCCCTAAAGTGAATTTTTTCAAGTGCTTTCATAATGCTTTTTCCTAGGAGAAATATTTAATTGTTGAAAATAAATAACTTTCCAAATCATTGAGCTTTTAACAAACAGTAGAACAAAAAGAATATGCAACTGTTATTTTAAGATTTTTGCTACAATTTATGAAGGCTGTAGATTACTAGCATTCCCTGTCAAGTAGCACCCAGGGAAATCTAAGAGAGTCAAGCCAAATTTCTTTCTCCTCCTTCCTTGATGTCCTGCATTATTTTTTTTTCCAGAAGGAAAAAATCTTGCATTGATTATTGTGAATTAAGATAATTTACTAGCCCATAAAGTTCTCTATAATCTGTGAATGACAATTTAAGAATGATTTGAATGACAATGAATGGGATTTAATTTGTCCTTTGATAGTAACAATTTATTGCCTTTGTGGTTCTGCACATACATGGTTCTACAGGACACTGCCCTGTATAATTTAATTAGTTGCTCACTGTTACATCAAGAGCATTCTCAACTTGCAGCATAACTTATCCACCATTAATTCAGCCCTTACTACTTTGATGATCTGTTTGTGTACTAATCAGTTTGAGAGAGACTTGCTATGGGATGATATTTCTGAAACATTAGGAATTATTCATATTTTTTCTGATGGGGGGTTGAAGTATGCAAAGATGAAAGACAAAAATTATGACTGTTGCCTTTCTTTCAGAATCTAAAAGTTATTTTCCACAAACTACCCATATGCAAATCTGCACTTATCAGCCTTTTATTTGAATTAGGGGGGAAAAGACAGATGACAGTTCGTAAATGCACGTTTAAACATATGATTGATTTTTGTCAGAAATAAATGATGACAATGAGAGCGTTAGAAATAATTTATCTAAAGCTCTTTATTTTATATTAGAAAATTCTTTTATCTTTCAACAGCCACAAATATCATAGAGCCTTTTGTAAATAACAAAATAATCATTGTGTGCTTCAGGGCTCCCAAGACACTCACTGAAGCATGAGGCTCTGTTACATAATGAATGCAGGATTTGCTACATGCCTGTCCAATATCTTTTAATACATTGCATTTTCATGCAGATTTTTGATTCTCCCAGAGCAAAATATTAGCATTACCATGAATGAATCCATCATTAATTTGCTCTCCATTTTTTTTAAAATATGAATCTTCAAAAGGAATCTTTTAAATTCATCAGAAATAGCTATTCAATTAAGTATTTTTAAGTGCAGTAGCCTATAATGTTGGTTTGCATCCCAGGAAGAATGGTAATTTTGGGTATTTGGGGACTTCTTTGGCCTTATGAAATGTGATAGAGTTGGACATCTTGAGTCACATCTTAAGGAGGACCTGGGGAAGAGGTCTAAACACCCCACGGCATTGTTTGAGGCACACTGTTCATTTTTTAGTCTGCTCTAACCCAACCTGGTAGACACTGTGGCTTAAACAATATTATTTCTTCGCACATCTAAAAGGCTAAAAATCAGAGATCAAGGTGTTGACAAGGTTGGTTTTTATTTATTTTTTTTTTCAGAAGCCTTTCTCCTTGGCTTATTGATGGCTACCTTCTCTCTGTACTATACCTGGTCTTTCTTCTTTGCTCTTAATGTACATATCTTCTCGTCCATAAGCAAGGGTCTACCCCTTGGGACCTCATTTACCTTACCCACATCTTTAAAAACCCTATCTCAAGCACAGCCACCTTCTGAGTACTGAGAATTAGGATTTTTTTTTTTTTTGACAGAGAAAGGGAAAGAGAGAGATAGATAGATAGAGAGATAGATAGAGGGAGAGAGAGAGAGAGAGAGAGAGAATGGGCACTCCAGGGCCTCCAGCCACTGCAAATGAACTCCAGATACATAGATGCATGCACCCCCTTGTGCATCTGGCTAATGTGGGTCCTGGGGAATCCAACCTGGGTCCTTTGGTTTTGTAGGCAAATGCCTTAAATGCTAATCCTCCAGGCCAGGATTTTATATGAATGCTGAGGAAACACATCTTAGGACCAAGCTTATGACCATGCACAGGCTATTTAATTGCATAGGCCAGGGGAGTAATGCCACTTCCTTTGTAAATAAGCAGTGTGTGGACATCGTGATTCATATTCTGGGGAATTAAATGTTTATATAATTCCAATGCCCACTGTCAAATGTAAACACATGGAAATGCTGCACACAAGTGTGTGTGTGTGTGTGTGTGTGTGTGTTTTACTTTGATAGACAGTATCTTTAAATTTATTATTTTCCATTTTGGTGAGGAAATATGTCTTACCTTCTTTCAATGACAAAAAATATATATAGTAGAGACTCTACTTGTTGAGAATGTTGTCTGTTCGGTATTGCTTTCTATCACAGAGCTCCTGAATTATGCCATGGAAAATAACACAGTTAACTCTTTTGACAGTTATCTTGGATGTCCAGAGTTGGTTGCCCAATATTTCTCTCCTAGATGTAGCTTACCCACTTATCTAAATAATGGCTGATAACCCTCAGAAACTTTTCTCCTTGGCTTATTGATGGTTACCTTCTCTCTGTACTGTACCTGGTCTTTCTTCTTTGTTTCAAGTCAATGGTCTTGGCGAGATTAAGAATCTATATATTTCTTCCAGTGTTACCTCAGGACATGGCAGTCCCTTCAGAAGTCTATGACCTTAGAAATGATGCCTTCATCCAGCTAGTCTTTTCTCTTTTTAAAAAATTACATATGTGGGCTGGAGAGATGGTTTAGCAGTTAAGCGCTTGCCTGTGAAGCCTAAGGACCCCAGTTCGAGGCTCAATTCCCCAGGACCCACGTTAGCCAGATGCACAAGGGGGCGCACGCATCTGGAGTTCATTTGCAGTGGCTGGAAGCCCTGGCGCGCCCATTCTCTCTGTCTACCTGCCTATTTCTGTATCTCTCTCTCTCTCTCAAATAAATAAATAAAAATAAAATATTAAAAAAATACATATGTATGTGTGTATGTGGGGGGTATGTATAGGTGTTTCAATGTCTCTTGATGTTGCACATGGACACCAGATGCATGTGCCACTTTGTGTCTGGTCTTACATGTGTGCTGAGGAATTGAACCCAAGCAGGCTTTGCAAGCAAGTACATTTAACCACTGAGCAAACTTCCTAGCCATCATAGTTTTTCTTTTTAAATGAAACAGAATTAAAGTTTAAGTTTTTTAAAAGGGGTTTTCATATATATTTAAGTTCAGATGTTAGGGGGGAAAAAGAGGAAGGTCTTAGGAAAATGGCAGTACACACAGAAGACACAGGTGCAGACTTTTCAAGGAAGAGTTGCCTTCTATTATTTTGACATTCATTCATTAATTGTGTTGGTCAGTAGTCCATCACTATAATATATGCCTGACGCAATTAAGGTTTACCTTGGAACACCATGTGAGATGTTTCAGTGCAGGATTGACTGAGCCCGTAGTGTGAGTGGTATGGTGCATCATAGCTGAACATATGGAGGAGCATTGCTATTCACTTCATGACCCGGAAGTGAAAGAGAGAATGAGTAAGTCCCATAATCCTTTGAGCACATGTCCTCAATGACTCAGAGAGTTTCCAGTGGGCCCCAACTCTTAAGGTATCTACCAGCTTTCAACAGCAACATACTGGAGAACTGTGCCTTTAACACATAGACCTTGGCAGAACATCCAGATTAATCGTCTATTTTTGACTACTTATTATGTATAGTAGGGTGCAACCAGAACAGCCATTTTCCCCTGCTACCAACCCTTGAAATAGTGAGGGATACAAGTATAGTAGATAAAAAGATTCTCTGAGGAGAAGGATTTTGGGGGAATCTTCTATTATGCCTGCTATTTTTTTTACTAATTGAAAAAACTTCCTGAGTGAGATAAACGATTTATCTGTCATCACCTACTGTAAATAATCATGCCCATGGAACTGGTCTATAGATTTTTTTGTATCAGTTGGTTATTCATGTCCTATTACCATATTTAGGAAAATAGCATTTCATAAATTATTTCAAGTAAACTTTCAAGTTTTAACATTTTCTCAACTCCTCCTAATAGTCTGAATTTTGTAAGGAAAAAAATCCGTTTTCCTCTATTATGGATGACAAAAATTCTGGTTTCTATGTGACTTGGCAGACACTTAACTTTGGCATCTCAATTTCTCATCTGAAAAAGTTGAGGTAAAAATATATGCTCATCTTACACAAAGGGTGATTGTGAAGGGCAAATGAGATATATTTCTAAGCTGTAAAGATAAAATTGATTCCATTTATGAATTCATAGCCTCACTCGGTCTTCATCATTCCAGGTTAAAAAGTCTTAATTTCACAAGCTTCCTTCTAGACTTAATGGAAATCAAAAGCATTTAAATCATGATTCAAAGCAATTGCCCGGAACACTTGGTTCAAATATTTTTTTCCCTCTATAGAGAATATTAGCTTCATTTTCTATAAGAAGTTATATTTTCCCCCATCATTCCTATATGGATATTAAAGATCCGTAACTTTCCATTTAACCAAACTTCATGAGTTACTAAAACTATCAAGGGAATGAATATTTAATTATTAGTCTATGTCACTCATGAATTTTATTAGCTCCCAAAGGCCTCTTGAACTTAGATATCTTATTTGACATCAAAACCCTCCATCATGTGACCCCCATATAACCTTGTCACGTTTGATTAACCAGTGATCCTCGGAGAAATTTCTCACTCCAATTTGGAGACGTGTGGTGCTCGCATCCTGGCCCCTGTCCTTTTGCTCACGCTTTTCCAGTGATGTTCCCACATCTGATTTTAGACTTCTCCATCAAAGGTCGAGAGGCTGCTGATTAATAGAAAGTGCCCACTGAAGTCTGGTCAGCTCCAATGATCTCGTACTTGATTATGCATTTCTACACATGCAGGTTGTTCTCATATGTTCTCTAGACATGATCTTGTCTCTCTTCCCCAGCTGTTGTATGAGCTTATCATGGGTAAGAGTCAATTCTCTACATTACATTGAACAATGCTGGTATTGTTCTATGTAATGAACTGGTGTTGGGTGGATGGATGATTGACATTTCAGTTGTCTTCCTGATGATGTTTCTTTCCAGTGCTGTCACGATTCACTGGAGGTCATGCTCTGACGTAGATCCTTTTCATCATTTTGTCCCCTAAGAGACGGTTTTGTCCTTATCCACATTCCTGCACTGGTGTCTCACTGTGCCTCAGCAGCTTTTGATTATTTTCTATAGGTCTGTGTGCAAAGGATAAAAGCTTTATAACTTGAGAGGGAGAGGAGAGACGTTGTCTTTGTCACATGACAATTAGGAAACTCCTAAAACAATGTTAAGTAGAAACCCAAGTGCACCATTTGTAGCATGACTCAGTCTATGGTTAATTTGAAACTGGTATTTCTTTAATTATGAGAAACTAGAATAAATATTTTAATTTAGAATTTCTACTTGTAAGAGCTTATATTAATTTAGCATGCAAATATTATCTAATTTGTCAATTCTGCATGCTGCAGATATTCATAATGTAGGCTTAATTATTGTTTGGGAGGCTATAAAGATGGCTCAGTGGTTAAAGGTGTTTGCTTACAAAACCTGATGACCCTGGTTCAGTTCCCCAATACCCATATAAAGCCAGATGCACAAAGTGATGTGTGTGTCTAAAGTTCGTTTGCAATGGCAAGAGACTCTGGCATGCCTGTACACTTTCTCTCTCTCTTAAATAAGATATATATATATATATATATATATATATATATATATGTATATATATATGTATATGTATATATATATATAGTTTTTTTTGAGGGAGGGTCTTGCTCTAGCCCAGGCTGACCTAGAATTCACTATGTAGTCTTACGGTGGCCTCAAACTCATGGTGATCCTCCCACCTCTGCCTCCCAAGTGCAGGGATTAAAGGCATGTGCCACCACACCCAGCAAAATAATACATATATTTAATAATAGTGGTTTTGGGTATAATTTAAAATATAGCTTTATATTTTTTTTGGGGGGGGGAGCTTTCAAGCAACCTCACTATTTCCTCCAAATGGCCTAGAACTCAGTATGTAGACCAGGTTGAGCATGAACTTGTAGTGATCCTGCTGCCTCTGCCTCCTGAGTGCTGGGATTAGGTGTGCGGTACCACACTCAGCTATAATTTGTTGTTGTTTTTGCAGGGCTGACCTGGAACTTACTCCAGGCTTGAACTCATGGTGATCCTCCTACCTGAGCCTCCGCAGTGCTAGGAGTAAAGAAAGGCATTTGCCACCAAGCCTGGCTCCAGCTATAGTTTAAAGAAATTACCAATCATAGGTTATTGAGGGGCTATGTAAAAAATCTTTAGGCATATTTTCTTTTTTTTTAATTTTAGGTTCCTTTTATGTCCCACTCTATATTCAAAAACTTATAATATGAGGATAGAACATTACTTATTATACCTAGTCAAATACCAAGGAAATCTTGATGTAAATGTAATTTTGCAAATAGAATATTTAAACTTATACTTACATGATATAAATATACTCATCTATTTTTAAAACAGCACAAATTACTAAATACTATGTAGTTACACAATCATGTAAACATTTTGCTTATTGGTTTTAAGTATACTGTATTCATGCATTGGAAACAAATTCTAAGAAAACTGAGAGTACAAACCTAAATTGATAACTGATGGAAAAGCTGAAATTATGAAGATAGCAAAAAAGCTTTTTCTGGACTATGTGTTATTCCATTAGGAAGATCATATTTCATTAAACTTACGGTATTTTCGTCACTTCCACAATCTAAGACCATGACTAATTTCTGATTGACAGCTTAATAATTCTTTGATGAAATGTAGAAATAAAGACAACTCAGATTATATAGATAAAATAAATCTTTTAGTTAACACATAAGTGAAATCAAATGGTGTCTAATTAGCATAGTGTGAACCTGTTTCATAGTGTTGATTAATTAATAAACTCTATTTTAATTATAATTTCTTCCTTCCTCTGATGCAGATTTCACACCTGCCTATTTAACATCATTGACTGTTAAAATTACAATAGTAACTTATATGATGACATTGCCACAGACCAGAGTAAATGAAGGCAGTAGGCTTTTAAGTATTTTCAATGCCAGATAGCTAGGACATAGGTAATTTTCGACTCAGTGCGCTTACTTACTTTTAGGTATAATTGGAGCCCTTTCTTGACATATTAAGTCATGGTAGTTTCACCTTTATGCTTTGATGTTTGTATTCATAATTTACAGGTTGTTATCCCTAGTGTTTGTAATGGTGAAATATTTTTGGCTGTATAATTATTTACTTTTTTTTTTTTTTTTTTTTTTTTTTGGTTTTTTGAGGTAGGGTCTCACTGTAGCTCAGGCTGACCTGGAATTCACTATGTGCCACCACGCCGGGCTTACATTTTATTTTTTAAATGACTTAGAACTAGCTGGGTGTGGTAGCGCATGCCTTTAATCCCAGTACTCGGGAGGCAGAGGAAGGTGGATCGCCGTGAGTTCGAGGCCACCCTGAGACTACGTAGTGAATTCCAGGTCAGCCTGAGCTACAGTGAGACCCTACCTCGAAAAACCAAACCAAACAAAATAAAATAAAATAAAATAAAATAAAATAACACTTAAAACTATATTCCTCTAGACTTGGTTAAACGCTGGTAAAATCTGACACAAAGTATGGTATGGGTTTAATGTTAATTATTAAGACTAAATAGAAAAGTTACAATTTTAACATGCCATTTTTTTTTTTTTTTTTTTTTTTTTTTTTTTTTTTTTTTGTTTTTGTTTTTCGAGGTAGGGTCTCACTCTAGCTCAGGCTGACCTGGAATTCACTCTGTAGTCTCAGGGTGGCCTCGAACTCTCAGTGATCCTCCTACCTCTGCCTCCCGAGTGCTGGGATTAAAGGCGTGCGCCACCACGCCCGGCTACATGCCATTTTTTTAATGGTTTACTTTCACAAAATACTAATCAGGTATAATTAACATATTGCATCCAGTTTTAAATGTATCTAACACATTACGGTTCTTGTAATTTCAGGGGTCGCACAGGAAAAATCAGAGTGCAAAGTCTGAAGATTGGACTGATGTCTCTCTCCAAAGGTCTCTTGGAAGAAAAATACAGATGTAAGACCTTTCATATATCAATCACAGTGCGGCCTTTCATGTATCATAGTGCTTTTAATAATAAGAACTGCTTGAGTAATAATAACCAATATTGGAGACAGACTGATTTTTTTTTATGATTTGCTAGCAACTTTAGTTCACATTAAACAGAAAAAAAACAAAAAACTTACTACGCATGTACCAGATTATAACAACGTGACAGTGAAAAGGGATTTGGGTTTGTGTGACTTAAAAAGCCATCCAGAGGATCTCGGATGAGGTGTTTTGATGGAGTGAGAGCCACGTACAAATGTTCATCCCGTTTAATTCTTGGAATAATTCTCCCATGACGGAAGCATTGTGATTTCCATGTTTCACATCAATGCTGAAATCGACTGAGAAGCTAGTCACAGGCTACAGAAGGACTGCATTGTGGGGCTGGAGCTAGAGCTGCGTTTCTAGAACTCCAGAGCCCAACGTTTTCCTTCTTCTTCTTCTTCTCAATATGTTCAGTGCCTAAATAGATTATTTTAAACAAAAGGTAGACTGGGCTGGATGAAACCTTAGAACGTTTACTGACGTTGTCTAGCACTGATCCTAAATGATTGTATTTTATAGTTTTGACAAAAGAAAATGACAACTGATTTCCATCTTATTATGGCTGTTCATAGTCCTTAAATAAGCCAGTGGTGTTTCTTTATCTGTTATTCAGTCAGACATCTAGGCATTGGAAAGGACACTGACTCAGGAGCCCGAGACCTTCATTTAAACCTCTCCTCCCATTTAGCGCCGACTGTGGTTAGACAGATTACATGATCCCTTCAAACACTTCTAGCAAGAGGTGACATGTCTCCCATTACGCGTTATGCGGTGAAGGAAGCTGAAACTCAGAGAATGTTATTCAACGGGAAAATGGAACGTACATAATTCTTGCTTAGAAAAGGAAGTAGATGTAATATGTCAAATATGCCAGGAAACAGGGGCCGGGGAGATGACTCCTTGGGTCAAGTGCTCACTGCCTAAGCGTGAGGGCCAAAATTCAGATTCCCAGCAACCATATGAAAACGCTGGGTTGGGCGGCATGCTCCTGTAATCTCAGTGCTGGAGAAGCAGAGACGGGAAGGTCCCTGGGCTTGCTGCCCTGCTTGTCTGCCTGAGTCAGTGAGAGTCCGTGTCTCACGAAAACTAGGTGGAGAGCAGAGAGGAAGATCTTCAATGTTGATCTCTCACCACTGCAAGCATGTATGCACACACACACACACACTGGAACACAAAGTTCTTAGAAATATTAGTGCTCCAAAAATGATAGCAATCACTGCTGTGTCTCCAAGCTAGTAACTCAAGTGACATGTCTTTTGATCTAATTTTGTCCATAAGTATATGGGATTTCACACCACCGTATGCATTTCCTTCTCAGATAAATCGGTTCTTTTGGAAGACAGAAAGTGAGGGATACATTATGAATGGAAAGACACCAGAAAACAGAAGGGGGGGCTACAGTTCAGTGGCCAAGCATATGCTTAGCATGCGCAAAGCCCTTGGTACCATCCCCAGAACCAGGAAAACAGACACCCTCTTCCCCAAGTAAGGGTATTTGATCACGGAAGCTTTAAACTTAGCTAAGTTGTGTTTCTTCTAGAAACACACATAGACATTAAACTCACAGCTGGGCATGGTAGCTCATGGTTATCATCCCAGCACTTGAGAGGCTGAGGTAGGAGGATGAGCATGAGCTTGAGGCTAGCCTGGACTACAGAGTGCGTTCCAGGTCAACTTGAGCTAGAGTGAGACCATGCTTCGAAACATACAAGCAAACAAACAAATTGCTTACTTTTTGGGATTGCTGTGAGGTTGGTTTTGAGTTTCAAGTCGAGAACATGGTGGCTTGATTTTCTTATCTAGATAAGATAAGTGCATGAGTGAAAAGAGTTGTGGATTTGTATAAAAGGTAAAGCAGACTCTAGGACCAAGAGGTGAGGATTTTTTTGCTTCCCATAAAGCTTTTGTTTCTGGTGCTTTACCCAGACCTCCATTATCTTCATCATCATTATGACAAGATAGAATTTCCAAAATGAAGAACTTATTTTATCTGAAATGATTGGGAAAGGAATGAATTAATCACTGTTATAAAATTAGTAAACAATTTTTCTTACCATCTATGATTTGCGGTGTTTTTTTTTTTTTGTACTCCTGAAAAAAACTAGGGTTCTTTGGAAGTAACAGTTACACTATAGTGCTGAGCTTTCTGTAAACTGAATACAAATTCAAACATTGCATTTCTATAATACACCATTCAACGTTTAGATTTTGGTAAGCGAAGCAGAGCCCTTGCATTGCAGATTTCTACTATTTAATTTAACCCACGATGTATGGCATTTTAGAGCTTAATTAAATAAGAAATCTCTTGGGTCACCATCTTTAATATAAATCTTTCCTGGCATATTGAGACTCGAAATCGGAGCTTTTGTTTTGCTTCTTACATTGAGATCTTCAGCAGCTCCGATTCAACTTTTGATTTCCCCAGTGATACCAGAACATGTCCTCATTATTGTTTCCTTTGTTAGAATTAATATTCAAAACAATTTGCTCTTCACACTCAGTGGCCCAGGCGCCATCCAGGGTCAGCTGGCATCCATATGAACATTGATTTTGCAGTGGCCAAAGTCAGTGTCTTTGCCCCAGGACCTCCTTCCTGACTGAGTGTCCTTCTGAAAATAACCCTGGAGAAGGTAGATCCCAGCACTCCACTTGACTTCCTTCTTACAGTGGAACCGCTTCCTGGCCAAGCTGAATCACATTTACAAAGCATCTCTCCGGATGGTCCTTTGTATCTCCTCGGAGCTGATGTGTTGGAATTTGGCTTTAGATCGTGACATTTTCCCATGGCACATGCCCACAGTCTGACCATAATGACAAGAATGTAGTCATACATCACAAAGCTGAGGGACACTTTATCTGTAGGTTCACTTTAGTCGATGTACCTTCTGAGTGGCATGGCAGCATAACTCTGTTCCTTAAACAAGGAAAAGTTGGGCATGGGCACTTCTCTGTAAAGATTGTTATAATATAGATCAACTCTGGATTTACTGAATCAACCACTTCAGCATAAAATAAACATCATAATAAAGACTACTGAATAAATGTTTTGGGTGTATGACAGTCTTATTTTTAAATGATGTAAAGAAACACGTGGAGCTCTAAGCAGATCTTAGAGAACAAATGTTAATAAAAATTAATCTATCTTTAATGGGTTTGTGTTTCTGATTGTGCTTATAGTTAAGGCCATATTTTAGTTTAATAACTTGTCAATATCACTGAGTGTGATTGATTCAGTTGTTTCAAAATTCACTGCTGGCCGTGTTACATTTATCCTCCTTCCCCTCGGCAAACCTTAGAATGACACATTTTGTCTTGACAGCTATTAGATATTGCTTGAAATTAGTCTCTTAGCATCTCATAAGTATTGACTGTCTTTTTTCTTCTATCATTAGCAACACAGGAAGAATTTTAAAATAACATGTGCTTCTGACCTTGGGAAACTAGAAATTCTTTCCTAACAGTGTTTATTTCTGTAATGAAGTAGATTACTTTTGTTTGCTGTTTTACCCTATCCAAAAAGTAAATTTTCTTGCTACATTAGCTTCATTATTGGGCGTCCTGGAAAAATGGTAATCGTCAAAAGCATTGAGACACCTCCCCCCGCAAAAAAGCACATGTACTTACATTTGAGAATAGAAATATTTTAAAGCAGCTAAAGTATATCTTTAATAGAATATTGAAGTTTGGACTGAACACAGAAAGTTAGTAGACGGGGCTGGAGAGATGGCTTAACAGTTAAGGCGCTTGCCTGCGAAGCCTAAGAATGTAGACTCGAATCTCCAAGTCCCATGTAACCAGATGTACAGTGATGCAAGCCTGCAATGTTGGACATGTGCCACAAGTGTGTACACACGTCTGTAGTTCAGTCACAGTGGCTGAAAGGCCCTGAATGAGCCCATTCTCTCTCCCTCTCCTTTTCCCTCTTCTTCTTCTTCTCTCTCTCTCTCTCTCTCTTTCTCTCTCTCTCTCTCTCTGTGTATGTGTGTGTGTGTGTGTGTGTGTGCGCACGCTTCTCTTTCTGTCTCTGTCTCTCTCTCAAAAATAAAATAATAAAAAATTTAAGTAAGTTGACAGATCATTAAAATTTAAAGATATACCTTATAAACTATAATCAACCCTTTGATAAATCCTGAAGGAAACTTTGTTTTGATTAGTTCTGTTTCTTAGGGAAATTCCTTACTTAGATCATAAATTAGCCCACTTGTATTTTTGTATTAAGTGACCTAGTTATATGTATTGACTTACAGCATTAGGTTCTTTTAAGAAGCATGTGGTTAACCAGTTTCTTATTACAGCTATGTGAATATTAAGATCCTCAGAGCTCAACAACTGATCTAACTCAAGTCCCTCTGAGTTTGTTGTTTTTATTCACACATTTCAGTCCATATTGCTAAAGATACGCTTCAGGTAGCACTTCGGACAGATAGAAGTTAACATCGTGCCTCTCTCACTCTCCCCCACTCCTCTCTTTCAGATCTCTTTAAGGAGGTGGCAGGGCCCACGGAGCTGTGTGACCAGCGCCAGCTGGGACTGTTGCTTCACGACGCCATCCAGATTCCTCGGCAGCTGGGGGAGGTGGCAGCTTTCGGGGGCAGTAACATCGAGCCCAGTGTGCGTAGCTGCTTCCAGCAGGTAAGCGAACACGCAGATCGCCGGAGTGTAGGATGTGCTGGGAAAGGAACTTGAAGATGTTCTCCAGAAAGGGATCAGCGGCTTAGACCAGAGCTAAGTGCTGGAGGCCTTTGGGCAGAGTGTAGTAAAGTGCATACGTTTGGTTTTAAAGACAAGGTCTCATGTCTGGCCTCCACCTCACTTTGTAGCTGAGGCTAGACTTGAACTACTGATCCTCTTCTCTCCGCCTTTCCAAGTGCTGGGGTTAGAGATGCACCACACACCCAGTTTATGGGGTGTTGGGAATCTAAACCAGGGCTTTGGGCATGCTAGACAAGCACGCTGCCAACTGAGCTACACCCTCAATTCTGTATGTATTTCATTTTTTGTTTAATTCATCAAGTAGGGACACCTATAAAGACACTTTTTTTTTTTCTTAAGCAGCGATGTCACTAAGTCCAGTCTTGGTCTGCTCATGGTGCTCTGAGACATAAGCAATGAGCTGATATGCAAGACAGATTGACTCCTTTGTTTGAGAGGCTGGAAAGTTCAAGGTCAGGGTGCCAGCATATTCGGTGTCTGTGGGGGACATTTCTGGCATTGCTTCCTTGTTTTGTCCTCAGGGTGTGGAAGAAGTGAGTGAGCACATGTCTCTGCGCCCCTTTTCAGGGCCACTAATCCCATTCACGAGGTCTCCATGCTCAAGCTCTCATCCCCCTCTCAAGGCCTCACCTCCTAACACCACCCTCATATAGGTTGTTCATATGCGTATCTGAGAGGGTCACAAAGATTCTAATGATAGCATGTCCCTGTGTGCAATACCTTGAATATCACATCTGTTTTAATCTACGTTTACTAAGTAAATGAATAAAAATATCCTGATGTTCTTTGTAGGCAAGATTCTAAAAATTATGACAATGTTAATGAAACAGCAGCCTTTTCTTGAAGAGTATATGTACAAAAGGAGAATGAGGTTCAAGGTTTCATACCTATGAGAGTTACTAATGGTTTTCCTGGAAAAAACTTTAGGGCTTTTTTTTTTTTTTTTTTTTTTTTTTTGATGCTTACCATGCAGAAACACACTTACAAATGTCACTGTTACATATGCATAAAGCACAAGCCTACAGAGTTAATGATTTATCACTGCAGAGGAAAAAAATGTTCACACTATATCTTTGAGGAGAATTGATGTCATGGGTTATTACATTTTATAATGGCCCCTTTCTTATTTTAGAACTAAAAAAATACAAAATTATTCTTCTAAATATGATTTATAGTCACATATGTTGGTCCACAGAATGACCTCAACAACAGCAGGAGTGTGCTGCAGAGGACATTTAACTCTGCACCTACAGAAGTGACTCAGCATAAAGATTCGAAGAAGGCGTGAGGGGTCCCATGTGGTTTATCATGATCAACTTGGAAGTTTTACAGAGTGGGCTCATAGCGGTCTGCCTCCAGTATGGTAATGTGACAGGACTGGAGTAGGACAAGGAATCATGGGTCTTGGTCAGTCCTCATCATGAGATGATCAGTGTGGCTCTACTGCACGAGTTTTTACCATCTCAGATAGATGAGTTTTATAGAATCAAAGTGTTTATGTGAAAAAAGATTACTTGGACTTGTGTGACTTAGGTTTTGCTTTTTAGAAATCTAAGCTTTAGGGGCTGGGGAGATGCCTCAGTGGTTAAAGGTCCTTGCTGGCAAAGCCTGTTTGCCCAGGTTCAGTTCCTTAGTAACCATATAAAGCCAGACACAAAGTGATGCACACATCTGTAATCCCAATGTGCCTACTGCAATGGGAGGCATATCCAAGAGCATCTGGAAGCTTAAAGCAGCAACTACAGTGAAGGCAAGAGAGAGAAAAAGACCCTGTCTCAAGAAGGTGGAAGGAGAGAGAAACATCCTGTGGTTGTTGTTTGACACATACTTGCATCTGCCCAAATACACATACACACATACATATATACATAAATACATACACACAAATAAATGATTTAGATGATAAAAGTATTAAAAATCCAAGCATTAAGGTATTGGGAATTTTTGTCTTTCACCCATGTGACAACAGGTACTTTTTCCATCTTTAAATTCTAGGATTTTCTTGCCTTCAGGAACCTCAAAAGATTTGTGACTTCACAGATAATGGAAAGAGTTCTATTGCTTTTCCCTTAGCTGTGCACAGACTTTGAGAAGAATATGAGCAACAATGCCTGTGTAACACTCTTAATGCATGTGTTTCTCTCCCAGAATAACAACAAGCCAGAGATCAGTGTGAAAGAGTTCATCGACTGGATGCGTTTAGAACCACAGTCCATGGTTTGGCTGCCCGTCTTACATCGCGTGGCAGCAGCTGAGACCGCAAAGCATCAGGCTAAATGCAACATCTGCAAAGAATGTCCAATTGTTGGGTTCAGGTGAGATGCCCTCGCAGTGGTGGCTTTGGTTTGCTTCACATAATCTCCTACTCTGAGCCTGATCTGTCCCCATTCAGGCCTGAGGGTCCGCCTCTTAAGTACATGCGATCCTTATCAGAGTCCAGTTGTCTGAAAGTGGCATTCCCTGATATCACCACCTTATGAGCTTGTTGGCATTATTGCTCTGTCTACTCTGTTAGCCCAGAGCCAGAGTCTCGTGGATGTCTGTTTAGGCTACATACTCATTCATGCAGTTTATTGAATGATGGATTATGAACATGGAGTCTTGATAGAATCTTGTTAATTGTTCCATGGTCTTAGGGATAACAGAGAAAGTAGGATGCAGCATTTAAGTACCGAGAAGCCATCAGGTTACTCTGTGTTAGCTCTGCCGAGTTGGTGATAAAGTGGACCTACCCTACCTTTTGCTTGAGCATGAACAGTACTTCACAGTCCATTTGTTATTGTACCCAGTGTGCTAGACATGTGCGTATGGCCCCAGAGCACACTGTGCAGACTGTTCACAAGATGAAGGGTGTTTGTCCTTTCCCTGTGGTAGGCACACATTAGACCTTGTAGGCTACACTACATTGTTTTCTGTGTCTGTGTATTTCCTCCTAGGAATAGTTAGAACTTTAAAAGTGTCTAGAACAGTGCTTGGACCAAACATGGAATTATTCAAGCTCTTTTTTTTTTTTTTTTTGCATGTGTGTAGTATATGTTGTATGTGTGTTTGGTGTATGTAGACATGCACCTGTGTGCACGTGGAGGCAGAGGAGAATGTCAGGCATCTGTTTCTACCATTTACCATCTATCATTTATCCATGTATTTCCTTGAGACAGAATTTCTTCTGCTATGGTTTTTTGAGCACCAGCTATCCTCCTGTCTCGTCACCCCACATGACTGGGGTTATAAACATGTAGCCACAAGGTCCTGGGGTATCAAACTCAGTTGGTGATCTCAGGCCCTTTCATGCCTTCATGCTTATATAAATACAGTTACCAACTAATTCATCTCTCCATCCCTCAGTTCTTTTTATTTTTTTAAAACCAATTACATTAGTTATATCCAACCTGATACAACAATGCAGTAAGCCTAAAACCAACATAAAACTTTTCTATGAAGAGGAGAAATAGGTATGTGTTTATGCGTATGCTGAACTTTTGTAAAACTGCTAGAGCTTTTCACTAATTACTTCTGAATTGAATTTTAATGAAATCTTTGATCTCCAGGATGTTTGCTGAGCTGAAAACTGTTTTAGTTGAAATCACATACATCTGCCTAGCAGTGGCATACATGAGTTGCAGGGTTAGTTTCTTTTCAGTAGAAATAATGCACAGGCAGACAGTCCAAGACTTACCAGTGCTCCATGGTCTCCTGGATCCTGAGGTCTGTCTTGTGCTCTGTTATCCCCAACCCACAACTTCCTAATAGATCTTCTGGAGGTCACTTGTCACTCCCATCTCCATCAGAAGGAAGGAGTGCTTCTCTTCCCAGTTGAGTGAGTCCCTTGAAATCCCAGTGAAAATCCCAAACCAGGACTTCAACATGGACTTCCCTGCTTACCACCATCAGCAAAAGAGACCAAGAAACAGTATTTTTACCAGGGAATTAATAAAATGTGCTAACAGTGCGGAGTTTTCTTTTTGGCAGAGAAAGGGAAAAACATTTATCAGCAATAAACACAAGGCCACTAAAAAGAGATGGTGACAATCATGTTTGTCAAGGCATGCCTACAGGTCTTGAGATAGTGTTAATTAAAATGAGTGACATTTGAACCAGGATTGTGACAAAGTAAGCTGGATGTAGGATAAACAGATTGGAGGTCTTCATGCCAGCTTGCAAATGGCTCTGCATGCCATTTTAGACCCCACTAAGCACTTAATAGTCTGTAATCTTAACCTTACAAAACTTTTCTACCTTTTTTCTGCTTTCACTTGGTCCTATCATTTCAATTTTTTCCCAGTTTGGTCTGGAGAGATGGCTCAGCAGTTAAGGCACATGCCTGTAAAACTTAAGGGCCCAAGTTTGATTCCCCAGTATCCACGTGAAGCCAGATGCACAGAGTGGTACGTGCATCTGGAGTTCATTTATAATGCCTGAATTCCAGGTCAGCCTGGGCTATGGTGAGACCTTATCTCCAAAAACCAAAAAGTAAACTTAGTTTCACCAGCCATATCAATCTTTCCTTTCAAGTCACAATGATGAAGGTTCTATTTAACTTGCTCTTTGTTATATATAGGATATTTCTCTTCCTTCCTTCCTTCCTTCCTTCCTTCCTTCCTTCCTTCCTCCCTCCCTTCCTCCCTCCCTCTCTTTCTTTCTTTCTTTTTTGCACCCCCCAACAACTAGTTTAACCTGAACCTATAATGGCTCATCGTGCAAAGCAATGACTTTGAGGGGAAACTTCAAGATTCATTTCTTATGGATGCTGTAACTGGCATTTTAAAATCTGATGTGCTACTCTAATTGCCATCTCTTTTCTTCTCTGTCATTTCACATTCATATTCAGACATCACAGGAAATTCTCTCACACGACCTTTATCTTCTCATCCATGTCTAAACAGATGCAAGCATATTTTAGAGACTTCAGTTCCAGAAATTTACCTTTTTTTTGTCACCATTGGAGAGATGATTTTTTTCTCTTCTCATTTTAAGTTCTGATACTAAGCACATTGCATCTACCTTTTATTTTCTTGGTGATTTTAATGAATGAAGTCCCTTACCACAAATAATTTACAATACATCATAGGAATGTAAGCCAATGAATTGTCTTTTCTTTTTTCTAGGTATAGAAGCTTAAAGCATTTTAACTATGATGTCTGCCAGAGTTGCTTTTTCTCGGGTCGAACAGCGAAAGGGCACAAGTTACATTACCCAATGGTGGAATATTGCATACCTGTGAGTACTAAGCCAAGGTTTTGTTTCTTTTTTTTTTTAAGTACATTTCTTTTGAATTAACTAGTGCCTAAACTTGTGTTCTGTTCATTGAGACAACTTCCTTTGGAAATCTCCTTGAAGATTGCTTAACCCTAGTTTTTGTTGTTGCAGTTCTTTTAAAGTGCACATAACTCCTATGTTAAATTAATTAATGGAGGAAAAATTGTACCTATCACCACAACCTAATTTGGTAACTTTTGTCTATTTTGACTTCAGCCTTAACTTTTTTGAAAGTGAGTTGTTTTAAGAACCCACAATGACTTACCTGATGTTGAATTTATGTTGAAAGTGAAGCAATGTCAAGAAAAATAAGGCTTCTCTTGATATTTAAAATATGTTTTCATAGTTAAATGTTATATTAACATAAGAAAAAAATGGAAAATTTGGACATTAGAAATCTCATTCGTAATTCCAGCTCTTGAACAAGCTATGCTCTAATATTCTTCCACGCTCTGATTTTCCATAGCTTCTAATAGTTGTTTTGTTTTGTTTTGTTTTGTTTTTTGCAAATAGTAGATATTCCATTTTTCCATAGACTGTAACTTGGTCTGTTCCAAAATTTTAATTTATTGAATTACTATAACCTGCCTAACTAAACACTTAAATTTAGATTTGCAGTTTATTTTCAACTTACTGACATTACAAACAACACTCCTCAAAATTATTGTGAAGCTAGCACTTTCCTTATATTATGTAAATTATATTTTCATTGAATAATGGGCCAGAACTAGGTGATAATGAGTTTATGAATATAAGTATTCTTAGGACCAAAATACTTAATGTCAAGTAACTTTCCACAAGAGGTCTATGCTACTTTGTGTCATGATCACATTTTGTTAATGTGTTAATTTTCCATAACCCATTAGCACTGGGTGCTGATTATCAGTGTGACTTTGACCTAAAGCTTTTTTTTTTTTTTTCTGAGAAAATCCTCATATTTTAGCCCTAGCCATTCTTTAGCTTCCTTCCAAATTAGGCCAAAATTTATTCATAGAGTTGTATAATTTCTTTGGTTTAGAGGATTAAATTACTTTTTTGGATCATAAATATATAGAAATACAACAATACTTATGACTGTGCACATATACATTTCTTATTCTTGGCATGTTATTTCAAGTAAACAGGGACTCTCATATGTGGAGAGGACATCTATGTTCCTGAACTATAATGAATGAAATCCCCTTAATGCCTTAGTTTAACCAGGAAAATATTGCTCCCAAAAAAGTCTGTGAAGCATCATTTAGTACTATTATTAACTGATTCCCTCAGCAAACTCAGCAAAGTAATACTGAGTACTTATCATGGATCAGGTACTATTAGCAAAGCAGGTTACTAAAGTGGTAAGGACATTGTTTAACCAAGAATACGCTGGCTATGCTGATGTCACTCAGTTGGTAGATTGTTCACCTAGAGCGTGCACCAAGCCCAGGATTCAGTCCCCAGCACCATATAAAGTGGGTATAATATAATCCCTGCTTTCAGCGGATAAAGACAGAGACAGGACGATCAGGAAAAGTCCTCCTCAGCTACAGGTGAGTTCGAGGACAGCCTGGGCTGCAGGAAACTCTGCCTCAAAAGTAAAATTTGATTCTATATATTTACATATATATGCACACATACCCATAAGTATATGCTCGTGTGAACTGTGTGTGTGTGTGTGTGTGTGTGTGTGTGTGTGTGTGTGTGTGTACTTTAGTAGAGGTGACTGTCTGTGTTAACAGGACACTGAAAGCTGAAGGGAATACTTCAGGGATGGTACAGCAGAAGGCAACTGAAAAGGGAAAACGGTCTGCCCACTTGAAAGCACTGAGGCCGGCTGTGTCTGCTTGCTTGCTGGCAGTTGGGGGAAATGGGTTAGGATTCCCTGTTAGGCAGAGACCCTTCCTTCTGGAAAATCACATTTCAAAGAAATGGCTTTCGGGCTCCTTAAGAGAGACACTCCTCAATGTAAGATGTACGAGATCTTAGCAGAAAAAGCAAGGATGGAATTTTTTATTTTTTTATTTTTGTAAGTGTCAGTAATGGTAAGGAGACCCCCATCTTCAGCTTTGATTGGAATAAAACAGTAAATTCTCTGGAAAGCTGAGAGTTTCTTTCTATTAGAATTTTTTTAAGGAGGCTCAGGTCATCTTAAGGATGCATCCTTGAGCTTCTGGAAGTTGGGTTAAATCTTTTAAGGAGGTTTAGGTTGGACTGGATGGAATAATCTGCGCCAAGAATATACCATTGTTGCAGCCCCAGGCTTCAACCTAGAGGAAGGCTAGGAGAGCCTGAGCTGAGTTTGATCAGAGAAAGAATCTGTCACTATAACCTAATTATGTGCCCATATGGAAGAGGAAAGACAAGAATCCTGGGTTTCCTGCTGCTTTGCATATAGGAGGAGGGCATGATAGGAACAAAGAAATAGATAATTAAGAATTGCAGTGCCTTTGAAAAGCAACATGATGAGATAGAATGACTGGAGGAGGCACTGCAGGTAAATTTGAGAAGTTGACCTTTGAGCTGAACCTGAAGGTCAAGAGAGTCAGTAAAGAAGCAGCTGAGGCACGTGAAGCAGCCCTGCTCTCTGTGGTCTCAGAGTGGGAAGGAGGTTGGCAGGAAGGGGTCCAGACGAAAAGTGGAGCCTATCCCCCGAGTGAAACGCAGCAGGCAGGACTGAACACCCGACTTGAAGAACCCAGGCCTCAACGACATGCGGCTGCTCCTGTTAAATTCCAGATAGCAACCGTGGACCATTAACCAGAGCTCCGGGGTCTCCCAAGCATGGGGTCTCTTTGCAGCTTCAAGGGCATGTGTCCAGTGAGGCTCTCCTTCATTAAAGGAACAATGCTAGGACGAAGGGTTAATGAAAAAGGCAGGTGTCAGATTTTGTGCACCCTTCAGACCATCATGAGAAACTCTGATCAGAAAGAAGTGTAATATTAATATTTCTGTGCTAATAGCTAGGAATTTGGGAAGGTGACCATCAAGAACTAATGCTACAGGCTGGAGATGTGGCTCAGTGATTAAAGGTGCTGGATTGCAAAGCCTGAAGACCCAGGTTCCGTTCCCCATTACCCACATAAAGCCAGACGAACAAAGTAGTACACATATCTGGAGTTTCTTTGCAGTGGCAAGAGGCCCTGGTGTACCCATTCTCCCCCCACTCTCTCTGTCTCTGTCTTTCTCTCAATTAGATAAATACATTTTAAAAAGAACTAATGTTAAAGTAGAAAAATCATAAAATAAATGGATATGGTTATGGTGTAGATGTATAAAATCATTATTTTTAAAATTAAATACAATAATTCCTAATTATTTTTAAAACAAACCCAAATACCTTGAAATTATTACATCTTCAGCTTTCATTGACCAGTGAGAGTAGGCTAAGAACCACTGATACATATATGAATCCCTCTCTTCTCCTACCCATTTTAAACAGTATCTGTAGTTATGTCAAATGATTTCTGTTGCATGGAACTAGCCAAGTCACTGCTTCTGAGACGCCATCTTGTCCTGCGACTCCAGGCTGATGTCCCTTTCCAATATAGGCTTTAGGAAGCCATTTTCTCCTTCCTGAACTTGTATGAAAATCCTAAAAGCAGTCTATTTCCAAATCATCTCTAACATCAGGTTGGTCTCTGCATTTGGCCCTGTGCCTTTGGGGAGCTCTGCTGGGGATGAAAGCTCAGGGCCTGGTGCCTTCTAGGGCTTACGGGACAGGCGACTACCATCGAGCTAAATCCCCCAAATAAACCCGAAACATTTTATAAAATAGCACTGTGTGGTAGGCAAAACTGCTTCCCAAAGTTTCTGTGTCTTACCCGCATTTTTTTTTTTTGGATTCTTTTTTCATATCCTCTTTTAAGTAAGCTGTCTTTATGGTTCATCCATCTTCCCATTTCCTAAGCTCATTTAATGTCTGCCTCAGAAAATGGACTTGAATGTGAATTTATTTGCTCACTGTGGTGATAATAAGCAGTGCTTGCTTGTTAAATGGAGCTGACCTTTCCCTAAGCATCTCCATGTTTACATTTCTCTCAGTTCATCTCCATTTCTGGTTAAGAAAATGCTCCATTCACATCACTGGCTCCATAGCTCCCCTCCAAGGTCATCCTTTCTTTTTCTTTACCTTTTGTTCAGTGCTTTTATTGCTGAAAACTTTCTGAAATTTCTAACCTTATTTTAAGCCCACAGACCCTCCTGAATACTTTACCAATGTATCGGCTTATTATGGGTGACAATGTTTGTATTTAGACGTGCGAAGACTAATGGTGTATAAATGAGCTATCAGGAATGTACTTTATGATATTGGTAATAAAACATTTATATGATTAAATGGAGTGGAATTTTTCTCTCACTGGGAATGATTTTTCACACTTACTGTCCCCTCCATTCTGTAGTCTAAATTTGTATCTTAATAATTCTTTCTTTTGACCCAATGAACGTTTATGTTCTAGAGATAACATGACATAGATTACATTTAATGCCTGCCACTGTTCTCTCTCACCATTCATAAAATCCCACTTTTTAACAAAAACACCTACTTACAGATGTAGTCCTTACCAACTCCTTGTGTTGTGGGCCTCTGGCGAGGAATGTTCATTGCGAGGCGAGCATTTGGCTGAGCAAAACCTGCGCATATCATGTGTCAGAAAGCACAGAGAAAGAGGAAATGGCAGGGTCCCACAATCCTCCTCAAGAGGTTGTCCTCAGTGACCTAAGGACATCTACCAGAGCCCACCTCCCAAAGGTTCCACCATCTCCCAGTAATGACACCCTGGAGACCATGCATTTGACATGAATCTCTGGGAGACATTCATTATCTGAGCTCTTGGCCTGTTTATATGCCTCTGTAACACAGTGCAATAAATAGGTAGGCAATGTATAGTGAGCAGAATCTTATTTGACTAATGGTTGTAGGGGTGGGGAAATCCAAGGTGGAGGGACCCTCATGAGCAAGGGTCTTCTTGTTGTGCCGTACTGTAGTAGTAGGAAAAAGGGTAAGAGAATGTGTGTGCAAAAGAGAGAAGGAAGCCACCCTCATTCTCTTATTGAGGCTATCCTCCTTAAAAAGTAGCTTTCGGGGCTGGAGAGATGCCTCAGTGGTGAAGGTGCTTGCCTACAAAGCCTAAGGACCCAGGTTTGATTCTCCAGGACCCACGCAAAGCCAGATACACAGGGTAGTGCATGTACCTGGAGTAGGTTTGCAGTGGTTAGAGGACCTGGTCCACCCATATCCTTCCTCTCTTTCTCTCTGTCTTGCTCACTCTCTCTCGCCCAGTTTTCCTTTATCTCACCCATAAATAAAAAAGAATTTCAAAAGTAGTCTTTGTGATCTAATCTACCCTTACAAACAAAGACTCTCAAATTGTTGAGACCAACTTTCCAATGTGTTTGGATCATAGCAAGAGCATTTTGCTCATGACGAGAGCCATCAAGAAAATAGAATGAGGGAAAGAATGTTTTCCATGTGAAAAAAATTAAACATGACAGTGTAATATTTCAGAGAATAAAGTTATGTATCATATAGTAAAATTTGATCATCACTTTTGTACTACATGATCAGATTTAGAGGTTGGTGGTTATTGTTAAGCAACTTCAGTTTATGTTAAACTTTCAGATCTTAAATTCCTTTTATTGGAATGTGAGTATAATCATTTATAGTAAAAAGTATGGAATTTAACTGATTAAATTTTCTTTTAAGAAATGATTGTTGGAAATGACCAAAATTTAATTCAAGTTAGAAAAGAAAGTATGGGCCTGGAGAGGTGGCTCAGCAGTTAAAGGAGCTTGCTTGTAAAGCCTAATGACCGGGTTTGATTCCCCAGTATCCACATAAAACTGCATGAACACAGTGGTGCATGCATCTGAGATTAGTTTGCAGTGGCAAAAGGCCCTGGTGTACCCATACTCACTCACTTTCTCTTCCTGTCTGTAATAAGTAATAATATTTGAAAAAGAAAAAAGTAACATTTGGACACATAAAAGTCTTTTTTTGAGCTCTACAATCTTAAGCAAATTTCAATTCTATATCATATTATTTTTTGGTTTGTTCTTTTTTTTGGCGGCACTGGGTATGAATACTGAGGCTTCACACATTCTAGCGAGGACTCTACCGCTTTTTTATTTTGAGATAGAGTTTCACTGAGTTGCTCAGGCTGGTCTTGAATTTCTAACCCCTGCCTTGGATTCTCAAGTCATTGGGATTATAGACTTGCACCAAACAGGCTCAGCTCATATTCTTCTCTTCCCTTCCCTTCCCTTCCCTTCCCTTCCCTTCCCTTCTCTCTTTCTTTCTTTCTTCCTCTCTCTCTCTCTCTCTCTCTCTCTCTGTCTCTCTCTTTCTGTTTTTCTTTTCCAAGGTAGGGTCTCACTCTATCTCAGGCTGACCTGGAATTCACTATGTAGTCTCAGGGTGGCCTCGAACTCTCAGCAATCATTCTACCTCTGCCTCCCAAGTGCTGGGATTAAAGGCGTGCTCCCCCACGCCCGGCCTTGGCTCATATTCTTATCTACAGCTGCCATGGCATACATGAGGATCTAGGACTTGCTTGTCTTAAACTGAAAGTTCTTCCATTTCTAACTGTCCTCTCCAGGTCCTGCTAACCACCATCCTCCTCTCTATCAACATGAGGTTAACTGTTTGTTTTTTTGTTGTTTTATTTTTTTAGTTTCCACATATAAATGAGTTCATGCAATATTTGTCGTTCTATATCTGGGTTATTTCACTTAATATAATGTCCTGCAAGTTCACCTGTGTTGTTGCAAATGGCCAAATTTTCTACTTTTTATAAGGTTGAATAATATTTCTTTCTTTCTCTCTCTCCCTCCCTCCCTCTCTCTCTCTCTCTCTCCCCCTCTCTCTCTCTCTGTGCATGTATGTGGTATTTTCTTGATGCATAGGTTGTAGGTTACTTATGTTGACTGTGTCTTGGCCACTATGCATCATGCTGCAGCAAATGTGGGGGTGCAGCTACCTCTTTGAGGGGTGGATGTTATTTTCTTTGGCTATGTGCCTGGAAGTGAGGTGACTAGATCATGCAGCTGCTCTGCTTAACAATTTTTAGGAGCTTTAGATTGTTTCTCATGATAGCCGTGCACCAGTGATGATGCTTCTGTCCATGATGGAGTGATTTAAGGGGCGGTTTGGTTGCTGACAACAAGCGAGAGTAGGGTTCAATGCCAAGGAGAATGAGGAATGTTGGGAGTTGCTCCTGGTGTCAGTCATGAGTCAACAAGAGATGAGTAAAGGTCGCTGCCTTGTCATGAGAGGGCAGCCGGGATTAATTGGCAGAGATTTGTCCTCTGGGCTCCATCACTTCTCAGCAGCTTGAGAATTAGAAGGCAGTAGTAGTTGTAGTTGAAGGCCAAGGGAGTGAAGAATCCTCAGGTATGAGCAGTACTTTGGCTGATGCGGGCTGTTCCCATGCTCAAGAAATCCTAACACAGGTCCAGAAGCTAGGTCAAAGTAATGTGGGTGGGGGGAGGTTTATTAATGTTGAAGAAGGGGACACAGCTCAGAAGATCACAGATGATATTTCCAGGCTAGAGATCAGAGGCTGACAGAAGTTTGAGTGCTAAGGTATAGCCTCACCCCAATATGTAACCAAAGTGGGGCGTCGTGGGTTTCAGAGATTAGACGGCATTTCCGACCTTGTCATTGCATCTGTAGAAATGACAGGTGACAGCTGTGGGAGATTGTGCAATACAAGGGGTTTCCAGGGGTATATTGCTTTTACTAGGTGAGGCTAAGGGGACTAATTGTATGTAAGGGAAAAAAAGAAGGGCTTTCCTTCCCATTTTAGCATCATGGTTAAAGGTAGATTAGGAAGAGTAAAGTCTACCAGTTTATTTAAGCTTTACCTGGTATGGAAGCTTTCACAGGGAAACAGACCCAGAGAAATTGGGAAGCCTCTTTATTTTAATGCTAGGCTTCATGACGAGGAGACAGGCAGCATGAATGAGCAAAGGGGCTGTGACCCCACGGTGGAGTAGGGGACCATAAGGCCTGTTTGTAGAGTCTGCTGTGTGTTCTGTGTCCTTGGGGATGACTTGGTATGTTTTCCGCTGTTGTAACAGAACACTGCAGACAGTCACTTGTGAACTGTGGCTGTTGATTCGTCCCGTTGTCCTGAAGGCTGGGACTGCAAGGTGGAGGACCTGCATCAGGTGGGGGCCTCCATGCTGTGTCGTGAACCCGTGGTGGAAGGCATCACAAGCCAGCATGAGAGAGAGGGAGAGTGAGGGGAGGGAGGCCAAGGAAGAGGCATACTCAGTTATCCTAACAGGAGCCTGTGCTGGCAATAAGTGGCCCATTCTTGGCACAATAGCATTAAACTAGTGATAAGCCTTCATGACCTAATCATCTCATATATATTTTTTTTAAGTTTCTTATTTGCACACGTGTTTTGGGGAGCACTAGCTACTACAAACGAACGACAGACCCTTCTACCAGTTTTTGCATTCAGATGTGCACAGATGCCTTGGGCAACCAAACCCAAGCACCAGCTAGCTTCCCAGGCCTACCCAGATAATCTCTTAAACATTCCCTCCCTTGACACCATTGCGATAGGCATCAAGTTTCCAACACGTGAATTCTGTGGGGCATATTTAACCCATAGGCAAAGATAAAGCTGGCCTTTCCTTCCAGGGAGAGAGGAGAGAGAGAGAGAGACCACCTCTCCAGTAGAGGTTCCTGCTTCTGCTGTTTTCTCAAATGCCCTATTTTGGGAGACCTGCACTGAATCCCACTGAGTATTAACCTCCTATATCCTTGCCCATGGTATACTATTATCTTAGGCGCATCAGGGTTCTTTGACGAAAAGGTCATGAACATGTTACAGGAAAATGTGTCAAAGAACATAGAGGCCACGATAGTGAGGAATGAGCGGCAGACAGATAGAGGCAGCGTGCCTTTGGTAAGGCCCAGTAGTCTAGCCAGAGGGGCTGAGGATGAGAACTAGAGAGGGTAATAGAACGACAGCCTTCATCCCTGGTACATGAAGGTAGCTGAATCCAGCAGCTTAGCGAGGATGGCAGGGTGGTTTGACAGACGTGACAGCTCAGGGTGAGGAGCCTCGGTCTCGGTAAAAGGTTGTTATCTCACTGATATCTGCTATTTCTAGTTGGGGTAGATTTGCTGTAAATGTTCCCACTTACCTTCAGGGCTTTGAGTAGAACTCATTTGTACTGATGGTTCCATTGAGACTTGGGTACAAAGTGGGGAGGTGGAAAAGGCTTCTATGGACAACTGCTTATTATATTCTTCCCTCTTAAAAGAGATCAGTAGTGTGGTTTTTGAGCAAATGCATCATAATATTTTCATCATTTAGAGAGCAATTTTTTTTTTGTTCTTTTGTTGTTGTTGTTTTGGTTTTTTTGAGGTAGGGTCTCAGGCTGACCTGGAATTCACTATGTAGTCTCAGGATGGCCTCGAACTCACGGTGATCCACCTTCCTCTGCCTCCCAAGTGCTGGGATTAAAGGCGTGTGCCACCACACCCGGCTCAATAGAGCATTTTCATTGTGTAACCAAACCCATGTAGATAAAGCCTTGCTTATTTAACAAAGGGTGTTTCCATGCTTTGTGGTGGCTCGAATGTAAGTATCTCCCATGGCCTCATGTCGTTTGTGTCAAGGCTTCATACTTGATCCCCAGCTGGTGGAGTCTTCGGAAGGTGGAGTCTTGCTGGAGTAGGTGTGTCACTAGGGAAGGCCTTGAAATTTTATAACAGCCCTCCTTGCCAGTACAGTCCAGCTTTTTCTCCCCACTACCTCCCTGCTGGTAGGTGTTAATGTGAGCCAGCTTCCTGGTCCTGTAACGCTTACCCCACCTTAATGAAAATTCTCCTTGAAAGCATAAGCCAAAAGAACCCTTTCCTTCCATAAAATGCTTCTGGTTGGGTATTTTGTCCCCACAGCAACAAGGTAATTGTAGCACCTTGTACAAATAGAAAAAAAAAAAATAAGCTTAGCGTTTGTTGCTTTCTGTACAATGGCAACACAACAGTAAACTGGGATACCTTTTATTTTTTTGAAAGGTGACCGCACAGCTCAAGTTTCCTAACATTCAGATTATGCATATAGGTGTGTGTTTATATAAACTGTGTTATGCAGCGATAGCAATGCTGGCTTTACCAGGTTCCAAGGTTACCTGAGCAAAATCATATAGACAGCCGGGATAATTTAATAAAACATGAAAGTTGTTTTAACACAAATTTTTAACATATAGAAATAATTTGTGGAAAACCACTGATGTGAGTGAGCAAAAAGAATTTACTGAAAGCACAAACAGAATGTATTTAAGTACACTGTGAGGAAGCAGTGGGAGCACTCCCAAGGGTGCCGACACATTGCTGAGAGAGAGGAAAATTGCTTTTCTATCAGCTGAGGTTAATTTCGTGGGTCTTATCACGTGGGCCACTGGTGCAAGGTGGGAGGAGCTCATATCTGGATCCATAGGTGGCCATCTCACTGTCTTGTTAAGTAGTAAGTTGCTTTGTTTTTTAAAAGATTTTATTTTCATCTACTTATTAGAGACAAAGAGAGGGAGAAGGAGAGAGAGGGAGAATGGGCACGCCAGGGCTCTAGCCACTGCAAATGAACTCCAGATGCATGTGTCGCCATGTGCATCTGGTTTACATGGGACCTGGAGAATCGAACCTGATCCTTAGGCTCCACAGACATTTGTGCCTTAACCACTAAACTGTCTCTCCAGCCCAAGTAGTAAGTTTTATAGCACAAGTTGTCCCTCATGAAACTGGGCATTAAGGTAGAGGCCATGGTTCATTAGGAGTTGGATTTCAGATGTTTGTTTAACATATTATAACTCACCAGGGTCAGGCTCCAACTAGTTGTGGCCTAATTGTTACAGTATAGAAATTTTATTTTTGTTTTTGGCCTTTAGACTCTATAATATTCTTTTTTCATATTTTATTTTTATTTATTCATTTATTTGACAGAGAGAGAGGGAGAGAGGGAGTGAGAGAGAAAAAATATGGGCATGCCAGGGCCTTCAGCCACTGCCAACAAACTCCAGATGCAGGTGCATCTGGCTAACGTGGGTCCTGGAGAATAGAACCTGGGTCCTTTGGCTTTGCAGGCGAATGCCTTAACCACTAAGCCATCCCTCCAGCCCTAGACTCTATAATATTCTTGTTTCTATAATTTATATATGGAGAAACATTGCAATACTTTTGTATTCTCCATGTTTGTAGAAACTGATAGAATCACACTATAGCAGAAGTTCTGATGTGTAAGTTAAAAGCTAAGCCATGCCCTTTGTTTTTCCTGAACTTTATGTCATTGGCAAAAGCACCACATGAGAAATCATTGCTGTGTCGCCTCCTTTCTCCTGCCAGCATCAGTGTTGTGAGGCTGTGGAGTCAACTGTAAGAAGATGCTGATTCGTCCTTTGTGCAGTTAGCAGCATCCTTTGTTTTTGGCAGTCTTGCTTCTTCAGATGTGTTCCGGGATAACGTCCAATATGCTAAACATGCAGCATCGCGGCAGTCTCTCTGCCTCAGCATTCCGCAGTGGCTTGTCAGCTCTTGTCACCCATAGTTGTTTTTCTAGTGAGTCTGGTGAGTTTAGATGCTGTTATTCGCTTTTAAGGTGAAGTTTGGACCAGCTCCGTCTCACACTGGAGGACTTACCCCGCCCCCACCCCATCTTTGTTCTTGACCCTCTGGGTGATTCTGTGAATGCTAATTTTTCCATTTCATATTTTCCCATTGACACTCAAAAGTCTCTGAGCATCTCTTAATGATTTCATCCTATCCGTGGAATGTGAATGTGTCTGATTTCCACCTTGTTGAAATCAATGAAACTTAAGTAAAATCTGAGTTGTCTTGGAATTTAAAAAATTATTAAGAGTGTCTTTAAAATAAAGCTTGTGATAATGTTACTCAGAAGTACACATAGGTCTCTGAGAATTACTGGCGTCTATGTTTAAGCAGTAAATCTTGCTAATGAGTATGCTGTGTGTCAATGATTTCAGCCCTTGTGCTTGATTCAAATGGTATTGTTTCATTATTTTGTTCCTGTGCGAAATGACTGTGTGCTGATTTATATAACTTTGATTTACATCTTAATACTTGCCTGTTTTCCCCTACCTATAACTTATAAGTATTTGTAGTTAATAGCTGAAAATTCTCATGTTGTAAGTATCAGTTAAAGAAATAGATTATAGGGGCTGGAGAGATGGCTTAGTGGGTAAGCGCTTGCCCAGGAGGCCTAAGGACCCTGGTTCAAGGCTCGATTCCCCATGACCCATATAAGCCAGATGCACAAGGGGGCGCATGCCTCTGGAGTTTGTTTGCAGTGGCTGGAGGCCCTGGCATGCCCATTCTCTGTCTCTCTCTCTCTCTCTGTCTCTGCCTCTTTCTCTCTCTGTCTGTCTGTCGCTCTCAAATAAATAGTTAAAAATAAACAAGAAATAGATTATATAGTTACCCCATGTTATAAACTGACTGACCAAGAAAATTGCTGGGAGACTAAAAGTGAATATGGTTTTATTTGTCTAGTTTTGGTTCAATTTGTTGTTTTGTGTTAGTTGTTCAGCACTTAGCCACTGTATCTTGGCCTTGGGGGTTATTTGGCATTGTAGTTCATTGCCTTTCTCTGTGATACTCTGTAAACCTTGAGCTGCAATGGTAAAAAAATTTATTCAAGAACCTAGTTAGCTATCAAGACCATGAGGGTTAGTGTTTCTGAATTCTAAATTCTTCTGCACCTTAGCCTTTCTTTTTTTAGTGATTCGTATCATGAGAAGGAAGAGCCTTCTGGCTGTCTTTATGTGTGTTTGAAGTTAAAGAATATGTTGGTGGCAACATTTAGTCTAGAATGTACAGTTTGTAGGTTTGCAAGCTCAAGCAAAAAAAAAAAAAAACTTCAAAGTGTTAAGTGAGGATTCCATATGAAGGGTCTATATTTTCTCTCAGTAAGGTAGTAATTGGTGGAAGATTTAAAGTTTTTTTTTAAAAATAATTAATATATTTACTTGAGAAAGAGAGAGAGAGAGAGAAAGGCACACAGATAGAGAGAGAATGGTGCACCAGGGCCTCTTGCCACTGCAAACACACTCCAGATGCATGCACCACTTTGTGTCTCTGGCTTTACGTGGGTACTGAGGAATTAAAGCTGGGTCCTTTGACTTTGCCGGCAAGCACCTTAACCACTAAGCAATAACTCCGGCCCCAAATTTAAGACTTTTGTTACCGTTATTGTCATTGGAAAGGCAGGACATAAACAGTGAAGTCACCTGCTTTTACCTTACACAAGATTTTCTTAGAGATTTCATAGAAGTTTCTATGGACAGATTTTCCCAGAGAAAATGTCATAATCTAACAGCACATTTTAAAAAAAAGCATTCTCTTGTGGTGATGGGGAACAAGTTGAGAACTGGCTCCAATACAGATAAATTTTCATTCTCTTATTGCTACTCAGCCTCGATAATAGTGCCTTTTTTTGTGTACTCACATGCCTACTTGTCCTTGTAAGGTTCATTTCTAAGTGTTTTTTAGTTACTAGTATTAGATTAGAAAAGTACGGCACAATTGGAAGAGCAATTTTTTTTTTTTTTTTTTTTTTTTTTTTTGGTTTTTCGAGGTAGGGTCTCACTCTAGCCCAGGCTGACCTGGAATTCACTATGGAGTCTCAGGGTGGCCTCGAACTCACGGCAATCCTCCTACCTCTGCCTCCCAAGTGCTGGGATTAAAGGCGTGCACCACCACGCCCGGCTTGAGCGATACATTTGTATACGGGACTTCTTACATGCTTGTGAGAGCACACTCCGGGGGAATTGACAGAGTGATGTGGCCTGGCAACAGACTTTCTCAATCAATTTTGACTTTACCGTTGTCTGTATTTGTCAAAGAAGTTACATGAAATGTGATAGAGCAAGTAACACCAAACTCCCACAATATTTAAAGCAAAACAATGTACCCGGAGAGCTCTCAAATAAAATGGGGCAGGTGACAAGACATCGCCTGATGTGAGGGGCAGGCAAATGAAGAGAGCAAGGGTGGCAGAGAAGTGGAGCCCAAATGGGTATCGGGTGGTCTGTGGCACAAGCAAGGGGCTAGTTTGAGAGCAGAATTCCACCCAGGAGGGGCCTCATTCCCAGCTTGGCCGTCTACGAGCTCAATATATTTCAAATTGCCTGCATGGCATATTAGCAGTATGGTATTTAAATGAAGGGGAAATTTCAGAATGCAGATTTCCTTTTATTCTGTCTTTTTTGTTGGTGGATCAGGGTCTCACTGTGTAACTGTGTAACTGTGTAGACCAGGCTCGCCTCAACCTCTCTGAGTGCTGGGATTATAGGCAGGCACCATTATGCCAAGTAAGGATTTAGTTTACTAAGGAAAGAGCAGCTTCTTCCTTATGACATTGATAAGATTTCTTGAAAGGTGGGGCTAGGAAGATGGCTCAATCATTAAAGGTGCTTGCTAGCAAAGACTGCCAGTCTGGGTTCAATTCCCAAGCCACCCACCTAAGCCAGACCTGAAAAGTGAAGCAAGTTTGCAGCTGCAAGAGACCCTTGCATGCCCCCTGTACTACCACACAATTCCTGCAGATAAATATCATTTCTTTTTTTTTTTAAAAAAAGACAAAAGTCTTTTTTTTTTCCTAAAAAGAAAAGTTGAGGGGCGGGAGAGGTGGTGCTTATCTCCAAAGCCTGACAACCAGGGTTGGATTCCTCCGAACCCGCATAAAGCCAGGTGCACAGTGGTGCATGCGTAGTTTGTTTACAGGCATTCCAACTAAAGAATTACACTCCTGAAAGGAATCCCAGGTTGCTGAGGGGTGAGCTTCTGTACATGTCTCCTGCAGTAGCGCATGAAGTTTATAGTGAACTGAAGCCCTTAGATGATCACTTTTAGGAGTAGATTTTTTTTCTCAATATAAAAATTATTGAGGAAATCGGAATGAGCTGTTTGTGACAACGTGTACTGATTTAAATCTTGTTAGAAATAATTTCAAGGCTAGGGAGACGACTCGGTGGTTAAAGACACTTGCTTGCAAAGCCTGCCAGCTTGAGTTCAGTTTCCCTAGTACTCACATAAAGCCAGAAGTACAAAGTAGCGCATGCATCTGGAGTTTGTTTGCAGGTGTAGGAAGCCCCAGAGTGCCCATATTCTTATTCTCTCTCTTTCTCTCTCTCCTCCCTCCCTCTCTCTCCCTGTCTGTCACTGTCATTCCTTCATCCCCTCTCTTCTGCTGGCAAATAAGCATATTTTTACAAAGACATAATTTCAGTCTCTGCTATAACTTAGATGATTGTTTTATTTCTTAGCTGGTTTTGCTTTGGTCTTCCATATCTTGAATATACTTAATTAAAGGGTACATAATGGAGATTAAGCTTACACTTTTGAGTGGTCAAGCGTAGATATGTAATGGAAGAACATTACACCAAGTGAAAAAGCCAGCCACAGAGGACAATCAGTTAGATGAATAGATTTCTGTGAAATGTCCAGAACAAGCCAGTTTATAGAGATGGAAAATATAATTAAATAATGGTGATATTTTTTTCAACTATGAATATCCTAATAACAACCATCTAGTTATTTTATGTTGTTCAGGACCCAGGGGAGTTAGACTGGGTGGAGAGCTTGGTGCCATACCCACCTACCTGCCAAGAGTCTGTTTTTCTCCTTCACTCCTCCCTTCTGTTTTTCCTTCATTCCTGCCTCCCTCCTTCTTTTCCTTCCTTTCTTCCTTCCTGACTCTATAAGCTTTCTGTCTAGACACACATACATACACATCCATTCATCTATTTATCATCTTTTTTTTTTTTATTTATTTTTTTTTTTTTTGGTTTTTTGAGGTAGGGTCTCACTCTAGCCCAGGCTGACCTGGGATTCACTATGGAGTCTCAGGGTGGCCTTGAACTCACGGCGATCCTCCTAGCTCTGCCTCCCGAGTGCTGGGATTAAAGGCATGCGCCACCACGCCCGGCTATTTATCATCTTTTATCTATCTGTCATCTATCTATCTATCTATCTATCTATCTATCTATCTATCTATCATCTATCTGTCTGGACAGGATCTTTATGTAAATCAGATTAGCCACAAAGTCAATATCCTCCTATCACCACAGTGCTGGAATTACAAGTTGGTGCCACCATGCCCACTTCCTCCTCACTCTTTTTCTCTTTTTTATTGTTCTGTCTTCAGACTAGAGTGTATGTTGCCTTATAGAAAGCCATTGTGGGCTAAATATTGACCTTAGTTTATTAAGTTTAATTAAAAATATGCAATTCAGAATACCATCTCTACATTTTTAGCAGTAATTTTTTTTAATAATGGGAATCAACCAATCACATTCCCAAAACCAATTTTTTTTGAGGTAAGTTTGAGAAGATTAGAAAATGAGCTAGTTAATGGTTTACTTTTAATATAAAATTAAAAATTATCATTGGATATATTTTATGTGAGTCCAGGTTGCCATTTACTGCTATAACACTATGTTTTATTCCAAAATATGTATAAGACTACCAAAGCAGTTTGCATTTAGTGATGTCAATATATATCCACCTAGATCGTGTTATAGATAGATACCTCTTTTGATTTTAATGAGAACTATAGTTCTTTCAACCTTATAGACAACATCCGGGGAAGATGTGCGAGACTTCACTAAGGTGCTGAAGAACAAGTTTAGGTCCAAGAAATATTTTGCCAAACATCCTCGGCTCGGCTACCTGCCTGTCCAGACTGTGCTTGAAGGAGACAACTTAGAAACGTAAGTTTGATTCCAGCATTAAATCTCCCATGAACACTTACAGCTGATTAAGATGAATGGTGTAAAGAAGTTATTCAATGCTGTGTCTTCATAAAATGTTTTACTTAAAATGAGGGAAGTTAAACTTGAAACCAATCTTCAATAAATATGAATTTTTATTACATATCTACAACACTGTCACAGCCAAAAGCCCAGGCTTAACCTTCACCATATTTCCAAATTGGTCGTCATCTTTTCTTAATCACTTTTCTCCTTTTAAGGGTACCTAGCTGAAATTGTTTGGTTCTATGCTCTTTCATTCTTTCTTTAATTTTCCTTTCTTGATTCTCTTTTGAGGTGTCTTTTTCTTAAATTGTATTTCATATTCTTTTACTTTCACAGTACTGGGGATTGAACCCAAGGCCTTAGACATAGTAGACAAGAACTAGCACTGAGTCATAGCCCATTTCACATTTTTTAACATAAACTTGAGAGTAATACTTTATAAACTCTTTTGCTTCAAATACATATCTATGCTAAAAATCTCATATTGCATTTCTTATCTCTCTTAAAAGACAAAGACAAAATGAAATAGCTTTATATATTATGTGAAATAGACCAAGTTTCTTAAAAGCCTTTTGAATTTGTAAGTATATTTCTAAAAGCTCCAAGAAATAAAAATTACTATGGGATCATGAAACTAAGGAAAACAATAAGAGCCTACAGCCTGAAATGAAACAAGAAAAAAAGGTGTTAAGATGAACCAGAAGAAATGCATGGAAGTAATTTTAAGTCACTAAACAGTTACCTATTGTGATCAAAGTAGGTGTAATTTTAAATCTTTGAATCATTTAAAAATATTCATATCAATATGTCTGGCTAGGCCATTTGCTTGTGATTGTGTCTGGGGAAAATGAACTTGAATTGCTAATCATCACCAGAATGGCTCCTCCTGGAGAATAAGGAGACTCTGACAAGAGAAGATACCATCTTAAGGGATAGCAGGACAGTCCAAAGTATGAAATACTCCTTTCCAACATTTTTGATAGTTTTGAATTCAATGTCAAAATAATCACCAGCACGAATCATTCCATTCTGAATCATGTTTTTGAAGTAAAAAATTAGCAGCAAATGATACCAAATAATTGTATGCTCTGATTTCGGAGTGTAGTGCTGAAAATGTGTCACCTCACTTAACATGAGTATACGACCACTTTCCTTAAGAGGGAAACAATAGAGAGAGGGGAAGGAGAGCAGATTAACTCAGATACCTGCAGAATGCCAAGTGAACAAGATTTATGAGCTTCTGGCTATTGAAGGCTGGTTTTCTTCACTGAGTCCCATGCAGAGCTTGGTGGATTTCATACAATTCATCTTTTTCTGTTACAGGGTCACTTCATCCTCTAGCTGAGCTATTCATGTGAGTGGGTAGTAAAAAAAAAAAATGTTTGATTTCATTTATTCTCCCATTTGTGGGAGGAGAACATTGGAGGAAAACTACTGAAGTGGTAAAGCTGCTGAGATTATTTATGGAGCTGTTTAGAATTTTCTTTCTTTTTCAACAATATTTATTTTACTTTATTTATTTGAGAGAGAAAGACACACACACAGAGACAGAGAGAGAGAGAGAGGGAATGAATATGATGAATATGGGTGTGCCAGGGCCTTTAGCCACTATAAACAAACTCCAGATGCATGCGCCACCTTGTGCATCTGGCTTACATGGGTCCTGGGGAGTCAAACCTGGGTCCTTTGGCTTTGCAGCAAACATCTTAACTGCTAAGCCATCTTTCTAGCCCTGTTTAGAATTTTCTTTTTGCTTCTCTTCCTTGTGTAGTTTTCTCCTTTGACCATCAATTATCCAGGCATGGAAGGCATTTATGGAAAGTATTTTTATTAAAAATCATAAACATGCCGGGCGTGGTGGCACACGCCTTTAATCCCAGCACTCGGCAGGCAGAGGTAGGAGGATCACCATGAGTTCCAGGCCACCCTGAGACTCCATAGTGAATTCCAGGTCAGCCTGGGCTAGAGTGAGACCCTACCTCGAAAAACCAAAAAAAAAATCACAAACATTATTCATGTTAAGATTTATTCAGTTAATTTTATAACTATGTATGTAAGATTTTCTCAAACTAAAAATGAACAAGTAAGGTTAAAACTTCTTCAAAATCAATCTGAGAAACAAGATAAAATAGTAGTAGTAACAATTTGGGAGTTATGAGAGATTCGTATTGGTTATCAAGCTAGATTGGTTTCTGTTATTGGTTGAAGTGAAGTAATGAATTTCATGTCCAAGGATTGTTCTGTGGCAAGAACTGACTAACGGTAGATGTGCTGACGTGGGAGAGAGGAACAGCTGCACAAAGCCCTTAGTGTTTAGTAAACTGGAGGAGAGGCACTGAACCATTTTCACTGAACCACTTTTAAAAGCCTGCAGACAAGAGCCCCTGGGAAGCTGCTGTGGGAAGCTAGGAATCATGGCAAGAAATGAGAGTGGAGAGAGAAGCAAGAACCAGATAATGGGGAGGGTGTGGTTAGAGTAGTGGAGAGCCTTGGAGAGTTGAAAGGTAAGGACTTCTAGGATCCAAATTACCAGCTTTGGGATGAATGGACTGAAGAGACAAAAGACCAGAGGTATCAGAAGACTTGAGAATTTAAGGCACTGAAAGAGTCACTAAGTTCTTTGAAGTCTGTGTTGGGTTTCGCAGAACACTACATATATCTCAAAGTCAGAGTCCTTTCAGAACAGTGTGAGATTAGTCAAAACACTCTCTCAGCCACCCTACTGAAAACCAAAGAGAGGCTTGTAGTATGAAGTCAAGGCTAACTTACAAATAAGCCTTTTCTTCCTGTCTCTATATTTTCCTTCCTTCCTTCCTTCCTTCCTTCCTTCCTTCCTTCCTTCCTTCGTTTCTTTCTTTTTCTTCATTCATTCATTCATTCACTCACTCACTTGTTGGTACTGAGGATGGAACCCAGGGCCCCATGCAGTCTGGGTAAACATGCTGTCACTGAGCTCAACCTCCAGTGGAGGTAGTGGAGACATCATTTTAAAGAAAATTTATTTTTTGGAAGTGTTGAATTTATTGAAAATTGAGGAAATCATGCAGAATTTCCAAATACTTGCTTCTACTTTCTTGGCAGTAATACCTTACAATAGTGTGATATAATTACCACAAGTAACAAAACAATACTGGTATATTATTAACTAACATCAACACTTTATTCAGATTGCCTTCGCCTTTACCTAATGTCCATTTTCTAGTCTAAGATTCCCATCCCCGAGACAAGACTGATTATGTTTAATGGTCGTGTTTTCATTGACTCTTCTTGGTTGTGACAGCTTCTCAGAGTTGGCTCGCTTTTGATGACCGCAGCAGTTTTGAGGAAGAGATATTTGTAGATCCATGTAAATGTGTTTGCCCTCATTCTCAGAGACTCCATTCACTCCGAAGTCACTTCAAGGTTACCTCGACTCATGAGTCACCCGCCCCTTTCAGTAGTACAGATAGATGCTCCTGTCATTTATAAAATAGATTCTCCCCTCACAGTCTGAATTCCTACCCAAGATCCATTGGCCTTGTGAGCGGTTTTATAAAGGTAGATAGGTAGGTACATATGTACGTACGTACATGGATGGTACTGGGTTAGATAAGGACATTTTCACACCAGTATGTAGTTTACTTTGAAAGTATTACTCCCCCATTACCATTTATCATACGTTCTAACTCTACAGAATGTTGCTTTTTTTTCCTTCCTTCAGAATTTACTTAGAAAGTTTATCACTTAATTTTTTTATTGCAATTCAAAATTCTCAAAAGTCAATGAAATCTACAGCTTGATTTTATATCTCTATTTCTTTTCTTAGAAATTTCTCATAATTTTTGTTCAAGCAACTCTTCAGCCCAGCTATCTACCACTGCCAATTTTATCTTAGTTTATCAGTCACTTTCGTGCCAACGGAATTAACTTCATAGGGATCAATCCAGCAATTTCATAAAGGTTTTCCAAGGTCTAATAAGATCAGAAATACAATTTTGTCTGTCTAAAGCTAATATCAAATGTTGTGTGGTACTCTTGGATTTTACAAATAACTCTTAAGTCGTCGGTGCCTTGGGAAAGTACAGCCCAACTTGTGTCCTTAGCCTTAGCATCCCTATTTCAAGGCTCATGAAGAGCAGGAATGCATATGTGGCACGGAATAAAACAATGCTGCTTCATTGTTTCTGACTCTGTTTTCCACATGCATGGCAAATCTGCTTACCAAATAGATATCTTGACAAGCATACAGTAGATAAATGCCCATTTTTGAAACTAGGACTGCAGAAGCTGTTTGTTTTTTATTTGTTTATTTATTTATTTTTACCTAGTAAAATGACCTTCTTTTCTGTCTAGTCTGCCATGAGCACATCATCTTGCGCCTCACAGTAGGAGATAATGAGATCATTAACGTTTTCTCAAGCACATACATAAAGCTGGAAAGGAGACTCAAGGAGGCTTAGAATAATTTTGCTTCACTCAGCGTTTGCTTTGGCAGGAGACTTTATATAATTAAATAGAGCACTAATTTTCTTCACACTTTAAAATTTATTTATACATCGGTGTCTCCACGCTGTCCTTGCCCCTCCACAGAAAGTTAGAGTTTGAACTAACCTTTAATTAAGATCAGTTGTTCTCAAAACCATTTCATGGAGATGGAGGTGGGATAGGAGATGTGAGAGTCTGGGGCTGTTCTTGGGTTGGGATGACACTGAGTAATACAGCCTCAAGCGTAAGCCCCTGATTCAGGCAGAAGCAGAACTTGTTTTTCTGTGCCAGTTTTCTAGAGTGAACTTGTATGTAGAAATTTCTCAGTGGTGAGCATGTGTAATCCAGCCCTCCTAGGCCACGATGGGAGATGGGGACAGGAGAGTCCACAGAAGCTTGTGGTCCAGTCTGGTGTATGCAGCAGTGAACAGAAGACTATGCCTTTAAGGAGATGGAAGGCGAGGCCTCACACCTGAAGTTGTCCTCTGACCTCTATATACATGCTACGGCTCCCATGCACCCACACTCGCATATCACACACATGAACACACACACACACACACACACACACACAGAGAGAGAGAGAGAGAGAGAGAGAGAAGAAATAAAAACAATCAAAGACCCAGAGCACTCTTTTTTACTTCTGTTCTGACATCAATATCTTGTCTAACATTACATGTACAATTTTATCTTTCTGATCAAATTTCGTCTCCAGGAAAAACAAAGCTATGATTCAATTGCCTCTTTGCATATTCTAGAAGTTAGGATGTCTAAAAATTCACCTATACTTTTGAGCTATTCTTGAACACCCTGCTGTTTGTCTCCATGACTGTTCTGAGATGAGGTTTCTGTCATGTAACAAAACCTATAAGCTCTGTGCAAAGGCTCCCAGGGCCCCAGCAGCTCATGCACACCGGACACCTTCTCTAGAACTCATTATGCCCTCTCTGCTTTGGATTTCTCCCGTGGCAAATGTCAGGGTCACCAAGTATTAGTAGAAGACAGTTGAGAACCCCCCGCCTTTCTCTCACTCCTGCCTAGAATTGCTCTAAAGTTTTTGTTCTGTGACTTTTGTCTCTCTCTCCCCTCTCTGCAGTCCTGTTACTCTCATCAGTATGTGGCCAGAGCACTATGAGTGAGTATTCACAGCCTGCTTGCACAAGTGGGATGTTCTAATCAGGTGTCTGAGCATGGGGTGATCTCTAAAGTCTTCCCTTGCACACTACTCCTGCATTCCGGGTAACAATCCTCGCAGTGTATTCGCATGGCAGATTCATTACTTATCTGAACTAACACACTGACTGGCAACATCCGTCAATATTTAGGCATAAAGCTGTTGTTTTGTCTTTCTCTTTACAGCCCCTCACAGTCTCCTCAGCTGTTTCACGATGACACCCACTCAAGGATAGAGCAGTACGCCACACGGTAAGAAACTGATGGGCACCCACAATATTTCCCCTTTTGTGTCAACCTAGTACTGTGAACATGCTCTGATGTGGAACTTCATTGTCCCCTCTCCCAGAAGTCATGATTCCATTTTGTGTGGAAGCTGGGCCTTTATCTTTTCACTTTACCAAGCACCTGCTCTATATTCTATGAAGAGTAAATCTCAATAGACTGTGATTACCGAGCTCATGAGACTCCGAACACTACACAGGCAGGATTGAGATCATGTAACCCAGTTTCAGTGAATGAAAATATTCTCAGGAGCTGGTGCACATATGAATTACAATATGTAATGAAATTTATGCTAATGTTTCATTACAGGGTTTTGTTTTAGAATCCCAAGCCATGTAAAATATAGATCAGTTGGTGGTATGCACAAACTTTCAGTGAATTGCTTAACGTGAGGCATTGGTGATCCCAGGAAGCAGCTGTGTATAAAAACCTTCGTTTAAGAATCATAAAAATAGTAGCAATTGGACTGAATTGAGACTAAGTAGAATTTTTAAAGAAAGGCATGCTTATGTGGATGAAAATGTACATGAAAACATTGAGCTTGGAAAGAACATGGCCTGTTTACCAAGCCAGAGGAAGAGGAAGGGGAGAGAAGGTCCGACCATGTGAGCAGCAGCGGGTGCTGTCCTCTGACAGTGAAAGACTCAGTTGCTAAGGAGTTGGGTTCTATCCTAGGTAGAGAGGTCGTGGGCAGTCTGCAAACATGAGAGGAACATAATTAGTTTAGGTGTGTGTCAGAAGGCAACTTCACTTTCATGAAGTACAGCCAGAGGGTCCGGGAGCTCAATTAGACTTCACAGCGTGGAATTACATATAGACCTGTGAGTCTTAAGGGCGTGTGATAGACATGTAACTAACTGGTAGAGGATGTTTGCATTTTGAAGTCTTGTTGGAGATTGAGTTCTTGATCTGCCTCTGTCAGAAATTATGATACTTTAAAAATGACAGATGGGGTTGGGGGGGTTGCTTAGTGGTTAAGGCATTTGCCTGCAAAACCAAAGGACCCAGGTTTGATTCCCTAGAACCCATGTTAGCCAGATGCACAAGGGGGCACATGCTTCTGAATTTCATTTGCAGTGGCTGGAGGCCCTGGCATGCGCTCTCTCTCTCTGTCTCTCTCTCTCTCTCTTCCTCTCTTTTTCTCCCTCTTTCTCTGTCAAATAAACAAATAAATAAAAATGAAATATTTTTAAAATGACAGATGAACTGGGGAGAAAGTTCTGTGGTTAAAGGCACTTGCTTGTAAAACCTGCTGGCCCAGATTCAATTCCCCAGCACCCACTTAAAACCAGACACAAATGGGACACATGCATCTGGCATTCATTTGCAGTGCATGCCCACCCCTGCCCACACTCACTCACAGATAACTAATTAAAAAAATAAGAATGATAGGTGACATGTCGCTTGTGACCACATGACCTCACCTCACTTTTATTTTCCAGACTGGCCCAGATGGAAAGGACAAATGGGTCTTTTCTGACTGACAGCAGCTCTACCACAGGAAGTGTGTAAGTATATCCTGCTTTGAGCTCATTCTGGCAAGGCTGGTTCTTGTCTTAGTGCTGACATAAATAATCTTTATGGACTATGGTTCTGAATTATGGACCCAATCGAGGTTGATAAGTGCAGTTCCAAATGGTCCGCACAGATTGGAGGCTTTCAAGCTATACTAGCATAAACTGGATCTGCTCACAACTTAGTTTTATGTAAGTTAATAGAAAAATTCCTACTTTTAGTCATCTTTAGTCTGTTTCAAGATAATTGGATTATTTTATTAACAACATGATGTTGGTATTACTTATTAACTTTACAAATGCATTTCTGCAGGATGTATGGACTGTTTTTTTTGAAAAATCCTTTCTTTTGCTTACTAACGTACATTTAGCAATGCTGGACCACACATGCTTGGACATAGGACTCTTCACCCTTCATTGAGGAACAACCCTCTTGCTAATATTTTATTTTATTATGAACTAGAATAAGACATGTTGATTTTAAAATACCTTCTGAAAAAGGCTTTTAGCCAGATGTTTTATGTCTGATTTCTTCAATGGTGTATATTCAACTTAGCTGTAAAACATTCTTGCAAATATTTTCTCTGATGATCCCACTGTGATGGATCAAGTCTTTTGGAACGTTTTTTGGCCTTGGTTTTCACATGAATTCTGAAGTGACACGGGAAAGGCTTAGATAGCCTTGAGGTTATGCGACTTGTTTCATTGTGGTTTAGGTCTGGCATAAAGCTGTAAGGTAAACAGAAAAGCTGTAGAACATAGTTCGTACATATATTTTCACTGGCAAATATTGTGGAGAAATCCAAGGAGAACTATCTGAAGCACTCTAATATAGATAGAATGTCTTCATTTCAGTTTTGCTTATGGATTTTTTTTTTTTTTTTTGAGGCAGGGTTTCGCTTTAGTCTGGGCTCACCTGAAACTTATTCTCTAGCTGACGTTGGCCTGGAACTCATGACATTTCTCTGCTGTGGCCTTTCAATATGTTGCACGATTTATTTACGATTAAGCTTTTAAATAAAAGAACTCTGAAGATTTTTCAGTTTTAAAACCCAAAGTTTACTATCTCTACTTCACAGTGATATAGTTATGATTTTTAAAATTATTATTCAGGTATTGTAGATCTGAAACGCTTTGCATATCAGGGTAATAGAGTATTTGTAATGCTTGTTTCATATTGGATCTACTAATGTGCATTTCATATAAAGTGGTTAAGTATCTTAAATACATTTTATTATTATTTTATTAGATATTTCAATTTATTCTTATTTATTTATTTATTTATTTATTTAACAGAGAGAAAGAGGCAGAGAGAGAAAGAGTGAGAGGGAAAGAGAATGGGTGTGTCAGGGCCTCCAGCAGCTGCAAACAAACTCCAGAAGCATGCACCACCCTGTGCATTTGGTCTTAACCCACTAAGCCATTCCCCCAGTCCTTAAATACATTTTAAATCAGTGTAATTCCCATAAATGTTGATAGCCCAACAGTTAAATGAAAACTAAAGTAATAATAATATCAAAATTTTACTTTTTTTAAATGAACTTGTCTTGCTACGTGGTCAGAATACAGGTAATGCTCTATTAAGATAAGTACTATTTTTAAATTTAGGACTAGTATTTGAAGATAGAAAACATACCAGATGATAAACAGATTTTAATAAATGAACATTAGATGTACTATAATTCATCCTTCCAACAAATATTGTTTTTTATTCCTATAACTCAGGTCTGACGGGGCCAGATGTGAAGGGAATTGTTACCCTTTCAAGGAGCTAGTAAGCTATTTACTAAAGAGAGTCATTTAAGATTAATGTATACACATGTACATACAGTTATAATTAAATTAAAATGAAAAAAGGACGAAAGCAAAGGGAATGTTCAGAATCCAACAGCTGAAGTTATTTTTGAGGCAGGCTTCCACTGTGCAGTGTAGATGGCCCTCGACTTTCCGTTCTCCTTGCCTTGGTCTCTGAAGTGCTGGGGTGCCTCCTGTGAGCCACCTCCTCAGGCTGTCGTTGTATTCTCTGTGCCCTTATGTTACAGATACTGTATATGTGGTCAGGTGGTATGCAGCTGTGGGTCATCTCCCAGCTCTACTCAGTGATGTCGTTAGCTTAAGATCGCCCATGATGCAAGCTGTCCCCTATGGACTCCAAACGTTCTCAGACTTGGTAGTCTTAGGAGCATGCTGTGCCTCTCGGTCGGACCCACGGTGTTTAACCCACTGAGCTGGGGGATGCTCTGCATCAACGCCTTCTTGTTTTCCTTCTGGACAACATGTGGTTGAGCATTTATCAGCACCCTACGCCCAGTCCTGCAGTGAGCCTGTCTTCCTGAAACGTGCAGACCAGAGGGTGCGTAGGCGAATACTACTGCAGAAAAACTTCGCTAAGGACATTTGTCTTGCCTGAAATTGTCCCCATCCTAATTCCTTAAACCTAGAAATATACTACTTCATGTCTCAAAAGGAACTTTTCATGTGATTAAGTGAACTAATTAGAGTGGGGAGAGCTTCCTGTATATATACATATATATTTGGCCACAGTGTAATCACAGGGTCTTCTTAGAGGCAGGCAGGAGAGATTGTGCATTGCTTACTTTTAAAAGGTCATGGAATGAATCAGTCCCTTTGTCATCTCATAGGTACTAATTTTGTGTTATAGATAGTATTTACCATAGGTAACAAGTGTAGTATAATTATATAACATCTAATGGTGTGTTTTTGGTGCAGTAGACCTACTTTTTAAAAGATTATCTATTTTAGCACAATGCACACTATTGATACTGAATGTGCCTAGTCCGGTACATCATTTACTATCTACATAGAGGATGCCGCCCTTGGTTTTTACCAAAAACAATTAAGAACTACAATGTATCTAATTTTATATTTAACCTTTCAAGGGACTAATAATCTGAATAAAACACTTAAGACCAAAATTATATGTTACATGTAAATTATCTCTACTTCCTTGTTTTTGTAAAAATTGCCTTAATTCTCTTCGAGGCTCCTTAATGAAGACTATAACACTCATGGCGGTGATAGTTCTAATCACATGCTAAACATTTCATAAAGGAAATGTTGACAACAAATGCACACAGAATTGAGCTTCAACAGGTTCTATGGTAGCAGCTCTTCCAAACAAAAATGACCTGTGTATTGAGTACCAAATTTAACCAGAGGGGTCAGCTGTTACTGTGAATATCCCAAAGATATGAATGGTGTGTGGTGCCTCACAGGGTCAGAGGGGCTCTGGGCCAAATTCATAGCCTTGAGATCAGCCAGGATGATGATGAGGTCCAAGTTTTCTTTTTATTCTTGATGTCCTTATATTATGCCATTTTTTTAAAAAACATAAATCCTTACTGTGGTGCTGGGATGATAGCTCAGTGGGTTAAAGCATTTGCTACACGAGCAGGGGGGACCTGGGTTCTGATCCCCAGCACTCATGTGAAAGGTGCGGCTGCTGGTACACACCTGAAAACCCATCGCTGGGAAGAGACAGGAGGGTCTCCGTCCATGCTGGTAGCTTAGTCAGGCTGAAGCCGTGAGCTCTAGGCCTTGTTTCAGAAACCAGGGTGGAGAGAGACTGAGAAAGATGCCCAACCCAATATTGACCTCTGGCCTTCACATGTATATACATGTGTGCATGCTCACACACATACACACACACACACACAAACTTGCACTTGGAGTTATTTTATTTTAGGGATATTATCCATGAGATTTTTTAATTTTTTTTAAAAATATTTATTTGCAAGGAGAGAGTGAGAGAATATGTGGGTGCACCAGGGCCTCTAACCACTGCAGACGAACTCCAGATGCATGCACCACTTTGTGCATCTGGCTTTATATAGGCACTAGAGAATCAAACCCAGGCTGGAGAGCTTTGCAAGCAAGCACCTTTAACTACTGAGCATCTCTCCGACCCTCTATAAGGATTTTAAGCTCATTTTTTAACCAATAAGAGGGTCCTGTTCACCTCATTTATTTTTGACACCTGCGATTGCCTTCTATTTCTGTTCATTTTTGCATTGTTCTTACTATTCCTCCCTTCCTCTCTCCCCTTTGTTTTTTCCTCCCTCCCTTCATCTCTCTCCTTCCTCTCTTCCTTCGATCATTCCTTTCTCCTTTCATTCCTCCCTTTCTGTTATTTCCCTCTGGACAAAGTGCTGAACAAATGACTGATTGACCTGGCTCTGTGAGTGACTGAATTAGGGGCTGGGCGTGTGCATACCAAAGACTTTCCTTCCTTGGCGAATGACTGCTTGGTTTTGATTTCTTGCTGGTTGCTGGTGGTGCCTTATCCCTCAAATACAGAACATTTACTGGGATGTGAAAGAATGCTTTCTACTTCCTTGGCTAGTCCATCGTTTTAGTTTAAGCATTTTTCAGCCTGAGAAATGTTTGCTAAATGCTCTGCTATGCTCTTACTTTGCTACATCTGTTGTGTCTTTATACCTTGCCCATTTGTCCTGTCCCTCTGTTAGTCTAGCACTTGTTAACCTCTCTCACTGCCTCATTCTCCGCATGAAGTGGGAGCCTCATCACCTACGACCCACAGTGGCTAATCAGCCCCTCCCCTCCCACCACAGCCTCTTCATAACAGTGAGTCTTGGGCTGTTGACTGCTTACTTCCTAACAGCCTTTGTCCACATCTCCATACCAGATCCTGTGTGATTTCTCTGTATGGGTAACCGAGTAGCTTTAGGTCTGCTTTGTGGGGGTAGGATATCCATTTTCTGTTCTTATCATCTTTCAAAACCTCAGAGTATCATGGGATTCTTATAGAGGCCTTTCCCTGCCCCCCACCCCCACAGGATGCTGAATGTTTTAGGAAAAGAAGTCAAAGGAAGATGCTGTGGCTGAATTTACCCCCTATGCTATCCAAGTGCATTGTATCCACTTTCTTCTTTAAAAAACAAAAAAGACTCATGTTGAAGGAGGAGGAGATCAGGTTAGGTATCTAAATTTATACTGTAGTCATATTCAAAGTATATGACTTTTATTTCTAATACATACATATGTGTGCAGGTGCAAGTGTATACACGTGTGTGTAGAGGGGAAGACAGAGGCAGATGAGGATGTGGGGGACAACACTCTGCAGGAAGGAAAGCCCGGTGAAGTCACCAGCGGCTCTTTGGAGCCTGTGCTGAAGCGGAACGCTTTTTTCCCCTTGCTTCGTCAGCTCTCTCTGATCTCAGTGCCTCCAGCAGATCTCTTCCAAGAGCTCACTACACTGAGGATGTCATTTCAGAGTCGTGTTTGGCAGAGTAAGCTGTGATAACACAGGCCAGGGGTCTTCGTAGCACACACAACAGTCGGGGGACCCTGACCAAGCGTCCGGGTCTGCTCATCAGCACAGGAGCCCGAGCCATTTCAAGGTCCAGGTGAAGCAGTGAAAGGGGCGAAGCCACGGCCAGGTTCTCCTTGGCTGCCTGAGGATGTGCCAGTTCCAGAGTCCCAGACAAAGATGCTGAGACCCGCAAGGCTACACTGCTTGCCCAGATATTCAATCCCCAGATGACTCTACTTTATACTCTGATGGCCACATCACTTACGTCATGTCTCCCCCACGGGCCCTCTGCTATACCTCCATAGATTCCTGGACTTGTTTGCAAAAAGCCATCAAAGTAGAACCGGTCCAATCTGCTAAATGACAGCGACACCCTCACAAGGAGAAGCCACCAGGCACCAGCCTCACCTAGTTGTCCCACTTCTGCTCATGCCAACCATGACTTCAGTCCCATCACTGACATGTCAGTTTCACTGGGAGGACCCCAGTGCAGGAAATGCAGTTCGTGATTTAATGCAGAATGACTGATACTGAAATTTCCCTGTGATGATATTTTACAAATATGAACGATTGCATTTATGTTGCTACTTAAGAAGTATTATAAACATCCTATGAGTTATAAAACATTGCAAGATTTCTTACAGCCAAATACTAATGACAGGATAGCCAGCTTATTTTTATTCAGTGGTCTTTAATCCACTGTTTTGGTATTCAATGAGTGACATGTTTGCCTGCAATATTTTGTATTCACTTCTATATTAACAGCTTAGGCCTTACTTATGGTAATTTGTTAGCCATATTTATACTAACTTATACTTTATGTTCTGCGCTGAGTAAAACATCTCTTCCGGCTTGTGAGATGTGGCAGTTCGATTACAACGATGCATTCTATGCCAGCATTGTCCGATGACTACTGTGCTCGCCTTATACTAACTGTGGGTTCACAGCCCAGAGGTGAGCCCCTGTATGCTTCTCTTTGGTCTCGCTAGGGAGGACGAGCACGCGCTCATCCAGCAGTACTGCCAGACCCTGGGCGGGGAGTCGCCCGTGAGCCAGCCGCAGAGTCCCGCGCAGATCCTCAAGTCTGTGGAAAGGGAAGAACGCGGAGAGCTGGAACGGATCATTGCGGACTTGGAGGAGGAGCAAAGGTGTGTGAGATCTGAGAGAAGAAAACACGTCACCCTTTCTTTAGTGTTATGGCAGGAAAGGCTTTTGTTTCAGGCCTACAGGGGAAGCTTCGAGGTCAGGGCGGAGGAAACCAGCAAGCCAGGCTGGCTCTGAGCACACAGTAGGGCCGGACTTCTCAACCCCCAGGCCCATCCCTAGCAATGCAGCTTCTTCGGCAAGGTTCTACCTCCCAAGGACCCCAGCAGCTGGGCACTAAGTAGGAAGCTTAATCAAAAGCACCCGAGGCTATGGAAAACATTCACATCCAAACCACCACACATGTGAAGGCCAGTAAGACCCTCTCCTGTCCTATGTGCAGAATTGTTGTCCAAGATGCCATAATAAAATTGGGGATTTTGAGGCTGTTGACCCACTGGGATGTGGCGTTTAGATCCAGCGGCATTTGGGGCTCCATTGATGACGCCTCATTGCACGCTTGCTCGGAGCTGTTTTCCTCCTGTTCCTCTTGCTATCAAAAGGTGTTTTTTACAGAGACTAGCCCCACTCGGAGCTCACAGACAGGAGAGGCGACTATGTACAAGACAGCTAGCCCACCTGTCCCTTTTGTCTCTTAGAAGCCTGCAGGTGGAGTATGAGCAGTTGAAGGAGCAGCACCTGAGAAGGGGGCTCCCGGTGGGCTCGCCTCCGGAGTCCGTGGTGCCGCCCCATCACACTGCCGAGGACTCGGAACTGATCGCGGAAGCAAAACTCCTCAGGCAGCACAAAGGCCGGCTGGAGGCCCGGATGCAGATTTTGGAAGATCACAATAAGCAGCTGGAGTCGCAGCTACACCGTCTCCGACAGCTGCTGGAGCAGGTAGGTGTGTGGAGTCCCATGCGCCACTTGTCCACCCTCCAGATGCCTGGGCTGGGGTTGGTAGAAGCAAGGAAGTCCCCCTTTAATTTCTCACCTCCATCTTCCACTTGGTTTAGAACCGGCTAAGAAATCTCATGTCACATGTGTGCATTATTAAATCTTCACTGGGCCAAAAAATATGTTTTTGCCCATACAGTGGAATTTCTCACTCTTCTTTTGCACTGAAGTCTATCTCAGCTTGGGATAGCTTGATGAATAATAATAATAATTTTTTTTAAAAAAAAAAAAAAACAAGATATTCGGCAACACATGGGCCAGTGTTACACAAGGGAAGCATCTGTGGAGATTGAGGGACAGCAGATGACCTGAAATCTGCACAGAGAGGCTTTCTGCCAGTGAGCTACAAACAGGCATACTAAAAATGACTGTTGGCATGTAATTGAGTAGCCGTCGGCTATTAATTCACTAGCACTAGGCCATGTTTTTTAGCAGTTGTTTGCAAACTTTCTTGACAACAAGAACTTCAGTTTACATTGTGATGAAAACATGTACGTATGACGAATACAAAATAATCCTTGTTTATATACAGACATGCCATCTCCTTATTTTTGTTTTTTTCCCCTTTTTCTATCCTCCTTTCTCTCTCTTCCTCCTTTATTCCTTTCCTTTCTCATTCCTCCCTTCATCTTTTCCTTCCCTTTTTTCCTTCCTCCCTTCTTCTGCTCACTTCCTCTCTTCCCTATATTCCTTTTCTTCTCTCTTCCTTTTATTTCTCAGTGTTGATCAGAACCTTCTAAATTGATTTTAAAACTCATTAACGGGTAATAACTTACACTTTTTTTTTTTTTTTAGTTTTCCGAGGTAGGGTCGCACTCTATCCCAGGCTGACCTGGAATTCATAGGCTCAGAGTGGCTTCGAACTCACAGCAATCCTCCTACCTCTGCCTCCCAAGTGCTGGGATTAAAGGCCTGCGCCACCAGGCCCGGCTTTAGTTTACGCTTTTGAAAAACACTGTCTTTTGCTTTATAAAAGAAGCATCAGGTAGGGTTTCTGCTGGGAGCAGTCTCACTGGTATGATGCAAAGTCAATGGACCCCCTGTTGAGTTAACTTGATCAGCTAGCTCTGAAGACCAAGACCAAAGTCTTCAAGATCTAGTCATCAGATCTCACCAATGAAGTCTCTGTAGCAGATGCATAGAGGGAGGAATTCCAACAAGTCAGTTCCTGCTTGGAGAACTCTAGCAGCGACAATCATGCCGTTGTTTTGGTCATTTTCTCCAGCCTGTGCACTATGGCATCCTGAGACATTTTAGTCGGAATACTTTACTTTAGAAGTAATTTATTGACTCAATGCAGAAACATTTTTTTCTGAGATAATGCTCAAAATTTGGAAAGCTGTATCATCAGTGCTACCATCAGTGTACTTTGAACCTGTCAGATAACTCAAAACATCATAATTGGGGCATTACCTACATTGTGAGCTATAGCTCTCTTCCTTGGTTTGGCCATGCATGTTTGTCTGTGATTATAATTCTTTTAGAGCTTCTTTTTAAAAAATATTTTATTTATTTATTTGCAACTAGAGATGAATAGAAAGAAGAGACAGTCAGAGAATGGGTGCGCCAGGGCGTCTAGCCACTGCAAACGCACGCCAGATGCATGCATCACCTTGTGCATCTGACTTTATGTGGGCACTGGGGAACTGGGGCTGGGTCATTAAACTTTGCAGACAAGCACCTTAACCACTGAATAATCTCTCCAGCCCCATTGAGTTCCTTTGACACTGCCTTGTGCATAGCTTGCTTCAGGACCAGCAAATTCTGCATCTTTAGAAAACACTCATTCCTCAAGTGTTGCCTCCTTATTGCTGGGACAAAACACCTGACCAAAAGCAGCATTATGGAAGGAGAGGATTCATGCCAAGCTTATACTTTCAAGGAGAAGATTCACTGTGGCAGGGAAAGCATGGCAAAGTAGAAGCTGGGCCTCACATCTGGTCACAACAATGAGAGGGAGCAGCAGGGGTGAGTTAGCAAGCACCCAGTAGGACTGGACTACTATCTGTCCCCAGTGGTACACCTCTTCCAGTAAGGCCCTACCTCTCAATGGCTCCACCAGGGATTGAGAATGAGGCAATAGGGAACATTTCATTTGCAAAGCATCACACCCATTGTGACCTATGACCTGGCTTTCTGCAAAGATCTCAGAATGCTGGATCCTTTCTCAATGCTAGTCATATAACACTAGTAAAGTGAATTTGGAGTCTCTGAATGGTACATGAATAATTTCTCCTTTAATCTCTTATTTCGTTCATGCAGTACTGGGGTGAACATAGGACCTTTGCAGAAGGTATGCTTGAAGACTTTACTTGCCATAGCTTGTTGAAGCTCTTAGGAGGATAAAGGGCTTTGACCTACCCTTCCTCCCTCTGTCCAATTACACAGAGTGCCTAATGGCTTATTGCCTCCAGAATTGCACTGTAATGCTTTTGGAGATATCACAATAGCTCCGACTATCCTAGACTATAAATCCCTTATCTCTTCTTATTGATTTAGCATGAGTGCCAGAAGTAGATGGAAAATTCAACTGAAATAGTATAAACAGGGATAATTACCCGACTTCAACGAACATAGACTTAATGGAAAAATCCACTTCAAAAAATGTAACTTTTGCATTTCCATACAGTAGATTGCACTTTCTAATTTGACCATATACTTATCAACATTTCCATCACCATTTCAAATGTATGTACAGGAGCTATGTACGAAGACTTTGCCGTGTGTCAGACCATGTGAATCCCTTCAGAAGGGCTCAGTCATCACCTCACCCCAATCCCATGATGTAGGTACCTTTATTAACATCCACGTTCTATAGATACAGACTCTGTGACACCAAAGGTCTGATAGTTTGCCTAGAAATATATTGCCTCTGAGAGGCAAAGATGGAATTTAAATCCAAGCAAGTAAATCTAAGATTACTGTCCTTACCGCTTTTTCTAATATTACCTTTCAATGTAAGCTAATTTGGAAATTTGATAAATTTACCATTTTAGATCCCAGTGCTCATTTTTCAAAGATGAACACAGCTTGCTTCTAAATTCTCTTGGCTGATAAGCAAATAATATAAAAACTAAGTGATAAAAATGACAGAGATAAACAATTCTTATAGTATAACCCACTGAATGCCCAATGCAAGGGAAAGATCCCTTGCTACTCTAGAGAAGCACTAATACCCACATCCTACCAGTGCTGAAATATATCAGAAACCACCTAAAGTCAAAAAACTAGATCCGAGGGCTGGAGAGATGGTTCAGTGGTTAAGGTGCTTTCCTGAAAAGCCTAATGACCAGACTCAATTCTCCAGTACTCACCTGTAGCCAGGCATCTGGAAATTGTTTGCAGTGCTGAAGGTCCTAGTGTGCCCATTCTTTCTGTCTTTCTCTCTATGTCTGTTTCTTCTGTTTGCAAATAAATAAAGATATTAAAAAAACCCAACTAGATCTGATTCCATTACTCGTGGTGAGGATTGAAAATGAACTGTTTCCTCTCAGGTTACCTGAATCGTTTTTCTGTTTTAACTTATGATTTCAGCCTGAATCTGATTCCCGAATCAATGGTGTCTCCCCGTGGGCATCACCTCAGCATTCTGCACTGAGCTACTCACTGGACCCAGACCCAGGTCCGCAGTTCCACCAGGCAGGTGCGTGTCCCCAAGGCACAGTTCCTGTGCCCAGTCTGGTTTGGACTTGACCATATGTTTGTTTTGCATTTTATTAGCATTCTACATCTGGGTGTTTTAGAGCATAAAACAGTCTTCTCTTTGGTCAAAAAAAAAAAATCTTTTGCAAGAATATTCTTGGTTATATAATGGGTAGGAATTTATTCAATTTTGGTGAAAGATGAGAAAACATTTTTGAAATGAGCAAGAAACTAATTTTATTTATTTGAAAATACAGATTCTAAAATATATTATATCTCTAAAATGTATACATGTTTAAAACTGGATACTGAAGAATCACATTCCAAATATTATGATTTTCTCTGGCCAGGACTGGGATCACATTTGTTTTCCTAATCGCTGCGGACATCACAATACCTGCCCTCTAACCACCACTGTTACAGTGGGGACTTGCCACTGAAAGTTACAGTAGTAAGATTGCTATTGTGACTTTTGATCCAAAGCATTAAAGACATATCAAAGTAAAAGTATCAAAGAACACGTATTTACATTTTTGGGCAGGTTAAGCTAACCTGTGTTAAAGCTCCAAAAAAAGAAAATGAAAGAAAAAATTTTATATGCAATATAATGGGTTTCTACTAAGACTTGAAATCAAATAAGTGTGTTACTTTTATTTATATATATATATATATATATATATATGATGTTCCCTTGTTGCATAGGTTCTTTCTACACAAATATCTGAAATATATCAAAGTATATTACTGGGTTGGGGCTGTACCTTAGTGGTAGAGTGCTTCCTTGGCATGCATAAGGCTCAGCTCAGCATGATCCCCTTCCTGTAGGTAGGTAGATGACAGGTAAATAGATGATAGATAGATAGATAGATAGATAGATAGATAGATAGATAGATAGAAATAGATGATAGGTAAGTAGGTAGATAGTATTGTCATTGTGTACATATGCTATATGTGCGATATGTATGTACATATCAAATGGATACATAATTATTTTTAAGTTTCCATCTAATATTATCTTTTTCAAAGAGAACTCTTGTCCTGTTCATATGCTGAGACTGTCTGCAATATTTTCACCTGAAAGAGGATCTTTGGTAGAAGGCTAGACATTTAACTTTAGACATCTGTCCTACGTTCTGTCACAGCAACAGAGGACCTGCTGGCCCCGCCTCGTGACACGAGCGCGGACCTCACGGAGGTCATGGAGCAGATCAACAGCACTTTTCCGTCTTGCTGCCGTGAGTAGGAAAGATCCTGACGTCACCACTGTGCTTGGTCCTTTTTCTTTTTTCCATCCTTTTTCTTTCTCTACCATCGCTCTCTGTCTTCTTTGATCACAAAATCAGTATTAGAAACAAGATTGTCATTTATTTGAAAAGAAAGCAAACCCCAACCTGGACACTATGAGATCACAGGGCACAGTGACAATGTGATCCTGATCTTGGAGATTCCCCAGCCTGCCTGTTGAGTGACAGACGTGTAGGCAAATGAAATAATGTCCGATTTTATGAAGGACCTTGTTTTACTTCAGAGAAGAGCTTTTAGTGGCATGCTAAACAAGGCATGAAAACAGCCTTTCTAATGTAATCCATCCCTTTGCTTTAGACATTGTTGATGGATGTCATCAGTTTCTGGTGCAGAAAGGAGTTATTTGCAGATTCCCTCCTCCCCTTTGGCTGGCTTCTTTTTAGTTTTTTTTTTTTTTTCCTATGTAATAAAGTAATCATTATGTAAAAGCCAAATAATGCAAAGCATCACAGATTATGACTCTGAATTTTCCATGTGAACATCCAAGAGCCAGAAAATCACCAAGTAAAAGCAGTCCAAACCCCAGGCTAAATTATATAATGACTCTAATTTATTGATTTTTTTTTCTAAATGGTTTGACTTTGGCATGTTGCCACCTTGCAATTTCTGATGAGCGCTCACCTGAGAGACCTCAGTGGTTTCAAACAGCAACAGTCTCCTGGTGTGCATATATATAACACCTTAATGTCACTATTTTGATACTTTAAAACAATATGAATGTGTTGCTGATTTTTAGGAGAATGTCCTCCCAAGCTCGTTTTAAAGATAGGCAGTCATCAAACTAAGACTTCATATATGACTTTGATGTCTTTTCAGTCATCTCCTTAGAAAATATCATCCTCAGTAAGGAACAAGATGTTATTGATTATCAGTACTATAAATAAATAAGACATATTACTCCATTCAAATTCATTTTCATTTTACACCACTCTGAAGCTCACAAAAGTTCATCATTGACAAGATGTGAAAACAACTATGTAAAATATATTCTTAGGATTTTCAGTGTTATTAGACTGAGCAATACATTACAGTGTCCAGAGCACATAAACATATCCATTTATACTCATAAGTGTGACAGTCCCTGGGTTTTAATTGATGATTCTACTAATCTGCTTCTCAGGTTTTGGAATTACATTTACTGTATGTCAATTCCCACATTTACTTCACCCAGAGCACATTCATGTATGTGTCTGAACAAACATGTACACACACACACTTTTGACTCTGTAGACTATCACAAAGTCAACATGCTGTAAGGTTGTTGCTTACTTTTTAGACCATGAAGCCATGAAAATAAGAAGCATATAAGACCTATTATATTAATTATAATTCAAGGTTGAATTTTATGTGAGAGATTTTGCTTCTGACATTATTTAATGGCTACAATAATTATCAATATACTTTATAAGTTCAAATTTCAAAATTAAATTTCTAAAAGCTATTACTTTTTTTAGTTCTATTTCTACCTAAAACTATTCATAATTACAGAACAAGTTATATAAATCAAATTTTGTTTAGAAGCTTTATTTCAGTGTCATACTAGACCTTTTCAATTTACAATTCAGTTGGCAGTGAAAGAGAGAAAAATGTTCAAATATGTTTTGTAAATCATTCCATGTTGGACATTTTGTGCAACAAAAAAATTGTGCAAAAAAAAATTCATGATATTTTTATATTTCATTTTGTGAAACACTCTTCAATCTTCCTTAGAGTGCATTCTACTAAGTATATTTTGCAAAAAAACTGTCCTATACTTTGTTTAAAACAGAACATAATGAAAATAAACAGTTGTCACTAGTATTACAGCAATGAAACCTCAAAGGTAGATGTTTTCTTTTCATGTTATAACCCCCTCTACAGGCAAGTGTAAGATTCCCTGGGTGTTAATGGTCATTGGTACCCGAGAACAGACTAAACTTCTCCCGTGCACTGAGATCCCTTCACTGTGTCATTCTCAACATTCAAACTTACGGAGGCCTCAGATTCCTTAAGCAGAAGCTGACTCTGTTTCTCCTTGCATAGCCCGAAACATCTATAATGCCTATAGTTTTCTCTGAATGAGCATTTCTAGTCCTGTGTTATGAAGAATTCAAATTCCTTCCTTATAAAAAAAATGATGAATAAATAGTATATTTTAGAAACCTGTGAAATTTACATGTTACTTTTTGGGCTTTGGGAAATGATGCTATTTATTTGCTTTTCTTAGTATTTATATTCATTTTTTGTTTTGGTGACAGTGCAAAAACAAAATCCAGGTGAGGGGCTAGGGAGAAGCCTCAGTGTGTTAAGTGCTTGTAATAAAAGCATGAGGGCTTGAGTTCAGGTCCCTGGCACCCACATAGAATAGCCTACATGATGGCTTGTGCCTGTATTCTAGTGCTGGAAAGCTGGAAACATGTTTCTTTCCCTCCCTCCCCACCCTGCCTCTCCCCCCCCCCACACACGCACACTAAGAGAAGGACTGCTTTCCACTAATACTAAATTCCACTAAATTGTCACTGATACATGTTTGATTCATATATTAAACTTCTGCCTAAAGTTATTCAGTCATTTAAAAATTGATATATATACTTCTGAATTAAGGGAATGAATGAGTATGGGGTTACATTTCTGGGTGGAAAGGTTTGGTGGGTCTGGTTTTTTATTTTTTTCAGAATCAGAAGATTCTGTAGGATTCATTTGCTTTAATGCTCCTTTTAAATTTCTCAGCTGGCAAATATTTTAATAAGGTTTTACAATTCCCAAAGCCTACTGACCACCTTTGGAGAGTTATCTAAATAAATCAGATTTGCACTATCCCAATGCCAAGCCAATCTCTTGAGCCCCTGGAACCAGCAAAAACTTTGAAATTGCTTGTCACCAGTTTACGTCAAATTGATCTGCATGTTAATCTTGACTTTTTAACCTTTGCAGACTAAAAATTTGCATGGTTACAAATGAATTTTCACTCCTGACAATTTTGGAAATAAAATGAAAATATGTATTCATAAATCCTAATTGCATAAATTGATTACTTTAGCGTGACACTCTGTAACTGTCTTCATGGACCACTTTAGAATCTGTGCATCTTGAATTAATATGCCAGTTGGTCCTGATAGCATCTTTGAATTGTGGCCTTTAAAAATCCTTTATAACATGTTGTATTTCATGACAGAGAAGTAGGCATTGATATCTCTTCCTTGTGAAGAACTGATGAAGTGAATTTAATTGTGCTGACAATTAACCAATCATGTACTAGAAGTTCCACTGACTAACCATTTATTTTTTATTATATTTATTTATTTATTTACTTGAGAGAGAGAGAATGGGTGCACCAGGGCTTTTAGACATAGCAAACAAACTCCAGACACATGTACCACCTGTGCATCTTGCTCACATGGGTACTGTGGAATCAAACCTGAGTCCTTAGGCTTCACAGGTAAGTGCCTTAACCAGTAGGCAATCTCTCCAGCCCACCATTTTTTTTGTCTAACATGTTTTCATTTCCATTTATATCCTTCAAATGTACAAGGTACTACTAGTTAGCTGACCAAAAAAGCCTTTAAAATTATTGCTAAATCTACCAGCATGATTCTACTGTGAACGGCTCATGTTTGTTAAGTTAAATGACATGCATCAAAAACTCAAAACCTACTAAAATGCAGTGATTTTCTAATTTGCTTTTAAGATATTTTTTATAAGATTCTCCAAGGGAGTACCTACAGCTTTTTATTTGATCGAAAGAGATAAGATTAAACATATTAAGTTGGAGCAAAATGGATTAGCCTTCTTTCTATGGCTTGACTATTTTATACGTGTTTCTTACAAGAGAAGGTTAGCACAGTGTATTTTAGAGAGAGAATGCATTTGTAACATGTAAGATTAAGTAGATGGTCGTTGATATTCTTTTCTTTCTCTCGACATAGAAGAAAAATGATGGGGGGTGTGTAGCAGCTAGGTGATTTGGACAGTGCTTATTTGGCCAAGACAGATGTTGCCACTATCAGAAAGCAAAGCCCCTCCTTTCTTCCTCCGTATTGGGGAGCTTGTTAGCAGGTGTGGAGTACCTTGCTGCCCCCTCTCATAGCTGTCATCCTATGAAACAAAGGGGTGGGACAGCAGGACTTCAACTCCTGGTCAGAAGAACGGGGCCTAAGTCATATAGATTCATATCTCTGGAAGAATCCAGAAGCTCTATTTTCTTTCTCTTTTTTTTAGAGACAGGAAGGGGAGAGAGAGATAGAGACAATAGGCACATCAGGGCCTCTAGCCACTGCAAACAAACTCCAGGTGCATGCGCCACTGTGTGCGTCTGGCTTACATGGGACCTGGGTCCTTAGGTTTCACGGGCATGCACCTTAACTGCTAAGCCATCTCTCCAGCTCCTAGAAGCTCTAAATTTTATAAAATTACTGTGTAGTGGGAGCCATTCTGATAAAAAAAAAAAGAAAGATAGACCATTTCTCTCTCCTGTAAGTGACAATTTACACAGATCAGGCAGTCACCTGGGCAGCACAAAGTCCCTTGGGAAAAGCTAGGTGTCTTAGAGATGTTTAGAAAAATTGTATGAAACGCCACCTAAAATGTAGATCATGACAATGGTCTTTGGCCATTATCCGGTCTCACTGCTTAAGGGAGTACTCTGGTCAATCAGGTGGCCCTCTGCCTATCTTCTGTAGTAATTCCTTCCCAGTGAGGATCACCAGGACTTGGTGGGGGCCGGGGTCAGGTAATTGAGACTGAGAACTGAGAAAAGGGGGATAGGAAGCATCTATTTGTAGTGGCTGCCCTCTCGAAGCCCACCAGATCAGCTTCACTGTGGTGGGCTACATTACAAGAATGGCACCGAACACCACAGTCTAACTTCTCCAGGACTCTTCATGGAGCCCATTCAAGGCATTCCTGTTAACCCGAGGCCAAGAAGATTCTCAAGAGTAAGCTAGCCCTTTCTTGGATGCAAGCACATAGCCACCATCTTCCCCAACTTCCAGGCAAGAATGTACCAATGATGGCAAAATAATAATAATAATGAACCACAGGGGCCCTTTGGTTAGAATTTGTAATATTCAACAAACCATGTAGGATTTGTTCTATCTGATGTGTAACCAAATACATGGTGAAATTTAAGTAGAAAGTTTTAGGACTTTTTGCAAAACTCCCTGAATCCTTTAGTACATATTTTTTTTTTGGGGGGGGGGAACTAACATATGTTTTCCATGTTTATTTGTATAAGGTTTGCATTTAAAATCACATGGAATATGAAAAATGAACTAGGAAAATTAGCCTTTGTTAAAGCATTTAGCCAGGGGTCGGGAGAAGTCTGGCCCTCATTGTCCTGTCAGCGTCTATTTAAGGGCAGATTTACCAGATCACTCTGCATGTATGAAAACTGGATGTCATGATGTGACAATAGAGCTTTAATGAATTTCTTCTGTTTTCTTTTTTGTAGCAAATGTTCCCAGCAGGCCACAGGTAAGTTAATGGCTTGATTGGACCAATTGTTGTTGATTCCCAACCTAGAATAAGCACATTAGTACCACTGATTTTAGTCTTTCTTTGTTCACCATGTAAATAAGTCACTGATACTTAGGTGTTAATTGATTCTGTGTAATGCTTGTTGATCTGGAGAGGTTGGGTGAAGAGAATGGGGCTTCTAAGCCAGATTCTTTGAAATAGGAAAAACACTACTGATCTATATTTCAATGGTATGTTATGTACTATATAAACTCACCTTCAGGCTGGAGAGAGATGGCTCAGCAGTTAAAGGCACTTGCTGGCAAAGCCAGGTGGCCTGGGTTCAGTTCCCACTGTCCATGTAAATCCACATACATAAAGCGGCGCATGAATCTGGAATGTGTTTTTAGTGGCAAGAGGTCTTTCTCTTTCTTCCTCTCTTTCTCTCTGTGTTTGCAAATAAATAAATATTTTAAAGTCACCCTGAGTAGATTTGGCCAACCACTTTCTCCATGTCTACTTATGGGCTCTGTCATAGAACACTGATTTTAAAAGTATGTGTAGAACCATGAGGGTGGTTCAAAGATAATTCCCCATGGAATAATTACTTTTTCATTTAACATGTGTTGAGATCTGTTGGCAGCTATAATCTCAAACCACTTAGTATTTTCCATAGGAGGAGCTATTAGTAAAAATGTACCACAGGAGGGTTGGGAATTTACCTCACTGGAAGAGCACTTGCCCAGGAAGTGCAAGGGGACCTGGGTTTGGTCCTCAGCACTAGAAAAATATCCCACAGGGCCACAGCAGGTCTTGGGAAAGTATTGTCATCCATGAGCTTATTAGTCACTTTGAAATATTGAACGTTCTCATGACCTTGTTGGCAAGAGGAGCTGGTATCCTGCGAGAAGACAATGGTGTGTGAGGTAGCCGAGTGATGTGGCAGGGAGAGCTGGTGTCTTCAGATTGTTTGTTATCCTGGTGAATGGGAAGCTAAGAGTTCAGCAGGGAGGGAGGTGGTGGAGAAGGTATCAGAGGTGTGAGAAGACTGGAACATGTGCTTGCAGAACAGTAGAAGTAGACTCTGTACAGTAGGAAGCTATTAAAGAGCACATCATGGCTGGAGAGATGGCTTAGTGGTTAAGGCACTTGCCTGAAAAGCCCAAGGATCCAGGTTTGATTCCCTAGTACCAGATGCACAAGGTGGCACATATGTCTGGAGTTTGTTTACAGTTCCTAGAGACCATGTTGTGCCCATTCTGTCTCTTGATCTGCCTTTTTGTCTCTGTCTCAAATAAATGAAATGATTTTTTTTAAAAAGAACACATAAAAAAGAACATCATGTGTCAATCATGTCATGCACTTAACAAAAGACCAGCCTACAGGGCTCTGTGTTGACCTTAATCCGCTTTCAAGTTCACAAACAAAAGTACAAGGTGGTTGAGTTTTGTATGTAACAGCTCAAAAAAGTTGATGGTAGGAAGCCAGCAGGTTTATAAGTAATAAGTGCCTTTTACCACTGAGCCGTCTTTCCAGCCCTGCGGCCATTTTTAGAACTGATTTGCTTATTTTCTGGCCTGGCTTCAATTCTCCAGCATTCATGTACAGCCAGATGCAAAGTGGCACATGTTTCTGTGATCCCAGGATGCCTATGACAACGGGAGAATCTGAAGGTCACTGGGCCAGTTAGCCTGATGTTCCTTTGCATTTTGACAGTTCATTTGCAGCAAGGGATCCTGCCCAGAGAAGGTGGAGCATGACACCCTGAGGTTGTCCTCTGATCTCCACACATGTGCCATAGCACACATGCCTATACACACACGTGCACACACACACACACACATTTAAAAATAAAATTATAATAATGAAGATGGGCCCTGTGCAGGAAATAGGAGAAAAAGAAGCAAGGATCTATGCTTTATAGTATCTGGATGAAGGTAACATCCTAACAGGAGCCAAAGAATTGAGAGTAGTTGTCAGAACGTGAGGTGAGTGAAATTGGAATGTTGAAGGAGTCGCTCCGGTTAGTAATGGTGATATTTGGCTCTTTGCATGAATAGCTAAAAAGAAAAAAATCATAAAGGATAAGATTCCTGGAGGAGAGAAGTCAGTGTCAGCTAAATCATCTATGTGGTTGTTGAAATCATTATGTGTATAAAAATAGTCTCAAAGTGGGCAACGCTGTGATATTTGTTCTTTGAGGAATGAATGAATATTGTTTAAGGGGTCAGCAAGACTGCAGAATGGGCTGTTGTGGTCTGATGTATAAAATTCACATGGGTGCTTTCAGGGAGAAGAGGAAACAGTTAGCCCTGCAGGCCTGGGCGTGTGGGCTATGCAGGAGAAAGTCCTATGTGACTTGCACTGGCCATGGGGAAGGTGCACCTTCATGAGATCCATACATTTATTTGAACCAGAGGAGAAGGAAGTGAGGTGTGAAGAGCTGGGCATGTAGGTTTCACCACGAGTCCAGAGGAAGGGTTTGCATAGACAGTGAAGGTGGGACGGAGGCGAGCACGCAGGGAGAAAGGCCGGCTGTAGTTCTGCTGGTCCCGTGATGTTGACCAGGCTACAGTGAGAGAGGCCTGGAAAGGGAGAGAGAACCTTCTTGTAAATCCTCAAATTCTTCAATACAAGCCTCAGAATTTAAAGCTGAGTTTAAGAAGGGCTGAATCGTCCCTGACAATAAACAATGTGGTAGGTAGAGTCAACATCTGGCTCTATTCCTCGAGGCGGCCCCTTTCCTCCTGCCTTCCCTCTCCATTCTTTTCCTTCCTGTCATTTCCTCTGTGCCCCCCTTGTAGTTTTTCGTGCCTTTGGTCAAATGGAAATTCATGAAATGTGTCCATTTTCACTTGGATAATTCTCCTAATGCTTGTATTGCAATGCATGGTCTTAAATTTTTATAATGGTGAGTTCCCAATGGGCACTTATTGATTGAGAACATCCAAATCTCTGGAATAATGGAATACATGGAAACAGTTCTTGAAGTCCCTTTAGCTTTCGTTTCAACATAAATTATTACCAAACTTTAGTTAGCAACATGTAACATGTTCTTTCCCCAGGTAGAATTGGTCTCTCTCCTTCTCTGTCCTCAATATACTTTGAATTAGGTTTGGTTGTACTGACCCCATATTAGAAAGGAATGAGAAGGTATAGCTGAGATGGCTTTTAAACTTGCTTCACTGTGAGGGTCTCACCTTGGGACTCAGTAGCCCACAATCCAGTGAGCACACCATTGATACCGAGTATTTTCTCTATATAACATGACCAGGAAATAGTCAAATGTAGAAACAAGTTGAATGCAGAACAGGCTAGAGGCAAGAGTCAAATGAGGTCTGATAAGCCCAGGAGGAAGAACAACTGACAGACAGCTTTTCCAGCAAGTAATTTAAGAATACAGTTCCAAGGAAGCAGAACTGCACATTGACATTTTTCAAAAACTAAGGGGCAAGACCAGAGAGGGTGTCTTTACCAGGAGTCTTTAAAGGGTCCTTGAAATTCTGTGTGACATGACCTTCTTTGGATGATTCCATTTAAGAGAAATCTTTCTAAAGTATTTCTAACTTTAAAATGCTTTTAAAAGACCAACTGCTCGTTGTCCCCGTGGAAAGGGTGTTATAATCTCCTTAAATACAATTTAGGTCCTCTTGCCCGGAGCCTTTTAATTTTAAAGAGCACCTCTGCATACCCTTGGATTATGATACCTGTCTCTCCCCGTTCTCCTCTTTTTCCTTTTCCTTCTCTCTGGTCCCCAACTTGAAATATAGAGGCTGATATTGTCACTCAGAACCCCCAAGCACACTGGGCTGCTTATAGTAGCCTACTGCACCCGTCTTGGGTGCCTTCCACAGGGAGAAACCAGCTCCTCTCAGTTTTAACATGGCTTGTAGCCAAGACGAGAGAGAAGATATCTAGACTCCCCCTTCTGTGTTGGTGTCAGCTGCTGCAATAAAAAGCTGTTTGGGTAACTTCAGAGTGAGAGGAAAGACCTCGTCCCAGGAAGCAAAAGTCACATGGGCACTAGGGAGACCCTTTGAACCCAGCAAAGTAAAGATTGACAGCTAGCCTTGAAGGAAGGCCTTCCTTTGCCTGGAAAGGGTTGACAGGTCTCTCCCAGCCGGGCTGCCTTCTGCACATGTTCTGACGCGGCTCTTTTCCCTTCCCCACAGGCAATGTGAAGCATTCATCCAGCCAACCAACACTTCCTGGATTTCACTATTGCCCTTTTCTGCAGATGCCAACCCAAGTCCCATGCAACCCAAGCTCCCTGGCACCTTGACACATGCTGTTGGGCGCTGACTGTGTGTTCTACTGAGGGAGGAAAACACTGACTATCCAAAGAGAGAGGATATTTTGTTTTATAATAGCCCTATTTTATTATTTTCTTCTCCCCTTTCTATGCAACTGTAAATTAATGAACAGAGAGGTATTTGGAGATGGAAATACATTTGTCACTGATTTGTATAATGTATACAGTATTGGGCAAGTGGGTGGGGGCTTTCTAATATGACAGTGTCTTTTTAATAACCATGAGAAAAATGCATAAGAATTTAGACCACTTCACAATTTTACATTCCTTTTGCTGTTCATATTAACCTTGTACAATAACTTCATTTGTTTCTTTGACTCTTACCATTATATTTTGGTTATTTATTCACCAGCCACATGACCAAATAGATTCTGAGTATTTGTTTCATGATTTGGCCAAAATAATAACTTCATATATTTGAATCAAGCATTTTACATATATGGATGAAACAACGGCTCTGAACATAGTTTTTTAAGTTTATTCAACATCATATATGTACTTCTTTAATGACCACTTGACAATCACAAACAGCCCTGTGAACCTAATGGCATGTCTATTGGGATTTTTTTCCGCTGGTTTTTATTCCTTTCTTGTAAGTAGGTCTTGAATTCCTTATTTATTTCATATTGCAATCTAGGTGATAGAAAAGACTGCATTGTGGCAATCTCAAGAAATCATTTTACCAAAGGCTGACCATTTGAGCATGTTTTTATTTTGGCATAGGACCACTTGGTACCTACTTTATTTAGTCTTTTGGTCATGAAATACAGAGCAGATTTTTATCCCTTGTGATATCAGACACATCATTATCTTTAGTTCCTTTTGAAATTAATATTATTGTACTGTTTTGTATTTCCAAGTCCTTTGTAATCTTTGAATCTCCTAGTTGTTTGCTTTCTGGATTCAGACATAACTTTCATGCACGTTTCATTTCTGGGAAAATGGACCACAGTCTCATTACCCCTCACTTGATCAGCACATTTGGAAAGGATGTTTATCAAAAACCCATATCACTGCTTCTTCTGAAGAATGGATGAATGTGTAGATGATTGCATCCCTGCCTCTACTTGTGAGCATATGCAATGAAGAACTTGGGTCTTTTTTTTTTTACTTAATGTTTAATTAGTTACCAACTGTAGAGAGACCAAAAACAAAAGTGAAGATAATGTGTGTTGATTTAAACATATGTGCTTTTAAGGCATCAGGACATTTTAACTTTGGATACTCTTTCACTGGGATTTGGCCAGAAGGAGGCTTAAAGTTAGAGATTGCTATTCTTTTAGGATTGGTTGGGCGGGTTGTGGGGCAAGGGTATCTATTTGCAGCATAGATATTTTGAGAAGAAGAAAATTGTTTTATATAAGAGGAAAGCCATGATCACCTTTCTACCTCAGAGCCATCTTCCTCCATCGTGTTGGACATAGCTTTATGACTACAGTCTGCAAAGCCTAGGGCTTTCATCAGGCCATTTCATACCCAAGAAAGCACCTATTTAAGCAACAGCAGCAACAATATTCCCTAAACTCAGAACTCCAAGCTGTAGATGGGGTGTCTTCCTTGTTCTTAAGTTGAGAAGTCATGTGTTAATTTTTTTTCTGCCTGTATTTGTACGCAAAATGTTCTCTATCTGCTATTACTGAGAAGCTACAAGAAACACTACACTGTAACCTTCTGAGGAATTATAAAAGGAGAAATATTGCAGTAACAACAGTGGAAAATAAGCATCTTGTTCTCTTGAAACATGTGGTGAAGAACTAATCATAGACTGTCATTTAATCTGGTTACATGTTGTATTTTTCATCCCAAATAAAAGTAATTTTAACACAAAATGACTGATATTCCTAAGCTGTGTTCGCAAATAGTCTGATCTTTGAATGTGTATTGATGCAAGTAAACTGTACAGAGAGACTAGATCCTGATAAATCTACATATTTTCTGGCAATTTCTCTCATATACACAATCTAGTCTCTCCTTTCTGCACTCTTTTTCTCTTTCTCATGCATATGACTATGTAATTTCTTTATAGATCAAAATCTTACTGATAAGAAAGAATAGTTGTTACAATGTTTATATAAAACCCTCTTAAATCTCTCCCTCCTTAATGCTCTAAGTTATAATCAAAGCTTTTTGAACCTTAAACAAAAAGGAATAGAGGACCAGGCTTGGTGACACACACCTTTAATCCTAGCACTGGGGAGGCTGTAGTAGGAGGATCCAGTGAGTCCAAGGCCAGCCTGGAGCTACAGAATGAGGTCCAGGTCAGCCTGGGCTACAGGGAGACCCTAGCTTGAAAAAGACCAAAAACAAAAAAGAAACAAACCTTGAAGTAGCAAAACCAGCCCAGATATATAATTTATTAAAAAAGAAAACTAATATATTATAACCAACTAACGTTTTAAACATCTTTTCTACTATGAAGTATTATTCACATTAATACTTCCTAAGGAAACAATTGGTTTCTAGCAACTTACTGAATAGGTAGTTGAAAATGGAAGAGAGAACAAATAGAAAATTTATTTTATACTGACCCTTCTGCTTGTTATATGCTGTAGCCCGCGTAGTCGTCTCGCCAGCAAGAACACACGCGGGCACCAGGATCCTTCTGCAGCAAGCGTTTATTGTAGTTAACAGATGAAAAGAGGAAGACCCAGAGCCCCGAAATGGCGCCGCTTATATAGCCCCTAGGCGGCGTGTACTCTGCTGATTGGCTGCACGCTCATATGACGCTCATATGACGCTCATATGCCCGGGCTGGGCAGTGACTTGGCGCGCTTTTGCCACTTGCACATGCGCTATTCTACTTGTTCACCAGGGCCGAGGCCGGATGTCAGCGCCATCTAGTAATGGCGGTCACCTCTCGGCTCTCTACATCTCCCCCTGTTTGTTTTAATAAGATGACAACTGTCTCATAGCCCAACCAGCGCAGCACCAAACAACCCTATGCTCAATCAAGCAAATTCCTTTCTTGGGGAATAAGCGATCAAGAGCTCACTCCCTCACCTTATCAGGTGTAATGGAGACAAGTCCTCTGAGTGCAAAGGCCAAGGGAGAGACAAAAAGGGGAGTTAACACCCATCCCTGTGTAATGGAATATTGTTCCTGGGGGTGCAAGGGCTGTCAATCTCATATTTTGGTGCTGCAGCCACTTAGGCAAGGGCTGATTAGACTTAGATCTCTCATCGACTCAGTGCAATGGGCTAAACCCCTGAGGTGCATCGACTGAGGGTCTCAGTCTAATTAATTCTTAACCAAATTTCAGGAGATGATCCCTGTTCCATAGCCACAAGTGTTTGCGCAATAATGACCTTGTCACGTTGCTGTTGAGCTCTGAGCTTGCAGAACAACCAAAGCAGGAACACTAAGCCACAACATAGGGCTGCACCAAACAGCGCCACTTCCACCCACTCCTTAAAGAAAGAGAAGGCTGAAGAAATCCAGGATGTCAGGCCCACAGCTAGGGAGGGGTCAACTCTAGTAGAATAGGGTCTTCATAATGGATCTTGTCCACTTCTTCGGCTCCCGCACAGGATCTCGATGATTTGTCAGGTATCACAAGTCTACGTGTTAGGCGTTTTGGTAGCCAGAATGGATTGTCTTCTTCCTTAGTCCTGCAGTTCTGAATCCTTTCCCGTGAATGGGGGGTCTCCTCGGCGCCGGCGATGACAGGCACCCGGCGTCCCGGGTTTCGGCACCAGTTGTAGCCCGCGTAGTCGTCTCGCCAGCAAGAACACACGCGGGCACCAGGATCCTTCTGCAGCAAGCGTTTATTGTAGTTAACAGATGAAAAGAGGAAGACCCAGAGCCCCGAAATGGCGCCGCTTATATAGCCCCTAGGCGGCGTGTACTCTGCTGATTGGCTACACGCTCATATGACGCTCATATGACGCTCATATGCCCGGGCTGGGCAGTGACTTGGCGCGCTTTTGCCACTTGCACATGCGCTATTCTACTTGTTCACCAGGGCCGAGGCCAGATGTCAGCGCCATCTAGTAATGGCGGTCACCTCTCGGCTCTCTACAATATGCCATGAAAATTATCTCTATATTTTAAAGAGAATAAAATTTTCTTGTATATCCTCCCTCAGCATGTTAACTGTTTAAGCAAACCAGCTCTTCCAGATGTCTCTCCTCTTATTAGTCTAGAGCTTAATGATAATACACTAAAATACCACTAACACAACTCCTTAAACCTGTATGGAGGACCCCAAACTCCACTGACATAGGATGTCAACTTGAATGAGCCTGCTGTGGAGGCCAGGAGACAGTCACAATCACCATGTGTCTAGGACCAGTGGCACCAGGTATCTGTCACACAAAAATGCCTCATGGACATCATGAAGCCTCACTAACATCAGTGTAGCTCATGGGATGTGGAGCTAAGCCCAACACAGAAGGACTCCTGTGATTTCAGGGGGACCTTCACCGTAGGAGTGATGGGCGATGATGGCTGGTTTGCTCCCTCTCGAGAGCTGACTAGCTATTGATTGACAGCAGATGGTGAGCCTAGAGGGACTAGAGAAATTCAGTCACTAGCAAGCTCACCTGGTTCTCATGAAGAGGCAGAAGTGTGGAAGGTTTTGCTAAAAATCTGTTGGATAAGAACATTACAAGGCTAAGAATGAAGAATGGAATGCTCTCACTGGAAAAGAAAAACTGTGAAGTCACAGGATAAAGCTTACATAGAGGGTAATGAATCAGGGCCATTAGCATTTCATCATGTAAGATTTAAGGGAGCCAAAGTAGGGGGCTTAGGGTCCAGTACTGCAGTGTCTACTTTCCTGAGCATCTCATCCATCCAGTGGGATGGAATGGGAAGTAAGCGGTCCCTTTACTTTTTTTTTTTTTTTTTGACTGATCATTTTCTTGTCTTTTTCTTTTTTTTCAAAGACATGGTTACAATAGGTTCAACCCTTGCTCATTTGAGTGTACTAGATAACACATTTTCATTTTGTACTTTGTTAAAATATATTCTTTCTTTTTTCCTGAACATATTCTTTCTTTTTTTTCTAACATTTTTTTAAAATCAAGATATATTAAGTCTAAACTAAGAATCCAGTTTTGGTGGGAGGAGGAAACAAAATAAACAAAAATAGGAAAACTGGTCAAGTGTGTGTCCAAAATCTTAAGAGAAGAAAACCTCAGGAGTAAAAGTAACACTAAGAAGTGGGGGTGGGGTTGGGGAGACTGGCCAGGTGAAAGAATGGAGTAAAAATGTTATTCAAAATTTAGAGCATTCAAACTAAATGAAAGATTTTAGCTAGAGGAATAATATACCGGAACCTGTGTGTGGTGGTGCAACCTTTAATCCCAGCACTTGAGAGGCCAAGGTAGGAAAATTGCACTGAGTTCAAGGCCAGCCAGGGCTTCAGAGTTCCAGGTCAGTCTGGGCTAGAGTGAGACTGTGCTTCTAAAAACAAAAAAGATTAAGAGTAATATATAAGAGACTCGTTCCCTTTACCACACATGATGTGTCCTTAGGAATCACAAGCACTTGTCTAGGAAAAAGAAATTTATTTGCACTTTGCATAAACTTTCAGACTGGTACTAATCTCTCATCTTGGAGACCTTCACATTATGACATTTTTAGAGAATTTGCACTCCTCCACACATATTCTTGATTTCAGATATTCTTTTATAGACAGCTTGTTTGTTTGTACCATTTTGAATTTTGTATGTAGGTTATTTGGAGGAACAAACTGACAGCTTGCCCTCAGCCTAGCTCTGTTCTCGGTCCAGAAGTCACAAATATTGGATTTTTAATTGTATTTGTCAAGCTTCTCCAAGAAGCAAAATCAGAAGTATATATACAGAAAGAATTTTTTTAAAGAAATAGTTTGAAAGATTGGCTCTCCCAACAATGAATTTGAAAAATCCTACTACCTACTCCCTGCAAGCTGGAAGCCTGGCAGGGTGGTTCAGGCCCCTACCCAAAGGCCCAAGAACCAAGGGGGCAATGGTGTATAACCTAGTCTGAGTACAAAGCCTGGAGAAGTGAATGTACCATTATCCAAAAGCCACAGACAAAGGATTTCCTAGCACACACAGAAAGACCAAATGCACTTCTCTCTCTCTCTCTCTCTCTCTCTCTTTCTCTCTCTCTCTCTCTTTCTCTCTCTCTCTCTCCCTGTTTTTTTTTTTTTTTTCCAAGGTAGGATCTTGCTCTAGTCTAGGCTTACCTGGAATGCACTATGTAGTCTCAGGCTGGCCTAGAACTCTCAGCAATCCTCATACCTCATACCTCTACCTCTGCCTCTAAGATTAAAGGCATGCACCACCATGCCTTGTGCACCCTGATGTCTTGTGTTCTGTCCTATCTTTCCATGAACTGGTTAGCCCTTACACAACTCTGTAAAGTTACTGTCTTTATTCATCTACCAATTCAAGTGTTAATGTTTTCCAGATACATCCTCACACACACCCAGAAATCATATTTTACCAAGCTGTGTGGATATCCCTTAATCCAGTCACATTGTCACGTGGAATTAATCATCACAGTAATTAAATGGGATGAAGTTCCATATCACCATGTGATATCATGACAATTAGTTCCTGATTCTACTTTGTGGAGACCATTTTTCAGCAATATGAAAATAATTGATTTTTAAATCTTTACTGCAAGTCAACTATTTTTAATTTAGATAAAATGTCACTATAACTATTGGCAAGAATTAAATCCTTTGAATATAGATCAGGCTGAATTTGAGCTAATCCTCTGAATCATATGAGCTTTATTTTTTATTTGCAAGCAGAGAGAGAGAGAGAGAGAGAATGGGCATGCCAGGGTCTCCAGCTGCTGCAAATAAACTCCAGATGCATGCACCACTGCAACTGGTTTTACACGGGTACTGGAGAACTGAAATTGGGTTATTAAGTTTCACAGCCAAGTACCTTAACCACTAAGTCATCTCTCCAGGCCCACGTGAGCCTTGTTGGCCCTGTGGGAAGCCATGGATGGGTACACGTGATGCTTACAGCTGGGGTACATACCCGTCCCACACAGTCAGCAAGTGCACTGCCTCATCTTCCCAACTCTATTCCCATCATCAGCTTATCCTGCCATTGATGTTCAAGACACTGGTTATCACAAACAAAATGTGTGCTGGGCATTGTATCCACAGACGGTCAGTGAGGATGGAATTCAAGAGGTCAGGAGTTGTAGTCGTTACCTTCCTGTTGCTGGGACAAAACACCTGGCCAGGAGCAGTTTATGGAAGGAAAGGGTTTATTTCTGGCTTACAGTTTTGAGGGGAAGTTTCACTGTGGCGGGGATGGCATGGTAAGAGCAGGTGTTACATATTGTCACATGATCATGGAGGAAGCAGCAAGAAAGCTATAAAATCCCAGGTCATATCCCAGTGACACACCTCTTCCAGCAAGGCTCCACCAGCTGGTATTTAACTGAGGCTTAATCACAGACACTTGAGTCTAAGGGGGGCATTTTACATTCAAACCACCACTGGAATCTTATGATCAACATTCTGTCTTGGTCTTGGCTTGAAATTTAGTGGCTGTTACTTTTTTTTTTTGAGAACAAAATATTACCGTTTAAATTGATAATAGCAGAGCAGGCCCTCAAAGTGTTACTAATCCAGCAGGCAAATTCAGTGCTAAGCAAGGGATTTCTAGAAGGGTAATGGAAGCTGGAGGAAGATTAGCAGGCTTCTGAAAGAACACAGATAAGCCCTACACACCCACAAAGAAGTGTTTCTAAACACAGGGATAGCACTCAAGAAAAATATGCATGGAGTGAGCCACCACCTGTGGAAACATGTCCTAACAACTGGTGTGCAATTGTGATGGCAGAGTACTAAAGACACCATAGTGACCACTGAACATGCCGTGCTCGCGGCAGCATTTCCCCAATCAAAAGGTTCCCTGGTTAAATAATTCTGAGACTCTCTGCTATGTTCTAATGCACTTTGGAGATTCACAATATCCATGAGCATATTGAAAGGTTTGAGAAGTCTGAAGATAGGCCATCCGCCTTAATGCATACCACTCTGTTTCTAAAGCAATGAACCACAGAACCATTTTCTATCTTACCTGCTAGGATCCTGCTGTATGCATTTTGGATGCTGAGTGATTGTCTTGTATTCTAGTGTGGAAAATACATATTTAAGATAGCAATACATCAAGTCTACAAAAACGACCAATGAGTAGTAAAACAATTGCCAATGTTAATTTTGGATTTTAAAAAGGAAAGGTTTGTAGTTTGGTAACCAATATATCCTTATTCTTTAAAGGATGTTAAGCATGAGAAAGTATCAATGAAAAGGAGAATGATACTTTTCTCTCAGCTTAGTTTTGAATTTAGTTCAGCACATTATTGTTTTTAGAAAAGAATAATGTATATTCCTAAAATCCATGTCTTTAAGATGGGCCATTCAAAGCAGTCAGGGTTGAATTATACTTAATTAAGAAAAAAAAAGGGGGGGGGCTGGAGAGATGGCTTAGCGGCTAAGCGCTTGCCTGTGAAGCCTAAGGACCCCAGTTTGAGGCTCGATTCCCCAGGACCCACGTTAGCCAGATGCACAAGGGGGCACAAGCATCTGGAGTTCATTTGCAGTGGCTGGAGGCCCTGGCGTGCCATTCTCCCTCTCTCTCTCTTTCTCTGTCTCTTTCTCTCTCTGTCTGTCGCTCTCAAATAAATAAATAAAAATAAACAAAAAAATTTAAAAAAGAAAAAACCAACAAGAAGCAAGAATGGCTACTGGGGCATCCACCAACTGTTTCATGAGACCTCACTTTTTGTTTGTTTCTTTGCTTGACTAGCAACAGAATACCTGGCAAAGGTTTCAGGCCTGTAACCTAACACTTGTGAGGTGGAAGCAGGAAGATCAGTTCAAGGTCACCCTTGGCTATACAAGACTGAGAACAGCCTGGGACTGTCTCAGAATAAAAGAAATACAAAGATAAATAAAAAGGAAAGGAGATTTGTTGAGATAGTTCAGTGGATAAGGCACTTTCCTGCAAAGCCTAATGTCTCAGGTTCAATTCCACAGTACCCATGTAAAGCCAGATGCACAAGGTGGTGCATGCATCTGTAGTTTGTTTATAGTGGCTAGAGACCTGGGTGTACCCATGTTCTCTTTCTCTTTCTCTCTCTCTCTCTCTCTCTCTCTGCTTGCAAATAAATAGAATATTTTTAATAGAAAGAAATGAGGAAGAAGGTGGGGGAGGGAAGAAGGAAAGAGAGAGAGAGAATTTAAGAATATTCTAGGATTTTGCTAAAACTGACCAGTACATTATCCAATCTACTATTTAGTGGATTTACAACTATCATTTGTTTTCTCTCCTCCAAAAGCCAGTTTTGAGGACCTGGTTGTTCTGCACATGGATAAAGCCCATTTCTTTTAAAAAGTAGTACTGTGCTCTAAAAGATCCCAACTTATTTGAAATCTGTATGTCTACTGTAGTGCCCTGGGCAGCTAGGCACTGGTTACTTACTCATTCCTCACGTTCTATGGGCAAGAAAGAGGAGTCAGAGAGCACAGCCATTGAATTATGAACTGATGCTCCCAAGATTAATTAGGTTCAGTCCTCTGGTTTTATCACACAGAGATCTGGGAGCTCCTGAACCACAGCACTTAAGAGAAACCCATGAGGAACTAACCAGTGTCAGAGTATACTTACTGCTCTGATTGGCCTGGCCTTAAAGGCTAACTACATAGTGAAATGGCTTCACCTTAACCAGTGTAGGTGTTAGAACAGTACACTGTGCTCCCAGCTCCCTCTGCTCAGCATCTCTTGAAGTCGGATTGAGCTGTCCTGGGACTTACAGAATATGACTTCTGTGGGCAGGCCATCCATAGACATCTACCCCATATGCCTGCTTGTTCCCCAAATTATTATTCAAGTGATAGGATAACACTGAGTTGATCTCCTAGAACTGTAAATGAGACGGCCACAAGGCAGAGTGGTTATATCATCTCAGAAGGTAACGGTCCCAGTGAAGATCTCAGAAGAGACATGATCTATTGAGTTCTGATCTACAGGCATAGCAGGGTGAGGAGTCTGAGGTGAGGGTCTCATAGACTCTTCAGAAATGTTACTGCTTCCTGTCATGTGCTCAATGAACGCATTTTTATTTATTTATTTTTTAATTGACAACATCTATGATTATAAACAGTATCCCATGGTAATACCCTCCCTCCCCCCACTTTCCCCTTTGAAACTCTACTCTCCATCATATCCCCTCCCCCTCTCAGTCACTCTCTTTTATTCTGATGTCATGATCTTTTCCTCCTACTATGATGGTCTTGTGTAGGTAGTGTCAGGCACTGTGAGGTCATGGATATCCAGGCCATGTTGTGTCTGGGGGGAGCATTTTGATGTCCATATAATAATGTTTTTAAAGGGTTCTGAAATGCACTTATAGTAGAGTCCTGGTCATGAAGTCAGAGAGCTGGCCGGTGAAGACGTGCTGCGGAGACAGTGGCTCTGTGCGGCGCTGACTGTCCGTGTGGATGTGGGTGCTTTGGGTCCTTAGCTTCTTCAGCCACAGCCAGTGGGTAGATCACTAACACCAGAAGCACGATCAAACCACATCTTCACCACAATTTGGGCAAGTGTCATGTTTTGACGTTGACATTTCAATTGCTGTCTGGTTTCCCCATTCTTCATACTAGATGATCATCTGGTGTGTCATGAGTTGGGACAGTGGCTATATTCCATAATAAGACCCTAAAGTCTCAAGAGTCACATACTACTACCTAGACTGGTACCAATGAAAGGATCCGGTTAGAGTGTGCAGCCTGCTTCTCACCAAGGGACCACCTAAACTAACCCAGGGAAATAGATATGGGGTTGGAATGAATTACAGACGATGTAGCTAAGCGAAAGCCTTTCCATTAATGATTCTCTTTAATCTTGGATCTCATCAACAATATTATAAATAGCAAAATGGTCTGGAGAAATATGACCAAATATTGTTCTCCTAGGACAGCACCCATTCCCAGTTCTCCTAAAAGTATAGTTTTGTTCTAAAGCAGCTCCGATCTGAACCTCCGTTCATCCAATTTGATGGACCTCTCCGGCCAGAATTTCTACAGCATTGGGAATGTCATTGAACTCCCTTGCTAAGATAAGATATACTGTATGTATGACTCCTCCAACTTTTCAGGCTCCTAGTAAAGTTTAAGTAACAAATATTAAGGAGAGCAGAAGTAATTGAGGACTACATTTGATAGTAGGGTTCCCAAACCCTAGTTCAATTTTTACTCTTCTTGAAATACTTTATGATGATCTCTTTATCCAAGAAAGAAAGGTAGCCAAACTCCATTCATTATGTTGGGGATTTTACTGAATGTGAGGGAGAAATCTCCCACTTTTAGATAGTTAGCTTAGAAATCATATGATTGGGCTGGGGAGCTGGCTTCATGGTTACAGGTACTTGCTTGCAAAGCCTAATGGCCCAGATTCAATTCCTTAATACCTACATAAAGGCAGAGGCACAGTGGTACATGCATCTGGAGTTTGTTTGCAGTGGCAGGAGGCTCTGTTGCACCTATTCTCTCTCTCTCTCACAAACAATAAAAACACATTTTAAAAAGAAGTTGTATGGTTAACTGAGGACTGGCTGAGGCTCTGGGAGTCCATGCAGGAACGAGTTCAGCCAGGAAAGTTGTGGCCAAGGCAGTTGTGAATGACTGCTTCTCAGTGGCCAGCTTACTGGTCAGCTCGCCTTTCTCATTACTGAGAAATTTTCAATAGGCCATCAGTCTAGGGCACTTTCACTTATAGATAGAGACAGTCCCAAAATATTTAGCCCCCTAAATTCATCCCTCAGTTCAGTTTCCCAATTTTGGGGCTCCTGTGCATGTCAATGGATGCTTTCCTGCTTGTCATAAAAGTCTGCTGATTCTGCCGTTACTGAGTATCAGAATCCTATTTAATAAAGTGTTTTATATGCACTCCTCCCACTGACATTGGGAATTGTCTTGTGGTCCGGGAACAGTAATTTATTATTGCTCTTTGGTAAGAATTCATTCAAGGAGAGCTCGCTGAAATCTAGAGAGCTTACCCCACCCCACTGCAAAAGTGAGCATGTTCACCAATATAACAGGTCCCTGTCCAGAAAATAGAAAAACAGAGTACTCATGGGAAGACTCTCATTTGATATTTCATTTTTGCCAAAATAAAACAAAACAAAAATCCCTCTGGTACCATGCTGGGCAATTGTGTCCCATTTTTGTCCCACTCATCAAGCTAATTATGGCCCCAGATGACATTTGTAGGACTGAAATCATGAAGTAGATCTATAGCAAATGAGAAGCAGTTTGTTTTGTGCGAGAGAGCTGTGAATGTGAGACATCCTCCAAATATAAGCCCTCTGATCTGAAGTTCTCTATGAAAGTTCAAGAAACATGGGGGTCGCTGAACATCATCTCCATAACAGCAGGAACCAACTTAACAAGGCATGAGGTGACAAAGTTTTGAGACGCCTTTTAGTCTGTCCTGCTGCGGACAGGCCTAATTATTGCATTCTCTCCATTGTCTCTCAGTTAGTGATCTGAGAATCTGGAGAGACCAGCACTGTGAAGAGAGAAACACACTTCCTCAGGACAAGCCATGTTCTACATTACACTAAACTTTGACAGAACGGGAACTCGTCTTTACAAACCTTGTGTCCTTTCTGAGCTAAAGCAGGGAGTGTAGAAGTGTGGAATCAACCTAGGAGCTCACCTGGTCTTTGGAAGACATCAAGAAGTCGTCCACAATGGGTAAAAATAAAATAGATTCACAGGAAAACTTGAGGTCCTGGAGGGGTTTGGGGTTTGACTGAGGACTTGTGACAAGTAGGAGTGTTAGTGTTCATTTTTCTAGGAAAAAACAACAACATAAATTGAGTTGGCTATTCTGATCTAAAGGATTACTAAAATAAGCAGTACACAGATTGCTGCTGTAAAACTGTAAACTGAGGAACCACCTGAAAGAAAAAAAGAGATACTTGAATTTGATACTACAAAGCAGACAATAGCTATCCTAGTGTGTTAAAAATAGATATCATCTATCTATTTATCCATCTATCTTATCTATCATCTATCATCTATCATCTATCATCTATCTATCTATCTATCTATCTATCTATCTATCTATCTATCTATCTATAATTTATCTATTTAAAGTGTCCTTCTGTAAGGAATGGTATATGATATGACCAGAAATTTCAGCCCCTCTTTAACCTGTGGTTGAGGGCATTATACAAGTGTGAGTCAAGATTGAGGCAGAATAATCTTAACTTTAACAGCACGTTAGGCACTTTTTCATTGCTGTGACAAACTCCTAAAAGAAACAGTTGAAAAGGAAGAAGGATTTATTTCAAGCTGAATTACTGAGCTCTTAGGCCATGGCCAGCCTTTTATTGCTGTGGACTGTGGCACAATATCATGGCGGCAGGAGTACGCGGCAGGAGGCTGTTCACATCCTGGTAGTTTGAAAGCAGAGAGGACGTCAAAAGATCTGAGGACCTGAGGTTCCCTTCAAAGGTTTGCTCCTAGTGACCCACTTCCTCCAACCTGGCTCAGCCTCCTAGCTTTCATTACTTCCCAGTAACTCCATCAAATGAGGACTCCCATCAGTGGATCAGTCCATTGATGAAGTCAGATGCTTATCCAATCACTGTTCAAATCATTGTGGAAAGATTTGGGACCAAACCTTCAACACCTGAGCCTTTTGGGGAAGACCCTTCATATTCAAATGATAGCAGACAGGTCCATACTTCCCAAATGCAACCTGTATTAATTGCATATTTACCCACAGACATCTGGTACCTCTTTGAGATCTGCAGTGCACACGTGATTAAGATATGTATTGCTAGGGCTGGAGAGATGGCTTAGCAGTTAAGGCGTTTGCCTGCAAAGCCAAAGGACCTTGGTTTGATCCCCCAGAACCCACATAAGCCAGGTGCACAAGGTGGCACATGCATCTGGAGTTCATTTGCAGTGATTGGAGGCCCTGGCTCACCCATTTTCTCTCTCTCTCTCTGCATCTTAAAAAAAAAAAAAAAAAAAGATAAGCATTGCAAAGTCCATGTCCAAATTAACCATGCCATTATTATGGGAATGGAGGCCCTCAGGGGTTTCAAGAAAAACACTGTTAGGAGACTGCTTAATCTAGCAATTCAATTTGCAGGGTAAATAACTCCTCAGGTCATTATCAGGTGTGTGTGTGTGTGTTGTGTGTTCATTAAGGAAGCAAACAAGTGTCTTGGTTGAAGATCCAAGGCTGTCTGCTCTAGCCTGAGATACAAGGAATGTTTAAGCACTATTAGAGACAGTCAACCAGTGTGCTTGTTTCCTTCCAGAGTGAGGCCTTGCAGCAGAGACAGCATCTCAGTTTGATGTGCAGCACATGTATTAATTTTCAAAAATTACATTGTTTCCATTTAATCTTTAGAGGGATTTTCCCCTGTGAATGTATGAGTGGAAAGAGAAATTAGGTGCTTGATTTCCCTGCAGAATATTCAGTGATCTCTTGGTTTTTTTTCCCCTACAGACTTTTGGCTAAAACAAGACAATTGTTTTCCAATGCCTTTCTATTTAAAGTTAGTGACTCACATCTTTATCAAAAGGCTCTCTTTCTCCCATATACAATAACCATGAAGAGAGTATCTCTGTGCTTTGTTTGTTTTTAATTCGGTAAAGTGACTCATTTAACCTGAGTGTTATTCTGTTCTTGTTCTAAGGTTTCTGTGAAATGTTCAGCAAGGAAATGAAGGCTTGTTCAATGTACTATTTTCCATCCTCAATTTTGCTTTCCTATCAAACCCTGGATTGCTAATTTAAGACTAGAAAGTGAGGTGCCCGGAGAGAAACAACCTTCCTTTTAACACTTCTCAATTCTCAGATGGGGCTTCGGTTTCAAAAGGCTGATTAACAAAAGCAAGTTAAGGGCTGAAGAGATAGCTTAGCAGTTAAAGCACTTGCCTGTGGAAGCCTAAGAGCCCATGTTTGACTCTCCAGATCCCAGGTAAGCCAGACGCATCAGGTGACCCATGCACAACATCACACCTGCGCACAAGGTGGCACATGTGTCTGGATTTCAGTTGCAGTGGCTGGAGGCTCTGGCATGCTGATTCTCTCTCTCTCTTGCTCTCTCATAAAAAAAAGCAAATTGATGTTAACTTGCATATATAGTACATGTGTATAATGTATACTGAAGAAAATGGTGATACAGTAACAGGTGACTAAGTTTGTGCTTAAAATCAACTTAAATGTGTATGTGCATGTGTGCATGTGTGTGTGTGTGTGTGTGTGTGTGTGTGTGTGTGTGTATGTAGTAAGACAGGAAAAGTAAAGTAAAAGAAAAGTAAGATTTATTATACAGATTGAAGTCTGCACTTTTTCATTAATGAGTATCGCTTATAATTTAGTCATATTGTTTTGCCCCCAAGATAGATATAAGAGCCTAGTACGTTCTGGTGGGAGTCTATGGATAGTGCCCCAGACAGTGGTCAGCGTCCCCCCCAACTTTCCTAAAACTCTTTAGATGCCTATGCAATTAGAGCTCTCTGGGGGTTACTCTGAAAATTTCTCCATTCTGATTTTAGTTTCTGAGACATGATTTTTTTTTTTAAATATATACAGCCTGGCCTTGAACTCATTATGTATCCCAGGTTAGCTATGAACTCTCAACAAGCTTCTGGCCTCGACTTCCTCAGCATTGGGCATACAGGTAGACACCACCGTGCCTGGCTTCCATTCTGCCTTATGCTTCTAACCTTCTGTGTCTGAGTATCCAATAATGAGTTAATTAGTATCTATAAATCTAGAACTCCTGGTTTTTTGTTTCTAAAACAATTCTACATTTCTCTGTAATTTTTTTTTCTGTATTTTCTGTATTTTTTTTTTTTTTTTGCACAGCTCAAAAGATGAGGACTCAAAATCAAGCATAAGGAATTTTCCTTGATTTTACAGATGTTTAATATTTAAGGATAAATCGAGTTTGTGTTTTCTGGGAAGCCATAGGGAAGTGGAGTGTGTAGGGAGAAGTGGGAATAGCAGGACATGGGTTTGTAGACTGTGATGGAAATGGAGTCTCGGGGTAAAGACTGTTAGGTTCATCTTGTGCTTCTTAATAAGAGCTCTAGGCCTCGTCTGGTGCCCCCGCCGCCTGCACCGCCGCCGCCGCTGCCTCGCCAGGACCGCCGCTGCCTCCTGCCCTGCCGCCACGGCCGACACTGCCCCCTTGGGACTGGCTCTATGATTAGGCCACAATCTTCAATGAGTAGACATATTCCTTTCTGTGGTGTTCTTGGTCACACATTTATGGAGTTTCTGAAGGGCAGTGGAGATTACTGCCAGGCACAGCACGACCTCTATGCAGACAAGTGAACTGTAGAGATCCATTACTACCCCACCAAGAAGCGCCTGTAAGAGTGGTTAGCCTGGACACAGCAGTGCTGAAGTGAGATCCACAGCTTTAACAAGAGCTCAGACCTGGATGGGGAAAACCTCAGGGCACTTCTTTGTATCGCCTCAGTATTACTGGATTGAAGAGTTGCTGCTTCTTGTTAGGAGGTTCATTTCATTTCCCATTTCTCTCAGCTCCATACTCAAAAGCATTGAGAAGTTCAAGTGGAGTATATTGAAGTAGACTTCAGTTTTTGTTTTTTTTTTTTTTTTGCTCCATTTCTGTATTATTTTTTTTAATTCTTTCATAACCCTATTGGGTGATTTTTGTTTTTTGGTTTTTTTAAAACTATATTAACATGGCTCGAACGAACCGCCCTGCTCCTGTGGAAGTCACATACAAGAACATGAGATTCCTTATTACTCACAATCCAACCAATGCAACCTTAAATAAATTTATAGAGGAACTTAAGAAGTATGGAGTGACCACAATAGTAAGAGTATGTGAAGCAACTTACGACACTGCTCTTGTGGAGAAAGAAGGCATTCGTGTTCTTGATTGGCCTTTGGATGATGCTGCACCACCTTCCAACCAGATTGCTGATGACTGGTTAAGTCTTGTAAAAGTCAAGTTTCGTGAAGAACCTGGTTGTTGTATTGCTCTGCGTTGTGTTGCAGGACTTGGGAGAGCCCCAGTGCTTGTTGCCCTGGCATTAATTCAAGGTGGTATGAAATCTAAAGATGCAGTACAATTCATAAGACAAAGGCGGCGTGGTGCTTTCAACAGCAAGCAACTTTTGTATTTGGAGAAGTATCGTCCTAAAATGCGGCTGCACTTCAAAGACTCCAATGGTCATAGAAACAACTGTTGTATCCAACAAAACTGGGGTGCCTGATGCTATTGCCTTGGATGGGGAACTTCAGACAAGACCTGTTTTGTCATACATAATTAGCCAACATTTTGGCTTGGTGAATAATTCTAGTGAAGTCCATAGGAGTGTTAACAGTTTTCCCAGGCTTTAAGCTTGACAGAATTGCAACCTTCTAAGTTTGCGTTATGATCAACTTATTTGGACACTTAGCAAAAGATTCTTGCTGGTCAGCATTTAAAATGTGATTATTGTTTGTACCAATTGACCTTTCCTAAAGTCATGTGGCCATGGGTGTCTTTAAGTGTTCCCTGGAGCAGAATCTTGTCAGTACATAAGACATGTAGGACAGTTAGTTGCCAAAGCGTTCAGCACAACACTTGTACATTTTTAGTGTCACACAGAACCAGTGTTCAGGAGCTAAGGACACTAGACCCTGGGTGGTTTATTCCTTCAGTCATTTCAAATGTAGGGTCCATATATATAGTTTTCTGCTCATTTTATGTTTACATTTCCCACATTCATACTAGTACACATAAGATTTGCTTAAGGGTTGTTTTTTTTTAACCTACTCTTTTTTGGTGATTATTTAATGTCATTCTGTCTTTTATGCTGTTATGGAAAACCTCCATTTTGAAAATCTGCATTGTTGAAGAAGCACATGTCTTTAATGTCTCCACACAAACAAAAAGTCTTATAGTTAATTTAATGTTTGCACTCTGAGGTGCACATGAACAGGGAGGGACTGAAGAAAGAATGGGAGAGAGGCTGTTCAATATCTCAGTCAGATGTTGCCTTTGTCTTGTATAGCAGAGAATGTGCTCTTTAATTTAGTAAATTTTACAAAGGTAGAGATGCTTTGTTGTAAAGAATTCTTAATCAAAATTTCTGAAATACTTAATTTTTTCCATACTTAACAAAAGTTCTTTACCAGCTTTTTTTTTGTTTGAATTATGATTTTCCTCTTTCCAAACTTGCAAAAAAGTGGGGCCTGCTAAGGAACTGAGCAGACATCTAATATTTTATATGCCTTTTGAGCTATGTAACTTAATAATTGGATACTTGATAATTTGTTTTATTATGTAATTGATAAAATGGTGACGTGTTTCAATGTGAGTTCAACGATGTATTTATACTGTCTAGGAATGTGTGGTTGTAGTTCTGTGGGAGAAATAACGTGTCAGTGTTCACCAGCTTGTAAAAACTTAGTGCAAGAGCTTAAACATCTAAATAAATAATGAAATGCATTTATCATTTTTTTAAAAAAAGAGTTCTACATTTTTCACACTGTCTATTTTTCTGATCCAGAATTTTCTTCAGTTGAATAGTAGTAGTTGAATATATGGCATTATGCGCCCTTTAATTGCAAGGTGCCTCTCGAATGAACCATTTTGATTGTATCGAAAGTTCTTCCAATGTGACCACTGTAATTCTAAGTGAATCTTGCTGAATTATTCCATTTAGAAGGTTGACCTCATGACACGAAGTTGTAGGGGAAAACAATTTCAGAAGTAGACAAGCGGGCCAAGGGGGAACACAGCCAGACATATATGTGACCAAGTCAAAGCCACGGTTTGTGTGACTGATGGTTCAAGCCCCCAGCCTGGAGGTCAAACCAATTCTCATCACAACCTTACCTGAGAAAACCTCTTATGTGAGATCATCCTCAGAACTGAACTTCCATGGACAAAGTAAGTCATGACGAATGGACATTCTCATGTAATTTGGGAAGCCATCTGGGATTAAGACTGTTCAAATAACTGCTAAAACCTGTTTGATAAAGAGTCCTGGGACCTATGCTGGACCATTTTATTAAAAAGAAATTATTTATTTACAAGCAGAGAGAGAGGGAGACAGAAGAGAGTCATAGAGAATGGGCATGCCAGGGCCTCCAGCCACTGCAAATGAATTCCAGATGCAGGAGCCATTTTGTGCATTTGGCTTTTATGTGGGTCCTGGGAAATCAAACTCAGGTTGTCAGGCTTTTCAGGGAAGTCCCTTAATCACTAAGCCCTGATGCATCATTTTTTGATGAACTTTCTGCTTATGTCTGCACTGAGTTAGTTTGCACGAAGAATAAAACCTTTTCAACTCTGATCAGATAACAAGGAGTTGTAGTTACCTTGATGTTGCTGGCACAAAGCACCTGAGCAAAAGCACCTTAAGAGAGGAAAGGGTTTATTTTGACTTATAGACTCCATGATGGCAGGGGAAAATGTGGCATGAGCTCACAGTGCCTGACACTACTTACACAAGCCCTACCATAATAGGAGGAAAAGATCGTGACATCAAAATAAAAGAGAGACTGATGGAGAGGGGGAGGGGATATGATGGAGAGTGGAGTTTCAAAGGGGAAAGTGGGGGGGGGAGGGAGGACATTACTATGGGCTATTGTTTACAATTATGGAAGTTGTCACTAAAAATAAATTAATTAATTAAAATGTGGCATGAGCAAAGGCTGGATGGATATCACCTCCTGGCTAACATCGGGTCAACAGCAGCAAGACAGTGTGCCACACAATGGCATGGGAGAGCTGGCTATAGCACCCATAAGCCTGCCCCCAAGAAGACACCCCCAGAAGGCTCCACTTCCCAAATCTCCACCAGTTGGAGAGCCAGCATTAAGAACACATGAGTTTATGGAGGACAACTGATTCAAACCACCGCACAAGGTGTTCCTAAGATGAATTTCTTCTTCCAAGGAGTTCAACTTGGGCTTAAAAGCCCCATCCCCTGAAAATTTTTGATGCAGCAGCAGAGAAGGCTTCCATATGTAAGAAGTTTCTCTGTGCTTAGGGGGCTTCCGAAGACCTGTCTTTGAAGAAAAGGGTCTTTAACCGTCTGGAATGATCTTAATTCCAAAGACTGGTTTGTGAAAACTAAAAACAAACAGGATGGAAAGTATTCTGTTGACAAAGCAAGCTGAAAAGGAAACAAGCTTGAAGGCTGTGATGCAGAGAGCAAGAGGGGCTACTTGTGACGGGTTCAAGTCTCCTGGGATGTGGGCTTCTCAATGTAGATGCTTTATTTGGATTGGGTAAGCATTGTGATAGGACAGATCAGGATTTGTGGGCACAACAAGAAAAGCATTGTGAGGCAAACACTCAAGTCTCTGAGAGGTGAGCAGATGCCCGACGCTATCTCTGATTCTCGTGGAGTTTCGGGATGCCCCTCGAAATAAGCAATGAAGATATTTGCAGTGTTTGTGTTTCTGGTCAAGAGATTCCTAGATAGTAACAGGACAATGATCAGGACAGTGATATCAGTAAATTCATGTTAACTCAGATAGTAAGCTTTGGGAATGTAGATTCCGGGTACAGAATTGCACACTTGATCTCAATTGGAGTGTTGCATATACACACAATTCAACTACATGGGTTATCTGTACATGAAATGGCTGCACTCTTTATAAAATAGGCTGTGAGCTTAGAAATGCCGGCAGTGTGAGGGACCAGTGAGCGCACATCTAGACGTCTGAGCAATCTTGCTTCAAGCAGACGTACAGGTGATTCTGATGCGAGATCGAGTTTGAAAACATTCTGCCATTAAGAAGAGTCACATTACACCGAAACACCTCACCAAGGTGTTTCTGAATATTTTGGGCACTAAAGGTTGTGGAACTGAAGAAAGCAATCAGAGAAAAATATTCTGCTATTTTCACCAATTATGGATATAATTTTTTATAGATTTCTGAGAACACATATAGTCAAAGACTATATTTTTGTTAGACTTATAAAAATGGTTTATTTATTTATTTGCAAGCAAGCACCTTTAGCCACTGACTCATCTCACCAGCCCAACTAAAAGGTTCTTAAAAATAATTACCTGTATGAACTAATTTGAGAAGTATAACTGTGAGAAGGAAATGTAAGATGAATCAGAAAGGAAACACACAATGTTCTCTTGGGATGGAACAGTCCATTACAGTGCGGACTGACCTGCCCTGCATGTGGAAAATGCCAAGACAAAGAACAAGAAATAAGAGATGACTGCACTGCTTAAAGACACTTGTTTGCAAAGACTACAGACCTGGGTTCCATGTAAAGTCAGACGTACAGAGTAGAGCATTTATCTGGGGTTCAATTGTAGCTTTAAGAGGCTCTGGTGTGCCCATACTTCTCTCTCTTTTTCCCTCTCTTCCTTGTAAACAAATAAAATATCGTCTTGGGAACCTTAGTATGGTCTTTCCAGAAATCTGTATAATGCCCATAGTTAATCCATACTCCATGCTCTTCATGTTTAACTTGCCCAAGGTGAAAACCTATGCCTGAATCTAGTTATATTTTTTTTCCTTGCAGGGCTAAAAATCGAACCTACGACTTTGCATATGCTAGTCAAATACTTTGCTATTGAGCCACAACTCCAGCCAGCCATCTGCTTACCTATAGACTCCCTTTGGTAATTGAGAGGATTCATTCCCTTGTCCAAACTTGCCTGGGGTCTGGAGAGATGGCTTAGTGTGTAAGGCATCTGCCTGGGAAGCCTAAGGACCCAAGTTCAATTCCCCAGTACCCATGAAAGCCAGATGCACAAAGTGGCGCATGCGTCTGGAGTTTATTTGTAGCAGCTAGAGGCCCATGCACATGCATACTCTCTCTACCTGCCTCTCTCTCTCACTTTCTCTCCAATAAGCAAATACATACAATATTTTTTCAAATATTTGCCTGGCCCTACACTGGAAATGAAGAGAGTGAGCCCTGCCTTTGTGTAACACCTCTGTGTTGTTCCACCCGTGTATGTGTGAGGCCCACTGCATGCACTGCTCCAGTCCTCACAGAACCCTGTTTGGCAGCCAGCATGGCCCCGAGGGGATTCCGAGGGGATAGAAGCTGCTGGGTAAAGAGAGCCTCCTTGGCATGCAGCAACAGGCCTGTGCTCGGAACCCCACCATGCAAGCCTGGATCCAGAGCTCTGTTCTCACTTCCAAAGAGAGTCCCTCACTAGGGCCGGGAATGCATGGATCATTTGAAATAGAGCAGGGTGAAGGTTCAGTGAGGCGAGGATACCAAGAAGCAAAAACAGTTTCCCCAGCCCTGCAAACCTTCTCTCTCCTGCTCACTGTCCTGTCAGAGTGATTTCTGGGTATCAGGCCCTTTCCTCTGTTGGGCTGGTGCAGAGAGTAGAGCTAATCATAGCCTCTGGTTCGCACCACACTATCACCCAGCTTGATGCCAGGCCTTCCTTTTATCTCTCTCTCTCTCTTGTAACAGTCTGGTTATTCTCTCATCGCCATTTCCCCCCGCCCCTCCACCACTAAGGCAAACATTTCAATGCAGCTGCTGCTGTCCTCTGTGCTGTTTCTCAAAACGTTTGTTAGGCTTTCTGAGCAAGGGCTTGGATACTAATCAAAATGGCCATTCAATTGCCACTTGAGCTTCAGAGGGGGCATTCACACCACAGCAGGAGCTGCTTCATAGATCTGGAAGGTCTCACCAGAAATCAGCCCTTGATGGTACCTTGAACTTCGACTTTAGCACTGAGAGGCATCAGCCCTGTTCTGGACGGTCCCCTGAAGCTCTGCCTCTCACCAGCCAATGGTGTTTCCAAAGTCAGCTGCGTGATGCAAGGCTGCCCGTTCAGTTCAAAAGCAGGGTGATGCTACATGCCTTGCCTCCTCTACAGGGTAGTAAGACCCAAATGAAACGATGATCTTAACCTTTAGATGACCTAGCAAGCAGTGTAAGCCATAAAGCATTTAAAGCTACAGTGTTCATGTGTCCTATGTTCTCTCAGAGCTCATCTCTGCCATGAAGAGAGAGGGCTGTTTCGACGTGACCACTTTTGAAGTTGCCCCGTATTGGAAACGTTTGATTTAAGACTGATATGATTTTATTTGCTGTTCCCCTCAAGTTCATGTTGAAGTCTTAACCCTGGTGCTTTTGAATACAGAGCTAATAGGGAAATGATAAAGGTTCCATGAGGTCATAAGGGTGGGGCCCCGATTTAACTGGGCTTATGCCCTTTGCAGCATAAGATGAAGAGATACCGAAGTTCTTTCTCACTCTGTAAACACAGAGAAGAGCCATGCTATATCATGGTGAGAAGGAGGCTGTCAGTCTCCTTTTACTGCTCTAACAGAGAAACATAGACAGCATAATTTACAAAGACAAGAAAGTTCTTATTGGTCTGGAGACTGGGAAGTGCAAAGTAAAGTAAGGTGCCTTTATCTGCCAATGGATGCCAAATCCCCCCACTGTCTCTCTCAAGGGAAGGGATAACAACTGAGGCAATGATGCACTCACAACCAAGTCGCTTGTTTTTTAAATTTTTTTAAGATTTATTTTTATTTATTTATTAGAGAGGGAGAGAGAGAGACAGAGAGAGAGAGAGAATGCGAATGGAAGTGCCAAGGCTTCTAGCCACTGCAAATGAACTCCAGATGCATACGCCACTATGTGTATCTGGCTTGCGTGGGACATGGAGAATTGAACCTGGGTCCTTAGGCTTTCGTAGGTAGGCACCTTACCCGCTAAGCCATCTCTGCAGCCCCCAAGTCACTTCTGAAAGGTCCACTGCTTAATAGTAGCAAAATGACAATTAAATGCCAACATAGGTTTTTAAAAAATGTTATTATTTATTTGAGAAAGAGACAGATAGAGAGAATGGGCACACCAGGGCCTCCAGCCACTGCAATCAAACTCCAGATGCATGAGCCATGCCACCTTGAACACTTGGCTTTACATGGGCACTGGGGAATTGAACCTGCTCCTTCAGCTTTGCAGGCAAGTGCCTTAAGCACTGAGCCATCTCACCAGCCCTCAACATGAGTCTGGGAGGGCACATTCTAAACACAGCAATGGCCACCACAAGCTAGGAGGAATGGACTCGCAAGAAACTAACCATGATGGCAGCTTGAACTTGGATGTCCAGCCTTCAGGACTGTGAGAAAATATATTTCCATTACTTAAGCCATCTGGCCTAAGCAGACACTTACAAACATGTATATGAATACACATACACACACATGAACACATACGATATAAAAAAATTGAACAGTCAAGTCAAATTGATTTGTAAGGACCTTGGAATCCATTCCAATTCCCATGAATAGAAGAGAGCCAAGTGGCTGCAAATTCCTTTAACATCTGAATGGAGTTGGGAGGTGTGTCCTGGTTAAGATGTCTTCATTACAACCTAGCTGCCTTTCTTTCTTACTCCCCCCCCCCCCCACCTTCACACCTTTACCTGGATAACTGCCCAGGAGTCCCAAGTGCAGGTGAGGCAACTTCAAGAAGAAAAGTGGGTCATTCTGCAGAAAGAGAAACCAATATGTGGAAAACAACTGCTGTGGAGGCCGAGTTGCAGAAGGCAGTCACTGTGCTGGGCAGACGGGACCATCTGTTGTTATGTAAAATACATTCTTGAAGCTCCATATGGTTTCTAGATGCCCAGTAAAGAACCCTCCATTAGGTCCCTTGGTCTCTGCTCACAGTACAGAACCCTTCATCCTGTCCATCTGCCTGCGGGGACTCTTGCTACGTTTTCAGGTGATTTGAGAACCATTTGGTCACTGGTGTGGATCTGAGATGATGTGTCCCTTTCCTTCTCCTTTTTATTGCTGGCAGCCACTTTCTTTTTGTAATTAAAAAGCTTATTTATTTTGAGAGAGATAGATAGAAAGAGGTAGATAGACAGAGAATGGGTGCTCTGGGGCCTTCAGCCACTATAAATGAACTCCAGATGCAGGCATCACCTTGTTCATTTGGCTTACAAGGATCATGGGGAATTGAACCTGGGCCCTTTGGCTTTGCAGACAAATGCCTTAACCACTAATCCATCTCTCCAGCCCGTGGTAGCCAGTTTCTGAAGCACAAGATTCACCCCTTTCTTCCTTTTCTTTTTTCTTTTTATTTATTTATGGAGGGGCAGATAGAGAATGGGCACACCAGGGCCTCAAGCCACTGCAAACAAACTCCAGATGCATGTGCCACCTTGCGTATCTGGCTTACATGGGTCCTGAGGAATTGAACCTGGGTCCTTTGGCTTTGCAGGCAAGAGCCTTAACCACTAAGCCATCTCTCCAGCCCAGCTTCACCCCTTTCTTTGTACCATATGGCATAATTATTAAGTGGCTGCTTCATTACAGCCTGGGGGCGGGGAAAGAGTCAGAAAGGACAGACAAGGTATGAGTGGAGTTAACTGTTTTGCCCTGAACTGCCGACAAGGACAAAATCAATGTGTGACTCATGGCATGTGCTTTTTATGCCTCTCCTGCTCTATGGTGATGTTCAGTTTTAATCCATAGCAAAAGGATAGAGAGGCAAGCAGTGTCTCTCTCTTAAGGCACCTCTCCTTAGCCTCCAATCAGTTTTCAAGCAAAAAAGAAAAAAAAAAAAAGATTTTGAGTTCTTTCCAACAGTAATTATAGTCCCTATCAATTTTCCAAAAAAAAAAAAAAAAATAGATGTGAAAATTTGATGGAGCGAGGCATGGGGTTGAAGAATAATGTCACTCACCTCCCCTGTGTCCCATTTCTTTTAACTGTAATGAACACGTTCCCTTGGAGGCAGAAACCTAAGGCTAGTTGTGACAGCAACGGAGATCAAGCAGTTCAGGTTCATTGCCACAGAAGGGTGATGATTCCATTTCAGTAGACAAGAAATACCCAGGGAGGGCTCTCATTTTGTTACAGTCTCACCGTCACCCATCACTAAATTTGCTTAATTGGAAATTAGAATTTACATTATGGGGATAAGGATGTTCTTTCCCCCTCCAGGGCCATCTCCTACCACATCCTCATCCCAAGGTCCATTGGTGACAAGTGGAAAGGCCCGGGGAGAGAATGCTTCTTGAGAGGTAAAGTGACACATTCAGGCTTTGTCCTCCCTGTGGACACATGTACTAGGAATGTATATAGGAACGTCCAGAGATATTCCTGTGGAACCAACCAGAAAGAAACTATCAGGGAGCTTCATCCTTTCTGTGGCTCTTATGGGTCATTTTGGCAGCCAACATTCGTACATAGTAAACTTGGTTAAAAGTTTGGAGCTGGGGTGGGGAGGTTAAAAGGTTCTCAAACAGCTCATGATGGTAGAGAAGATATGAGGGGACTGTGGGCCATCTGTGGCCCCTAGGCATATTGTCAAAGGAACCCACAAAAGTATGGGAAGAAGGTTCTTTCAGGAAAGTGTTGGCCACACAAGCGTGGAGACCTGAGCTCAGAACTCCAGCACCCATGTAAAAACCAGGCGCAGTGGCACATGTCTATCATCTCATCACTGGGGACGGTAATGGCAGGAGAATCCCTAGGGCTTGCTGACCAGCTAGTCTAGCCTTACTGGTGAGCTCCAAGTTCAGTGAGAGATTGTGTCTCCAAAAAAAAAAAAAAAAAAGAACATGTAAGAAGACATCCAATATTGACCTCTGGTTTTCACATACTCACATGTGCTTGCTTGTATGCACCCCTCCTCCCCACCCCCGCTCCAAACACAAGTGTTGGGAGGAGGCAGAGTCCAGAGGAAAGGAACACAAAGTCACAAATAGCCTTTGACCCCAAATGGCATGTCTTCTCTGCCACTCAAGACTGACTGGACCAGAGGTGTCCAAGTGTGCACCAGCCCAGTCATGCTGAAAAAAAAAATAAATGAAATGAGAACATTTTACTGGAAATACAAAGAGAATGCAGGAGAGAAAATACATGGGTGGAATAGCTTCAAGTGTTCCAAAGTAGAAAATAACCCATGGAAACACATCTCCCCTCCTTCCCCGTTGTCAGACACGATCAATAGCCAGTTTTTTCAGACACAGATGGCATGAGACACTACCAAGAGTCTCAGTGTGACAGACAGTGACAGCTTTTGGAAATGTTTACTATGTTTCGCCAACAAGAAACACCCCACCGCTTTCCCAAAACTCACAGAGTTCAAGGTCAGCCTGTTGTGCTTTGAAGAATCGTTGGTACAAACCCCTTCTTGTTAGCTGACACAAAAGACAGATATTTCTAAATGAGCAGGACGCACGAAGTTGGGCGTTATGCATCTGCTTTGATAGATGTTCAAGAAAACAGTGCTCCCCATTGTGTGGAATGATGTTGCTTGACTTTGACTGTGGGAGTCCTTCGAGCATGACATTTCAACAGCCTGGATAGTTAAGAATAAGCTCAGGGCTTTTAACCATGTATGAAAATGCAGCAAGGCTAGATTTGGGTGACTATTTTTAAAAACTATGAGTTTAAAATAACCCAAGTAGTTCTCTGCAAATGGACTGAATCTTCTGCCAAGACAGGCTGAGAGAAAAGGATTCCTTTCTGTAAACATCCAGTGGAGGTGGGGTTGCTCAGCTCAGGGATATGGGGCCAAAGAACTGTTTAAGGGCTCATGCAGAAATAGGATGGAGGGAGCTGGAGGGGTCCTGAGGAGGCTGAGGGCTGACCTTCTGTAGGCTCAGCAAGACACAGCCTTCTAGAAGCCTAAAGGAAAGCAGCATTTGCTGGGAGTCCAGCCAGGGAGGGTCAGGGATAGGCCCTCATAGGTACCCACTGCTGGACCTCACCTGCCAAACATGCATGGATTTTCTAAGTGCTGTAGTGACCAAGAGATCAACCGTGTCCAGGAGAGATGGTGTTTACTGGGGCCAGCAACACATCCTTTTCTACAGGAGCTAAGTGTGGCTTCCCCTAAATCTATACATTGAAACTCTAAGCCGGAGTGCCTCACTAGTCAGATTGGATGGGCACTCATCCAATGTGACTACTGTTCTTATAAGAAGTGGACATGGGACACCTGAAAAGGTGCTAAGTGTGGGTGTGTGTTGGGGGACACAATGGAAGAGCCAACTGATGGGGACTCTTAAGGGCAGACACGTTCAAGCCTCAGGACACCAGACCCTCTGGCATTTGATAGTTTGGCTTCCTGAACACAGAGAGAGTGTGTTTCTGTTGGAGTCACCAGTCTGTGGTACTTCATTATGGCCTCCTTGGAAAAATCAATGCATTCCATCCTAAGGTCTTTTAATTTCTTCTTGTTTCCCCTTTTGTCTATTCTGTTCCACATGAACTTTTGCTTTAAATATCTCAGATTCATTTCCATTAAGGTTATCAGTGACAAAGATACCTCGAAATGTTCCCTTCCTGTGGTCTGCCACATCACTTGAAGTTAACATGAACTCTGCCACAGTGGTCAAGCTCCGAGAGAGAGAGATGTGGGCGGATGCGGCTGGGGGGCGGGGCTGTGCTGGATAAGCTCAGTTGCAACTTGATATGATTTAAAATCACCATGGAATCAAATCCCTAGGTGTTTCTATTTCTAGATTACGTTAATTGAGGTGGGAAGATCTGCCCTAACAATGAACTAGTCTATAAGCTAGGGTCCTGGACTTCATGAAAAATGAAGCTAGCTGATACTCAGCTTCCTGATCACAGATGCAACGTGACAAACCACTTCATGTTCCTGCAACCATGTTTTCTCACCATGACAGACTGTGTCCTCTCGAACTGTAAGCCCAAGTAAACCTTTCCTTTATTAAGTTATTTTGACCAGGTGTTTGTCATAGCAATGAGAGAAGTAACTAATACAGGGTCCAGCCTCTCCTTCCCACTTCTGGTTTGCTTTCAGACCTCAGGTCGAATGTCCAGATGTGGTTTGGAACACTAACCTATTTCCTAGCAAACTAGAATGACGTGTCAGTCCTGAATATGGGATGCCAGGGCTCCACAGTTGAAATCTCCCCTTCATCATAGAAAAAGTGCACTGCCCTCCAATTTCCCCTCAAACTTCATTCACAGCGTCTTTGAGAAGAAAGAAATGATAAGGAAAATTCCACATGCCAACTGGGGGTTTCCATAAAATTATTGGTAATAATCAATAAGATAATATTATGAACCTCAACTCAAGGTTTAAACACAAATGAGGGTGTGTGTGTGTGTGTGTGTGTGTTGTTGTTGTTGTTGTTATTGCTGTTGTTGTTGTTCTAGGGATTGAGCCCCAGGGCTTTGTACAACTAAGCCTGTTCTGTGTTCTAATTCACTCCTTATCCAGGACTTTTTGTTTGTTCAAGATACTGCTGACCATATGTTCCTAGTATGCATGTGCATATGTATGTACATATGTATGTATGCATGTATGTACGTGCAGATATTGGCTCATGCGTGCCATAGCACACATGTTGAGGGCCAAGAACAACTTTGGGTGTTGGTTCCTGATATCCACTTTTGTGAATAGAGTCTTTCTTGTTGCTTTCCACTGTGAACACAAGACTAGCTGGCCCACAAGCTTTGGGATTCTCCTGACCTCACTCTCCATTGCTGTAGGAGTGTTTGGGATTACAGATGTGTATATGGCTTTATGTGTATTCTGGGGATCCGAGTTGGCCATTAGGTTTGCACAGAATTACTTTTTACCACCTAGACATCCCCCAGCCTTGTTTGACTTTTTAATCTTTCATAATGGCAAGCCCAGGGGTGGAAATCACTTCAGGTGATGACAATTTAAGCCGGTCCCTCTCTTTCCTTTGTGTCAAGTTCTTTCTCAGACTTATTAGCAGCCAGAGGGAAGTGAGTATCTTCTCATAACTCTTCTCAGGAACAGCAAACAATACCCTGACACCTCCTGGAGCATCTCTCTCTCTCTCTTCCTCTCAGGATCTATAAGTAAGTAAGGTGGCAGGTGGGAATAGATTCCAGGTGGTGACTACCTGTATCCGCAGCACTGTGTTCTGTTTCCACGCTATTACTGTGGTAAAGAACCATGAGCAGTGAAGGATAACAGGAAGTGGGATATTGACTTAGACCCTTTGGTAGTCAGGGCCAGTGGTACTAAGGAAGTGAGCTGTCAGATGAGCAGAATGAAGAGGATTATACCTCAAGACCCCAGACAGTACCACCATCCAGCTGTCATAAGGAACTTCACCTCAGAGACTATGCTATTGTCTTTGTCTCTGTCTTTATTTTAATTGTATTCCTTTATCCATCTTCCACTAGGGAAGGATTGTAATGAAGGCTAGGAAAGAGTGTAAGCCAAGTTGGTGAAAGTCAGTCAAAGGTGTGCACCCAAATGGACAATCTAGGGGATGTTTGAATATGGAAAAGTTCAGTGGAGGGAATAACAATCCTATCATATCTTGAGTATTGCTATAGAAATGAAACTGGACCACTAAGGGGTGTTAAGATGTGAATCTGGAATGTTCCCCACAGGCCCATGTTTGGAAGACTTCCTCCCCAGCTTGTGGTGCTGGTTTGAAAGCTGTGGGACCTTTATTTGACAGCGTTGGAGTCGGTCTGGTGGAAGTAGGTCACCAGGGATAGGATTTTGAAGGTTAAACCTACCCCTAATTCCTGCCTCTGTTCCTGCTTATGCTAGAGCCTAACAGTCCCACCACTCTCTCCTCTGCTATGAGGCCCTGAAATCTGTCTGAATCCATGAGCCAAGAATCCATCTTCCCTCCCTTCAGCTGCTTCTGATAGGTATTTTGTCACAGTGACCAGAAAACTAACATAAAGAGGGTTTTAATGTAGTTATTCTATGAAAACAGTTTGTTATTGAGAATCAAAAGTAAGAAAGATTAGCAATAAAGACACACCATAATACATGAATCCATGAAACTGCATCTTGTATGCAAGTACCTAAAAATGTTAGTCATTGGCAGGGTTGCACACAATTGTTGGTATTGTTATAGTTTCAGATTTTCATTTTTTTCAATATTTTTATTTATGTTTTTTTATTGTTCATTTTTATTATTTATTTGAGAGTGACAGAGAGAGAGAAAGAGAGAGACAGGGAAAGAGGCAGAGAGAGAGAGAGAGAGAGAAAGAGAGAGAATGGGCGCACCAGGGCTTCCAGCCACTGCAAAGGAACTCCAGATGCGTGCGCCCCCTTGTGCATCTGACTAATGTGGGTCTTGGGGAATCAAGCCTCGAACTGGGGTCCTTAGGCTACACAGGTAAGCGCTTAATGGCTAAGCCATCTCTCCAGCCCTATTTATGTTTTTTTTTTTTTTTTTTTTTAAGCAGAGAGAGAGAAAGACAGGGAGAATGGGCATGCCACTGCACATTTGCATATGCATGTACCACTTTGTGCATCTGGCTTTACGTGGGTACTGGAGAACTGAACCTGGGTTGTTAGGCTGTGTGGGCAAGCATCTCAACTGCTGAGCCATCTCTCCAGCCCAGGTTTTGCCTTTTTCTATGACCATATACCTATGTACTTGAGTAGCTTTTCATTTTTCTTTTGGCCACAGAAGATCTCTGGAACACTGAAAGAGACAGGTGGCTTTTCTCTTTATAGCAAATATGCCTATCATAGCTGTTGCATGTGCCAGGAGAAGTTTTAATACGTATCTTTCATCTGTGTTAATGCAATGATAAAAAAGAGTTATAGGGCCTGGAGACATGGCTTAGCGGTTAAGGTGCTTGCCTACAAAGCCAAAGGACCCAGGTTTGAGTCCCCAGGACCCATGTAATCCAGATGCACAAGGGGGCACAGGCATCTGGAGTTTTTTTGCAGTGTCTAGAGGCCCTGGGGTGCCCATTCTCTCTCTCTCTCTCTGTACCTGCCTATTTCTGTATCTCTCTCAAATAAATCAATAAAAATAAAATATTAAAAAGAGTTATATATGAATATCTGTTTCTCATCAGGCAAGAAAAAAATCTGTATATGACTGATATATTAAGATCTTCTTTGTATTGTTCAGCAAGGTGGTGTGTGTGTGTGTGTGTGTGTGTGTGTGGTATGTGCATGTATATACACTTGCATACACCACATGTATAGATGTGTGTGTGTCCTATGTGCATGGAATATGGAAGCCAGATAAGGACATTGGATGTCCTCCTTTATTTCCTAATTTCCCTGCAACAGAATCTGCCACTGAACCTGGAGCTCATTGACTCCCCCCCCCTTTTTTTTGTTTTTGAGGTAGGGTCTTGCTCTCGGCCAGGCTGACCTGGAATTCACTATGTAGTCTCAGGCTGGCCAAACTCACAGTGATCCTCCTATCTCTGCCTCCTGAGTGCTGGGATGAAAGTCATGTGCCACCACACCTGGCTCACTGAATTTTTGGTTAGACTGGCTGGCCAGCAAACACTGGTAGCCTTCCTATCTCTACCCCACTGAGGGCTGTGGTCACAGGCATGCATGCCCATGCCTAGCTTTATACATGGGTGCTGGAGTTTGAACACAGGTTCTCATACTTGTATTGTTACCTGCTGACCCATCTTCCCAGCTTCAATGTACAGTTTACTATGTTTCTGTTTGCTCACTGGAAGTAGTGGCTAGGCTACCTGACTGATCTAATTGATGCATTTCTTTTTTCATAACTTCATGCTCCCCTTTGAATGCATTGCATATGCAGAAAATCTGGTGCAAAATTCTTAGATTTTGGTGTAAAATGTCAATAAAGGAAGATTTCCCTCAGGGTAGCACATCAAAACCAACCAAAAGCTGCTATGTGAGTCTCACAGACGATAGCTGACCACTCAGTGAACTTGGCATCTGTGATCTTAAAGACTTTTTACCTAGTTGTTTCCAGCATTATAATCTCAGGCTTTTGATTCTTTAGGATTTATATTTCAGGAATTGTTGACTGTAGCAGTCAGCTTTACGTTGCTGGGATGAGCCTCCAGACCAGAAACAGTTATGGGAGGAAGAGATTTATTGAAGCTTATAGCTCTAAGGGAAGTTCCTTAATGGTGGATGAAGCTGGCCTCCTTTCACAGGTCCACACAGAGAGAAAATACCACCAGCAGCACACACAATACACTCCAGGAACCCAGGAAGAGCTCAAACACTAGGCATATCTTTAGACTGGAATTCAGATCCACGCCATATCTTAGGGCTAGATCCACAGTGAAATCAAGTTACAAGCTTGAATAAAAACTCCTGAATCTTTTTGCAAACATCCATTTAAACTCTCACATTGACTTTTGAATTTTTGCCCTTTGGGATCCTGATATTGAGGACTGTGATGGTCAGGAGAGTGTCTTGGGACAGTGGCCCAAACCTGAAAGCTGGTTGTCAACGGAGCCATACTTCCTTTGCTGAATCTTCCTGCTTCAAGTAGCTGTGGGCCACCAATTTACAGCACAGCTCTCCCTCTTCTTGCTTATCTTTACATGAGTTTATGTCTGGTATCTTTCTGTGCCTCAAAAAAATATGTCCTTTCTTTTAAACTGATGGGAGCCATTGGATGACACTGCTTGCCCTCAATCCAAGATGATCTCTTCTTCAATCCTATCTTAATTACAGCTACAATACTTTATCTCTAAAGAAGATTCCGTATGTGTGTACCAGAAGGTATGAATTGGACATGTGTTTGTGTGTAATGGTGTGGGGAAGATACAATTTACTACTCTATGGTCCTAAACTGGAAACAACCCACATTTTCATCAATGGGAAGTTGGAGAAACAACTTGTGGTACATCCTTCTAATGGAATATGTTCACTAATAAAAAATAATAAGCCACTGATACATCCATAACAGGGATTAAATTTCAAGATAATTATGATGAGTGATGTGTTGCAGTGTTCAAATTATGTAACATTTTTAAATGGCAAAGTAATCTATAATGACAGAGTAATCTATAATGACAGATAGCTGTATGCTTGTTGCTTAGGGCGGGGGATCAGATAAAGTGGGAAAAGGTGACCCGGAGGGACGTGGGGTTATTTTGAAAGAAAAAATATGTTTATTATTTTTATTGTGATTTTAACTTCATTATATATACATACATATATCAACTTTTGCTCTGGTAAAGAACCTCGTTTCCCGCTCTGTGCACTTCTGAGTAACATGGTAATCCAAGAAGCACTCTAAACCCTCTGCCACATGAAGCTTAATGGAACTCTGGGAGACTGATTTGGATGGTGACACGAAGAACCCCAACTCTTATTTTTTTTAAAAAAATTAATTATTTATTTGAGAGACACAGAGAGAGAAAGAAGAAGACAGAAAGTGAGTGTGGGCACACCAGAGCTTTCTGCCACTGTAAATGAACTCCAGATACATACACCACTTAGTGCATCTGAATTTATGTGGGTCCTGGGCTTTACAGGCAAGTGTCTTAACCACTGACCCATCTCTCCAGCCCCAGAGAGGCCCAACTCTTCAGATCCTAGAGTTGCTGAGGTGCTCTCTCAGTTACCTCTGTGTTGCTGTGACCACAGGACCTTACAGAAACAACTAAGTGGGGTTTACTTTGGCTCGGATTCAGAGAGTTTCAGGCCATTAAAATGGAGGAGGTCAGGCAGAGCAGCTCACCCTGTGGCAGTAGGAGGTTGAGGCAGAGACTGTTCACATAGCAGCCATCCAGGAAGCAGAGTGAGGCTGGAAGCAGAGACCAAATATAACCTTCAAATGTCTGACCCTAGAGACCTACTTCCCTCAGGTCAGGCTGCACCTCCTAAAGATTCCATATGCCCCCAGCTGAGACCATGTTGTCAAAGCATGAGTCTGTGGACGGCGTTTCAGGTCGAAACCATAACAGATGCTGACAAAGAAAATGTTGGCTCCAATAAAATCTTGCTTATTTCCAAAAGGAAATAGGGAGAAATGGAGAGGAAAGGGAAAGTAAATCCTGATGACCTCATTTGAGCTCCCCACACCAGGTTCTTCCATCCCTAAGCCAGCCACGACACTGAACTCCTCAAATATGTGATTCCCAAAGTCTTCTTTCAGCCACAACATAGTCTGGGCTGAGCTTTTGCAATCAAAACTGAAAACAGTGCTGAAACCAAACTTATAATCTTCCCCAAACCAAAATTATTTTTAAAATTTATTTATTTATTTGCAAGCAGGGAGAGAGAGACACAGAGAGAGAGAGAGACAGAGAAAGAGAGATCCAGAGAAGCAAGACAGAGAGAGAGAGAATAGGCATGCCAGGACCTCCAGCCACTGCAAATGAACTCCAGACACACGCCCCCCACTTATGCATCTGGCTTATGTGGGTCCTGGAGAATCACACCAGGGTTCTTTGGGTTTGCAGGCAAGCACCTTCATCACTAAGCCATCTCTCCAGCCCCAAACCAAAATTCTTAACACTGCCTTACTGAATGTCTTAGCATGGTACAGTCAGCCTGGGAAATGTCACCTCAGAAGGTGAGACATGATGATTAAGTTAAGCACAATGTGGACACACAGGAATGACGCCAGCCAGGATTTTTTTTTTTTAATCAGAAAAACATGGTCACTAAAAACTTAAAAATGCTTCTGAAACCTGCCTGAAGAATGACATTGCGTTGTCCCTTAGAGGCAGTAGACAGACAGAGTAGAATTGTCAAGAGTGGGTCTTGTCAGGTTGACCTAGCTTCCATTTCTGAATAAAATGCCTGCCAGATAGATTAATGAGGAGTTTCCACTGTAACAGAACATTAAGTTCCAGACTTCCAGTCAGCTTCCCCATTTGACCTTGCAGTGACTGTGTCTTCCCCTGGGCCCTCAGCTTCCTCATCTGTGCCACGAGGCCATTTCAATATCTGTGCCCTTCAGTTCCATGATCTCAATTAAAAAAAAAAAAAAAAACCAACAGCTCTAGGGGGGTTTGTCTGGCTAAATGCATATATTATTTCCACCAAACTGCCCTCTAAATATTTATGTTTATGCCCATGTGTGAATTCTGATCTCACTTTCAGTTAGAGAAACTTTTCTTTACAGACAGTAGACCACTCTGGAGACTCAAAACTCATCAAGGTGCTGAGAAGTAACAATGGAGTGTCCAGCACTGAGACCTGTCTGTCACACCTTTCAAGGCTCAGGGACCATTGTAGAAGATATGGCCGAAAAGAGTGTAAGAACCAAAGGAAGGGAGGAGTGAGGAGTGCTTTTCAGTACTGTCTTCCAGCCACAAAGAGGCTGTGGTGTTCACCAGCCCACCATGGCTGACACTACCTACACCGGTCCTGCATAATAGGAGGGAAAAATAATCACAACAAAATACAAGAGGGATGAATTGAAAAGAGGAAGGAACTCAGTGGAAGGGGCTGGGTGGGGGGAGGGAAAGGGAGATTAATGGAGGGGATTCTGAACATGATTTATTGTCTATATATATGCAGGTTGTCAATTAAAAGCTTTAAAGAAAAGAATCCTCTTTTAAGAGGGACCTAGCAGGGCTCTGAAGGGTGGGGTTTCCTGAAGGGCAAGGCATTTTAACTCAGGTTTTGAGGTTTATACAATTCTTTGCTCCGAGTCCTTCTTTGGGCATTGTAGTCTGCTCTCTACTTACTTGATACTAATAACCCCTCACCCCTACATGTAGCAATCACAAATACCTCCAGTCGAAGCTAAGTGTCTGCTGGTGGCAGTGGGTGAGTGGGTGAGACCGCTTCCCTGGTGAGACCACTGGAGGCTTTGTGGCGGAGTGCTGAGCTCACCTTGGGGAGGCTGTCAAAGGGCAATGAAGCAACTGGGGCTGGCCTCACTAAAGGTCTTGAGGATTTGCCAGACAACATCAAGCAAATAGTGTGGTGTTCCGTCTGGGAAACCAAAGAGCAAACGTGGGGTAAGAGGCCAGGGTAAGAGCTACAGGACATCAGAAAACCAACTCAGCAGAGTCAGACCAGGGGCAAGGGGGCAAGAAGGACTCTGGGGGAGAGGAGACCTAAATTCTGGTGAAAATCAGGAAGGTCAGTGTTCTCCTTGGTCCGGATGAGTTATGCAGTCATTGTGAGCTGATAGGAGAGTACGACTGGGAGCTGTGGCAGAGGAGTTGAGGGGAAGGGGTCCTGGGCCTAGAGGTGTGGGGCTTGGGGTTACCTGACGTGGATGGGGCACACCTGCTGTGTGGGCTTCTGGTCTCCACTACTTCCAACACTAGCTCAACAGGGGGATGGCTGGCTTTTTCCCTCCTTCCTTCCTTCCTCCCTCCTTCCTTCATTACCTTCCTTTCTTTCTTCTTTCCTCCCTCCCTCTCTCCCTCCCTCCCTCCCTCCCTCCCTCCCTTCCTTCCTTCCTTCCTTCCTTCCTTCCTTCCTTCCTTTTTTCCCTTGTTTCCTTCTTTCTATACTCTTCTTCTGTTATTATCAATTATCACTAGGGAGGCACATGTTGAAAGTCCAAATAAAATTCATCCTTTTCTCCTACACCCACCTTATGGGACTGACTTACTAGTCTAACTAGGGACAGTTAATGCTAATGTAGAGATTGTTAAATTGGGCCTTTTTTGTTTGTTTAATTCACTGAGTCTCTTTTCCTTTTGCTTGCTGAATGTCATGGGTAACTTTGTTAAAGATCACCAGCAGTGCTATGTAAGAACTGTATCTTATGTGGAAGTACAGGTAAAGGTTACAAAAGAAAGGAAATAATTGTTTCTCACCTCCTTTAAAAAAAAAAAAAAACACCTTATGAATCCTTATCTCAGTGAGGAGAGCTGGGGAGGGATGGGAAAGATAAATAAGAACTAAATATAAGAGCAGGCGAGGCCAGGGGCAGTGAAGACCCCCAGGCTTGGTGATGTCTGAGGGACATGTGGTGAGTCAGCAAAGACACGGTAGAGGCTGGAGCTCCAGCCCAGGCGCGCCGTGCCGTGAGAATGGAGAAGCCGGTCACACATTCCTTTATCCTAAGCTGAGATTTCAGGGAAAATGTATCTTTTATTTTTTTTCTGGCAGTACTGATGATAGTTAAGAGTCCCCACAACAGCGTAAGGGAAAGGATGTGCCTGTGTAAGGCAGGGAGAGAATTGGTTTAGCCCAAGCTAATCATCATATTAGGATAAACATAGAACTTCCATTTCTAATTATACGAACGATAGAAAATTGAAACAGCACATGAAAGTAAAATAGAAAAAAAAAGAAACAGAAGAAGAAGGAGAAGAAGAAGAAGAAGAAGAAGAGAAGGAGAAGGAGAAGGAGAAGGAGAAGGAGAAGAAGGAGAAGAAGGAGAAGAAGGAGAAGAAGGAGAAGAAGGAGAAGAAGGAGAAGACGGAGAAGACGGAGAAAAAAATACAGATCACTTGAGATTCTTCCACTCCAGGAAACCACTGTGGACCTGCTTTTGCTCAGTTGATCATTGGATCATTATCTGACCAATCTCACTGGGTTGGCTGCTTAAGTGTTCAGATTTCCTCCCTCCCCTTCCTTTGATGAAACGTTAAGAGCAAGGCCTCTTGGAGGTGGCACCACCAATCTCCCAAACACTGTTTCCTGCTGTCTCTTAGCTGCTGTTTGGGGCTGGAGTCATTCAAGCTTCCATCTTTTTGCCCTTGCGAGAATGCTTGATTTCATGGGTTTGCCCCTCACTCCTGCGGGGACCGCAGGCCCTCTGTCTCTCAGGCACGCCCTTCATTTTGTTCCTTTGCTTTACCAAGATGGGCAGTGGCAAGCCCGTGGATGTTCCCCCTGAGCTGTGCCCCTCCCACCCTGGCCATTTGAGAGCATCAAGAACTTGCGCTGCCCATCTACAGTGTGAAGGCAGCCTTCAGATGCACAGCCCCAGAATCCAGCTCTAAATTCCACAGATCACATCATTCTCAACTTCTGCTCTCTTGGCCCAAACCTGGAACAACCTTGGATCTGTCCATCACTGTCACTTGAGAGAACTGCCCTGCAAGGCTAGAAGTGGCAAATCTCTCTCTTTCTCATCCAAAACACTGTCTGTCTTTGCTTTTCTCTAAAGCTAATATGGAAGATGGGAGTGGGAGAGAGATGAACTAATCAGCTCACTCACTGGGAGAACACAATGTGTGTTGTAAGGTATGAATAAACTAATGCATGATTCAGAGGACTGGTTCACTAACATGATAATAATAAAAGAAAATGGGGGCTGGAGAAATGGCTTTGCAGTTAAGGCACTTGCCTGCAAAGCCTAAGGGCCCATGTCTGACTCTCCAGATCCCATGTAACCCAGATGCACAAAGCTGAGGCCAATGGAAGGTCATGCACGCTCACTAGGTGGCACAAGCATCTAGAGTTCAAGTATAGTGGCTGAGGCCCTGGCATGACAATTCTCTTTCTCTATCTCTCTGTCTCTGTCTCTCTCTAAAATAAAAATATGTCTCTCTGATGTTAATTAAAAAAAATAAAAAACAAAAGGAAATGGATTCATCCCCCATAGGAGATCCAGTTCACAAAGACGGTAAGATTCCTGTCTCTTGCATGTATTACAGATGAAATGTCTCAGTTTTCATAAATCTACCTTACTGCCTTCTCAGCAAGGAGAGATACCCTGTCTTTATCTGTCAGCTCCTCTGGCTGTCAGGTACACTGACTCTTTTCTCCAGGGGCATCTCCTAGAAAGTGGCTGGCGTGGCTCAGACATCTCTTCCACGTAGGGGTAGCTTCCTGCCCCCAATATTTGAAGTAAAGAACTAGAAGATCCATGGCCAGGGCTTGGAGAGATGGTTCAGTGGTTAAGGAGCTTGCCTGAGAAGCCTAAGGACCCAGGTTCACTTCCCCAGTACCCACATAAGCCAGATGCACAAGGTGGCACATGTGTCTGCAGTTCATTTGCAGTGGCTGGAGGCCCTGGTGCACCCACTCTTTCTCTCTCTCTCTCTCAAATAAATTAAATTTAAGTTAAAAAAAGAAAATCCATGGCTGGTAATGCTATTCTACCCAGTGTGTTTGTTGTATTTGAACACTGAGGAAGAGAGGAGAAGGAGGCCCTCCAAGGTCACGTGTGACTCCGAACCTGTGTGCACACTCCCATAGCTAGACAGCAAGATATTTAAACCCGTCAATGTTTTCGTGTTGTCCACCTAGCCAGCTGCCTGGCTTGGTAGTGACAACCATAAACAGGTCATTTGTATTCTTCTGTCACCTGCATTACTCTGCAGAAACATCCCTCAGGTTCACAGAAATGAGTTCTCCTGCAGGCAGAGCAGATGATGGATAGGTGGTTCTCTCCCGGGCCCAGCTCGGTGTGGAGAAGGCCAGATGCCCTCTCTGTGTACCAGTGTGTCAGTGCACGTGAGGAGGGCCAGAGGCACACCAGGAGCAGGAGTGCATGAAGCAAAGTTTCTCCTCAGAGGGAGCTGTGCAAAGCGACCCCAGACTGCCGCCACACAGGGACAATCTGTGCCATCCTTTCTGCGCCTCAGCAGACATGTGATAAAACTCCAGCCCTGTGCTTGTTTCCTCTGCAGGGTTGTTCCTTGCCTAATGGACCCTCCATCTCTACCTTTGAAAAGCTTTCCATTCAAAGCAGAAACCATTCTCTGTGAGCAGGTTGACAGAGAGCAATACCAAATCTACCTGCTCTGGAGTTTCAAACTCCACTTGATTCTTTTATTTTTTTAATTAAAACAAGGCATTTGTTGACTTGTGTTTTTAAAATGTCATCCTCTTTTTTTTTTTGTTGATGCCTCCAGCAGAACTTTCTGAGTTCATTGTTTATTCCATAAGGATGGAAAGCACACCATTCCTCTCCATGCCTGGCTTAACCCCAGCCAGCGTATCTCTGGGACTACTAGGCAAACCTGGCTACAACCCTGGGTTTCTGGGCGCACTGGGACACCAGAAACTGGCTTGAGGGTGTCCTATTCCTTATAGAAAGATCTGTTTAAAGAGTATTTTTATTTATTAACAAGGAGAGAGGAGGGGGGTTGAGAGGGAGTATGAGCCTGCCAGGGGCCTCTTACCATGGCGCATGAACTCCACATGCACGCACCACTTTCTGTAGCTGGCTTTACATGGGTACTGGGGGAATTGAACATGGTCTGTAAGCTTTGCAAGCAAGTGCCTTTAACCACTGAGCAATCTCCTCAGCCCCCTACACTAGAAAGTTCTATTACATCATGAGCATGTTATGAAAAATTGTCTGGGGGCCAGAGAGATGGCTTAGTAGTTAAGGCACTTGCCTGCAAAGCCAAAGGGCCCAGGGTCGATTCCCCAGGACCCACATAAGCCAGAGGCAAAGGTGGAACATGTGTCTGAAGTTCGTTTGCAGTGGCTTGAGGCACTGGTGCACCCATTCTCTCTCTCTCTCTCTCAAATAAATAAATACATATCATCTGAATTTCATTTTCTGTTCTTGTTTCTTGTGCGGCAGACCACTCTCCAGAAAACAAGCTTTGCTGTCTGAATTTTAACTGCTCTATAAAATTTGGTATTTTTATGTTAGTGCCATTCTACTTTTGATTAGAGAAGCTTCTTTATTCAGATAGCAGTGACGGGCTGGAGAGATGGCTTAGCAGTTAAGCACTTGCCTGTGAAGCCTAAGGACCCTGGTATGAGGCTCAATTCCCCAGGACCCACATAAGCCAGATGCACAAGGGGGCGCATGTATCTAGAGTTTGTTTGCATTGGCTGGAGGCCCTGGTACTATCTATCTGCCTCTTTCTCTCTCTGTCTGTCACTCTCAAATAAATAAATAAAAATAAATAAAAATAAAAACAGATAGCAGTGACTACCAGGGCTACTCAAAACTCATCAACGTGCTGAGAAAAAGTGACCACAGAGTGTTCATCTCTATTACCCGAGGTTCAGGAACTGTTGCATGTGGCCATTGCATCCACGACCTCATGGTGGTGGTTGTTGTCTACATAAGACTTGCATACTGTTGGGTCCCATGGTACAGGCTCATGGATGATGGAGAAAGGGGAAAAAATGACATTAAAATAGAAGAGGAGCCTGGGGAGATGGCTTAGCCATTAAAGCGCTTGCTTGTGAAGCCTAAGGAACCATGTTTGATTCCCCAGTACTCATGTAAGACAGATGTACAGGGTGGCACATGTGTCTAGGGTTCATTTTCAGTGGCTGGAAGCCCTGGTGTGCCCATTCCCTCTCATTATTTCTCAAATAAATAAATGTTTTAAAAACAATAGAAGAAGGGCTAGCTGGAAAGGAGAACAGGTTAAGTGGAAAGAGGTTGGGGGTATCCAAAAGAAAGAAATGGGAGTGGAGTATAATCAAAATACATTATCTATGTAAAGTTGTCAATAGAAAGGAATACAGCATTTTTAAATATTATTTTCATTTATTTATTTATTTGACAGAGAAAGAGAGAGAGAGAGAATGGGCACACCAGGGCCGCCAGCCACCATAAATGAACTGCAGACATGTGCGCCCCCTTGTGCATCTGGCTAACGTGGGTCCTGGGGAATCGAGCCTTGGTCCTTTGGCTTTGCTGGCAAACACCTTAGCAGCTAAGCCATCCCACCAGCCCAGAATACAGCATTTTATTTCTTTTAATAAATCACCAGTAGAGAATCAGCAAAAGAGGGTTATTATTATTATTATTATTATTATTATTATACACAGCTCACAATGCCAATGGAAAAGGTGCCTTTCTTTTCCCTCATATTTCTTCCATATATTCACCTCATTGCCTGGACATGTAGGACAACTTTTTCAACCAATGGAGAGTGAACACAGTATCAGTTCTACTATGGAGGTCTGGGGAAAATACCACAGACAGGGTAGTTTAAACACCAAACATTTCTCCCAGTCAGAGGTCAAGGCTGGCAGGGTTGATTTCTTCTGAGGTCCTGCTCTCTGTGGCATGAAGATGGCTGCCATATCCCCATGATTTTGCTGACTTCTTTGATTCTGTATTCATTGACATCCCTGCTGTGTCCACTTGTGCAGAATTCTTCTACCAAGGACAGAGGTTGCATTGGCTTACCGCCACCGTAATAGCTTCAATGATTTTAATTGTTGCTTTAAAAGTCTTGCCTCCAAGTTTGGAGGATAAGAAATTTGAGGAGACCCAATTCGGCCCATAATAAATATCTCAGATTCTTTCCTGAATATCTTATCAACCCCTGCAATAAGAGTTTATGCTCCTGGGCTGGAGAGATGGCTTAGCGGTTAAGCGCTTGCCTGTGAACCCTAAGGACCCCAGTTCGAGGCTTGATTCCCCAGGACCCACGTTAGCTAGATGCACAAGGGGGCACACGCATCTGGAGTTCATTTGCAGTGGTTGGAGGCCCTGGCATGCCCATTCTCTCTCTCTCTCTCTGCTCTTTCTCTGTCTTTGGCTCTCAAATAAATAAATAAAATAAAATAAAGGCCAGTCTGTTGGGCTTGACTCAAAAAAAAAATTAAAAAAAAAAGAGTTTATGCTCCCGTTTAGTCCTCAGCCCCACGACCTTGAGACTAATTTCATTTACCTAAGTCAGGTAAGTCCATCCGCAGAACATTCGCAGGAGTTTTCATGGGAGTATCTCACTGGTGTAGTTCATTTCCAAGTGAGTCCATCATTTTACCACTCATGACCTCTGACTCACACTGCCCTATGTCCTATGTCCTATGACCTTCAGGGCTCCAACTCCTCCATCATGAGCCCAGTCCAGGGAGAGCTCGGGTGCCCGTGAGAAATGTGAAATGAGACCAGGTGACCAAGGCCCATTCCAGTCAATGGCAAAGCCATTATTGTGACCTCTGCCTGACTCAAGTTCAACTGTTCTCACTTTGTTCCATGTAGCCGTCAGGTAACAGAGAGAATCAACTGAAGTGGATAAGACGCTGGAGGGGAAACTTTGAAGTTCCCAGCAGACCTTTTCAAAACATAATCTGAAGAAGTGGTCATGCAGTCATAAGTCTGTCAAATCAACAGCTTGTCGAATAGAGATAGAATCATTTCTCCTTTTTTTTTTTCTGATGATAAAAATTCCTTACCTCCTTTAGGGAAAAGTATGGGAGCTACTTTTGTATTTTCATTCAGATACAGCAGTGGTTCCTTTGACCACACTGTGTATTTTAATTTTTTAAGTTCAATTTTATTTATTTATTTGAGAGCAACAGACACAGAGAGAGAGGCAGAGAGAGAGAGAGAGAGAGAGAGAGAGAGAGAGAGAGAGAGAATGGGTGCACCAGGGGCCTCCAGCCACTGCAAACGAACTCCAGATGTGTGCGCCCCCTTGTGCATCTGGCTAACGTGGGTTCTGGAGAATTGAGCCTCAAACCAGGGTCCTTAGGCTTCACAGGCAAGTACTTAACCGCTAAGCCATCTCTCCAGCAGACACACTGTGTATTTTAAAGCTCTTATTCATTAGCCATTGAAATTTCTGACCTTGGTGAAGGTCAAAGTCCTTTGTGGACCAGTTTCTTATTTCCACCAGCAATTCTGACGTTTTCTTCCACCATTGCCATGGCTTTCATACTCACAGCAGATACTCCTTGCGTCTCTGATTTTGAAAACCAGGATTCAGGGCTCTGTGCACGATTTCTTATCACCTCAAAACCGACTTCTTGAGGGTTCATTTATGGAAAAGTAGTAGTTGCTCTTGGATGCAACTTTGCTCCCTTCTCTGGGGGATTTCTGAAAGTCCCTTCCAGCTGATGATTTAACTGAGAATCAGGGGACGAGAAAAGTCCACCTTCACTTCTACCATAGCTTGTCTGTGGGGATCTGAAGTCTCATGAAATGACAAAGGCTAGGCACAAGTAAAAAGTGTGCTCCCTATATATTTTTATGAAGATGAATACATTCATCAAGCTCTACCATGGAAGTAATATTAAAATATATGAACTGATTTTCTTATTGTGTAAAGAAATTTTAGAAATATTTAATTTATATAAGAAAAAAGACACATTTTTGGTCAATACATAGTATTTGTACATCTTTGTGGTGTATAGTGTAACCTGACACATGCCTCAGACTTTCAGTCCTCCCTGTACCTCTCAATTACTAGGATTACAGGTGTGTACCACCATACCCTGCTGTTTATTTACAATTTGTATTTATTTATTTATTTGAGAGTGACAGAGAGAGAGCGAGAGAGAGAGAGCGGGAGAGAGAGAAAGCAAGAGAGAGAGAGAGAGAGAATTGGCGTGCCAGGGCCTCCAGCCACTGCAAATGAACTCCAGATGCATGCGCCCCCTTGTGCATCTGGCTAACGTTGGTCCTGGGGAACTGAGCCTTGAACCGGGGTCCTTAGGCTTCTCAGGCAAGCGCTTAACTGCTAAGCCTACAATTTTTATTTATTTATTTATTTTACAATTTTTAACTCTTTATTTGAAACAAACAATCCCAGAGACAGAAGGTTCCTTGTGACGGCAGCTTCTCACTACAACACAAGGGTGGACGTGGCTCACGGAAGGAATAGGCAGGCCAGGCACTTCAGAACAATATATGCAGTTTAAACAGTGGCTAACCTGGTGACAGCTGTAAAAACACAACAAGGAAGCTGGGCAATAGCAAAGGCAGCAGGGAAAGAACTGGGTACCTACTTTGCCAGACACTAGTGTTTTTTTGGGTCCACAAAGGCAAGATGGGGGAAAAAGATATAAGCCGTAGGGGCAGGACCCACACTTATAGCTCTTTACCGATCTTCTGACCAGCGTGTATCCGGTATGACCCAGGCCCCTACAAGCTTGGCTTGTCTTATGATAGGGGGAGAACAAGATTGGGGAAACTAGCCCCAAGCCAGAAGGTAGTTTTTGCCTTGGGAGCTTTGTTGATTTAACTAAAGGGAGGCAGTTGCAGAGGGGCCTTAGCACGTTGACACCATGGCTCATGCCAACCTAGGATGGCAGAGAAGGCTGGCTGCACAACAGGAGTCTGCTCTCCATACTCAGAGTAATCTCTACTTTTGAGGAGAAGAAAGCATCTGGAACCGTTTAGAAACTATAGCACCAAGGGGTGGTGCTTGCTGGGGTGGGCTACATGGTGAAAGGGTGCCAACCACCAGTGATCTCAGGAGGAATAAGTGTCTGAGCTCTGTGCTTCAGGTAAATGGCCCCTTTATTATTTCATCATTTCTTTCAAACCTCTCAGACCAGACATGGCACTGGGAATAGGGCAGAGAGAGTGGGTACAGGGCAGAGAAGGCAGCTGGCTTCTTCCCTAGGTCACACCTAGGAACACTACCTAAATAGGCCAGGCAACCCAAAGCCAACAGGATCACCAGAGCTATTAACACTCCACCACAGTGTGGCCCTAGCAGAAAGGGTTTATTGTGAAAGGTAAAGAAAATGGGCCAGGTGGTTTGTGCCCAACGCTGGGGGACTACTAGCCCCCGAGTACAGAAAATTGGGGCCCCATGGTTGTCAAATGGTATGGAAGGTTAAAGCCAGGGGTTCCTAGGGAAGGCGGGGTATGGGTGATAGAGAGGTAATCAGGATGAGTAGTGTTGGTTCCTGGTCCAGTCACACCGTAGGACAAACATTTAAAGTGGAAGATGGATAAGGGTAGCACATGGGATTAGTCCGGGTTGTCCTCTCCAGGACGACCCAGTTCCTTGTAAATTTCCCGCACAGCCAGAATGCGATTGAGCACGCTTTCCAACATGCTCCTGTCTGCAGGGATCACAGAGTACCAGAGAGGCGATTCAGCAATGCAGGACCGGAGACTTTCAGGACATTTTGATAGATAGAATTCATAGAACTTGACAGGGCAGCGAACAGGGGTTTTGTCTTCTCTCTTCCATTTCCCAGGACCTGAGTGTTGAAAAACCAAAACCATTATTTATGATTTTTATAATAGAATCAATTTTCTCCATTTTTTGTCCTCATTGTTTTGTACATTTGAAAATAAGATTTATTGTGTGTGTGTGTGTATGTGTATTTGAGGTGAAATTTATATCATACAAAATTAGCCATTTTAAAGTGCACAATCCAGTGATGTTTAGCACAGCCACACTGTGGTCAAACCGCCACGCCCATATAGATGCAACGCCCTTTCAACACCCTCAAAGGGAAGACTCGACCCATTCAGCATTAGCTCCCAAATCCTCACCCCTGCCTCTGGCAATCACTAGTTTGGCTGTGAGTTCTCAACTCTTCTGGCTGTCTCGGATAAATGGAATCATAGAATTTATGACATTTTGTATTTTAGCCTAGCATAGTATTTTTGAGGCTGATTTACTTTGTATTTTTATGCCTGAATGATAATTCATTGTATACGCCATGTACCAAATGCTATACAATGGTTTGTTCATTCATTGACATTTGGTTTGGTCTACCTATCAGGCATTATAAATAGTACTGCTATAAATACTTGTGTATATTTGTTTGAATACCTGTTTTCAATTTTCCTGCACGTATGTTGCTGGGCTATATGGTAATTTTATGTCTAATATTTTGGAGAACCATCAGAGTGTTTTCTACAGTGGCAATTCAGCCTTTTCTTTCCCCCAAGAATGTATGAGTCTATCTCTCACATTCTTGTCAATACTTGTTATTTTCCAGAATTTAATTATTTTTTGTAATAGTCATCTTGGTGGACATAAAATAACAGGACCTTGTGCATTTTTTTGTCACTTCCCTAATGAAATATCATTTTGTTATTTCATTTTGCATTAAACAAACATGTAGATTGCTTGGAGGAGTTAGGATTAAATTTGCCATTTAAAGCCGGGTGTGGTGGCGCACTCCTTTAATCCCAGCACTTGGGAGGCAGAGATAGGAGGATCCCTTAAGGCCACCCTGAGACTACATAGTGAATTCCAGGTCAGCCTGAGCTAGAGTTAGACCCTACCTCGAAAAACCAAAAAAATAAAATGAAATAAAATTGGCATTTAATATTAAGGCATTTCAATACATAAACAGAAATGTCTTTCTACTTATTTAGGTCATCCTTAAATTAAACACTGTATACTTTATAAGTTTCAGTATATATGTCTTGTACTTCCTTGATTAAACCTACTGTTAAGTTTTTAAATTTTATGATCTGACAGTAGAATATTTTTATTTTCAGACTATTCATTACTAATATATATACATATATGTGTATATATATGTAAATATATAATTTATCTTTGTGTTTGATCTTTCACTTCATTGCCTTCATTCATTATATCCAACATCTAATTGCTCTGGCTAGAACCTCATTATAATATTGAATACAAGGTTAAGAGTAGGTATTTTTATCTTTCCCCTCACTTTAAGAGGAAAGCATTCTGTCTTTAGCATTAAATATGATCTTAGCTATGTTTTTAAATTGATGCTCATAACATTTTTTAATCATGTGCCAAATGCTTTTTGTGTTCCCCTGTGTCATATCTCCTCCTTCCTTCTATTAGTTTCATGGATCACATTTATTGATTTTTGTATGTCGCACCATGCTTGCATTCCTGGAATAAATCCAAGATGCTTCATCTTTGTTTCTGAAGAATATTTTGCCAGCTATAGAATCCTAAGATTTTTTTTTTCCTTTCAGAAATTTAAGCAGTGGGCTGGGAAGCTTGTCATTGAAGTTCTTGCTTTGCAAGCATGAGAGGCTGAGTTCAATCCTCAAAGCTCATGTAAAAGAGCCAGGGGTGGTGGTGCAGGAATGTAATCCCAGTCCTGGGGACGTGAGGCCAGGAAGCCTCCGGGGCTTCCTGGACAGCTCACCTAGCCTTATCCAGGTGTTTCAGGCCAGTGAGAAACCCTGTCTCAAAAAATGGTGGATGGTGTCACAGAGGACTCTCACCTGAGGTTTTCCTCTGGCGTGTGTACACAGGTTCATAATAATCTCACACATGAACACACACACACACACACACACCCCAAAGCCAACAATTATAATCTAGCTTGATTTAAAAAAATTCTGACATGAGCTCTATAGACACTCCTTTTTTTTTTTTCTCTCTCTGGCTGCTTTATAGTTTTCCCTTTGTCCCTGATTTTCAGTGGTTTTCTTATGATGTAACCCAGACTGGTTGTATTTGTTTCTTTTACTTGAGATGTGACGCTTATTTTCTTGTACTTATGAAATTATAGCTTCTATTACACTTGGAAAGTTTGTGCCCATATTGTACCTGAATACTTTCCCATATATTCATTTCCTCTGGGACTTCAATTGCATATGTATTAAATTATATTGTCTCAGAAGTCATTAAGGAGATGTGGTTTTGTAAAATGTACTTTTTCTTCTTTGGTGTGTGCGCTTCCACTTGCATAGTACATTTTGTTCTGTTTTCAAGTCACTGGCTGCTTTTTTTTTTTAAATAAAGCTTTTCAATCTTTTCAATGTAGCAAGACAGCTGTGTTCCTTTCCATTTATTCTTCCCGTGCTTCTGTCTAGAAAGTGCCTCCCTCCAGCCATCCGGGGCAAGGACAGCACTCACCTTGTCTGGTTTCCTTGCCTGGGCATCATGGTCTACACTGCTTGTTGTTCATTGTGTTCATTGTGTTCATTCTGCTGTTAAGTTGTCTAAAAGTCCAGGAAGAGAAGAAATTATTATTATTATTTAAACAAAATAAATGTTATTTATTTATTTATTGATTGATTGATTTATGACAGAGAGAGGCAGATAGAAAGAGAGAATGGGCACACCAGGGCCTCTAGCCATTGCAAATAAACTACAGATGAATGTGCCACTGTGTGCACATTCTGGCTTATGTGGGTCCTGGGGAATCAAACCTGGGTCTTTAGGCTTTGCAGGCCAGCGCCTCAACCACTAAGCCATCACTCCAGCCTGAGAGATTATTACTCTACATTGACCAGAAGTGTAAATCTCATGCTGCTTTTCTACACAGTGCTTGACTAGCAGCTTGGCTTCAACTTTTCAGCTGATTAGTAGAGACATGTTTAACTAGTTGTGTGTTCTGGAATTGACTGATAAATCAGGAATCCTGTCTCATACTTTCAGGAACGTCTACCAGGAAGTAGAGATGTTTGTATCCAACAATTCCATCAAATGCAAAAACAATGACCCAAACACCAAAATTATAGAAGAAAATGCTCTAATTTTATTCCTGTGCTTTTAATGTGTCCCCCACATGCTAAATTTAATCCCCTTTGTTATGGATTAAGGGGGGGACCATGGGCCTCAAGACTTGTATAGCTATACAAGTGTGCTTCTCAAAGCAGTAGGGAAATTTTACAGCCCTGATTCCTGATCTCTGGTGGGGAGAGTAAGCTGAAGTGAGATCTGAGGAAAAAACAAGTGCTTGTAAATACAGTCTAAGCCTTTGAGGACATAAAAATGGGGTCTTTCAAATCCTCTCATATAATCTAGGTGTTTAAGGTAGACAAAGTCATCTTCGTTTCTGTAATCTAGCTATTTGCTCTGAAAAAGTGGGACCAAAACTGGAGAGATGGCTTAGCAGTTAAGGCACTTACCTGAGAAGCGTAAGGATCCAGGTTCGATTCCCTAGTTCCCCTGTAAGCCAGATGCATAAGGTGGTGCATGTATCTGGACTTACATTTGCAGTGGATGAAGGCCCTGATGCAGTTATTCTCTCTCTCAAATAAATAAATAAATAACATATTTAAAATATGTTTTTAAAAAGGTGGGACTGTTAAGAGGTGATCAGATTCTGAGGGTTCTGCCCTTATCGGATGGATTAATCCATAAATGGATTAATAGATCAGTGGCATATTGTGAGAGGGTTTTATTTTAATAAAAGGGAGCTGTATTGGCCACCTTCATAGTAATACAATGAAATGCTAAGGTACAGAAAGAAAAGTTTTATTTAGCTCATAGTTTTGGAAGTCTGAAGGCATAGTACACGCAGTGGGTCTGTAGTTCTGTGAGAGTGGTAGATGGTGACCCATCATCGCGGGGGAAGTTTAGGATGAAAATTCTCATATCTCAAATGGGGGAGGAGAGGAGAACAGTAGGGGAGGAGAGAAACTGAGATTTTACAGTCTCATTCAAGGGCACACGCCCAATGACCCAAGCACGTCCCCCAAAGACCTAGCCTTTTCACAATCCTTGGTATCTCCCAAGTACACCACTCTTGGGACTGATCCTTTTGCTCATGGGACGTTTGGGAGACACTCTCTATTCCAACCATTGCTCTCTGGCTGGCATACTCTGTCTGCCCATATGATACCCTCTGGCATGTCATGAACCAGCAGGAAGACCACTCGATTTTAAACAGACGTTTTGGGGATCAAGGACTAAATAAATCTCTTCTCTGTGTAAGTTGTCTAATTTGTATTATTCAGTTATAGTATCAGAAAATGAACTGTGACACTTCCACGTGAGTCAGTCATCTTGATGATGTGTTAAGTTCCATGCCACCTACCTATAGGAGGCAGACACGGGGCCCACGTATTCTAAAAGTCACCACCGTTACCATAGGTAAGCTTTGATGAGCATCGTCTTATTGATTCTACTCACTTCATGCATATATGTGAGAAGCATCTCTCTATGCCCATGTCTATATACATAGAACATTTTTATATAATTTCTGATCCTCATCATGCTAAAGGATAGAGAGTTCCCATTGGACTGAGGCACAAACTATGCAATAAAGTATTTGGAGGTCTAGGGACTGACTGAGCCAGAATTTAAATTCCCATCAGGTGCCCTCACAAGAGCGGTTCCTTCCACGACCTCGTTCTGATACCAGTGGATTCTGAAAAAGGAACAGGGCATGGTTCTGACTTCTCGCCTGTTTTACTCTTCATGGGCAATGACCACCGGCTTCTCAACAGCTCCCTGCTGAAGAGACAGTGCTGATTGGTTCTATTGCTAAATGAATGGATAGAATTCTCTCACACAAGAAATCTCTCCTCAGTGCAGTTTCCTCCCAAGGCTTCCCCTTGTTCAGGCCTTAGTCATTCCTCTGGGTCCTGCGTTCTCATGCAGCCTGTCCTGAGCAATGGCTTCCAGGAACAGAGTAGAGATTGCTCATGGGAAAACAGTGGGGATTCCAACTTCCACATGTACTGTATTGATACGATGTCCTTGATTGTACTCAAGTTTTGAAATATTCAGGTCAGTATAATCACACTTGGTCAAATTGTATTTTGTGTCAAAATTGTGTTTTGCTAATAATGAAATTAAATATACTTATCAAAATCCTACATTCATATAACAATTTTTTAGAGTTGATAGAATTTTATTTTTTCCCCCTTCTGTCTATTACTTGGAATATGATGTCAGGATAGCCAGGAGTGGTCTGGAAACACACTAATAGTCTGGGATTGAAAGAAACCATTTCAGGTTCAGTAAGCAAATTGAGCGTGCCTGAAAATCACTTGCAGTATGAGATTTGGGGGACTTATTCCAAAAACACATTTTCTTCCTATTTCCAATTGACAACCATATTAGCTCCTGGCTCTTGACGGTGGTCCTTTTTCAGTTATCTTGAAAATGTACCTGAAAGCAAGAGATACCTATTTTCTTTTCTTCCAAGCAGGGCACACTGAGTTATGACTGGCAGTTACTCAATGGCAAGCTTGCTTAATTTGCATAATTCACCAGGAATATTTCTGGAGCTAATAAATTGTATTTGGGCCAGAGACAATAAACTGAATTAAAAAATCTTAACATTAATATTTGTAACAATAAAGATGTATGTGAACATAGAAGGTCTAATGACCCCTTGGGTATTCTATTGTTCACTTAGTTTTCTCTTTCCTAGCTATTAAAAATTACAATAGGAAAATGATAACAATTAATGAGGTACTTTTATCTCCCGACCATATATATTTTTTTAACTTTTTGTTTATTTATCTGAGACTGACAGACAGAGAGAGAAAGAGCGAGAGGGAGAAGAGAGAGAGAGAGAGAGAGAGAGAGAGAGAGAGAATGGGCACACCAGGACCTCCAGCCACTGCAAACAAACTCTAGACGCATGTGCCCCCTTGTGCATCTGGCTTATGTGGGTCTTGGGGAATCCAGCCTCGAACTGGGGTCCTTAGGCCTCACAGGCAAGCACCTAACCACTAAGCCATCTCTCCAGCCCCTCCCAACTGTATGTATGTATATATATATATATATATATATACATATATATATATTTTTTTTGTTTTTCGAGGTAGGGTCTCACTCTAGCCCAGGCTGACCTGCAGTACACCGTGTAGTCTCAGGGTGGCCTCAAACTCACAGCGATCCTCCTACCTCTGCCTCCCGAGTGCTGGGATTAAAGGCATGCGCCACCACACCCGGCCCAACTATATTTTAAGGCAAGTCCTTGAAGCAAGGCTTTGATATTAGCTACTTTTTCTGTCATGGAAGGTGTGGGAAACAAACCATCTGACAAACAGCAGACTCTTGTAAATTATATTTAAATCAAGTGTTAGAAATAAGGAGATATTTCATTGCTTAAAAGATTGAAAAAAGTAGCAGCTTCAGTGTGAGAGTTTAGTGAGAGTTAACTGAGTTGATTGTGCATAATAGTTTTGCAAAATAACACATTTATAGAGCAACACGATGCATACAGTGCATATGTATATTCCTACCATCCTACCATTCAGAATTAACAATGGCTCACCTTCCACTTAAAATACAAAACAGGCGTGACAGGTACATGCTATGCTTTTCAGTAGTTCTTATCCTCAGTTCCTTTCCTTTGCCCCTGAAGTGCATCCTTACATGAGATCTGTTAAAGTACACTTAAAAAAAAATTATTGATTGATTTAAGAAAAAGGGGGTAGAGAGAGAGAGAATGAGTTGGCACACCAGGGTCTCAAGCCACTTTAAACAAACTCCATTTGCATGTGCCACCATTCACATCTGGCTTACGTGGGCACTGGGGAATCGAACCTGGGTCCTTAGGCTTCACAGCAAGCACCTTAACCACTAAGCCACCTCTCCAACCCAATGTATACTTTTTTAATAAAGATTTATTTTTATTTATCTATTTATTATGGACAGAGAGAGAGGAAGAAAGAGAGAGAGTAAGAATGGGTGCACCAGGGCCTCTAGCCACTGCAAACAAACTCCAGATGACATGTTCCACTTTGTGCATCTGGCTTTACTTGGGTATTGGGGAATAAAACCTGGTCATTAGAGTCCTAATTTCATAAGTGGGTCTTTAGTTCTAATTTCTCAATTGTGGAGAGCCCATGCCTTTTGTGGTAGTTTGATTCAGGTGTCCCCCATAAACTTAGGTGTTCAGAATGCTAGGTCCCCAGCTGATGGCAATTGGAAATTAAAGCCTCCTGGAGGGAGTGTATTGTTGGGGGCAGGGCTTGTGGGTGTTATAGCCAGTTTCCCCACGCCAATGTTTGGTGCACTCTCCTGTTGCTATGGTCCACCATATGTTGGCCAGGAGGTGATGTCCACCCTCTGCTCATGCCATCATTTTCCCCTGCCATCATGGAGCTTCCCCTCGAGCCTGTAAGCCAAAATAAACCTCTTTTTCCACAAGCTGCTCTTGATTGGGTGATTTCTACCAGCAATGCGAACCGGACTGCAACACCATTCATTTCTTCCCTTGTGAGGCTATTAGAGCCCAAGTTACTTAATACTCAGGAAATATGTTGGGGAATTGAACCTGGGTTGTTAAGCTCTGTAGGTAAGTGTCTTAACTTCTTAGTAATCTCTCCAACCCAGACCTTGTGAATTTTTTTCTAATCTTTTCTTTTTCTTTTCTTTTTCTTTTCTCTCTCTCTCTCTCTTTTTTTTTTTTTTGAAATAAACCTGGCAGACTGGCCTTTTCTTGTGTGAGAGAGCGAGAGAGAGGGAGAGAACTGGTGCACCAGGGCTCCAGCCATTGTCATCGACAAGTGCGCCCCCTAGTGTGCGTGTGCTACCATGTGTGCTTGTGTCACCTTGTGCATCTGGCTGACGTGGCACCTGGAAAATTGAACATGGGTCCTTAGCCTTCGCAGGCAAGTGCCTTAACCACAAAGCCATCTCTCCAGCCCACTGGACCTTCTGAATTTTTAAGAAGCTACCTTCCTTCAAAAAGTCCTCACACTTTCTTACATAGGGACTGTATAATTTGGGGCCAATTTGTATGTTGTTTCTCAGATGTTCTCAGTTGACATACATAGTGCAAATTCAACTCTACACACATATGGACATAGACTTGAGCTTTCTGGGAATCTATCATCTGTTTATCTATATATCACCTATCAACTTATCTGTCCACACATAGGTGCATGTACACACTTTTTTTCTACCATAAAACTTACCCTAAACAGCAAGAGGACATGTCATCACCTTGGGATGATGGGTAAAGTTTCTGTATTTCTGCCATTTTATGGGACTTTACCCATTAAGATTCCTATCTTCACAAGTGGGCCTTTAGTTCTAATTTCTTAATCAAGAGAGCCCATGCCTTTTATTTCTTCCTTGCGATGGTATTAGAGTCCAAGTCACTTAATGCTCAGGAAATATACCTTTGGCCCACACAGAAAGAATGTCAACTCTTTTATTAAAAAGAAAAACAACTTTAATTTCTTATTTTTACAATGAAAGAGAGAGAGAAGAGCGAGATCAGATACATGTGCCGCTTTGTGCATGTGGCTTTACATGGGCACTGGGGAATCTAAGCCAGGCCATCAGGCTTTGCAAGCAAGTACTGTTAACCACTAAGCCAGCACCACAACTCCACAGTGTCCACTTCTGTTTGCTGATTTTTTTTCTAAGTATCATTTTTTGTATAGGCCCTGGAGATTCACAATTCTTAGGAAATATTTATATTTTCCAAAATGTCTGGTGCTTTGAAAGGGAAGACCGTATTTCCAGTTATTGGTGGCAAACTGCATAGCTTGAAATAGATGTGCCCACTGGGTTTTCTGTGTAGATAATCTTATTTTCTGCCTGGGATGACACTTTTATTTCTTCCTTTTGAGAGTATGTATAATATTTTCACATTTAATTTGCCAGGACCTTCAGTCTTGAATTTAATAGCATTTTTATTTTTAAGAATTATGTTAGCTAAGGAGTTTTGAACAGATTTCTTTAATCAGATGAGAAAAAGATATCTTCTTTTTTATATTTTATTTTTATTTATTTACTTAAGAGAGAGAGAGATACAGAAATGGGCAGGGAGAGAGAGAGAGAGAGAATGGGTGTGTCAGGGCCTCCAGCCACTGCGAACAAACTCCATATGCATGCACCCCTGTGCATCTGGCTTATGTGGGTCCTGTGGAGTCAAATCTGGGTCCTTTGCTTTGTTTTCATATATATATATATATATATATATATATATATGTATATATATGTGTGTATATATATATATATATATATATATGTATATATATGTGTGTATATATATATATATATATATATATGCTTATATATATATGTGTGTGTGTGTGTGTGTGTGTGTGTTTGGAGCTTGTTTGTAGCGGTTGAAAGCTCTGGGATGACCATTCTCTCTCTCTCTCTCTGCTTCTTCCTCAAATAAAAATTGCATATATGTATATTTCTATGTGGCCCTCTAGAATTTCTTATAAAAACCCTTGAGTTTTTTGCAAACTATTAAAACATTGTTAATTTTTTAAAATTAACTACATTTTCATTTCTGGACTGGACCCAAGTTGACAAAATATACCTTCCAACTGCCATTTTTTTTTTTGTTAAAACATTCAGTCTATTAAAAACTAAAAAGAAAAGCCAGGTGTGGTGGTGCATGCCTTTAATCTCAGCACACGGGAGGCAGAGGTAGGAGGATCGCCATGAGTTTGAGGCCAGCCTGAGACTACATAGTGAGTTCCATGTCAGCCTAAGCTAGAGTGAGACCCTCTCTCCAAAAACCAAAATAAGTAAATAAATAAGTAAAAGAAAATTGGCTGGGCATGGTGGTGCATGCCTTTAATTCCAGCACTGAGGAGGCAGAGGTAGGAGGTTCACTATGAGTTAGATCCAACCTGAGACTATATATTGAATTCCAGGTCAGCCTGAGCTAGAGTGAGACCGTACCTTGAAAAACCACACGCAAAAGTAAGACAGAATTGTATAGCAGGGAATAAGATACTTTTCATGTATAATTGTTGACTTTTTGTCAGATTTCTGTTTATCTCTGTCTCTGTCTGTCCCCCTACCAGAATATATGTTCCTACAGCCTTAGAAGGTAACTATAGTCACTTAGCATGATTTACTAAGGATATTCTACAACATAACTATAATACTTCAACTGTGGCTTGAAAGTATTAAATCAAAAATTTCAAAACTAAAAGCTGCTGTAAATGCACAGCATTCTCCTGTATTGCTCAGTCCTTCCTGAGATTTAAAAAAATCTCCTGTGTATCCATTTAGAATACGGTATCCACCCTTAGATACTCAGTAGCCATCTGAGTTATTGAATCAACTAATGTAATAATGCAGTGTTTACTACTGAACAACACTTTTTTCATAATAATGGCAACTGGGCTGCAAAAGCCATAATACTAGAAAATAGGATGTATCAAAGAGAAGCTATAAAGTGCTTCCTTTAAGTGAAAAATAAGTGGTCTCGACATCCCAGGCATGTATGCATGGGCAAACAGTATATGTAGGGTTTTATAATATTTTCAGTTTCAGGCATCCTGAAATACAAATTGCACTGATAAAAGGGTGACCACTATACACAGTCCATCACCATCTATCAGGATGATAAAATACAGACCTGCATTGCCTGGTAGAAGAGAGGCCGAGAGAAGAATAATTAGAGCTAAAAGTGTCAAGTACCTGGGAAGTGTGGTTATTGGATGTTGAAATCAATAAATTGTGTTGAGACAGGTGGTAGAGAGTTAGGTAGCAAGGTAGGCGTTGAACCAGAGGTTGATAAGAACGTGACATCCAGAACACATAGCAGTGGGTGATCAGGTCGTCTAAAGTGGGCTGGTGTGCAGTTCAAAGGAGCAGGTGGTATTTGTGTGGCGTCCTGCTCATTTAAGTTTTTAAACTTTTTTCTAATTTTTTTGTTTATTTTTATTTATTTGAAAGTGATGGACAGAGAGAGAGAGAGAGAGAGAGAGAATGGGTGCGCCAGGGCCTCCAGCCACTGCAAATGAACTCCAGACGCGTGCGCCCCCTTGTGCATCTGGCTAACGTGGGTCCTGGAGAACTGAGCTTCGAACCGGGGTCCTTAGGCTTCACAGGCAAGCGTTTAACCGCTAAGCCATCTCTCCAGCCCAGTTTTTAAACTTTTTATCATCAGCTTCCATACTTATATATACAGTGTACTCTGATCATAATCTCCTCCCACCACTCTCCTTTGTCCCTCCCTCTCCTTTCCTTCCTCCACTGAACTCTATGTCAACTAATCCTTGCCCTGTTTTGCCCTCATATTATGTAGGTCTGATGTAAGCAGCAGCCATGTGAGGTCCTGAATGCGATATCCACTCTGTGTCTAGGAGACAGTGCTCCAAGGCACTCCTCTCCACCCTTCGGCTCTTGCATTCTTTCTACAACTTCTTCCACAGTGGTCCTTGTAGCGCTCATTTGCAAGAAGGGTAAAAGGACCAGCAACATCTAAGCACATATTTGTTGCTTGTTGGGGGTTGCTTGCTTCCAGGCACTAATTATCCTAAGTGAAATGCTTCTCTCCAGTTCTGACTTCAGAACATTTATGCCATCTTCTCATTGGTTACATTCCTTTAGTATCAAATTTTTAGCACTCCTTGAAAGCCTTAAAAGCTTCTAGAAAGTAGTGAAGAATTACTTGTTCTTCATAACATTCAAAGCAAAGCACATAAAATCATAATTAAGTTGTATTTTTACATTTTATTCGAAAGATGTGTAACATTCCCTTTGGTCTACTTCATAAGAATCAGTAGAAGCCATTGTGAATGCAGGTCACAGAAATAATTTTCTCTTTGTACTGAAGCTACAGTGCTTCTTCTGGTAATGGGAGAGTAAAAATCCCCATAAAGGAGCTTTCTTGTTATAGTAGCAAACAGTGCGACAGTTGGATTACCCAATATTCATGGACAAGATGGAAAGAAGCCAGGGTGTCCTAGTTCCTTTAGGGACCAGTGAGTAAAGGTGGTTAACATTGGGCCTAAGCAAAAAGGGAAGGGAACTTAGTCAGCTGTCAAAGTTCAACATTTCCCAAATGCTTACAACAAAATGTTAAACCAGGGCCACATTTATCATGGGTGAGAGAAAAAAAGAAAAAAGAGATGAAGTCTCAGGCTGGGGAGATGGCTTGGGAGGTAATAGTGATTGTTTTGCAAGCGTGAAGACCCGAGTGCAACTCACATCAGCCATGGAAAAAGCCAGGCCATGTCTGCATATGCCTGGAATCCCCACCTTGGGGTAGTGGAGACAGGAGGGTCAATAGGGCTGCCTGGTCAGCTAGTCTCACTTGAAAACAGCGAGTTCCAGGTTCAAGGAGAGACTCTTTCTCAGTGAAATAGACAGAAGAGTGACAGAGGACGACATCCTACATTTCCTCTGGCCTTCACATACGAGTACACACCAGCTCATCTGTGTATACTTGCTTGAACACATGCTATGCACACATACACTATACCACTGTGGTGGTTTGATTCAGGAGTCCCCCATAAACTTACGTGTTGTGAATGCTAGGTTCCCAACTGATAGAGATTTGGGAATTAACGCCTCCTGGAGGGAGTATATTGTTGGGGGCGGGCTTATGGGTGTTATAGCCAGTTTCCCCATGCCAGTGTTTGGCACACTCTCCTGTTGCTATGGTCCACCTTATGTGGGCCAGGGGGTGATGTCCACCCTCTGCTCATGTTATCATTTTCCCCTGCCATCATGGAGCTTCCCCTTGAGCCTGCAAGCCAAAATAAACCTCTTTTTTCCCACAAGCTGCTCTTGGTTGGGTGATTTCTACCAGCAATGCGAACCTGACTGTAACAACCACTCAGTGTACAAAAGAAAACAGATGAAATGAGTGTGCTTAGAAAAAAGATGATACATTAGAATAACTGACTTAAAAGAAGCTATTTGGGGCTGGAGAGATGGCTTAGCCATTAAGCGCTTGCCTGTGAAGTCTAAGGACCCTGGTTCGAGGCTCGATTCCCCAGGACCCACGTTAGCCAGATGCACAAGGGGGTGCACGTGTCTCAAGTTCGTTTGCAGTGGCTGGAGGCCCTGGCGTGCCCATTCTCTCTCTCTCTCTCTCTGCCTCTTTCTCTATCTCTCAATAAATAAATAAATAAAAATGGACAACAACAACAAAAAGAATGGTCATAATTTAGATTATTTTCTCATCTCTCTGTACCAATAAAATTAATTTATCTTCCACACACACACAAAAAAGAAGCTATTTGAAGACAAGTAGAGTCCAAAAACAATTACATAAATAAAAGTTTAACCATAATTGCACCCTCATTTGCTCATCTGCCCCTCCCAAATGTGTTAGGAAATAGATCTGAGCAGGTCTGTAGATGAATGCTTTTTGCGGATTTTCACAGAAAAATCAAATCACATTTCATAAAAGTACCCAAAAATATAAAAAGAGCTGAACCTCTCTGACTCATTTTATTACCTTGTTTATAAGAACTGGGAGAAGATAAGACAGTAAAATCATATTGTGGGCCAGGAAATTGAATCTAACAGTACATTTCAAATAATCATCATAAGCCATTTGCTCTACTGCAAAATGAATGGCTAGTTCAACTTTCAAATATCTGTCAATAGGCAGCTCCACATTTCCTGGAGATTAATAGAAAAGAGCTCTATGTGGGGGAAAAAGCCTTTGATGATATTCAAAGTTGGCTTATTATGTTTTGTTAGCAATAAAAAGCTTAGCAATTCAAGAGCAGAATGGAAGTTCCTTAATTCAGTGAGGGATATCATGTATTGAAAATAAACACAATATCTAATGATTAGAATATATGCAATCTAAATTCAAGAATAATACCAGATGCTTCCTTGTCCTATTATAATTTCCATCTGAGTACAAGGAAGAGAAATGACAATAAGTAAAAGAAATGATAGCTATGAAGATTAAAATGGAACAGGCAAAACTATTATTATTTACATACACTAGCTTATCTTTTTAATTTTTTTTGACACTGGGTCTTGCTATGCAGCCTTGGCTGGCCTGGAACTTGCTTCTGTCTTTCAAGTGCTAGGATTATAGGCATATGCTGCCACACGTGGCCTGTATTAGTTATTAAGAAATAAGCAAAGAAAATAAATGAGAAAGAAAAGGCTGAGGGAGTTCAGAAATATACAAACTCTAATAATATTTTTCTATACTTAACATCAAGTAAAAACCCAAATACAAACGCTATAAAATATTTGTCTTTTTTATAAGAGCTAAACCATAGTTGAAGTGGAGATTTATAAAAATTAAGTATACACAGTAGGGGATAAGTGAAACCAGGAGACAGCCAAGTCAAATAACTATATTTTCAATTTCTTTTTCTATTTTTGGTCTAGGTTCTGGCTCCTGTGTTTGAAAGAGCATAGTTGCGTTAAGTCTGAAAATCCTTACCAGTAGAGTCTTTTGATTATAATGCCCTTTCTTGCTACCTGCTCAGTGTTCCTCCCAAGACTAAGCTCCTAGAATGTCTTACTGTACCTTGCTCATCTGGCAAAGAGGATAACTTTTCACATGCCTAGTTCTATAATTTTTATGAGTTGGCCTACTTGCCCAACATATTAAAAGTGTTCTCGGGCTGGAGAGATGACTTAGTGGTTAAGGCGCCACCTGCGCAGCCTAAGGACCCAGGTTCGATTCTCCAGGTCCCATGTAAGCCAGATGCACAAGGTGGCACATGCATCTGGAGTTCGTTTGCAGTGGCTAGAGGCCCTGGTGCGCCCATTTTTTTTCTCTCTCTCTCTAATAAATAAGTAAATAAAATGTTTAAAAAAAGTGTTCTGGTTGGTACTGTACACACATAGAGGGTTGATAATAGCATATATCACATGATATTGAGTTAAAAAAAAAGACAAATATAGTACTCTGGTAAGATTACTTCTTTGCAGAAGCACTAAATCAAGGATACTATGTTGTGTCTGTGACGTTCCAGGGGGAAAAAAAAAAAAAACAACCACAAAACTGAGTAGGGAAATACTTCACAATATCAGCCTCACCAGGTGTGTTGGTACACCCCTTTAATCCCAGTATGTGGGAGGCTGAAGTAGGAGGACCACTGTGAGTTAGAGGCCTGCCTGTGTCTACATAATGAATTCCAGGTCAGCCTGGGCTAGAGCAAGACTTTACCTTGAACTTGGAATAAAAAGAAAAAATCCGGGCGTGGTGGCGCATGCCTTTAATCCCAGCCCTCGGGAGGCCGAGGTAGGAGGATTTCTGTGAGTTCAAGGCCACCCTGAGGATACAGAGTGAATTCCAGGTCATCCTGGACTAGAATGAGACGTTACCTTGAACTTGAAAATACAAAAAACAAAAAACAAGAAAAAAAAAAAAAAAAAACAGCCTCAAGTAGACAGGCTACTGAAAATATACCAAGTCAAACATTCATGTAGACCTTAAACAGTTGATTGTGAGTTGTATTCTCATCCACTCTAAAGATGTTTACTCTCAAGAATTTGTCGTGATGTCCTCAAACAGGGACCAAGTTTCCTTCTCCTGGTTCTTCATAAAGTGAGCTCAGAGCATTAGTCACAGTTTAGAGATTGGGGCCTGGAGGGCACACTGAATCACCAGGACTCTACATTCACTACTAAGCTACTCCTTTGATGGACTTATAGTTGAATGGACTCCTAGGAGGTAAAACTTAGCTGGAGGGCTTGGTAGGCATATATGCCACACTGGGAAAGCAGAATCTAAGAAAGCAACTCTAAGATTCCCTCGACAACCTACCTTGTTTAGGTCTCTTTTGCTTGCAAATGACTGAAAATCAGTTCAAGTTACTCTGAGTAAAAAATAAAATTTATTGGAAGTACAGTGGACCACGTTGCTAAATTTGAAGGCGATGAAGTGTCCAGGCCTCAGGAACACGACTCATGACTGCAGTGACCCGGGGAACCCAGAGTCCGTATTCCCGTGTCATGTCCACCTCTTGGGCTGGGAAGCTTTCTTCATTTTCTCTCACTGGGTGTTCTTTCTCACGTGCGTGTGTGGAGTAGGTGTGCTATGGCATGGGCATGGGTGGTACATGCACACGCGTGTGCAGGTGCAGCCCCTGTGTGCACGCAGTGGCCAGAGGAGGATGTCACATGTCCCCTTCCACTGCTTGTCCTCGTGTCCTTGACACGGAGTCTCTTCACTGATTCCGGAGCCTGACGTTTTTCATGAACCTCAGTCATTCTCTCATTTCTGCTCCCCATGGGACTGGAGGTATAGACGTGCATGGAAATGCCCAGCAGCTATGTGGGTTTTGGGGAATCAAACTCAGCATTCTCAGCGCCCCCCCCCCAACATCCGTCTCAGGCCCTCCTACTTGCACAGGAAGCTCTCTTTAACACCTGAGCCATCTCTCCAGCCCTTTTACTGTTTTGTAGTGGCTGCCTGGTCTTGTATATGTTTGGTACCTCCTGTTCCCAACCACTGTTCCTTATTGCAGACCAGTGACTCAGTAGGAAGCAGAATTCTTGATCTTTCAAGCTAAAGGATTGTTAGGTGGCCAATCAATGGGATGGTGGGATTTGGGGGTGGCAACATGCTGCAGGACTACGTCGGCTAACGGCTAACCTTGGGTAGTAGGGCAAGAGGCAATTCTAGCAAAGTCGAATTAGATGATTCACTCAGTGTTCACTAAAGTTTCAAAAAAAACTATTTGTGAGAAAAGGGGATCATCAACCCAGCAAACTAGGAAAGCATCAAACAGGACAGAGGCACTTGTCTGCTAATTAAGAACGAGAATGAAGGATGTAAAGTTGTGGGAAGACAGAACAAATGAGACTCCGAGGGAAAATGAGAGCTTGAACAGATTCCAGTGGAGTGATAATAGGGTTGCATTTTCCTGGAGGTGTTCAGGAGGCTAATGAACAAAGTTTTAAAAACATTCTGTCATCTCTCATGTGCTGTTCAATTGAACTTTCTGTAACAGGAGGGGGCACTTTGCTTCTTTTGCACTACGTAATTTACTGGTCCACTGGCCACATGAGGTTACCCATGCCTTGGATGTGGCTAATGGGGATGATATGAAAAGTTTTAATTTAATTTAAATAGCCATGTGTCTACCAGTTTGTGGAGTGTAGCACCATGCCTGAAAGGCCGGATATACAAACACATAGTCATGGTATATATATAAAAATATATATATATATATATATAAATAAAATATAAATTTTATATAAATAAAAAATAGAACTCTAATCCATTATCCCCAGCAGCCTGTTCAGGAAGCCAGGACCAGAAAGGGAGCCTGCTATAGTACACCAGGCTTATAGGGAGTCCAAACACCATCTCAAGCAATAATTCAGTGGTCAGGACTTGAACATTAAGGGGTTCCCTAAATTTTGTCTTCACTTCTAATTCAGGGCCACTCAAACAAAACCAAATACAAACACCTTCCCAAATATGTTACACACACACTAGTAGGTAGCCTTGACAACAGTTTCCCCCACAATCAGGGTGTACCCAAAGCCTCTGTTTTCTGCTGTAAGGTTCCCTTGCCCTTGTCGGCCATTGAGTTTTGCCAAAATACAAATGAAACTTGCTAATTCCTTGGCTACAGCAACTGTGGAATTGCAGATTATTTGCTTGTTTTCATATGGTTGATATTTATTTCCACATAGCATTGACTTAGTGAAAATTTCCATAGTGTGCCTATCACTTGCTTGGTTCAGCATGTGTTCCTCGTGCTATAATATCCAGATATCTAGAAAAAGGGGAAGTTACTACCTTATGATGATTTACATAGTTTTAAAAATTGACAAAACCCTTATATCTGAGTACATGCATTCAGTTGTCCTTTTATATTTATTATGTGCTCCTGTTAAGAAGAGTGTACATTAGGGTTGCCAGATTTAGCAAACTATAAGACAGAACATCCAATTAAATTTGAACTTCAAGCAAACAACAAATTAGTGTTTAGTAAAAATAACTCTCATGGGGAAGTGGACTTATGCTGAAATAGATTCATTGTTTATCAAAAAGTTTAATTAACTAAACACGGTGGATGTTGCCCAGGGACCCTCTGAAGTGTGACCGTCTCCTGTGGCAGGCAAGGCAGTCAGTGAAGCACACGCCAGATTCCCACCTAGCCTACCTTCCACCAGCCTTCGCGTAGAGTACAGACATCAGGGAGGAAAAGGAGCTGAAGTGGTCCCAGATAACCTCCACCGTCAAGTACCCATTTCCATTACTCCAAGATACCCTCCTCTGGCAAAGACCCCTTTACCATGTTCTCAGATACCCTACTCTGTCATGTACCACTTTCCTGTGTTCCTAGATGCCCTACTCTGCCACATCTTCTTTCCTATGAAAGGCTAGAAAGAAAAGTGGAGCAGAGCACTGGGGAGCTGTTTTTTGGCCAGGTTAGGGAGGAACACCGAGTGGATGGAAGTCCCTTGGATCAGCCCTCCCACACCATGGCCTCTGTGTCTGAATCATGCCGTAATCTGAGCAGGACTTTACGGCCTCTGTCCTGCTTCCAGGGACCCAGAAGCGAGGCTCAGTCCTCTGGCTCTGGGTCAGCTTTGGTACCTGCCTTATCTTCTCCACCCTGACTCAGCCACACAGCAGAGCATCCTCATTGCTTTTGCATGTATAATACGTGTAGTTTTCATGTGTGTATACTCTGTGCATGTGGAAGCTGACAGGCATGTGCCCTGTGCATGCATATGTGGAAGTCAGAGGAAAACATCAGGTGTCTTCCTTTATCACCCATCCATGTTTCCTTGAGGTAGAGTCTCTCACCGATGCTGAGCTTGCTGCTTTTACAAGCCCCAGTGATTCTCTGGTCTCTGCTTCTCATAAGACTGGTGTTACAGATGTGTGTGTTCATGTCTAGCTGTTCACATGGATGCTGGGGAATCAGATTTAGGTGACTTCGGGCCCTTTAGGCCTACATGTTTGCATGGCAATTGCTCTTATCCACTGAGCCATTTCTCCAGACTTACACTGAATTTTGCTAGGGGTTTTTAAAAAAAATATCTTATTTACTTATTTCAGAGAGGGTGGGGGACTGGGCATACCAGGGTCTCTAGTCACTGCAAATGAACTCCAGATGCATACACCACCTTGTGCATCTGGCTTACATAGGCACTGGGGAATCTAACCTGGGTCCTTTGGCTTTGCCAGCAAGCTCCTTAAACACTAAGTCATCTCTCCAGCCCTAGGATATTTTTAATTTTCTGAGAATAAGACAAATGAGATGTCTGCCATTATGGCTCTTATAGACTACTATGGGAGAAAGTCAATAAACGACAACGAAATGCTCATAAATGTGCCTGCTAGGAAGTGATATGAATAAAAATTACAAACTGTAAGTAGAAGAGTGTGGCATCAAATGCCCACTTCTTTCCAAATCATTAAAATGAGCCTGCTGATGCAGCAAGCCGAGGTGACCTGTGCTCCTACAGAAGGGCGCCCAGGACCGTGACATAGTCTCCGAGGTACTGTAGTGCTGACGAGAGCAGGTGGGATTTAAGGTGGATGGGCTTAAGTCAGGCCTTTAGATGTAATGTCTGCTTGGAATTCTTGGACATGCAGAAGCCAACATTTCAGCTATGGGTTCCTTTCCACTGAGTGGATCTCTTAGCCAATCAGAAAGCCAGTGGTTACCCACCAAGGCTGTGTGCCACCATTGCACTGGTGTGTGCATCTTGTCAGGCTGGTTGCTTCTGGGTGGTTTAGACCCCTGCCTGCTCTCACAGTTCTTGGCTACTTTGCCCTAGTAGCTCATGTAGTGCTTTTCATCACTAGATCGTGCACTCATCTGGGGACTGGCTCTCTTCCTGATTCTGGTGTGTCTCTCGGTGCTCTGTGACAGCAGCATATGGTGTCTTCATCAATAGGGTTGTACCTTTTACCTCAGGCAGGTAATCAAGTGCTTTGACAGAAGCCTGTCTTGTTTTGGGGACCTCGTAAGTATCTCTCTGATCAACAGCTCAATGTGGGTAGCAACTGATTCCTGCTATGGGAATTATAGGCCAGAACCAAGTGTTTTAAGATTAGGCTTTATCCCACCCTCTCCAGGGTCCTTCTTTCCAGATGCCACCCCTTCCCCATAGTCCTACTGAACGTTAAAGTCTTTTAGTGGACCTTCAAAGAGAAAGGTTTCTATGGTACCAAGTCATTTTGCATTTAGTTTTGTATTTATCTCCCCCCAACTTCTCCTTCCCCTCTCCCTGCCCACAAGCCCTTCCTTCCCTGTTATGCCAGTAACTGAAGCTGTTCCAGGTTAGGAAAGACAGATGAGTGAGAAAACCCAGTATTTGTCTTTCTATGATTGTGTGTGTTCACCGAGTATGATCTGTTCCAAGTCTGTTCATTTTCCTACAAATTTCATTGCATCATTTTTCCTTGCTGCTAAGTAGAATTCCATAGTGTAAATGTACTACAAGTTCATTATCCATTTGTCCAATAATGGGCACCTGGGTTGATTCCAGTTCTTAGCTATTATGAATTGAGCAGCTATAAAAATGGTTCAGCAAATACCTCTGCAGTGAAGCATGGAACATTTAGGGTAAATGCCCAGTAGGGAAATAACTGGGTCTGTTGGTAGTTCTATTTTCATCTTTTTCAAGAGTCTCCATATTGATTTCCATACTGGTAGCATGAGTTCCCACCAAATGTGAATGACGGTTCCTCTTTCCCCACATCCTCATCAACATTGCCATTTGATTTTAATGATTGCCATCCTGACTGGAGTAAGGTGGAATCTCATTGTTGTTTTAATTTGCATTTCCCTGATGGTTAAGGATGTTGAACATTTCCTTAAGTGTGAGTTAGCCATTTGTATTTCTTTCTCAGAACTTCCTACTCAGTTCTCTGCCCTATTTTTTATTTTTTTTTGAGTGGGATGTTTGTGTTTTGATTGTTTAGTTTTTTTGAATTCTCTGCAGATACTAGATATTAGGCTTCTGTCAATGCTATAGCTAGTGAAGATTTCTCCCATTCTGTGGGCAGTCTATTGGCTCTGCTTATGATGTGTTTGTCTGTGCAAAAGCTTTTTAGCTTCATGAGATCCCACTGGTTGAGTGATTAATTTCCTGGGATACTGGAATATTGTTCAGGAAATCTTTCCCCACTCTATCTCATGGAGAGTTCCTCCTATTTTATCTTCCAGTAGTTGAAGGGTTTTAGGTCTTATATTGAGGTCTTTAATCCATTTGGAGTTGATTTTTGTGTATGGTGAGAGGAATGGGTCTAGTTTCATTATTGCACCATTTGTTGAAGATTCTATCTTTTCTCCAGCTCACAATGTTAGCACCTGTGTCTTCTAATCTTTGGCTGAAAGAAGGGTTACATCCATCAAAATCTCCCTAAAGTGACAATGCTTATCCCACTTAACCTGTGCTGACTTCATTCTCCAGTGGAGACTCTGTGTCACTTTTTCAGAATGTAGTAAGATCTGAGGAGATAAACTACCCCTCACAGTTCAGCCAAGGGCCAGGCAAATCCCACAGAGGAATCCGGGAGATGAACAAGAGTGCTGCTTCCATGGTGAACCTGACAATCAGCATTAGGGTGAAGGAGACAGATGCCGAGGATAGTCAACACCTACCAAAGTAGAGATCCAGAGGCTACTGAGAGCTTATCACTGAAGTAGGCTTAATACCCACCACAGCTCAGGGAATTCTGTGGAAGGGGGGCAGAAATATTATAAGAGCCACAGGTTGGGATAGTCATACCCAGAAGCATTGTCCCCCCCCTCCATAACTCACTGCTGCTCTCACAATGCAAAACCTACAATCCCATGAGGAATACCAGTAACCCCACTGAGGAGGGCCCTCAGTGGAATGGGGGCTGGGAGAAGGAAAAAGATGGTAGCAAAATATAATGTACCTATACAAGGTATGCTCTTAACAAAAAAAATTGTAAATAAATAAGTAAAAGAAATGCGAGGAGCACAGATTAGCCATCTATTGTTCTGGTATGCAGAGCACTGCTCCCAAAGGTGTTTGAATAAATGGCTATTGGGAAGTTTTTGAAAGAAGCAAAAAAGAAATACTTTTAATTTCATTTTTCCCCAGCCAGGGTTCTCTGGTGCTGCATAGCGAGGTGTGTGGTTGGTGCAGCGTGAGGGCTGGGAGCCGTTTCAGTTGTGTGGTCGTGGCAAGCCTCCTTAGCTGATGAAGGGAGTAGAGCCTGACTGTGGTGCAAGGGGAGCCATGGGCAGTTCTGAGAAGTGTGGTATTGCAGACAGAGGAAGCCAGGTATGGAGGATGTTCAAAGGACAGCAGGAGAATAGGGCAGGCTGGGGAGCCTCATGTGGAAGGGGAACTTACTTGGAGAGGATTGGAGAGCCAGCTTCCTCGGAGCCATTAGGGGTGTAGACTGACTTCTATGTGATCTGGAAGTCTCTGTTGGTTAAACGGAAGAGGGAGATAATTGTTTTACAGGGTATGTAGCAGACAGATTAAGGTTCACTGAGGTGAACTTCCAGACCAGGCACAGTTATGGAGGAAGGGATATTTATTGAAGCCTGCAGATCCAGGGGAAGTTCCATAAATGGCAGAAGAAGCTGGCCTGCCTTCACAGGACCAAGCAGAGAGAGAGAAGCACAAGCCAAAAGCCAAAAGCCACACAGCACACTTCAGGAACTCCTGCTAGGCACACTTTGCATATCTTTAGATTGAAATCTGAAACCCACCACCACACGTAAAGATCCACCCAGTGACATTGCCTCCAGCCAGGTGGCTGCAGATGCAAACTACAAACAATAAAGAACTGAATATATTGGGGGCCATCTATTCAAACTACCACAGGGTAGAAAGGCCAGTTTAGCTGGGAGAGCAGGGAGGACTCTAACAAGAATGAGGATAATGGCCATACAGGGTGAAACTTCAATAATTCATAAGAAAAATTTAAATGTGAAGACATTTTGTGAACTGAATATTGCAATAAAAATGAATAGGCTCTTTAGTATGTGCTGCTGTCTCATTGCTGGGGCAAAAGATCCGACCAGAAGCAGTTGATGGAAAGAAAAGGTTTATTTTGGCTTACAGTGTTGAAGGGAAGTGTCACCATGACAGGGCAAGCATGGCAGAGCAGACCAGCTGGACACCTGATCACTACAATAACAGGAAGTAGTTCTGGGCTTGGAGCTGAGCCCACCCCAGTGACACATGTTCTCCAGCAAGGCTGTACCTCCCAGAGACCCTGTAAGTTTCCCAAGTTGCCACCAGATGGGGACAACTGTTCAGGACACTTGAGTCCATGGAAGATATTTCACCCAAACCACCTCATTCCACCCTGGGGCTCCCTAGTGTCATGGTCATCTCATCATACAAAATGCAGTGACAACATATTAGGAGTGACTTCATATAAATTATGGGGGGGGGGACCTGACCCATGAAAGATGTATCTAACATTAGTCACAGAAACCCCCTTCTCTTTTACTCTGCTTCCCTAGCTTCTTGCAAAGGAATGACCAATCTGTCTAGAGTTTCCATCTCAGTTCTCAATAAAGTGAATGTTGTTCTATTTGCAAACTAGACTGCCTAGTTGTGGAAGACATGAAACAGATGATTATGTAAATCTGGAGAGTCACAGGACGTAAAAGGATCCTTACATTGACCTGAGTGGCTAAATTGTAGCTTCTGTACTCTCCTGTCCTGTGACTATGGGAGACGTCGCTTCTCTGTAGAGCGCACTTTGCTACTAAGCTCTTATTTCTCTCAAGATCTTCTCATGAAATATGTAGCATTACCATCAGATTAAAACTATATTTCATTATATTGATGGGGAAACTGACATCCTGAAAAACTATAATTTGTCTGCCAGTATGGTTTTCAATGGGTATACAAGAAAAAAACCTCAAAAGAAAAAAACCAAAAAATTAATCCCCCCAAACACTTACTAGGTAGCTGCATTCTTATGTATGTAAAACAAATGTGCTTATTAGAAATGTGTTTACTGTCTTCCCAACAGCCTCAACACACACACGCATGCAAGCACACACAAAAGCACACACGCACACACACACACTTATTCACTTAACACATTTTTTTTTTCTGATTGATGATCTTCCTAGGAAAGCTGCAAATGATAGCCGATCTTCCTTCACTGTGATGCTTGTCTTTGACCTAATTATTGAATTGTTAAGTGAACAAAACAAAGTGAAATCAGGAACAGTAGATTGTTTACTTATTGTTTTACAATCAAGCCACTCTTGAATTGCTTTAACTTCTAAAAAAGGTAGGCAGAGATATTTCCTCTTCCTGATCTTTGTAAGGGCATGGATACATGGAGGGATGCTATAGTGTCTCATGTTGCCAGAATATAACACTAATAACACTGTATGTTTTCTGAACATAACATTCTTCCCATAATATCCTCCCTTGACAGGCATAATTACCGGAATCATCCACAAAGACCTCTTAATGAAACTTTCAATGCCAGTAGTAACTTTTGTTTCATTTAATTAGCTGTCTGCTCCAGCAGCACATGAAGGCGGTTGTTTGCCTCCTCCGGGAAAGAAGGATGTCAGTTTATTTTAAGGATGGACTAAATAAAGTGCCTGAATTAAAAGAATCACTTTCCAATTGAGCCAGGTAAGCCCCATGTTACAATATATTTTTTTTCCATCTCATCTCAACCTATGAATTGTAAATCTTTCCTTAGATTACTTTTCAACAAGGATGCTAAAAGCAGACTCATGCTATATCATTTTACCTGACATCAACGACATCATATACCACCTGCTAGAATGAATTAGAAGACAGGCTACATGGCTGAATTGAATCTTAAGTGACTTTGAAGGTTTAAAGAGTATCTAAGCTGTTGAGTATCAAGGGAAGGATGTGGAGAGAAGAGCTATATTGTTGAGTTGAGACAGAGAGAGAGAGAGAGAGAGAGAGAGAGAGAGAGAGTTCAAGGGGCAATTCCTTTCTTTTCCAGTCTGTTGGATCCCATTGTGAGTTTAGTATGGAATGTCTGCATGTGACTGTGGCAGAATACAGCATGACTCATGGTGCGGATGGCTTCCTGGGGCAGCTTTGGTGGGAAGTGTGCTGTGTGTGGAAGCAGTACACCCTTCTAGCCGGAGCCCAGCAGGTGTGACTCCAAGGGCTGCTATTGTGACCCATGCTAGCCATGACAGCCCAAAGTAAACTGAAGAAAAGCTAATCAGGAAGAGCTTCTTAGAAGTCTTCTGACAAGAAGACATTGGTGAATCCTCCCACCCTAATTGAATAAAATTGTGAAAGGAAAAATAGCATTTCAAGATTCTAAGTAATAGAGCCCAAAGTATATAGAAGAACCTTTTTTGAAGATATATTTTTAAACCAGGAGTGTTTGGGGTAAGACCAGCAGGATTCCACGGCCTTTCTGTGTGAGCTGCTGGCATCCTTCCTAAACCTGAACAATTGCCAACAAGTGTAACTGTATTAGTGTGATACCAGCCACAAAGCCCAGTTGGTTTACTTGCCAAAAGAGCAGAATCAGTTTTGGGAGAGGGGCAAAATCCCATAGCTATGTCAGATAAAAGTGAAGAACATGGTCGAAAATAAATAGAAAAGGCCTGAAGCACTGCTTGCCCAAGTATGCGGTCTTTCGAAGGATGAAGAATGGACCAGCAGAAACTTTATGAGAAGGCCCTAGGCAAGAAGAAGACACAGAAAGGGAGCTATATTCATCCCGACTTTATCATAGCATCATGTATAAATCTAGGGCTACCAGAGTATACTTGCCAGACCACATTCACAGAAGTAGGAAGTCGATGGAGTCCTCAGGAACATAGCCCCAGCTTATATCAGTTGGCTCTTAGCTAAGGTATAAAGCCAAAGGGATAAGTCATAAGAAGTCAGGCTAACATATAAAAATGAGAATAAAGAAATATGATCAGGGATGTTGGAGGTGTACATTGCTAGGGAGTCAGACATTGCAGACTGTGTCTCTGCATATTATTTTAAAAGTGACACATAGGAACCTAAAATAGCCCCTTCTTGCTGGTAGTTACCTTCACACTGCTGAGACAAAATACCTGTCAAAGACCAGTTTAAGGAAGAAAAGGCTTCTTTCAGCTTGTAGTTCCAGGTTAGAGCCATCATAGAGGGGAAGCAGGAAAGAGCAGGAAGCCACAGCTGCATCGCTACATCAGGAGGGCAGAAGTAGAGAGCGACGAATGCTGAATGCTCAGCTCTCTGCTTGCTGTGCAGCCCAGGAGCCCAGCCTACAGTCATGGTGGGTCCTCCCACCTCAACTACCTAATGTAGAAAACCTCTCATAGACATGATCACAGACTTGTGCCCATGAATTCTAGATCCTGTCAGAGATTAACCACCACAGGTAGCTTCTCTGAAATGTCAGGTTTCAGACAGAAATCATGAATCAGTACATAAAGAGGAGAGAAAAACAACCATCTCCAAGACCCAGAGTGGGTCCCACTGTAGTCTCAGCAAAGACTTCAGAAGCTATTACAAACATCCTCAAAGACTTAAAGAAAAACATTATGACAATGAGTGACTGCGCATTGAGGACTTCTCACGAGTGAAAAAAGAGACCCTAAAAGTTTCAGAACTATATTTTTCAATTTTCTAAAGGTGATTAAAAAAATATTTTCTAAAATCTTATCAACTGAAGCAAGGAGTTCAGTAGAGCTATGTGAGAAGCTTGGAGAAGATAAAAGAAATAAGCAGTGAACTTGAATTTGAATCAATCTAAAGAACAGAAAGGACAGATCCAGACCTAGAGCTCTGGAATCCTGTGGGACAATATCAAATGTATCAATATACATGGCAGCATAGGAGAGAAGATAGAGAAAACAGAGGAAAACATAGGTAAGGAAGTAATGGCTGCAAACCTCCCAAAGTAGATGACAGTGTTAATTCACACAAAAGAAGCTCAATAAACAGAAAGATAAACACAAAAGACCCACTTTTAGACATCATAAGGAAACTGATAAAAGTTGAAAAGCAAAACGAAAATACTGAAAGCAGCAAAAAAAAAAAAAAAAAAAAAAAAAAAAAAAGTGACTCATTCCATGTCGGAGAATGACAAGTCATGCATGATTGACTTTGAATCGGAGAACTTGGGCACAGGAATGATGTATCCAAAGTGATTAAAGAAGAAAATCTATCAAGCACCCTGTATCCCATAACACTCCATTTCAAACGTCAAGGTGAAAAATGATATTTCAAAGAGATAAAAACCGAGGGAATCCAATGAGAACAGACCTGTGTTACCAGAAATACCATCAGACTCCTTCAGGATGAGAGAAATCACATCGCACAGTGCGACCCAAATCCACAGGAAGAAAGGAAGATAAAAATGTATGTCTATATCTGGTTGGTATGTGCCACATAAGGCACAGTCTATGTATGCGACCGCAGCTGTGGCATATAGCCTCTGTGTCTAGTGAACCATACATACCACGTTTGTGTAAACACACTCTATGACATTTCTCCAAAGGATGAAATCACCCAATGCCACATTTTTCAGAAAACATCCACATTGTTAAGAAATGCGCCATGTTCATTTGCATGCATACATCATGTTCTTTCACAGTGGCTGCCAACCCACCCAAAACCATTGCTGGCTCAGGGGGACTGGGAGGATAATACTTTCATTCCCCTGAGAACTGGATAGTGGGCCGAAAAGGAGCTGGGAGTTTTTGATGACTGAATTGTTCCTGAATTACAGGATCTGCATACCTTATCCTACCTGAGAACACCCTCATCCAGGAGCCGATAACATCTACCCTCCACCAGTACCTTTGGGGTTGACGTACAAATGGGCATCTCAAATAAAGTTCCTTTGTTGCTCTCACAACTCATAACCCACAACCCCATGGAGAACACCAGCCCTCAGATGAGGGCCCTCAGAGGAGTGGGGGCAGGGAGGAGGAAGATGATAGTACCCACACATGGTATGTCCATACAAAGTTTTCTACTTAATGAAAAAAAATTAAAAATTAAAAACAATGAAATAAATCGATGTTATACTTTCTGCTGGCCATGCATGCAAAAGTAAAAATCCCACCCTGAATCCTTTTTATCTTTCTCTTCCATTCATTCTTATGATTTAATGTTTGTCCCTATTTGGAATAAATCACACAACTTCTCATTTCAACCAACAAAGTTTTTCCTAGATGTTCAATAACTATGTCTATAATTCTACCACACAAATCTTAGAGACAATTTCCTGCTTCTAAACACGAATTACTCAGTTAGAGAACATGTTATAGCATTTTGGCATCGGGATCATCTAAGGACCCCCCAGTCGCAGATGAACTGCTCACCCTACTCAGCAAGACCTTTGTCTCTGGCCCGAGCTCTGTCCCCTGTACCGTGTAAGTGTCACCGGCTTTAACTGCTCTGTTCATGTTTCTGATTCCACATCAGGCTTTTCCATCATGAGATGGTGGAGCTGCTGCTACATCCTGGGGAGAACAGACACTGAGGTGGGATCAACTCCCATCTCACTCAAACCTTCACTTCTTCCTCTCCTACATCTGGGAAAGAAGTTTCTATTTCCAGCTCATCTTGAGCTCATCCCACCTCTCTCATCTCTTCTATATTTACCCCACTTCTTTTTCAACCTCATTTCTCAACACCCTGTGAACAGGCTAACATTTTTCTCACTTTAAGTCAACATTTTTCCCAGAGTTTCACATTTCTTAAGCCAAAGCCTTGAATCTTGGATCCCTTTATCAACTCAGCGTATTAGAAAACAAGTCTTCCTTCACTTTCTCGGAACCCATAGGATGGATATTTTCAACTTCTGGTTGGTAGCACAGGTGATGCTTCGTCACATCTGTGAAAATTTTATATCATTGATGACCCCTACCTCCAGGAGACCCTGACCTTTGATTCTAGGACCCTGGTCTCTCTGGATATATTCATTATTCCTGATACTTCTTTCTCTCTTCCCCACTATCTCAGTTTCTGAGAAGTATATGATATTTTGTTTCTTTCGATTTACATTTTCTCTCTAAATGATGTAGCCACTCTCAGAGTTATGATAACCTAGACCCCCATAGAACAGATGTCTGTGTGTTATATCTTGAACATCTGTACTTGGATTTTTATTCCACAAGCACTGGAAACAATGTGTTGAACATTCATCTTCTTACCTCATTTTAGCACACAGGCATGTAAGTAGACAGACATCTTGCCTATCTTGGTAAATGGCATCATCTATCCTTCTGATAGCCAAGGCAGACATGAAAGTCACAACTAGTTAGTTTACAGTAGCCCCTTGCCTTTCAAATCATGTAATTTTATTATTTTTCTGTTCATTTATTTTTTGTTGCAGGGAAGCACAGGCTGGCCTAAAACCTTTTCTTTTTCTTTGAGGTAGGGTCTTGCTGTAGCCGAGGCTGACCTGGAATTCACTATGTTGTCTCAGGCTGACCTCAAACTCATGGTGATTCTCCTACCTCTGCTTCCCGAGTGCTGGGATTTAAGGCGTGCGCCACCACGCCCTGCTCCAGCTTTGTATCTAAGGATGACCTTGTGATTTTTCTACCTTCACTGCCTCCACATGGGCCTCTATGCATGGCTTAGATTAATTTTTTTTAATTTCAGTTTTCTGCTTAAATGTCTTTCCTCCATGTGCCTTTTGAGTTAAAGCTGAAATTTCCTATCAGGTTTAGAAGGACTTTCATGACACAACCTGTATCTACCTCTCTAACATGACCTCTTCAGACCCTGCTGTGGTTTCTGTCTCCTCAATACTGCCTTTCTTTTTATCATCATGGATGTCTGCTCTGCTGGGAATGTACCACAGGCTGCATGTTTAGCCCTGTTGAACAACTCTCCCCACTGCTTCTCCTCTTCTCGAAGTGCTGCATAGTTTTCAAGTCTCAAGACAAGTTGTTCTCAATTGGAACCAATTCCTTTCTTCCATCTGCATCTTATTCTGTGCATATCACTGTGTTAATGTAGATGTGGCTAGACTTTCTGCAAGGCTGTTACAAACAGAATGTCGTCTTATCCATTATGTGTATAGAGCCTGCTCCACAGTAGACATATCTCAACATAATAAAGCTATTTATGACAAGCCTACAGCCAACATACTACTAAATGGAGATACACTTAAAACTTTTCCACTAAAATCAGGAACAAGACAAGGGTGTCCACTGTCCCCACTTTTATTTAATATAGTACTTGAAGTCTTAGCCATAGCAATAAGGCAAGAGACACACATAAAAGGGATACAAATTGGAAAGGAAGAGGTCAAGTTATCATTATTTGCAGATGACATGATTCTGTACATAAAGGACTCTAAAGACTCTTCCAGCAAACTGTCACATTTCTCAACAGTAGAGCATGTTTGGAGAGAGTTTAAAGATGTGTTTATCTCCAACCATAAAGATTTATGCTTTACCACAACATTCATGCAGCGTAACCCATCTGCAAACAGTTCCACAACATAGATTCCAGAATGTAGTTCTGTAAGAAGAGATGGGAAAGAGTAGAAGGCGGTCCGTCAGATGCTAAATAAGACTTCGAATGGGAAGTTCACCTGGAATGCACATGGTGCATAAGTTGTGATTAATGGACCATTGACATTTTCTCTAACAGGCAAAGTGTCTTCTTTAACAAAATCTCTTCTCATCCTCACCTGATTTTCTCTGTTGCTCCCTTTGGAGGTTCCCTCTCTTCTCCTTTAACCCCAGCTGTTGTTCTGGTTGCTCATTTTTCACCAACTATGAACCTGTCAGGCATGCTGATTTTCTACCTGGAAACTTATTGATCTGCCTGATAAATTCATGCCCAGACCTCAGAATTCTGGAGACCTAATTCTGGGACAGAAAATCTCCACCTGGCTCAGGGAAGAAAGCTCCACCTCCTTCACAGTATAACTCAAGTAGGGATGGTCAGATGCTCAGTTAAGCACTCGCAATTCAAGGCAGTTAAGGTCTTTAATCCATATCAGTAAAACTCCATCTTCATTGTTCACTCTCTCCTTTCTTGCATGTCTCAATATGCCTTTGAAAACTCTAAAGGCAAGTTAGGTCTATTGTCACAGGCTTATGATGCCGGCTACTAAGGAGGCTAAGACATGACGATCACAAGTTCAAGGACTTACTGGGCTACATAGTGAGTTCAAGGCCAGCCTAGGTAATTTAGTGATATCTTATCTCACAGTAGAAAATAAAAATAGGGCTGGATACATTGCTCAGTGGTAGAGCATTTTCTCAGCATGTGCAAGGCCTTAGATTCAATCTCCAAGAAAAAAAAAAAGAACAGTGAACTATGCATTCTATAGTCACAACACAAACAATACTGATGAGAAAAACATGCTTAGAAAATCATGGCCCCCTCCCTTGCAGGGTGTGCTCTGTACCTGGCCCTGGCATTGGCCCTCCACAACAAAGGCCAAATCGGTTCAATTCAGGAAGTAAGTATAAGCAAGTATACATACTTTCTGTTTTAGAGGTAGGGCTAGAGTATGCCAAATGCCTGTGTGGTTTAATTTTTTCATTATTACTGTTTTTTGTTCGCATACAAAGCACTGGGTTTCATTGTGACATGTTCATATATTCATATCATTATACTTGTTCTTATTCCCCTCACTCTAAGCCTCTGTCGTGTCTCCCATACTTCCACTGGCCACCTTCCATTACCAAGGTAGGTCCTTCTGCTTTCCTGCTATGCATATTCCACTGTGCGCTCCTGTTTCTCTCCTCATTATATATTGTCCTCCTCTCTCACAGTCCTTATTCTACTTTTGTGACATACATATATTCATACATGCATGTATACATAAATTTAAATCAATATGTAAACTTTCCTCTTAAAACTGCCTTACTGCACCTGAAAGGTTCTGGTAAGTTTTGTCTTCATTGTCACATCTAGGAATGTTTTTTAATATCCTCCGCGATTTCTTCAGTGATCACGCAAGAATGTACTGTTCAGTCTCCAAGTATTGGTACTGTATTTGCAGTTTCTCTAAATATTGATTTCTAGTTTGTTTTCATTATGATCTGATTGGATAAGGTACAACACATTGTTTTAGTTATTTTATATTTGATAAGGTTTACTTTGTGACCTAGAATGCAGTCTATTTTAGAGGGGGTTCCCATGGCTGCTGAAAAGAATATGTATTATATATCCATTGCATGGAATATTCTGTAGCTATCTGTTAAATCTGTTGCATCCATTGTACAGTTTAATACTGGAGTTTCTTCATTGGCTTTTAGTTTGGATGACTTACTGAAAGAGAGGACTTAAATATTAAGTCATCCATTATTATTATATCAGGACCTCATCAACCTTTTATGCTTATTAGATTTTTTAAATAAAATCCAAAGACACAATATTCAGATCATATCTATTTATAACTCTTAGATCATTTTGAAGAATTAGTGATATGTAGTGGGCATCTTTACCTTTCTAATTTTTTGCTTGGAGTCTACTATATCAGATATAAAAATAGCTATGTAAGTCTAACTTTGGCTGCCATCCTTAGACTCTCATTCTGTCAGTGGAGTCCATCAGTCTGCCTCTCTTTGTTAGTGAGTTGAATCAATTTACATTTGTGGTTATTACTGAGAAATGTTTACTAATTACTATCATTTTGTTTATTGTTTTGATGGCTGTTTGGGATACAATCTGTTGCTTTGTCTCTCCCTTATTCTTGCTATGGGGTCCTGGTTTATTGTGTTGGATGTACTGGATTGCTTTCTAGCTCTCTTTGGTTCAGTCATTCCTCTTGTGAAGTTCATTCTATGCTGTGCTCTTGTAATTGAGGGTATCTCTCTTCCTCCCTTCTAAAGAACTTTTTTGTTTATTTATTTTTCTGAGAGCAACATAGAGAGAGAGAATGGGTGCACCAGGGCCTCCAGCCACTGGAAATGAACTCCAGATACATGTGCCACCTTGTGCATCTGGTTTACATTGGTCCTGGGGAATTGAGCCTTGAACCAGAGTCCTTAGGCTTTACAGGCAAGTGCTTAACCACTAAGCCATCTCTCCAGCCTCTCTCTTCCTCCCTTCTACAGAGTATTCCTTTAAGTAATTTCTACTGTGCTGGCTTGGTAATCGTGATATGTCTTAGTTTGTGTTTGTCTTGAAATATCTTTAGTTCTCTTTCAATTTTAAAAGATAGCTTTGCTGGATATAGCAATCTTCATAGTTATTTACATTCAGGTCTTAAAATTCATCATTCGAATCTTTTCTGGCTTTTAAGGTCATTGGTGAGAGATCTGACATTGTCCTGGCCTATTTGCCTTTGTACTGAGTTAGTGCTTCCCTCCTAGTTTAACTTCTTGTTTTTCATATTGTTTCTTTTTTGCTTTCTAGCTTTGACATCTTGACTATGATGAGTTATGGAGAGGTTCTTTGATCATGTGTTTTGGGGGTCCTAGTTGCCTCTTGAGCTGGATGCCATTCCTTTAGATTTGGGGAAAGTTCTGCTATCGTTCCATTGAATAGGTTCTTTATCCTTATAGTTTTTATCTTAGCCCCTTCTATCTTGTGCACTCTTAAATTTGGTCTGTCAATTGAATACCAGCGTTCTTGAATATTGTGGTTATGCCTTTTAAAAAAGATTTTATTTTCATTTATTTATTTATTAGAGACAGAGAGAGAGAGCAAGAATGGCATGCCAGGGTCTCTTGCCACTGCAAATGAACTCCTGATGCATGTGCCACCATGTGCATCTGGTTTACCTGGGACCTGGAGAATCAAACCTGCGTCCTTAGGCTTCATAGGCATGTACCTCAATCGCTAAGCTATCTCTCCAGCCCCCATTTTTTTTATTATTGATGTTCAGTTGTAGTATTTCTATGACTTTGTCCCTCATTCCTAATATCCATTTTTTTTCTGATTGATCAAGTCTAGTTGTGATTATTTTTCACTGTGTTTCTTGTATTTCTGTAGTACAATTTGTACAACTGTTGGTTTGTGTATATCACCTAGTTTTACTTTAGGATCTTCTCCATAAACAGCCTCTTTCTGAGGGCTCAATCCTTAGTATACCTCAGAGAGTCAAAAACAAACAACCTTAGTTGTAACAATATCAAACCTTATAAGATGTAGAAATACACTAATAATTGATCAAACTTAATATATTGGCAATAAGCATAAAACAAAATATGACAAAACTAATGTAGAGTATACTATGGAGTTAAAACTTATTTAGAGTAATGAATGGTAGCATTTCCTCTTACCATCAGGGAAGAGCAGAAGAAGGGGCTGCCTAGAGTGGTGGTTCTTCTGCCAACCCAAGTGAGAGCAGGCCAAGGGTAAGCATGGCCACTGGCCGCCAACAGCATGCCTCCTTACACTTTAGGGATTGGAAGACGTGGATCTCAGTGAACAACGTTAACTTCCTGTCAATTATGTTATTTCATATTATATCATATTATATTAATTATAGGCTTTGTGCATTAAAAGCAAGGAGGCTGTGCATTTTAGGTAATCCCTCTCTAGAGAGCAGATGCAGTCACAAAACCTTCCATATTGACTCCACATTTTTTTTTTTTTTTGCCTTCTCAATTATGACTGCGGAAACTTACTGGGATGCCAGTGGCTGATGGTGGTTAAGCGTTTCTCTTTCTTTTGCCCAGTCACTACTTATGGGCTTTCTTCATTGACCTTGGAGCTGGTGATGGGGGTTTTGAAATGTTTTGAAAACTATTTTGTAAAAGGCCTTTAGGATGGCCAATGATAATTTTTAAAAGTAGTTTTTAATTTTTATTTATTTATTTGAGAGAAAGAGAGAGAGAGGCAGATATGGAGAGAGAATGGGCGCATCAGGGCCTCTAGCTGCTGCAAACAAGCTCCAGATTCCTGTGCCACCTTGTGCATCTGGCTTACATGGGTCCTGTGGGAATCAAACCTGGGTCCTTTGGCTTTGCAGGCAAGTGCCTTAACCACTAAGCCATCTCTCCAGTCCAGTGATAATTTTAGATAAGTAGATCAGGACCACGAACTTCAGAATTCGGGAACAAAGACACGACAAAGCATCACAAATATTTAAAGAAACAAATGGTGAAGGGATGATCTTTTCTGAGAGGTGAATTGTGTAAGATAGAAGTAATTATTTTCCCCCCAGAATTCAGGCCCCTGATAGGGTTAAGAAAAATAAAAGAGGAAATATTAATTAAAATAGTTGCCAGTGAGCTGTGGCTAAATTTTTCAAGCCCACTCCTTTGAGCCAGTGCCATCTTAAATAATAACAATAATGAAAACAATACACAGGTAGGTCTTTGAGAGTGGCTCGCGAAATGACTTTCCATGTTCACTTTAATTGGCGATGACAAGTTACTGGCCAGTTTAAGGACCTCAGAGGACTGACTTGAATTAAGTTCACCGGAGGGAGTGTTTAGTGATCCAGCACGTGGGAGAAAGCTCTTCCCATCTCATCTTGGTGACAGTGAACATAGACAGCTGCCTGACAAACACCCTTTCAACTTTCAGAAGAGATGTTTTCAAAGCGGGAGTGATGGAAATCCTATGTCTTCTGGGAGAAGGAGACAAAGGAAAATGACTCTGCAAAGAGCATGGTCCTTCACCTGAGTAAAGAGAAAAAAAGTGAGAATGATACTCTGACCCTCCTCTGGAGTGAGCACTTTTTTTTTAAACTCTCATAAATACCATTTTTATACTTTGTTTTAATTTATTTAGCTGAGAGAGATTGATAAAGAGGCAGATAGCCAGAGAAGGGGTGCTCCAGGGCCTCCAGCCACTGCAAATGAATTCCAGACACGTGTGCCACCATGTAGATCTGGCTTACGTGGGCACTGGGCAATCGAACCTGGGTCCTTAGGCTTCACAGGCAAGTGCCTTAACTGCTAAGCCATCTCTCCAGCCCTGCATTTTTTTAGGGCAGTAGAATAAAGGTGCTATATTTCCCAAATTGCCTATTTGCTCGTAGAATGCCAGACCCCAGGTGAAACCGATCTGGGCCCCACTGATAGTACCCACATAATGCCTCTTTTCTTTGCCCTGAGACTGGATAAAACTACAATAGTAAACTTTCCAATATTGCAACAAAATACCCGAGAAAATAAACTTGAAAACAAAGGAGGTTAATTGCGTCTAGTAGTTCCAGAGGTGTGTTAGTCCATGGTCAGTTTGGCCTCATTGCTTCTGGTCCTGAGGTGGGGAAGCACACCATGGTAGGGAAGGCATCTGAGGTGAGACGTTGACTTCATGACATTTGAGAAGCAAACAGAGGGAGATGCTCAGATCCCATGATGCTCTTCTACATCACCCCCACTTTCCTACATCTCTACCCCCCTGACACACTAGGCTCCACTTTTAAAGTCTCCTCCATGTTCCAATAGTGACACAGGCTGAGGACCAAAAAGTTAATCATATGGTCCTTTAGGAGGACCTTTCAAGTACATATTATAGCTTGCACATAGACACTAGTGTCTTGCGGCCTATGACAATGCCTGGTGGCCCAAAAGGACAAAGAAATAGAATAGTGGGAAGGGAACGTCAATGTAGACACTTGTACTGCAGTTGGAAGATTTCCATTCTCTGGCTCTCATCCTGTCTGCCTTTCTTTCCCATCACCCATATTATAGGCAAACCAAAACTTCCAAATACAGGGAGTCAGAGGACCTGGCAGGCAGCCACACTATTGCATTTGGAAGCTTAGACTCTCCTTGAAGTGTACCTGAGACTGCTATCTGGAAGCCATGCATCAGAAGTCTTTTAATCTGTTTACTTGCTCATTTATTCTTTCATTGCTTTTGTTTTGTTTTGTTTTATTTTATTTTATTTTATTTTATTTTATTTTATTTTATTTTATTTGTTGTTTTTAGTGCAACGTAATAGCTATAGCAGACTGGTGGACACAGAATGACAGAAACACTAATCATTACCTATACAGTTGCCTCTCTGGTCCAAGTCATCGCCAATTCTCATTTGAATTACTTTAACTGTCTATAATAGGTTCTTGTCTTGGCCCTTTGTCTCCTGGCAGCCTGTTGCCCATCAGTGGCAGATCTTGTGAACACACAGGACAGGTCAGGTCACACTTCTATGCAAGAGCTCATTCTGAGTTAGTTCGTGCTGAGTAGAAGACAAGCTCTTCCAGCGGCCTCCGAAGCTAGCTGATTTGGGTGCTCATTCATGACCTACACCCCTTGTGGTGGTTTGAATGTGAAATTCCCACCATAGAGTCCTAGCGCTTGAATACTTACCCCAAGTCGATGGTGCTGCTCAGGAACGCTGTGGAACCTTGAAGAGGTGGAGCCTTAGGGAGGACGCACGTCACTGGGGTTGGCCTAGCCTCACTTCTTTGTCTCCCCTGTGTCCTTTGTGCTGATGTGACAATATATTGCTGACTGGCTGCCTGCTCTGCCGTACTTTCCCCACCACGATGGGCTTTCCCTTAGAACCACAAGCCAAAAGTAAACCCTTTCCTTCCTTCCTAAAGCTGCTTCTGCTCAGGTGTTTTGCACCAGCAATGAAAGTTATCTGCCTTGACTGTCCTCCGTGTTCACCCTGCTCTAGTCACAACCCCTGCTCACTGCTTATCGGCCATGCAGGGCCTGTGCTTGACTCGTATTCATGTCTGGAATGCTCTCCACCCGTCGAGGTCCTCGTGGTTGCTCTGTTCATTGGCTTCCTCCCTGAAGTCACTTTTCTTAGAACGGACTTCCTCTTGCTCTGTATATACTTTCTTGGCTTTATTTTTCTCATTACCATTTCTCTTTGTCGTTCGCCTATCTCCTTTATATCCTGCTGTCTTTAGACTTATTCTGCTTGTGAAAGTTTAAGTTCTGTGAGGTAAGAGCTCAGCCAAACACCTTGTAATAACTGCGATCTTGGGATATTTTTATGGGTTGAATATGAACTGTCCCCCCCACCCACAGGCTCGTGTTTTGATTGTTCAATCTCCAGCTTGTAGTTACATATTTAAAAAGTGACTGACTGATGGGAGTAGAAAAAGACGGACAGACCACACATTTGAGGTGGTTGTTCAAGTTTGGTGAGAGTTGCAGAATCTGAAATGGCTTGAGACCCTCTGGTATCCTGATGAATCGGGGAGCAGAGGTGAAAGAGAGGACTGGGGGATTCACAGACGGAAGATAACTTCACCTGTTCTTTCAGGTAATATAGTAACTGGAGCTCAGTACGACCTTCCCAGACACATTCCCTAATTAGTACTAGAACCAAATGCCACCAGCCACCTTTTTTTAGGTGAAAAATCAGCACCAATATTAGAGTATAAAGAAAAGTCTAAAACAAAATTTCTTTGGGATTAAAACACTTAATACAAATGGAACTTAGGCTCTCTAGCTGAGAAAACTCTAAATTATTCTTTAAAATTGGGAATGTACAAATGCTACTCACAAAGAGTATAACTATTTCTCTAAATAGTTTTTTTTTTTTTTTTTTTACCAAGATGGATGAAGCATTGGAGAATATAATCAGCATTTATAACTTCTAAGCATATAACTCTAGTCAGTGGGGTTCTAAAATAAAATCATTAAAGAAACAAGTACTTACTAGAGACAGTGAACTTCATAGCGGCCCCTATGTGAAACACTGTCTCCTTTTTCTTTTTATTAAGACTAACAAGCAGAACCAAGCAAAGGAAAACAGTCTCTTCAATGATATATCGGTGCCTGATTTTTGATAGAAAGTTATTTCCCAGAAAGGCTATGACCTGAGCTATAGAACAGACCATTATGAACTCTGAGGGGAACTTTATTATATCCACAGTGCTGGTCAATGTCAAATAAAGGGCGAAGAAGATTTCTGATCTTGTGAGAAATTGATCTGTGCTAGAGCATAACTTCATATCGTCAGAGGAAGAAAAGTTTAGAAGCTGTTTTCCTTGCTGCTATACGCTGAATGCCCGCACTGGCCCTGAGCATTCAGTACAGGCCAGAGCTAGGCTGCGCTGTGGACGCATTTGTCCTCTTGTGGAATTGAGGATAACTCTCCGAGTGAGTGCAGAGCAAGCTTTTAAAACAGTCAGAGCTTGTTGTTTTCTTCTCCTGCTGACAACCTTCAAATGCTGCCAGTGCTTTTATTATTGTTCAAAAGTCCTCATAGCCTTGGAGGTCATATGGTAAGATTTCTGGCTCTCTCTCCTCTATATCCTCACCTCCCGCATAGGGCGATTCAGTCACAAGACCTTCTCTCTGATGCTTGGCTTGGTCATACCCCTGCCTGGAGCATCTTCCCCCTCAGTGCTCATATGATCCATTTCTACATATTCATTAGGCATCAGGTTAATTGATACTTCAAGAGAGACTCCCCTGCCTGATACTCCTACAGGTAGGCTGTGTGTAGATTTTTACGTTATTATGTCATGTAATTTACATATCCATCATCATCACTGTAATTATCTCATGATGATCATCTTTGTTAGTCTGAGACTCCACAAGGTGACAAACTATTTCTGTCTATACTAGTTACTTTTATTACTGTGACCAGACACCTAACCAAAAAGCAACTTAAGAGAGGAAGGTTTTATATGTGTGTGTGTGTGTGTGTGTGTGTGTATTTTTCATTTTATTTTAGACAGAGAGAGAGAGAGAGAGAATTGGCATGCCAGGGCCTCAGCCACTGCAGTCGAACTCCAGCCACGCCACCTAGTGGTTATGTGTGGCCTTGTGCTTGCCTCACCTCTGTGTGTCTGACTTATCTGGGATCTGGAGAGTCAGACATGGGTCCTTTGGCTTTGTAGGCCAAGTGTCTTAACCACTAAGCCATCTCCTCAGCCTGGGAAGGGTTTGTTTTGGCTTAGAGTTCAGAGGATTACAATATTACATGGTGGTAGGCTGATTCATGGTATTGACTATGAAGCAGAGAAGGGGAATTCTACTACTGCTGGCTTTCTTTTTTTTTTTTTTTCTTTTTTATTCAGTCTGTGGTGTCAGATCATGGGAATGGTGCTGCCCACAATTATGGTGGGTCCTTGCCCCTAGGATTGTATACTCAATGGTATATACCATAGTTCCTTAGGCATTTTCAGTTGAGTCAAGTTGGCAATAAGACTAGCTATCACACTGTCTCAGACTCTTATTCTGCACAGGTTTCCACAAAACAGATGATTAAGAAATATATCCTGAATATTGAATAATTTGTAAAGTACTCGCTGCATTTTAATTTCGTATTAGGATGATTTAATAAATCTTTATGGCTGAATGATTCTTTTAAGGCAAGTATCCTAAGCAGAACAGGAAAGGCTCGCTTTGGGTTCATGTAAAAGGTGATGGAGCAAACAGAAACTGAGAATTGTGTTCTCACACTGCAGGAAAGAAGCCAAGCACTACGTCAGGGTAACAGTGTTTCCTTCTTGCTCCTTTCATCATTATAGGTAATTTGCTATGAACTCTACACCTTGGTCCATTGAGTCATGAAAGGTTCAAAGGGGAAGCAAACAGAAGCCTTTCAAAAATGGGAAGAGTAGCAGCCAGGCCTGGCCAATATCACAAGAAAGCCACTACCATATTTCCATTAGATGGAATGGAGCTGGAGACAGATCATTATGGACATAAATGGAGCCCTTCACAAAGATAAAAATCAAATTCAGAGCAAAATTCTATACTATAATCCTTTAATAACAGAGCCTCCAGATATAGGGAACCAAATACTATATAGCTACAAGAATTCGAAGAATCACTTACAGGGCATGAAAGGCAGATATGGAGTTGAATATCTGCACTAAAATTCATGTTCGAATTTGTCATTTGAGGTATTAAAATGGTGGAAGTGTAATGTAAACCTGGAATTTGGAACGGGATCTTTTGGATGTAATTAAGGTTAAAGGATGGAGCCGGTATCCACGGGGACTATGGCCTTATTAGAAGGAGGAGAGACCCTAGGGAGGACATTCAGTTTCACTATTTGATGTCCTGTCCCTCCTTGAGACTCTTCAGAGTCCCCACTAGTAAGAAAGACCCTCCCAAGAGCATCTCTAGAACCTGAACTTCCCAGTCCCTAGAAACCATGAAACTTTATCTTTACCTTGCATATGTTGCTTTAGTCCATGGAGTTAAGAGGCAGCTCCAGAAAACAGACTAAGTAGTCCAAACAAAACTCTCAGGCCCTGAAGCAAAAGTAGGGCAAGGACCCATCTTTCTGAGTTTTCTCACAGAACTCTTTAGGACAATTTGGCATCATAGTTTGTATGTTCTTTTCTATCTCTCTCAAAAGACCCACTCATTTCTAATACCAAACTATTGGAATGCTGATTATTATAGTCCTCTGATTAAAACATTCCAATGAGTTTCTATAACATTTAGCATAAAAGGAGATGCCTTACAATGACAGGCGGGGGCCCCAGCCAACCCGACTTCCCTCCCACTTATCCTTCTGATAGGATAAATTACTCTGCCCCTCCCCCACTATACTCATACTGGCCTCTACTGCTCTCTGACAACACCAGTAATATAGTCTTGTGGACTGAATTCTGTTCCCACAGACTCATATGCTGAAGCCTTTGAAACCTCAGAGTATGAATGTCATTGGAGACACAGCCTTTGGAGGGTTATCGAGTTAGTTCAATGAGATCACCTGTATGACCCATAATCCAATATACTCATGGCATTATAGGAAGAGATCAGGACACAGAGACATTGGCAGCTGGGTGTAGAGTCAGCAGGAGGGAGTTCATTTCTAAGCCTAGCAGAGAGGTCTCAGAAGAAACCAGACTTGCCAATGTGTTGACCTTGGAGTTCCACCCTTCAGAAGTGTGAGACAATAGATTTATGCTCTTCAGTCCACCCAGTCTGTCAGGCTTTGTCATGGTTGCCTTAATAAGCTAAGAAGCACAGCGGCCCCAGGGCCTTTGCACTAGTTTTCTTGATCTCCAACAATATTGTTCCTGCAAATATGCATCTTTCATTTTCTTACTAACTTCAAGTTGATGTTTACAGAAATATTTTATTTATTTACTCATTTGAAACAGAGAGAGAGAGAGAGAGAGAGAGAGAGAGAATGAATAAATGGGCACACTAGTGCCTCTAGCCACTGCAAATGAACTCCAGATCATGTTCCATCCTGTATATCTGGTTTTACATGGCTCGTAGGGAATTGAACCTAGGTCCTTTGGCTTTGCAGGCAAGAACCTTAACCACTAAGCAAGCTCTCCAGCCCATGCACAAGTATGTGTAATGAGACCTCTGGTTATCTTGTGTAGACTCACAGGTGCCTCCTTCTACTATGTTCTTCTTTCTGCTTTAGTCTATTTGTGGCACCGATGCTAACATACCATATATTTTACTGATTTGTTTTACCGTTATCTGTGTCCCATCACTAGACTAGAAGCTCCATGAAGGTAGGGTTTTTTTTTTTCTTTCTGTTCCTTCTACTGTTTTATTCTAAGAAACACCATAGTACTTGTCACAAAGTAGGCACTCAGCAAACATATTAAATGCATATTAACAAATATTTCACAATAATCTTAATATTAAGGGTTTGACTTATTGGTTGCTTAAATAAATAGGGGCTTGGCTTTCCACACAGGGAAAGCTAATTTCATCATCGCGAGCAAATGATTTCTTGTTCACATGAGTAATTGTGGCTGGCAAATAAAAACTCACCTGAAACCTCCCCAAAATTTTTTGGTAACTTGTCACTTCCAGAACTTTCTGGGATTTCAAAGTGATTGTCTATAATTTGGAGGTTAGATGATAATTTTGTTTTTCCTTACCTGGGATGGTATTAGTAGATATAAACTATTTTATTTACATAGTTATCTCTTATCTTAAAAAATACAGATATTGCATTAGTTGTGAACTAGAAAGTCAACAATGGTCTATACAGTAAGAGAGAGAAATGTTGTGTGAGTGTGTGTGAATGCATGTGTGTGAATTCATGCGTTTATATTTGAATTCAGCTACATTTTAAGGTTGTACTGAAATATTTTTAGTCCTCCAGGCACTCCTAATTTACATGTCCTATATAATAAATGGATCTCTTGTCCTGGGAAAGCTCTACTGACTTGAATTTAAAGCTGTATTCCCTCTCATGTTTGCATCCATGCATGACAGTAATCCTATTGTGTATTGAATCTGTTACTTTAAATAAGAAGAATCACAATACTTTTGGGTGACTTTGGCCAATGAGATCACGTGTGGCTGGGAATGGTGTGAACAGGCCTCATCTGATGGAAATTGGGAATATGTGTATATCTTGACTTTGGTCAGGGCTGGTTTGAATCTCCACACATGACCGCTTCTAAACTACAGTGATCCCATCCCCAAACCTCTCTTAGTTCTTTCTGTTCTCCTAAATTTTGAAATCCAGAAATCTATCAATTAGGCTAGAAACATTTACCTCGGCTAATTCTTGTACGGTTAGATGAGCTAATGCACATGAAACTCCGAGGTCAACGCTTGTAAGTTCATGACAAATGTAAACACCTGTGAAGCCATTGCCTCCTAATTGCCTTGTGCCTGTTCCCTCTGCTTTCCTCTGTTTTCACACTGGCAGGAAGGTTTCTTTAAAAAAAAATGATGACAAGAAAGCAATCTATAATGTTTCAAAGTACACTCAACTACCAAAGGGCCTGTGTCACTAAAAGTGGGACGTTATTGAATTTCAGGTCCTTTTCCCTTTCCTCCAGACATCTAGGAGGACAGACTGTTAAGGAATTAAACTGGGAATCCCAACACTCCTTATCACCATAGAGACAAAGAAAGTTCCTTCCTGCAACTTTGTACATTATAGAATGCAAACAAAACTTTACCAATTAAATGCACCGTTCTCTAAAAACGTTTCTGCTCATTCTCTTCTTCCATTGAGTATATTGAATTTCAAGCCCAGAAAAATGAATTCAGACAAAATGACTTTGTACTTTCTTGAATGACTTCTCTGTGTTAAATAAAAAAGCATTTACTACCTTACCCATCTGAACTTGATAGTGTAGGACAGACAGTCCAGTGCCCTTCTTAGACATAGGTTAGAGGGACCCTTATTTGGCCTTCTTTGTATTTATTTTTTGTCAAAAGAGGAAGCTGTGGAGACAATAGGTAATGCCCACTTGGAGCCCCTGCCTCACACTTTGTAGGCTGTACATCTCGAGGTACTAAGGACTCCTATATTTCTGCCAAAATGGTCTCATGCCAAGCTCCCAAGTGTGACTGCAGAGTTTGTGCACAGTCTGGAGAACCAAATCATGCTCTGGGAGCAATGGTTTGGGGAGGTGGGGGAGGAGGGATAGAATAAGTATGAACGGGGAGTGAATTGTGACGTCTACATGTGTGCAAACGGCTCTCATTGCTGTGTGCAGAACCCAAGCTGAGGAATAGTGAGGAGTGGGTTGTAACGCTGGGAGTCTGCACTGGGAGGGACGGGCCTTCTTGTTGCTGTCACTTTTTAGCACTGTGAGAAGCCAAAGGACTCTACATTCCGACGTAGCCTTGCAGGTCGGCTAAAGGTGTGCTGTTCAAGTAGGAAGATTAAATACACCTCAGATTGCTGGCTGTTCCCTTGGCTTGTCTAGCCTGTGTGCTATGTGACGCGGGGTGGGATGGAAGGCTTCCTCGGGACTCCATGAGTGTTCCAGGCAGCCCACATCACAGGGCATAGATTACGGATGACGTGGAGTCCTCGATTACGGATGTTGGAGCTGGAGACCTTCAGGATCAATGGAGTGCAAGTCACCTCGTTTTGTAGAGCAGAAAATTAGATCCTTTAAGGCATCAACAAAATTTATAGATTCTTTGATTAAAGATGACCCAGGTGATATTAATTCAGGAGATGTGATGGTTAAGAAGAACTCCCACCGTGTTAAGTATTGCATTTGAAACTTATCAGAAGGTTACTGGTATTTTACTGTGGGTTCCGTGTTCACTTCAGAAAGGATTTGATTAATGTCTTCTAACAGACAGTGGTTGGAAATGTAGTGTTCAGCCAGAGCCAAGCCTCACAATGTCAGGTAGCTGCTGCCTCCTCTTAGGAAGTTCTGGCCTAAGTCCTGGAAGGGGAAAATGACCTACCTGTGCCTTCCTCTGTGTACATGCATACCACTTACTCCTCTCTCTCTCTCTCTCTCTCTTACAGCTGAAATGACTGTGTACAGATCTGGCTCATTTCTCTGTCACTGGAATATAGACCATTTCATACTCCTCTTGCATAGAACAAAGTCAGGGTCATCACACAGAATGCATTCCAATATTTAATTCCACTAGTTCCCATGAAGGACGACAACTTTTGTACGTAGATGCCCCAATGCTACAATAAGGGGATGCAGACATAGACACGCAAAGCGTTCCACCCAATGCTATCATAGTAGCCATGGCAACTTCCACCAGGAGCTGATGTCCAACTGAGCAGAATTCGTTTGGCTTGGTAAACACTTGCCATGTGGCTAGCAGGACTGCTCTGCAGAGATACTCAAGATTGATTTGAATCCTTCTCAGGAAATCTGAATATAACATACAAAGATAGTAGGGGCAGAGGCAGGGGCAGGTACTGGGGACAGAAGTTAGATGTCACACACAGAGAAAAGGATCTCTTAAGGGAGCAGAAGCTACAAAGGCAGAAGCATGAAGTCCAGGCAGGAAGACAGAGCAAGGGAAAAGTGCTGAGTCTTAGTGGTGGTGAAGTCTGGGCAATAGTGGGTAGATCTATAGAGGAACAAGCTTAGGGGTTGCAAAGGTTGTGTGTGTGTGTGGGAGGGGGAATTCCTCCATCATTAGTCATGCTCAGATTCACAGGGTCTTCTCATTCATGATGTTGCAAACTTCACAAAGTCTGCCTCACTGAAATTGGTTTTTCTCTCCCAGAAATCTTGCCATTTTATCTTTCCTAGGACCTAGAAACATAGCATTGATAATGGGTAATATTTATGAAATCCTCACATTTTGCTAGACCTATTGGAAGACTTTTCCATGGCTATTTTTTTCCACTTTCAAAATGATTGTTTGAAGTAGATATTTTTTTTTAAAAAAAAGATTTAACTGATTAATTTATTTAAGAGAGAGAAAGGCAGAGAGAGAAGGAATGGGGGGTAGAGAATAGGCACGCCATGGGCTCTAGCCACTGTAAATAAACTACAGATACATGCACCACTTTGTGCATCTAGCTTATGTGAGTCCTGGGGAATCGAACCTGGGTCCTTCAGCTTTGCAGCCATTAAGCCATCTCTCCAGCCCTAAAGTAGATGTTTTTATTGGCTCATTTTACAGATTAGGAAATGGATTGGACAATTTTACAGATAAGGAAATTATGAGATTTATTTTAGGGAGAGTTGAGATAAGAGTACAGAAATAAGAACATGCCCAAGCCAAGAGAAGTTCCTTCATCCCAACCAGGCAAGGATGAGAGGAAACCAGGAAAGGCTCACGTGGAAGTGTAGATCAAGTCCTTTTATACATTAGGCATCCAATTAGGATGAGCCTCACATACATTTAAAGGAAAGTTACAATAATTCTGGTAGAACAGTTTGTAGGTGAGAAATAAGACATGGAATTCAAATGTAGGAAGTGGAGCCCAAATTCTAACTTACACTCTAAAGTTTCTATTGAAGGTAATTCTAGGTAATAACAGATCTCAATTCCGAGGCAATCGATTTGAGTTTTCTTTCTATAGGCATATTGACAGAGGTTTTAAAAGGCCACTTCCTTGGAATATAATTTTTGTTTTGATTTGTTTCTAAGAAGAATGATGCTCCTATCATAACACATCCTGCCCTAAATTCAACTGAATTGTCACCTGTCTCCTCCCTTAGACACATGTCTTGAGAGTACAAAGTATTCTTTATCATTTCTCTCTGGTACTTTTCACACTGTCTGGGTCAGAGTGGAAAGCCGCAAATAGCCCACAGGATGAATGCAGAGCCTTGTACCTAGACTCTGGACTGCAGACATCTCTTCACCCTCTCGCCAAGTCTATCTTAGAAACAAGCCCACTGGCCCTGTAGGGAGTCCGTGTCGAATTCATGGGTGGCTTTTAGACCACAATGGTAACATGTAGAACCTTTTAAAAATGCCTCTGGTATTAGAGAATGAAAAACCAGCCCCTGGGCTGGAGAGATGGCTTAGCAGTTAAGGTGCTTGCCTGAGAAGCCTAAGAACCCATGTTTGACTCTTCAGGTCCCACATAAGCCAGATGCACAAGGTTATGCAAACACACAAGGTCATGTGTCTGGAGTTCGGTTACAGAGGCTGGAGGCCCAAGCACATTAATTCCCTCTCTCTGTTATATATACACACACACACAACCAACAACAACAAAAAAAAAAAACAGCCCTGGGCTGGAGAGATGGTTTAGCTGTTAAGCACTTGCCTGTGAAGCCTAAGGACCCCAGTTTGAGGCTCCATTCCCCAGGACCCATGTTAGCCAGATGCACAAGGGGGTGCATGCCTCTGGAGTTCATTTACAGTGGCTGGAGGCCCTGGCACACCCATTCTCCTTCTCTCTCTATCTGCCTCTTTCTCTCTTTGTCTGTCGCTCTCAAATAAATAAATAAATAATTTTAAAAAACAGCCCTATTGGATCTGTTTGTATGTGATTATATTATTAGTGCATAATTCAGAATGATATCTTTATTTCTGTAGTATCTTGTACATGAAATGTTTAAGTCATTTCACTTGACGCTTTCTTGGAGACTGCTCCTTTCTAAGTTACGGCTTATGGACATGTGCACAAGTAAGTCTTCTTCGCTCTTCTCTGTTGTAGTCATATCTCTGTCACCTCTGGGTGTCCCCGGTGGTTCTGGCTAGAAATCTCTAGGATTGGGGTGGGACAGAGGACTTCCCTTGCTAATCTACCTGTGACCAAACCTCTGCAAAGAGAGAGGTAGGATAGCATCTTTACCTTGGAACCTCCTCCCTCATCTTCTGTAACCCATCATACTGTGTTAGGACTGGAGGCCTAGAAGGGATTAGATCTCCATCGTGTTGCAGGAGACTCCCAGGCCAAAGTTCCCTAAGCCTCTGGTCCTTGTCCACAGTAGCAAAGAATTGAAACAAACAAACAAAAAAATCCTCCAACATAGAGAAGGATAAATTACAAGATGTACTAGATGTACTTCAGGGAGAGTTAAGAGTATACAAGCAAGAAAATGCCCAAATTAAAAGAAATTCCTTCATTCCCAGCCAGGGTAGGAAGGAGGAGAGGAGACCCCAGGAAAGGATCACGTGGAAGCTTGGATCAAGTCCTTTTATAAACTAGGCATCCCATTAGGATGAGCCTCATCCAAGTTCAAATGTATATGAAGGATCTTGATTGGCTGCTGGGCCCAGGAGGAGCTGGCTTGGGAAGGACCAGCCTTCAGGTGCCAAGCCTGGGAACAGTTCAAGAAGAATCAGGAAGTTGCTGCCCTCCTCACTGCTCCCAGCTATGCTGAAAGACATTGGATTAGGCTGGAGTTCCATGCTTGCCAAAGCCAAGGGGCATCCATGTTTCTCCGGGCTTGTCTTTAGCTGACTACCTACCAGAACCAGGCTGGAGGATGAAGATGGTTCCACTGAGGGTCCATACTTCAGGGAGGATTGTGCCTAGCCCAAGGACTTAGCTGTGGTAGGGGATGACCCACACAGGGCTCCCTCTGTTCTGCTCTCCTTCTCACCAGCCTGTCTTATCCATGTCTTCATCTCCAATACCATTCTGTGGCCTCCTGGAGCATCTCTTTACTCTCTGTGGAACGTTTTACGCTCTTTCTTTACTCCTAACCTTGCATCCCTTATGAATGCAGAAGGTTCTTTATTACCCAGTAGAGATACCGTGGGTCCTAATCTTGCAAATGAAGGACACAGGACCTTCTAATCCACTTTAGTCTCCTCACTAGAGACAGGTCCAGCCACTTTCCTCATACTTCCCTGGTGTGCCAGCACACATTGTCAAAGCCAAACTCCTTTCTCTGACAATATCATCATATCTCATGTGTACAAAAGATACTTACTTGCTTCTCATGAGCAGAAAACTCAGATATTATTGTAACAGAATGGGACTCATTACTGGACTTGAATCAAGACCTCTACTAGGCAAAAACTAGTTTCTCTTTGCGATCTAGGAAGGATGACTCATTCCAGATTACATTTTAAATTTTGTGTCTTTTCATCTTGCCATCAAACCCCGTCCCCTCAGCCCAGAGAGGAGGGTCATTTGACTCTACCATGCTGCTAAGAACATAGCACCACAGAGAAGTTAAATGAATTACCAGGCATTGGTTGATGTCGGACCTACATGTCTTACTCACAAATATTAATTGTGTACTTTGCAATGGACTTACTGGAAGCACTGGGGAAGTTTCTGATGGTAAATTATTGAATCTATTTGTTGATCTCATTTCTACATTTCCTTTTCAGCTCCTTTATTCTTAAATTTGAAAAAAGTGTTAAATATATTAACAAGGTCTTGGTTTAAAATAACTTGGAAATAAAGTGTCAACCCCTGCATTAAAAACTGAAAGATTGTGAATAAAATAGGAAAAGCTGAATATTCGTAACACAATAATTTCTAGATTAGTGCTGGTTCCCTAGCATTAATGTTTATAGCATATATATATATATGTATATATATGGCATATATGCATATATATATATATGTGTGTATATAAATTTATTTGAAAGAGAAAGAGGCATATATAGAGAGAATGGGCATGCCAGGGCCTTCAGCAACTACAAACAAACTCCAGATGCATGTGCCACTTTGTGCATCTGGCCTACACGGGTCCTGGGGAATCAAACATGGGTCTTCTGGCTTTGCAGACAAATGCTTTAACTGCTAAGCAATCTCTCAAGTCCATGCATTTATATTTTTATTCGCAGATCTTATTCACTGATACTGTACCTTTAACATGATAGGAACTCAATAAACTACTAGAATTTGATGTGTGATTTTATTGAGTGCTTAAGCCTAATCAAGTGGTTCAGGTGGTTCAGAGGCCTTGCTGTACAAGAATGTGGACTTTAGCGTGAGCACCAGCTCCTACGTTAAAAGCTGGAATGAGCACGCAGGCTTGTAACTCCAGTGCTAAGGCTGGCGGAGACAGGGGCATCACTGAGGCTTGCTGATAAGCTAGTGTGATTGAAAAATAGCTTAAACAGGTTCAGTGAGACACTCTGTCTCAAGGAAATAAGGCGGAAGAGTGACAGAGGAGCCCAGTCCCTAACCTCTGTGTGCGTGTGCATGGGATACATGCATCCACACTCACGTGGGCATGCGCCATACAGGTACCACACACCACACATACCCCCACCTGCACCACAGTCTGACCTGTACTCTTGATTAGATGATGCTATGAAATAAGGCAGGATAAATTTGTTATCAAGAAAAATGCAAGGCAGAAAAACAAATTTCTATGTTCTTGTGCATGCAATGTCTTGTGGAAAAATATAATCACAGATCCATTGAATGTATGAAGTAAAGCTATAGTTTCAGTATTATCCTACACATTTATGTAGTCTTTTGACATAGAACCCTGATAAATAGTCTCCTGTAAGAGTATCGCTCATTTTGAGAATTCTTCATTATAATTTTCCTCATGGTGTGTGATATAATCCATTATTTAGTGCTCACTAAGAGGGTGTCATAATGAATCCTGCTTGACAGTGACAAGGTCAGGAAACATCTGGTTTACTATATAAGAGCCATAAACCTCAGTTTTGGAGAGAAAGGTGACAATTTAAAAGGGCATAGGACATTTTAAATTACCTAAATCTATGTGTTCATCTTAAGAAGCTGCTTTCTCTAAAAGCTAAGACCATTATTTATTAAAGAGCCTAATAAATATTTTGTACATAGTAAAAAAATGGTATCATATTTACCTTAGAAGACAAGTTATAAATTACTTTTTTTGTTAAAATATTTTCAGTAATCAAAGACAGTTTTTCTTCCTAAGCATCAAGAACTACCTTCATGCCTTCCCACTCACCCATGCTACCAACAATTCTCTTCCTATACTTTATTGTTACCTTGAAAGAATTTATAGACTGTAACCATGTCGCTTGGAGCCTCCTCTTTTCTGCTACATTAATTTGCTTTCCTGGGCTCTTTACAATTGTCCCACCTGACTGCAGCATCGTTTTGAGTTGCCTGTTACATCTGGTGCACATATATACAAACATAAGATGATTGCAAAATTTACTGGCATAAAGTATGCCAACCATATAACTGACAAAAATAATAAGATATGCAATACTCTTTATAGTAAATTCTATATAACTATTTGGTTATCACAGAATACTGTGGTTGTTAGTGAAGTTTCTCCCTTATGTAGCAAACCCATGTCTACAGCTGATGAAACAATGTAGGTCTGATATGAATGGTGATCAATATTTGTACTTACATTCATCAATAAGATCAAAGTGAAATGAAGCCTTGAATCTATGTGTCAGAAGCTCATCAATGTACCAATGATGTGAGCAACTCATTTGCATCAAATATCTTGAGAATAGTCCTACTTGTTTTTTCGTTTTGTTTTGTTTTTCAAGGTAGGGTCTCACCCTAGCCCAGGCTGACCTGGAATTCACTATGTAGCCTCAGGGTAACCTTGAATTCATGGCAATCCTTCCACCTCTGCCTCCCGAGTGCTGGGACTAAAGGCGTGTGCCACCACACCCAGCTTAGTCCTACTTTTTAATGACAACAGACACTTGTGAGTTCAGTTTGCATCATTCACATGCTGTCCATCATTTTCTCATGTTTATACTATCCAAAACAGAATGAATCAATGTCTGATTGATAGTCACAATTTACAAATGCAAAGAGATGCTTAGGGCACATTATCATGTATTATTACAACTCTACAGATATAGAGGTATAAAGAAATCTCAAAGACATACATAGTAGGAAAATGAAGTAAAATTATTTGGATGTGATAAGTTTGGAGTCATTTGTTATCTTTAATTTTCTTTTTTTTAATTAATTTATTTATTTGAGAGAGAGAAAGAGGGAGGGAGAGGAAAATAGAGAGAGAGAGAATGAGCATGGCCACCTTGCGCATCTGGCCTACATGGGTCCTGGAGAGTCGAACCAGGATCCTTTGGCTTTGCAGGCAAGTCCCTTAACCGCTAAGCCATCTCTCCAGCCCTATCTTTAGTTTTCATAACTCATTGCATTATAAGTTTATATCCTTTCAATTTTTGTGTGTGTGTGTGTGTGGTGTAATGCATGTTAGTACATGTGCAGGTGCATGTGTGTATGTGGGGGGTCAAAGGTCAACATCAGGTGTCTTCCTTAATTGCACCACCTTACTTCTTGCTGAATCCAGAGCTCACTGGTTAGGCTAGGTTAGCTAACCAGCAAGCTCCAGGGATCGTCCCGCCTCTACCTTCCCACCATTTGGATTACAGATGTGCACCAGCATGCCTAGCTTTTTAGAAAATTGTTTATTTTTATTTATTTATTTGAGAGAGACAGACAGAGAAGGAAAATGGAGAAGAGAGAGGGGAAGAGAGAGGAGAAGAGAGAGAGAAAGAGAATTGGAGCACCAGGGCCTCCAGCCACTGCAAACAAACCAGATGCTTGTGCCCCCTTGTGCATCTGGCTAACATGGGTCCTGGGCAATCGAGCCTCGAACCAGGGTCCTTAGGCTTCACAGGCAAGTGCTTAACTGCTAAGCCATCTCTCCAGCCCATGCCTAGCTTTTTTAACGAGGGGGCTGAGGATCATAGGGCAGGTCCTTGTACTTGTATGGTATGCACTTTGCCAACTGAGCTGCTCCCTGGCCTCATAATTTAATCTTTAATAATGATTTTTAACAGTTGAGTCATTAAATTCCTGAAAAGTTAATCACCAGTTACTATGTACAAGTGGATTCCAGACAAGCAGTGGCCACAACTCTAAAATATTTAAGCATTTGTACTGATGAGAAATTAGGCCTGGGATGGCTCTGAGGAATCGATTTGGCCATTCTGTATTCCTGACAAGTATGGGCTCTGCTGTGTTGTGGTTTAAGCAGGAGGATGTAGCAGTGGTCACTTCTGGTCAGGTTCCTAGGTCACCACAGTGTGACTCCCAAGACTATGTCCAGAACATGGGGCCCATCTCAGAGCAGCGTGATGGGGAAGAGCTACTCTTGGGGGAAAGTGGGCTTTCATAAGCGAGGATGCCCTCTTTTTCTGTGAGCCATGCTCATAATAAGTGTGTTGGAAGTGGAGATGAGAGAGAAGAGGTGAGATGTTTGGAAGATGCACTATGTAAGTCAGGACTCTTAAGACCTTAAAGGCGATCTTCAAGCTTTGGGGCTATCTGACTACCAATCCCTATAAATCCAGAAGCAATCAGCTAAGTGTAAGCCTGGAAAATACACAGCCTTAGAGGAGAAATGAAAACTTCAAACTTGTGATTATGCAGAATGAGAGGGAAAAATGTTAAGATGATCAACTCCAGCTGGGGCTGGAATTATAATCATGGGGAGCGGTTAACATTTACTGATTTATTGCATATGTATCAGATGCTAAGTATCTCACATGCATAATTTCACTTAAACTTTACAGCCACCATATAAAATAGACACTTTTCATGTGCATGTGTATGTTGTGAGAGTGTGTGGCTATGCATGTTTTATATGTATATGCTCATGCATGTGTGTATTCATGTGCACATTGGCATGCAAGCACCTGAAGGCCAGAGGTCGACATCAGGTTTCTTTCTTAGTTACTCTCCACCTTATTTTTGGAGACGGGGTCTTCTCTCACTGAACCTAGAGTTCACCAATTTGGCTATAGTAACTGGCCAGCTGGCCTTGTGGATTCTTGGTCTTTACCCGTCCTGCCTCTGAACCTTGGGTTTATAGGTACCAACCAGGACTCAACCACTTGTCTTAGTAGAATTTATTGAATTTATTTTTACCCCAAACAAGTCTGGAAGAGACAAGAAAATAGCTACTACTGCTAAGACTGCGGGTAGGGTAAAGGAACTCGCGTCTGTTCCTGCATGAGGAGTTAAGGCACCAGACACCTCTGCAGCCACTGCCTCAAGCTCTATCTAGTATGAGCAGGAGTGGATCAAGCACAGGGATTAACCACCTACCAGACAGTAGACCCAGCTGGGTCCAGCAATTTGCCGCCCATTTTGACTGGGATTCAGTATTTTCCACACTCTTTGTTGGTACTATTGATCCCAATTAGGTTGACAAAACCACTGGTAACAATCACTTTTTTATTACCCGAATTACCTTTAACAATTTATTTATGTATTTGTTTATTTATTTCTGACAGAGGGAGAGAGAGGGAGGGAGGAAGAGAGAGAGAGAAAATGGGCTCACCAGGGCCTCTAGCCACTGCAAATGAACTCCAGACACGTGTGTCACCGTGGACAGCTGGCTTACGTGGGACCTGGAAAATTGAACCTGGGTCCTTAGTCTTCACAGGCAAGTGCCTTAACTGCTAAGCCATCTCTCCAGCCCTCTTTAGCATTTAAAAAATAAAGCCGGGCATGGTGGCGCATGCCTTTAATCCCAGCACTTGGGAGGCAGAGGTAGGAGGATTGCCATGAGTTCAAGGCCACCCTGAGATGACAGAGTTAATTCCAGGTCAGCCTGGACCAGAGTGAAACCCTACCTCAAAAAAAAAAAAGAATAAATCTTACAGTCTTATTACTGTAATGGTCTTTATGGCTCTCCCCAAGTGTAATTCTAATGAAAAAGATGAAGGTAAAAGGGACATTTTTGCTAATATCAGTCATGGTGGCTTTCAAACCATGCTTCAGATTTCCTGGCCACTCCTCCTCCTAGGAGACAAGGCCTCCATCCCTTTATGTGCATGGGTAAAATTTGTAGCTCTTTTGGCTAATGGTGCTCAGGGCAAATAGTGACCTCTGCATAACCTCTACTTGACCTCCGAGAACTCTCTGCATAGGTTACAAAGACAAGCTGTATGGAGAGACCATGGGGAGGTGTTCTGTCCCACAGTGTAGCTAATCAGTCATCGAGTCACCCAGCCGGGGTGACTGAGGATGATATCTTGGAAACGCCTCTCCTTACCCTGCCTAGTTCTCTCTCTTCTTGGCTATGCAAGTCTTTTTAGCCAAGAACCCTGGCATTTTAGGATAGAAGAAAATCTGCCCTTGCTATATCCTTTTCTAAATCCTAACCTACAAAATCAGTAAACGTAATAAAATGGTCGTGGTTTTATGTTACTAAAATTTAATGGTGTGTTTCAACACAATGATAACCAGAACACACGCCAAACAAGGATTTCTGAAACTATGAAGGCTACAGTGCATCTGGCATGTTCCAAACCCCTAACACATCACTGTTCTGTGTATTGGGAGGGGACATTAGCTTGAGCTCTTGGCTCTCAGAGAGATGGATATTCCATGAAACAGAGCTCCATTACAACCTCTGAGCACTCTGCATTACAGTTATTTGAAGAAATATCAGCAAGGCAAGGAATCAAGGTGGCCCCAAGTATTATTATGACCTTAGAAATAATAATACTGGACGCCCTGTTTTCACTACAGTGCACCTTCGGGGTTACTTCTGGTTGAGTCTGAATGTTTTGAGACTCTTGCCCTATCTTCTCATTCTATCTGCAGTGAGGTCTTTGAGTGTTTGGGGGGCATAATGGCAGCCAGCTTTCAGAGCAGCATTTATGAGTGCCCAGCGGCATAATGAAGCACAGGCCATGATGCCACCCTGGTCCCAGTCACATATGGAGCCACACGGCTCGTCTTTTTAGTGGCTCTCCCAAGGCCACTAGGAAGGGGATTGGTGAGACACCAAGGACCTGTGTTCCTCTTCCTGAGGCGAACACACTCTGGCAAAGCTGTCAGAGCAGCTGTGCTTGAAAATTGTTCTGGGGGTCGGGGCTTCTGTGTTTAGACTTCAAAGATGATAGAACCGAAAACAGATCGTGTATTACAAAGTATGTGAAAGGTTGTCCAGGGTCTAAGGTTGTAGCAGATGAAAATTGACTATTTTTCTAGATTAACTTACTGTTGACATCTTATTAGATAGCTTCTGAATGACATTTCACTTTTTTTTTTCAAAGTTGAAAGACTAGGAAGGTGTGTACAGAGTTGAGCTTGCTTATATGCACACTGCTCAGATTATCCACTCAGCCAAATGGGTTCTGTTTTTACAATCAACAACCGGCCACTTCCCTCAGTATTCATTTATTTAATTCTCAAGATTTATTCAGTAGTGTTAGTGGATAAAGCAGCTGCATTTGCCTAACTTTGTTACTGTCTAGGGCAGATATTCTATTAATAATACATGCAATCAAGCCTTTCATCATATACAAATTAAGCATTCGTATTATGTACAATCAGAAACATTTGCAGGAAATATTACTGCTTTAACATTTAGAGTTCTTGCTATAATTATAGAAATATGGTCAAGTACGTTAATTTAATTAGAAGCAAATAACACATCTCTTGGGAAAAGCCTTGGTGACTGTTTTCTGAAAAGAAAGATAGAGCTATGGACCAGGTATGTTGTGTCCCCCATGAATATTGGTTTTCTGGCCATGGCTGGGTGAGGTAGAATGGCCTTTCTCTTCCCTCATGAAGGCATGGTCCTACACCTCAGGGTAGTCTAGAAACTGGGCTTCAACCTGCTTGCCTGGCATACTCACTAACAGAAGAACTTTTACCTCAAATATATTCTGGTTCAGATGTTGAGTGCTGTGGTCACGACAGTCCCAAGGACTGGGAACACGCTCAACCATGCACACGTTTCCTTTGTTGGCACAAAATCACTCATCACAGCATGGAATACTCTGTCTAATTTCTTCCATCAGGTATAAAGTAGAATTAATTGCATTTGTATTTCCTTTGATTTTTACTATAAAAGTAAATTACCTATGATTAAACTTCACTCGGCCTCAGTTGTATGGACTTTGGTGATCATATTTCTTTTAAAAATATTTTTATTTAGAGACAGAGACAGAGAGAGAGAGAGAGAGAGAGAGAGAGAGAGAGAGAGGAGTGAATGGACACACCAGGGCCTCCAGCCACTGCAAGTGAACTCCAGACACATGCACTACCTTGTGCATCTGGCTTATGTGGGTCCTGGTGAATCGAACGGAGGTCCTTTGGCTTTTCAGGCAAATGCCTTAACTGCTAAGCCGTCTCTCCAGCCCTGAACATATTCCTTGTATTGATTTAGATTCTGTAAAGATATTACTAATCCCTTATTTATTTTATGGTTTTCTTGTGGTGTGTGTGTAATACGTGTATGTGTGCCACGTGCACACACATGTGAAGGCCAGAGGAGGATGTCGGGTGCCCTCCTCTTTTGTTCTTATACATTACCTCCCCAAGACAGAGTCTCTCACTGGATCTGCAATCACATTTTTTTTTTGATTGTTTGTTATTTTAAGGTAAAGTCTCACACTAACCCAGGCTGACCTGGAAATCACTCTGTAGTCTCATGGTGGCCTTGAACTCGTGGTGATCCTCTACCTCAGCTTCGCAAGTGCTAGGATTAAAGGCAGTGCGCCACCACACCCGGCATGCTTTTTGGTTAGAAGAGCTGAACAGGAAGCTGTAGCAATCCTCCTGTCTCTGTCGGAGCTGGGGTGACAGGCATGAGTGGTCATGCCCAGCTTTTTTAGATGAGTATTGGGGATTGAACTCAGCTCCTCATGTTTATGCTGCAAGTGACCTTATTCACTGAGCTGTCTCCCCAGACTCCCAAGCTATTTTAAAAAAAATAGTTTATGGGCTGAAGAAATGACTTTGTGGTTATGTCACTTGCCTGCAAAGCCTAAGGACCCCACGCTAAATTCCCCAGAACCTACATAAAGCCAGATGCACAAGGTGATGCATGCGTCTGGAGTTCATCGGCAGTGGCTAGAGGCCCTAGCCTACTCATTCTCTCCCCTCTTTCTCTCTCTTCTCTCTCTTTCTCTCTGCTTTCTTTCCTCTCTCAAATTAATTAATTAATTATTTTAAAAATTGTTTATATGAATTGCACAAAGTAACAGGGTTCATTAATGTAGATAACATATTTGGATCACATGTACCTTCTCCATTACCATTTCTTACCATTCTCCCTTTCTGTTTTCCATCCTTAGTAGTCGCCATTTTACCTTGATGTCCTTCCTCACTCCTTGTAGATTCCACATGTGAGAGAAAACATGCAATTCTTGTTCATGTGAGATGGGCCAGTTCAGTTGATATGCCCGTCTCTGGCCGTCTCATCCACTTCCCTGTGAATGGCTTGCTTTGCTTCACCATTCAGCAACATAACCCTTCCTAGTGGATTCACACCACGTTTTCCTCATCCATTCTCCTGCTGATGGACACCTGCGCTGATTCTGTGACCTGGCATTGTGAATACTGTTGCGATAAACATGGTAATTAGCTACCTCTGTAGTCAACTGACTTCGATGCTTTGGGGTAAAGAGCCAGAAATGGCAGACCTGGATATATGGAAGTTTCATTTCTTGTGGAGTCTCCATGCTGATTTCCATAGTGGATTGGTTAATTTACATTTTCACCAGCAATGTATAAGGGTTCATATACCTACCCCTCCACTCCTGCAGTCTTCTCAACACCTTTTTTTTTTTTCTGTTTTCCTGATGATAGCAATTTTGAAATGGTAATGTTTACTGTGTACGTTATAATTACATGACTTGATTTTTGATTTTAAATTTAAGAGGTTGCTTTGAATCCCAAAAGACAGTGGGCTTTTAAACAGTACAAGGTCTGTTAAAGATTGTGAGGACTTTTCAAGTGGAAATGTATACATTCTGCATCATGAGATGGCCATGTGCTTTTGGGGGCCGGAGGTGGAATGTTGTGGTTTGGATATAAAATGTCTTCAATAGGCATGTGTGTTTGAACACTTCGTGTCCAGCTGGTGCTGCTGTGTGGGAACTTTTAGGAAGTCTAGCCTTGCTAGAGGAAGTAGGTCACTGTGGGGGTGGACCTTGAGTTGTGTAGGCTGGACCCACTTCCTATCTCTCCTCTGCTTCCTGACTCGAGATGCAATGTGACTAGCCAGCCGCCTGCTCCTGACATTGTGCCTCCCCAACAAAGATGGACTGCGCTCCCCGAACGGTAACTTCTTTAACTCACTTCTTGTTGCAAATTTGTTCACAGCAACAAGAAAGGTAACATAATAGCAAATGTTTATTTTGACTCACACTTTCAAAAGGATTTCAGTCCATCCTGGCAGTCAAGATAAGTCCAAGTTCCAGCTGGAGAGAAGGCTTAGCAGTTAAACGCTTGCCTGTGAAGCCTAAGGACCCCGGTTCTAGGCTCGATTCCCCAGGACCCATGTTAGCCAGATGCACAAGGGGGCACACGTGTCTGGAGTTTGTTTGCAGTGGCTGAAGACCCTGGTGCGCCCATTTACTCTCTCCCTCTCCCTCCCTCGATCTTCCTCTTTCTCTCTCTGTCTGTCATTCTCAAATAAATAAACAAAATTTTTTAAAAAAAGATATGTCCAAGTTCATGATAGCTAGAGTATATGGTAGAAGAACCTCATATCATAGCAAGAGAGGGAGCAGAGAATGGCCAACATTGGAAGTCAGGCTCCTCCCCTCCTGACCGACTTCTGCCAGCCATGCCCTACTTTCTAAAGGCTCAACAGCCTTCAAAATGGTCACAAGTTGGCGGCTGGGGGTCTTGCTGATAGGTAGGTGTGGCCAGGTGATGGGGCTCTAGCCAGTGAGTGTTTCCAGATGTGATATGACTTTCTTGCTAGTTTGGCCCATGGTAACGTCCTACAGATGGTCCCTCCAGAAAAGGAATGATCTACAGGGAAACTGAAGGCCCTGGGCCAGAGGGTTACACCTGTAAATGCAGTCTCACGATTAGGGCTTGTAGGGTCATTACTAAAAGGGAACAATAACAACAAACTGGGAGAATTATTTGATTGTTTTAACCTGCTGAAACTCGAGATGTACTTGTTACAGGGGCTTATAGCTCTTGAGCTTTCTTGTTTTATCAGAATAACCAAGGGATCGTTTGCCTGTCACAAAACTATGGCACAAGTGGCAGTTACTAGGAGAATGTGTCAACTGTAAGATATGCATATGCATCTTAAGAACTGATAAAATGGGACATCTTAGAATTTAGATGTTACTTTTTTCATACCTTTATCCATAGCCAGCTCTTTGAGGAATAGAAAACTAGTATTCCTAATAATCAGAATGTAAGTTTATAGGAGACTTTGTGCTTTAAATTTATTAACTTAAATTTATTTATTTAGTTAGTTGTGTTCTTTTTTTAGTTAGTTTTTTTGAGAAAGGATCTTGCTTTTATAACTTATGCTAGCTTGAAACTCAGCCTGGCCTTGAACTCCCTATCTTCCTTTCTCAGCCTCCTGGATACTGGAGATGCAGGTACGTGCCACCACGCTTACCTGTTTTACTCACAGTGTTGCCAACATTAAGAACATCACCTGGCACTTCATTGACCCTCAGTGAAATTAGTAAAATCAAGGTAATGGCATCAATGTTTGAGAGACAAAATGGTGATTTATTGATTTGTGGTGGGAAAGCCTTTTGGATTCTACAACATTCAAGTTTCCATGTGGAGCAGATTCTCCACTGGCAGTTAAGTCTCATGAGAAAGTGGATCGTAATGAGGAGCTAGACTTATAAGACAGAGTTATGGTAAATGGGTTGCTTAATGGCATCACGATAGGAAGCAGGATCCTGGCCTTCTAAACATATCAGAGAACAGTGTTTGGAGTTAGGATCTTACCTGATAAGGCACACTTCTGAGTAATACCTCAAGGCTACAAAAGTGAGTTTCCTTATATAAATTGTAATCTTCAAGGTTTACAAATATCTGTGCAGTTATTGGCCCTTTTATGTTATAGATAATTTAATGTGAAATTATCTGTGAAGAATGGTGAAAGCTTTGTTTCTGGTGATTCTCTTGCAGGCACACACTGCAGAAGCTGCTCAGATGGACCTTGGGTTGGATGGCTTTCGAGACAGGACAGTAAGTAGGGATAGTGTCTTGCCTGCTCCTGTGCCACCAATGCTCATTGTAGCACCCAGTCGCACAGTTGGTGAAAATGTATATTGGTTGAGTAAGTTGTAACTCTTATTTAGAGTGGCTTGATGGATGACTTAAAGCTCAAAACTGTATCCGCTTCTAGGTAGAGTTGGGAACATCATATTAACCTCAGTATTTATTGGGAGTCTAGCATAAGCCAACTATATATATATATATATATATATATATATATATATTCTTTTATTATATATATATATTTTATATATATTCTTTTATTATATATATATATATGTATATGTATATATATATATATATATAAAATAAAAGAATAGTAATAAGGTGAAAGAAGAGAAGCCAGAAAAGGTGGTAGTTACGTGTAGTCATAGCTACTTACAAAGGCAGGAGGGCCACAAGCCTGGGACTCCAAGACTAGCCTGAGAGAGAGGGAAGGGGGAGGAAGACAGAAGAAAAGAGAGAAGAGGAGGAAAGGAAAGAAGAGGAAAGCATGCGTACGCATAGGCTAGAGACAGGGTTGCATGGAGTAATGTTCACTCAGTGCATGCATCGTAGCACTTCAGGGACAGGGAAGGAGGAAGAAGTGAAGCTTCAGGAGGACACATCACTTGCACAATAATCACCGAGTGACAGAGTTTAGGTTGTGCTCAGCCGAAGCCTGTCTTACCCATTCTGCTTACTTGTGAGGAAACGGGTCCCTTGGGGCAATGGGAAAGCATTGTTGCTTCAAGATGCCCCAGCTTTAGCTGTGGGTTTGCTGCCCTTCGTGGTGGAGGAGCTTGACCTGAAACTGCTCAGTGTGAAGCAGAGATGAGTACACTTACTTTTCAAGAAGAATCTTCCGAGATGTACAATCCTCTTTCTGCCCAATGCAGAAACTGGGTGAAAGGAACCCACACTGTGTTCATATCTCATTCCAGACTGACCCCAGTATAGGCAGTGCAATATTACAGGTGCAGGGTGACCTTTGTAAGGAGGTAGTCCTCTTGGAGGTGTTGAAGGTAGGTCTCCCCAGGAGATGAAAATATTGCAATCATATGGCCCTTTGAATTATAGCAGAGCTCTCAGCTTTTCTTTGTATCTGAATGAAACATCAATACATTTTTTTTTTTTTGCTCTGAGGGAAGAATAGAACCACAATATAGTCCTGAAATAGTTATGACTGACATCCTGTTTTATGTACCATATATTTTGACTCAAACAACTTAGAATTTGTTTTCTTCCAGGAAGTTAGAGTAGCAACTGAACATATCGCCCCTTTTTCCTTCTCCTAAACCCCCAGTATTTCACTCAGCACTAGGAGCTTAGCTCAGTGAGATCATTTTCAGGGAACTGATCATCCGTCGGGCAGCAGTTCCTGTGACAGTATTTTACCGTGTTCTTTGCAGAAGCTGTGAACGCAATGCTCGCTGTTCTGAGGGTTGGCGGGAAACCAAGCACATACTGTCAACATGGTGTTTCTATCCAGAAGGTTTCATGGAGGCCCAAGGCTCCTTGTGAACGTCTCATTACTGTGCAGAAGAGTGCAGAGCGATACTGTTCCTTTGCAATAAAAATTCCTACACTGAATTTTGGCCTCAACAATCAAAAATGAAAAGACGAAATGTAACTGCAGAGCATAAAGCCAGTCACTTTTACAGGGTTGATGAATGGGAAAAGGAAAAAATAAAAAGGTTGATGAATAAATACTCAGAGGGTGTTTGAACCGTCTTTTGAAATATTCTCAATGGAAATAATGTGCATAGTATTTTCCACAGTGTTATATCTTTTTTAAAATAATGTTTAAAGAATTGTTTTGTTTATTTATTTATTTGACAGCAACAGAGGAAAGAGAGAGGGGCAGAGAGAAAGAGAGAGAGAATTGGCACGCCAGGGCCTCCAGCCACTGCAAACGAACTCCAGACGGGTGTGCCCCCCTTGTGCATCTGGCTAATGTGGGTCCTGGGTAATCTAGCCTCGAACCAGAGTCCTTTGGCTTCACAGGCAAGCGCTTAACTGCTAAGCCATCTCTCCAGCCCCACAGTGTTATATCTTTACTTATGCTTTTGCACATGTATGCATGTGCATATGCCCGTGGGTGCACAGGTGTGAACACATGTGTGCACGTGTAGGTGGAGGCCAGAGGTTGATGTCAGGAGTCTTTCTTGATCACTTTCCACCTTATTTACTGAGGCAGGATCTCTCACTTGAACCCAAAGCTCTCTAACTGAGTGAGTCTAGTGAGCCATCTTTTGCTGTCCCTGCTTCACAAGTGCTGGGATCACAGGACGTCTGCCACATCCACTTGGCAATTCTAGGGTGCTGGAATCCAAATTCTAGGCCCTATGCTTGTGCAACAAGCATACTATCCACTGAGTGATCTCCACAGCCCCTGGTCTGTATTTATTATGATACGTTTGTTATTAACCTCTCTGCTCACCGAGGAAATAGTGAATGAATGCCACACACAATGTTGAGATTACAGTGGGAATTCATCTGCAAGCACACATTTAAATCTCAACATGCAGAATACCATACATGCCTTTCCTGTCCAGTACTGAACCCACCTCTTGTCATGTTAATAATGATAAACTGGGTATTTCTGGAGAGCAGGAGGTTCCCCATGAATCAGAAAACAGTAGTAATAACAACAAAATTCCTGACTTAAAGGTGGTCCCTCCAGTTAGCTACAAGATCACAACTGTCCAAGTTATTGAAGTCTTTTCAAGACTGTATCCATGTGGATCCGTGCCTCATGAACTGGGGCCAGGCTTTGCTGGCAAGGTTCTAGCCTCGAGCCTCCTGAGACATACCAGTTAGTGCTTCTCCTCTGGGGAATTTGCTGGCAATGGCATGTTCTTTCTGTGGTCTAGTCTTGATGTCTTTGCATTTCTCTGTCCTGAAGTATATTTACTATAAAACTTATGAAATTAGCTTAAAGGCCCTCCACTTATAAGAGCCTGTATTAGTTCCTCCCCTCGCTGCTATAACAAAGCACCTAATAGGAAGCAGCATGAGGGAGGAAGGGCTAATAAACCCTTCAGTTTACAGTCCATCATGGAGGCAAAGACCAGTGGAAAGTGCATGGCAATCCAGAAGCAGTAATCAGTGAAAGCTAACACCCAGCTCAATTTCTCACTTTTATTCAGTCTGGGACCCTCACCTATAAAATGGCGTTCCCTTGTCCCACCTCAATTAACCTAACCTAGAAACACCTTCACGAGACATGTCCTGGGATTTGTCTAGGTGATACCAGATCCATCCAATCAAGTTGACAATAGAGATGTAACATCACAAGGCCCTTATCCGGTTATTTTGTGGAGCACAGCATTGTTCTCACGCAATCATATCTTTGTACAAATTCTCCAAAATCAAATGTTTACTTATGATCATTTAAGACTACTATATCTACTCTGGTTTCTTCCCATGTTAAGTGGCTTTGAAGGGTTTGCTGAAAAGCCTGCGAAGTGAAGGTTGAGCTGAGGAACTACGAGTGTATAGAGGTCATGTTCAGTGCCTCCTGTGCCTGAATCATTATTGCTAGCTGTCTGGGAGTAGGAATGGCTTTCCAGAATGTTCCATAACTCTCTCAGTATTGTAAAATCATAGTATAAGACCAGAGGTAGATTGTGATATAAACATGTCCCAAGGCATTAGAAATATGTGGATATTGGAGGAGAAATGAGATGGGAAGCCAGAAGCTAGTCTATGGGGCATCTTCTGCTGGTTAGATTGTAGTGTTGTAATTTCTACTGATGCTTAGTCTAGGTAGGCTCTATAAAGAATGTAACATACACAATTATTTAAATATCTACATTTTCCTTTTAAACTGTGTATTAGTCAAGGTTCTCTAGAGGAACAGAACCGATAGAATGAATTGTATTAAAAGGGAATTTATTGGATGAGCTTACGACAGTCCAACAACAAGCAGATTACAGGCCTGAGAGTCAAGAACACTGGTGGCTTCTCAGTCCACAAGGCTGGTTGCCTCAGCAGTCCCAATCCAGCACTGAAGGCCTGGAGGTGTCCTGGGTAGCCCCTGCTCTTCAGTCCACAGGGGTCTTCGGTCCACACTGGAATGCAGCAAAACAGCAAGCAGCGAGCAGCACCAGCAGCCAGGTGGGAGGGGAGGAGAAATCCTTTCTTCCCAGAGTTTCTTTTGATAAAGCCCCCCTCCGAGAGGGGCCGCCCACTCTGGGGGAAGGGCTCACACTGGGGGAAGGATTCCTCCTTTACTAATCCTTCCTGGAAGTAACCTCAGAGACCCACTTAGGAGGAATGTCTGTGGGTTCCTAAACAGATCAAGTTGACACAAACTTAACCACCACAAACTGAATATCTTAAAATTTTATTTATAGGATTTATGAATTTTCACAGCACTAGAAATAGTCTCTACATGGCAGTACTATGAGCACCTTTATGTGTGAAATCATGTATTTCATGCATCTCAATGTATTACCTCCCATTTTAGTGACTCTGAGGCATATTGTCCGGAAGTAGTTTGGGGTATCAGATGAACTATCATATAAAATCATCACTAACACAGTAAAGCACCCCCAAAGGAACCAATTAGTCCACGATACACCTGTTTCATGTATGCATTACTATGTCAGTGTATATATTAAGAAAAAGTTATTATTATATAAATACAGCTTGCTACAACATGACCCCAGACTAAAAATAAATTTGAATTATTGTTTTATCAACTGCTTTAATTGCAAGCTCAATGCTGAAATTCTGTTAGTTGGAATTACCAATTATATAAAAGATACTAAGAGAGTATCCTAATGAAATTCAGACATGCAATAAAAATAGAAATTTTGGCAAAAGATTATTCAGCATGAATAAGATAAAATTTAGCAAGAAAATGATTGCAATTAAACTAAACAATGTAAGTGTTCAAATTATATACAGAAAATAAACATTTTAGGCACAGCAAAACAAGTATGTCAACAGATCATATCAACCAAAAAAAACAGGGAAGTTGGGTAAAACTTCCAAGCTAGAAACAAAAAGCACCAAGAAGAAAGGAAATAACAAAGTAAGACACAATTTGTATCCTGCCTGTGTGTGAAAGAACTTCAGCAACTTTGTTAGGAAATTTACTTTGATCAGGGCCATGACTACCCTGATAGATTTCCTTCAGCACTGTTTAATCAAAGAATGTATTTTTCTACCTCAAGCCATACGGGTGCTATTTACAGAGAATTTCACAGAACACAATGAAAAATGGAAATGATTTCAAGTTGGTATTATGAATACCAACAAAAGGAACAATGTTCACATCAGATCCCAGCTTGTGGGTCCAAGATGGGATGATATATATGTAATATGCATATATGTATGTATGTATGTATATATGTATATTTAAGGCTGGGGAGAAAGCTCAGTGGGTGAAAAAGCACTGTCATGCAAGTATGGGGGCCTTAGAGGGTCTAATTTACCCTGAATGTTATTCCCCAGGACACAGGGTGCAGGGAGCTGTGGTGGTTTGATTCAGGTGTCCCCCATAAACTTAGGTGTTCTGAATGCTAGGTTCCCCAGCTAATGGCAAATGGAAATTAAATCCTCCTAGAGGCAGTGTGTTGTTGGGGACAGGCTAATGGATATTATTATTCAGTTTCCCCATGCCAGTGTTTGGCATACTCTCCTGTGCTATTGTCCATCTGACGTTGGCCAGGAGGTGATGTCCACCCTCTGCTCATGCCATCATTTCCCCCTGACATCATGGGGCTTCCCCTTGAGTCAGTAAGCCAAAATAAACCTTCATTTTTTCCCACAAGCTACTTGGTTGGATGATTTCTGCCAGCAATGTGAACCTGAGTACAGCATGAAAGTTGGTACCAGAGGAGTGGGATTGCTGCTAGATATCTAACTGTGTGGCTTTGGCCTTTTGGTGCTGATTTTCAAGGGAATGTGGAAGGACTTGAAACCTTGGCCCAAGAGACAGCTTGCAGTTCTGTAAGTACATCTTGATGGACTATTCTGGTCAGAGTTGAAAGTCCTGATTGTAGTAAGAACTATGGTTTGGTTTATGAGGGTGAGAAACAGATTTGCCTGGACTGGGCTAGAAGCATTTATGGGAGAGGCTTGCTGTTATGCCTGTGTCCTGAGAACTTATACAAAGTTGCTTTGCATAGGAATGGACTAGTGTGAGCAGAAGGATATGGCACAGAAATGAAATCTTTGGGTGAACTGCTGCCTGTTCAGCTGCAATTGAGAGATTGCAACCATTGAGATTGGGCCAGCTGACCTGCATTGGGGCAATGGGAAGAATGTAGACTCTTTTGAAGGGGCCTGAGTGCTTAAGGACTGTCCTGTTTTTCAAAGTCTGCTTTATTGCCCCCTGGATTAACAAATTCGTACCCTACCTGGTATTGGGGTGTATAAGAAATGCAGGAAAGAGAGAGTCATTGAATTTGCAACATGGTCTGTGTTTTGGAAACTGCCATGGGCAGTGTGAAGCAGGCTTGCTGGATGCCTGCATGGAGACCTGATGGAGCCATGAGGATGAATCATGGGTTGCAGTTGAGACCCAGTGAAGCCAGGACTACGAGATGGCTGCTAAGGAGGGCTGCCGGCCCTAGATGAGGTTTTCCAGGACTGAGTAGCCTAGCTGGAGGGGCGGAATTGGAACTCCAGAGACTTGTTGATGGTTAGAATTACTGGACTTGGAGATTTGTCACTGACTGGAGTTGTTGGACTTGGTTCTACAGAGTTTGATGTTTGCCCTGTTTAAATCTTTCATTAATTGAATATTTCCATCTTGTGCAATATGAATGTTTATTCTGTGCCATTATAGGTTTTTAGTTTATAGTTTTTTTTTTTTTTTTGGCATTATGGCTCAGTTAAAAGATCTGGGCTATAGGAATGTTTGAACATGATTAGAATTGATAAAGACTATGGGGACTTTTAAAGTTGGACTGGATGAATTGCATTTTACATCATGGATGGTTATCAGTTAATGGGGGCCGTGGAGGAATGTGGTGGTTTGATTCAGGCGTACCCCGTAAACTTAGGTGTTCTGAATGCTAGGCTCCCCAGCTGAAGGCAATTGGAAATTAAAGCTTTCTGGAAGCAGTGTATTTTGGGGGGCAGACTTATGAGTGTTATAGCCAGTTTCCCCATGCCAGTGTTTGGCACACTCTCCTGTGCTATTGTCCATCTGATATTGCCCAGGAGGTGATGTCCACCCTCTGCTCATTCCATGGTTTTCCCCTAATATCATGGAGCTTCGCCTTGAATCTGTAAGCCAAAATTAACCTTTTTTCCCCCCACAAGCTGCTCTTGGTCAGGTGACTTCTGCCAGCAATGTGAACCTGACTGCAATGGGAGCTGAGACCAGAGAATCACTGGGGCTTGCTGATTAGCCAGTCTGATTGAAAATGAAAATCAAAAGCAGCTTCCGGTTCAGTGAGAGACTCTCTTTCAAGGAAACACAGTGGTGAGTGATAGTGGAACGGTGGCTCACATTCTCCTCAGGTGTCTGTACTTGTGCGCCTAAACCACACATATGTACATCCACATTGTGTATGTATGTATATATGATTTATATTTATTTTTAGTTCCCTTGTATATATTTGCTATATATAACTATATATAATTTATAAAACATTCTTGCAGGTAGAGAAAACATCCTGAAAGTGATGAGAATCTTTAGGTAAGAAGGTATGGAATTATACATCAATCAAATATGAACGCATTACATCAAAGGCCTTGAAGAACAGAGAATAGAGTCAGTTATATCACTAGCACGTAGCATTGTTTCTAAGCACTTAAGACATCAGTTGATAAGCAAAAAGGATTTGTCTTTCAGAGGGCACAATGAAGGGTGATGTTCTTTAAATAACAATGATTAAAATCATGAGAATTAATGACTAACCCCTGCACTTGATTAATTCTTATATGAGCACTTGAAAAAAAAAGTGTCAAAAGGAAAAGGTAAATGTACCTTAACATTCGAAACCATTTGTCAGGAAGAAATAATAGGAAATGTATAAAAGTGATATAAAGTCAGGTAAGCAAACTAGATGTAAATATAAGTATTTTGTTGTTGAGTCCACCCCAAATGTAACTAGTTGGTCATTGCATGCTGCTACTGTTACTGAAAACCCCTGAGTGACAATTAATTATTTTTGTCTGCCAAAAATTCTCTCTGTGTGAACGTGATAAACAGCAGTAATGAGTATGCCCTTGGATTGTTTAATAATCCAATTAATGAAGACAAGTGACTCATGAACACATTCAGAACAGATTTAAATTTCTTGCTGTTTTATCATAAAATAATTTCTCAACAATCATATTACACATGTATATTATAATACTATAATGAAGATATCAAAAACATACTGGTCAATAGGCATCATTAACTGCAGGAAAAGTATTTAAAATTGCTCACATCAAAGAAAAATTTGAAATAATGTAAAACATTGTAACTTGATAGAGGATTTTTTGAACTTAAGAAATATAAAAAATTTGCATGATTTTACCAAAAGCAGTTGTAATGCTGAAAGAAAATTTTCTAAGCTTTCAATACTACCTAAACACAATAATACATCAATATTTTACTTTAATCTACCATGCTAGAATAAAAGCTTAGATTTTCTCCCTGATCTATAGGAAACACACAATTGTCATATGAAGGACATGAAGAGACATGAGGTCATGCAATTTGAAAATCTAAGTAGGGCTGGAGAGATGGCTTAGCAGTTAAGGCACTTGGCTGCAAAGCCAAAGGACCTCAGTTCAATTCCCCAGGACCCATGTAAGCCAGTTGTACAAGGTGGAGCATGCATATGAAGTTTGTTTGCAGTAGCTACAGGCCCTGGTGCACCCATTCTCTTTATCTTTCTCTCTCTCTCAAATAAATAAATATATTTTAAAATCTAAGTAAAACCCACAGGATATGGGCAGCTAAGAAATAAATTATATACATATATATTTGTGATGTTATTAATTCTTAATGCCCTCAAAATTTAGAATTGGTTGTGGTTCCATTTATCCCTCTAAATCAATTTTCGTGTCTAATTTAGTTTTCATAACTTTGCATTTTTTTTTGACAAGAGACCCCTTGGATTGTTTAAGCCCCACATTCATGAAACCCTCATGAAACTGCTTCTGTCTTAGGTTTCCTTCTAGTTTTGGAAATATTGTCCCTGTCCCTCTCGAGAGTCAAAGTTCTCTAGAAATAGAACCAACAGAGTGAGTATGAATTACAAAGGGCAATCTATTACATCAGTTTACATGATATGGGGTGGGTGGATAGTCCATCAGGGGCTCCGTAGAGCCTGAGAACCCAGTGCTGCTCAGACCATGAGGTTGGAGGCCTCAGCAGTCCCAGACTGGGGCTGAGGATTCCAGGAGAAACATCCATCTTCAGTTCATGTGGAAAGGCTGAAGAAGCTGGGTTCCCCTATCAGCAAACGGTGCACTGACCAGCAAGAAGAAAATGTAGCAGTGCTTTACTCTCAGACTTCTTTCCATCTGGGCTGCTGCTGGAAGTGCTGCGCACCCTGGCAGAGGGTCTTTCTTCCTCAGGTAATCCTTGCTAGAAATGCTCTCAAAGACTGGCCCAGAGCCATGGTCTTGGTAGATTCCTGAACCCATCAAAATAACACTTGAGATGAACCATCACAACCATCTTCGGAAGACTTGTCTTGCCTGGAACCAGTTGTGGGTTGCCATTTATCCGAGTAAGCCAGAGGCCGGCCTCAGCATCCGGGGAACAGTAGCACCCCATGCCTGCAGGCAATGTGTCCCAAGAGCCCCAGGGAGTGCTTGGAACACAGAGAACACCCAACCCTGTAAGCTTGTTCCTACATGCTCTGCAGAATTGGTACACAGAGCCAGTCAGTCTTTCCTTCCTTGTTCTATTATCTGGAGCCTCTTTTGTTTTGGGGGACATTATTACCTAAGACAAGTGCTCCTTAGAGCTAATGGATGCACAGCATATACAGTGTGGATATGCTAGACACAAGAATGATGGGCATGCTGGGAAGGATGGTACAGTATGCCACCATGCCACTCAGAACGGCACAAAGTTTAAAATTTATGAGTTTCTCATTTCTGGAAATTTTTCATTTAACATTTTTGGCCTGGTATGTTTGTTTTATCGTGAGTAGCTGAAACCACAGACACCAAAAGTTCCGATAAGGAGGAGCTATTATAACAACACATTTCTCCCCCGCAGGCCTAGAGACCAGAGGAGTCTGTTAGGGAGGTCTGAGAGAGGGACGGGAAAAATCTGGCACCCTGGCTTGCTGGTGAGCACGGCCGCCCCTGGTGTGCTTTTCCGTTGCCCTTCTAGTCAGAGCCGTGTCCAACAACAAAATTAGAGCAATAATGGAAACTTTCCTCAGTCTTGTGACTCACCAATTGGGCTCCCCTCCTCCGCCTGAATAGCTCTGCGCTGTCCGCAGATGCAGGTTTTCAAGGGTCTTGGAGCTCAAAGAGAATCTTGAGCTGTGTGCAGAGGTTAGAGCCAGGGGCACTGTGGTGGTGGGGGGAACCCTGAAAAGCTGTGTTTCTGTGCACTTCCTGTACTGACTTTGAGATAAAATTTTCTGAAAGAAACTGTGCGTTTTCAAGGGGAATTTGAACACCATTAGCCTTAAGGAATTTTGAAGTCATGACTTGCAAGACTCCTTAGGATCTAGCAAGCTCGGCTCCTTTTTCCGGGATCAGGGTTGCTAGTCCCCAGCCTGGATTCTGACCATGCCAGGCACAGGAGCTGCTTTGCACACACACACACCAGGCATTCTCCCCAGACACGCGTGCCTCCCTCTGTCCTCTGATGGAGACACAAACTCCTTTCAGCTGGGAAGCTCCCCACTTACCTTTCTTCCTCCCCTCCAGCAAGGCCCTGCAAGGATATATTGGTTTCCAGAGGTTTGGGCACAGAATATGGACACCGTCTTATAATTACTTGTCCAGTTTCCTCAGTATGACTTTTCCACAGTGCCTCTCTCGTTAATCTTGCATTTTCAGACCTAGCTTGGGATGTGGTACAGAGCAGAAACACACACACACACACACACAAAATAAAAATAAATATAAGGAATGAAGAAAAGGAGAGATAAAAAGTTGAACTGATTTTAATAAGTTAAAAAGTCATACTTCCTTGAAATGGCATTTTCTGAGTCACAGATGCCTGAACTGTATTTGGACTAAGCCAATGAATTACTAGTTGGGTTTTTATCATCTTCGCTGGGCACTATGTGGCCTTCGGGTGTGCACGTACCATTGCCTCGGATCAGGTGTAAGAGCTGCCTGATGTCACCACTCTTCTCCCCTCACCCCGTTCCCCCCACACTTTGAAATGAGGGCATGCAGAGTGGATCCGTAACTTTCCTCCTCATCGCTGTGATCAAATCAACAGCCGAGGAGAGCAGCTTAAGGTGTTAGCGGGAAGGGCGAGGGAAGCGGTATGGAAGTGTAGACTCTATACGCATGTGGCATGGCTAGACATCCAGAGACCCAGAGCGCAGAGGGGCTTAAATAAGGGAAGGAAGGGAAGTTTGTGGGACGGAAGCAGAGGGCCGGAAGGCAGGTGTGTGGAGGTACCAGTCTTTGGCAAAGCAAAGCCGCCAAGCTGTGCTGTCAACCTGGACATCGTCCAGAGCTTCTTTCTCAGAACACATCTCTTTTCTTACTTGGTTGATTGTGAATCTAGGCACACGATTTTCTTCCCCTCAAATGGAATGCATTCTTGCTACCACATAGGTTACTTAGGCGTCTGTGAGCAAGTATGGACCTCTGACATCATTTATGTAGTTGTTCCCAGGGGACAATTTCTCTTGAAATTTCTTTTCTGTATTCTTCTTGTGTCCTCAGGTTTTTTTTTTTGAAGGTGGGGACTGCCTGCACAGCTAGACAGATCCCTCATCTGCAGTGACTGCTGGGGGGGTGAGCACTAACCTCACTCTGAGTAGCAAATGATAGGTCTTCTTCTGTCTGCTGGAAAAATTGTGGCTCTCATAATTTTATTGCCAAAGAAATATTTGTCATGGCAAGAATTTATATAACTCTGAACAGCCACTGGGTACGTCCTGTTAATCTTTTTGCTTTCAGTGCTCCAACGACGTACCGTCTAATGAGGGTTTTGCTCTACGCTCATTTGGAGATGGTGTTTGGTTCTCCTGACACGATTGATTGAGCCTTCAAACTCTCTGGTGATTTCTAGGCATATTTATTTTAAGCCCTCAAGATGTTCCTTTGTGTCAGGAACTGTCCCTCTGCTTAACCTCATGCTCAATTACTCCAGTTGTGTGGGCTGGCACTTGTGAGATGCAAATGTTAGCAATGCTGAAACAATTTAATTGACATCCACAGATATCTTTGAGTGCTTACTGTAACCAAAGTACAGTGCTTGGCCCCACAGAAGCCAGAAGGTACGGTGAGGTATATGCCTCACAGAACACAACAGATTAAAATTGGAAAATAAAATAGAAATTTTGCTTGACATTATGATTAATGTAGACCGGTATTATAGGTTACAATTTGCAGCACAAAACCTCACAAGTGAGGTTGGAGGGTAAGGCCTGGAAGTCACTGGCAAATTTTCTATATTCCTTGATTGATTTTCTTTCTGCTTTCCTTGTAAAAGAGATAGCAGGATGCTGTCCGTAAGAGAACTGGACCTGGGACTCCTCCAATTGAGCACATCCCTAATATTCTCTTAAATTTAGGTTCTTCTTGAAAAAAAATGAGATGACAAAACAATTTTCTTTAGATGTTAATTTGGGGGTCTAAATAAGTGTTCCATGTGGTTATAGTACAACTTAACAATAATGATAGCATTCATATTATGATGGTGTTCCACTCAGGTATATCTGACACTCCAGTCTCCTGATTAGAACAGCGTTGTGCCTTTCATTTTTAATTAAGTTTGCATATAAAACATGCATCATGTCACTTTCATATATGTGTCATTATACTTTATTCTCAGTTCTTTCCCTCCATGGCTAAACTTTCCCATCTTCCCCTCTGTCCCTCTCCCTGCTGTGGCTGGTTCCCTTCCATCCTGCAGAACATTTGTCCTCCTACTTTCTTTTTCTTGGCATATTTTTATTATTTATGTACATAGTGTGTATACAGCCATGTTGGTATCATCAACAGCCTCCTGCCTCTGCAGGGACCCTCCTTGTTGGGGAATGTGGGTTGTGCTTTGTGGGGTTAGCCATCAGTTATGGGTAAGAGGCAATGTCTCTGTGCATAATGTCCCAATATGTGGCTCTAACAATCTTTCTGCCCCCTCTTCTGCAAATGGCTCTGAGACATGTTGGGTTCATTTTAGGTCTATTTCAGTGATGAAGTCTTGGGAGCCTCTGTGTCTCTACATCTCTGGTTTGGTAGAAGTTGAGTGTTTTCTGTGTCTATCTCCTTCACCTTTGTACTAGTACCAGGTTCACCAATAAAGCAGTATTCTTGCTCATTTCTCCAATTACTCTTCCTCAATTACTCTTGGTTTCAGCTGGGGCCTGGTGAGATGCCATGGACTGATTCTCTCCTTGGGATCTGAGTCCAATCTGAAAAAGAGAAGCAAATTCTCCAATGGAGAGTGAAGTCAGCACCAGATAAATGGGATAACCGTTATTATTTCAGAGAGAGTCTAATAGGTGCAGGCCCTCTTGTAGCCCACGATTGGCTCCTGCTTTCTTATTACACGTTTTATTGCCATCTCTCCTCTCCACCTCCCTTAAGATCTCTTCCTGTCATGATTCCTCTAGTTTCATCCCCCCCACACACATACACACACCACAACTACTATCACCACTACCACCACCAACAACAACTTTGGATCTTTCTAATCAGTAAGTTGGCTCAGAAATATAAATCCACCCATCCATTAATCCATCTACCGTTTATTCAATAAGCATAATTTTGAAGCCAGAGGTTTTGGAGTTAGAGCTACAGTGATAAATTGAGAGTCCGGGAAAGAAGGAACAAGATCAGTGGTATAGCCTTTTGGAATTTCATGGAGCAGTAAAATTGTAAAAATAAATTTGCGGACTGATATGTGGCTGACAAGATTTTATTTTACCAAGTAAGGATATTAAAAAGAACCAACTTTCATTTTTGTGTTATTATATTTTAGTGCCCCACACAGTAGGGGGAAAAGGTAATAGAATAAATCTGTCTTTAAAGTTAAGTAAATTTGTGTTGAGCAAGAGCTAACTATGTTTACCTCATACCTAATAGGAGGTCAATGTGAATTTGTTGAAGGAACACACCATTTTTCTCAGACTTCTGCAGATCAATGAAACCTTTTACAGATTAGCATATAGGAATGTGGGTGATCAGCTTCTCATTGTGGTTACAATCTGCGGACATCATTCATTTCCTGCATTTTCAAGGTTAAAAACAAAACCAAGCAGAACATGAGACACAGCAGTGTAAGGTTATCTGATAACAAAATGTGGTGAACGGTATCCAAATTAAAAAAAAAAAAATGTCACGGGGATAAGGCTTTGAGTATCCTTTTACACATTATGGGAATGAACTTTATTTCATAAATCAAAACGTTTATGAACTTTGTGATCCTTACATGCTTTGTGGTGGAGAGTTATATTTCCAAAAGTTTAAACAGAAATTTTATGGCTCACAGTTAAATCTCTAGGGACGCATGCTGCTTGCTTTCAGTACAGATAGTCAGACGGGGCCGTGGAGGTATAAATTGAGGGAGATTTTCTTCAGCGAGATCATCTTTTATCAGTGCCCTTTGTGCACTATGATCTGGTTTTCCAGGAACGTTACTATTTTCTTGGCTTTTATGCTTTATCTTTCTAGCACACAGCTAGACAGGACTTAGGTCAGCAGGGTGCTTCTCCGTGAGGCTTATTCAATACCATGGTGGTGTGTGTGTGGGGGTACATTTTCTTTTAATTTTAGCCAAGGCTGAACTTTTTTTTTTTGAGATAGGGTCTCACTATGTACCTGGTTTCAAACTTACTGTGTAATCAAGGATGACCTTGGATTTCTTATCTTCCTCCTGCACCCACCTCCTGAGTACTGGAATTAATAGGGACAGGCTGAGCCACCATGCCTGGTGTTGTGTGGTATTGTAGGTCCAACCCAGCCCCTCTTGCACACTAGACAAACAATCTACCAGCTGAGCTTTATCCCCAGCCCTGAACAATTGTTTAAGTAGTTTTTATTCCATTGGCCAAGAAGATCTGAATGTAACTGAACTGACTTTTACAAGATTGGAAGTAATGACATTTCTCTGCCCAAAATGCAATCTATGGATCTACAAAGAATGCAAGAGAGCCTTTGGAAGTGGTTGGGATTTGAAGGGCAGCCGTTAGTGTGGGAATAGCAATATGAAAGAGTGCACCTCTTTGCTGAGGAGAGGCCATGCAAACCTGGGTTCTCTGGGACTGAAGGGTCTGACTGATAAGGTAGTCCATTTTCGGCTGTAAAAATGCCCATTCATGGAACTCTGAGGGCTACTTCTTCAGGTCTGCCTAAAATAAGAAGTGACCAACTCCAGAAGACAGCATTATGGAAGTCCATCTGAATGACAACTCGCCTTCTTCCAGCGTATGGAAATCAAACTATGTCTAACCACATGGCATTGTGTGTATTAACATTTTATTTTTTATTGAGAAGCTTCCCACATGGACATAATGTAATTTGATCATAATCCCCTTCTGGTACCTTCTTTCACCCCCCACCTTGCCCTTCCCTCTTCACAGAACTTGTTCTTTCCAACAAATTTCATTCCTGTTGAGTCTGGGGTATAAACTATTGTACCTTGATTCTCTCCCCACAAAAGTAACGTCATACTTATTACCTTTTTATTGAAAAGACATGAATGTATGTGCAAAACCTTTTTTGTGTAGATTTTTTTCTTGTAAACATACTTTAAAAGGGACATAAAAGGAGACTGTCATATGTGTGGTATGTTTCTTCTGCTGGGGAATTCTATGAAGTGAAATATATTTGTAATTGATCATAGCTCTCTACCCCCCAATCTTCTTCCTTCCCTTCCCTCCTTCCTTCCTTCCTTCCTTCCTTCCTTCCTTCTTTCTTTCTTTCTTTCTTTCTTTCTTTCTTTCTTTCTTTCTTTCTTTCTTTCCTTCTTTCTTCCTTTCTTTCTTTTCTGATAAACAGTGCAGGAAAATTGCCAAAGACAAATTCACCAAGAAACCAGGCCAAAGCTGCAGGCCAACTTTCCACTTTTTCAAAAACAGACAGCCTAGAATATCCATTCTGCTTTGTCTCATGATGCTTTTTAAAATCTAAAAAGAAAGGTGGAATTTCCATGTGACAGATGGTGGTTCAACAGACATCTAGTCTTCATTTACAAAATGTTACTAGAAAGGGGCTGGAGAGATGTCTTAGTGGTTAAGGCTCATGCCTACGAAGCCTAAGGACCCAGGTTCAATTCTCCAGGTCCCACATAAGCCAGCTGCACATGGTGGCACATGCATCTGGAATTCGCTTGCAGTGGCTGGAGGCCCTGGCACACCCATTCTCACTCACTCTCTATCTCTCTTTCCCTCTCCCTGTCTCTAATAAATAAATAAATCTTAAAAATATTGATGAAAAATTTCACTAGAAAGGAGCTACCCCATGATGTTTTGAGGTATTTTCTTGGTTTATAATTTTCCTAGATCTGGTAATTTTGTGGTATATTTTTGTGTGTCAAGCCAGGTCGTACGTGTGTGCAAGTGTGCCTCCATATGTGTGTGCACACTTGTGGAAGTCAGAAGATGTCCTTGCATATCTTTCCTCAGGACCCATTCATCTTGTTTGAAACAGGATCTCTCACTGGCCTGGAACTTGTCAAATGGGTTAGACAAGGTCTCCAGAGAGCCCAGGGGATCCCACTGCCTCTACCTTCCCAACTACTGGGATTGTAGACATATGTCACTATGCTTGGCATGCTCACATAGGTCTTGGGGATCAAACGCAGGTTCCCATGATTCCACAGCAAGCACTTCACTCACTGAGCTATCTCCCCAGATCCATCAACCCAGTCCCCTTATCCACTGCAAATGGAGGGCATAGTCAGGGTCTGTCTCAAGGCCTCCTCTCCCACCACCTTGACCTCTATGCTTCCTGAGCTAGAATATTTGCAGTGTATGCTACAGAATTTTTTTTTTTACCTTGTTGCCTTTTTTTCACTCCTCCCTTCATAGCCCCGAGGCTGGTTTATGACCATGAACTACCCAAGGGTATATCATATTACTCTGTATTCTCTCCCCACAAGACTAGCTCAGTCTGTGGACATAGCTGTCAGTCAATGAATAGAAGATGAGCAGCTAATGTATTAAGTCTAAGACTATAAGTCAGTTAGCATTGGGAATATATTAAGAATGAATATCAAATCTGGTGTGGTGGCACATGCATTTAATGCTACTTGAAGGGAAGCTAAGGTAGGAGAATATCAGTGAGATCAAAGCCAGCCTGGGGCAATAGAATGAGTCCCAGGTCAACCGGGGCTAGTGTGAGACCCTACCTTAAACAAAACAAACAAAAAATTAAAAAAAAAGATACATTCACATTATCATAGTTTGAATCTATTTGTAAATAAAATTTTCCTTTGGATCAGCAATTTAGTAAGATTAAATGTAACTATTTTTTTTATTGTAGACTGCTTACTTGAAATTTCCTGAATATATGATTGGTGCAAATGTCAGGAAATACATTAATGACACTAATATGACTAAAACATTGTGAACTCCAAAAATAAATAAATAAATAAAAAGTTTTTTTGTAAAGCCTCTATAGATCTGTGTAATTTTTAGAACTATGTGAGGTTGATTAATCTCACATGTGATTTCCTACACATTTATATCTGGAAAATAATTATACCAGTCATAATCTCTTCTTATCGACAGTCTGATAATAGGTTTTCCACATATGCTTCAGAGAACAGCAAAAGCTGTAACTTTCATTTGTACTTAATCTTGAACCTAAGATTTCAAAACCTATTTGTGGTAAAAGAAATAAATGTTTTTGTTAAATTTCATTTTTAAATTGCCAATCTGTTGTGGAAATGTGTTTTTTTTTCAAATATAATAAAACGGACTTACATTTTTTTTTATTTTTTTTTTGTTATTTTTATTTATTTATTTGAGAGTGACAGACAGAGAGAGAAAGAGGCAGATAGAGAGAGGGAGAGAGAATGGGCGCGCCAGGGCCTCCAGCCACTGCAAACGAACTCCAGACGCGTGCGCCCCCTTGTGCATCTGACTAACGTGGGTACTGGGGAGTCGAGCCTCAAACCAGGGTCCTTAGGCTTCACAGGCAAGTGTTTAACCGCTAAGCCATCTCTCCAGCCCAGGACTTACATTTTTGAGCAGTGAAAACTTTTATTTTTTGAATTTTTTAAAAATAAATTGACAACTTATATTTGTGGGTATTGCAGTTACCTTCTTGTTGGCGGGACAAAATAACCAACCAAAAAGCAGCTTATGGGAGGAAAGGTTGTATTTCAGTTCATAGTCTTTATGGGAAGTCTTTTCATGGCAGGGAAGAACAGAAGATTGACATCACATCTTGTCTTAGCAGAAGAAAGGTAGTAGCAAGAATGTGCTAGCTCTTAAAAAGGTAAGTCCTTATTGCTGAAAACACCACAGGCTAGAGCCACAGGACATGAAGTGACCATGCTGAAACTGACACGGAATCCAGTTCTTTGGTGTTGTGAGAGCTGCTGGAGAATACTGGTTATCAGCAGATTAAATAGGCCGGAGATACCGCCAGATACAAAATCAACCAGGCGAACAAGGAGTATACACTTGTGTGATAGTGACACCTAGCCAATGCAGGTAACCAACTGCTCATGGACTGGATATAAGACCCCTTCGGGGGGGGCGGGGTTGGGGAGAACTCATATCTGGCTCTGGGAACCAAACCTGATTTCCTAGCATAGGAAAACATCAAGAATAGAGAGCCAACTGTCCACCAGGAGATGGGTCACCTCCTCCTCATCCGCCCAGGGTACAGAAGTCATTACAGAGGGAGCCATGACAGGAATACTGCTCTCGCAGCTACCTTGAAAATTAGTTCCAGGGAGGTGGTGACAGACACTGTGGTCACTCAAACCTCATCAAAATGGAGATCCAGAGGCTACAGAGAAAGCAACACTAAATCAGATCTCTATCTTGCCTGCTAAGGCTTGGGGAATATTGCAAAAGACAGAGCAAAAAGACTGCAAGAGCCTCGGGGTGGTTGGAAATAGCCTGAGATTCTATGCAACCCCCCCACCCCAGAGACTGACTGAGTCCTCTTGGTCCCACAATGAATACCAATAACCCCACCAAAGAAGACCCTCAGCAGAATTGGGGTGGGGTGAGGAGGGTCTAAGAGTACAAACTTTTATATATAAAAAAAGCAATAAGCAATAATAATAAAAAGAATTTCAATATGGCACATAAATGATTATGGTACTTCACTGTGGAACTTGCTGGAAGTCCATAGTGCCAGGGGAATCTGCGGGGCAGCTACCTGAGGGGTTATCAGGAGAAGCATCTGGGTACATGCACTTAGGATTCTAACCCTGTTCCCCCTCCTCATTTTATCTTCTGCCAGTGTCCCTAACTGCAACTTCCCTTTGGTATGAAGCAGGCCAAATCCCTCCATGTGTTGAGTGTGAGGTATCCATTCTCAGTCTCCTGGACTTTGCTTTTAGAGTCTAGGGATTGTGAAGAAAGAATGAGGAAGGTAATATGCTGTCTGCAAACGTCGAGGCCTTTCTCCAAGGGGATTTAGGAGTCATCTTTAGCAATATGTTAAAAAATATAATTAGCTTGGTGGTTTCTAAGCTACACCTCCCCCCCAAGGAAATATTAATTTGATTTGTTTTAGAATGTAAGAAACAGAAACCAATCCCTTCTAGCTTAAAGGGGGAATTCACTGGAAATATATTAGAGAAGCTCGTAAGATTAAAAGAACAGTTTAACAGCCTGGAGTTTGGAAAGAAAGGTCCCAGAACAACTCCAAGGTCTCAGCAGCTGAAAATAATTGCTCTTTCTACTTTCAATTCAGCTTCAGCAAACGCGAATCCCCAAGCCTAATGACCAAGCATAGGAAAGCGAGACTGACTGGTCCAGCTTGGAGGAGATTGATATCCATGTGATTCTTTCATTGATGGCCCAGGACCCACTTGAGCTGAGTGTCAAGGGCAGAACAAGAAATATTGACATTTTGTTGAACTGGACTGCCAATGGAGAGAAGGTTGCACACTTTACCAGTAGGCCAGTGTTGCTAATAAAATTTGAGGAACTCTCCAGAAGTAGTCAGTTCTATTCTCTTAAATGATAGCTTGTTCTCTTTGGGGAATCTTCAGTGTGTGAAAAGCTAGAAATCCATTGGCATCAGATAAAGCCTGGAAATAATGAACATCTTCCTGATAGCTCTTGTCACTCTTCCCAAGGAGCTGGAAATGGTAATTAATGCAAAAGCTGTGTTTATTGACTCGTGAAATTGAGTGTGTACAGCCCTTTGATACTGGGTCTCCTTGCCGGTGAAAGTTTTGGAGGAGGCGGGAAACATATTGCTCATTAAAGACTCAATTTATTTGACAAGATATTACAACAAAGAAGACCGCATGTGTTTGAAAATCTTGGGCTTTTGTTTGCTTTGCCAGAGTAACAAGGCACAGGAGCAGACGTTTTCCTCACAGGCCTCCTCTCAAAGCCCCACCTACCCCTTTCACATTGTATACCGTCCTTATAAGGCCATCACAGGATTCCAAAGGTGACATTGTCTTTTTTTTATTTAAGGACACTAAAAACACCTGTTACTCAGAGCTCTTAGTGAAAGGCTAGGGGAGCAATTTTGTCTGACGATTTCCTCAAACCTTTCAAGAAGGCAAAAAGACATGGGAGTGAGGGCGAGGAGAACAATACCCCCTCTGAAACAGAAGATAGGAAAGTAAGTATATTTTATAAAGATTTTGTACGAAGGACCTCATAATTTTAAAGCCTTTTCCTCTTTTCTCAATATTTTAAGTTGTTTTGGTTTTTGCTTAAATGGACTTTCATAAGATTTTTGAACAAATATTCATCATATTGAGCATGAAAGAAATGTCAAAGTGAGGTTTTCAGGATTATCACACACACAGAAGGTACATATACACACATTATATACACACACCAAACCACACACTACATAGGTAACCATGTACCATGGCATATGTATCTACACAAACAGCCAGACCAGTTATGACTTCACAAATGCATGGATTCACACATGTACCAGCATCAATACATGCTGCACAATATCAAGAATGCTGCCATATTGTAAAGGATATTGACTATAGCAGTATTACCCTAATGCATACATCACACAAACATACCTCACACACGTACATACTCACAGTTGTATGGTTAGTATAGTCAACTTTACCGGATCTAGAATCATCTAGAGGACAAATTCCTGGGTATGTCTGTGAGGGAGTTTCTATACTGAGTTAATTGAGATGGGATGACTCATCCTAAACGTGGGTGGCACTATTCCATGGGCTGGGCTTCTGGATGGAATAAAGAGGAGATAGTAAAAGAGAAAGGGGGAGAGAGAGTCCTTCATATTTCTCTCTCTGCTTCCTGACTGTGGACATAATATGACCAGGAACTTCATGCTCTATTGCCATACCTTCCTTACCATGATGTGACCCAAATAAATGTGAACCAAAGTAAACCCTTCCTTCCTTCTTTAAGCTGCGTTTGTCAGGTATTTTGTTGCAGCAGTAAGAAAAGTTATATATATATATTCCACATATCATTCAATCAGTATATACATATATATATAGTACATAACATGATATAATGTGTATATATACATATATACCATATATCATTCAGTGACACAAACATAAAACCAAAACACTTCCTTTGATTCCATTGGAACCTTTGTATATTGTAACAGCTCTTGCACCAGATTGTCCCAGGATCCATGACCACACTGGATCACTGAGAAGAGAGTTATAGGTATTGTATATACGTAAATAGATGAACAGATTACTGGAGGTATAATGGCCTAAGTGAGGTCATGGAAAAAGATTGAGTAAAAGAAGGGTAGAGGGAGGGTTAATTAAAATTTGAGATGTTGTGAATAAACTATATGAAGACCTACTTTTTTGGATAATGGCACACCCAAAGGCCATAGACTATTGCTAGAAAAATTTCAGTGCCAGGGATGGGGTACCTTCCAGTGAGTTGTTGGCCAGGGAGATCCCTGATGCCTCCAAAACATTGTAGGCCATTGCCAAGGATCTTGGTTTCCCACCAGAAATAGAGGGTATTGCTGAAGACTCCACAGGCCTGGACTATAAGGTCACTGAGAAATCAAGCTGGTGCTAAGCTAAGCTGAAAACCTCCTCCCTGTAGACCAGCTGACAGAAAGCTAGGAAAAGCTACATTGCATGCAGCTCTATGGGAGACAGAAGTCATCAGCAGTGAAAACAGTGGACACTGCCAACCTTAAGTTTAGCCAGCCAGGCCAAATGACTGAACAGGTGCAATAGTGGCATGTCTGTTATGGGGGAAACTAACTGCTCTCTAATTGGACTGGAGGCCCACTCCATGTGAGGGAATACATGCCTGGTATCAAAAACTTAATCCAAAGCCTACAGTGGGGGAGGTCGTGAGCCCTAGGAACGTAATGCCTTTTCTTATATGGCTAAATGCATATATTATGCTCACTAAACTTCCCTGTAAGAACTTAGCATTCATATCCCCATATATTAAAGCTACTCTTACTTTTGGTTAGAGAAGCTTCTCTTTTCAGATGGTGGTGACTACTGGGATGACCCAAAAGGTACCATAGTGCTGAGAAGTGACAGAGGAGTATTCAGCACTGAAATATCTATCATAACTTCCAAGGCTCAGGATCCATTGTGGAAGAGGTGGCAGAAAGAAGGGTAGGACTGCTTACAATACAATCATTCAGACAGAAATTAGCCTGGATATCCATGACGTCACAATGCTTAGCACTACCTTCACAAGACCTTCCTAATAGGAGGAAAAGATAATGACATCAAAATTAAAGAGAGACTAATGGAAAGAAGGAGGGGATATGATGGAGTGTGGATTTGTGAAGGGGAAATTGGAGGAGGGGTGGGAATCATTATGGTTTATTGTCTGTAACTATGGAAGTTGTCAATAAAAAAAAGTTTAAAAAAGAGACAAAAGCAAGTTCTTGGAGAGCAGAGACTGGTGTTGCCTTGAGGGATTGATTTATCACCAGTGCTTCACTCTCGTGAGCCATCTTTCTTTTCACAGGTCAGATGTCCTCTTGCTGCATGTGGAGATGAGTGAATAAAAAGGTGAAATACAGGAAAGTGAACTGAGGTGAAAGAACTGGAAAGAACAGGTAGAATTTGGAAATCCCAGTTCCCATACACTATCGTTAATAAAGGCCTGAGGTTATCTCCAACTGTTTGAAAATTATAGCAGACGAATCCATCTCACTCCATGTTTAGCTACAAGTAATAATCATCTTGAAAATGATTTTAAGAGTAAAAAGACCTGTAGAAAAACAAAAACCTGAGGTTGAGTGAAAGAAAGTATGTGATCCTTGTCCTAAACTCTAGTGAGCACTGTCATATTTGATGTTCTGGAAAATGAATGAATGATACACACCAGCAAGAAACCGTTATATAAGCATGGAGTATATGCTACTGTAAACATGTGACTGGGAGCCTCTGATTTGTAAGTACTTATGGTAAGCAACCATGTAACTTATGTAATGATTGGGGAATGATTCTCTGGAAAATGTTACACAGTTACAAACCTCTTCAAATAGAAAACAGTGAGTGTGCCACTGAGCTGATTCCAGGTTCCTTAAGTGAGGAGAACACACGCTTGCCTAACCTGAGAACTACCCTTGGTTTGGACAAGAAGCTCCATTTCAGATGCATGGATAGCATGCCATAAACCTTGTACATCTCTGTTCTTCACCCGTGGCTCTTCAACAGTTGTCATTTGAAATCATTAATAATATATATTTTAAATTATTTATTTATTTGCAAGCAGAAATACAGAGAGAAAAAGAGAGAGAGAGAGACGGAGAGAGGATGGCCTGGGTCAGTAGGCAAGCACCTTAACAACTGAACCATCTCTCCAGCTTTGAAAGCATTAATAATTTAAAACTGTATAAGTTTTTTTTTTTTTTTAAAAAGTGGTCAGATGACACTTTGATACTAAAATAGACGACTGGTTGTTTGCAAAAATCAGGTAGAATGAGATCTGTCCATTTCTTGCTCAGTGATCTTTCTACACAACTTTTCTTCCTCCTAACTGAGAAGGCACTTGAATCTCACATTCAGGACAGATAGTCACTCTAATAAAAGACTCATTCCTTGAGGAAATTAAGACTATTGACCAGAACAAAGTTGGAGGGTAATGGTAAGCTAAGATCATCTCCCTGGGCACAGCATCATGCATCATTAAATAGAAGATGTCTGGGGCCAAGAATCAGTACTCACGCCTCACTCATTATGGAATTTACTATCTCCTAAAAGAAATCTCTTCCAGGTTGCATTATTAATATTTAATTTTAACCTCATTATTTTTGTAAGCTTAAATAAATATTTTAAGTGTACCCTCTGCTCCATCCGCCTAGAATTCTCACCAGATGGTCCTGCTACATTCATAAAGTTTCTTATCACCATTGGACATGAACTTTTAAAAATCTTGACTTATCCTACAGTCTCTCTGTACTCTTCCTTGTCTTAACTAATTTGAGAGAGAAATTCTTTTTCTTGACTAAGTCTGAATTCTTTTCCTGTGCTCACAGTCACAATTCGATCTAGCTTTTACTAGAGATTACAGCATTAGTCTCATTCTCTTGTATGCTAAAATTTTCATCTTAGTCTATTTAACTGGAATGTATGTTTTTAATAAACAACTGAGGAGTACACACAAAAATTTGACATCTGATCTTCAATGATTAGATCAATCCATATTGTTAAAATGTCCACATTTTTCACAAGGATCTACACTTTCAGTATTATCTCTATGAAAATACCAGTGGCAAATGACATCCTTCATATAGTCCCAAACATTTCCCAAAATGTGTATGGAACTATAAAAGAATACCAAGGAGCCAAAACAACCTAAGTAAAAAAAAAAAAAAAAAAAAAAGAACAAAACAGGAGACATTATACTTTCTGACCTTAAAATATTATCCAAAGCTGTGATTAGAAAAACAGTATTATTTGGGCATAAAACAGATAAAATATGAAACAGAAAAGAGCAGAAATATAGCTGCCTCCCCTGCTGTGGGTCCAGATAGAATGAAATAAAGAGAAAGAGTCAGCATTCCTTCCTTTGGTGAGATGTGACATTCATCTTCTCTTGCTATTGGATATGAGTCCACCTGGTGCTTGACCTTCAGGCTTGAACTGAACCCCACTGGATTTCTTTTTTATTGTTTATTTATCATTTTTATGAGAGATAGAGAGAGCGAGAGCAAGAGAGAGAGAGAGAGAGAGAGAGAGAGAGAGAGAGAAAATTTGCACACCATGTCCTCCAGACACTGTAATCAAACTCCAGGCACGTGAGCCACCTTGTGTGTATGTATGTCCTTGTGCACTTGCATCACCTTGTGTGTCCAGATTATGTGGGACCTGCAGAGTCATGAATAGGTCCTTGGGCTTCACAGACAAGCACCTAAACTTCTAAGCCATCTCTCTCCAGCCCCCCATAAACCAGGCTTTCTTGGTTCTCTAGCGCATGTGGACTTCTTGGCCACCATAAACTGTGTGAGCCAAATCCCCAAATGAGCCTCCTCTTATATGTCTATATGGCCTGTTGATTCTGTTTTTCTGAAGAACCATGAATAATATTCTTCATTAACACTTACACTGGGCTTTAAACCTCACAGTTAACACCAGAATTTATCTCATTTTTTGATCTTGATACCTTACCCATCTAAGACTCTATTATCTCTTTAACTCTGTTTCTGATGTGCATATAAAACTCTGTAAGTTCTGAAAGGAACTTATTTCCTGAATTTATTATCTTTTCTCCATGGTCTCTAGGACCATTATTAAAACTTATAAAACTACTTTAAATTAAAATACCTATCCAACATAAAATTTTGTTTTCTTCCACGCTTTAAAAAAAAACATTATAGTCTTAATTAAATAGTTCAAGAAGGGAAGTTGATGGGAATGAAAAGCTTTATTTCTCAAAATAAAGAACCACTTATAGAAAACAGATGTATAAAGCAACACACTCACACAGTTCTTTGTGGCATTTGGCAATGTTATCTGTTCTTTATGGAACTACTCCATTCATTCTAACAATGGCTCCAGTTTTCCTTCTAATGACCTATCTGCCCTTTATCTGTTTCCATTCCTCTTCAGGTGGCTTAAATATTGGTACTCCTGGTGGGTTTTATTTTGGCACAAATCCATTTTGACACTGTACACTCCCTCTAGACATTTTACCCATAATTATTTGTTTTTGTTTCATTCACATGAAGATGTGTCACGCACACACACACACACACACACACACACACACTTCCCACCCCTGTCCATTACACACACATACTACTGTCAGTAACAACCGTCCCTAAATACAGAATCACCTCCAACCGACTGCCTTCTCAGTATTTCAATGTTCAACTTTTAACTCATTTCTTTCTTCAACACCCCCCTTCCCAGGTGCTTGTACGTTTTATAAGCTGTTCCTTCTTCTATATTCTCCTTACACACTTGGAAGTGCCAAGCACTTTGCTTCTAAGTGAAGGCTTTCAGGCCCTCTGGCCTCTTCTTCATTTCTAGTGCCTTAATCATATCTCACCTGGAGAACTACAATACCAACTTTTCCCTCTATTCCTCTCCCTGTCCTACCAGATCCCCAACATATCCAGTCACTGAGGTAGACTGTTCTAAAACATGTCTTACATTGTTACTCTCTTTTAATTCTCCAGTGTATTCTAATACCTTTAATATAAAGGGCCTTCAGCTTGGTACAAAAGGGTTCTGTGATCTGGTTCTTCTTATTCTTTTTAAGTTATATCTCCTGGAAATTCTTGCTCTGCAGTGCCTTGATATTCAGAAATTACAAATTTTTGTCCTCTCAGGCACCATATAGTGTTAACTCCCCTATAATGGTCATCATGATGACCTAAATGTTTGCATCCTCTCAAATTCATATGTTGAAATTCCAACCCCCAAGGTGAAGATATTGAAAGATGGAGTTTTGGAGAGGTGATTAGGCCTTGGGGACCAATCACTCACAGAGGTTATTACTGTCCTTATTAGAGAGGTCCCAGGGGCTCCATTTTCCCTCCACCATGTGAGGATAGAAGTTGTCCAAGAATCAGAAAGCTGGCCCTCAGCAGACAGTACTCAATACATTGAGCTTTTTACTTTCCAGTATCCAGAACGATGCCAAATAAATTTCTGCTGTTTGTAAGCCAGGCTGCCTAGTAGTCCTTTATCATAGCAGGCTGAGTGGACTGAGGTGGCTGGGTAGCATCCTTTCTGTATGGAATATTCATTTCTATCCTTTCCATCCCTATGAGTTGGAGTAGATTCTGCACCTCATTGTACAATATTCAAGTTGGGAGAAAATTCCTTTCAAAGATTATTCTGGTTCTATGGCTGAGGTTCTAACTACAAGAGTGTGAGGTGTGGAGTTGGGATTTCTACACCCACAGAAGGACCTGATGGGCACAGTTGCCCATCTGGAATCCCAATACTCAGGGGCCCAAGACAAGGAATTGACAAGCTGGCTAGCTAAACTAGGGCCACATACAAGGCTCTGCCTCAGTAAATAATGTAAAGAATGATTACGAAAGATACCAGACATCACACACTGGCCACCATACTCACCTGTACTCGTGTACCCACATACATGTGAACATACATGCATGCACACCACACAGACATACATGTACCAATTTTTCTAATTCCTGAAATTCCCCTCTGTAATTGTGCTCCATGCTCTAGTGTACATAACATACTATATTAATTTTATAACATGAAGACTGATTATTTAAGAAATTGTGCCAATGTCTTTCTAACGAAAATGAAAAAAAAAAAAAACAGAAGAAAGGAAAGTATAAAATGAGTCTGAAAGGAAAGAATCATAGAGGACAGTACAGGAAAGAAAGTTTACTGATTTATAACTCGATATTTGCTAAAACAAAAAATTTAAATTTCAGTGTTCCATTCTGAGAAAGACAGAGATTGTCTATATATCATTTAAAATATTTAATTTATTTATTTATTTGAGAGAGAGGGAGAAGGAAAGAGAGAGAGAGAGAGAGAATGGGTGTGTCAGGGCCTTTGGCCACTGCAAACGAATTCTAGACACATGTGCATCTGGCTTATGTGGGTACTGGAAAACTGACCCTGGGTCCTTAGGCTTTACAGGCAAGCACCTTAACTGCTAAGCCATCTTTCCAGCCCCAGATTCTCATTCTCTTATGTATTTGAAAGACTGATTAATCAGAGCAGTAGCTCAATCACCATGTTTAACTTGTAAATTTAATATTTCTTAGAAGAAATAAACAGGTTTGACTCCACCTATTGGTTAGAATCAGCCTTTGTTATATACCTCAGTGCAGGGACAGTATTATAACACCAGATAAAGGAAACATTAGCATTTCTAGTTCATATTAAATGTATTTTGACAGTATATGAGAATAATAAGTAATTTTTAATTTTTAATCTGTTCGATTTTACTTTTTGTATTTTAATGACATCCTTGATCTTTCTGGCTAACTGTGTTCCATCAATTTTGTACTATTTTCTTGGGGAAAATGATTAAGGAGGGGGGAAATTCCTCACTATGGCAGAAGTTCACAGTAATGTGAATTAATCAAAGCACGAATTGAAAGGGGATTAAATTCGATGAGGCAGGCACAGTTCTAAATATTTTTTCCATCTCTTCAATCAGGACAAGGGTCCAGTTCTTAAGAGGGCTATAATCTAATTGGGGAGATGGAGCACATGCATAAAAAGATGAATAGCACGACAGGGAATCCAAATGAGTACTCTGGACAGAAAATGCTTCAGATTTCAGAACTGGGAAGAGTGGTTAAAAGCTGGGACTTGAGTAGATCTTCAAAGAAATGAAGGGGAGTCTTCAGCAGTGGGGAGTGACAGGTCATAAGAGGAGGCTATCTTTTGGGAGTGATGAACATCTTCTAGAATTGTGGCAATAGTTGCACAACTCCATGGCTGTAAAAAAAAATCCATTGAGTTATATATTATCAAAAGGTAAAGGATATCCCATAAAGCAGCTATATTAAATATATCAGTTAGTGTCTTGATGCCCTATGAAGAAACGGAGACTGCCTCGGCCATATCTTCCCACCTGTCTTCTGTAATAGGGATATTGGCAGTGCTTAACTTCATAGTTGAGTTCACAAACCACTACGCTTGCACGAAGCCAAATCCAAAAGGTCAGAGGTGACTGTATGTCCTGTACAGTTCTTGAATCATTGAGAATGATATAGGGACCATATTATTACTTTTTGTCTCCCTTCCTTCATTCCCCTTTCTCCTTTCCAGCTAGTCTCTCTTCTACTTTGGTGTCCTTTTGCACTCTTCCACCGTCCATGACAAAATGTGGATGAGCCCAATGTTATGCAGATCTTATAAAAGCAATGAAAATAGGTGTGGGGTCACAGAACGAAAAGGCCACTTCCTGTCCAGAAGACAGTGTTTCAAGCACTCCTCCCCATCCTCTGATACTTACATTTTTTTCCTCTCGCTCTTTGCAATGTTCCTTGCGCCTCAGAAGACATGGTAGAGATGTCTTATTTAGTGCTGAGAACTTCACAGTCACTTATCCTCAGCATTTTGATGAGTTTTTAAGTCTTCTTATAGTGACCACCATCTAAAAGGCAGAAGTCTATCTGGTTGAAAGTGAGAACAGCACTATTATATGGCTATAAACACATTTAGAGGGCAACTTCATGGGCATAGCATATTCATTTAGCCAAACTCATTTCATTTAGCAGGAGCTTCCTTCCTAGAGTCTTCTTAAACACAGGCTTTTGATTACGTTTCCGGATATCAGGCATGAATTCCACATCACCCGCCCCCCCCCTACCACCGCCCCACATGGAAAATGCCTATAATCCACAGAGCAGTTGATTGCTCCCATAAACACTCGCCACTATCACACTAGTGGACACATCTTGCCTGCTTGCAAACATCCTAACTTTGGACTTCCCAGCCTTCAGAATAATGACAAGTGAATTAATTACTCAATCTGTGTGGTCTTTTGCTAAAGCAGCACAAACGAATGTGGACACCACACTTGCTCCTTAGGTCTTCTGTCACTCATGTAACCAGTTTTTGGTATTAATTATATTTTGAGGGACATTACATTATATTTAGATTCTTAAATTGACACTACTAATACAATAAATGCTGTTGAAAGAACATATTTGGTAAATGCAGAACTAAAAAACTTCTGGAGTCAGTAACGACAAAAGGAATACAAGAAGTGGAAGCAATTAGTGAACATCATATGAATTTGATTTTAGGCATGCAAAATTTGGGAAAATGTGTTGGTGATGGATGGATGGATGAAGATATAAGAAGAGTATTGGGACAATAAATACAGAGTTTGAGATATGTTTCTATAGAAATGACCCTAAAATTGAAATAATAGCAAAAGCTGACAAGGAAGAATATATATGTCATGAAGCAAAATGAAAGACATGTGAAGAGCCATCAGTGTGACCTATTATGGAAAGAGTAAGAGGTGAGAAGGAGTTTCTAGTCACAGAGTTAGGGAGAGTCTCTGTTTAGTAATGAGGGCAATATCATAGAAACTAGGCAAAACAGACCAAGAAGAGACAATTACTCAATGAAAAGGCAGGTTAGTCAGGGAAAGAGAGACTGAGAACATTTACTGAATACTTAAACACTGAATTCTTAGAATATTATTGGGCTGGGCAGATGGCTCAGTGGGTAAAGCACTTGCCACATAAGCATGAGGACCTGAGTTCAGATCTCCAGCATCCATGTAAATAGCAGGTGAGCATGGGAGCCCGGCTGCAATCCCAGCACTCCAGAGATACTGACAAGGGATTTCCAGGGTATGATGGCTAGACTAGCTGAATCAGCAAGCTCTGTGCCAAGCGAAAGATCCTATCTCAGTAAATACGGTGAAACCTGATTGAGTAAAACACTTGATATTTACATGCCCACTTGTGCACACACACTGGAACACATGCACATGTATACACACCATGTACACATGTAAGAAATGAACACTGTTGAACTTGAAATCTCATTAGTAGAGTAATAGCTGATCACATGTTGCCAAATGATTAAGTACATATGAAAATACACTGAGTTTAAAAGTATATAGAGGGCTGAAGAGATGGCTTAGCAGTTAAGCGCTTGCCTGTGAAACCTAAGGACCCCTGTGAGAGGCTTGATTCCCCAGGACCCATGTAAACCAGATGCACAAGGTAGAGCATCTGGCAAGCCCATTCTCCATTTCTCTATCTGCCTCTTTCTCTCTGTGTCTGTTGCTCTCAAATAAATACATAAAAGCAAATAACAGAAATTCAAAAAAGTATATAGAATTGATTTTATTATGGAAATTATCGCAGCAATGAAATGAAAGACAGAGCTAGTGTAGGAGCTAGAAGAGTTAAGATCGATATATAGAATTATTAATTATTTGTTATCATTTTAGGAAATACAGTATGTGTTAGCTTTACATATAAGCAAGACAACCAGTTTATAAGGAGTAAGGGTTATTTTGGTCATGATTTTAAAGGCTTTTGCCCAAGGTCATTTAGTGGCACTGTATATCATGATGGGAGTAGAGATAGCTCTTTACCTAACGGTATCTGGGAAGTAAAAAAAAAAAAAAAGAGAAAGAGGACGGGGCTGGTGTTCCATACATAACTTTTAAGGATCTACCTTTGGTCACCTAACTTTTTTCCACTAGGTCCCACCTCTTAAAGGTTTTATCACCTCTCAATAGCTCCGTGGGCTGTGAACAAAACCTTCAACATACGGGCCGTTGGGGTACACTTATGTCAGTCATAGCACAAGTTCTACATGTGTTTATAGACAAGAAGAACATGCCAGTGGACATTGAATACATGGACATGACGGAATCACAGTACAAAATTCTGGAATATGAGCAAGACACATGAACCACTGGCGTCAACTAAAAGTGATTGATTGGCAAGGATAAGGGTTTATTCCTTGATAAAGGAAGGCTTGAGAAGGAGCAGGTGTGGCGGGAAAGAAAATAGCAATGGATTGCTCCACAGAAGAGCCGACACAGAGCATTCTAAAGGAAGTCCACGCCATAGATTGACTTTCAAAGGAAAAAAAAGTTTCTGTGGGTAGAGGCAGGCGTAAGATGACAGCCTTGCCTTCTGACATCTTAAGTTTAAGTAAAACAAAGTCTAGCAGATGGTTGACAACGTCACACTAAATCTAAGAGAAGCAGATGTATATCAGGAGTCAAAAGGGGAAAGTGAAGCTGGGTGAGTGAGAGTTCCATGGAAAACAGATAGCATGAGAAAGAGCGAAAGCTGAGGACTGAATGTAGCACCGCATCTGGGACGGGAAAGGAAATGGAGCTGGAGAACACGCAGCTATGAAGAATTCCAACTCCGCTCTCAGGTGGAGGGTGGCAGTGCTTTCTCTTCAAGTGAACTTCCCCCAACTCACATGTTTCACAAATGGAACTCGGTTTTTGTCCCTGTCCTGCACATTTGCATGCCTAATAGACATCTTTGCAGAGCACTCTGAATGGCCCTAATGTTTCCTCACATTTAAGAAGATGAGCCCATTCACAGGAGCGCACGAACTGAAAGAGAAATTTCTGTAAATGGTCCGTAATAGGCACATTCATGGGCGACAAAGCACACTGAAATTTCTTAGGCTTGTATGCAGAAGAGCCAAGATAGATACATTTGGTTGTTGAAAGAAAGAAAATATGCTCTCACTATTGTCAAGACTTCAATTTTTTTTTTCTTGACAATTAGAAACATGACTTTTCAGTTCTGATCCTTCTGAAATAGATGACTGTAATGAAAGGGTCTCTTAGAAATTCATCTTGGCCCAAGACTATATACCATAGTAAGTTTTTTTCTAAGACAAATGTAATGTAGGTGAGAATGGATGTTCTAATCATCTCACATGAACTCCTGACAGCATAGAAAGTCCCTGTTGCTCACAGTTGACATATTCTTGAAGCAGTTAGTAACTTGCTAATAATTGTTATTTCCCATCCTCAATGGAATCGAGCCAAATTGCTTGGATCAGGGGCCAATCACATAGGTGTAGGTGGAGGCAGGAGTTTTGGTAGTTTCACATGATAAACTTTTTGAAATAGCAAAGCTCTGGGCTCATTCCCCATAATACACTTCTCTAACTGGAGCCAACTGACATGCCTCCTTGGAACAGTTCCAGGGAACATATACATTAATATGGAACTTCCCACTTTGAGGAAGATTCTGCATATAAATACTTAGGAACATCTAGACGTTTCTTTAAAAACCATCTAGAAATCCCTATAATCCCCTAGGTAATATTCCAGTGTAAGAAATGAATCTTAATCACATTAGCCGATACTTCTTGGAAGAGCTCAGCTCTCCTCTCTCCTTTCCATTCTCACTGGCATATGCGACACAAACCCAGTGAGACACTGAAAATCACTTTTTATTGTCTCCTCACTTTTAATCATGTTCATGTACACTTGTTTTTTCATATTGCTCTCAGAATGACCTTTTAAAAGCACAGATGAGAGGGGTGGGGAGATGGCTCAGTGGTTAGAGGAACTTGCTTGCAAGTCTGCCTGCCTGAGTTCAACACCTCAGCACTCACATAAAGCCAGACACATGGTGGCACACATGCATCTGTGATCTCAGAACCTCTACAGCAATGGGAGGTGGAGCCAGAAAAATCCAGAAGCTCGCTGCCAGCTAGACTGGTATGCATGAGGTGAATTGCTCAAAACAAAATAACCATGGAGATGCTGTGTCAAGTGGGATGGAGGAAAAGGAGAAACTCCACATACATGTGGGACACACACACACACACACACACACACACACACAGTTAGTGACAGTCATTCCTTAATAAAAAGATTTATTGTACTTCATTAGGTGCCAGAAATCTGACAGTAACAAGAATGAGTCCAGTGAGATGGAAACACAATCAGAGAATCACAGCAAACCACACGTGAATAATAATAAAAGAACTTGATCCACTTGGGATGTCAGGAAAGGAGAGTGTGAGGAAGTGATGTCGGAGGACGGTTGTGACAGAAGGTAGCTTCATCAGACAGAGGGGGCAGCTATGGACAGGGCTGAGGATAAGGGTACATAAGAGGAGCTGAGAGAAGACCACTGTGGTTGAAGCCTAGAGGGGGCAGGAGAGAGAGAGAGGGGTGAACTTTGGGTTAAGAAGCAACAGCCAAACTACACAGGAGCCCATGGGCCTCTGTGAGGTGTGGGTGTGTGTGTGTTTCTCTAAGAGCGTATTTTTTTTAATTTTTGTTTATTTTTATTTATTTATTTGAGAGCCACAGACAGAGAGAAGGAGGGAAGGAGAGAGAAAGACAGAGAGAGAGAGAGGAGAATGGGCACACCAGGGCTTCCAGTCACTGCAAATGAACTCCAGATGCATGGGCCCCCTTGTGCATCTGGCTAACATGGGTCCTAGGGAATCGAGCCTCGAACCTGGGGTCCTTAGGCTTCACAGGCAAGCGCTTAACCGCTAAGCCATCTCTCCAGCCCTAAGAGCATATTTTAAAAGTAACAATTTTCAAGCATTGCAAGGATGGGATTCAATTTGTATTTCTACTACTCTGGCATTAATTTGAACATTATATTGGAGTAAAAATATTGCACAAAGGAAGACCAAGGTAGTCTTTTGCCACCAGAGTTCAGAGGAGAAAGAACAGTAACTTGGACGACGGGGATGACAATCGTCACAGAGAGACATGGATGAGCTGGATAGAGGGTGTGGAGTGGATGGGAGAAGAAGACTTAATACCAAGGATGCTGCACATATTCTTGGCTTAGGAGCCAGAGCAGATGATGGTGACATTTTCTGGAATGTGCCAGCCAGATAAGAGCTGTGGGAAACTGGATGGAAAGTTCAGATGTACTGAGCATAAGGTGATTTTGATAGTTCCAAGAGTAAATATGTTCACTGGTTCCCTATGGCCCAGAGAACTAAATAAACTTCCTCAGAACCTCTGTGACTGACAGCCTATGCTTCCTATGTCATCCCCATGTGTTCCCCAGACTCCAGCCACCACATTCGTAGGCATGTCCAGAGTGCCCCAAATATCTCACACTTCCACAGCTGGCTCCATACTCTGACTTCTGCTGGGAAGAGGTGTTTTTTTTTTTTTTTCCTCTTTATTTCCTTCCAGAATGTTTACTTAACCATTTCATTCACCAAGACCCAGTTTAAACAGAATCTCTGGAAAGAGGTCCTTCTAGTTTTCCTCTTTCTCTGTAATTTTAAAAAAATTTGTCAGTCTATTACTGCTTTCCATGGCTACTGGACCTACGGAGTCATACTCTGAGTCGGGCTGCAATTCTCATAGTAGGTGCCTCCTCAAAGAGGTAAGTGGGAGTTCAAGTGATCACTAAGAACGTGCTTGGCCATTACTGGGTTTCCAAGACACAGTGCCACTGAAATGCATACAAAATGCTGCCCCTCTACTCTAAACATTTAGGTATCTCTTAAGATTAATGGACAAAATGGTGACCACAATATATAAGGTACCCATAAAAGCAGAAGAATGTGTAGATTATATGAAATTCTAGCTGCATGGAATGCCACACACAAAAGAAGCTGAGAATCACTAAATTATTTATATCTTTCATTGGTGAGATTTTCATTTACACTTTGTATTTTAAATGCTTTTACCTATTTTTTTTTAAATTTTTTGGTAGTGGACGTAAAGCCTTCATTAATACAATCAGAAATAAACATGCTATAGCCGGGTGAGGTGGTGCATGCCTTTAATGCCAGCACTCGGGGGGCAGAGGTAGGAGGATCACTGAGAGTTAGAGGCCACACTGAGACTACATAGTGAATTTTCCAGATCAGCCTGAGCTAGAGTGAGACCATACCTCGAAAAACAAAAACAAAAACAAGGCGGAAGAGGGGGCAGAAAGAATGTCAGAGTCACATGTTGGGTCATGAAATGCAGAGACATTTATCTTACACATAACTGTGGGCTAACTCCACAATGCATGACCCATATACCTCAACAAGGAGGGGCCAAGGGGAGGGCATAGGTCATGGATGAGCCCTACTAATGGTACCAAACTGACTGTATTTGCTGAATAAAAAACTAACTAATAAAGAAAAAAAAAAATATATATATAAAACAAAATAAATAAATAAACATGCTATAGCCGGGTGAGGTGGTGCATGCCTTTAATGCCAGCACTCGGGGGCAGAGGTAGGAGGATCACTGAGAGTTAGAGGCCACACTGAGACTACATAGTGAATTTTCCAGATCAGCCTGAGCTAGAGTGAGACCATACCTCGAAAAACAAAAACAAAAACAAGGCGGAAGAGGGGGCAGAAAGAATGTCAGAGTCACATGTTGGGTCATGAAATGCAGAGACATTTATCTTACACATAACTGTGGGCTAACTCCACAATGCATGACCCATATACCTCAACAAGGAGGGGCCAAGGGGAGGGCGTAGTCATGGATGAGACTACTAATGGTACCAAACTGACTGTATTTGCTGAATAAAGAGGGGAAGAAGAGGTTAAGGGAGGCAGGAAACAGGGTGATTGAATCCATGAAGTGAGAAAGCAGACTTGGAGACTAAGTGGAGGAAGGAAACAGAAACGGCAGGAGGGGAAGGGCAGGGAGGAGAACCGTGGGAAAGGGACGTGACTGACAACAGAATCTAATAACATGTATTTTTAAATATGCCATAATGAAGACCAGTACATGCCATCCCAGAATTTGTCACTTTGGCATAAGGGTAATTTTGACTTAAAGGCACTTAAAAAGCAGCAGAGTCAAGCAGGGAACCCTGATTTTTTTTCTTGAAAGCAGAAGGTAAAACCCCAATGTGCTATTGCTTTTCGTGCGCCCAGGAGCAATGAAACCTTTGCTGTCACCAAATCTGACAGCTGAAAGAAACGGAAAGAAATAAATCTTGTTAAACCAAGTTTGACTTTCTGCTCACTTTTCCACAATTCATCATCCTAGCGCAAACCTTGGCTTGTCATGTTTTCACAATTTACTGTTGCTGGTTCAAACTGGTATGTCGCATTTGACCCTAACTGCCTCTTCGGTTCTTCACTTTTCTGGTAAAGCTCCCCCATGCATTTGTAAAAGTTCATGAATGAATGAGTACAATGTGCATGCAGCGGGCGTGGGTGGCGCATGCCTTTAATCCCAGCACTCGGGAGACAGAGGTTAAGAGGATCACCATGAGTTCAAGGCCACCCTGAAACTGCATAGTGAATTCCAGGTCAGCCTGCACTAGAGTGAGACCCTACCTTGAAAAACAAACAAACAACAACAACAACAAAAAAAACAAATAAAACGTGCATGCATGTCTAATGTTAATCTTGTTAATAGTATAATTCCTATCTTCTTAGCCTATAGATTGCAGCCTCATATGTGGTTGTGTAAATAAACGTGGAGGTTGCAAGAAATTAATAATAGTGAAAGATTTCTGACTATACAATGATACAAAATGAGTTCAAAATAAAATGTGTAATGAATCTGAGGTGTTCCTGGCAACACTTGCCTGTGGCTTGTGTCGCATCACACCAAGTCACTAGCGCCTTGGCTCTGAACACACGCTGTGTGTACTGGGCACTGTGTATGCTGTCAAAGCCATGAAATGTCAAGGAATGTTGCCTGAAGCACCTAAGCTTAGTTGAGAGTAGATTCCTGTGCTTGTTATGAGTTTCATTGTTTTGATTGCCCATATGAAGTTTTCTGCTCTTACAAATACGAAACAAATTTAATTACGGAAAACAAACACCCAACCTTTCCCTATCACCAGCATCAAACGAATCTGTCTTTGTATTAAAATGTTCAATTTTAAAAATTGCTGCTTGAGCTTCATTAAAAAAATACTGTTGAATAAATTCTGGCGCTCGAGATTAGAACTATTTCCAACCATTTCTAAAATGGCCTTAAACATACTTCTGCCACTTTATACTATAAATTTCTGCAAAGTGACATCATCAGCTATATCAATTATAAAATGAAAATACTGATAAACTCTGAAGAATATTCAAGATGCTCTGTCTCCTAGAGGACCAAGAATTCAGCCAGGAATTTTTATGCAAAACTAAGCAAGCACATTCATCTCACTAGTATGCAAATTTAATTTGTCTTTAAGAAATCATCAAATGTATGTATATCAACTATTGCTTTGAAATAAATTTATTATGTATTAACAGTAAATGCTAAGTTTTTACACCTATTCTATATTCTATATTATTATAGTTCATATTCCTATATCCCTTGGCTGCATAAAGTTTTGGGGGTTAAAAAAGGATAAAAGTTGCCTCAGACTATGCAAAGGAAAATGAAATTTTCCTTTTCTATAATTTTCTTTGCAGAACTTTATACTCATAACAACCTAACTCATAAATAAGCACACTATGCTGAGTATTATTAATTTATATTAAATGCCCTAATTTTTTAGTTAAGAAAGGAAATCTTTATCTTTTTTATTAGTTATGTATATAGTGTATATGCAGCCATGATGGTACCATCATTATCCTTCTCTTGCCATCCCCCCCTTCAGATTGTGGGTGTTGCATTGTGGGGGTGGCCTTCAGTTATGGGGGAGAGGCAAAGTCTCTGTGCATAATGACCCAACTTATGGCTCTAACAATTTTCTGCCCCCTCTTCCGAGAATTTCCCTTAGCCATGTTGGGTTCATTTTATGACTGTTTCAGTGGTGGGAGGTCCTGGGCGTCTCTGTGTCTCTGGATATTTGATTTGGTAGGAGTTGAGTGTTCTCTGTGTCTGTCTCCTTCACCCTTGTGCTGCTACCAGGTTCACTGAGAAAGCATCTCTTGCTCATTTCTCCACTAACTCTAGGGCTTTAGCTGGTGCCTTGGTGAGGTGCGATGGGCTGATTCTCTCCTCAGGTTCTGCATCCATCTGAAAAAGAGAAGCAAATTCTCCAATGGAGAGTGAGGCTAATGCAAGATACATAAATACCCATTATTATTTTAGAGAGAATTTAATAGGTATAGGCCTTCTTGTAGCCCACTATTGGCGGGAGCTTGATATTGGAGAGTGGGCTCATTTTTGGATATGGTTCTGACTTGTTTCCCCATTCCAGGTATGGGTTCTGTTCCACTGAGTGGATCCATTAGCCAAATCAAGAGCAGTTTGTAACCCACCATGGCAGTGTGCCACTATTGCACTTGTGGGAGCATCATGTCAGGTTGATTGCTGTTCAGTTGCTTAGATCACGAGTTGCTTAGACAGATGGTCATTTTCCCCCAGTAGCTCAGGTAACACCTTCTGGCACTAGCCAAGCTAACTGTCTAGGGATTGACTCTCTTGTAATTTCAAGCCAGGTTGCTCCATGTTCCATCCCAACAGCATATGGTGTCTTCAGCAGTAAGGTCTTTCCATTAACCTTTGGTGGTTCATCAAGTACTCTGGCAGAATTCTGTCTTCTTTTGGGAAGGCTTGTAGGTCTCTCTGATCAACAGTTCATTGTGGATGTTACCCTACATGCTGGTACTGGGAGTTACAGGTCAGTGCCAAGGGAGAAGAAGGAAGAAAACTATGGGTAATATAAAAGAGAAAGAGAGAAAAGAGAGAGAGAGAGAAACAGGAGAAGATTGAGGATAGTCTTTAGCATACCCTCTCAAGGCCCCTGCGAATCAGGTATTCTCTCTTAGCACCTAATGAAGGTTTGACTCTTTAGTATGTCTTTCAGGATGTAAGATTTTATGGTACCATTTTCATTTGGGTCCAGTTTTTTGTCCCCCTATCCGGCCCTTACCTGAAGATCCTGCCCCACCATCCCTATTGTCCAGTCCTCAAGATGCTTATTAGTTCTAACAGCATCATGGGCAGATTTTGGTTAGGAGCCATAGATGAGTGAGACCATGCAACAATTATCTTTCTGTGATTAGGTGAGTTCGCTGAGAATGATCTGTTCCAAATTTGACCATTTTTCTTCAAATTTCATTGTTTTCCCTTACTGCTGTGTAGAATTCCATCGTGTAAATATACCACATCTTAGTTATCCATTTGTCCAATGATGGACATGTGGGTTGATTCCAGCTCTTAGCTACTATGAATTGAGCAGCTATAAAACATGGTTGAGCAAATATTTCTGAGCTGAGGTTTGGAGATTTTAGGGTAAAGGCTCAGTAAGGGAATAACTGGGCTTGATGGTACCTCTATAGTCATCCTTTTTAGGAGTCTCCATATTACTTTCCATAGTGGTTGTACCAGCTTACATCCCGACCAACAGCAAATGAAGGTTCCTATTTCTCCACAACCTCTCCAGCATTTGTTGTCATTAGACTTTTTAATGTTTGCTATCCTTACTGGGGTAAGGTGGAATCTCATAGCTGCTTTAATGTGCATTTCCCTGATGATTAGGGATGATGAACATTTTTTAAAGTATGTGTTTGCCATTTGTATTTCTCCCTCTGAGAACTCCCTGTACAGTTCTTTGCCCCATTTTGTGAGTGGGTTGTTTGACTTTTTGCTGTTTAGGTTTTTGAGTTCTTTGTAGATCTTAGAAATTAGGCCTCTGTTCGATGTGTATCCGACAAAGATTTTCTGCCATTCTGTGGGAAATGTATTGGCTCTGCTTATTGTTTGTCTGTGAAAAAGCTGTTCAGCTTCCTGAGATCCCAATACAGTGATAATTTCCTGAGCTACTGGAGTTTTGTTCAGTAAGTCATTTCCCACCCCTATATCATGGAAAGTTCCTCCTATTTTTTTTTCTTCCAGTTGTAGCAGAGTTTCTGGTCTTATATTGATCTTTGATCCATTTGGACTTGATTTTTGTGCATGGTGACATGTGTGATTTGAGTTTCATTTTTCTACATATGGTTATCCAGTTTGTACAGTACCATTTGTTGAAGATGCTGTCTTTTTTTCAGTCTACATTTTTAGGGCCTTTATCAAATATCAAGTAGCTGTAGTTACTTGACCTAAAGTCTGGGTCCTTGATTCTGTTCCATTGGTCTGTGTTCCTGTTTTTATGCCAGTGCCATGTTGTTTTTAGTACTATGGCTTTGTAGTATAGCTTTAGATCAGGTATGGTGATGCCTCCAGAGGTGTTTCTTTTGCTGAGGATATGCTTGGATATCTGAGGCCTTCTGCCATTCCATATGAATTTTGAGATCACTTTTTCTATTTCTGTGAAGAAAGATGTTGGGGTTTTATTGGTATTGCATTCAATCTATATATTGCTTTTGGCAAGATTGTCATTTTCACAATGTTAGTCCTACCTATCCAGGAGCATGGGTGGTCTTTCCATTTTCTCAAGTCCTCCTCAGTTTCTTTCTTGAGTGTTTTTATGTTTTCATTATAAAGATCTTTCACCTCTTTGGTTAATGTTATTCTGAGGTATTTTACTTATTTTTTGATGCTATTGAAAGTGGTACAAGGTCATTTATTTATTTCTCTATATCTTTGTCTTTTGCATATAGAAAGGCTGCTGATTTTTGTGCATTGATTTTGTATCTGGCTACTTTACTGAAAGAGTTAATACTTTTAAGAATTTTGAGGTGGAGGTTCTCAGGTCACTTATGTATAGAATCATGTCCTCTGCAAATAGGGCTAACTTAACTTTTTCCTTTCCAATTTGTATCCCTTTTGTTTCTTTCTCCTGTCTTATTGCTTGAGCTAGAACTTCCAGTACTAAGTTGAAGAGCAGAGGTAAGTGTGGACACCCCTGTCTTGTTACTTATCTCAATGGGAATTCCTTCAGTCTCTCCGCATTAAGTATTATTCAGACTTTAGGAGCTTTATATATAGCCTTTATTATGTTGAGATATAGACCATCCATACCTATTCTCTCCAGTGTTTTGATCATGAAGTGACGTTGTATTTTGTCAAAGGGCTTTTCTGCATCTATTGAGATGATCATGTGTTTTTTGTGTTTAAGCTTATTTATGTGGTGTATTACATTGACAAATTTGCATAGGTTGAACCATCCCTGTGTTCCTGGGATAAAGCCTACTTGATCCAGGTGGATATTGCTTTTGATGTGATGTTGAACTCGGTTTGTGAGGACTTTGTTCAGGATCTTTACATCTAAGTTTATCAGGGAAATAGACCTGTAGTTTTCTTTTCTTGTGGCATCTCTGCCTGGTTTTGGAATTAAGTGATACTAGCTTCATAGAAGAAGTTGGGGGAGCTTTTCTTGTTCTCTGATTGTGTGTCACAAATTTGAGAAAAAAATGGTTTCAGTTCTTCCATGAAGGTTTGATAGAAATCAGCTGGGAAGCCATCTGGTTCTGGACTCTTCTTTTTCTTTTTTTAAAAAATTTATTTATTTGAGAGAGACAGAGAAAGAGGGAGAGAGAGAGAGAGAGAGAGAGAGAGAGAGAGAGAGAGAGAGCATGCCAGGGCCTCCAGCCACTGCAAACGAACTCCAGATGCATGCGCCCCCTTGTGCATCTGGCTTACTTGGGTCCTGGGGAATTGAGCCTCGAACCAGGCTCCTTAGGCTTCACAGGCAAGCGCTTAACCTCTAAGCCACCTCTACAGCCCTGGACTCTTCTTTTTAGGGAGATTTTTGATTCCCTTTCAATCTCAGTGCTTGTGATAGGTTTATTTTTAATGAGATTTATCTGCTCTGAGTTTAGCTTTGGTAGGTGGAATGTGTCCAGGAATTCATCCATATTATCCAATTTTGTGGAGTAGAGGTGTTTGAAGTAAGTCTTGATGATTCTCCCAATTTCACTTATGTCTGTTGTTATCTCTCCTTTTTCATTTTTAATTTTATTAATTTGAAGAGTTCTTTCTTTTTTTCGCTTGATCAAATTGGCCAGGGTTTTATCAACCTTGTTTATTTTTTTCAAAGAACCAGCTCTTGGGGTAGAGGGATATCTTAGCAGTTAAGGCACTTGCCTGCAAAGCTGAAGGACCCAGGTTTGATTCCCCAGGACCTACATTAGCCAGATGAACAAGGGGGCGCATGCATCTGGAGTTTGTTTGCAGTGGCTGGAGCCCCAGCGGGCCCATTCTCTCTCTCTCTCTCTCTCTCTCTCTCTCTTTCTCTGTCTCTGTCTCTCTCTCTGTCAAATAAATAAATAAATAAATAAAATTAAAAAAAGAGAACCAGCTCTCTGTTTCATCAATTTTCTTAACTGTTTTCTTAGTTTCCAATTCATTAATTTCTCCTCTGATCTTAATTATTTCTTTACATCTGGAGCTTTTTAGGTTGGATTCCTCTACTTTTTCTAATTCCTTTAGGTGGATGATTAGGTTGTTGATTTGGGTTCTCTCTGTCTTTGTTATGAAGGCATTTAGCACAGAGAATTTTCCCCTGAGGACCACCTTCATTGTGTCCCATAAATTTTGGTATGTGTGTTCTCATTGTCATTCATTTCTATAAATCTTGCCATTTCATTTTTTCATTTCATCCACTACCCACTTATTGTTTAAGAGTGTGGTGTTCTGTTTCCAGGAGTTGGTTGGGTTCCTGGTGCATCATTTGTTGTTGATTTATAATAATACAGCATTGTAATCTGATATCAAGCAGGAAATTATGTTGATGATCCTCCTAAATATATGGAGGCAGGCTTTGTGACCCAGTATGTGATCTAGTTTAGAGAAGGTTCCATGGGCTGCTGAGAAGAATGTATAATCTGTGGATTTGGGCGGAATGTTCTGTAGATGTCCATTAGGTTTAACTGATCTATGGCGTTGTTGAGCTCTCTTACTTACCCGTTAATTTTCTGTTTGGATGATCTATCTACTGCTGATAGTGGAGTATTGAAGTCCCCAACTAGGATGGTGTTGGTGGTTATTTCTGTTTCATTGTAGTAGTTTTATGGATTGTGGTGCACCTGTATTTGGTGATAAAGATTAATGATTGTGGTATCCTCTTGTTGGAGCATTCCCTTGATAAGTAAGAAGTGACCTTCTTTGTCTTTTTTGATTACTTTTGGTTTGAAGTCTATTTTATCCAACCTAAGTATAACTACACCTGCTTGCTTCTTATTTCTGTTTGCTTGGAATATCATTTTCTACTCTTTTATCCTGAGGAGGTGTCTGTCTTTAGTGGTGAGGTGGGTTTCTTGAAGACAGCAGATTGAGTGGTTTAATTTACTGATCCACCCTGTTAGCCTGTCTCTTGATGGGCGAGTTAAGGCCATTAATATTTAAGGTAATAACTGTGAGGTTTGATTTAATACCTGCCGTTTTGTGGTGGTTTATGTGGTTTGTTGTTTACTTGACCTTTGTAGTTTTTGTGCCTTCCTGAAGTTTTGTTAATGTGATCTGCTTCTCGTAGGCACTTGAGGTTGGTTATTTGAATCTTCTGTGTGGAGCATTCCCTGAAGTACTCTGTGTAGGTTTGACTTTGTGTTCATGTAGTTGTAAAGCTGAGTTTTGTCGTGGAAGGTTTTATTTTCACCATCTATTATGCGGAATACTTTTGCTGGGTAGAGTAGTTTGGGTTGGAAGCCATAAGTTCTTAGAGTTTTCAGTGTTCCATTCCAGGCCCTTCTGGCTTTTAGGGTTTCCATTGAGAAGTCTGAAGTAATTCTAATGAGTTTTCCTTTATATGTAATCTGTTGTCTCTTTAGCTGTCTTTAGGACTTTCTCTTTGTGATTGATGTTTAGAGTCTTAATGATAATATGTCTTGGAGAGTTTCTGCTTTGGTCCAGTCTCTTTGGAGTTCTGCTAGCTTCTTGTAATTTGATTGGACTTTCTTTTGAAAGAGTGGGAAAATTTTATTTGATAATTTTATTGAATAAGTTTTCCATGCTTTTGGTCTGAATTTCTTCCATTTCTGGTATTCCCATGATCCAAATGTTGGGACTCTTAAGGGTATCCCAGAGTTCCCCCATGTTCTGTTCACAGAAAATTTTGAACTTGTTGAAACTTTTGGATTCACTAACTGCTTCTTCTGTTTTGTTTTCTAATTCTGAGTTTCTACCCTCCGCATGGTTGATTCTATTCTTGAGAGCTTCTATAGAGTTTTGGGCTGGTTCCATTTGGCTTGTATTTTCTACTGGTTTTGATGCATAGTTTCCAACACTCTGTCAAGTTCCCTTTTCACGTCATTTTCTGATTTTCTTAATGCTTCTTGGAGTTCATCCTCACATTTTTTTATGTCTTCATTGAGCTTAGCCAGCTTGTTATTGAGGTCCTCTTTTCTTTTTTAACGTTCTCCTTCAGATCATTTAACATTCTTAGGATCACTTCCTGGTTGTTTTCTAGTAGGTCTAATCTAGTGAGCACACCATTCATACAATTATTGGTCCTCTGTTGTGTTTCTGCAAGTTCTGCTATTTGTTTGGCTAGGGTTGCATAGTTTGTTCCTTCATTTTGGGGTTCTGATCCTATTGTCTCTTCTGTTTTGATTAGAGACATCCACTGTGGGACTGGGCAATCTAGCTGGATTTACTTGCACCTGATTTTCTGTGCTATTCCTTTTTCACTGTGGTCTGCCCATCACAATGTTTCAGAAAGCCTAGGGTGTGGGATGCTAACCTTTTCTTCCCTGTGAGGTGAGGTGAGGTTAGGCAGATGCCACTTTGATTGGAAGTTGCAGCTTTATCATTTTTGAATCTTACTAGATGTAGTCTTTTCTATTCTGTTTTCATTTATTTATTTTAAGTGACCAAAAATGATATTGATTTATCATGTTCAGCATGCTACTTTGAAAAGTGTATGCATTGGGACTTAAAATTGGCCTTTCTGGCAGTTTTCAGGAATACAAACCATGGCTATTAATTATAGTCATGGTGTTGTAGAGAAGATTTCTTGAACTTATTTCTCTTTGCTCACCATTTTTGAATATCTTTCCATTTCCACCTCACTATCATTAGATATCAGATAATGAAAAAGAAATTTTGGGGCTGGAGGGATTGCTTAGTGGTTAAGGTGCTTGCCTACAAAGCCTATGGACTCATGTTATGCTCTCCAGGTCCCATATAAGCCAGATTCACAGTCGGCTCAAGTGTGCAAAGTTGCACATGCACACAGGTGGTGCACACATGTGGAGTTCGATTGCAGTGGCTGGAAGCCCTGGCATGCCAATTCCCTCTCCTTCCTCTCATAAAAGAAGGTCAGTCTATTGGGCTTGCCTCAAAAAAACTCCAACCCCCCCAAAAAAAAACCACAAACAAAACAAAAAAGAAAACCCACTACCTTGTGAGTCCCTAATCAATGGCACATAAAAGTTTCATAGTGAAAAACAAGGTTAAACAATATCTCAGACAGATAGCACCTAAAAGAAAGATATTTTAGAAGAATCTATGAGTTATTGTTCAGATTCCTTCTTTGAACCAAGGAGCTTATTCAGAAAAATTAATTGTTTTCATTGAACACGTAGCAGACAGTGTCCTATAGCAGACAGTGATCAGGCAGAAAAGGTCTTTCTCTTTCTGTGCTATAGACTCTACCAAGGCCATAGACTATGGAACAAAGAACAGATTCAGTGACCAGAATGAGGAAAAAAATAGAGCATCATAAGAAACATGCACAAAACAAAATCCCAGTTTAAATTTTATAATTATAGGATGGCAAGAAGATTAATTTTTGAATTTGGAAGAGTTATTTCATTGAGATGAGTCCCTTAAAACTGATAGAGATGCATTTTTATATTTTCAGTGTAATAAGACAAAAATATATCCACAAAGTGTGTCTAACTTTGTTTTGCTGTAAAATAAACCTTAGTTACAGCTTTCTCACAGTGAACTTTATCTGATTCTTCAAGGCTAAGCTTATATTTCTTCAATCTTGCCATTTTCAATATTGCTCTTGCAAATATTTATTTAATCCTGTAATGTTTAGTTATTGTCCATCTCCCACCCACCAAATGACAGACACATATCTTTTATTTTATCTATGTATTTATATAGCAAGTATGATTATATGTGATATGTAATATTTGACAAATGAATGAATAAGTCAGACCATAGAGGAAATGATACTGGTTGCTTTGAAGAATACAAATGATTCTCTCACCTGCTTGATGACTATTTTTTAAATTATGATATATGAAGATGCAAATTGACTCATCAAGGTTTCAGTGGTCAAAGGAGATGATGAATGGGGTTTGGAGGAATGAGTAGGAAATGGATACCAGGCTGCGGTGTGACCGGGCTAGAAGCAGCATAGTGGATGTCTAGAAATACTGATGACCAGTCAACCTAGGATGAGTGAAAGAAGGCTAAGCTCAGGGCTTAATGGGACTGCACATGTCCTTGCATGACATCCTAGGACATTCAGGCTGTGTCCTATGGGCATCTTATTGGAACATTTGTTTATATTTCTATTTTTATTTATTAGAGACAAGAGAGAGACACAGAGCGGCAGGTAGAGAGAGAATGGGTGTGCCAGGGTCTCCAGCCACTGCAAATAAATTCCAGATTCATGTGCCACCTTGTGAATCTGGCTTTATGTGGGTCTTGGGGAATCAAAACTTTGGTCGTTTGGCTTTGCAGGCAAATGCCTTAGCTGCTAAGCCATCCCTCCACCCCAGAGTGGAACATTCTTGAAGCAAGGAGAAGATGTGACCTGGTTTTTGTTCTGGGCAGATATGCCTGGTGACAGTGAGGAGACCAAATGAAACCTGTGGAGAAAGGAGGCTGCATTTTAGAGTTTTCAGTCTTGTGGATACTTTTCAAGTGTGGTAAGTGGGATCTAGAGTGAAGGAGACCTCTTACCAGGATTCTGAGAAAGACCAGCTCTAGCCTTGGGGAGGCCAGTAGAGAAAGATCAGAGGTATTAGGAAATCAAGGGAGAGTGTCTAATCCCGAGATAGATAGATAGATAGATGATAAATAGGAGGGGCAGGCCTTTATCTAACCCAGTCCCTGGACCTCCCCCAAGAGTTCTGAAGCCTCCCATGCTAAAGGTGTCCTACCTCCATAGCCCCCTCAAAGAAAGGAATTCAGTGGTCCATGAATGCCAATAAAATTTGGGCTGCCTAGTAGGAGAATCTGGCTTGGATGATACAGAGGGAGGCCCAGGACACTCCCGTTTTTCTTTCCAATGGCCATCACACTAGATCATACTACACACATCATACTACATCTGCTTCCCAAGGATGGGGGCAAAAAGAAAACAAAAATAAAGAAATAGAAAACAAAAGGTCCCAGTAGTCAGATAAATTTGATAATCATTGCATTAAGTGCACTTAATTTGATTCCTTTTGTGGATTCCTCAGAACTTTCAGTGTCCTAATAATACAGACTAAAACTCTGCATGGGGGAGATATACTGTTCAGAACCCTAAAAATTGTTTTGATGTAGAAATTTTTTGTTTCATAAGATATTTGGAACTTCATGCATGTGGTTTGAATGTGAATTGCCCCCACAGGCCCATGTGTTTGCACACTGGGTCCTCAGTTAGTGGTGGTGTTGTGAGAAGCTGTAGAACCGTTGGGAGTTGGAGTCTTGCTATGGGACAGATATTGAAAGTTAGCTCCTGTTGCAGTTACCTTCTCATTGCTGAGACAAACACCTGACGGGAAGCAGCTTATGGGAGGAAAGGGTTTATTTCAGGCTTATAGATCCCAAGGGATGCTTTATCGTGGCAGAACAAGTTGACTCACTTCATCATACATCACACTAGAGAAATGACAGCCAGCACAGGCTAGCAGGAGCCGACTTTGAACACCACCCTCAAGATCCACCCCCCCTCCAGTGACACACCTCCCTCAGCAGGTCTTCATCTGCTGGACACTAAGTAACAAGTTTCATTAAAAATACCTGAGGCTGTGGGGCCATTTACATTCAAGCCACCACAGCCCCATTTCTGCTGGAGCACTCTGCTTCCTGGTCAACACCATGTAACAAGCAGCTGTTACAACACTGCTGCCACATCCTAAGTCTTCTGTCATACCTTCCCCATGGTGACAGACTATATTCCCTGAGCCATGCTCTTCCTCTCATAAGTTGCTTCTTTTAAGTATTTGGTCAGAGCAATGAGAAAAGTAACTCACACAGTGAGAAATAGCTTGGAAAATTCTTACATCCTCCGTGGTACCAGGTGGAATGTACTAAGTGGCAGATAACAAAGACTTGCAATACAGTTGAACAGTCACCAAGGGCTAGCATGCCTAGGCTCTGTCCAAAGATGGCCTTAGGACAGCTCTTTTAGGCTGGCAGACTTTGTGTTAAAATGCATCTAGACACAGAAAAGGCCTCTCTATCTTAGCTAGAAATAGAGGAGTGACTTCTGTCCCAGCTCCTTGCAGAGGTGACATGCAACCTTTACTGTATGGTATCAGTTACTTTTTTGTTGTTGTTGTTGCTGAGACAAAATATGTGACCAGAAGCAGCTTAGGGAAGTTCATTTTGGTGCATGGTTCTAAAGGGTAGAGTCCTTCAGGGTAGAGAAAGCAGAGCAGAAGCATGAATGTGGCATCACAGTGTCACATCAGCAGGGAAGAAATACAGAGTGGTGGATGGTGAATACACAGATAGCTTACGTTTTGCATGCAGTCAGGGAACCCAGCCCCTGTGAACCATCCAAAGTTAGGTTGGGTCTGTGCACCTCAACTAATCTAACCTAGAATGTCTCTCACACATGTGAGCAGTGTTGCATTCAGGTTCACATTGCTGGCAGAAATCACCCAACCAAGAGAAGCTTTTGGAAAAAAGGATTTATTTTGGTTTAAAGGCTCAAGGGGAAGCTCCATGATGGCACGGGGAAATGATGGCATAACCAGAGAGTGGACATCACCCCCTGATCAACATAAGGTGGACAATAGCAGCAGGAGAGCGTGCCAAACAGTACCAAGGGGACACTGCCTATAATACCCATAAGTCCGCTCCTAAAAATACATTGCCTCCTGGAGGTGTTAATTCCCAAATCTCCATCAACTAGGAACCTAGCAATCAGAACACCTCAGTTTATGGGGGACACCTGAATCAAACCATCACAACCAGAGATTTATTTCCATGGTGATTGTAAATCTTGTCAAGCTGACCACCAGCAATTAACCATCCTAAGTACCTCACAGATATTCTGTGCTCTTCAAGGTTCATCCCATTAAGATCACTATTCCCTGGGAAATTCTCACACAGTAATGGCTATTTTGTTCTAAAGTGTAGTTCCTGATTTTACTCTCCATCCCAGGAATCCCGTGTTAACATATCACATAGCAAGTTGAATTTTGACATCAGTACAGGAAATGTTCTCCTAGTGTTTGGAATTTATAAGAGCCAGGCCCCCAACCAGTAAGTACTCCAATGAGTGTCTACCCAGTCTGGTTCCTACTTGCCCAGCTAACCACAAGACCCTCTGAGTGGTGCATAATGATCTGTGGTGAGAGTCCTTCTGCCCTCTTCTCCCACAGATTGTTCAATGGTTACTTGTAGAAAGGCTCCCGTGTGAAGAGCATTTGCCCCAATGTGACCACTGCCTGACAAAGTCTACCTTCTCCTGATGACACAAGTCTTCTGAGTAACCTTGGGGAACCTTCATCTTCTCAAACCTACACCCATCTGGCGAATGGAATGGAACCTTCCTTTTGGCAAGTCTTGAAGATGATATTCTTGCCCACTTGTTCAAAGCATCCTACATTCACGTATCATGATGTAGCTTCAGTTTAATCTCCAAAATCTTCACTTGCTCCCATCTTGATTCTAGTCTGTCCAGATTCAGGTCAAACTTGTCCTGTGGAAATGAGTTTCTTGAACATGGTGAGGGGACGAATGTGTCACACGGGTGGGTTACAGTGTGTGTAACCCACTGTAGCCCTGTTTTCTTGAGCTGAGTCTTATAGCTGCTATAACTTGCTACAGATACAGTTTTCCTCGACACTGTCTGACAGTCTCTTAAGAGAGAACATTAAAAAAAAATACAGTATGGTGGGGCTGGGAAGATGACTCGGGATTTTAAGGTGTTTGCTCACAAATCTTGCTGACCCCAGTTCAATTCCCAAGCCACCCATGTAAACTCGATGCAAACAGCAATGCAAACATGTCTGAAGTTTGTTTGTAGCAGCAGCAGACCCTGGTGTGAGTGTGTGTGTGTGTGTGTGTGTGTGTGTGCGCGCGCACGTGTGTGCACAGATGTGCACACACATATACATGTGCGAATAAGTAAATTTAAAAAATAAATTCAACACTTTATTTTTTAGGATAGCAAAAGTGATGTATTTCGTTATGGTATTTGCATCATATGTGCCATGTGTTTTATTCTTATCACTTTTCTTGTCCTATGGCTCTCTCCCAATACAACATGCCCCCCTCTGACGAGTAACCTTCCTTCCTCCAGATAGGCCCCTACTGATGAAGTCAGTTTGAGACTTTAAAAAGAATTCATTTGTGATGGAGAGAAAATATGAGAGTTAGAGAGAGAAAGAGAGAGAGAGAGAGAGAGAGAGAGGAGCTTGGGGTTTTGGGCATGGCAGGGAGCTGCAAACAAACTCCGGATGCATGTGCCATATTGTGTATTTGCTTTACGTTGGTACTGCGGAGTTGAATCCTGGACCAGCAGTCATTGAAACAAACCACCTTTAATGGCTGATCTATCCTTTCAACTCCTGCTTGAGACTTTTTTAAAAAATTTTTTTGTTTTTTTATTTTTTTGTTTGAGAGCAACAGACAGAGAGAGCAAGAGGCAGATAGATAGATAGAGAATGAGCACGCCAGGGCCTCCAGCCACTGCAAAGGAACTCTAGACGTGTGCACCCCTTGTGCATCTGGCTAACGTGGGTCCTGGGGAATCGAGCCTCGAACAGGGGCCCTTAGGCTTGACAGGCAAGCCCTTAACCCCTAGGCCATCTCTCCAGCCCCTACTTGAGACTTTTTGACATTTTCTTAAAAGATAGCATGTTGCTTGTGGCAACCAAGAGCAGATGAGCTTTTTTAAAATTTTTTTTTTGTTTTATTTATTTGAGAATGAAAGACAGAGAGAGAAAGAGGCACAGATGAGAGAGAGAGAGAGAGAGAGAGAGAGAGAGAGAGAGAGAGAGAAAGGGCACGCCAGGGCCTCCAGCCACTGCAAACAAACTCCAGATGCGTGCGCCCCCTTGTGCACCTGGCTTACGTGGGTCCTGGGGAAGCAAGCCTCGAACCGGGGTCCTTAGGCTTCACAGGCAAGTGCTTAACCGCTAAGCCATTTCTCCAGCCCAGCAGATGAGCTTTAAACAGAGAACATGGCATCATTCTTACATGTGGCTAATAGCTCATTTCATTTTGAAGTCAAACACAAAAATTACTAGGGACATACAGCCTAATTGTCTGGGTTTTCATGCAAAGCCTTAACTGCTGGGCCATATCTGAAGCCCACAGCTTAGTGTCTTCAAAGTGTTTTAGCCTTATCAATTATTAAGATATCTTATTCTTATAATAGGGATAATTGTAAGAATGTAATACAAAGTATATTGTTTCATAAATGCTCAGTAACTTTTTGGTCTTCTGTCTCTCACAATACTGGTGCAAAGAAATTGAATTTGTGTTCATTGTCAGTACCCTATTTTTCTGTGCCAGGAACCCTGATATGGTTGGATCAAAAATTCTAGTAGTTATAAAGGATCAGTTAAATTCTTCCACAGGTTCTGCTACTGAAGGGGGAGGGGTTTTCATCTGAGCTATGATTTCGCACTCTACGAAAGAGAAGAGCCAAACAGCCCAGGCCCCCACGCTCACACTTCTATGTCAGTGGCCCATAAGCTTTTCTTCCAGAGGGAAGCAGACAGCATGCTCGCTCCTGATTACCCAGATTGATGCTGAGAGCCCTCTTCAGGTTGCCATCCGAGAGAAATCGAAAAACTTCCCTTTCCATTTCAAATGACTTAGACAGTGAAGCTGGGACAAACCTGTCATCCCAGTGACCATCATCTTACCCTCCTGTCACTGGGAGTCCAATTAAATAAGTGATGACATGATCCTCTGTCAATTATCAGTTGGATCCCGTTTTCACTTTTAATCAGCCCGCACATCATGTGGCCTCTGAGATTCTCTCCTTACCCTTCCCGTCGTATATAAACATGATGGGGGTGGGAGTTGAAAAGAGAGGCAAGGAATGCCACACATCCCAGTTTCCCCCAAGTGTTTGTCATATTCTTGCCAGTCACCTGTTTTTCTTCTGTGGAAGTAATCATGCCACTGATTTTTAACCTGTCAGGATCCTTAAGCAGTTTCTGAATGCTGGAGTCTTCCATTCAGGAAGACATCTTTGAAGACCTTTTTCTTATTTTCTCTTCCAGTTCTGTTTTTTTTGAAGCACCTAGCTTCCATTGAAGTAACAAGAAACATGCTCTTTAACTGAAAATTGGTTGGAGAAAATAGGCGCTTGAAAACAGGCATACATTGTCTGTTTTCTGAAAGTTGAAGTGGCTTCCCTCTTCATCGGCTGGCACAGGCATGTAATGAGGGTTCCTACACTACCTAGGGTATATGAGATGTCACACTTTCTATCAAGAAAGACAGTCCTTGACTCCAAGAGGGACACAAGTCAAGGGGACACCAGAGAGACAGGTGGAAAAGTGAAAAGTGATGAAATAAAGACATGGGGTATTGACAAAGGCAGACCGACCCCGCTATATACTTACACAGTCATTACACTGCGGCCACATCCTGCAGTGCCACTACAAAGGATTCTTCAAGAAGCTGAAGTGCTTCCTGGCTCAAGTACGGATGTCTCAGCAAGCGAATCGTTTATCTGTCATCTTTCCTTTACCTTCAACTCGGATTAAAATGCTACCATTCCCCATGTGAGCCAGGTCTGAGCAAAATAACAAAGGGGAATTAAAAATAACTTGTAAGGCTTTTTATTTTTAGTAGTATGACCTATGAGCAATCTTATTACCCTTCCAAATATGTTCTAGGCAAAGCCTAACAAGTCACTGTCATTGCACAGTTCAGTTTTAAAGGGTGGGGAGAGGGCTCAGTGGATAAATCACTTACTGTACGAACCTGAAGACCTGAGATCAAATTCCCAGAGCCCGTGTAAATGTCAGGTAGACATGGATAGGTGAAGGCAGGGACACTCCAGGCAAGCTGGCTGGCTATGTAGACAAGATCAATTGGTGAACTCTGGGTTTGAGTGAGAGACCCTGCCTTTACAGACCCAAGAACACACACACACCCCACATGACAAGAAAGACAAAAGACAAAGAGAAACTTCTTACTGACAGGGACTTGAAAATCAGAGACCTGAACTCTCTTAAGCTCATCGGTAACATTTAGTAACACAGCTTCAACCTTCAGTGGTTGGGACAAAAACTTTGACTCCGTAATATGGGAAGTCAACTAACTCCATATAAAATCAGAGCCATAATAGTAAAAAGATAGGCCAAGGGAAAAAATATGTATTACTAGCAAATATAGTCTATGAAAAAAAGTCTCCCATATGGTCATTTGTGGAAGAAAAAGAAAAATCACCTGTGACACTTTGTCAGCTAAGGACTGGCTTCATTAACTCAGGGTTTTGGAAAGATAGTGTTTGCCTTGGAGAAACTTGAGGTGACTACACATTATTGTAGCCCCTCCCCCTGGGACACTGAGCAGAACAAATGGAAATTCCTTCATCTGGGCCTCACTTTCTACACAGACCGTGAATGTCAGCAGCCAGTAGGAAAACGTAAATGCAAGTCCTACAAGAGCATCAAGCCATAGGTGGCCATGAGCCCTTCTCTTTAGAGGTGCATTCTAAATTGTCACAAAATAAAAGATGAAGTAAAACATAAGATATCATAAAACAAAGCAAGCACTTTGGAAAAGATTACAGCTTCTGAAAATGGAAGACTTATCATTCATCAGAGAACAGATGAGATGCAATTGACAAAGGATTCGTAAACTAAAAGCTAGAAATATTGAAGTTCACCAGAAAGCGATGAAATAAGATCATTAAATAGCATGTGGGATGGAAACTGAATGGCAAGATCTCACATGAATTTAACATGGATCCAGAGAGATAAAACAGAGAAAAATCGTGGGAATAGTTAGCAAGAATTTTTAGAATTAAATATGGCTCTGTACCCACAAAATATACACCGTCCTCGACAGGTTATATTTCTTTTTAAGAAATTCTCACATAAATAATTGTCACACTTTGTCACATACTGTTGGCACACTAAAGTGGTCACATAATTTTCCTTTACTGAGGAAAGTCATGTTTGTTTTTTCTTTTCTAGTTAAGCAGGCATTGGTTGTTCATTATAAATGAAGCTTCATTCATTTATTTAAGAGACACATGTTCTTTTCTTAAATTAGTTTTTCGTTAGCATGCAAAATAATGGGTTTCACCATGCCATCTTCATGCATATCTGTCATTATACTTAGTTTTCATTCATTTGCCTCCCCCAGTGTCCTCTCCAATACCTCTCTGCTCTAGTTGGTTCCTTTTCTTCCCCTAGTGTCAACTTATGCTTCTTTTTTTTTTTTTAACCACATGTGTTTCATTTTTTCCTCTCTATTTCCCATTGTTTTAAGATCGCTGCCTGCCACTCATCTGATCCTTTTTCTAGTTTCATGATCTACACACAAAGATATAAAATATACACACAAAGCACCCAGGTTTGATTTCCCAGCACCCACATAAAGTCAGATGCACATGGCAGTGCATGAGAACTCCAGACGCATGTGCCACTTTGTATGTCTGGCTTCATGTGGGTACTGGGGAATCGAACCTGGGTTCTCAGGCTTATCAGGCAAGCGCCTTCACTGTGAAGCCATCTCTCCAGACTCAAGCTACAGAGTTTTGTATATTGATGTTGCAGTTCAGATTTTGTCCTAGAAAGATTTTTTTGAGACTTTTAATTTTCTTTCTAATTTATTTCATGGCCCATTATTGGTGATTTCAGTGCATATTGCTCAGTGTCCATGTATTTTGGTAGTTTCTAAATACGTTTTGCCTCTTTACTAGGGGGGTTGGAACAATTTACACTTAAGGTTACAATGAGAGAAACTTACTAATTACTGTAATTTTATTGGTAGTTCTTCTGCTAGGTTGGATTTTTTTGTTTGTTTGTTCTTTACTTTCTTCCCTTTTCCTAGCAGAGATGTTTCTGTCTCTCTACGTTGGACATAATTTGTTTCTTCCTACCTGTTCTTGGCTCCTTCTTCTCACGAAGCTTGTTCTTATGGTTGAGACTATCTTTCTCCCGTGGACAGAAGGTTTCTTGAAGTATATTCTACAGTGGTGGTTTGGTGGTCATGAAATGCCTTAATATGTGCTTTTCTTGAAATGCCCTTATTTCTCAATCAATTTTAGAAGATAGCTTTTCTGAGTATAGCACTCTTGGTTGGCAGTTATTTACTTTCAGGGCTCAAGACCTGTCCTTTCTTGCTTTCCTGGCTTTGCAGGTTGCTGGAGAGGTCTGATGCTGTTCTGGTGTATCTACCTGTGTAATTGAATTGTCCCTTATTATCTTCAATATTATTTCTTTGCTTTGTGTTTGTGACATCTCGACTATAATATATTGCCCAATAATAGGTTATCTGTCCATGTGTTGCCTGGCCACTGCTCTCCAAGTCATATAATATGACAAAGAGGATTTCTTTTGCTGCCACTGACCATTCCCAGGAGAATAATCACCCTCTTTCCAAGGCCCACGCCAGTATCAGAGGCTTGTGAGGTGTGTGGGCTTGTTCCGTGGGTAGGACTGCCTGGCTTTATTCTGGCTTACCTCTTACAAGTGGCTTCCCAGTCCCCTCCTTCTGCTGGGATCTGTGAGGCTGTGGGTATGTTCAGCTTGCTTCTCATCACAGTGTCTCTGCTCCTTCCCAGTGTCCTTGCCATCTACCCCTCTGTGCATTTCTGAAGCTTTTCTTCTATTCCTCTCTTTGGGGAGAACTCCATTTTTCTCTTGCTCTGAGTCTCACAGAGAGTCTGTGTCGCTGTGGCTGTCACACAGAGAGACTCTAGTCTGCCACTTGACACAGACACACGTGTTACATGCTTTCTGTATTCCAAGTACTGCTTTGTGCGCCAGAAAAGACGTGACAATGTTTTGATTGTCGTGAGGTCACATTCGTCCACTTTGCTGTTCACTCCTTTGCTATCTTGTCCAAGATATTTTTAAGATTCCCACATACTCAAAAATATAAACATGTTGAGTTGAGGACATTTTCTTAAGTTTTCTTTAAAAAGTTTATCATTTTTGTTTATGATTCTATCAAGTTTAAAAAAAACTTACAACCTATGTTATAACTCTTCTTTTCCAGTGTCATCACAGTTTATAGCATTTTTAAAATATTCATTTATTTGTACACGTGTGTGTATGTGTGTGTGTAGCATTGTGCCTCGGTCTCTTGCCACTACATATGAACACTGGTCGTGCTTTACTGGAGAATTGAACTCAAGCCATCAGGCTTTATAAGCAAGCATCCCTAACTGCTAAGCCTTCTATAACATTTTTTTTTTTTTTTTTTTTGTAGCTGGAAAAATGATACCTGAGAAATTTCTGACCAAAAACCTACAGAGAGTTCAGGAAACATTGAGCAATTAAATCCAGTGCAATGGTTAAACTGAGTAGGTAGTCACTTCTAATGAGATAAAGAAATGAACTGGATAGGTTGAATGCTTAGAGACCATTTCAACTTGGTTATATATATAAAAAAAAAAAATCTGAAAGCTTGAGGGCTGTGTCTGCTTTGTTTAGTGTTCTGTCCTCAGCATGTAGCACAGATACTGGCATGAAATAAGTGCTCAGTAAATATTGATTGGATATCATACTAGGAATGAATAGCCACGGCAGGTAGACTAAACCAAATTGTATTCCATAGGCCAGTCACAAAAAGATGAAACCAAAATCAATTGCATCTTTCTTTAGTACATTATAAGAAATTAGAGACAATAGGCTGGAACATAGAAATATGGTTAGTAGAACATAGGGAATATGTTGGATGCTTTAAATGAAGACACATGAATTGAACAATGACAATTATCATAGTTTTGAATTTCATAATCTGAATTAGTTCTTTGCCCCTTTGAATTAAATATTAGCATAAATCACACAAGAGCTAAATGTCTGACTCCACTTTCCAACTAGAGTCAGTCACCGGCTGATCTTCTGTGATCAGGATTAAATGGATAAGGTGGTGTGTGTAATGTAAAAGAAAATTAAATACAATAGCTGTCTAGCTCTGATAAAAAATATCCTTAGCATTTGCTGATCTCTTCATTTTTTTTTTCTTTTTGGTAAGAGAATGAGCTCTGGATCAGCATAAAACAAAGTAAATTTAAGTCATATTTGTGCCAGAAAATTCAGTCTGCATTTTCCAGTCAGCAATGATCCTATTATAATCTTACTTGAAATTTATTTTTTTAAAGAAAGTCCCACAAGCACTTTTCTTAATGTTCATACCCATATATTAATGCTACTCTCACTTTTGGTTAGAGAAGCTTCTCTTTTCAGATGGTGGTGACCTTGGGATGACTCAGAAGGTACCATGGTGCTAAGAAGTGACAGAGAAGTGCTCAGGACTGAAATATCTGTATCACACCTTCCATGGCTCAGGGTCCATTGCGGAAGAGGTGGTAGAAACAATGTAAGATCCAAAGGAAGGGTAGGACTCCTTCCTAGGTGCTCCTCCACACACAAAATGGCCTGGATATCCAGGACCTCACAGTGCCTGACACTACCTACACAAGGCCATCATAATAGGAGGAAAAGATGATGACATCAAAATAAAAGAGAGACTGATTGAGAGGGGGAGGGGATATGATGGAGAGTGGAGTTTCAAAGAGGAAAGTTGGGGGAAGGAAGGGAATTACCATGGGACATTTTTTTGCCATCATGGAAGTTGTCAATAAAATATAAATAGATAAATAAATAAATGTGGTTACCAAAAGTGGGTTAAGTGGCTCACACCTGTAATCACAGCATTCCGGAGGCTTAAGCGTTTGAGACCAGCCTGGGTTATAGAGCGGCTTCCAGCTCAGTCTGGGCTAGAGAAAAACCCTCAACTCTGCCTCAGAATGTAACAAAAGGATGCTAGTGATAATTGGACTGCATGGAGTCAAGCAGACAGTGTAAAGTGTAGGAAAGGGAAGAGGAAATTGATGATTAAGGCCTCTCAACTTGATGCTGAAGCAATTAGATTGTTTGAGTCATAACAAACAAACAAAACTCCCATATAAACAAACACTAAGGTGATAATGTAAGCTACTCAGTCAAGGAGCATATCAAATGGGACTATAGACCTGTATGAACCAGCCTTTAATTCCTAACTTTGAAAACTATTATCAAAAATATCGAATGGGGGCTGGAGAGATGACTTAGCGGTTAAAGCGCATGCCTGTGAAGCCCAAGGACCCCCTCCCCCCGTTCGATTTTCCAGGTCCCAAGTTAGCCAGATGCACAAGGGAGCGCGTGTTTCTGGAGTTCGTTTACAGTGGCTAGAGGCCCTGGCATGTCCATTCTCTCTCTCTCTCTCTCTCTCTCTCTCTCTCACACACACACACACACACACACACACTCTCTCTCTCTCTCTCTCTCTCTCTGTTTCTCCCTCCCTCTCTCTAATAAATAAATAAATAAATAAATAAAAATAAAATCTTTGAAAAAAAATATTGAATGGGCCGAAGAGATAGCTTAGCAGTTAAGGTGCTTGCCTGCAAAGCCTAACACTCAGGTTTGATTCCCCAGGACCCAGGAAAAGACAGAGGCACAAGGTGTCACATGCATCTGGAACTTGTTTTCAGTGGTTAGAAGCCCGGGAGCACCCATTCTTTCTCTGCCTTTCTCTCTCTCTCTCACATAAATCAATAAATAAAATATTTAAAAATATATGTTGAAAAGAAAACTGGGCATGGTGGCACATGCCTTTAACCCCAGCACTTGGGAGACAGAGGTAGGAGGATTGCCATGAGCTCAAGGCCACCCTGAGACTACATAGTGAATTCCAGGTCAGCCTGGGCTAGAGCAAGACCCTACCTCAAAAAAACAAAACAAACAAAAAAAAAAAAATATATATATATATATATATATATATATATATATATTGAAGAGGGTCAGGCATTCCTTTAATCTCAGCCCCCAGAGGCTGAGGTAGGAGGAGCACTGTGAGTTTGAGGTTAGCCTGGAGCTACAGAGTGAGATACAGATCAGTCTGACATGCTGGAGTGACACATTACCTTGAAAAAACAAACACACACACACACACACACACACACACAACTACTGGGGAGATAGGAATTTGGAACAAGTTCTATGGAATTACTTATAAAAGAAGGGTCGCTGGCCTGGGATTTTCTAGGGACCATTTCTATACTGGCTAATTATGATGGGTTAATGATGAGAAATGATGTCTTAACTTTTCTAGGAGACTTGGGATAACTAAATGGATGATACTAATTCATTATTACAAAGATAGGGATTTTAGTTATACATAAAATGATAGCAAACAGAATTCAAATTTTTCACAACCTTTCATCACTGCCCTGCTGTAATAACTGAAGACACATTGAGTTTTTAATTATTAACAATCTGGCTAGTACTTCATAACAAAATCTACTTGCTAATTGAGATGTGTCGTCAACAAACTCAAACAATATTGTGTCTGCATGCCCCCACATTGGTTTCTGTTTTTCCTGTCCTAATACAAAAACATTATTAGTTTTGTAACATTTGGTTATCATCCCCTCTCTGAGTTTCAGAGGAATTTCAAAGGAATTAGGTATTCTGGTACAATGAATTCATTATGTTGAGCTCCAATTATTAATTCTGGGAATTAAATGGTTATGCTTATTAATGTGAGCTTTCACCATTTGCCACATTTTCAAAGCTGAACTGGAAAAAAAAAATAATATGACATGAATCCACATTGGGAAAATGAGAATAATGCCCTGGTTCTTTTTTGTCTCAATGGGGGAGTGATTCTTCAAGGGCAAACCAAATTGTCTCTGTTCTATATGCATAGGTTGGAGAGAAGCAGCTTAATCAGGAAGACAGAAATGAGGAAGCAGGGTATCTATTATAGAACTTCAATTTAGCATTTTTGAATTCTATGTGCTCAGCCTGTTTCTGATGGTGGTGTATCAGAAAGCCGTAAAAGAAATCAGTATGAGAGGGTCTTACAAGGCACATTAGGAGAGGGTCTTACAAGGCATATAGCGGCACAGCCCCATTTGTTGACTCCAATTCTTTAATGCTGAGACTATGGAGCTGGAGAGGATCTTAGGAATATGTGTTACTGGGCTTAAAGGAATTTCAGATTTGAACATTTTTACACGGCTATGTCTTGGCAATTGATCTTGGTGGCACCATTTGAGCAGAGTGAGTTTGTTTTATGTTTAAAGAAATCAATCTACAGCAGACAAATGAAACAATAATAAAAAAAATGCCTGAGGTTTGAGATTTGATCTTAGCATTCATGTTTGCTGACACAGCGTGAACACAGAGTGAAGAAGGACATTCTCAGAGGAGCATGAAAAATCCAGTTGTAAAGTTTCAGATGAACTATGTGGCTCTTTTTTTTTTCTCTACTCGCTTCGTAAACTATAATCGTTTTGAGGTGCAAAACTTACAGCATTGAAAGTCACACCTTTCATTTCCGACACTCCCTGCAAAGCAAGGGAAGTCTGTTGACAGGCAGTACCTAGGAGTGACTTGGCCAAGTTCATCTTCTATATGCTGTCTGTCATCTTTGCATCCCAAACATTTGTTTGCATCATCCTTGAAAGAAATCCAACTGCCATCTTCTGGTAGCCCTCTACACAATTTAATATCACTAATACATCGATTTCCTTTGCTATACTGATTAATATTTGCCCATGCTTATGTATATTTATATTTTATATATTTGTTTATACTTGTACATGTAAACAATTAGTAGCTATTGTTTATATCACTGTTATATTTGTATATGGAAACAATAATTACTCAATGTTTATAGCATCAAGATATGCATGTTTTAGACAGGGAATAAAAGTTCAAATTTAGTCAATAAAATTGATAACCCACTGTGTGCGGGCATCTTTACCATTTTATTTTCTTTTAATGTGCATAACAGCCCATCTGTGTCTTAGGTATTAAAGTTGAATAAAAAATTACTTGACAATTCATTTCTAGAATTAGTGTATCAGGTAAACACCGGATCATCAAAACTGCCTGTAACACTGTGTTTGAGTTGACCATAAAGTATAATAAACATGATTATGTGTACACATAGTAATAAAAATGGCACCAGTTCATCATGTATGCAGATGATTATCTGTAGCAAAATGCACAGATGTAAAAGATAATTTTGCAGTGCTTTCTAATTATGTAAAAGAGGACCATATGGTTGATTATCCAAATTTAAATGTAATATAATATCTCTCTTTTACAAAAGAGATAATTAAAACTCAGATAGATGCTCCAAGTCATATATCATAAAATAGAATATTAAAATGTATACTAATATGTTCTGAATCCAAACATGATATCAATTGCTTATAGAAAAGATTGAATACATTAGAATATAACATACTTAATGTTTATTTGTATAAATACATTTTAATAATACTAATCTTCTATTAGTGATGCCAAAATATTTCTCACACATATTGTATCTGCTCCCTCTAATGAAGTTCTTTTTTTTCTCTTTCACCAAAAAGGATTTTGATAGCACATAGTACATATTGTGCTAGAAAAGAGAAAATTTCCCCAGTTTTCTTACTGATTACCTGTCATATTTATATTTTACCCTGTTCTAAAAAGAACTAGAGTTGCTCAATACACAGCATGAAGTCCCATATGAGAACAGACAATGATAACTGTGAGATTTTAGAGATCATTGCTCAGATATACAAATTGGCATGGATTATTAAGAAGTAAGGATTATTAAGGATAGATACTATAAGATCCATTGACCATAGAGCCCTAGAATCACATTTGTGCCAGAGTTTATGTTCTTGTCACCATCAACATAACAACATAATTCCAGAATTCCCAGAAAAGAGGGACTGTGGGCTAGAGCTAGTCACAAGTGGATCTTCAGAGGACTCGGTCAGAATTGGTGAGTTAGGGAGTTTTTCAAACTGTTAGAAGGGTTGAGAATCCAGGCAAAGATGGGCCCATTGGTTCACTTGTGGTTTTACCCTAAAACAGATGGATCTGAATGAGGGTGAGGATTTAGGCTTTGCTAATTCGCTTGCACGTCATGGTTTGATATAGCTTACCTGCTTTGTGAGTCAAAGGATGGTTTTGTAGTTGTTTCAGTTCTCATTGCTGAAATAATTTCATTGGTAGAATCTCTAATTCAACACCAATAAAATGTGTGATGTTTCCCTCATACCCTAATTATTTACTAAGTTGTTTTCTCTAACATTTATAAATTGTCAGACATGTGGTAGACACTACCATTCCTGTAGTGGCTTTATAATCTGGCCACACAAAGACTTAATTATATGTTTAAAGCAATTATCATTTGGCTTTTCCAGCTGTGTCTTCATTTAAATAAAATAGCATTTTTAATTGGATTACTCCTTAGTTCATATGGGAAGATATTTACCTACTGTTATGGTTTAAATGTAGAATGTCTCCAGTAGGCTCATGTGTTTTGACATTGGGACCCCAGCTGGTGATGCTGTTTGGGAGGTGGAGCCTTGCTAGAGGAAGTGGGCCACAGAAGGTGGACCTTGAAGGCTTGCAGCATCACCTCACTTCATGTTGGTTCTCCGCCTCCTGACTCTGGCTGCAGTGTGACCAACTGACCTCCCTCTTGCTATCATGTCTCCACCATGATGTAATTTCTCCCCTCAAAACTGTAAGCAAGAACATACCCTCTCCTTCCTGAGCTGCTTCCCATCAAGCAGCTGCTGACATCAACAGTAAAATAACTCATACAAGTAGTGCCTCAGAGACGTGAGACTGGTTTAGCAATATGCTTTGATTTTTACATAATCACATGGCTTCATGAAATGAAAATTTCCCTACTTTCTATACTTGATGAAGCTGTGGCAATCGAGTGCAAGTGAACATTGAACTAACACACCAGGAAGCAAAATACCTCAAGGGGAAGATCTGTGTCTTCTTCAAGAACATCCCCTCTTAACAACTGGAGGACAGGGATGGTGGCAGGAGTTTGGCCAGTCATCTTGAACAGTAGTACAGGATCTATGTGATCAGGATGACACAGAAACAAAAGACAAAAGATCAGGGTTCCTAGGAATCATTGAATCCCATGTGTTACTTTTACCTGTGTAAATACACATTTACCTCCTTTCAATCATTTCTTCTTTGGTTCTTCAGTTGCTATATAAATGTCCTCTTCTCATAAATAAAATAAACAAGAACTGAAGGTACTTCCCATGGCAAATCCCTAAGAGAGGGCTGCTGGTTGAAATCCTGAATCCTTTAAATTTTGGAAATTTTACATTATGAGGTGGTGCAGTGTTTCTTATTTATAACATCTCATATTTTAGAAAGCTTTGCAGATGTGAACTTATTTGATCCTTAAGGCAAACTTGTAAAGGAAACAGGAAAAGTACTAATGACCTCATTTTGGGGACAGGGGAGCTATGAGTCAGAGCTATCACATGCCCAACTTCACTGAGTGGTTTACTAACACCTCCATAGCTGAAATCCAGGCCATCACTGGGCCATAGATTTTCCTCCCACGATTCTTAAATGACAACATATTCTTTTTCTGGTATTCAGGCATCATGTGGGATTAATAAGGAGACCACATTGATGTTGTGGCAATGTTAATTAAAACTTCAGTCACAACTTAAGAAGGAAGTTTTATCTTCTTGGAGGCACCTCACTAAAGTGGGCTCAATCTGGGTGTCCTGGGATCTAGCTCTGAATTTGTTCAAACTTGAGTTCTTATTGGGTTAATGAAAGTTGAAAGAAAAAAAAAAATGATCTCAAGGAGACATTCCTTACCCAGCACAGATTCACTCTGACAGGTTACAATATTCAAAGCTGTCTGCTTCCTATTTGGAGAAAAATCCTATAAAACCCAGAGAATGTCAATTTTTTTATTTTTTTAAATTTTTAAAAAATATTTTATTTTTATTTATTTATTTGACAGAGAAAGAGAGAGAGGGACAGAGAGAAAGAGAAAGAAAGAAAGAATGGACATGCCAGGGCTTCCAGCCACTGCAAACGAACTCCAGATGCGTGTGCTCCCTTGTGCATCTGGCTAATGTGGGTTCTGGGGAATTGAACCATGGTCCTTTGGCTTTACAGGCAAATGCCGTAACTGCTAAGCCATGTCTCCAACCCTGTTTGTCAGTTTTTTTAAAAAAGAAAATGTTTCTGTTAGATATTTGAGTTCATGTCATCACAAGAATCAGGTATCACTAAAGTATTGTATGAATCGGTAATAAAATTTCAATTTCTGCTGGTTTCCATGGCAGTGGGTTTGATATAGTAAATAAAAATTAGGGTGTCCTAAAAATATGAAATATATATGACATTTTTGTGATAAATGTCATAATATTTGGCAAATACTTTTATTGGGGGCAATTATTTGTTTATATCAAATTCAAATTTAATTGAATATCATGTTTTATGTGGTAAGACTATATTGAAAGTGCCACAGCCTGGCTTGCTTATTGTCAAGCTCAGCCTTTCCTCAGTGTCTTCCTGCAACATGGAAATCTCTCAATCATTTTTATATTATTTAGTTAATATTGCATCAGCCTGAAATTTGGAACAGAGTAATGCATCAGGAGAAAGAGGGTGTGATGCTCCCTCTGACTGGTATGAGTCCTAAAGAAGCAAAGCTCTCTCGGAGCTAACTGGTGCATGCAGAACTTTCTGGTTTTGTCAGCTGCTTTCTGACCACTATGAAAGAAGCAGCTTCCTCTGTGGCCCAGTTCTACAGCACAGCCTTGGGAGTCATTGAGATATCCCCACCAGAGCCTATCCCTTTAACCATTGTCTTCACCTGCAACAAAGGCCACTTCACCTCATCTGCCTAGAGTGTTTCTCTTCTTTGTAAGTGGACCATGACTGGTGCAGTTCCTTAACTGTCTTAAGTAGTATAGGGAAGAGAAATATGACATGGATGTCTACATTATAAGCTTACAAATCACACCATAAAAATCAACATTGGGGCTGGAAAGGTGCCTTAGCAGTTAAGACACTTGCCTTCACAGCCAAAGGACCCAGGACCAATTCACCACTACCCACATAAGCCAGAGGTACAAGGTAGCACATGCATCTGGAGTTCATTGCCGCACCTTATAGCCTTGGCATGCCCAATCTCTCTTTCTCACTCTCTCCACCTACATCTCTCTCTCTCTCAAGTAAATATATAAAAATGTTTAAGAAAAACAACAGTGGGCTGGGGAGATGGCTTAGTGGTTAAGCGCTTGCCTGTTAAGTCTAAGGACCCCGGCTCGAGGCTCGATTCCCTAGGACCCATGTTAGCCAGATGCACAAGAGGGCGCACGCGTCTGGAGTTCGTTTGCAGTGGCTGGAGGCCCTGGCGCGCCCATTCTCTCTCTCTCTCTCTTTACCGGCCTCATTCTCTCTCTGTCTGTCACTCTCAAATAAATAAATAAAAGAGAAAAATTTAAAAAAAAACAGTGATTTTAAAAAAGACATACAGCCTCCATGAAACCACTCTCAATGATTATCTTGACTCATCAATTTTTGTTGTTTCTTCTAGTCCTAGTTCATCTGTAAACATTGTTTTCATGTTGTAATCATAAAACAGATAGTTTTACATTCTACTTTTCTCCTTTAACATTATGCCATGAATAATTTTTGTGTTGTCTCATGGTCTTAATAATTATTTAAATGTCTGTGTAACGGCCATTGTAGTCGATGATTCATTTAATTATCTTCTTACTTTTGGATGTAAGGGCTTTTTTGCACTACAAATAATTCTTTGGTTAATAAGAGCTTTATCCTTCTGCTGAATTCCTCCTTAAATTCCCAGCAGTGGGATAATTGGGTCAAAGGCCAAGAACATTCTGTGTGCTTCAAAATGTTTTTCCAACTTGCTTTTCACAAGGGATGTAGAAAGCACAATTTTAACTGGGTGGCAAATATACCGATGCTTAAATAAAGACAGGACAGTGAAATCTAGACGTCACCAGACAGAACACTTGAACGCACACCACCCTCTCATCCCAATGCCCAGGAAAACAGTTTGCGGAGTTTGAGGCAGTGAGTACGAGACAAACACTGTTACGGAGCTTTGTTTGTTTGTTTGTTTGTTTTAAACAGAACATTATATCCTCTGACTCTTTAAATGAATTGAATCTTATTTACTTTGAAAATTATTTTTTAAAGTGCCTTTGCATATAAAGCCAGAGTAGCTTTTGTGGTCTTATATATGTGTTGTTATTAACTTTTTTATTTTCTTCAGCAAACAGGGAGACATCAACGATAGAAATCCTTTATTAATGCACATTAATACCAACCCTGGGGATAAGGAGATGGCTCCGTTTGTAAAGTGCTTGCTATGAAAAGCAGGAGGACCTGAGTTTGAACCTCTATGTAAAAAGCTGGGCACAGCAATGTGCCCCTGTCATGCAAGGGCTTGGGAGGCAGAGACAGAAAGATCTCTAGAGCTTTCAGCTAGCTAGTCTACCTGAAAATATTATTCAGTATAGCAGGGTTGGTGAGCTCTAGGTGCAGTGAGAGACTGTCTCAACTAGATAAGCTGGAGAGAGCTTGAAAATGACACCCGTCCTCAACCTCTGCATGCACCCAGGCTCATATGAATGTGTATATCTACACATAAAAAATACCAAGTGCTTGCTGCTTGGTTGCAGATTTGTCTCAAGAAATGCTGTTCTTTTTTTTAAAAAAATATTTATTTATTTATTGAGAGAGAGAGAGAGAGAGAGAGAGAGAGAGGAGAGAGAGAGAGAGAAAATGGGCATGTCAGGGTCTCTAGCCACTGCAAACAAACTCCAGATGCATGTACCACCTTGGGCATCCAAGTTACGTTGGTCCTGGGGAATAGATCCTGGGTGATTTGGCTTTGTAAGCCAACACCTTAACTGCTAAGCCATCTCTCCAGCCCAGAAATCCTGTTCTTAATTATGATCCAAAATGTACAGGGACCTCCCAGAACTCAATAGCAAAACCACTTACATGACAAGATTAGAGGGACCAAATAGGTATTTCTCCAGAGATACAGAACCAGCCAATAAGTATACACACAGGTCTTCAGCACCACAGGTCATTAGGAAAGGCCAAATAAAAACCACTATGAAAGCTGGGAGGCAGAGGTTGTATGACTGCCATGAGTTTGAGGCCACCGTGAGACTACATAGTGAATTCCAGGTCAGCCTGAGCTAGAGAGAAACCCTACCTTGAACCCCCCTCCCCCAACAACAACAAGAAAAACACCAAAAAACCCACTATGAGAAATCACATCACACTTTTCTAGATGATGATTATCAACAACAACAACTAAGCAACTAGTAACCAACTAAAGACTCAACAAGTGTTATCCAAGATGTGGAAAAAAGGAACGTTTCTATACTATTGGTGGTAATGTAAATTGGTGTAACCATTATGAGAAACAATATAGGGGTTGCAAAAAATTATTAAAAATAGAATCTGTGTTTGATCTAACTATACTTACACTTCTGGAGGTGTGCATCCAAAGGAATGGAGAATAATTAGTTCCTTAAGAACATACCTGTGAACCCATGCTCACTGTAATGTTATTTCAGATGGTCAAATATGAAAACAACCTGATATTCAACAGATGAGTGGAATAATGAAATGTGATGTGGTGTGTGTATATGTGTAACATGAAATATTATCCAGCTTTAAAACAACGTCTGATATTTGGAACAACATGGATGAATTTGGAGATGATTTTAAGTAAAGTAAACCAAACATAGAGAGAAAAATATACAATCCCACTCATATAAAGTATCTAAAATAGTCAATCTTGGGCTGGAGAAATGGCTCAGCAGTTAAGACACTTGCTTGCAAAGCCTAACAACCTGGGTTCTCTTCTCCAGGACCGACATAAAGCCATATGTGCAAAGTGGCACATGCATCTGGAGTTTGTCTGTAGTGGCTGGGTGCCCTGGCATGCCAATTCTCATTCTATCTCTCTCTCTTTCCTTGCAAACAAAAAAAAATATAAGTAAATAAATAAGAGTAGTCAATATCACAGGAGTAGAGAGGAAACTGTGTTGTCAGGGGCTGGGGAGAGGGAAGATGAAAAGTGATTGGCATTGATCAAAGGGTATAATTCTCGGTTATTTGCTCATTTGTGCAACTGATGGATGAGTAACTCTACAGCTTAGTACCTATCACAAACAACACACTATGAGATACCTAAGTATTTACTAAAAATCTTTTTTGACTAATAAAATAAAATGGGTAAAGGGGAAGGAAATATTGCTGTTGACACCACTGTGAAGTAGGTTTGTTGTAAGGGAAAAAAATTAATTTTTGCATATTTTATTGACAACTTCCATATATGTAGAAAACATACCATGATCATAGCCCCATTCCCAAAACCTCCCTCCCCCCTCCAAAATGCCCCTTCTACTAAATCCCTACTTCTTTCCAACTAGTCTTTCTTCAATTTAGATGTCATTATTTTTTTCCCTCCTATTATGCAGGACTTGCATAGGTAGTGTCAACCACTGTGAGGCCATGAATACCGCAAACAAAGCAGTCCTCCTCTGTGTTAGGGTCTTCCATTCTTTCCACCACCTCTTCCACAATGGTCCCTGAGCTTTGGAGAGTGTGATAAAGATGTCTCACTTAGTGCTGACAACTCCACTGTCACTTCTTCTCAGCACCTTGGTGAGTTTTGAGTCTCCCCAGTGGTCACCACCATCTGAAAAGAGAAGCTTCTCTAACCAAAAGTGAGAGCAGCTTTAATACAGGTATAAACATAAGTATTCTGAGGACAGTTTGGTGGGCATAGGAGATTTAAATTTTTTTGAACTTCTTTAGATTTATTCATAAATGTTTCGAAATTTAAAGTTTTGTCATAATCATTAAATCTAAATCCAAATTAAAATATAATCATCTTACTTTGTCATAAAATCACATATAATGAAACTTTGAAGGGGTGAAATCTAACCAAATGTGCTTTCTGGGAAAAGATGTTTGGTGTAGAAGAATTTGGCTGCTTCTCATTAAAAAAGGCGGGGGGAGGGTAGGTGGAGAGATGGCATAGTGGATAAGGCATTTGCCTGCAAAGCCAAAGGATCCCAGTTTGATTCTCCAGGCCCCATGTAAGCCAAATGTACAAGGGGGCACATGTGTCTGGAGTTTGTTTGCAGTGGCTGGAGGCCCTGGCATGGCCAATCTCTCTCTCTCTCTCTCTCTCTCTCTCTCTCTCTCTCTCTCAAATAAATAAATAAATAAATAATATTTTTTAAAAAAGTCTTTAAAAAGTAGTGTCGGGCACTGCCAGGCACAGGCTAGAGCCTTCAGGAGATGGACCTGAGCTGCCAGGCATGGCTAAGGAACCCCTGGCTACAGGAGGCCACTCCCTCTCCAAGCCCAGCACACCTGAACTAAGGCTTTGCCCATAACCCTGTGACCTTTGCCTAGGAAACTCCTTATTAGCCAGCAGCCTTCACACGGCCCATCCCCCTGCAACCCTTTTCCCAACACTATGTAGATCACCTGACTCTCTCCCTATCTTCTGGAATGAAGGACCCTAGGCATTGGCTACCAACCTTTGAACCCACCAATCCCCTGAGGACCCTCTTCCAGCTCTCAACTGCTTATAAACCCATTTCCCTACTGAATAAATGGAACTGCTCTCTGAGGTCCTCTCCTGGGCGTACATCCCTCAGCACTCACAGCGGCTCAAGACCCTGCTCTCCAGGGTTGTCTGGGCGCCTTTGGGAACCATGGCCTGGAGGATCCGGGGACACACAATCATCATCTGAAGAAAAAAGCTTCTCTGAACAAAGGTGAGAGTAGCACGAGTCTACGGTCACGCACATTCCCATCAACCCCTTTTTGGAGTCAACAAGATACAATAATTTTTCAAGGGTCAGGCCTGCTTGTTGTGTGCTGCCATCTAGGCAGGACATTTTGGGTAAAACTGATTACTTAATTATCATGATAGTCACAGACCACATTCTTTTTTTTTTCATGGTGGTCTGATTCTATGAGGTGGATGCCAGGACCCAGATCATAGATATTTTTAGCTTTTCTAGCCACATAAGCTCTGGCATCTCTAACCAATCTGCCTTTGTAACGGTGAACATAGCCAGGAACAATGTAGAAGAAGATAAGCATGACCATGTTCCAGTTAAAGGATATTTTCAAAAACCAAGCAGCTGATCCACTTAGCTAGACAGTCATGATTTGCTGACTGACCTCTGACTCCAGGAATCTGGTTTCATATGACTGTCAGTTATAATCCCACCTTATGGACATTTTTAATATTTTTTTAAAATTTTACTTTAATGATGATTATATATGTAATGTATTTTGAACATAATCCCCTCCATTACCTTCTCTTGTCCCCTTTCCCCATCTCCCTTTCTCTGAACTCCTTGTTCTTCCCAATTAGTTTCTTATTTATTTGATGTCTTTTTTTTTCCTTGCTGGGTGTGTGTTATCCATTGACTTTAATTAGTGTTACTTGCATGAACGTGGGTGGGACATTATTTATCAGAGCACAGGCAATTTACCAGTGGCTACACCATTGAAGAAATGTATCACATTCCCCCAGAAACCATTAACTGCAGCTAAGTCATCAGGGAGAAATGGGGGCCTCATGACCCCCTTTACTATCCACTAGGAAATCTTCTCTTTTCAGATGGCAGTGACCTTGGGACGACTCAGAAGGTATCATGGTGATGGACAGAAATGACCGCAGTGCTCAGTACTGCAATATCTGTATCACACCTTCCAAGGCTCAGGGTCTAATGTGGAAGAGGTGGCGAAAAGAATGTAAGAGCCAAAGGAAGGGCAGGACTCCATACAACATGCTCCCTCTAGACACAAAATGTCCTGGATATCCATGGCCTCACAGTGCCTGATACTACCTGCATAAGACCATCATAAGAGGAGGAAAAGATCAAGACATCAAAAGTAAAAGAGAGACTGATTGAGATGGGGAGGGGGTATGATGGAGAGTGGAGTTTCAAGGGGTAAGTGAGGGGAGGGAGGGTATTACCATGGGGTATTTTTTATAATCATGGAAGTTGTTAATAATAAAAAAATTAAAAAAATTAATTAAAAAATTCAAATAAAAATATTTTGGACTCAAAAAAGGAAAGATTAAAAAATGAACTCTGATAATACCTTCAAAAGCCATAGTAGTGTTATTAAAGATGATCCAGAAGCAATAACAAAGGACACTGATTCTTACCAAAAATAAATAAATAAATAAAATAAAAAATACATGGAGGAATGAATAGGAATTGGAAAGTACTTTGGAAAAGTGAATTTGAAAATTAGATTTCCTCAACAAAGGCAACAAAATCCTAGTGGTATATTAAGTAGCTGAATGGCAACCACAAATCCTAGGGGAGAAAAAAATCTATGTGTCCCAGCTGTTATTTTTATTCCTTTTGTCAGTGACTAAGTCCATCTGATCATGATCAGTGGTTAACTAGTGACTTCTAAGCAATGCTTTTCACTGTCTGAAGTAGACCAAGTTGAACTCTTCGGAGAGCAAGAGGCTGAGAGCCAACTTGGGTTTTGGGAGGGAAGTAGAAATGGGGCTGGGAATGGAGGTTCCCAAGCTTAGAGAGCTACCCCGAGTTCTACTTAATGCGGGCCTGGGTTGTCCAGTTTCTTAATTGTAAGGCTTTCAAACATGATATTACCCTGAATCCTTTTTTTTTTTTTTTTCTTGTGGTTTTTTTGAGGTAAGGTCTCATTCTATCCCAGGCTGACCTGGAATTCACTCTGTATACATTCTCAGGGTGGCCTCGAATTCATGGCGATCCTCCTACCTCTGCCTCCCAAGTGCTGGGATTAAAGGTGTGTGCCACCCTGCCTGGACTGAATCCTTCTAGGTGGCAGTAGACAGTATTCTAAAACAGAATGCTTCCTGTGATTATGAGAAGTAAATGACATACTAATGACGCGTCTCTTGCTCCATCTCTCACCTGATGAAGTTGACAAAAAACTTGGCAATCACAGTTCCTTCGTGGCTTGTCACAATTAAAGACGTTAACTTCTGTTCAAACCTGAGCGCTTCTCTACACGTTTCAAAGGCAGAAATGGATATAGAAGTTGAGAAGAGATAAAGCGGTGCCTTTAAATTTTCTGGTGGCTCACTGTGTCTCATGAGAACGTTCCTTTCTGAAGTCCTGCCTCCCATGAATGTCCAGACTATCCCCATCAATCAGGTGCTTTTTTATGTTTTGTAAAGTTTTAAATTTTTTTCAAACAAAGACACTGAATAAACACCCACAGACAAGAAAAACAAATAATTCCTACTATAATCACTAGCCTTCCATAATAGAGAAAAACATGCTTAACACCAGCAGTGGACCATACTCTCGGAAAAAAAGAACAGTGCTTTAAATTGAATTCCTTTTGCTTTACACAGGCGCACTCCATCGTTCTTGTGTTTTTCATGCTGGCTCTGACAGCTTATATCTTAATTTTGAACTGGCCCATGTCCAAGCACTGGCACATGGGAAACACAGGGGTAAATGGAAAGGACCTTACCTTCAGAGTCAGACACATGTGACTTCACACCTGACTCCTACACCTAACCTTGACTGACTCACTGCTTGGTCAGGCTATGCCCAGGGAAGGGGTGTGCACCTGGCCCTGCACTTAGGGGTGAGAGAACGTATTCTGGATTCATGCCCACTCTTTGTCTCCTTTTTCTGCTCTCTGTGTCACAATCACAAAACAAGAGACAGAGCATCCTGACCATGAGTGTGATTTCTCATTAGTTAATTTGCATGGTTCTAAGCTTCTCAGTTACTTGAAGTGCCACACGTTCACAGCCACCAACTAGTAAAAAGAAAATTAGCATGGGCCTACAAAATTTAAACAGCTGGGGAAGAAACCTAAAAGAAACAAATGAATGGAGACAAAGGGTGTAGACTCAGTTAATTTCTCAGATCTTCCTGTGTCATGTAACAAGGACTCCACCCTTGATTTCACTTGAGACAGACTCTGAGGAGTCTTCTAAGACTAGGCCTCATCTGTAGGTTACCAGCCTTGGCCTTCAACCCAGTTCAGCAAGAATCCCGAGAAGCCAGTTGTGGTGATTTGATTCTGGTGTCCCCCATAAACTTAGGTGTTCTGAATGCTAGGTTCCCAGCTGATGGATATTTGGGAATTAATGCCTCCTGGAGGGAGTGTATTGTTGGGGGCAGGCTTATGGGTGTTATAGCCAGCTTCCTCTTGCCAGTGTTTGGCACACTCTCCTGTTGCTATGGTCCACCTTATGTTGGCCAGGGGGTGATGCCCACCCTCTGCTCATGCCATCGTTTTCCCCTGCCATTGTGGAGCTTCCCCTTGAGCCTGTAAGCCAAAATAAATCCTTTTTCCCAGAAGCTGTTCTTGGTTGGGTGATTTCTATCAGCAATGCGAACCTGACTGCAGCACCAGTTTGACAGAAATCCCATACCCTTCTTCAAATCAAGGGCCATCTAATAATTTTCCATTTGGTTGCCTACTCTTCCCACTAGTTACAAACGCCCTGCTGCTAGTGCACTTAGGTGAGACTTAGATAGTGAGATGTTAAGTCTCCATAGCAGTTAGATGTCTAGTATTAACCCAATCAGATGAAGAATCAAGTAAAAGACATGGCTCTTGTGCAGATCCAGATCTTGGGCTGCTTCAGGAAGGACTACCTGAGGGAGAAAACCTTCCCCAGAGTGGGCAGTCTTTGTGGTGGCAGCCTAGGTGTGGAAAAGTTCAAGGGAAATGCAGTGCTTCCCCCCCCCCCCCGGCCCCGCTGTGTCTCCTTGGGACTTGCTGATGAGTTTATCTACCTTCTTGGTGCCATCCTTTACAGAATCAGAACCGAGTTTCTTCAGACTTCCAAGATGGACTGAAGACCAGCAGCTCTCCATGGGTCCTTTAGGCCTTCTACGCTGGATTGGAACTATCAAGATACCCAGCCTAAGCAGTTACCTCTCTAGGCTGCAGACAGCTGCTATTGGACTGCCCAGACAGCATCATGTAAAACAAGTTTAAAAAGTCCCTTTATAATATACGTTCGTTCTGTATGCTCTTTCTTCTAGCGATCTCTGACTAATACAGTCACGTTCTACAACCACCTTCGTTTCCACCGCAATGGACTTGAACAAAACTTCTCTCGCCTGTTTAACTTGGCGTCATGCGCAGTTTTTCTTTGACATGGCCCAACCCACATTGGAAAGAGACGGGCCTAGGAGGAAGTGAGGGGGGACCGCACGGGGAGCCAAGCCTAGGAACAGTCAACTCCAGGGTTTATGAATTAACATGTTTATTTGCAGAGGTGAAGACCAGATGGAAGCGGTTTAACTTAATTATTTTGGGGTGAAAATGAATGTCTATTTTCATCCCTGGGGGATAAACCAATAAGTTGGGATGGAGTTGAGCAAAAGAGAGTCATTTCTTTTTCATTCATGAAACGTTTACTAAATGCTTCGCATTACCATAATGGTTTCTCTAGTGTTCCGAAGACTGACTGAAATGCTCTCACTGATGGCAGGTTTGTGGTAGGCAAGCACGCCGGAGGTTTCCTAGTAAGTGCCTGCGCTAATGCTGCTGTTTAGTAATTAGCTCCCCCTTCTTTCCTGCTGCTTCCCGTTGGCCTTCATAATTACTGAAGAAAGAGGAACAAGGGTGGGAAGGGAGCGGGGGGAAAGTTCTGTCTTCTCTGTAGGCTTGCTCAAGGGGCCTACGGATTTGTATTGCACCTTCGTGTCTGCAAGTTCTTTTTCAAAGTTAACAGGAGTCCTGGGGCCGTAAGAACATTGCGGCAACATGATGGAGAATTCCTGTGAGCATACATCTATGTGCAAAACCTTCCTAGTCTGCTTTTTGCACTGTTGGATGGTGCTTGGATCTCCCCATTTCATTGACAGGGCTGTTTTTGTCCAGTGTTGTTGGATAAGAGTACCCATGTCTTAGTTGCCTTCTGATTGTGGGAGAAATATACCTGGCAACAATCAGTTCAAGGGGACAAGGGTTTATTTAGACTTACAGCTTGAGAGCACAGAGTGCATCATGGTGGGAAAGCATGCCAGGAGAGGATACCTATGTCACAGCCTCGTACCAGCAGGGAGGAAGTAGAGAAGGCGATGAACACTGAATGCTCACCAGTTTTCTCCTTTTTCTACAATCCCGGGATCTAGCCCATGGGATGGCACTGCTCACAGTGAGGGTGGGTCCTCTCACCTCAAGGTAATCTAAAAATCCCTCGTAGACATGACCAGAGATTTGTTTCCATGGTGATTCTAAAACTGTCAAGTTGATAATCAGAGACTACCCATGACAACCTAGAACAGTTTTTACTACAATCTGGCCTGGTTTAACACAATGGAAAGTCATCTTTTGTATTTCTAGGGGGGTGAGAAGTATGAAATAAAGGCATTGGCGTGACCATGTTAAGGCAGGCAAGCATAAGTAATAGCTCAGCCACCCAGGACACCTCTTGGCATGGGCAGAAAACACACCCATTTCAAAACAATGCACTTCATGGCAACATGATGGAAATCTGGTATCCTCACATGCTTTCAATTGCACATATACCTCACTCGAAAGAATGGAATTGGTTCCTCTTTCCTTAGAAATCTTTAGTGACACCCATTTGTTGGTCAGCTTCTATTCATACATGTTTTTTTTTTTTTAATTGGTTTTTCGAGGTAGGGTCTCACTGTAGCCAAGGCTGACCTGGAATTCACTATGGAGTCTCAGGGTGTCCTCGAACTCACGGCGATCCTCCTACCTCTGCCTCCCGAGTGCTGGGATTAAAGGTGTGCACCACCACGCCCGGCTTCATACATGTTTTAAGATATATCCTGGATTGGAAGATAGGGACCATCCAACCTGGTCTGGGTTAGGGTACATGTGCAGTTAGGCAAACACTATCCTCTAAATGAAGTTTTAGGTAGAATCCTATATTGACCTTCATTTTTATTTTTCTTAATTATTTTATTTTGTTTTATTTGTTGGAGAACGAGAGAGAGAAAATGGGCACACCAGGGCCTCAAGCCACTAAAAATGAACTCCAAACACATGTGCCACCGTGTGCATCTGGCTTGTGTGGGGAATCGAACCTGGGTCCTTTGGCTTTGCAGGCAAGTGTCTTAACCACTAAGCCATCTCCCCAGCCTATGTTGACCTTCTTATGCTTGTTCATAATTAAGCATACATATGACCAAAATCATGGATGTCGTAGAATGGTACATGTGCAGTAGCGAAAATGTTATGTAACCCAAGAGATGTCAGTCCAACCAAAGAATCCCTCAAACTCCCCCCCTTGGCAAATGACTCCTGCTTTTTGTGGACTCCTTGGAAAGAAGCCTTGGGGGAATAGCCTGAGGCCCTTGAGTACTTTCTCAACCAGTGTGCCTGCTGCCTTTCTTGGCAATTCTTGCTGCTTTGTGTGTGTGTGTCCAAATTTTTCTCATCTTATAAATATTCTAGTCATTTTTTTAAAGTTACTTGAAGTTGGTATTCAATCCTAACTGCATTGCAAAAATCCTGTTTCCAAGTAAGACCACATTCAGCAGTCCTGGATGGACATGAAAGCGTAGAGGGCAGTGCTTAACACAGCACAACACCTAAAGAACCCAAGCCTGTAGGGCTGTGAAGACAGCTCACATAGTAATGTGCTTGCCTTGGAAGTGAGAGGACCCGAGTTTGATCACATAGCCCACATAAAAATGAAAGCCGGGCAAGGGAGAGAGGCCCTGGGACAACCCGAGTTCAAGTCTCTCAGGACCCACCTAATGTTTCCCAGGAGGTGATACCCACTCTCTGCTCGGGCCATCATTTTCCCTGCTATCATGGAGCATCCCCTCAAGTCTATACACCAAAATAAACCTTTTCTTTCCCCTCAAACTGCTCTTGGTTAGGTGTTCCTTGCCAGCAATGAGAACCTGACTGCAACATATGCATAAACTGCACACATACACACACACCACCACCACTAACAACAACAACACTACATGCAAAAAAAAGAAATCAAAGCCCAGTGTGGTTGTGCGTACTTGTAATCCCAGTGCTGGAGAGGTGGAGATAGGTGGATCCTTGAGTTATCCCTGGACACCAGTCTATCTTATTTGTCAAGTTGCAGACCAATGAGAGAACCTGTCTCAAAACAGATGGTTAGTGCCTGAGGAATAGCACCCAAGATTATCCCCTGTCTTCTGCGTGTGCCTACCCTCCCACATATACACATAAAAATATAAAACGGCCTTTCCCTAGCCATTTATGCTTGCATCTATCAGCTCTACCCCCTCAAGGCCATTCTTGGCACCAAATAGAACATTTTTGGCTTTCGTTAGGCTCTAAGTTATAACCTATATTCTCTTGATGCCCGTGACCCCCAACTGTCACGCAGGCTTACTCAGCTTCTCCAGTTTTATGTCAAGGGAAATAACTTTTTGCTACCCACAGCTCAGCTAAAACCAAGGGACAGATTACGGCTATCCCAAGTGCCTGCCTCCCTAATAGGAACTCCTGGAGACTGCCCTTTCTCAATTAGGATGAATGATTTCCCTTCACACACTTCCGCCTCTGCTTCACATCTGTGCCCTTTGAAGTCCGGAACTGATGGAGATGCTAGTTTGAAATTAACATACAATTTATTTCTGTGCTAACCTCCTCTGGCTCATTTCCAACTTCTCCAGTAGACCTCTCACGTATCCCAGCACCCAGAACTTTCTTTTAAGTCATCTGGAAGCAAACTGTCCTCATGGGTGGCTGTGATGTGCGTGGGTTGATGGTGTGCAGGTGTGCTATTGCTTGTCACGGTCTAAGAACTGGGAGGCAAAAGTCAATAGTTTTCTATCTCGAGTGCTCATGAGAGGATGTATAGTTGTCACCAGTAGCAGCTGCTGCTCCCCACCCCCCACAGTCCATCAATGAACTTGTGAAACTTCCTGCAGGACTCTTTTTATCAGGGGTAAATGTGGTTTACAAGAACACGCCAGCTGGGAAGATGGCTCAGTGGCTAACTGCGCTTGCTTGCAAAGCCTGGTGGTCCAGGTTCAATACCCTGGCCACCCATGCAAAGCCAAGCAGGCTTTCGGAAAGTGACCCTGACATGCACACGCATGCATGCACTCACACACAAGTAAGGACATATTTTAAGAAAGGACACCGGCACAGTTAGTCCCCAGGGCAATGCCTCAAAGACCATGCAGCTTTTGCCCTAGAAGGTGATATCTTGCTTCCTGCCTGTTTCTGAGCCTCAGTTAAGTGATGCCACGGGATGGAGTTTCTGGTGACCTCTTGGAGGGCACATCTTCTCACCTGGATCTTTCTTTGCCAAGACACCATATCTCATCATTGTTCACTCCCGTCAGTACCCTGCTTCCTTCACTTTCTATCCTCGAATCTTTACTTTGCTTCTGCTCTTTGCCAGGGCTGAGTGTAGAACACAGTGAAATAAATGATGAAAGAATTTTCCCTATGAGAATGAAAGTACTACCAGGCAATGCCTAGATCCTAGGTGACAAGACATCTCTGACCCATGGTCACTGAAAACACCTGTGCTCAAAGCTAGAGCACCTACTTAATTGTAGTGAGCTGGAGTGTTCAGAGCAATGTCGCTGACCACCAGCCTCCCCAGTTTTTGCCTCTGCTTCCAATGGACGACCACTCAGAAATACAAACACGCGCCCCAAACCAACCCCATCTGAGGCATCACTCCTATTTAGTACACCCCAGGTTTCCCATGCCAACAACCAAATAGTGGATACCCGAAGCTTTCCACATGAGGATCTATGAAGCTTCCTAACTCCCTCCCATGCCTTCGAGTTTCTGCCCGACACTGGAGAAGGCGGACACCTCCCTTGTAATAGTAATCTCTGAGTTAATAGCCTTGGACTATTGTCACTCAGGTGGCCTTTGTTTATGTCCCTAGCAGATTAAGGAATGTTCAGAAGAGAAGCTTAGACATATTACATTTTCAAAGGCTATAGTTGAGCATCTACCAATTCTTGAATCAGGCAACTCTGCATCTTCTGGCTTAAAAGTGGGGGGTGGCAATGAGAAGGAAATTTATATTAATTTATAATTATAATAATATTATAATAAAAGTGTTTGTGAAAACAAGACAGATTATATTTGATTGACTGAGAGTAGAAACCATAGTTAGAAGCTAGAAGTTATTTGCCAGTTTCATGTAGGTAACATTTATGGTTTCATTTTATTGTTTATGTTGGGCTTGTTTACATAAGAACACAAAGGGCAGAGCCAGGTGTGGTGTTGCACGCCTTCAATCCCAGCACTCAGGAGGCAGAGGGAGGAGGATTGCTGCGAGTTCAAGACTACCCTGAGACTACATAGTGAATTCCAGGTCAGCCTGGGCTAGAGCGAAACCCTACCATAAAAAAAGGGGGCTAAAGCTCAGCAGTCTTACAATTTAGGAAAGGAAGGGGTTAGAGAGAGAATGGGCATGCCAGGGTTGCAAACAAACTTCAAACACACGCACCACTTTGTCATCTGGCTTTTTGTAGGTACTGGGAAATCAAACCTGGGCTAGCAGGCTTTGCATGCAAGTGCCTTTAACCGCTGAGGCATCTTCCCAGCCCTGGATCCACTTACTTAGTTGTATTACTTTACAACACCTTCGGTGAAGAATGTTGGAATAGATTTTAGGCTCCTGCTGAATTCCCTGCTAGCTATGTCATGTAGTAACCAAATGAGTGAAAGTCTGTGGATACCTTCTGACTGTCACTAATGAAGATGCCACTTCAGCAGCCAGCCTCAGATGGTGCTTGACCTAAGCCTCCAGAGCAAGAGGACACGGCGGGCACCATGCTGTCTATGGCCATGTGACCCTGAAGCAGCTTGTCTTAAATGCTCTGTGACAGGAAATGGACAGCCGTGGACCATCCGTCGCCAGCGACTGCGGGCAGAGCTGAGCAGTTCACAGTGTTCTCCATGGCTGCCTTCTCAGAGCGCTTCCTGACCTAAGGGAGAGTCTGTTCTTCAGTTATCTTTTTTTTTTTTTAATTTTTTTGTTTATTTATTTATTTGAGAGCGACAGAGAGAAGGAGGCAGAGAGAGAGAGAGAGAGAGAGAGAGAGAGAGAGAGAGAGAGAATGGGCACGCCAGGGCTTCCAGCCTCTGTAAACGAACTCCAGATGCGTGCGCCCCTTTGTGCATCTGGCTAACGTGGGTCCTGGGGAATTGAGCCTCGAACCGGGGTCCTTAGGCTTCACAGGCAAGCGCCTAACCGCTAAGCCATCACTCCAGCCCGCGTTATCTTTCTTGCTACTAGGGACTTTTGTTTCTCTTCTCTTCCCTCCCACATTGCCCCTCTCTTCTTTTTGTTCTCTTCCTTTTTGTTCTCTTCATCCTCCTCCTTCCTGTTTCCTTCCTTTTCTCCTCCTTTTCATCTCCTTTTTCCTTATTCTTCTCTTCTCACCATTTCCAAGAGAAATATTTAAATCCTTAGATTTGGGCATCTCCAGATTATAAGGATAAGCATTACAGATCTATTTATGTGAATTGTAATAGGTTTTTGAAATATGCTTTTATATAACTATATATAGAGAGATAGGTGGGTAGATAGATAGAAATATACTCATTTAGGCATTTTAAGGAGTTATTCTTTGAATTTATTCCTCTCATTTAATAGAAATTTCTCAGGTGAGAGTTAAGCACTCCAAGATAGAGCAGTGGTGGAAGAAGGACCGTCTGGCCGGAGGCCTTTCTACAGACTATTACCACGGACGCCACTGCGGTGAGCCCACAGCGTCCCTGTAGTAGGGCTTTAAGCAAAGGCTGGCTATTGCGAAAGAAATGCAACGCTTCCTCGAGAGAAAGAAATATGGATTTTGGATTATGACTTCTCCCAGAAATGGAGGCTCTCTGGAAGAAGCCCATCTATCCGTGTGTATGAGGCAAATAGCTCCTCCTGCCACATGAACTTCGTGACAGTAATTGTTCTGTCTGTCTATGTGCCAACAATAAGCTGAGTGTAAAAGTTGAGATTCTAGGGGGCTGGAGAGATGGCTTAGCCGTTAAGGCATTTGCCTGCAAAGCCAAAGGATCCCAGTTCAACTCTCCAGGACCCACATAAGCCAGATGCACAAGGGAGCGCATGCATCTGGAGTTAGTTTGCAGTGGCTAGAGGCCCTGGTGTGCCCATTCTCTCTCTCTCTTTCTCTTTCTTTATCTCAAATAAATAAATAAATTTTAAAAAATCGAGATTCTAAAAATTCTTCAGTTTCTCTCTCCACAGTGTTGGGTGTGCCATGCCCTGAAGGTATGGTGGCTTGATAATCTTGTGTGGGGACTGGGGCAGGAAACGCACTCAGGGAACCCTCTGGTAGAATTACAGCATCATTAGCACTACACAGAGTTCATTTTTGTAAAGAGGTTTGATGATTGCAAACCAGGATGGCCTAAGGAATCCATCTTCACGTTTTTTGTTTTTGTTATTTTTATCTATTTATTTGAGAGCAGCAGAGAGAGAAAGAGGCAGATAGAGAGAGAAAGAGAGAGAGAGAGAGAGAATGGGGGCACTAGGGCCTCCACCCACTGCAAACGAACTCCAGATGTGTGCGCCCCCTTGTGCATCTGGCTAATGTGGGTCCTGGGGAGTTGAACCTCGAACCTGTGTCCTTAGGCTTCACAGACAAGTGCTTAACTGCTAAGCCATCTCTCCAGCCCCATCTTAACTTTTAAGATGATATTCCTCTCACTGGACCTGAGCAGGCTGGGTCTTGAGTGTACCCAAACAGGATGTCCCCTCAAATGTCACTATTACTACTGAAATGACTGCATCCTTCTTTCCAACTAAGCCCTTTAGTGTGGCACATCACTTCTCTTTAATGGACTGTCCTTTCATTTGGATGCAGTTAAAGTGTGTGGACTCAAGTATACGTCTTTCTAACCCAGATGAATTTGTTTAATTCTTTTCTAATCTTTAAGCATTGATTTTTTTTTTTTTAGGTTTAACGCTGAAAGAAGAAGTTTATTTCAGAATTTGGAGAAGTGCCTTCCGACAGCTCACAAGAGCTGTCAAGAACTCTTACTTTAAAAATAATCCCTTTTCTTATTTAGTGATTGACCTGTTTCTTGAATGTCAACTCTCATAATTATTCCCTAGTGTAAAATCACAGGGCTTCAAATGAAGAGTTTGAAAATTTTCGCTGCCATATTCTAGAGGGGAAGCTTGATGTTATACTTTTATTATGGAGAGTCTTGTCATATTGCACAGAATCCCTCAGTGGTACAGTGAAAAACAGTCTTGAAATCAGATAGTATTTTTCAACATTTGATATTTGTACAAATATCAATTGCGTAAATATTAAACTCCAAGCAAGTGATAACAACATGAGGAACTAAAATCCTTGAGCCTCGGGTTTTTAAATTTGTAAGTTAGTGGCAGTAAAAATACAACCTCAGGGCTTATTGTGAGGGAAACTATACTTTGTCAAAATACTTCATGAACTAAAACAATTCTTCCAGTATTTATTTATTTATTTTTTTTACATGCTAGAGATTCCTATTTCAGACTAGAAATATTCCCAACTGTTGGTAAAACTAGCAGAAGATGACCTTGGGAGTCACCTTTATTGAGGTCCCCACCTTGTTCAATGTCATACTTCCTAGGGACAGCCCACATCAGTGATTATATAAAACATCGCTGTCAAGGTTTGTTTTGGGTCTTCCACTTGGGCCCATCTTAAAGGGTGCCCCGGAATTGGGCGAATCCTTCTTTGAGACTATATGAGAGTTCAAATACCCCTCAGCCAATCTGCTTCCCTCTTGTTCCTTTGCACAAGGTTGATTCCAAGACATACCCTGAATAAAAATCCTACCCCCTCATTGCCTTGCCAAAAAAGGACACACAAATTTTAGTACAAGGTCCAAGGAAGCAGATGGTAACCAGGGGCTTTGGAACTATAGTTCACCTCCTGTTTGTTGGAGCCATTGATTTGTGGAACATAGATAGTCTTTGGCACTCCCAAGTACCATTATTCAAATGCTTGCTGGTAGTAAACTGGGGTGCTATACTGTTGCATCTGAATTATACCATTAATTGGTGTCCTGTGTTGACTGACATTCAGGAGGTAGAACTGTAAAGACGATGAAAAAGTGCATGCATCGAAAAGATGATGCACTTGGGAAAGAAAGAAAATGCGAGACTATGAGTGATTAATCATCAATACACCAACTAGGAAAACCAGAGGACTTAACCGGGTGTTATTGGAATGAAGCTTTTATTTCTTTCAGTGAAAAGGCAGAGAGAGCAGAAATGTGGTCGTGACCTTATCATAAAGGGAGTGAGCCTCAAAGATTAAGCCCTAAATGAAGACTATTCTGCTAGATCATGTCAAAAGCCCTGAGTAGAAGAGAAAGGGACTGACAAGTTTTTCGCCCCAGGTTCCCCTGAGCCTGCAGATGTGCAGTGTTGGTGTCCCTCCCCTGTGTGGAGAGCCTCTCTCTCAGAAGACTCCTCAGGCTCCTCCGCTGTAGATCTTTGAGGCTTTCTTGGGAAGGAAGGAGTATACCATGAAGGATTTTTTGAGATATTAACAGCAGGTCCTGACTGAAGCTAGAAGAGTCTGATTGAGCTCTAAGGATGATAGATGAAAAAGTGGCAAGAAATACATTTCAGCAAGAGAACTTATCGCCGTGAGTGCATTCTTGCAGAATGTAAAATTTCACACCCTATGAGCATGTCAGAGAGACCATGAATGTTCTGCTAAAATGACCCGAACAAGTAGGGGAAAAGCTGTAGGCCACAATACTTGAGGTAGAAATGCCGGAATTGCTGTTTAGACTGAGAAAGAAGAATTAGAAGGTTCAAGAGAAGAAGCTTGCCAGAGAGAATTCAATATGAGATTCTAAAAATTCCATCAAAAGATTATAGCTGTATCCGTCCAGGAGCTGGAGGCCATGCCACGTGTCCGTCATTGCACAGGAAGGCAATTGTGAGATCGGTAACTCCAAATGACTGAAGAAACTGAGGTACCCATGTTTACGCGTTTTCTGATTTGTTTGTAATTAATTATTAGCCTGCATAGTAACAGGTTTCCTGTGGCACTTTCACACATACTCAGTCATGGTTGATTCCCACCTCTACACACTGTCTCCTTCTACCCTTAGAATTCTCTTTTCCATTTTTATGACTCACATGTGCTATTGCTCTCTCTGCCACATTTTTTAAAGTTTCTTTATTTTTTCCCATTTTATGGGCCCTGTGGTAGTTTGAATAGATGGCCCCCAGTATATTCAGTGTTTTCTTAGTTTGTAGTTTAGACCTGTAGCCACCTGGCTGAAGGAAGTCTCACTGGGCGGCGGTGGGTTTGAAATTCCAAGTTAAAGAGATGTAAAGTGTGCCTCGTTCCACCTGGAGTTCCTCAAGTGTGCTGTGCTGTGTGGCTTTTGGCTTTTGGCTTGTGCGTCTCTCTTTGTGTCTGGTCTTGTGAAAGCAGGCCAGCTTCTCCTGCCATTATGGAACTTCCCCTGGCTCTGTAAACTTCAACAATTCCCTTCCTCCATAAGTGTGCCTGGTCTGAAGGTTAAGCTCAGCCAACCAGAAGCTGTCTGCTATAGGCCCCTTTCAGCTATCCTGGCTCCTATCCACATGGATTCTTACCTAAACACACATATTAAAGATTTAGAAGCTAGTCTCTGCCTATGACAGACAGCATGCAATATTTGTCTTTCTGAGGAGCTAACTCTTTGTAGGCCATGAGATGTTCAAGTGATACCAATGGCACAGGCTAGCAGAATGAGCACACAGGCCATGCATGCACTCCTCCACCACTACTGTGCTAGCCTGCATTCCTGGTGGCATGAGTAACCCTTTGTTCTAGCTGGAAGAAGAGAATGCAGCCCCAGCACATTTTGTGGAATGATCAGTGGGTTTATGTCAGTCAAGTATAGGGAAATAGTCTAACAGCCCGGGACACTGCTTGGCTTGGGCAGCAAACACACTACTTTCCTCATAATGCACTTGAACAACCAGCTGGCAACTTGAGACTCCTACCTGCACCTCCACACTACTCCAAACAATGAAAGAGTGTCTATGCCCAGCATGACCAGTTGCTATTCAAATGTTCTTAAAGTTAGGATTGGAACAGCAGGGGTCTGTCTAGCCTGGACTGGTTTTGTGTAGGTAATAAGCCAAACTGTGTCCTCTATGTGAACATTAGAGAGAATTCCTTATTTGTCATCTTGTGCCTACTCATATCAGAGGTACATATGAATAAAATGTGTCATGTGAAGGTTGAGAAGTAACAAAAAGTGTTACATAAGCCAATCAAAACAGAAAACAACACAAACTATGATCCTTAACAACTGGCCTCTTTTTGTAGAATCCTCACAAAGAAATTCAAGACAAAACTGTGTCCTTTGAGTACTCTCCCACTCAGGTGACCCACTACCCCTCTTGACAATGTACTTACTGCTGTGCTCTTGATAGTTTCTCCCTGCATTTTTATTTATTTAATTTAAGAGAGAGAAAGAGAGTGAGAGAAAGACAGGGAGAGAGAATTGTTGCACCAGGGCCTCAGCCACTGAAATCAAACTCCACATGCTTGCACCACCTAGTGAGCAGGTGCAACCTTGCACTTGCCTCACCTTTGTGTGTCTGGCTTACGTGGGATCTGGAGAGTCAAACATGGGTCCTTAGGCTTTGCAGACAAGCGCCTTAATCGCTAAGCCATCTCTCTAGCCTTGCTTTTTTATTTTTTTAAACTTTTTAAAAATTATTTATTTATTTATTTGAGAGCAACAGACATACCGAGAGAGAAAGAGGCAGATACATACAGAATGGGTGCACCAGGGTCTCCAGCAACTGTAAACAAACTCCAGACACGTGCGTTCCCTTGTGCATCTGGCTTACGTGAGACCTGGGGAATCGAGCCTCAAACCAGGGTCCTTAGGCTTCACAGGCAAGCACTTAACCACTAAGTCATCTCTCCAGCCTTGCTTTTTTATTTTTATGTGTTTTCCAAATCTTTGAACAAGATTTTGCCAAGAACCTGGAAATACCAGGGACTGCTGGTGACAGTGTCACAGAAGTGCTTTAGGTGTGTGCTTGAGTAGGACTTAAGCAGCCTGTGGCTATTCTACTTTGTGGTTCAACAATGGAACCCATACAAACACACAAGCAGCAGAGAATGGCTTGGTTGGATCTGGTGGAGAAAACTGAGAAGACTGGAGATGAAAAGATCAGGAGGCAAAAGCATAGGGATGGACTCTGTATGGACACCAAGCAGGGAGATATCTGCATTGCATATTAATCTCTAGCAGAGGATATTCATAGATGGGGTGTGGAACAACCCAAGACTTGAGAGGAGCCAGCTTCTTTCTTCCCTTACTCCGCACACTTGCAGCCATGACTGAAGGGATCCTCCTTGGCTCAAGAGCGCGTGTAGGAGACGGCTGAGCAGATGATGCGTGTTCAACTGGCTATTAGCAGCGGCAGTGTTGAGGAAACAACACCACTCCACCACTTGGGATGACATGCACTTGAGCCCTTCCCCTCTGGAAGGAGCAGTCATTCATCTTTCCGGGAACAGACACGTATCCTGAACATGAGTAGTCGGTCTTGTCCGCCCAGATTTGGTTAGCAGCACTTCTCCGGGACTCAGGGAGATTTTGATACCCAAATGAGGATCTCACTGCATCAGACAAATGGATATACTGTTTAGTAAAGTACGCACAGGTGGAGGTGGGAGGCTCCATGACCACGGCCTTCCCTGTTCTTACAGCAGTTGTTCCAGACGACAGCATGAAGGACTGACCTATTGACAGCACACGCAAAAGGCTAGCTTAAAGATAATACTCCGAGGAGCTGGGCATGGTGGCACATGCCCTTAATCTCAGCATTTTGGAGGCAGAGATAAGAGGATCTCCTTGAGTTCGAGGCCACCCTGAGACTACATAGTGAATTCCAGGTCAGTCTGGGGCTACAGCAAGACCCTACCTCAAAAAAAAAAAAAAAAAAGGACTTTATCCTCTGTGATTCAAATGATCTTAAAATCTTAAATGGAGTTCTTTTAATGGTGCTGTATCTCCAGTAGGTTGGAGAAACAGTTTCAGGAAATAGATGTAAGGCAGAAGGAGTAATCCTGTTTGCCATCACCCAGCTGGCTGGCCACGGGGGAAATTAAGGCCTCACATCCCTGTGAGTTAAGGGCCCAGTCCTCAAAGGGGGAGTATTTCCATTAACGACCCATTAAATGATAAGGCTAACACTGCTTTCTAGTTCAATGATCAGTACGAAGGAAGAAGCATCCTCACTTTGTCCGAGATAATGGATTCTGATCAGCTGGAGAATGTAGGGCTGTCCTAACTCAAGGGATTCCCTTGGGAACTTTCTGGTCCCCCTTTGCCCTGCCCTGACTGCAAAGAGTAAAATGCAGCATCCCCAAGCAGAGAAGGGCACACTGGCCGGATCCCCATGGTAAGTGCCTCAGTCACACCCTCAGGTAATGTACTGAGACTGGAAGAAGTTGCAAGAGAAGGGGGAGGCTGGACATAGTCTGGATGGAGGAAGAGAGTGACAGAGCAGTGGCCATCATGACACTGTGGTCAACTACAGTCTTGAAGGTGTGGTTCCTCTCTTTACCTTCCTCTTCTAAGTTTCCTGCTGGAGCTGCTCCCCCCAGATCAACAGGAAGAGGTGACTGCCCACCATACCAGGGTCACAGTGGAGGACGAGGTCATGGACTGTCAGGTGTCTTCTCAGAAGAAAACGACTTGTTTCCTGGGAGTGTCTCAGAGGATGAGGCACCGCTGCCAGTTTTCTTTGAGAGTTCCTTCAGCTGAAGAAAACTGATTTACCCAAGGTCAGGCTGGAAATTATAATGACCTCCCCCTGCGCCTAACCGTGGCAATTGCATGGTCACCATGGCCTGACTTAGGTGTCAGTAGGTTTGTGTTGGTTTCCGTCTGTCTTTCAGCATGGTCCTGATTCTACAAGCCTTTCCTCCATGCCTCATCAGAAAAGCTAGGTGGGCGTGCTTGTTTTATGTGATCCACCTCACTGCCAAGGAAAGAAAACACTGGAGTGGAAGTTGAATCGGTTGGGGCTCCTTGCCCTGTTCTCCTAGGAATTTAAAGTTTGAGCCTTGAGACACTGGGATAAGTAAACTGTGTGGAGCCAAGGCGAAAAGTCACACAAAAGGTGTGTTGGCGTGGGGTGCGGTGGGGGTAAGGTTGCTGGAATCAGAGACAGAGATGAATCATTTATGAAAAGCAGACATGTGAGAAAAGGAGATAAATCGAGAGCTCCTGGTCTTTCCAATTTCCATTTTCTATCTGTAGCTAATGGAAACTCAATTGTATTTTCTTGCAGTTTCTCTGAAAGACCTGAAGACCTGCTTTTCCTGGATGCCTATACACACACACACACACACACACACACACACACACCCATAGTGTTTTTGAGATAGCTTAAATTGAGAAATCAAGAATCTTAACTAGAAGAATTACATCATATATTTAACTTTTAAAACTAGATCTGCATATGTTTTGTATTAAGATAAAAATTAATAATCTGAGCTAATGTTTCACACTTGCATGCAATTGGAATGAATTGAAATTTGTATTAGACAGCATGCCATTGAGAATACTCTAATACTGTGGAGTGTGAATTTGTGGTCTAGCAAGCGAAATAAAACTGGGGCAGAATTATCATTTACATTATTATTTTTTTTATTTCATTCAAATGTCTTTGGGGTGCGGAGGAGTCCATGAGAGTAGGGAAGCTGCTTCATCCTCCCTGCCGAGACAGGTCACAACGGGGCAGGATGGAGAATGAGGGCCAATGAGAGAACAATAGCGAACTCATGCCCATGCCCTTTTAATAGGAAAAATAATTAGAATTAGAATTCTGGTGAATTGGTCACTTCTGACTGCAAGAAGCAAACTTATTTTGTGAGATGTGAAGGGGTGACCTTATATCATTATTCAAATAAATATGGTAAGTTGTTTCAGATGTGCCACTGTGTGAAAATGTTTCCCTGCATGGTTTTCACATGTGTAAACACTGCCACATGGGTAGAAAGGACAGGCGGAAGGACTTTATTGATAGGCCAGTCATTTCAAAGTAAGAGCTCCAGAGTACCAGCAGCAACATCATCTGTTGCTTTGTTAGAAATGTTCCCCTGCCCCACGTGTACCATGGACTACAAACTTGAAGCCCTAAGCTACTAACAATAGTATTCTATGCATCCCCATTGACTTTTAATGTCTTATGCTGAGGTGATTTGATTTTCTTTTTCCCAGATATTTGAAGCACCATAAGAACCGTGAGGTTGGGGATATGCACTGTAAGTTTTCCATGCTTGGATTTTTGGAAATTGGAGCCTCATCTGTAGCTTGTTTTGTTTATCAGCTGAGGTTTGCACTGTTGGGTAACCCCATAGCACCAGATGTTATCAAGGTAGGAAAGGAGATGTGGAGTAGGAAATGCAAACTGGGCTCTTTCTTTATATTCTTGCTCCTATCTTATCTTCTAGCCTCTTGACATCCATTATGAACTTTCTGTGACAAAGATGGTATAAAACAAAAAAGTCTTTGTGGGACAAATATTTTACTTACATAATGACATATAAATTTTAACCAAATTTATTTCCCAACATGTTTCTGTTGCCTATCAACTAGAATATAAGCATCTGACACAAGAACTGTACGTAAATATTCCTGACTTGCTTAACTAAATACTTACTCTTCTAGTGAGATCAAATGCAATCAACCTGGGGCAAAAGTAAAAACAACCATCCTGAACTTACATTCCCAAACTGAGTAGGGCCCAGAACATGTACCTGTTGCTTCCGCTATCTTCTTTGAATATTCATGAATATTTTAGGGTTTTCCTTAAACTCCCTATCCAGGACCATTTATAATTATTATTAATTTATTAGGTGATCCACCCTTAGTTGAGGAGGATGGGCATTAAATAATTTGCACTTATCATCAAATAACATCATAATAGTGAAAACAATTTTATTTTTATTGAACCAAAGTATACATGCACTTACAGTAAGATCACATGCTAAGCTAATCATCAAATGTATTTCTGTTATTAAAAACAGGCAATTCGTCAGCCATGTGTGGTGGCACATGCCTTTAATCTCAGCATTTGGGAGGCAGAGGTGGCAGGATCACAGTGAGTTCAAGGACACCCTGAGAATACAGAGTGACTTCCAGGTCAGCCTGAGCTAGAGTGAGACCCTACCTTGAAAAAAACAAACAAACAAACAAACAGCCAATTACTTACTTTTTCCAAAACTGTTTAACATAGTACTTAGGAAAGACAAAAATAGCTGATGCAATATGATAATGTATAACATTAAATAGTTTATGATTTTTTGGATTTCCCCCATGTTGTATTTTGTGTTGCTAAACAAATTTCAGGTTGCCTTTATTCTAAATTTGCCTTCTTAGCTCCTTAAATTTGATTTGTGTGGATACATAGAGCTGGCTACAGAGAATATATGCTGGTTTGAGAAAGGAGCTTAATAAAGAGTAAGGTTCGAGGTCTGTCATTATAATCAGTATGTCTCATTCAACTCCAACTTACTCAGGTGTCCATGTGGACAGCAGCCAATTCCTCCTTGTTTCTTGGAAGTTTTCCTGATTGCCTTAACCCTGTGTGATCCCTTGTTTTCTCTGCACACTTGAAGGTACCATTTTTTTTTATATTGATCATCTACTGCTCTGAAATTCACAGTTGTTAAATTCTGTCAGCTAAATTGCAAGCCCTGTGGGGCAAGACCACTAATTTCTAACCCTATCCATGTTAGCATATCACATACAAAGGAGCCACTGGAAGACTAGAGCAGACTTTTCAACCAGATCCCTTAGAGGACAGGCAGTGTGGTAATACATTCAGAGTACCAAAACAATTAATAATAATCCTGCCAATCAAGAAGTTTTTTACTTAACAAAGTTATTCCTCAAAAGTGACAGGAAAACAGACTTTCCTAGACAAACAAAAGCTATGAGAATTTATCACTACTAGATGTTCCTTGTAGGAAATGTTAAAGGGACATAAAGTGAAACAAAAGGCTGACATGTAGGAACATGACAAGATAGGAAGAGCTATAAATCACTGGGAAAAAAGCAAATATATATAAATAGTATAGTCAAATTCAGAATATTCTAGTACTAACATGGACATGTCAGACTCATAACACATTACAAAAATTTGGTACCTCTTTCTACTTACTTGCATCAATAAATATTTATTGTTTTAATGTACTATTCTCATAATTGCACTGAAAGATTTTATTGGAGTATCAATCACAGAATGTTTCCTCAAGAATCTCAGAAGTCATGCATTTCCATGGCTGTTGTTCTCTAAGGCATGTTTGAAAAGCATGTTGTAAAGAAAGAAAAGAGAAAGTAAAAAATTAAACAGAAGTAAACAGTGCTAAATCTATAAGGATTGCATACATTAGTAAAGAAAGCCAGATGGCCTTCTTCATTAGAAACATGAAATTTCAGCACCAGCATGCATGCTGAGGAAATTCTGGTTGTCAGCTTTTCTTTAATTCTAAATTTCACCTTAAATTGAAAACTAAAATAGAATCCAAGAAAAATTCTTCAGTGTTTTGTGATGTTGAATTTGTTTTGAGAGGGTTAATCCATGGTTGTACTTGTGTTTTTATAAATTCTTGGTTTTAGAATACTACATGCTTTCTCATTCAAGGAAATTTTCTGTATATCTATGTTTAAATTCTTCCTTCATGTCTTACTTTTGTGTCTAAAGGGTGAAAATCCTACGTTTTTTCTTTCTGGGTACATTGTCATTCTTTATTATTTTGTGCACTCTTGCTTTTAATGCTTTAAGACATTACACTATTGGGGATAGAGAGATGGATCAGAAGTTAAGGCACTTGCCTGCAAAGCCTAAGGACCAGGATTCAATTCCCAAGTACCAACATAAAGCCAGAGGCACAAGGTGGCACATGTATCTGGACTTCGTTTGCAGTGACTAGACACCCTGGAGTGTCTGTTCTCTTTCTATCTGCCCCTTTCTTTCTCTATCTGCCTCTCTTTCTCTTTCAAATAAATACATAAATTAAATATTTTTAAAAGATATTACATGATTGAGTTGATTGTACAATACCAATATAGAAACAATTGTGCTTAAAACTGTGTGATTGGAGTTGACAGCACACTTTTTCTTAGAAGATTTTTTTGTTAAAGAAGGTATAAAGACCATGTCTTCAGGGGTTGTATAATATTATACTCATGAGACAGATAAAGGGTACCAGCCTTTCCCTGGGGAATGGGAATATTGTAAGTACTGTTAAAGCATTGTTATAATCTGCTAAAATTGCTGTTAGTGTCGATAACATGTTCTTTACATCTATTGTGAGAACTCTTTGTGATGTTCATTTTCCTGTAAATAAGTGATGAACATGGAAAATAGGACAATTTGACTCCACAATGAGCAGCTATTGGATTCCCCCTCATGAACCTGGCTGCCTTCAGCAAAAGGACCATCCATCTTACAGTGAACTGGACTACCCTGGTGCCAGCACCAGCCATCCTTAACATTCCGTAGATGACTTGAGCAACTGCACACAAACGATGGCGAGGTGCTTGGCTCCCGAAGGCACTGCCCCAGCTAAGACTGTTTGGAACAGTTTGTACCAGACATTTGTGCTATTACAAACCTTAATGAACTCTTGATGACCATACAACCATTCCCACATTAGCCAGAGCGGAATCAATTGCCCTGCTGGGCTAATAGAGAGCCTGCAGTGGTGCTAAGAAGCAAGGCTATGATTGGTCCACATACCAAGCTTCAGTGACTATGATCGCTGCTAAAAGGTGTGATTAGCTCAAATGGGTGTGATTAGTCTAAACAGAGAGCTCTGATTGGTCCAAACAAATGACTGTGTTTAATCCAAAATACCTTGGGACTATATAATCAGGTTGCCACGTCTCACTCAGTAAATCCACTGAGAGAGGGGCTCTTGTGGTCCCTGTGTTACAGATTAGCCCCAGTAAAAGACTCCTCTGGTAGCTGGGGCTCAGAGGCTAAGGGTGCTTACTTGCAGAGCCTGCCTGTTTTGTTTCAACTCCCCAGTACCCACGTAAAGCCAGATGCACAATGTGGGACATACATCAGGAATTTGTTTGCAATGGCAAGGGGCCCTGGGATGCCCATTCTCATATGCATTCATTCATTCTCTCTCTCCTCTCATGTAAATAAAAATATTTTTTAAGAGGCCCCTCTGGAATGGTCTTTTCTTGCCTACTTTTAGTGTTATGAGCTGAGCTGGTAACATGAAACAAGCAGCAGAGATAGCCAAGAATTGTGTCTGCAGTGGACAGCAGATGCACTGGTGATCCTGACTGCGTGCCAGCGACCCTACCAGTGGTGATGGCCGCCTGGGCCTGAGTCATCCCAGCGGTGCCTGGCGCTCAGCTCCCGAGAGAGGTCAGTGAGCAGCAGGCTCATGCCCCAGCTCCCGAGGGCAGTTCCAGCAGAATCTGGCACTCTGAATCATCCCACAGTTGGAGATATGGAAAAAGCAGAACAGTAACAAGATAGGAAGTGGAAGGAGAAACGGGAGGGAAAGGAGAAGAGAACAGACCCAGAGAAGAAAATCTGTAGACCCTGGTTGCCAGAGCAGTTTGTGAAAGCCATCAAGTTTTCAAGGCTAATGGTCTCAGACTCCAGGCTAACACTGGCCACTGCCAGAGGCCTGCATGGGTACTGTGCCACTGGAGGGCCCACTTGAGATGCTTCCCTTTGCCTACTGCCAGGGCTCTCTGCTGGCAAACACTGAGGTACATGGAAGCTATTGCTATCCAGGTGAAGCAAAAGAGGCACCACCCAGCTAATTAGGGGCACTCATAACTCTCACAAAAGAACTGAAGGATTTAGTTCCAGAAACAATGTAGTTGCATTGAGTCTGCTAAGTCAGTATCCATGGGTCCCTAGAGCAGCTATGCATGGGTTCCAGGGAGCCCAGCAACTCTTTGAAATACAGATTTTCAATGTAAAATTATATGACAAATATTTATAATTCTTGAGAACTTCAACTATGATAAGCATATTGAAGCACTCTGCTTATGAGTTGGCAACAGGCTTTATCTAAACATATTTCAAATATTTGAGACAAGCAACCATTTGCAATCCTGTATCAGTTTTTGTGACACTGTATGCTATGCTTAGAGTCTACTTACTGACATTTTGGGTCATTTCCCGAAATTTGTGAGGTGAATGTCACTCCCATATCTCAAAGACAACTTTTCATCCAGGTAAATGACAGAGGCTAATAGGACTTCTAATTTTGGAGAGAATTTAACGATACAAGTATTCCCAGAAGAAATACAGTTGTCCAGGAGTTAGGAACTAAATGTCCCTGGGCCAACAAAACACCTGTGCATGGCCTTTAGGGAGTCTCAAAAGTCTCTAACATATTAGGTATATGTGCAACTGTTTTTCTTCCCCCACTGAATAGAACACCAATCATTTTGTCAGATTCCAAAGAAGTCTGAGTATTTGTGATAACTAAAAAGTTATTGGCATACAAAGGATTAGGTTTATTTGTGTAATTTTTCAAGCAAATTTTTTTTGTTTCCCTTCCTCACTCTTCTCTCCTAGCCCCTCTCCCCTGTGTGCCCTCCCCCACCATACCCTCCATTCCACTTTTTGTCATGTATGTCCTGTCGCCCTCCCCCCTTTCTCAACACCTTTTCTTCCCTCTCATGGTTCTTCTCTGGTCTCATAGCCTATACTCAATCTCACATCCCTTTATTTACATATCCACAAATACTAAAGGTTAGGATCTTCATGGGAAAGAAAATGTACAATTTTTAACTTTCTGGGCCTGCATAACCTAACTCAATATATTTCCCAGTTCATATATTTTCCTGGAAATTTCACAATTCCAGTTTTCTTTACAGATGAATAAAATCTCAACATGTATATGTTCCACATTTTCATTATCCAGCCATCCACTGATGGATATCTAGGTCAATTCTATTTCCTTGCTATTGTGAATAGAGAAGCAATAATGGATGCATAACTATCTCTGGGATAGGATATCAAGTCCTTTGAGCATATGCCCAGAAGTGATGTATCTGAGTCATAATATGGTATTTTGATTTTTAGGGTTTTTTTTGTGAGGTAATTTTTTATTGGGTAAAAGAAAGTAAAAGAAGAAAGCTGGTGCCCAGGTCTGTATCCCAGAATTCAGGATCTCAAGATGCAGCCCTGATTTGTGCGGACAGTCAGCTTTTATTGGAAATAACCACATGATGTTTATAGTAAAAACAGGATCTGGAGTTAAACCACACAATTACATATTGTTAAACAAGGGGGGGGGGGGCGTATTACAAGAAGCCACAGGGTTACATAGGTCACACAGGCGGAACTGAGGCAAGAAACATTCTATGCTGTGTAATCACAAAGATATTCAGAAACAAAGAGATACAGGGAGGTCATGGTACATTGCATAGGGATCATCCCATTCCTTAGGTAACAGTAAACACCTGCATTGCACCAAGGGATCATCCCGTTCCTTTCACATTCCATTTTCCATTCCCCCTCTGACTATTTCCTGAGTTATTTGGTTTCTGTTCAGAAAGGATGTGTAGTCCCTTATCATTTTTTCTATCAGTTTCAGTATTGATGATTGGCTTTTGTCATCAAGTTGGCGGGCTCTAGAATCACTATGGACACACTTTTAGGAGCATGTGAGGGCATTCCTGAAAAGATTAACGGAGGTAGAGAAGACCTGTCCTCAAAGCAGGTCACACCCTCCAGTGGGTAGCCTAGATATGAAGAGAACTGGGGGAAAAGCAGTGTCACCTGCCTGCCTTTGCTTGTTCCAAGTGTACCTATTGCTGCCATGTCCTGTCCTCTGCTGGCATCAGACTCCAGCTTCTTAGGCCTTCCAATGTGGACTAACCTGCCAGGGAGGTTCCAATCTCTCAGCACCAAATTAGGAGTGGTGAAGCATCCAGTTTCCTGAACTGAGAAGTTACTGAGATCTCTGCCCTTCCAGCCTACAGACAGCCATTGTTGGACTATCTGGCCTCTATTGTATAAGCTAATGTAATGAAATTCCTTTAAAAATATTTCTTGGTGAGGGGTGGGGTGGGGTGGGGGTGGAGACATGACTTAGTGGATAAAGTGCTTGTCATATAAGCCCAAGGAATGGCATTTGGACTTTGGATCCCTGGCACTCTTGTAAATGCAATGTGGGTGTGGCAGTCAGCCTATAATCCCAGTGCTTTCTAGGCAATGGCAGGGGTTTCCCAGCCAGGCAAACAGAATCAAAGAACTCTGGGTTCAAATGAAAGACCCTTAGCAAATAAATAATATGGGAACCATTGAGGAAGACACTCAACATCAACCTCTGTCCTCCACGTGTATATACACACACATGTGCTTACACACACACCCACAACATATGTGCACATGCACGCACGAACACACACACACAGCCACACACGTATTTCCTGATCCTGTTCCTCTAGAGAATACTGAATCATAACATTTAATGGAGGCAATGAAGGAGGGTTTCATGGGGACTTTAATGTGCAAACCTGTCTTAACTCACTGATGTCATCGGCACCTTAGTAGCTGGTAGTGGCTCAGAGGAATCTGAGGGACACTTCCCTTTACCTTAGGAAACTGAATGTTTACAAGTGGATAGGTTTGGGAGTGCAATAGTATGTACAATTCCAGACCTTAACATTTTCCATTTTGTGCAAACTGAACAGCTTTTTAAATCGATTCAGAATTGTCCAGAACTGCATCCAAACAAGATACCCAGCTGAAAAACAAAAATGAACAAACAAAAAAAAAACCCAAAAACTCCTCCAAATCATGCAACTAGCTCTGCATGCACTTCCTGATAGACTTCTGTAAGGCGACTGCTGACATCGTCCCTGGGCCCAAGAGTTCATCAAAATATCAAGATGATTTGGGAAATGAAAAGAATCCAGTCTCCAGTCAGAGAGAAGCAATGAAGATTACTTCTAGGTGTTATTTTGTTTTGCGTTTGACAAGAAATACAGGCTCAGTGGAACCCTCTGGCTGTCTCTTGCTGCTCTGGAGTTTTCCAGCTTGAAGCAGTAAATATGAGTCAAAGCACCATCTTGCCTAGAGAAGGAAAGCAACCGGATATTTACAGGCTTTGGAACTTTGGTACTTTTAAGGCTGAAGTGCTCTGCTGTTGTCTGAGCTGTTTTTCTCCTTCTCCACTTCTTCCACTTTCCTCCCCCTCCTTCAGCTTCTCATTTTTTATGTTTCCACAAAATAACAAAAGCTCCTGAGGAGGGCCCTGAATTTACCTCATAAAGTTCCATGACTCGAAGACATTACCTAGCTCAAATTCGTACTACTGTATGAATTCATTCTAAAGCACCTTAAGACGTTATTATTTTGTAACACCAAATGAACCAGTAGGTTATTTATACTTGGCAGGGATTGGGATTCAAAAGTGATTCCTGGGCTGGAGTTAAGGCACTTGCTTGCAAAGACAAAGAACCTGGGTTCAATTCCTCAGTACCCATGTAAAGCCAGATGCACAAAGTGACGCATGCATCTGGAATTCATATGCAACAGCTGGAGGCCCTGGCTTGCCATTTTCATTCTCTCTCTCTCTCTCTCTCTCCCCCACCACTCCTCTCTCTCTATGCTTACAAATAAATAAAAAATAAAATCACTTTTAAAAAAAGTGATTCCCGGGAGTCGTCTCTGCAGTGGAATGGGGGAGGTCTGGGGTGCCACAGGCTGGGTGAGAATATAAGTTGTAACCTCGAGTTGGCGTGCCTTTCAGATGACCTTGGAGCAGTCAGTGATCTTTCCCCATCTTCCTCACTAGTCTCCAGCGAGGTTTGAGCAGCTTTGTTCTGATGCCTTCAGGAGCGCCCTGCAGCAGAGTGGGAGGGGGGGGCTGTCAGCATGGGGACCTCAGCTCTGGTGGAACACAGGCTCTCCCTGCATGATGAAGCTTCCTTCACAGCAGGCCCCAGGTGAGGGTTGCTTTCTTACAAAGTGATGCCTCCTCCCTCCCAGATGATCCTTATAATCACCTAAGTGCTTCCCTTTTCCTTCCCCAACCCTTCGCAATTCAACTGCTGTCTTGAGTTCCAACCTCCAGACACACCGGCTCTCCAGAGCACTGGCTCAGACTCAGGACTCGGGCAGTTCCAGTGTAGCCCCTTGGGTATCCTGGCTGGGCGGCAAGGGGACTCATTGGTCTCATTTTCTCCTATAGCTTCTCTCTCTCTGTGTGTGTTATGGTTTACCTGTCCATATGCACACACATGTGCAGAAGCACAAGCCCCATACAAGTACACTTGGAGACTAGAGAATACCCAGTGTCCTCCTCTGCATCACGCATCAACGTGTTTCCTTCAGAAGCTTCTCTTTGGGGTCACACTGGCTGACAGGCAAGCCCCAGAGATTCTCTAGTCTCTGCACCCCAGAGGAATGGGGTTCCAGGCTTGCATGGCCACATGCAGCTGTGTGTGGGGGTGCAGGGGAATTAACCCTGGTGTGAATCAAACCCTCTCAGGCTCTTAGCACCTGTAGCTTGCCGCGTTCTTACATGCGGAGCCTTCTCCCCTGCCTCCTCCCATAGCTTTCACAAATAATATGGTCACTGCAAGAACATTTTTTTCCCTTCAAAATCTCCCAAGTCTAATTTACACTGGAAACGTTCACTAGTGCTATTTACTCCTATTTTATGCCCATGATTAAAAAAACAATTTGTGTGTGTGTGTGTGTGTGTGTGTGTGCGCGCGCGCGCGCGTACACCCACGCGCATGTGCACACAAGCACACATACATGCTTGAGTTTTGAGATAGGGTCACACTGTGTAGCTCAGATGGGCCTTGAATGTCGCTGTCAAAGATCTGCACCACCACACTGTAGAAAGAAATAGCTCCTAAAGTCACATTTTAATTTTTTTTTTTAATTTTTAGCCAGGCATGGTGGCACACACCTTTAATCCCAGCACTCGGGAGGCAGAGGTAAGAGGATCGCCGTGAGTTCGAGGCCAACCTGAGACTACATACTGAATTCCAGGTCAGCCTGAGCTAGAGTGAGACCCTACCTTGAAAAATTAAAAAAAAAATTAAATATTTATTTATTTATTTATTTGACAGAGAAAGAGGGAGAGGGAGAGAGAGAGAGAGAGATAAAGAGAGAGAGAGATAAAGAGAGAGAGAGAATGGGTGTGCTAGGGCTTCCAACCACTGCAAACGAACTCCAGACGCTTGCACCCCCTTGTGTATCTGGCTAACGTGGGTCCTAGGGAATTGAACCTGGGTCCTTTGGCTTTGCAGACATCCCTCCAGCCCCTAAGTCACATTTTGTGTGAATTACAAAACAGCCTTGTAGGCAAAAGCAAAAAGCACAAGTTTACCTTTTGGTCAAGCTTCCCTCCATCTCCCAACTCTGTCATCAGAAATCAACTGACAATGCCTCTGCTATTCTGTTCAGTGGCATCCGGTCCCCACATCTCTTTCTAACCGTCAAAGTCTACCCTTTCAGCTTGGAAAGGTTGTTTGGTGTATCCTGTCAAACTAGAAGTTCTGAGATGCAGATTCCTCAGACGGGATGGACAAGCAATGCTATGGATCCTTGATGGGGTGAGCTTTTGTGTTCCTACTAGGGAAGGGGTGGGGCAGGACTCTACCCGTCCCTCCCTTTGAAGTCTTGTTTTTCAATTTCCATCAGGTCTTTTAAAGTGGATTTATGCTCTGGGGATTCAGAGTCAGGACCAAGTCTTGTATTAAGTTCAAAGGCTCAAAGAGAAGCTGTCACGGTGTTTACTGAGATCCAGCCATTTTCCAGAATGTCCTCATGGTCCGTGTTCCCTAAAGGCAGAACTTGGTCTGCGCTGCTGAATGTACACTGTGCGTGGCAATCTATTTATATGAGCGGATGAAGCGTGAGCGCTTTCAGGACTCTTTAACGTGATCAAGCAGGATCGCGGGCCTCTCTGGTCAGCCAGTCTAGTCGAAAAAACAGTGAGCTACAAGTACAGCGAAAGACCCTGTCCTATCTCAAGGAACTGAGGCAGAAGAAAAGGACACCCCAACTGCCCCTCTGGTTTCTTTACATGTAAACCTGGGGTGCATGCAACTGTACACACATGTGCATGTATCGCACTCATTCAAACACACATACAACACGCATTCATACCTACACCAAAATGTAACAAATTTCAGGAGGCTTTTGTCATGACATGATTTAGGAAATTAGAAGAGAAAATGGACTGACAGGAAGTAACAGGTCCAGGAAGCACACTAAGAAGGCTGATCAAGGGTCTATCTATGTAGGCAGTGGGAAAAAAAAATATATAGCATTGAGGGTGTATTCCACAGAGGACTGTCTTTATAACTCTTTATAACTATGTATAAAGCCCACAAAACCCTCATGTAAATTGGTTTCCTTTTTATGTGTGTGTGTCGGGGGGCGGGGGGCCGGCGGGAGGCTGATGTTTAAAATGGACTTTTAAAGAAACAATAATGTAGGTGATTTCACATTTTTCCAATTTTCCCAACATGCTATACGAGATGACTGTGTATGATTACAGCATTGTGAATGAGTCATTGTGTTTGACTGAAAGCACTTCTGATATTAAAATTCCTGTTTCCTAAGAAATCTTATTCAAAGCAATGCTAACATATTGTGTGAACCACGGAGCACATTATGCACGTGTTAAAATATAATCATGGTAAGACCCTTGCCCTTCGTAGATTACAGTGCCCGGTGACAATGCCTGTGACGATGAGATAATCAGCCACAAGCGCTCAGCCAGGAAGGAGGATGAATCACTGAGCAGATTGTATCGTCCCCAGTAATAAGCACTGGGAATAGGCAATATGGTTTTCATCATGACTCCCGTCGCACGGACGGTGGATTTACTTTTCAGAGTTGGAACTGATGACTCCATAAAACCCAGAGTGTTGACAGGAGTAATAAAATGGTCATAAATTAATGTCTTGCCGAAACTTTGGAAAGTAGCCTTTACTAATTGCTCTAATGCGTGGCCTCGTCTTTACAGTTAGTGGGTAACTGCTGAAATGATAAGAAGATTGCAGTCCAACCTCGGTCTGCATCCATGTTTTCAACCAAGAGCATATTGAAAATACTCAGAGAAAAAAGAAAAAAGCACTGTGGCCTAAATTGAACATACACAGACATTTTTTTGTTGCCGTTCCCTAAACAATACAGTACAGCTATGTTATATCATTTATATTGTAGCAGGTATCATGAGAAAGTTGGGGATGACTTCAGTTTACAGGAGGATGGGTGTAGGTTATGGGAAAATCTGAAATCATTTTACAGAAGAGACTGAAGCACATTAATGCTATACAAGCTGGAGGGGGGGGGGTGATGGAGGAGTGGTCCTTGGGTGCCCCAAGGGTATTGCTGTAATCTGGCATCTTAACAGTTCTTATGTGCCACACAGGGCTGCTTCAGGTCAGTTGGGGGTAGCAGGTAGATAAGGGAGCTGGATGCCTTCATCCAGATTTCCTGACCAAATCCTCACTGTGAGTTATACTTTAAAATGTCCCCATTCAAGAACCTTCCTTGGGCTCTGTGGTAGTTTGAATGGATGTCCCGCCGTAGATTCAGGAGTGTTATTACAGCTTGTGGCTTGCTGTCACTGGGGATGAAGGATCCCAGGGTCCAGCCCTAAGGTGTGTCGAGGTGTGCAAAGTGCCTGAGTTCTGCCCGGGGTTCCGGAAGTGAGCATGCGCATGCTCGCGCTCTGGTGGTGGGTTCTTTGTTACCTCTCGGGGTCGATTTGTGAAAGGGGCCGGCTCCTTCTGCCATTACGGAATTTCCCCTGGATCTGTGAGCTTTAACCAAATCCCTTTCTCTGCGAACTTGTGCCTGGTTTGGAAGGTCATCCCACCCACAAGGAGCTGTCAGGACAGATAGAATTCTAGATCCCACACGTAGCTACGAATATGCATAGTGTTCCTTGGCACTTTATCCTGACTCTTTTTTGACACATGTTCCTTGATATCAACGCACCTTCCCTAAGAGATCAAGAGTTTCTTGAGATGAGTGGTTGTGCTTCCTGTTACTTTTTCTGTCTTCCAGTGCACATGGCATTTGTATGCATGGTAGAAACCCCGATCCCCCCGCTTCATGTTGAATGGGATGTAAATGATATAATTAAGATATCTTCAAACTTACAACACTTTCAAGAATTTTTATACTTAAGGCCTAGACTTATAGATGATGGAAACAAAACCAATAAAAGTTCTTACCCAAAGGCCTATGGTTAGCGTATAATTTGAAAATAATCCAGGGTGCTGGGGAGACAGCTCAGTCAGTAAAGTGCTTGCTTTGCAAGCATGAGGACCTGAGTTTGGTCCCTAGAACTCATCTGAAGCTGCTGAGTATGGTAGAGAAAGGGAAACAGGTAAATTCTTGGGGCTTGCTGGTCACCTCATCTAGCCTAATGGGTGAGCTCCAGTGCACTGAGAGACCCAGGATCAAAAATAAATGAATAGGGCTGGAGGGATGGCTTAGCGGTTAAGGTGTTTGCCTGCAAAGCCCAAATACTCATGTTTGAATCTTCAGGTCCCACATAAGCCAGACTCACAGTGATGCAAACACACAACGTCCCACATGCGCACAAGGGTGCACACGTGCCTGGAGTTCTTTCACAGTAGCTGAAGGCCCCAGGGCACCCATTTTCTCCTTTGCCTCTTTCTCTCTCCCTCTCAAAATAAATTCAAAGAAAATTAAAATAAGTAAATAAAACATAGCTAGCATTCCTGAGGAAAAATATCTGAGGTTTTCTTCTGGCGTCTACATACATGCATGCACACACACACATGCACCCCTAAAAATAAATAAAATGAAAGGAAGTACCTTCATTTGTAAGGAAGTAGATGTTTCTTTGATTCCATTTTCATTTTATTTGTTGTCTTAGTAAAATTCCCTTTCCTCCACCCTTGCAGGATTGCACCTTCTCTTTCCTGGCTGGGATCAGTGAGCCCTGACTCTGTGATTACGTTGTGTGAACATTCTTTGACATGCTTATGAGCTTTCTTTTAGTCTGAAGGGTTTCCTCAACCAGTGATCCTCTGTGCTGGCTCCAGTCAGAGACAGTCCATCTCTGCTGGCAGAGCTTTGTTTCTGCCTCTGCTTCGTTGCTTGCCACGGTTAGACCTGCACTGTTCTTGAGTGAACGGATGTTTCTCTCTTGCCTACTCCCCTAGGGCTGTGTGAAGGTAGGGAATCCCAAAATGATCATTTTGGCTTCTCCAAAGCACCTTGCTCCAATTCTCTGAATGCAATAAAGGTTGGATAAATTATTTCAGTCCACTTAATGTAACAAAATGACAGCTAAAGGAATCTGTTTTAAAGTTAGGCATCTCTGCATGAAAATGTTACTCAGAATCTATTGCCCATTGTTTTAAAAGGAGGCCAAATTATAATACATATCAATCCCAAATAACCAATGCATTTCTTAAAATAAAACTTGAACTCAGTGAAATATCTAGGTTGAGGTAGCCCTTGTGAAGAAGGAAAACATGTGACATTATTTCCTGATCACCACACAACTAAGGCTGTAGGTAACGACTGTGCAGTAACCAGGACAGTGTTTACAGCATGTCATAAATACTATGTTTATGACAGAGCTTCAAGCTGAACACACCTATAAAGAAAGTTGTTATGTGGGGGAAAAACAAATAAAATGTTATGATAAAAAGTTAACACCAAAAAAAGTTAACACCTTAAAAAATTAATTGTAAAGAAGATTCACGCTTTCTAATAAACTTTTTCTCACATGTGGCGTTTATAAAGTTGTGAGATCAGGCTCTTAGTAATAGTGTCAAGGCTTCCTGATCAAGGTTTACCAAAAGTTGCCTTCACATCTTTATTTTCATATTGTGACGCAACAGACTTATTTTGGGGCTAGGAAGATGGCTCAGTGGTTAAAGACACTTGCTTGCAAAGCCTGCAGGCCTGGGTTCAATTCTCAAAGCACCCATACAAGCCAGATGCACAAAGTGATGCAAAAACCTGGTGTTTGCTTGCAATGGCAAGAGGATCTGCTGTGCCCCCTCCACACACGTGCAAATAAATAAATAAATAAATAAATAAATACAATTTAAAAAGATTATTTCTTTGCTTGAGGGGATTATAGATTGTCAAAAAGCTAAAAAACTTTTAATGGCAGAGATCTTTTTTCCTCCTTTTTTGTCTTTAAGACTTTTGATGGATATAATGACATCAAAATACTTTTACAGAACATGTACTTTTAGAGTATTTGAGATAATCACCCTTCAGACATTGGGGTCGTGTAAAGTGAACAATTTTAAAGGCAGGTTGCTATTATTGGCATGATGTTCAATAGACCACTTATGGTGGATTACATACCTTCTAAATACACTGATGCCCTTTCAAACATTAGCCAAGTCATCTAGAACAACTGTTGAGTGGTCACAGTAGGAAAATGAGGATTCCTGATGTTATGCTATAAATATCTTAGGCACTATTTTGTTCTGATATATGTGTGTCCTATGCGCATGTATGGTATGTGTGCATATGAACACAAGGTGAGCTAAAAACCTTTGAAGTCATATCAGTAAAATGAGCACAAAATGACCCCAACATAGGGCAACAAAGCCGTCGCGGTTGTCCTGATGTAAGAATGCCATGTAAGAACATTCATCTTAAAAGCATCTTGGGAAATCCAGCTGGAGCAACTCTACAATTGAAACTAAGGTGGGGACATGGCTTACTAGGTAACACACTTCTGTGTAAACATAAGACTTCATTTGGATCTTAAGCACTGTGGTGGTTTGATTCAGGTGACCCCCATAAACTTAGGTATTCTGAATGCTAGTCTCCCCATTTGAAGGCAATTGGAAATTAAAGCCTCCTGGAGGCAATGTATTGTTGGGGGTGGGCTTATGGGTATCATAGCCAGTTTCCCCATGCCAGTGTTTGTCACATTCTCCTGCTGTTGTTGTCCACCTTATGTTGGCCAGGGGGTGATGTCGACTCTCTGCTTATGTCATCATTTTCCTCTGCCATCATGGACCTTCCCGCTTGGGCCTGTAAGCCAAAATAAACGTCCCCACCCCACAAGCTGCTCTTGGTTGGGTGATTTCTACCAGCAACGTGAACCTAACTGCAACAGTAATTTCGGTACTGAGAAGTGGTGTCAATTGCTGCTAGACACCTGACTGTGTGGCTTTGGCCTTTTGGAGCTGCTTTTCAAGAGGAATATGGATGAATTTGAAACTGCAGCCTAAGAGACACTTTGCAGTGCTTTAACTACAGATTGATGGACTAGTCTAGGCAGAGTTGAAAGACCTGAATGCAGTAAGAACTATGGACTGTGAGATTTGACTCATGAGGGTTAGAAAGAGCTTTGCCTGGACTGGGCTACAAGCAGTTTGTGTGAGAGGCTTGCTGTGATGCCTATGTCCTGAGAAGTTGTGCAGGGTTGCTTTGCCTAGAAATGGACTGGTGTGTACAGAGAGAAATGGCACAGAATGAAATCTTTGGACTAAAGATTCTGCCCATTCAGCTGTAAGTATGAGAGATTACAACCTTTGAGATTGGGCCAGCTGACCTGCACTGGGGAAACAGGAAGAATGTAGACTCTTTTGAAGGGGCCTGAGTGCTCAAGAAGTGTCCTTTATTCCCCCTGGATTAACAAATCGGCACCCTATCTGGTATTGTGGAGTATAAGAAATGCTGGAAAGAGAGGGTCATTGAATTTGACACATAGTCTTGTGTTTTGGAAATGGCCATGGGCAGTGTGAAGCAGGTTTGCTGGATGCCTGCATGGAGACCTGATGGAGCCATGAGGATGAATGGTGGGTTGCAGTGGAGGTGACAGGGCCACAAGGTGGCTGCTAAGGAGAGCTGGCAGCCCTGGATGAAGTTTTCCAGGACTGTGAGTAGCCTAGCTGGAGGGGAGGAATTGGAACTCCAGAGACTTGTTGCTGGTTAGAATTATCAGACTTAGAGACTTGTCACTCACTAGAGGTGTTGGTCTTGGAGGTACAGAGTTTGATGTTTGCCCTGGTTGTTTTAAACATTGTATTGGTTGAATATTTCTTTGCTCTCCCCACGGCCATCTTTTGCAGTGTGAATGTTTATTTTGTGCCATTATGATTTTTTTTTTTGAAATTGTTTTGGTGTTATGGCTCAGTTAAAAGACCTTGGATTATGGGGATGTTTGAACATCATTAGGATTGAGAAAAAATGTGGCGACTTTGAAAGTTGGACTGAATGCATTGCATTTTACATCATGGATGGTTAACAGTTTATGGGGGCTGGGGCAGAATGTGGTGGTTTGAGTCAGGTGTCCCCCATAAAATTACGTATTCTGCATGCTAGTCTTCCCAAGAAATTAAAGCTTCTGGAGGCAACTTATTGTTGGGGGTAGACTTATGGGTGTTATAGCCAGTTTCCCCATGCCAGCGTTTGACACACTCTCCTGTTGCTATTGTCCATCTGATGTTGGCCAGGAGGTGATGTCCACACTCTGCTCATTCCATCATTTCCCCCTGCTATCATAGAGCTTCCCATCAAGCCTTTAATCCAAAATAAACCTCTTTTTTTTCCCCTATAGGCTGCTCTTGGTTGGGTGATTCCTACCAGCAATGCGAACCTGACTACAAAAAACACCAACTGAAAATGCTAAGCATGGCAATTGTTACAATTCTCACTGTTGGCACTAAACATCTAACCAAAAGCAGCTGATTGGAGGAAAGTTGTTTATTTTGGCTTACAGTCTTGAGAGGAAGCTTCAGCATGACAGGGGAAAGGATGGTGTGCACAGAGAAGCTAGACATCACCTCTGCCACAACACACAGTAATATCAGCAGGAGAGTGAGCCCCATACTGGCAAGGGGGAGCTGGCCAACCTCCAACTACACATCTCTTCAAGGAAGCCTCCATTTCTCAAATTACCATTTGCTAGGGATCAAGTATTCAAAACACATGTGTCTATGGGGGGGGCATCTAATTCAAACCACCATCGTGATGTATGTCTGTAATCCCTGCACTGGGGGCAGGGGTAGTGGAAGGAAGATCCCTGTAGCTCACTGGATAGCCAGACTAACCAAATTGGTAAGTTCTAGGTTCAATGAGAGACCTTATCTCAAAGAATAAAGTGGAGAACAATTGAGGAACACACATGAAATTGATCTCTGGCCTCCAAATGCATACACAAGTGTGCCACATATATACACACATGCATGCGTGCTCACCACACACACATACTCACACAAGACAAAATGAAATTGTGCAGATCAAGTTAATTGGCAAAAGGCTAATCTGGAGACATGGAAGACTATGTGCCTTGGTTGGAGCTTCTTGAAGACACGAAACTCACAGCTTCTCCAAAGACTTTAGGATAAACATAAACAAACAACTCATGATCTTATTTGATGCATACTCATGATCTATCTGCCTTGTGCTCAGATGCCCCATAGCTTTGCCTGCCTGAAACTGAATAAAAGCTGTGAGTATAGTCAGTTTGGTGAGCACTAGAGTGCATCCCACGACCCTCCTTTCAATCCTATTTTCCCTGGTTCATCTTAATTTTGCATTTACCCTAACACTGCTGGACACTGTACACATGAAGTGCATGAGAGTTCAGAATAATGCCTAAATCAAGTGGTATGGACAAAATAATTACTTCTTCTCTATAGTAGCAACAGTGTGATGATTAATCTCTGGTTATCAATGTGACAGGATTTAAAATTACTATGGAAACAAATGTCTGGTCATATCTGTGAGGGAATTTCTATATTAGGTTTGTTGAGGTGGGAGGATCCATCTTAACTGTGGACAGTGCCTTCCCACGAGTTCCTGGACTGTATAAAAGGAGAAAGCTAGCTGAACATTCATCACACTATGCTGCTTCCTCCCTGCTAACGTGACAAGGTGACACTGGGTTCCCGCTCCTGCCGTGTTTCCCCCACCATGACAGATCCTACCCTCTGGAGCTGCAAGGTGAATTAAACCCTTTTCTTTCCATAAGCTGCAAGGGTTGCGTATTTTGTTCCAGCTACAGGAAGGTAACTGATACAGTAATCAACTGCAATAAAGAAGAAATTCCATTTGAAAAAGCACACCAAGCTGGGCATGGTGGTTCACACGTTTAATCCCAGCACTCAGGAGGCAGAGGAGTGAGGATCTCTTTGAGTCTGAGGCCATCCTGAGACTACATAGTGAATTCTGGGTCAGTCCGGCTAGAGCAAGACTCCACCTCAAAACAAACAAATGAACAAACAAACAAACAAAAAAAGCCCACCAAATGATAACTAACCAAGATATGTCTTGGTTATGTCAAGATATTCAAGATGTGTCTTGAATTAAGAAAAATTACTAACTCTTAAGAAAGACATAAAGAAAGGCTGGCTTATCTTTTAGCTAGATAAAAGGTTCACTACTTAGAGATACAAGTTCTTCTTAAGTTAGCCTTATAACATTAAAACAATGAAAATTTATGGTTTTATTGGTGGGGATATTTCATGAACAATCTTAAAATCTTCAGAAAGAATTTATAGGTTAAAACGACTCTTTCATAAATTTTTATTTTTGTCTAACTATCAGAGAGCATTGACAGGTCCCAAATTAATAGGCCTTTTACATAGGGCAGTAGGTGAAAGCTTCTGCATTATGAGGTAGAAATGGGTCAGAGGATCTTTCAACTTACTTCCTTGTAGTAGACAGATTCGTGTTGCTGAGATGAACTACCAGACCAGGCACAGTTACGGGAAAAGGGATTTATTGAAGATAGAGAAGTTCCACCATGGCAGAAGAAGATGGCCTGCTTTCACATGTCCAAGCAGAGAGAGAAAAGCCACAATCCCAAACCCCAAAGCCACATCACTAGCACAGGCAAGCACACTTCAGGAACTCAAGGAAGTACTTAGGCGCACTGCGTATCTTTAGACTGGAATTCCAAATCCACCACCACACCTTAGAGCTGGATTCTAAGATTAGCAGGGGCGAAACCACCTCCAGCCAGGTGGCTGCAGATCTAAGTTACAAACTATAATAAAATCTTGAATATATTGGGGCTCATCCATTTAAACTAGCACATTTCTTTTCTCCTCAACATGGTAAGTAAAAGCAGAATATTAGTTAACTTGATTTCTCAGTCCTCACTTAATAGTAACTTTCTCTTGCCCCTGTGTTAAATGTTCCAGGGGAACTGGGGATTTATTTTTTTCCACCTTATGTGGAACTGTGGTTGCGCCCTTTCCCTTTAAGGATGAAAAAGACATACAATGATGTCCCCCAAAGACATCTCTTTCTATTTTGAGGCATTGAAATTAAGCTTCCTCCAGCCTCCAACAGAGATATGAAATTGTAACGGGTTTTTAGGGGACCAGGAAAGTCCTTGAACCCCAAACCCTGGGTTCATTTCTAATTTTAATCAAAGAATTGAGTAAAAAAGAAGACTGAAAAGGATAATTATCCAATTATATTTATTGAGGAAAGCACAGAGCCGAGGAAAGGCACCCATGTGGCTAGAGATCCCAGACCTTTGACTCTGAGCTGTTCTCTGTTGGCTATATAATAAAACCAACATAAAGTCACAACCCAAAAAATGAGAAAGAAATGTAAATATTCTGAGAGAGAAAAATTAGGCAAATGACAAATTCTAAAATCTAATATCACAAATTTATAAAACATAATATATGAGCTGAGTGCCTAAAAGAATATTTTCAACCATATTTTTATCTGTCTACCCCTTGATCATGTCTTCATACCACAATAACAATAACATCATATGAACATTTTCTAACATGTAAATAGAGAATTTTTCCTCTAACATGCTTCAGTAAATTAAAAAAACAAAAAATAGTGTGAGGCTGGGGAGATGGCTCAGCAGTCAAAGGCACTTGCCTGCAGAATCTGCAGGTCTGGGTTCAATTCCCCAGCATCTATGTGAATCTAAATGTGAAGGGACAAAATATGATCCCAGTGGTCCTATGTCAGTGGGATGCAGACCCAGGAGAATCCAAAACTTGCAAGTCAGACACATTTTCAAGAACAAGAGACCCTGTTTCAAAGAAGGTGGAGCACAGACACCTTGAGATTGTCCTCTGAACCCCTCACCAACACCGGCCCCTGCATACACCATGGCATGTTCCTCTCCCAATAAGTGAATGAATGAAGATTAAAAATTAAAAAACAAAAAACAATGAAACCTTGGAAGCACATACAAATACAGATGAACCCAACTTATAGTATGTTTTTTTTAAAATAGAATTGCTCTTAGAAACACAGGAATCATGCTGCAAACCCAACACCTTGCACACACTAGGCATGCACACTTCCACTGAGTCATACCACCAGTTCTTGATATTTTAAAACAAGGTCTTATACTATGTAGCCTAGACTGAGTTGGAACTCTCAATCCTTCTGCCTCAGCCTTGAGTTCCATATTCATGCCTAGCTTAGTTTTCACAACTTCTATCATATTTTTTAGATATTTTGTTACATTTGTAATTATATACACTGCATTAAGTAAGGATTGTCCTGAGAAAGAGAACTCTCACTGTGACCAGACAAGATAAATTTTTGGAACTTTGCCCCTTGGACAACTGAAAAATTTTTTTGCAGACTACTCTAGGGTTTCTTTCCTTCTTCCTTCCTTTTCTCTCCCTCCCTCCCTTCCTCCCTCCCTCCTTCCTTCCTTCCTTCCTTACTGCAAATGCCATATCACTGATACTTTGATCAGATTTGACAAACATGTATTCTTGTAACCAAAATTCACGATAAGACATGAAACATTTCCATCACCCAATAAATTTCCTTTCTTACACTTTTGATTCTATAACCCTCCCTAGAAAAAACATCTGCTCAAATTCCTATCACTACAGGTGATCTTTTATATTCTATAACAGAAAAGATGCCTTATGGTATGTAACTTTTGTGTCAGTCTTCTGTTTTGGACTACCATCATGTTTTTGGGGAGTTTTATTTTGTATGTGTGTGTATCAGTAGTGTACTTTTTTCTTATTTCTGCATCATTTTCCATTGTATGAACATGTCATAATTTATTTAAAAATCTTTAATTGATGGATATTTTGGGATATTCCATCTGGGAACTTCATTAAATGAAGCCCCTATGGATATTTTTAACAAGATTATTTCTTGATAGAGAGGTTCATTTTTCTTAATTTGTTAGGAATGATATTGGTAGGCCATAAGGTAACTATATTTTTGTTTCATTATTTTTAAAGCCAGCATAGAAAACAATAGCTGTCATTACAGCATTTTCATGCACATATGCCATTTTACTTTGTGTGTTTTTGACTTTACTGCAATCTGCCAAATAGTTTTCTAAAATGGTGTGCTATTTCTCAGTAACCAGAAATGCACCTGATTCAGCTGTTCACCATCTTTGTCAACACAGAGCAGTATGGTCTGGACAGTATTTTAAATTTTTAGTTATTCTAGTGGTTATGATGGCTTTGTGCATCTCAAACCTTGTTTCTTCCATGCTGGCCGAAGACACACAGTGCCAGGTTCCTGTCATTTCTGTCTTCTGTAATGAGTTATGGTGACCCCGAACTTAGGTCATGAGGTCAGATATTGCCAGTTAGCTGGAAGTATCTTAACTTCACCTGTGGAAAACTGCAAACTTACAACATATATTCAACTAATCACAAAATGCACATCTCAACTTCCTGTTAATAAAGCACTCAACATAAGGAAATAGGGCAAAAGGGGAGTGGAAATGCAAAAGGATTGTTCTCTGACACAAGTACATTTTGAATATATTACATTTTACTCTTTAAAGAAATAGGTAATCTGGGCTGGGAGATGGCTCCATGGGTAAAATGTTTGCTGCATAAACATGAGGACCTGAGTTTAGGTCCCCAGCAGCCATATAAAACACTGGGCCTGGTGAGCACATGTCTGTAATCCCAATGTTGAGGGTATAGAGAAGGGGGAATTCAAGAGTTTGCTGGCTAGCTAGTCCAGGTTAATCAGTGAGCTCTGGGTTGAGTGCCAGGCCCTCTCTCAAAGATTAAGATGAAGAGCAGTTGAGAAAAAGAACACAACTGGGGTATACCTCAGCGGTTAAAGGTGCATGTTTGCAAAAGCCTGACGACCTGGCTTCAACTCCCCAGTACCCACATAAAGTCAGATGCCCAAAGTGGTACATGCATCTGGAGTTTTTTGCATGGCAGGAGGCCCTGGCGTGCCCATATTCTCTCTCTGCCTCTTTCTTGGTCTGTATCTCACAAATAAATATATAACAATATTTAATAAAAAAGATACTTGACATCTAACTGTGGCCTCCATGCTAAACACACACACATGCTTCTACACACATATGAACACACATCCACACATGAATGCACACCACCTACCCATAGAACCCCTCAAAACATAGGTAAGCATTTTTAAAGTCTGCCAAAGCAAAAGTTCCTGAGGCTTAACATTTTTAAGTTTCATAGCCAAATTGTCAGTGAGAAATTGGTCAGGAAGTGCTATGAGGTGATCAGTTCTGGAGGGAAAAAATGTCACCAATTTATTTGGTATTTAGAACCTTGGAACTGTGTGTGGTCATTTAGGCAATAAGTGCACTTCAGATTAAAACAATCACATGGAATGAGTCCTGATGTTCTCCACTACCTAGGCATTGAGCAGAGAAGAAGGCAGGCACAGGAAAACTGGCCAGTGCTTCCAAGGAGAATCAAGGACAGAAAGCACTTTGGGAAAAAGAGATCGTGGGTATAGTGGTGTGCAGCTGCAACCCAGGCATGTGGAAGGTTCAAACAGGATGCTGGAAGTTCAAGGTCACCCTTAGCTAGTGAGTTTGAGACCATCCTGGTATATGTAAAATCCTGTTTCCAAAAAAAAAAAAGGGATGGGGAACTTAATATTGCTGATAAGAATATTAATGAGATCTAGCTATATGAAATTAGGACTAAATTGTCAGGCAATAGAAGACTGATTAAAGATAAGATACATGCAGAGATTTGTACATATAGAATATCACTAAAATATATCACTCCATTTAAATGTGTAATGAAATGTTGGTAATAGAATATTTACTTTAGATAAAAGTGATCTGGAGAATTTTGATTTTTTTTTATTAATCTTTCCATATATACACAAAAGTACCAACTATTTCCACTTAGGACAAAAAACATTGACTATAACAAAAGCGCACATGAAAACAGAGAAGCTTTTTTGTTGTTGTTGTTGAAACCATTTTATAAAACTAAAAATGATGGCTACTTATAAAGCTGATTATGAGACAAAAAAAAGTGTACACATCTTCTGATTGGATGTGTGCATATTAGAGAAACCTTTCTTGTGCGCAACTGCATTGACCAGACTTGGTGGTCCATGTGTCAATTCCAGCACTAGGGAGACTGTGACAAAAGTATTAAGAATTCTAGGCTAGCAACATTTATAGTTATTGACACAGGTACAAGAGAAATTGCCTATACGACTCTTCTTGGTTGTACTAAGTATATAATAAAACATTGTTTTTTATTTAATATTCATTCATTTATTTATTTTCCAGCATAGAGACACACATACAGAGAGAGAGAGAGAGAGAATGAGAGAGGGAGAGAGAGAGAAAGAAAGGGAGTGTGGCTTCCAGTCACTGCAAATGAACTCCAGATGCATGTACCACTTTATGCATTTGGCCTTATGTGGGTGCTGTAAAATTGAACCAGGGTTGTTAGGCTGTTTAGTCAAGTGCCTTAACCACTAAGCAATCTCTTCGTTCCTAAAACATTCATTTTAAAAAGTAGATAAGGTAGTTCATATTTAACAATTTTTATTTATTTATTTATTTATTTTTGGTTTTTCAAGGTAAGGAAGGTCTCACTCTAGCTCAGGCTGACCTGGGTTTCACTATGTAGTCTCAGGGTGGCCTCGAACTCATGGTGATCCTGCTACCTCTTCCTCCCAAGTGCTGGGATTAAAGGCATGTGCCACCACACACAGCTAACATTTTTTTTTTCTGCCCAATGTTTTAAAGTTCAAATTTGATTTTCTATTCATGAGCTTTTCCAACTTAAATGAAGAAAATAAAATAACCAGGATTTTTGGGGTCCATCTCAAATTTATGACAGAAATGTTAAGTCATATTTGGATGTGGAATAAATCATTTCTCTCAGATAGTGGGATAGACCTGCCTTCTGCCCTGTAGAATTTTTTGACAATTTTTATACATGTATATTATATATTTTGATCATAATACCCTCCAATTACCTTCTTTGACACTTCCCTTTGTACTAAACTTCTCCTAAATGAGACACTAGTCTACTTTGGTATCTCATTTAGTTATTTCTTTCTGTATGGATATGAACCATTGAGTTTAATTAGAGTTGTCTCCATGTGCATAGAGGTGAAGAGATTTTGTTTTGTTTTGTTTTATCAGAGCATGTGGGTCCTACCAGTGACTATACCACTACAGAAAATGTCTCCCATTTCCCCAGCCTCCATTACCTATCTATAACTCCTCAGGGAGGAATGAGGTTCCCATGCCCTTCTCCATCACCCATGACAGAATGTTGATAGGTCGAGTATTATGTGGGTCTTGTGGAGGAATTATTCCTCTTTAATATTTTAAAAGTTCTACTGAGTATTATGGGGCTTTCCAGACCTAAGTTACACCCCCCCTCATTTGGTTAATATTTTACAGTTCTCCTGAAATGAATCTTTCAAGTAATTGAATCAACCTAAAAATTTGCCTTGGTGACCAAGTCAATAAGAAGCTGTTTATTGAGAAATAGTCATTTGGACTGGATGGCCGTGAGTTAGTCTCCAAAGGCTATTCTATGAAAAGCATAAATTGAAAACTGCTCAAGGATACTTCAGGGGATTTACAGTAAAATTGAGAAAAATGGCTTCAGAATGAGTAGAAAGAGTTAGTGTCTCAAAAAAACCCAAAGAGCATGTAGGAAGTTTTGCAATTAACTATACCTGTCAGAGTGTAGATGGTACCTTTATGGGTAAGTTATCCTATGACAACCAATAAAGTCAGGAAATTTCAGGCAGCTCATTAAAAGTTTCAATTTGGTAAAGCAGCATTAATTAAGAAATAATTTGGGAAAATATGAACACACAAGGGCTGGAGAGATGGCTTAGCAGTTAAGTGCTTGCTTGTGAAAAGTAAGGACCCCAGTTTGAGGCTTGATTCCCCAGTACCCATGTAAGCCAGATGCACAAGGTGGCACATGCATCTGGAGTTCATTTGCAGTGGCTGGAGTCCCTGGTGCACCCATTCACTCTCTCTTTCTCCTTCTATCTCTGTCTGTCTGTCACTCTCAAATAAAAAAAAATAAATGAAAATTTAAAAAAATAAAAAGAAATATGAACACATAAATGTGAAGAATATAGCAATCATGTTTTTAGAAGGAGTTGATAGTCTGTACTAAAGTTGGATACATGCTTATTCTATTATCTAGCTATCTGCCTACTAGATACATATGCTCAAGAGAAATGAGTACATACTCACAGTGATACATGTGTAACAATGACTAAAGTAGCTTTATTTATGATAGACCCAACTAGAAACAACCAGAAAATTTTCCATCAATAGATGCAGATAAATAGCCATTGATGAGTTTCTGAGGAAGACGTTCTTGTTTGACAGAGTAATGGTTACACTGAGCTTTAAAACAGGGGTTCTCCATTGTAATGTTCTGTAACAATAATAATTTCTTGAACTCAAAATAAAATTAGTATTCACAGGAAAAAAAACAATACTAAGTATGTCATTCATTTTTCTCTATTTCTCAATTAGATTCTTTCAGCATAGTGAAGAAATAATTATATTATGAAATAGATATTGGTATGTATCAAAGGCTAAGTTGCTCTCAAACCATAGCTCAGCTGTTAGATTGTTTTAGTCATTGTTGGAAAACTCCTTGTCACCATTGAATTTCCTGTGCCTTAAAACTCAGGATTTCTGAAGTCTTTCACATTGTGTAGTCCACCTTTTCCTACATGGTCCAAAACAACAAGGATCTGTTTTTTCTGAGAGATGCTGTCTCATGATATTGACCAACTATCATCTCGGCTCCACAAGTGCTTCCCTGAAGTGATCATCAATGGCTTTGTCTCTTCAGCAATGTTCATATCTCTACACAGCCAGTGCATTGAGTTGACACAGTTTAAAATGTTTTCCAGCTGCACTAAAAATAAGCTATGTTGGTCTGGGGAGATGGCTCAGCAGTTAAGGAGCTTGCCTGCAAAGTCTAATGACCTGGATTCAATTCCACAGTACTCACATAAAGCCAGAAACACAAAGTGGCACATGCATCTACAGTGGCTGGAGACCCTGATACTCCCATTCTTTCTCTTTCTCTCTCCTTGAAAACAAATAAAGAAAAATAAAAAAAATAAGGTATGCATTTGATCTGAGAAGTAAATCAAAATAAAAACATAAGCTTATCAAGCAAAAAAAAAAAAAATGAGAGGAGAAAAAAAAGAAACAAAAACTTCCCCATACTGACCAGCAAAACAAGAAACAAAAAGCAGTGGCACAGTGAAGAGTACTGATCCACCTAGATAGGAAACCATATTTGTAAAACTAGTTAATAGTCTGTACTAAAACTGGATGCATGATTATTTTAGTACCCGGCTATCTACCTACTAAATATGTGTCCAAGAAGGATGAGTGCACATCCACAGTGATTCGCTCAGAAAATTCCACTGTCCCCTGCTTCACAGATGGCTCTTCTTCATGATTAAGTCTGGCTCATAATGCTAAGATGTCCATGTACTAATTGTGGAGCACAGAGAATAAAACAGAAAGCTACAGTGTGGATGTTATATTTGAATACAAAAGCCTTATGCAGCAACAGTCCTATAATCACTAGCCTGGGGCACATGTCTGGCAGGAATGAATGCAACTTATATATGGCCCCTCAGATACGTGATAACTGACGTCTGTGATGGGTATGGCTCCAAAACAGGACAAGTACAAACCGGTTCTGAAGGAAGTCAGAACATCTTTACAGCTGTGCCACTCATTAATATTCTCATGGTTTTGGAAAAATGTCATTGTGACTAGGGAGCTTGGGTTTCCTTTTGTGGGTTCTTCATCTCATTAATAAAAGAATGTAAGCCAGGTGTGGTGGTGCATGCCTTTAATCCCAGCACTTGGGAGGCAGAGGTAAGAGGATCACCGAGAGTTCTAGGGCACCCTGAGGCTACATAGTGAATTTCAGGTCAGCCTGGACTAGAGTGAAACCCTACCTTGAAAAATCAAAAAAAAAAAAAAAAAAAAAAAAAAGAAGAAAGAAGAATCTAGAAACAAACTCCAGGAAAGTTTTTGTTAGCTCTTTTTTTTAGTGTTTGAGAGAAAAGCCATAAGGAAGTCAAATTGTAAATCCCAGCAGCTGCTGGGAGGACAGAGATGGAGAATAGAAAAAAAGTCACATCTCTTGAATTAGGGCCCAGAGAGTAGGAATGGTAAGCAACGTAGGTCAGCAAACAGGTGCATGGCATGGGCATGGTTTTTCTTCAGAGGAACATTGAGAGAACTCAGAGTGTCTGGGCAAGCATGCTTAGGATTTTGACCAGGACCCAAAGGAAAGATAGAAAGGAGAGATAGAAATAGAATGTCGTGCACTGTGTGGAGGGACGGAATTGGAACTACGAGACTTAGTCACTGGGAGGAGATGTCAGATTTGGAGCAATAGAACTTGATGCTTGCTGTTTGTTTTGGATTGTGTATTGGTTCAATCTCTACTTGCGGTGCCCAGTGGCATCCTTTGTACTGTGAATGTTTACCCTGCATCATTATGTTCTTTTCGTTTCATAGCTCACAGTGTAGAAACCTTGGACTATGAGCATGTTTGAACTGTATTGGGATTGATAAAACTATGGGGATTTTTAAAATGGAACTGAATGCGTTGCATTTGAAATTACAGATGTTCATCAGTTTATGGAGGACAGGGGCAATATGTGGTTGAATTAGGTGACCCCCCCTGTTGCAGTCAGTTTCATATTACTGGCAGAAATCACCTGACCAAGAGCAGCTTGTGTGTGGGGGGGAATAAAAGGTTTATTTCGGCTTATAGACAAAAGGGGAAGCTCCAAAATGGCAGTGGAAAATGATGACATGAGCAGAGGGTGGACATCACCCCATAAGCAACATAAGCTGGACAATAGCAACAGAAGAGTGTGCCAAACACTGGCATGGGGAAACTGGTTATAACACCCATAATCCCACCCCAAACAATACTCCGCCTCCAGGAGGCATTAATTTCCAACTGCCATTAGCTGGTGAGACTAACATTCAGAACACCTAAGTTTATGGGGGACACCTGAATCAAACCACCACACCTCCATAGACTCATGTGTTTTGAATGCTAGATCCCAGCTGATGGCAATTTTTTTTTGGTGGGGGGCTGGAGTCTTACTGGAGGAGATGTGCTGTTGGAGGTGGGTTTATGGGTGTTACAGCCAGCTTCCCCTTGCTTGAATAGGCTTACTCTTATGCTGCTATTTTTCACCTGATATGGCAGAGGTGATGTCCAGCCTCTGCTCATGTCATCCTTTTTCCTGCCATCTTAGAGATTCCCCTTGAGTCTGTAAGCCAAAATAAAGAACTTAAGTCCGTCAGCAGCTATTGGTCAGGTGTTTGTCCCATCAACAAGAAGGTAACGACAACAGGGTCTATTCTCAGTGGTCTCTACACCTGTGTTACTACCTCAAATTGTCCCCATACAACCACTGAGGGGATGTGCAGTGAGTCCGTCTGCTTATTTTGGCTGAAATGGAATGTTGAAGGGCATAAGATCTCAACTCTTGCTGACTTTAGGTCTTAGATGTGGATCAAAGGCCCCCAGATAGATGTAGCTAGGTTTCCGCAGGATGATATGAGGGTGGATGAACTGTAAGCCAGAAGACATGAAATTAACAAGACAGTGGTGCAGCACGCAAGGACTGAAGATCAATAGCATCACTCCTAAGATTATCCCAAGATCCTGTTCCAAAGCTGTTTACCAAAAAGGTTGGTGTCTGACAGGGCTTGAACTTGATTTTGTAGATCTTATGAACTTCTTTTATTTCCCCAGACTTTTCAGTAGACTCCACTTTTCCACAGAATTAACAGTTGTAGCAGAGCTATACAAATTCAGTATTTATAAGACTAGGTCAAGACAATTGTAATTGGGGAAAGGAAGAGAGCAGTGGCTAGAAAGGGTTTTTAAGTAGAACTGAGCATACAATGAAAGCTCTGTGTGAACCTAATAAGGCTGAAATTGATGTGCTACTTGTATATGCCAAGTGAGCCAATATTTCAGAATGACACATTGCTGTCTTGGTATGACTGAAGCATGGACAAGTAGGGCCACAGAGTCATAACATCAAGCCATTGTGATGAAAAATAATGTCAAGCTGTGATACTCTGCAGTTCTTGTTCATGGTTGAAATGTGAAATGAACAATAATCATAATGATAAGCATGATTGCCATGAAGGGGTCAGCAGTGAGTATATTCCGGGTCAAAACAATGACAGTATTTTAAGGCAAGCTATTTTCTTTTAAGATAAATGAATCAATCCTTTATCTTAAACATAAGTGTGCACAGGTTGGCAACCCTCTGAATATATCTAATTAAGGTCTAAGAGTTTATTGTATGGATCCATTTAGATATCAGGACAATGATTAAAGGTGTTATATAAAACCTACTCCATCACCAGTTACCCTATAGGAAAAATAAAGTGTTGTTTTTGGATTTGGACCCTGTTCAACGAAGCCTAGAGCCTTGTACATAGTAGACAATTTCTTTCACAGATGAGAAATTAAGGTGCAGGGGAGGAAAAGAGTGAAAGTGTAAATGACTTAAAAAAACAAAGATCAAGCTCATATTAAATCTGAATATTTCAGAAAAATCATCCCCATTAATAAACTCTGAATTTCTATATGAGAATCTGTGACTGTACAGTCATTTGTGATGGGAAGATTAATAATATGTGGCACATAAAATGCACGTGCTGTGTTTAGACTTTGGAAAAACAAAGCTTGGGAAGCTGTGTCCATCATTGCTGTCAGTTCCAAAAGCGCCTGGAGCAAAATTGAATGAGAAATTTCACAGACTCCCATCATGAAAAGTTTGGTTTGTGCAGCTAACTTCTCTCATTGGTTGCATCATTGCCCTGGATGTGCCAAGGTGATGCCAGGGACACACATTTTGAGAGGATTGCCCACAGGAGAAAAGGACTGCCAACCTTTCCCACATATCCCCATTCCTCCTAGGGTTGTTGTTGGGAGTGGCTCTCTGTTTGTATAAGTTAGCTTGGTTTCTTACAGAGGCTGTTTTGTTCTTCGAAATACTGTGTGGATGTTTTTGTCCAAAGTATTGTAAAATAGTCTCCCATGATAATTGTTCACAGCAATTTGCATTTTTCAGCCTGAAAGTTCTCTGATTTGTTATTCTTTCCTTGGTGCTTTGAGTTGCTTTGCACATTGTGGAAAACCTTATAGTGAAAGCATTCGTATTGTCAGTAGTTTACTTGAGCAAATAAGCACTCTCCAGGTGAGATGATTAAGGAAACCAAATCTGAAGTGTTCGCTACCTGACCTTCATTAATGATGTACATCTCTGAATCGCCTCTGTTTCACTCCAAATACGTGGGGGACAATGAAGGGAGAGGAAGTAGCTCTTACTTGTTTTGGGGGACTACATGTGAATATGAAATGGTAGCAGAATGGTTTTGAAGACCAGATAGGCAGCTGGGGAGATGGATCAGTGGTTAAAGGTACCTTCTTGCAAAGGATGCTTGCCTGGGTTCAATTTCCAGATGCAAAATGGTACATGCGTCTGTGATTATAGTGTGCCTATGATAACAGGAGGCAGATACAGGAGAATACAAAGCTTGTGGGCCAGCTAGTTGTAAGTTACTTTGTCTGGAAGTGTGTCCTTTTACCTCCATATGTGTTGTGGCTTGCACGCCCACACACACCAAATATACAAATTTTTTAAAAGAAAACCAGAAAGGGCCTTACCAATGTCATTTTGCAAAAGATTCCTCTTCAGGAATCCTCTGGACCAAGAAGGTCCTGTCCTCTCCAGGTACAGGTGGTAAGAACCTGGGCTCAGAAATATCCCAGGTTGTCATGTTCCTCTTGAAGACATGACAGGTTTGCTTAGAGAGAGAAGCTGACTAGAGATATATAAGTGGGGGGTTGAGAGGACAATGAGAAAGTGCCTGGAGACCAGTATTGCTCCTGGTATTTCCAACTTGATAACATCCTTTATTTTTTTTTAAATAACTTGTTGGTTTGATTGGTTTTCTGTCACTTGCAACCAAAAAAACCTGGCAAGTGGTACAATATTTAAGCTTACATTGTCTTAAACTGGCCAAGTTACTGAGTCCTGTCATCTCTCACACCTCCATGTGGAGCTTCTCAGCAAATTCCGCTGACTCTGACTCCAGTCAATACCCAGGGTCCCACCATCTCCCACTACTCTCATTATTACCCTATGGCTGCAGTCATTAGCCACTAGATTTTTGCCTACTCTGATTTCATTCATGTTTAGACTCTTCCAACAACCAAAGGGATTCTTTCAAAGCAGTCACATCACCCTTTAAACAGTCTTAATGACTTCATTTCACCAAAGAGAAAAATCAGAAGTCCCTACAAGGTTCCTAGGTCATCCATGAGTAGATCCCTCTTTGGCTTCTAGCCTCATCTCTGGGACTCTGTCACCTGCTATTGTAGTTACTCTCACATTTCCAGTACATAGAACCTTACCAAAAGCAGCTTGTAGGAGGAAAGGGTTTATTTTGGCTTACAGATTAAAGGGGAAACTCTATGATGGCAGGAAAAAAAAAAGACATGGCATAAGCAGAGGCTAGTCATCCCCTCCTGGCCAGCATCAGGTAGATGACAGCAGCAGGAGAGTGTACTGAATTAACAGTGACAAGCTAGTGACTAACAAACCATGAAGGTTCACCTCTAGAAGCACACCTCCTCCAGCTCAACTTTACCTCTCGGATTGGCCCATCAATTGGGAACCAAACACCCAGAATCCATGAAGTTATGAGGGATGCCTAATTCAAACCACCACACTTTATCCACACTAGCCTCCTTGATGTTGCTAGAAACATGCCAAACACCCTCCCACCGTGGAGCCTTTGTGGGGAAGACTGCTCTCCTAGATACCTGCTTGCCTGCCCTCCCCCTGCTTCCTTCAGTGAAATCTTTACTCAAATATTACCTTATCACAGAGGCTATCAAACCCAACTACAACAACCCCTCAACCAATTCCAACCTCCACTCTCCTTACCCTGCCTCATTATTGATAATCGTATAATGTTCTCTCATTAAAAATGTGCCTACAATTGTCTCTCTCACATTGGAATATCCTGGAGGATGGGAATCACAGCTCTTTTGTTTCTGCCTTGCCATCAGCACCTAGAACAGATCCTGGCATACAGAAAGACTCAACTACAGGCTGCATAATGTACAGATACAAGTGTAACGAATTCCTGAGCTCACCCCATAGGATAATGAAGCTAAAGGCTCCTTACCATGGAACACATCTTGTGACAGAGGTCACGTTACCTGTGAAAGCAAGCAACTGTGATTAGATATTCATTACTTTTTGCTAGAGACCCTGAATGAGACTTGCAGGAGCTAGCCATACTGTAGATTTTAGGTTGACACCAGCTCTCAGATTCTCCTTTGAGTACAGTAAGAAGGCACTCAGCCAGCCTACCACGTAACAATAATAGCAATGGTGGCAACCGCTAGTATTATTACTTAGTGAGCTCTGACTTCCCATCAAGCACTGCCCCAGGGGCTTTCAATTTGCCGGTTATTTAGTGACCACAGGAACCCTGCAAGAAAGTCTTTGCTAGAGACTGAATGCGTGTTCCCCCTCTAAAATGTTCATGTGTTGAAATATAAACTCTAATATGGTGATATAAAGAGGAAAGGCCTTTAGTTGGATCTTGAGGGTGGAACTCTTGATGGGTTTAGTGAGTGTCCTTACAAAAGAGGCCCTAGAGACTTCACCCCCTTATATAATATGAAGGTATAGAAAGAAGATGGTATTCTATAAGTGAGGAAGAGATCTAAGGAGAAAATATTTAATTGTAAACGACTTTGCATTTGATTTCCCGTCTTCTAGAAATATAATAAATTTCTGCGGTCTCAGAGTCTATGGCAATTTATTATATAGCATTCCCAAATACAAGCCCTGGTTATGGAGCCATTTAAAGTTATGGAAGTCACAAATTGGCTACAAAAAAATGCCCAGAGTCTAAAAATTACTTAGTTGCAAAGCAAGGGTGTGAACTATGTTCTTTGTATTAATCATTTTTCTCATTGCTGTGACAAAAATACGTCACACAAGCAACACAATGAAAGAAAGTCTCAGCTTGGCTCTAAGTTGCAGGACACAGTCCGTCCTGGTGGGTAAGTCATAGCAGTAGGACATGTTGCAGCTGGTCACAGCCACAGCGAAGAAGAGAAAAAGTTGAATTCTAAACTCACCCAATGCTCTCCTTTCCCCTTTTTATTCAGGTCTTCACTCACGATGTTCTGTCTTATCAAAACCCCAAAACAACCAACCCAGCCAACCGTGGTTGGAACCCTTGCAAAACCTACTCCAAAATGAATCCTTCCTCCTGTTAATTGTTTATCTCTGGTTATTTATCATAGCATTGAAGACCTGATCAATACGCAAGTCCTGTATAAACAAAATAAGTTTCACAAAATAATTCCTGCCCAATACTGGATGGTGATTGGTAACCCAGAAATCACTGTGGTGGACTCTTTCTGTGAGGTCTTTTTCACACTACCATGCATAGTCCTCTCCAATGTCAATGCTGCCTTGAAAGAGATGTAAATTATATTAAATCCCAGGCTCAAAACATATTAATGAATTCATACCATAAGGAAAGGGACATTTATGAGGAGCAACCTAGATAGAAAGAAGAAATCAAAAATGATGAACTGTATAGAACCTAGTGTTAACTTCACCTTCTATACAACTTTGCTTAAGCATCCTACCTCTCTACAGAAGAGAGGAGTCACCATTGGGGGATGGGGGTGAGAAGCTGGCCTGACGGGAAGCTTATTTGTATTCTCAGGGATTACTTCCTTCCTAGCTCCACTTTTTGCTATTGAAAGGGCAATACTATTAGAAACCAAGGTACCCTGATGGGATAGGAAGTTTCAGCTATTGCTTTTAACTTGTTATCTAATCGCTTGCTAACATTCTCCCTGCTGTTCTTTGTCTTACTAGTAGAGATTTTTATCTAATAGTCCATTTTATCTTATTTACACCCTAGAGCAGTTTACAGATGGTCGCTGTAAATATAGGTAAATACATGATGAAGTCTTTGGATAGAGTCACTGTTCCTATGAAAACAGCCTCTAGCTGGAAAGGGGAACTCTTTGTAGTCATTGCATTCCTTGAGTTGTTCTAAAAAAATTAATTATTCTAGGGGCTTCAACAATAACATGACCTTCCTTGTTTAATTTCAGTTGCAAATAAAAATATTATGATATAACAGCAGGCTCTATAGCTTACCATTTTAACTCCTGTGCCAAAAAAAAAAAAAAATCGTTGTTGTTAATTATATTTGGGCAAGTTTTATTGAATGGGATTTTTAGCTTCCTGATGAACTTTCAGTTTATTTCTTAAACAGGATCAGGCCCTAGTCCCGATTCTAAATGATTTCCTAACACTTGCACATGCGTGCACACACACACACACACACACACACACACATCATTCTCATGAGTTCTTTCAGACAACCAGTCTAGGCTGACCCTCAACTCCAGATCTTGCCTCTGAGTTACAATTCACAGTTACAGGCACCCTGGGAGTTGAGTCCTACCTTTAATTAGTAATTTTGTCTTTAAAATGCAAAGTCCTTTGGAAAGTTTCTTTGGAAACTCTAGAATTAGCTCTTAAATTATTTCTCACTGTTAGATAGGTCTTAGAATGCACAGTGAAAACCTTAAACATCTTAGTATCATTAAACTGAGTAAAAGTTTGGTTTTGGAAGAATGACGCTTATTTGAGAAAAACAATGTTCACAAGGCAGCTCTCCTCCTACACATCCCTTTGCAACTTGAGGGATCGGTTTCAGGGTTCCTATTCCACCTCAATCAAACCAAGCCTGTGAGTGTTTCAGTACCTGGTATGAAATGGGGTATTTGCATACAACCTGTGCACGTACACCTGCGTATTTTCTTCCTAGATTACTGGCAATGCCTAATATAATATAGATGATACATAACCTATGTAATTTAGCATATAATAACTAGAAAATATATGTGTATTGTCAGTACAGACACATTTTTTAAAATACGGTATTGGGAATTAAATTTCCCAGAAAAATGCTGCATCTACTGCACCTACTTCCAACGAGGCTGAATGGACTCATATGATAAAAACTTTTGTGATCACGGAGAGATGGAATGTTGCAAGGTCAGAGCCAAATTACCTCCATGTCTGACCTAACATCTCGACTATCGATTGATCAAACCCAACCTTCTGGGGATGTGCCAACAGACCCCCAGCTTCCACCGACCCGAGGTAAGAATGATACCAACAGCCTATGGTGGAGATTTCCCCACTTTGCTCTAACCTGCCCACCTGATGGTCAGCCAGTATATTTGCAAAGGGCCTTGATTCATGACTGCCTTCTGTCCTGTTCCTATAAAAGCTTCATGGAACTGTTGACGTGTTGGAACATGGAACATGTGGCAACCTAAATCTGTGTTCCTGGGCCATGGTCACTCATATTTGGCTCCAGAATAAACTATCTCTTATGTTGAAGCGAGGGCTATGTCTTTTGCATCGACATTATTTTCTATCTGTAGTCTGTTTGACACCATCTGGGTTCATTTTCTCTGATTATTAAAGAATTAAAAGGCAGGGAAGTGTTTAAAAGAATTAGGTTGATTTCAGAATATTTTAGAGCAAGAGGGAAAGAAAGCAGAATGAGCAGGCTCTTCTCAGAGGAGGGGATTTCTAGAGCAGGAATAACCCACCGTTCTGGTGTGAATTGAACTTATTACTGAGTGGGGGAATCCAGCCTATCTGGAGTCTGTGATGGGTCAGTTTAAATGAAGGGGAAGGTGCTGGTTGTTCCCTGGTGCATCCACAACTGTGCAGGTCCCATAAATCCCACGAGCCACCCACGCCAGGAAGGAGGAGGAGGAAATGGAGTCACCCCTATTCCTAACTTGAGTTACCTTCTAAGGGCCCTTTCTCCCTGTTTGTCTTCCTAGGCAAGGAAACTTGCTCCTTGTTCCTACAGTGTTACAAGTTGAATCAGCAGTTGTACAGAACTGCCTTGTGAATTCTGGCAAGTTCATGACCCTCAACCCTAAAGTGGAAGGTAATGACACCCACCTCCCTGTTATGGGCAAGGACCTTAGGACATGGTACTATAAAGGAGGAATTATTCATTTTATGTTTCTCTCTACCTATGTTGGATCACCTTCTGGGGCCAACATGAAATAACTGACAAATGCCAAACACAAGTAAAAGACAAACATAAGCTTATTAATTAGTAATGTATATATGCATGTGAGTACCCAGTGCTATGTACCTCAAACCAGTGCTTAGAATGTAAGCTTTCCTAGCATCTGAGAAAAAGGACGATACATTTTAGAGAAGCAACAAGACACAACAAAAGGATTTGTGTTTCTAGGGCAACAGCTTGTGGGAAGGTAAACAGAGGAACAAACGAGTAGAAAACCAGGTGGAGTTAGCCAAAACTCTTAGGCGGAGTCCTTTAGGCTCTGAAAGGTCTGGCATCTCTCTTGGTCATTAGTTGCTTTCCTTCCTGGTAGGGAGGAGAGTGGGTCATCTTTACAAATGTATCTCGTGCTTTTAGACAAACAGGAGGAAAGTACAGGGATAATTTTCTTATTCCGCTGCTGCATACTGTCCTGAGCTTCAGGTAATCACTATACGGACGTGGCGTGTATCAGAGGAGCACATTCATTACACGTTGGCAGTGTCACAGAGCCTCCTGGCTAAGATGCGAGGCTCCCAAGTGTCCAGGTTAGAGCATTGTTTCTTCTGCTTAATGATAATGAAACCTTAAGCAGGCTGTGCAACCCCTTTGTGCCTCTACTTCTTCATCTGTAAAATGGGGATGATGAAAATAAAGCATCAAGGTCAGATATGATGGGGCATATCTGTAATCCCAGTAATCAGGAGGTAGAGACAGAAAGATCAGAAGTTCTGCTACACTGTAAGTTTAAAGCTGGTCTGGGCTACATGAGACCCTGTCTCAAAATAAATAAATAAATAAATAAAGAAGTACATAAGGCAATATACTCATAGATCTTGTGTTATGAGAACACAAAAAACTAGCAAATCTTACCATGCCATGAATGCTAACTAGTTGATATTAATAATTAATAATAACCTTTCGATATGTTTCAGTGTTAACTTAAGGGGTTTGAATTGTATTTCCCCCCGCCAAACAGGCATTAAGAAGAAAAACAATGAGGTCAATTTCCTTAGCATCTTGTTTATGTGCTTATTTGCTAAATATAAGATCATTAAAATAATTTAAGCTTATAGAACATTAAAACATATGAGGCCAATGAAGATGCTAGTACTGGAAACATCTGCTTCCGCTAGGCAGCTTGCTGAAGGAAAAGAAAAGTTCATTTGATCAGTGGAATACTGCTTTCCCAGAGAGCTTGAGGACTACTTATTAACCAAATGTTGCCCCTGCTCATATCTAATACATCCTATGAGCATCCCCAACAGCTGGAAAAAACAATTAGCCGAAGCTGAGCTTAATATGTGCTCTTCCTGGCGATGAAAGAGTTTAACCGTGAAGAAGCTTGATTGGCAGTAAGGCACGGTGTAGTTAAGCAGGCATGAAGGCCAGAGATATTTTCCCCTTTGGCACTGACAGGAATCTCCTGGTTTCACTGACTCAGAACAGTCTGAGGAAGCCTTTGTATGTATGTGTCCATTCAGCTTTACATCCACTAACATAGTATGCTTTGGGAAAGTTAAAAACATGGGGCTTTTGAGTAGCAATGTATATATATAGATATTTGTGGGGTATTAGTTCCAGAACTTCTTTTACTTAACAAATGTTCAGATACTCAAATCTCTCATAGGAAATGGTATAGTACCTATAACTCTTCCTACATACTTTAAATCATCCCTAGATTCCTTATACTACTTCAGGAATACATAAACATAATATAAGCATTATGCAAATAATTATCATATTATATTGTTTATGGCATAATGATATGCAAATCAAAAGTTTATACATATTTTATTCAGAGATAATTTATTTTCATGAATATTTTCATTCCAGAATGGTTGAATCTGAGATTGTAGAATCTTCAGCTAAGGAAGACCAAGTTTATTAGAAGAATTATGTAAAGGGGTTGGGGAGATGGCTCAGTGGTTAAAGTATTTGCCTGCAAAGTCTAAGGACCCAGGTTCAAGCCCCCAATACCCATGTAAAGCCAGATGCACAAAGTGGCACATGCTTCTGGAGTTAGTCTGCAGCAGCTAGAGGCCCTGGAACTCTCCCTTCTCTCTGTCTCTCTTCTCTCTTCCTGCAAATCAATAAAAAACAATTTTTTATAAATGCATCATGTCAAGCTAAATAGAAAAACTAATTATATATATATATATATGGAGTTTTTGCAGCAAATGGAAGCCCTGGCACACCCATTCTGTCTGTCTGTCTCTCTTCTCCCTATCTCTCTCTGCTTGCATATAAATAAATAAAATATTTTATTTTATTTATTAAATACAAGATAGAGAGAGGGGGGCGGGGGCTCACCAGGGCCTCTAGCCATTGCAAATGAACTCCAGACATATGTGGCACCTTGTGCATCTGGTTTACATGGGACCTGGAGAATCAAACCTGGGTCCTTAGGCTTTGCAGGAAAATGCCTTAATTGCTAAGCCATCTCTCTAGCCCAATAAAAACGTTCTTAAAAAATGAACTAAGGTTGAACCCTGAAGGGGAATCACTACATGGATATTACATGCGGCTCCATGTTACTTGCTACATGAATGCTATATGTTACATGGTACATGGGTGGTGGTTCCTAGAGTTGAAGACAACACAAGTTTATCCTAAGTCTCCTCAGCCCTTAAAACATGCTCATTATTTCCCACTGCTGACTCATACTGATGTTAGAACCCATACCGTCCAAGCTGGGGAGATGATGCAGTGGTTAAAAGCACTTGCTGTGCAAACCAGATGACAGAGCTTGAATATTGCAGCAGCAACCTTCTCATTGCTGGGATGAGACATTGAAACAGAAGCAGCTTACGGAAGAAAAGGGCTTATTTTGGCTCACAGTTTTGCGAGGAAGTTTCATCATAGCAGGAAAAGCATGGCAAGTGTAGATAACAAGGTGTCACGTCAGCTGAGAGGAAGCAGCAAGAGTGAGCTAACCATCATTGCCCAGTGTAATAAATTAATAAATCTCAAGGCTCCCACCCAGTGACACACCTTCTCCAATCAGGACCCACCTCCCCAAAATGCCACCAGTTTGGGGGGGGGGCCTAATTAAGTATGAGGCTTAATCACAAACACAACAGGCTATGGGGGCACTCCACAATCAAACTACCACTGATTTCCAGAACCCACATAAATTCAAAAGCAAGTAGCACATGCATCTGAAATCCCAAAGCGTCCATATAAATAAAAGCATAAGAACATAAGTTATATTGTATTAGTTTTTCATCACTGTAATGAAGTACCTCAAAGAAGGAACTTAAAAGAGGAAGGACTTACACTGACTAATGTGTTAGGTGATCCAGTCAGTCCACCTTGCTCACATTCAGGAGAGTCCTGAAGCTGAGGCTAGCTAGGGCCAGCTGCTATGGCACTTTCAGTGGCAAACTACAAGAGAGATACTGTCTTAGACAAGGTGGAAGACAAGGATTGGCATCCAATGTTATCCACTGATCTTCCCACATGCGCTGTGACATGAGTGTACCCATACATACACTCACCATACCCTCCACCCTCACACACACAGAGAGAGAGAGAGAGAGAGAGAGAGAGAGAGCGAGAGCGAGAGCAAGAGCAAGAGCAAGAGCAAAAAGAAACGAATTACTGCCATGCCTTCAAATATTTGGCGGAAGTATCCCTCCAGACGTGATCTTGTGTGTTATGGTATTGCTCATACAAGGCTGGAACATTTAGTTAATACTTTCTCAAAGTCTCTACCACTAAGAAAATAAAAACACAGACGATAGTGTGTTAGTTTTCTCATTGTTGTGATAAAGTACCTGAAAGAAATAACTTCAAAGAGGAAGGACTAACTTTGACTAAGGTGATACAGTCAGTTCATTTTGGTAGGGAATGCATGGCTAACTGGGACTATAGATCTCAGGGGCCACACCCAGTGACCCACTTCCTCCATCAAGGCCCACTTTCAAAAGTTTCCCCAACTCATAACAGAACTACCAGCTTGGATCCAAGTATTCAAGCAAATATACCTATGGGGAGCATTCAGTATCAACCCACAACAGGAAGTGTGACTGCACATTTCCCTACTTAACAGGTACCATTGCTTTCTGGTGCTCACTGTGTCTAACTTTTCCAATTTCTGGGTCTACTTCCGCATAGTAGGTATCGTCATATCTCCATATTTTTTTTCCTGGGAATATAGAGTTAGATATTTATAGTCTTATTTTAAGGACAAAGAAACAAGACTCAAAGACTCAAAGACAGTGCTTTCTCCTCTCTTCCTAACACTTTCATAGTCTTCCTCTCTTATCTGAGAATCTCTTCCTGCCTTTGTGATTGACATCAGGAATCCACTTAAGAGAAGGCCTCAACACTGTAGAACAGCACTCAGCTTCATCCCTGTTGAGCCCAAGTGAACAACCACATCTCATCACATAGTAACTCCTGCACACAGACAGGCACACAGAGTCCATTCCTCTTGAAGCTGCCTTTTATCTTCTTAACTAGTCCCTTCTAACCACTGCATTCTAGCTTCTTGATATGAAAGACCTAATCACTTTTGAAAAACTGAAAACTTTCAGTCACACTACACCTGGAGATGAATATCAATGGTACCTTACTTTCAAAATATCTTATTTGTTACACAATAGCACTCTTCATAAAATGTTCAATACTATACACTAAAAATTAATAGCAACATTATTGATGCTTATAGACACGTAGCAATGGGGCACTCTGCTAGAATCCTAATGTTTGTGGGAAATGGGAAAGTTCTGTTTTGCCTGTCCCATCAGTGATGGTAAAAAGACACCGAGGGCTGGAGAGATAGCTCAGCAGTTAAAGCACTTGCCTTTGAAGTGTAAGGACCCAAGTTCAATTCCCCAGGACCCATATAAGCTGGATGCACAAGGTGACACATGTATCTGTAGTTTGTTTGCAGTGGCTAGAGGCCCTGGTGGACCAATCCCCCCCCCTTTTTCTCTCTCCTTCTCAAATAAATAATTAAATAAATAAGCAAAACAAAGAAGACACTGATAAGGCAGCATTGCTAGGTGATGAAAAGTGTCACTGATGAGATACTAAGCTCCTATGATAATCATATCTTAAGGACAAATCAAAATGATGTATGTGGAATTAAGTTGGTTGTGAGATACAAATCATACTGTAAATATAGGAATGTTATTCTAATTTTTACATTTTGCTATATATTACCCATTACTAAAAGAGGTTAACTCCTTCTCAGTAAAGAAGTAAGGCTTGGAGTGATTCAGCTTAATGAAAGTTAATTTGTTTTAAGAGGTGGAAGTTTCTACTCTAGCGATGGTGAAATGAGACAACACAGAAAATTCCATTGTATGATTATTCTTACTATGGAAAATGAGAGAGCAAGACGGAGGGAGGGAAGGGAAGAGAGAAAGAGATAGAGGAAAAATTAATTCCTAAGGCAGCTAGATGTACTCATAATTGTGGTATATTATTAACTAAATCGTAGTTTGCAGTCACTTCTTATTATGGCTTTTGATTCATTTACTTCTGGTTCATTTGCTTGTCCCAAATTCTAGAGCCCCAGAGGTACTGCTAACACACTGTTGAATTGCTTTCTGCCACAGTAACCTTTTACATCATTGCTTAAGGCATATATCTTATGATGCTGGTTTGTCTGGGATAACACCGAGTAACTGTGATATAATGCAGGCTCAGTAGCTCCCAATGAACATTCTAGAATTTGAACAAGTTTCTATTCTTTACCCTCCCCCCCAGTTCCTCCCTAAATCCACTTTTTTATTTTTTTACAACTCCTACCTTTCTTTGCCATCATTCCCTTAATGTGACACTCAAACTCATCGGAGACAATGAAGCGGAACTGGCAACGGATAACCAGAAAGGGATTCCTCCCCCCTTCCTTCTTCCCTTTCTTCCTTATCCATGCAATAATAATTGAGACCTAACTGCATGACCACTACTCAGATACAATGCCTTGTCTCATGGAACAGGTATCAATAACAGTGATACAGTCCTCACCATCAAGGCCTTTACAGTCTGATGAGAAGACAGATTTTCCAAGATGTTTTCACATCAAATGGGACACGTCATTGTGAAAGCACAGATACAGGACCCCCAACTCTTCCTGGGGACGAGTTGGATTGCTTTCCCCGTGTGAGGCATGTAAACTGGCAGAAGAGATAAAATGGTAGACTGGACAAGGCCACAGCAGATCAACTGCCCCAAGGACAGGAGAGTTCATTGGAAATTGAGCAGAGGTCAGCACACTAAGGCCCCAGGCCAAATCCCCAACTACAACCTCCTTTTAGAGAAAGGTTGGATGGCCAAGCTGTGCCATTTGTACAGCATTGAATACTTCTGTTTGTGGGCTATACCAGCACACAGAGGGGGAGAGTCAGTGTTCACTTCAGAATACTAGTCCCCACTCACAGCACATTGTTTGGGAGTGACCTACCCTGTGAAATGAGGCGTCACTAGAGAATATGTCAACTATGAGCTTCCCTGCACCGTGTCTTAAGCAAGAAAGGAAGGCACTGGAAAACACAAAGATAATATCCTTAGGGAAATCACAAGTTCAAAAATGTATACTTCTAACCAACAGGTTAAAAATCAGTCAGACGAAAATAAAAATTCACAACTTTTATCTGCAAAGTCCTCTGCTAGGTTGTGATGGGAAGTAAAGGTATAGCCTGACATCATAGAGTTAGAGTCAACTGGGTAGATCAAGTTACTCTGAGGAAGAAAGATGATTGCCACACTGGAGGTATGAGTTAGTTTGAATGGGATGATTTGAATTATGGCCTCATAGACTTGGCCTTTTTTTTTTTAATTAAACTTCCTATTTGAGCCCCGCTACAGGGGAGCATGTTACTGGGGGGGATCTTGGGAGTCCAGCTGTAAGGTTTGATTTGGGGTAGACCAGATCTGAATTCTAGCCCAAAGGGGTGTGGGGAGCAGTTTGAGCTCTGGTGGCCTGTGCTTGTTTGTGGTGCTGGCCATTGGTGGTTTCTCTCTGTTTGAATCTATGAAAGGGAGGCCAGCTGCTTCTAGCACTGATGGACCTTCCACTGGATCTGTAATCCTGAAATTAACCCCCTTCCTCTCGTAAAGCTGTGTGAAGTTGGATGTTTGTCTCAGCAACAAGTAGCTGACAGAAACAAGGTGACATCAGCAGAGACAAGCCACTGCGGAGCCATCTGAGTGAGTGAGTTAGCTTCTCTCAGACGCCTGGAATGAGGAGCAACCCCTTCCTGCTTATTCTAGAGCAGAGGTGGCTGTCTGCCACGGCAGTCCTTTGTGACCTGATGCCTCAGACTGAGATAGATTCAGAGCTCGGCAAAAGCCAAGGCACCGTCCTCTGTCTGCAGACAATTGGTGTGGGCTCTGGTTATGCTCTTCTCACTGATAGGCACAGCTCCCTGTCACCTTTGTGACCCCTTGCATTGCCAGATATCCTATCACTAGAGATCCTAGTTTTATGCACTTCTTATTAAACTGTATACAGCCAGTCCCAGAAGCCACTTTTATCTAGCATCCTACTGGTTTTATGTAGTCATGAAAGATTTATTGAGTGGTATGCCAAGCCCTGGGGACACAGATACACACCCAATGGACCCAGCTTGGCTGAGAAATTGCTAAACCAGGCTCTGTGGGAATAAGACACAAGAAAGTTGAGGAAGAGGTGTGTGTGTGTGTGTGTGTGTGTGTGTGTGTGTGTGTGTGTGTGTTTTGAGACAAGCTGAATGGGGGGAGGCTGACAAGAACTTTGGAAGTGGAGTGGGGGCAGGAGCAGAAAGAGAATGTTCTAGTGACAACTGGCATTCCCTTCACATTCTTGCCTTAAGCTGTGCCTGTTAGAGAGCTTCTTTTCGTTGCAGGTCACTGTCCGTACTGTCTGTGCTTCACGTGCCTACAAGAAGTGCTTGCACATTTCTTTTGATTGGGTTCTCCAATGCCCAGTTGCTACTTTTCCTCTTCAAAGACACTGCCAGCTGAGCTAGAAACGTGGCTTAGTGGCTAAGGTGCTTGCCCACAAAGCCAAAGGACCCAGGTTTGATTCCCCAGTTCCCATGTCAAATCAGCTGCCCAAAGGGGGTGCATGCATATGGAGTTGGTGTGGAGTGACTAGAGGCCCTGAAGCATCTATTACTTCTCTCTCTCTTTCTCTGCCTTTTTCTCTCTCATAAATAAATAAATAAATGATGAAAGATACAGACAGCAATAGAAACTGCAGAAAGATTCTACCAGAGTCATCTGATATATATTCTACTAAATTGGTGGTTTGGCATTATTTTGTTTGTTGGTTTGTTGGTTGGTTTTGATTTTTGTTTATGTACTTGAGTGGGAAGCACACGTCTCATAGCACATGTATGGGAGTCAGTGAACTATCTGTGTCCCACCTTCTTTGAGACGGGGTCTGTAACCACTGGAAACAAACTGCAAGACTGCCACAAACCATGAGATCAGCTGGCCCATGAGCTTTGAATTCTTTTGGCTCCACCTTCTGACGTTGTAGGTGCATTGGGATCACAGATGTGTGCATTACTTTCCATCAGGATTTATGTGAGCTTCATGTGGGTGCTGGGTGGTTGAACCCAGAGCTGTCAGGTTTTGTAAGCCAGGAGAGTTAACCACTGAATCATCTCCCCAGACTCCTAAACTGGTGTTTTGATCAATAGCTGCTATGGTCCATAGTGCCCCATGGCCTTGGCAATGCCATTCTGCATTCCTATGACCTTCGCCATGTTTTTTTTTTTTTTCCACTTTCGTCACTACTCTGGGCCTAGTTTTGGAAGAATGAAGATGTGATTTCTCAGAGGGTGATATTTCTCAGTAGCCTATTTTGAACAACGGCTTCAGAGCCTGCAAAAATAATGTGTCAAATAAACCAGGGTACACTTTATTTAGGCCCTTTCAACTTTATCCATTTGCATTCTATCTTCCCTGTCAAGAGACCCATAAGATGCATTCTGATTCCCAGTCCATTCCTTTGTTAGGAGTAAATCTGGTGTCACATTGCTTAGCAGGTGCGGTCCATTAAGACTAGATTGCTTTCAGGATTATTTACCTGATAAATGACTTCCATCATACCCTAGCAATATAGCCAATCCTTTATATAATTGCTTGGTTACAAAGGGAGCAATTTAAAGTCTTTGCCAGCACAGGAGATCATCCAGTTCAATGACTAAATTTATTCTATTAATAAGGCATAAACGGAAGCTTGGAAATGTCATCTGATCTTAAACCTTAGCAGATATGATCAATTCTGATTAATCTGATGTGGTACATTGCCCTAAACTCAAAAGATGACAGAACACTGTGATGGCATTTACCTTTTCCTTGCAAATTGCTCTTGAGATATTGCTGCTCCCCAGAGCCCGTTCACTCAACACTTGTTCCTCAGAATTTGCTTATATTACATTCAAGTTAGTTCAGCCAGGACTCATGGGGAATCTGTTACATTGTGTGGTGAGCACTGGGATAGACACTTGGACCAAGTATACTCCTGCTCCTTATGGTCAGGAATCCCAGAAAGCATGGATGTGAAGTCCAATGGCAGTGCTCTCCATATGTGTCTGGAGGCTCTCTGGTTGTATCCCCTCCCCTCAGATCCTCTCTTCACTCTTCACCTCTCCCAGTCCTCTGAATACCTTCCTGTGTGGAGCTCAGACTGTCCTATTTGATGTGTCAACTTGGGTGAGCTGTGGCCGGTTGTTTGGACAATTACCAGTATAGATGTTGTGATCAGTGAAGGTATACTTTTAGATGTGATTGACAATCCAAAACATATTCTTTGAGTAAAGTAGGTTACCCTCCACAATGTGGGCTCATTTCACCCCATCAGGGGAGGAGTTCAGTCACATGACTGTGTCTTCAGGTCCAACACAGTTACTTGGACGTTGTTACTTGGATCTGTACTGCACTGAGTCACAGATTGCCGATCTTCTAGCCATTATTACCACGTGATCCAGTTCCTTAAAATAAATCTCTTGATGGATGGATGAATAGATGGATAGACAGTCAGACAGACAGATATGTGTATGTGATGCATATTTCTAATGGCCATGTTTCTAGAGAAGCCTAATATATACATATCCATATCCACAGGCTCCCTATACTCAAGCTTTGGATTTGATCTGACCAATAAAAGGCTAACCTCACAATGCATTATCCATATTTCCCAACGAGAAGGGTTTCTTGCAGAGGAGGGAGGGCAGGGAGGAGGCTAACGATGGTATCAACGTGACTATATACACACTGTGTAGATAACTAATCAGAAAAAAGAAGCACAGACAATGATGTGAGAAGAGGGGAGGAGTTCCTCTGGCTCCCTTTCTATAGGACCATGAATTAGGAATGACCGAGTCCCTTCTACTCAAGGCTATGACACCTGTCTAGTGACTCTTTCTTATGCTGATATTACCTGCTTCTATCTGGGTTCTGGTAACTACTCTGTTTTCTTTTTCTTCAGCCCCAAAGAAAGTTATGGTTCCTAATTCTACTTATTCAGGGAGTTCACTTACCTTGTAGTTATCCTTAATCCTACTGTAGCAATTACCTTTTGTTGCTGAGACAAAACTCCCGGACAAAAGCAGCTAATGGGAGGAAAGGCTTTATTTCTGTTTAGTTTTAAGGGGCAGTTTCACCAGATCAGGGAGAGTAAGACAGGCATCTAAGACTCACATCTCCATATCGCCAGGAAGGAAGAAATCTGAGTACGCTAGCTCTGAACACCCAGTGGGTTGAACTCATAAGCCTCAAGGCCCACCTCCAGTGACACATGCCTCCTTCAGAAAGGCTCCTCCTCCCAAAGGCTCCAAAACTCTCTCAAATTGCGCCAGCTAGGAACCAAGTATTCAAAACACATGAGGCTATGGGGGCCATTTCACATTCAAACCACCACGTATAGAAGTAGTTGTTTCTCTTTCATTCCTCTCGGTGCTTCACTGAGTGTGCCAGCTGTCTCTTACTGAGACGGTGACAAAATTCCCTCTCCTTTCACACTTTAATCAGAGCTGGTTTGCTAGCACATAGTATACTGGGATTCAGTGAGTAGATGAGTGTTGACGAACCGTGTCTGAGCAAATTCTCTTCATTGTGAGCCAAACCTGTACATAAATAATTTTTCACTGCTTTTGAAATGAAAGAAAATTTATCAATGTCCAGTCCAACCTTGATCTGTTTCCATTTTCACATGCAAGAAGCTAAATGCAGGGAGAGAGAGAGGGAGAGAGAGACTGCATACGTTTGCACAGGTAGCTTCTGAGCTGATTCTAGAGTGGTGGCGACTCTGAAGTTGTGGTGGAGGATTTTATGCTCTCATGTGTGATTTTCAAATGCCTCAGGGAGAACTGCTCTGAAGATACTATAAAGGAGATGATTTAAAAATCATTCTGGGAGCCGGGCGTGGTGGCGCATGCCTTTAATCCCAGTACTCGGGAGGCAGAGGTAGGAGGATTGCTGTGAGTTCAAGGCCACCCTGAGACAACATAGTTAATTTCAGTCTAGACCAGAGTGAGACCCTACCTCGAAAAACCAAAAAAAAAAAAAAAAAAAATCATTCTGGGGTGTGGGGAGGGAACTGGGGACATGGTTCAGTGGCTAAGGTACTTGTCTTTCAGGTGTGAAGACCTGAGTTTAGATCCCCACAAACACACACACACGTGTTGGGTAGGCATAGTGGATCAAATGTTGTCCTAGTGCTCTGGAGGTAGAGGTAGAAGATCCCCAAGGAAGCACAGGGAGCAAGACTAGCAAACTGGAGAGCCCAGTGTTCAAGTGAGAGATGTTGCCTCAGGAAATGAGGGATGGAGAAAGTAAGCCAACATCAACTTCTGGCCTCAACTTGTACATGTGCGCATGCACACCTGCACGCACATGCTCCCACACACATGCAAACACACCCTGCACACACATACTAGACACCCACAAAAAATCATTCTGAAAGGGCTGGGCTTGGCTGGGCTATAGCTCTGGAAGAGCTCTTGCCTTGCATACATGTAGCCCTGGGTTCCATCCCCATTTCAAAATTTAAACTCAGATCATTCTGCAAACAAAAGGATGTCTCATGGAAGAGCTGCTGCTCATTGAATAACACCATTGCCCTTAATTCTCAACTTGATCTAGCTCTGGCTGTGTAATTCTCACAATGTTGGCAACACAGCCTCTGAGAAGAAGGCTATATTTATCTGCACAAAGAATTTTAAATCTGCCCACATGCACAGAATTTCTTACTGTGACAAATGCAATCAAAAGACAGTGGCACTCAAGGTTTGATAAATTAGTGGGACCATACAACTGGTCTCAATCTGAGGACAAGCTCACACTTGGCTGACCTGAATCTCGTTCATCAGTATGAAAGGCTAGCCGTGGATATACAGTGGTCCCATTTCTGACAAATTAGCCTATCCAAGAATGAATTTTGTTTTTCAAATCTCAGTTGGTCTCAATAAAGCTTTGGTAATTTATACCTGGGTAATTCTCCCATGCAGATGTTTCCAGGCATTAGGAATAAACACATGTAACTACAGCATAATATAAAACCACTCTTTGGAGGCCCTGTTCAAAACATAAAAGAACCCCAGCCCAGGGACATGGCAAGTGTCCACACTCCAGTGTCGTGAGCCGCTGGACTCCTGGCACCCTTCCTGAGCTATCCCTGCCGGCCTTGCCCTGGTCCAAATCAGTGAGGTTAAAGCTGCCACACCCCCCTGCTAGTGCCCAGAACCCCACAGCCCTCCCCTCACTGCAGAAGAGAGGTCCTTTCTCTATCCTGGCACCCTACGGGCTCCAGGAGAGAAGTGTTTGTCTGGATTTAGATATGGCTGAGAATCCACCTGAGCCCCAGAGCCCCAGGAGGTTCTCCTCAGCAAGGGATCCGTACTTGGCACATCAGAGCTAGTGTGGAGGAAAGGGACCAAAGCTCCCGCTGAGCTAGAAACATTGGTTTCTCTCTTCTTGCCTGCCTCTGGGGCCTAGCCATTCCTGATTAAAAGCCCGTGAGCCTATTTTTAGTCAAACCGTGTTTTGTCAGCTCCAAAATGTTTTCTCCCAGACACCAGTGTGGAGGTGCGCTCGTGATTTATCATCAGGGCCATGGGATGGCAGTGCCAGGAGCTCCTGAAACTGACTCTCCTCAGCACAGGCTGTTTTCAGCCTGCACGGGATGAAGAGGGATGGCGCCTGGATTGGGCAAAACTCAGCATGGGTTTCAAAAGGGACAGATTCTTTGCCCTCAAGGAGGGAGGGGAGGAGGGAGGAAGGGAGAAAGGAACAAAGTAACGAAGGAACAAAGGAAGAAAGGAAGGGAAGGAGGGTAGACAGAAGAAAAGGAAATGGAAGAGAAAGATAAAGCAACGGAAAGGGAGAGGGAGGTCATACTTTCATATGATAACATTTGGCCAAACTTTATAAAAGTAATTAACTACTCTAATAAGGCCTGGCCAATTTGATGGTCGACTCCTACATATTGCAGGGCAAAGGAGCTCACTGGTGATGAGTTCTCCCTAAGTGCCGGGTACTTTGCATAATCTTTAATAAGACTATTAGCTTACATTTGTTCTGCTTTTATGTCAGCCATTACAGAAAGGATTTTACATGCTTTCTTTCATTCACTTAATGGTCATGGCCATCTAGGTACTCTTCTGTCCTCTGTTAAAGAGAGGGAAACGGGGACAACCCCAGAACCTCAGTGACTGAACCTAACAGTGAATATGGCGCACTATGAATCTATCTATCATCTTCGGTTTTGAAAACTCCTCACTGACCTCTGATGTTTGGACCTATTTTAAAAAGAGAAAACTGAGATAGGACATAGTTACAAAAGCTGTCTAAGGTCAACCTGCCGCTTAGTGGTAGAAAACAGACCTGGATGATGTTCAGAGCTCAGCACCACTAACCTGTTCGACTGTAGCAGGAATCATGTTTATAATAATCTCCACAGTGCTGGGTGCGTGGGACCTGGAAGGGCAGGATTCTCTGACTAGCCTTCCTCTCATCCCACTCGCCCGCACCTTCACACATATGTGACAGTCCTGGAAGAGCTTGGAATTCACCACCACAGCCCCCATGTGCCACCATTCCCTTGGCCCGTGCTTTGGATTTCAACCATTTTATAGCTGACTTACCAGGATCCAAAGAAGGAAATTTTCTGGAAATAGCTCAACAGTTTTTCTTATAGCAGACATGAAACAATCCTGACATTGTTTTCCCAAGGCTTTCACTCCACAAACAGCAGTGGATGTTCCAGTATGAACAATGATGTTCGTGCTACAGAGATGCGTGCGTTTCAGTGAGAGCCATGTGCGGTGCCAGGGAGTTGAGGTGAAGTGGAGATGCTGTGCACAGATCCAAGGAAAACAGCTGCTTTTTTCTTAGGGAGTCCCTGGGGGCTGGTGGCTCATCTGAGTCCTGAAGAGGAAAAAATAAAAAAATAAAAGAGTTTGCAGAACTCAAGTGCAGACATGTGAGGCTGAGGCCCTACCTGATATTGGGCAAAGGAAAAGAGAAAGACTATCACAGATTCTGGAAGCTACCCATGGCACTCCAGTGTGGGTAGAGGTGCAGATCATTATTATTATTATTTTAAAGTTTTGTAATCTAAACTCCTAGCTTTAAGTTGACTGAATCCATTGCTAGCCCACCTAATATTAGGTCTATTGGACTGAAGGCTGGATTCTTACATCTGCTCCATTTCTCTTAGATTTAAGCTGAAGCAATGGAATCAGTCTTCTCAGAGCCTCTCATCTTTCACACATGGCTGAAATAAATTAGGCCACAGTGCTCACAGAGCTCATAGGCTGTGGGCCTCTTCTCTCTTTCCTCCTGCTAGCAAGGTATTGAATGTAAAGTAATAGTAAAATAAATAATAACAATAATGATAAAAATAAAAAAAATCCAGCATTCTGTTTTCATGAATAATAGCATTAATAATGGCATTTTCAAGACCTCTTCATCTCTCTCCCTCTCCTGTCCTAAGCAGCCCCCAGGGGACTAATAAGCTCAGCAAATGTTACATGATGTGAAAACCGGATCAGACATCCAAAAGCTGGGTAATGAGGTCACTTTGGAAAGGAACACAACACCGAAAACAGAAATCAAAATGCCACGAGGCAGAGAAGGGAGAGCTTCAATAATTGCATTTCTGATTTGCAGAGCCAATGGAAACCCTGGAGAACTGTGGATAATTAAAGTCCTCAAAAATCATAGTAAATTTATATGAGGTGAGAATACAAACAACCTTTTACACGTGAGGAGCAATGTAGCGCTTAATTTTTTCCAAAACGTTTTTACAAATAACATTAAATTAAGACTCACAACTTTTCTGAAAAGGATGGATGTGCAGAAAAACTACTTGAATGCTTGAATAGGATGGGGAGATAGCTCCGTGGTTAGAAGTGCTTGCCACATAAACATGAGGGCATCTTGGACCAGACACCGCTAAGTTCAAATTCCCATAACTAATGTAAAAAAAAAAAAGTGGTCGTGGCCGTTACTGGGGCTTGCAGATGGACAGTGACTCTAGGTTGAAGGAAAAACTCCATCTGAAGGAAATCTGTGGCCTGATTTTCTTCTTGAGCCTCCACACACATGCACACTCACACCTTAACACACACATGTGCATGCATCACACACAATATACCACGTACCAGACACAAACAGTATACACACACACACATACACATACACACAGGCAAAGAAAAAACCCACCCATACTACTTGAATAATTGCCTATGATCGTATAAGCCATGAGTGATAAATCTTGGAGAATGCTCGGTCAGACTTATTTTGCTTAACACGATGACCTCTGCTTCCATTTATTTTCCTGCAAATGACATTGTTTCATTCTCCTCTATGGATGAATAAATTCCACGTGTACGTATACCACATATGTTTTTATCCATTCACCTGTGGATGGACAGGTGATTCTAAGATGATTCTAGTACTTAGCTATTGTGAACAGTATTACAATCAATATGGATGTGGAGGTATAGCTGGATCATGTGGTAGTTCTCTTTATAGTTTTTTTTGAGGAACATATGCACTGATTTCCATAATGTCTATATGAATTTATGTTCCCAACACCAGTACCCCCACAACCTTTCTTAACTTAGCTTTTGTTGTATTTTCTTGGTGACAGCCATTTTGCCTAGGGAAAGGCTGTGAGATGGAATCTTAGTTGTGGTGGTTTGAACGTAAATGTATGTCCCCAAAGTGTTAAGTGTTTTTAAAATATATTTTATTTATTTATTTATTTGATAGAGAGAGAGAAAGGTAGATATATAGAGAGAATAGGAACACCAGGGCTTCCAGCCACTGCAAACGAACTCCAGACGCAAACGCCCCCTTGAGCATCTAGCTTATGTGGGTCCTGGGGAATCGAACCAGGGTCCTCAGGCTTCACAGGCAAACACCTTAGCCTCTAAGCCATTTCCCCAGCCCTTAAGTATTTTTAATTAAGCTTCCTAATGAGTCTTCAGCAGACAGAGCCCTGGAGGAGGTGTGTCTCTGGGGGCAGATCTTGAGTCCAGCTCTACTAGGTGTTCAGAGAGCCAGCTTGAGCCCTGGATGTTCGTGCTTGCTGTTGGTGACTTGTCTCTGTCTGTTGTGTATGCTGAAGTGAGCTGTGCTCTTCGCCCATGACAGAGCTTCCTCTGGAATCTGTAAGCCTGACATCAACCCTTCCTTCCCATAAGCTGCTGTCTGTGGAGTGTTCATCTCAGCCACGAGAAGACGAGTGCAAGGTGATGAGTGTGCTTCTGATTTGTCTGACCTTGATTGCACGGACTTTTCAGGCCTAAACTTGGAAGTTGCTTCCACTGCATTCTGTTAGTAACAATTACGTTATAAGTTTAGATTCAACAGAAGGAGGTGTGGACTCCTTCTTTTGCTGGGAGACTGGCAAAATAAACTAACAGAATAGCTCAGGTGGGATAGGGTCATGTGTATGAAATTCACAGCTGTCATACTCCAGTTTTGCACATCCATGCTTCCCTTTCTGTATCCGGTCCATGTTCAGTGTGTACGTGGTTAGTTTCATGCATTGTCCACACCTAAGCTGTGTAATGCTATCAAGTTTTCTTTTATATAATTTTAATTTTTGGAAATTATTGATAGAAACTCTCTCCCTATCACCCTGTTCTTCCCTCCCTCCCTTTCTTTCTTTCTTTCTTTCTTTCTTTCTTTCTTTCTTTCTTTCTTTCTTTCCTTCTTTCCCTTCTTCCTTTAATTAATTTCCACGTGCCTATTGCTAAGTCTTCTTCAAATAATATACAGGAGTGTACACATTGCCATTCAGAGCAGCCATATGCATCAGAGAATCCAGCATGCCTGGTCTTTTCTAGCCATAGATTGATCCTGGAGTCATTTGCGTACCATCTGAGCAAGGTATTTCTCTTGATAAACTGCTCTCTTTAGGATATCTTTTCTCTTTTTTTAATTTAAATTCAATAATAATTTAATTTAAACAGGTTTTTACACATTTACACTTAAATGATTTTTTAAAAATTTTATTTATTTATGAGAAAATAGAGAAAATGTGCACATCAGGGCCTCTAGCCACTGCAAATGAACTCCAGACACATGTAGCACCAGGTGCAGCTGGCTTGCATGGGTTCTGGAGAATTGACCCTGGGTACTTAGGCTTTGCAGGCAAGCGCCTTAACCACTAAGCCACCGGTCCAGCCCAGGATTTCTTTTCTTTAGACATTTGCCCATCTTCTATGTTCAATCCTCTGTTTTATGGGTGATATACCTGCCTTTTGTTGATTTATTTATTAGTTACTCTGAGCTTGATGAGAAAGAATGTGTGTGACCAAAATTTTGAGATCTTGCCTACATGAAAATGAATTGCCTCCCCATTTATATTAACTTGACCAGATGTAAATTTCCAAGTCAGAAAGAATATCCCCTCAGCTTTTCGAAGCCACTGTTCTATTATCTCCTCATTTCCAATGCATTGTTGAAAAATCCATTGTCAAGCCGATAGGTAATACTTTCTGTTAGATGGACTTTCTCCTTCTCAGCTCCATTCAGGCTGTGCTGATAGTAGAGGTCCATCTATTCTCTTTGTGCTGGGAATGCCACAGGCACTTTTAATTTGAAATGCTAGTCTGTATTATTTCTTTGATAATCACTTCTAACTACACTCTCCTCTTATTACTTATTTTTCTTTGAAATGTCTCTTTATCATATATTAGGCCTCTTTGTTTGCTCTAACTTTTTTTCTATCTTGCTTTTCATCTCTAATCTTAGCCTTACTTTAGGGTAGATACAATCCACTCATGAACTCCTTTCTTCTATTGATCTCCTTGAAATTACTATCATTGTATTTTCTCCCCTAAGAATTCTCTCTTGTTCTATTTACTCTTTCTACAGTACTACCTTTTCAATTGCTTGAAACAATGCTTTCTCTGCTTTTTAAATGACTGTAGTTTTCTGGTTTTTTTTCCTTATCTTTTTTTCTGATTCCTTTGTATTTTTGTTTTGTTTTTAGTTTCTTTTCTGTTGCTATATTTTCTTCATGTCCAGTACACTGTAAGTTTTACAATTGCTCTTTATCTGGTGATTTAGAAGGAAGCAGGCTGCTTGCTCAAATGTCATATTTTCTGGCTCTTTGTCCTTGTCAACTGAGAAAAGGCTAAAAGTCATAGGCTTGGTAGCTAGCACCACCTCCAAGGCCTGAAAATCAGTAAGAGTGGAGACCTTAAAACCTTCGATACCCTATTCCAGCTGAAACTAGCCATGATTACTTGCTTCTTATCTCCTAAAGGAATTTAGACTCTCAACTCTATGGGTAGGGGGGAGGTATTTGAGGTAGCTAGGCATTAGCAGGTATGGAGCCATTGAAAATGGATCAGCCTTTGTGACCCCCATTCCATTCCTAAGTAAATGGAGGAGTGGGGAGGTATCACAGCCTTTTTGAAGGAGAGCTACTTTCTCCTATTTGAAAGAATAGAATTTGGGGGCTGGAGGGATGGCTTAGCAGTTGAGGCACTTGCCTGCAAAGCCAAAGGACCCAGGTTTGATTCCTCAGGACCCATGTTAGCCAGATGCACAAGGGGGCTCATGTGACTGGAGTTCGTTTGCAGTGGCTAGAAGCCCTGGTGCACCCATTCTCTCTCTTTCCCTCTTTCTCTGTCAGATAAATAAGTAAATAAATAAAAATAAGATATATAGAAAAAAGAATAGAATTTGGGTTTTTTTCCTCTGCCTCTGGCTGGAGACATTCTAAGCTACCCCTTCATTTGAGTTAATGCAACAGAGCCTATCCATTACCTGGCTACAAGACCACCCCTCAACTAAAGACATGTTGAAGAACAGTTGCCCCCTTAATGAGCTAATACATTTAAGCCCACAGAACCCGCCCCCCCTCCATGCAGTCACCAGCATATCCTAACTGCTAAGCCTTCATTCTAACTAAAAAAAAAAATAAAAATAAAAAAAAACAGAAAACCATACCTTCCCTTCTCTGTCTGAGTATCTCTACTTTAGATCCTGGCCAAAATTCCAAACATACTTGCCCAGAAACTGAGGTGTTCACTGATTCTTTGAGGAACTTCCTCACACATTGTAGCTGCTTAGCTGGCCTCCATTGCTGAGCCTGCTCTGCGGTCTGGGCTTTACCTCAAAAGGCATGTCTCTTTCCTCTCCTATTATTCTATTTTCCTATTATTCACTCCTCTCTACACAGCAGTTTCCTGGATTTACAGCCTGCATTAGTTTTTCTCTCCAACACTAATAAAATTATCTTCCATCTTTTATTAAAAAAAAAAAAGGAGGGCTGGAGATATGACTTAGCAGTTAAGGTGTTTGTCTGTGAAGTCTAAGGATCCATGTTCAACTCTCCAAATTCCGCATCATCCAGACACACAAAGGTGAGGCAAGCTCAAGGTTGCATATGCCCACTAGGTAGCACAAGGATCTGGAGTTTGATTGTAGTAGCTGAGGCCCTGGTGCACCAATTCTCTCTCTCCCTCTTTTTCTCTCTCTCAAAAATAAAAAAAATGTAAGATAATGGAGCTAGCTATTGGAGGCCATTCTTCCCTCTGCCAGGGACTGCTGTGTCCCTCCATAGAGAACCATTGCCTAGGTGACTGACCATACCACACACAGAAAAATTTGTGTAAGACATAATTTCATGTGGAAATGTTTACTGTTGTGTTTGGTGAATAGGCCCAAGCCTTTGAAGTCCCAATAAGCTTGGCCATCCATTCTCAATATATCAATTAAAGAGACAAGTAATATTTAAAGACAGAAAAAGGATATTTACTTCGTGTGGGCACATTGGGAAGCGGTGATTCCCTAAGTTCATTGACAGGGTACTGACATAAGGTTGAGGTTTAAATAGAGACTAAGAAGTACGCATAACTGAGCAGTGCTGGGTATAGGTTTGGTCCCCTCATCATTGACCCATCACCGTCTTGCCTCTTGTCTGTCTGTCCTGCAAGTTGGTCTGATAAATTATCAGAACTGTGTGACATCTTTTCCTGAAGGCAAGTTCTTTTTCTGGCTGATAGCACATTTTATTCTATCCTTTTCCCCAGCATGGTATTCCTGGAGAAACTGTGATTTTTTTTTTTTTTTGGTCCATTGTCTCCATAGTCTGACAGTCAATTGAGGAATACAAGTATTGCTCTGTAGAATATGTTCTCTTCTGCCAGGACAGTTACAATTTGACTATAGGAATTTAAAGGTGTTGGTTCCCATACCACAATCCATCTCATTTTGACTGATGGCACATACCTTGCTTCCCTAAGACCATTTGCCTGCTAACTCTTCTGTATCCCCACAGTATTGTTAGACATCTGTGCCAGTCAATGCCACATCATTGTTGCATTCCTTAACATATCTCTTTCCCTCAGCAGTCTGTGACTTCCTTAACAATAAGACCTGTGTCTTATTAACTTCCTATCTACCAATGCACACAACTTCTGGAATACAGATACTCAATACATATTTATTGAGATATTGCTTATCTAACTTTGAAAAATTTATTTAATATCTTTGAGTTTTAGCTTCCTCTTGTGTACATACACTTGAGAATAAAGGATTGTCCTGCTTCCTTAAGGTCAAGTGAATTAATGAAAGATTGTGCACTTTATTTAATTTTTTATTTATTTAATGGAGAAAGAGAGGGAGAGAGAGAATGGGTATGCCAGGGCCTCCAGCCACTGCAAATGAACTCCAGATGCATGCTCTCCCTTGTGTATATGGCTAATGTGGGTCCTGGAGAATCAAGCCTGGGTCCTTTGGCTTTGCAGGCAAACGAGATCCCTCCAGCCCAAGAGAGAGCACTTTAAAAAGAAAAATGATGGAAAATAATAAGTTATTATTATGATCTGGAGCCCAAACTGTTTGGTAAAGACTAGAACTAGGACTGTTGTCTACAGAACACAGGAGAGAATGTCTTTGCATTTTTCTTATTTACAATTTTTATCTTTCATTTTGGAAAATAGTCTCTGTGGAAAACAGGGAAAAAGTGGTAGCAATTTTCCAGGCCTCAGAATGCTTTGGCCACATTCTGATCCTTCAGTTCTCTTCTTTCCAGATAATTGTCCTTTTTAAAATGATTCTCCCCAAACAGGAGTTGGAAGCTGCCCATTGTAGCAGATGCTACTGACTCTCCCCCCAGCTCTCCCTAGTGCCCCCGGCTCCGTGCACAGGCACAACTTCGCACTGCCAGAACCTCCTAGCTTTCTGTTCCTCTGTCTGCAGGTGTGTTCTCAGAAATTCAGGCTCAGAGTTTCTTAGTACTATTACCCTTAGCAGCAGCAGCCATCCAGTGATGAAATCGATTCTGGTGAATAAATACTCCATCTTCCTACATTTTGGATGGGAGAACTCTGAGTTATGATTTGCAACTTGGCTTAGGCTGTGAGGATATCGAGCGCAGATACCACAGTGGTACCTGCTCATTAATTATCTCTATTGGTTTCCTCTCCATCCTTTGTTCATCACCAGCACTGACATGCCAGACTGTCCCTTTCTTAGAGATTCCTATCAGTCACTAGGGAAGCCATGCAGAGGACCAGTCCCTTGTCCTTTTCCTTTGTCTAACTTTGGTGTTAGCTTTTATTTATTTACTTACTTACAATCAGAGGGGGAGGAATGGGCGCACCAGGGCCTCTAGCCACTGCAAATGAATTCCAGATACATGCACCACTTTGTGCATCTGGCTTTTCGTGGGTACTGGGGAATTGAACCTGGGTCATTAGGCATTGCAAGGAAACACCTTGGCCGCTGAGCTATCTCTCTAGGCCTCTGAGCCATCTCTCTAGCCCTCTTCATCTAACTTTGAAATGGCTGATTAAAATGAAAGTCTATCATCAGGATTCTGACAACCATGACAGAATTGATGTTTCAACCTTATTACCTTTTGGTTTCTAGCTTCCTCCCCAATATCATTTTCTATGTTATAGGAAATAAGTTAGATGTGATTTTCACTGTGGCTTGAAATATAGTATAGGAGTCAGGGTTGAGGCTTGCCTTCTTAACAGTAAAGGAAACCCCAGAGAAATAAGACACTGTAGATATAATTTAGCCCCAGAACCATGGTAAGGGGAAGGAAAATGCCATGGAGAATACATTAGAAATTTAAAACGGGTACTCGTTTTAGTAAATGGAATAAATTTGTTTTTCCCACAAGAGTCTCTCAGGTCACGATAAAGGCTAATTACTAATAGCAGAGCTGTTTAGGGAGGAATGTTGAGAGGGGAAATGTATGCAAACTTGGGCTGAGCATATGTGTGTGACTGTCTCTGTCATTCTGGTCACTTTTGCAGTCAGCAGTGCTGGTGGAGAGTGATTCGCAGTTGCTCAATAGCTGAAGTGGCCGTGCCCTGCGCAGTGCAGCTGTTCAGACGCCCCGGGGTGAGAGTGTGCTTGCTGTGTGAAATGACCACAGGCAGCCTTCCAGTAATCCGAGCTACATTTGAAAACAGGCTTGGGAACAATATTGGTGCATGCTAAGCCAAGGAAATAATTGGTAGGGGGGAAAAAAAACTAGAGGGAGCTTGTTTTGTAAACAGAACATTTTTGTATTTGAACATTGGTTTTCTCAGACCATCTTCATCCACTCTGGGATTTTCCATTTGTGTTTGTTTACTCACCACATTTGTGTACCTTATTCCATTGCTCAAAACTATTCACATTTCATGTGTTCATTTACTCATTGTATAAGCAGCTACTGAGGACCTACCAAGGTCACATCAAATTTTTATCTAAATAGAGAATGGAACTATGAAGAGCATGGACTGTGTTGTGCATCAGGACATGTAAGGAATCAGGTAAATGAGCGGAATGCTAGGCTGGGCATGCACACGTGTTTCTCTCTCTCTCTCTCTCTCTGACACACACACACACACACACACACACTCTCTCTCTCTCTTTCAGAATCCCAAGCCCTCAAGGTCAAAATGCAAGCAGCCAAGCTCTAACTGTGGAAAAATATCCCATGATATCTGGGAGGTCCTGGGAGGCGAAGCATGACTCTACCATGGCTTTTAATTTGACCTCCAGAAAATAAATTCACCCCTTTCCACCTCTATTTCATCTAAATGCAAGTATTTTCTGTTCGGTTTACTACTTTCTCCTCAGTTCCTAGAACACAGCCTCACACGGGTAGGGCTCAATAAATCTCTCTTGAAAGAATGAATAAAACAGTTTTGTCCTGAATGTCTAGGGTCTGGGTTAGGTCACAGATCAACTGTAGAGATGTTATTGGAGGCCCCTGGCTTCCGGCCCTCACTAAAAACAGTTTACTGACTTATGTGACTATTTACTTGAGTTCCTGAAGATAATCAGAGTGTTGAACATCTAGTCATTTTTATGGTGAAGGCTGGTGAATCCAGGGAAAAGAAAGGTCAAGCAAACAATAAAATCCAATTCCTACTATAGGCCTGGCCCAGGTGTTGGGTATAGAAAGAGTGCAGGGAGTATGAATGGGAAATGACTTGGTGGTGGCAAGATATCCACAAATATGTATGTAGTCACAGCTATTTGTCAGGTTTTTATAGGGGCAAGAAAAGGTACTGAACCAAAGGCACCAGTAACCTCTTTTTTGATTATTTTGAGCTACCTTGAATTTCATTTTTCTGTGTTTCCATTGGCTTTACGTTGTTGCCACGGTCTAGTTCATTGTCAGTATCTGTATATCTCTTTCAGGGTTGTGTGTTTTCTCTGGGACTAAAATGCACAGCAACACAGGAAGTGCTAAATAAACGTCCTGGGCAGGAACATCAAACGCCTTGTCACTATCTTCTTTATGCTTGCTTTAGAAGTTTAGCTTTATACTTAAAAATCTTTTCTGCCTGCCAAGAAACAAAAACTTTTGTGCAATTTACTCTACAGGTGAGTGAAGAGATGCCCTTACAGCCCTCCTTGAGAGATGCTCCGACGTTTCCTTCCTTCCTTGACATGATGAATCACTTTTCTCCACTTTCCAACATTGCTTCTTTGGGTCATCCATGAAGTACACACTGTAATCTTTTGAAAACTCAGAGACAGACTTGCCACAGATACATTTTCTTTTCCTGTTGTGACAATATTAAGTTTGTAGTAAATGAAATCAAGATAAGGAAGGAAAACCATGTCTTCATTGCAGAGAGCAATTCAGCAACCAGAAATGGTTTTTACATTGCTTTATTAGGAGCCTGCATTGAACAACATTTGCTGTTCTGCATGGTTTCAGTTGTCTGTTAGGTTTAAAAGAATTCGCCTCTTCACAGAGTATTTAAGTGGAGTCTAGTTTTTCTTAAATGCATTTTCCTATTGTATTGGGTGCTTTACTTACTGTGATTAAATGCCTGAGAAGAAGCAGTTTAAGGAAGGAAAAGATTTATTTCAACTTACAGTTGAGTGGACACATTTCATCATGGTGAAGAAGGTATGGCCGGAGGAGCAGGAGGCCAGTTGGTCACATTGCAGCCACAGTTAGGAAGCAGAAGCTCCAAAGGAAGTGAGGTGGGCTGTGCACTCTCAAGGCCCATGCCAGTGGCACACTTTCTCTACGAAGACTCCACTCCCTAAGGGCTCCTCAAAAATTTTCCCAAACAGTACCACCATATGAGAACCAAGTGTTCAAATACATGACCTATGAGGAAGATTTCACATTCAAACCACAGCACACATGTTATTTGTCATTGTAAGTTAGGGAAGGAGTCTCTGAGAACCACCCGTATGCTGATATATTTGGCAGAAACGCTCTTGTCAGGTAATGCTCAGCTTCAGTGTTACCAGAAACATTTGATGCCTAAGATGAGATGTGATTCCCTTGACATGGATTCAATTTGGTCGGGAAGCCAAGTTCTAGGGCAAAAGGCGCATTCTGTCCTTCTTCACCAACTGCACAGGGCCCCTGACTCCATCTGGTTCATCCCTGCTCACTGAGGCTCTTCAAACCCATGCTTTCTTTCTTTTTTTTTTTTTTAAGAATATTTACTTACTCATGACAGAGAGAATGAGTGGGTGTGCCAAGGCCTCCTGCCACTCTCGATGAGCTCCAGATGCATATGCCACCTTGTGCATCTGGCTTTATGTGGGTACTGGGGAACTAAACCCAGGGCATCAGGCCTTGTGAACAAGAGCCTTTAAGCACTGAGCAATCTCTCCAGACCCTCTCTTTGTTTTATTTGGAATGAATGACTCCTTCAGACTCAGATCTTCAATAGCAGTGCTCTTTAGTTGGTAGGGACCTCAGCATATGGAGCACATACAGTATTTGCTATTAAAGCTTTAAAAGTTGACTTCTACAATTACTACTTTTACTTTGACTACAATACTAACAATGTGTGAGCTTTTATTCAGCCTGGGGCTTCCAGGTGGACACTTTGACTGAGTGGAGAATTGCAGGTTCTAGAATGAATGGCATCTTTCACCTTTCATAATTTAAGATTTTAAAATCTAGCCAGGCGTGGTGGCGCACGCCTTTAATCCCAGCACTCGGGAGGCAGAGGTAGGAGGATCGCCGTGAGTTCGAGGCCACCCTGAGACTCCATAGTGAATTCCAGGTCAGCCTGGGCTAGAGTGAGACCCTACCTTGAAAAACCAAAAAAAAAAAAAAAAAAAAAAAAAAAGATTTTAAAATCTGATAAGAGGTATGGATTTTTAAATTATAATTTGGTTAGCAATATTAGAAAAGAGACTTTTTATTTTTTAAGTTTTATTGATTTGAAAGAGTCAGAGAGACAGAGACAGGCAGACAGAATGGGTGCGCCAGGTCTTCAGCCACTGCAAACGAACTCGACACATGCGCCACCTTGTACAACTGGCTTATGTGGGTCCTGGGGAATCAAACCAGGGTCCTTTGGCTTTTCAGGCAAATGCCTTAACCACAGGGCCATCCCTCCAGCCCAAGAGACATTATTTTAAATGGTGGTCAATCATTCAAATTATTTAACAAGTTTATATTGAAAGCCTTTCGAAGATCTTGGTCTAGAAGAACTCATGATCTACTGACAGAGGTATAAGCTAGGCAAATATAGTTCAGAGTAATTTGTTTAGTGGGGTGGAGCTGGGAGCACTGAATCCCTATGTCCTGTTCCTCTAAGGACTTCACATTTAATACCCCACTACTGAAAGACCTTAATGTTACCAAGAAGTCGACAAGGACCACAATATCATTTTACTAAATAGTGAAGGCATAAAAAGACAATTTATTGTTTGACATTGTTAAGTCTTACATACTGATGCATGTTTGGTATAGGTCAATACGTGTAAAACAAGTTTGACAATGTGAGTGGCCAGATCAGGTTGGCTGGTATATCCGTCACTTCAAACATGCATCATTTCTTGTGTCAGGAGTATTCAAAGTCTTTGGAAACAATTGAGTGCTGTCAACCACAGTTACTGTACTGTCCTACAGAACTTTGGAAGTTACTCCCCCTAACTGTAGCCTGGTCTGGCTAAACAGTTCTTCCCCTTTCTTTCTTCTCCCAACCTTTGCCAAGTACCACTTTACTGTCCACCTTCTATGAGCTCAGCGTTTTAGGCTTTCACATATAAGTGAGAACATATGCTATTTGTACGCAGTGTGGTGTAATTCACTGGATATAGTTTTGCCAGGCTCATCCATGTTGCTGCAAATGACAGGATTTCTGTGGTCTGTGGCTGAACAACGTTCCATTGTGTATGTGTCCATTAATCTGCTGACGGGCACTGGGTTTCTTATGTTGAGTCACTGCAGTAAATCTGGGAGTACAGAGATCTCGCCAATATGCTGATTTCCTTTCATTGGCTATACATCCAATCATAGGCTTGCAGCACCATGTGGCAGTTGTATTTCAGCCATTTAAAAAATATTTTTTTTATTTATTTGCAAGCAGAGAGAGAGAGAGAGAGAGATAAAAGAGACAGACAGATAGAATGGGCATTTCAGGGCCTCTTGCTACTGAAAACTGACTCCAGATGCATGTGCCACTTTGTGCATCTGGCCTTATGTACCAGGGAATCTAATTCTGGTCTTTAGGCTCTGCAGGTATGTGTCTTAAACACTGAGCCATCTCTCTAGCCTATATTTCTACTTTTTGACGGGCCTCCACACTGCTGTTTTATTTGAGATATTCTCATGTGGCCTAGGCTAGCTTGCACTCATTATGTAGCCAAGGCTGATCTTGAACTCCTGTTTTCACCCCTATTCCCTCCCTTACACACAAGTGTCAGGATTACAAATGTGCCTGCTTTATAGAAAACACAGGGTTTCATGCATGCTAGGCAAGCACTCTGCCAAATGAGCTACACCTTCAGCTTTATGAAAGATATTTTCTTATACTTACTTGCATAAGGAATTTGGTAATGGGTGACCTGTATGAGAGTGAAGTCATGTCCTTAATCCTATAGACGGAAAATAATCAGATGAGAAGGTGAGTACAGTAGAGGGACACAGAGAGCTGGAGATAATCTGACAGAGGAATTTTTGAGAGCTCAGGATAATATAATAGCTGGGACATCTTCACATATTCATGTGTTCACTGCTCAAGCATGTGTGGCAGCCTTACATAAAGTCAAATTTTTTTTTTTTTTCATTTTTAATGTATGTACTTGTGTGCATGTCTGTGTGTGTGTGTGCATGCGCATGCATGCACATGTGTGCACCAGGGTCTCTTGCCACTGCAAGTGAATATCCATCCATATTTAAGTGGGTGGCTGGGGAATTGAACCTGGGCTGGCACGCTTTGTAAGCAAGTGTCCTTAACCACTGAGCAATCTTCTCAGCCCCAAGTCAATAGGCTTAAAAAAAAAATCTTTATTGGGCTGGAGAAATGGCTTAGCAGTTAAGCACTTGCCAGTGAAGCCTAAGGACCCCCCGTTTGAGGCTCAATTCCCAGGACCCACATTAGCCAGATACACAAGGGGGCACATGTGTCTGGAGTACATTTGCAGCGGCTGGAGGCCCTGGAGGGCCCATTCTCTCTCTGTATATCTGCCTTTCTCTGTCTGTCACTCTCAAATAAATAAATAAAAATAAACAAATCTTTGTTTATTTATTTGAAAGAGATAAAGAGAAAGAGCCAGGCAGAAAAAGAAAGAAAGAGAGAGAGAGTGAGTATGGGTGCACCAGGGCCTCCTCCCATTGCAAATGAACTCCAGACACGTGTGACATTTTGTGCACCTGGCGCTATGTGTGTACAGAGGATTCAAACCAAGGCCATCAGGCTTTACAAGCAAAAACCTTAACAGCTGAGCCATGTCTCCAGTCCTCTCAATAGTTCTTCAAATATAGTAAGTGCAGGATTTAGACAAGCCTAGTTGATAATTGTTTCCTTTCTAAATGAATTTGGGGAATGGCAGAATGGAGTAAATTTAGGAGAAAACCTTCTTCTATTTTTATTGCGAGAATCTACCATTCACTGGGCACCAACTCTATATGAGACGTGAAAGCTAGATTTGTGAGCACATTCCACATCATTCTTTTTTATGTTTATTACTATTATTATTAACAAGATATTTCATGTGTATACATCATGTGTTGGTACCCTGTTTTTCTGTGTCCCTGCCCCTATTCTGTTGGGAATGCTCCTCAGTGGGGTTGTAGGTATTCTCTGTGGGGTTGTGGTTTATGGGTTGTGGGAGCAGCAGTCAGTTATTTTGGTGTGGGGGGAGGGAATGCCTCTGGGCATGATGTCTGAACCTGTGTCTCTTACAATCTTTCTGCCTCTCTTCTTCAAAATTCCCTGAGCCGTGGTAAGTGAGTTTTAAGTCTACTTCAGTGATGAGCTCTTAGGAGCCTCTGGATCTCTGCTTTGGTAGGTGTTGAGTGTCTTCAGGGTCTGTCTCCTTCACCCTGGTGCTGATTATCAGGTTCAGCATGGAAGCAGCACTCTTGCTCATTTTCCCGGTCCTCTGTGGATTCAGCTGTGGCTTGGCTGAAGTACAAGGGGTAGTTTATCTCTTCTAGTCTTGCTACCATTTGAAAAAGAAGAACAGATTCAGGAATCTGGGAAGAGCCTCGGGGAATAGGGATCTGGTCTACTCACTCTGTGCCCACCATGCACACCCTCTGGCGGAGGGTAGCAGGGTATCCGGGCTCCATACCATTCTTTTTCTATTTGTTTTATTAGTTATGGACATACTCAGTATGTAAACAGCACATGTTAGCACCATCCTTTCTTTCGTCCCTGACCCCCATCCAAAGGGAACCTGCTAGTTGGGGAAGCCAGTCATCCCCGTGGGGATTGTGGGTTATGCATTGTGTGGGTAGCCATCAGTTATGGGGAAGAGACAATGTCTCTGTGCATAAGGTCCCAACTTGTGGCTCTAAATAATCTTTCCACCCCCTCTTCTGTGAAATTCCCTGAGCCATGTTGGATGCGTTTTAAGTCTACTTCAGTGATGGGCTCTTATGAGCCTCTGGATCTCTGGTTTGGTAGGTGATGAGTGTCCTTGGTGTCTGTCTCCTTCATCCTTGTGCTGATATCAGGTTTACTGAGGAAGCAGCACTCTTGTTCAGTTTATTTCCCCAATTCCTCTATGGTTTCAGCTGGGGCCAGGGTGAAGTGCGATGGGTCATTTCTCTCCTCAGGTCACACTTCAGTCTGAAAAAGAGAAGCAGATTCACTAAAGGAGAGTGAAGGCGGCACAGGTAAAATAGGATAACCATTATTAGAGAGAGTTTAATGGGTGTAGGCCCTCTTATAGCCCAAGATTAGTTGGGCGCATGATATTGGAAAGCAAACTCATCCGGATATGATTCTGACTTGTTTCCCAGTTCCAGATATGGGTTCCTTTCCACTGAGCAGATCTGTTAGCCAATCCAAGAGCAGTTGGTTACCCACCATGGCTGTGTGCCACAACTGCACTTGTGTGAGCATCATGTCAGGTTCTTGCTTCTAAGTAGCTTAGACCTCCAGTTGCTTGGTCAGATGTTGACCATTTTCCCTCAGTAGCTCATGTAGCACTTTCTAGCACCAGATGGGCTGTCTGGGGACTGCCTCTCTTCCAGATTCCAGCCAGGTCTCTCCATGTTCCATATCGACAGCATATGGTGTCTTCAGAGGTAGGGTCTTACCATTAACTTCTGGTAAGTAATCAATTGCTCTGACAGACGTCTTTCTTCTTTTGGGAAACCTTGTACGTCTGTCTGATCAACAGCTCATTGTGGGTGTTAACCGCATCCTGGTACTCCACACCTTTCTTAACAAGCAACTACTGTTAATCCCTCTTACAAATGAGGTGTGACCCTAAATGCTAAGGATTTGTTGACCTTTCCTGGAAGAACTGGAACATGAACCCAGGTCTACCTGTATTTCCCTTCCCAACTTAGAATTAGAGAGTAGGTGCAAAAGAATTTGCCCCTAGTATTGTGTACGGAAACATAACAATACCCTGGGGGACAATTAGAACCAAAACACATTCCACTTCATCAGCGAGAGATGGACGAAGCAACCACAGTTGCTCCTCCAGCTGGCTTCCTTTTGTCTGCTCGTGTTTTTGTTTTTTTTTTTTTGAATAGCAATATAATATATTATATATAAATATATACATATATAATATAAATTGGTAATATAAAAACTACTGGTATTATAAAAGGAAGTTAATGAGATTGTAATAACAAAATTAGGACTGGTTTTCATTTAACATGATCATGTGCAAGAATATCTGGATAAGACACAGTGGCAGAGTTATTTTGAAGCAGGGATTTCACAAGAATCAAAGCAAAAAAAAAATATTCAATGTTATGCTAATAATTGCAAATGTATATCTTCTCAATAATCATGGGCATGTAAAAAAATCTATTTTCCCCCCTATCTCACTATGTCTTACACTGATTTTGCAACCTCTTACTAATTGCTAGTTTCTCTAACTGGCTACTGAAATAATTACTACACATAGGTACACGGTGACACTCGTTAACATTAGGGACTCTCTTCCCTTGGCGACAATACTATGGCAGTCTAGTCTCCTCATTTTCTTTTTCAGAAGTTTTAGAACAGAAATAGTCCTTCCTTTGTAATGTTTGTCAATACATTTCCAACTTTATTACTTTCATAAGAAATTTGACAACCTATAAGGCACCTCTAGAGATGTAGCATGGGGGTTATTTGTAAGATCCCTGTATAATACACAAGTTTTGCTTTCTAATAACTGTTTCTTTCATCTGTAATTGTAGTTGGGGCTTGGGGTGTAGTTCGGTGGGAGGACTCTTGCTAACTTACACCCAGGCTTCAATCTCCTCATCTGAATAAAAAAAAATCATGATTGTAATATAACTTGTAAGTACAGTTGTGGTAGTCATAATGATGCAGTGTTTGGAGAAAAAAAAAACACAATAGAAATTTAGATTCTTATATTCAGAATTAGGATTATATCTCAAGAAAATCCTTTCAGCCATTTGTGGGAGGATAAGACTATCCTCTCCCTTTTCAGATAGCCAGGGCTCTCCCGTGTTATCATAGAGCTACAAAAATAAATAAATAAATAAAAATCTTATAGCCTACAGCTAACCTCTCTCCCTGTTTTTGGCTGGGTTGATTTACAAAATTCTCCCTGCCCCAGTATTCCCTCTTAGGATCACTAAACACATATTTTACTAGGTGGGTGTTCTTGAGTGAGATCATTGACTTAAATTGAGTTATATCTTGTCTCTGGAAGGCTCGGGTTATAAGGCCAATGGTCATTTACAGAATACTATATAGCAGGACTGGGAGAAAAGCAAGACTTATCTTCATCCTTCAAAGTAAGAGAATGGAGTTTTAGGGAATTACAATGTCCACCTGGGGAGAAAAGACACTGGCTCCGTGTGGCAGTTCAGACACTGTGGGTGTTGCAGGAGCACTTGGAGCTCTAAGGGGCCTATGAAGTGGGCAAGCAGCTGGCCTAGGCCAAGGTGAACACAGAGCCATGGCGGGATTTCGCAAGGTCTACTTGGGACATCTCTTGCACAAGCTTTGCGACCAAAGTGTTAGAGTCCACATGTGCACTGAGCTAGATGCCAGTCTCAGAAAAAGCTCAGCGAGGGCAGGAAACACCACCAACTCGCAAGCTCCCTGGTGGAACTCAGCCGGGGTAGGCAGCTATGAACAGGGTCCCAATGCCAGATGAACAGATGCCTCACTCCAGAATGGAATACGAGGATTTTTTTTTTTGGGGGGGGGATATGTATTAGATCTGGATATTCCGGGTTTTATGTCTATTATATTAATTGGAACAAAGATTTGCTCTTGAGATACTGACATCTGTAAAAGACAATTCTAACCAAATGCTTTTGTAACAAAAACACAAAGGAGCTGAGGCCAAAAGAACAGAGGACACATATCAAAGAACCATGTTTAATGCCTATTTCACAGGTGGCAGTGGTGCAAATGAAGTCATCTGAGCTCTGATCTCCTGAGAAGCTGGGAACAAAGAAATGGGGGCTGTCATTGCTCCATGTCAACCACAACTATAAAGACAGTACCAAGGGAAGCCAACCATTTGTGACACACACCCATCTTCCCAACACCCGATTCTCAGTGAGCTTAATTTAATACCTAGCAACTTGCATCAGGAGTTTTGATCCTTGTGAATAGCCTTGTAAGACATGAGAAAAACGGTTTTGCGGATGCTTAACTTGGTTGGAGCTGAGGGATTAAGAATCATCTTGGTGAAAGCTGGGGACCAACAGACGACATGTCCTTTACGTAACTTCCAGCCGCTTGATTTTACAACCAATTCTGATAAGCAGAAGCAATCAATAAGTGCTTAGTAACATAGTGATAAAGTGAGTTGCATTTTAATTTATCAAACAGAATGTCAGTTTGGACCTTACCTTTAATGATTCAGAGCTTATGATTTCTCTATGAATATTTATCAATATATCATATAGAATGCCTCACTCAAACATTTTTTGTATGTTTGGCTCTGAGTGTGAGTGTGTGTGTGTGTGTGTGTGTGTGTTCGTGTATGTGTTTGTGTGTTTACAGGTATGAATCTGAGGAGATGAAAAATTGAATTTTTCAAAAAGCAGCTAGGAATAGAGGGAAAGAAGAAATGATGCAGTGGGATAGGCCCACACTGCAGCCTACTTTAACTTCAGATGTTTCTAAACAAAATATACATAAAGTATCTGGGAAACCTGCCAGACACGAAATATTGAACATATTTTCAAGTTTCTTTTTCTTTTTCTTTTTTTCAAGGCGAGATTGAGGCTTATGACAAGGCATCCTGCTAGAATGGGAGAAGTCAGTTGATCATGGGGCCGCTGCGCCTTTAGAAAGCAGAAGCGTCCAGGCACGGCTGAGTGACTAATTTTCACACGTCCCACGGGAAACGCTTTACCCAGTATTCAGAATGGTTCCGATGGAACTGAACTGATAAATTCCACAAGACTGAGAGTCAATCAAATGAGAGGAGAGATAATGTCTGTGAGAACATTGTGAAAATTGTGAATGGCAACATGAAGTACTGTTTTTAATTAATGATCCTCTTCAAAGCTCTAAGTATAAAAAATAGGACAGAAGATAAATGACAGTCAGAGTGGGAATTTTCTAATTGATTCTGTTCTTTTGTTCTGTCCTTACCTGCTGGGCCCATGCAAGTAGGGATGACCATACATTCTGAAGACAAGACTGTGAAGCTATTCTTTTCCGAGAGGACCCCTGCCTTTCTTCAACAGCAGATTAGTGAAAATGTTTCTTTAGTTCTAAGCTGATTGAATAGGTTTGGGGCATAATGATTGGAACCTGGAGATTTGGCATCAAGGAAACAAAACAGTCTCTCGTTAGAAGTGAGACCCTTCACAAGCTATGAGCCCAACACTTCCTCACCTGTAAACTATGGGATAACAGTAGTTACGGTTATTCATCTTCTGGAGCTTGCTGTTCCAGCATTTCCTTACACTAGCGTTTAGGCTTCGGTATTTATTTACAGCAGTATTCAATATGAGCCTTGCCATCTTGGCAAGCACATTGAATCTGTTTATCCACATCACAATGACTGCGTCGTTCTTAAGGATGAAGACAATAACTCCGCTCGATACACTTGTCATTCTTTAAAATAAAGCAAACCGTGCCGTGTGTGACAAATGTTTGAGGAGAATATGCGTGTTCAACTTCTAGGCTCATCTCTCCCACCTGCCAAAGCTCATTTAGCGAGAGGAAACCGAAGTGAAATGAGCAAAATCTATGTTTCTACTCCTTTGAATGTGTCCACCTGCCACACAGCAAGGTCTCATTGTCGTAGAAAGTCTCCATGTCGATCATTGTGGCCACATGTCTCCTTTCCCATCTGTCCCTCCATGCCTCACCAGTGGGCACCCTACCCTGTTGTCATTTGATTTGCTCTCTTTCTTCTAGAGTGACTATCACTTATGCATCTTATCTCTCAAGGCAACAGCTATTTTTTTGAATGTGTGTATGTGTGTGTGGTGTGCGTGCATGTGTGCATGCGTGTTCACATGTGCAAGTGAGCAAGTAAGCATGTGCACATGCATCTGGAGCCAGAGGTTGCTGCGGGATGCCTTCCTCCATCACTGGACTCATTTATTTATTGAGACAATGTGACTGACTGGACCCAGAGCTCACCAATTTGGCTGGTCCAGCCATCCAGCATGGCCTAGAGCGAGCATTGTAAGTACAGTTGGGTCACCATGCCTGCCAGACATTTTCATGAGTGTTAGGATCAGCATCTTGATGCTCAAATAATGTTGTGAGGCAAGCTTTCATCAACTGAGCCATCTCCCCAGCCCTGCAAGGCAGGCCCTGGCTTTCTAGGGGTTAGGAAAGGGCTACACTGGCGTATATCCACTTTGTCTTTGGAATATCCTCATCTCTCTGAAAAACCTTATATAACATACAAAAATGCCAATGCACTCTGGGGCATATGAATATACATTTTGAGTCTGTGGTGGTTTGATTCAGGTGTCCCCCATTAACTTAGGAGTTCTGAATGCTGGCTGGGTTCCCAGCTGATGGAGATTTGGGAATTAGCGCCTCCTGGAGGCAGTGTGTTGCTAGGGGAGGGCTTATGGGTGTTATCACCAATGTCCCCTTGCCAGTGTTTGGCACACTCTCCTGTTGCAATTGTCCACCTTACGTTGGTCAGGGCGTGATGTCCACCCTCTGCTCATGCCATCGTTTTCCCCTGCCATCATGGAGCTTCCCCTTGAGCCTGTAAGCCAAAATAAAACTTTTTTCCCCCCAAAAGCTGCTTTTGGTCAGGTGATTTCTACTAGCAATGCAAACCTGACTGCAACACAGTCCTTCCTTCAGCAGTTACTAAGTGAATATCTTCTCCCTAGTTATGAAATGACAGGTGACTCTGAGCCCTTTCTGTGGAAAGCAAGCTTGCTTCAGTATAATTCGCAGCATTATCATAAATTTTAATGTGTTTCTAGACACATGGCAAGCACATAGCTAAGTGGACAGGGGAGAGGGCTGCAGAGTTGGGTCTGCAGCTCTGAAAATTGGATATATGGCTATTGATTTGAACTACAGCCATGGCTAGCCAAAGGTCCATGGTATCTTGTGTTTCCTCAGTTAAGAAGGCTGGAATATAAATCAAGCTGGGGTTGTTATGGTGGCCTCTTCACGGTGCTCCTCGAGTAGTCTTTTTGACTGTGGGTAGAGAAACTTCATTATATCAGCCACAGAATTCCCAAGTGACTTTGTCATGTAGAGTTGTAATGGATCGCTGATACTATAGCTCAAATCAGGAATGAGGATGGATTTTCCACATGCAGAGCACAACTGAGTGATTATCTGCAAGAAAAGTGTCATTAAAATGGTTTTAAGCAAACCAGCACACCCTGGTATAATTTCCTTGCATACCATAAGGATACTTATTATTTCCAGGACAACTCAGCTCTAAGTGGCCAAATGCTAGGTGAATCATTTTAGGACCAGGACACCTTATGGACAGATAAGGTTGACACACTAGACAGGTATCACAATTGACATTTTCTCCATGTGGGTCTTGTATGCAGTAGAACTCACTTCAGAATATATATATATATATATATATATATATATATATATATATTTTGTCCTTTGTCATTGTACCCAATGCATTTTTAAATTTTTATCTTTTTAAATTTTTTTTTAGGGGGGTTGAGGTAGGGTCTCACTCTATCCCAGGCTAACCTGGAATTCACTCTGTATTCTCAGGGTGGCCTCAAATTCATGGTGATCCTCCTACCTCTGCCTCCCAAGTGCTGGGATTAAAGGCGTGCGCCACCACGCCCGGTTAAGTTTATATCTTTTAAGTTTTTATTTATTTATTTTATATTTATTTATCTGAGAGAGTCAGAAAGAATGGGTATGCCAGAGCCTCTTGCCACTGTCAATGAAATCCAGATGCATTCACTGCATTATGAGTCTGGCTTTACATGGGAACTGAGAAATTGAACCCAGGTCGGCAGGCTTTGCAAGGAATTGCTGCTAACTGCTGAGCCATCACTACATTCTCCTCAGTGCCTTTTTATTCCGGTCTTTTCTCCCTGAAATTTTCTTCACTTTGAAGAATATTGCTAGTAAAATGTGAATATGGGCTTCGCAGTTAAGGTGTATGCCTGTGAAGCCTAAAGACCCAGGCTCAATTCTCCAGGTCTCACATAAGCCAGATGCACATGGTGGCGCATGTGTCAGGAGTTTGTTTGCAGTGGCTAGAGGCCCTGGTGTGCCCATTCTCACTCTCGCTCTCCCCCTCTCTCTATCTCTAATAAATAAATAAAAATAAAATCTAAAAAATTTAAACAATATTTAAAATATGAAATGTAAAAGTTCATTTAAAAGTCGATCTTTCTGAAGGTTTCATCATGGAAGTCTGGAATCAACTGTGACAGCAGCGTAACCCAACCAGAGCATCTCTCTACGTTTTACAGATTTGGACTTAGAAGCTCTTGAACTTGGTATGTGAATCTGGCCAATTCATTTGAATGTGTATTTTTTTTTTTTCATTTTGATTAGAGCATGTTGAGAATAGTACTATAATTACAACGACCCACCAAGAAGGAAGTAAACCAACTGCTGATGGATAAGACAGAGCTTCTATTAAAAAAAGGAAGTTAAAAGACTTACTCAAGGTCAGAAGGCACATTTATTGTAGAGCTAAGAATAGGGTGTCACCTAACTCCTTGAATAGCATCCTATATAAGGGCCTCCTCTGGTCAATATTTCTTATCTTGTTTTGAAAGGTAGTAGACACATTTCTCTAACATAACAAATGACGGTCCTGAGGCCTTGGCTGTTTTCTGAGGTTACTTTATCCTTAAAAATATCTCTCTCAATCCATTCTCAGGCTAATACAGTTTTAAGAATTTTGCTATTTTCAAAACTTACATAAATTTATAGGTTTTAAAGGAATAAAATCAGGCAAATCTCATTGTGCAAGCTAATTACATGTTTGAAATGCCATGCCTATCTTCAAGGCATAGTTGTAATCCAGGATGATTCTTGCTATTCTTACTCCAACATACCCGTTATTCTCTACCCCAAAATCCCATGATGCTTATCAGATTTACTTTAATTGCTTGTGTATTTAGATAAGGAAAATTAAATTTCTTAATTTTGACTTATTTGGATACAGGGCATTTTTATTCATGTTTGACTTAGTATTATTGGTAGTTTTTTAGTGTGTCGCATAAATAATAAACACTGACAGAAAAGATGATTATCTATACCGCTAACAATAATTTTTTCTACTTTCCTGTACAGGTGGTCTCTGAGGTTGTCTTCTGACCTCCACATGCACACCATAGCACCATAGCAACACCCATATACATGCACATGTGCATGCACGCACACACACACACACACACACACGTGATGGAGAGCAACTGAGGAAGACCCCTGATGCTAATCTCTGCCGTGCACATTCACGTACATATGCATGCACCAATATGCACATATAAACATATATGCACCGCACATATTCATGCACATTTGAGAAAACGAGTGTTGGGCTGGAGTGATGGCTTAGCGGTTTAGGCGCTTGTCTGTGAAGCCTAAGGAGCCATGTTTGATATCTCTTCAGATCCCACATAAGCCGGATGCACAAAGTTGACACAAATGCAAGATCACACACTGGAGTTTGGTTTTAGTGGCTGAGGTCCTGGTGCACCAATTCTCTCTCTGTCTCTCTCTCTCTCTCTAAAAAATATTTTTAAAAAAGAAAAACTGCCACCTCATAATACCTCAAAAGGGCCCCAGCTGAAACAGAATAATTGGGGAAACATGCAAGAATGCTGTTTTCTTGGCAAACCGGGAACCAGCACGACGGTGAAGGAGATAGACACAGAGAACAATCAACCCCTACCAAACCAGATAGCCAGAGACACAGAGGCTCCCAAGATCTCGACACTGAAGCAGGCCTAAAATGAACTCAACATGGCTCAGGGAAATTTGTGAAAGAGGGGTCAGAAAGAATGTCAGAGCTACACATTGGGTCATGACACACAGAGACATTGCCTCCTATCCAGAACTGTGGCTAACCTCACAATGCACGACTCACATACCCCAACAATTTGGGACTCTGTGGAGGGGGAGGGCAGGGAGGAAGCTAACAATGGTACCAAGTTGACTGTATTCACTGAGTACACACCAAAAAAAAAAAAAAAAAAAAAAAAAAAAAAGAAAAGAAAGAAAGAAAGAAAGAAAAGAAAAACTGAGTGTTGCCTTGTGTATCTGCTAGGGGGAAGTTTACATCCTTAGCATGTTTGTGAATATGTATGTCACAAATTAGAAATTTGCACTTGAAAAGCATGGAGTTATATGGAGTTTGCTCTTTTCCTACCTTTAATTTTTGGGGTGGTCTTTCATCTTTAAAACAAAATTTCTGTGAGAAAACATTTGTCTCAGTTCTTCAAAGAGAAACAAAAAGATAGAATCTTGTTTTGTCAGCTTTCAAGCTAGAGTGATTCATGGACTGATCAAGTGGTATATTGCTGAGCCTTACAGCTTTAAAGAGATACACAACAAAGTCTGGTCAAACATAAAAGTAAGTAAGTCTATTGCTGCTGAGCTGCTGGGATATGGGCTCGCAGAGGACCTAGGGCTGTGAGGCTCTCCCAGAGGAAGATCTCATTCCAGCTCAGCCAGTCTTCAGGTTCTCTGTTTTCCCATGAAAACAAAGCTATTCCTGGTCTAGGGAGGATATGTCAAATTCAATGGTCTACTCCTCCCCTGGACTTTTAAAAGGTCTTTAAAACATTTCCAGGGTCATAGTTCATAGCACATCTTCAGAGAGTTTGAAACCCTCAGCCACCCATTCCCCAGCCTGTCTGTCTGAGGATGTGTAATTGAGTTACCCTGGACCCCAGGACCAGTGATGCAGTACAGAGCACATGCTCAGCAGCCCCCTTTTTCCCTCCCTTGTCACTCTCAGGGCCTTTCTCAGGATACTACATGATGCTAACTTTGTTGTTACTGTGACTAACTATCAGAGACATAAGAAGGGTTTAATTTGGCTCACAGTTTCAGTAATTTCAGTCCACAACCCATGGCTTCACTGATACCCGGCCTGAGGAGGTGGGAGTGTATGATCAAGATTACCCATCTTGTGGCAGACAGGAAGTAGAGCCAAATGGAAGGGACCAGATACCAGGAATACCCTTTAAAGACATAGCTCACTGACTCACTCAATCCAACTATAACCTACTTCCCCAAATAGTTCCTCCAGCTGGGAACCACACTTTCATACCATGAATCTGAAGAAGACATTTCATACTTAAGTTGAAACTTGTTCAAGTTTTATTCCCTCAGTGGGTGTCAGTCTCACCTGATGAAATCCCATTCCCTCCCTGGACCTCCTGTATACATTTTTGAAAAATGTTTTAAATTATCATGTAAAGTGACAGATCCCTTTTCAGTATTTTCATATATACCTTGCTTTTAAAAAATTTTATTAATTATTTATTTATTTGACAGAGAAAGAGGGAAAGAGAGAGACAGAAAGAATGGGAGCGCCAGGTCTTCAAGCCACTGCAAACAAATTCCAGACGTGTGTGCCCCCTTGTACATCTGGCTAACGTGGGTCCTGGGGAATAGGTCCTGGGTCCTTAACGCCTTAACTGCTAAGCCATCCCTCTAGCCCTATACCTTGCTTTTGTTAATCCTTCTCTGGCCTTCCTTTCCCCCATCTCTTTGCACTACCCACCACTCTCCCTCCCCTGCTGATGCCCCCAATCCCCTCAGTATTTCCTCTTCCCTTCTTTATTTTCTCTAAAAATATTTTAATTAATTTGATTTTGTTTTTCAGTTCTGGAGGTTCAATCAATGTCCTCACACATATTAGGCAAGTGCTCCAACACAGGACTACTTCACGAGCCTTGTTGTGTAAGGCTGTGTCTAGCACCTCCTTCCTTCTTTGTTTTAGTTTTTCATTTCAAAATATTTTTATTTACTTACTTATGAGATAGAAAAGAGAAAGAGAGAGAGAGAGAGAGAGAGAGAATGAGCATACCAGGGCTTTACATGCATATTTGGGAACAAACCCAGACCACCAGGCTTTGCAAGCAAGTGCTTTTAACAACTGAGCCATCTCCCCAGCCCTGTAATGGGGAGTCGAACCTGGGTCCTTAGGTTTTGCAAACAAGTGCCTTAACCACTGAGACACCTCTCCAGCCCCAATAGATCAATTCTTTAAAAAAAATAATTCAGGGCTGGAGAAATGGCTTAGTGCTTAAGGCATTTGCCTGCAAAGCCAATGGATCCCGGTTCAACTCTCCAGGTGCCACGTAAGCCAGATGCACAAGGTGACACATGCATCTGGAGTTCGTTTGCAATGGCTGGAGGCCCTAGCATGCCCATTCTCTCCCTCTCCCTCTCTCTCTCTCTCTCTCTCCCTCTTCCTCTCTCTCAAATAAATAAAAATATATTTAAGAAAAGATTCAATGAAAACTTTTTACTTGAGGCCTGGGGAGATTGTTCCGCTTGAAAAGTCTTTGCTATGCAAGCTTGAGGACCTGACTCCAGATTCCCAGACCCATGTAAAATCTAGGTGTTGCAGTGTCCACCTGTAATCCCAGTGGTATGGAGGAGGAGACAGAAGGATACCTGTCTGGCTTTCTGCCTGGTTGGTATAGCCAAGTCAATGAGCTCTAGGCTTAGTAAGAAACCTTATCTCAAAAAACAAGTTGGAGAGAGAATGAGGATGTAGACTTGTGGCCTACACACACACACACACACACACACACACACACACCCACAAACATGCACCTGTACACACATGAACACATACACACATATACCACACACACCAAAAATTTTTGCTTGGATAATTTCTTAAAAACATAGAAATAAATGTTTTATATAAGACCTTTAAAATATTTTACTTATTTAATAGAGGGAAGGAGAGAGAGAAAGAGAAAGGGAAAGGCAAATATATAGAGAGAATGGATGCACCAGGAACTCGAGCCACTGCAAATGAACTCCAGACATGTGACATGTTGTGCATCTGGCATACATGGGTACTGGGGAATCTAACCTGGGTTCTTTGGCTTCATAGGTAAGCACCTTAAGTGCTAAGCCATCTCTACAGCCCTGATATAAGACCTTGTACAAGCAAGTACAGTTAACATATCAGCCATCTTCCAAGCCCCACAAGAAAAGAAAAATTTTCTTAAATGTATGGAATGGATAGGAATCTATCATTCTTCTAAGTATGTTCATAAATATACTCTTTTTAATATAGAAGAGGAATATATTCTGTTTATCCAAATTTGGGGGAATTTCTAATTTGTTAAAAGTTAAGTAGTTTAGAGCCAGGTGTGGTGGCACACACCTTTAATTCTAGAACTCAGGAGGCTGAGGATCACTGTGAGTTCGAGGCCAGCCTGAGATTACATAGTGAATCCCAGGTCAGTCTGGGCTAGAGTGTGAAACCCTAACGAAAAAGTTAAGCATTTTAAACTTATGAATATATCCTTCCTTTAAATATATTCATGGAAATATTCTTGAATATATTACAGACATTTCAATTTTCAGCATTTCACTTTGAACTTACTTTCACTTTCAACCTATTCTTTTGGCAAATCCTTTGAAGTCATTTTCTGTCCTATCATTATTTTGGTTGATATTTTTAGTGTTCAGGCTTTGCTGTGTGTAATGATTAAAATTATCAAATTAACAAAGTATAATTATTTTGAAAATATATAATTACTATAAAATGGGATATTTATATAATATTTTATGGACTTTGGTATTATTGCTCTTTGAGGTGTAATGAGGGCATAGTTAAATGTATACACATGAAGAGCATAGCTCAGTGGATTATAACAGGTTTGTGCCTGTTGAGTCAGGATAAGCTATTGAAAGTTTCTAATATGCTGAAGAACCCTTCTTTGTGCTCTCTTTCTAGCAGTTAATATCCTAGGCCTCTGACTTGTGCCTCCGTAAATCAGTTTTGTCTACTCTTAACAGCTAGTAATGAATGTTCCGTTTGCATTTTTCCTGATGCTCTGCTACATTTACCTACTGGAAATTGGTCAAATCAAAAGGACTTCCTGCTAGTGGAAAGAGGCAGGTTGGCAGTCTCAGGAGACACAAAGACCAGGAATAGAACTTGAGACAGAGTGTTTGTGTATGTGAAGACTATAGAAATGCATTATGAGCACAGAGAACTAAAATGGGCTATGATGTCAGTGTAGAGAATGACTTAATGAACTGATCTTTGGTGCACCACCTCACAGGTTTCCAATGGCAACAGATGAGTCAGAGTCTTTGAGTCCATTAGAGTCTCATTTTCTTGCGGCTGCCAAGTTACTATCCTTACTGGAGGTTTTCTTTACAACCAAGAAGGAAGCCGTGGTTGAGAGACACAGGCCAGTAGAGTGCTCAGGTGAGAATCCTCACTCATCCAGAGGTAATGGGGGCCGCATGGATTTGGGGTATTATGGTTTCAATTGAAATGTTCCCCCCGCAAAGACTCATGCCCTAAAAGTTTGCTCATCATCTCACCACAAACCCAGAGAGAATGGACAAATCTCTGAACTGTGAGCCAAGATAAACCCTTCCCCCTTTAGACTATCTCTCAGGTATCTGCTGCAGCGATGACAAGTCTGACTAACATAGGGGGATTGTGGACAAAAGAGCCCCTCTGACCCATGAGGAAGTGGGGCACTTCTATCCAGATAGACCTGGCTCTCCGCAGCTGTCCCCAAACAGTAAAGCAATGGTGACCTTCAGTAACGCCACTCAAAAAACTTCAACTTCACATCAGAACCCGGCACATACCATGGTCATGACTGCCACGCCAAACCCTGCTCCTACCTCATATGATTGACAAGATCAGACCAGTACTGTGGGGTGGGGAAGGGTATAACGAAACAAAGGGACAACAACCCAGGCTTTTCAGGTTCCACTGACTGGGTACAATTGGTTAATTGAGAGAAATAAAGATCTGTGAGCAAAATAAAAGTCTAAGTTTTTATGAGGTCACATTTTATTTTATGATCAAATGTCAGGCAGGCTGTTAGATTTATAAGTCTGGAGTTGAGAAGAAATAAACAGTTACAGGCTTCTCATCCCTTAAAGTTATGGGAAGAACTGTGGTTTTTAGAACTGTGGGTCACAATCCATTAGGGTTATTATATCATTTTAGTGGGTTAAGACCCATATTTTACAAAATGAATATAAGCTAGGTGTGGTGGCTCATGCCTATAATACCAGTATTTGAGAGGCTAAGATGGGAGATGTGTCATGAGTTCAAGTTCAGCTTGGACTCCAGAGTGAGTTCCAGGTGGACATGAGCAAGATACTGCTTCAAAAGAAATGAGATCTGGAGATATGACTCAATGACTAAAGGGCTGATTGCTCGAGCAAGAGTACCGGAGTTCTATCCTCAGACCACACATTAAAAAGGCACCAGGAGTGTGCCTGTGCACATGTGCATATGCATGCAGGAACACACAGACCAATAAGATAGAATTAGAACCTTACAAAATAAATATAAGTGAGCATAATGTAGAAAAAAAATCCTGAAACTCTTGGGATGGCTGAGCCTCTATAATTATATAAGACAATTTATAATGATCAATCACTTTATCTTTACAACTTTACACACACACACACACACACACGCACATATATATACATTATATATATATATATATATATATATATATATATACACATTCTATACACACACACACATATATGCATATATACATATATATATATACACATATATATGTGTGTGTGTAGAATGAGGTCCCTGGATAACCCTAATATATGTACTAGAAGACAAATGGAGAGAGAGAGAGAGAGAGAGAGAGAGGTTATTGAAATAAAAAGAGACTATTTTAAAATGCACAGAGAATGTGTCTACTAAGACAGATGGAAATGAGAGAAAAGGCTTAGATTGGTAAGGACAAAGTCAGATCGACATGGGCTGATGAATATATGGGAAATCAGAAAGTAGAAACAATCAAGGTGTTGAAATTGAAGGCGGAAGTTAGTTTTACTTTAATAAAATGCTGAGGGAGTTACCTTTAGAGTAGGAGAATGCGGAATATATTTGCATCACTACTCTATTAATTCTGGCTCTAATGTTGGCTTCTTGGCCTAGATGAAGAGTGGCAGTCTAGATTAAGCGGAGGTGACTGCACAAACATTGGTGTTGAAAGGATCATGAGGCTAAAATTGGCAGTGGCATTGCTATCCTCACATTAGAGGTGCTGGAAAACAGTTAAGTGAAAGATGATTTTAAAGAGGGGATATAGCATTCAATGACTAAATTTGGGTCAATTCTCTTAAAAAAATAATACAACATTCTCATGTATTGAAAAACTATGAGTGCAGAAAATGGACTAGCCATAGTAGGAAACAAAGTAGAAACTGATACTGTATTTTTAAGAAATGCACTTAAAGGTAGGGAACCTAAGAACATATAAAAAACTGCATACCACTTTCCTGCCTGAAAGACTAGCATAGAATTGTGAGACAGTGGATGTTGTGTTCCTTCAGAATGTACGTGTTCAAAACCTAAACCTCAAGGTGAGAGGGGAGGAAGTGAGACCTTCGGAAGATGACTGTACAAGGGTAGAGTCCTCATGAATGGGAATTAAAAGAAGCACAAAGGGGCTGGAGAGATGGCTCAGCGGTTAAGACACTTGCCTGTGAAGCCCAAGGACCCAGGTTCAATTCTCTAGGTCCCACATAAGCCAGATGCACATGGTGGGGCATGCATCTGGAGTTTGTTTGCAGTGGCTGGAGGCCCTGGCACACCCATTCTCTCTCTCTCTCTCTCTCAAATAAATAAATACAATGTTTCAAAAAGAAGCCCAAGGGAGCTCATTCACCTGTCCTTCCATGCCAGGCCACAGTGAGAAGCTGGAAGCCTGTGAGCTAGGAAGTACGTCCTCAGGAGATGACAAAATGACACCTACATCTTAGACTTCCCTGACTCTAGAGCTGCAAGACAGGTTTTGTTACTTAAACTACCCACTCTAGGGAATTATGATACGGCAGCTTAAACCACCATCTGTTATCATACAAAGTTTACTGAACTGTGCCAAGGAAGTGTCCAAGGAAGGACATACTTATATGTCCGTTTAACATAAAAAGGTAAAGATAGGATCTGTAGCTCTTTTATAAGGAGCCTCATATGAGCCAGTTTATAAGCATTTGTCAGAGAATCATGGAGAGTTAAATTATTTTCAAGTTAGTGAGTATATGACAAGGAAATTAAACTTGAAAAAGTAAACAGTTTTTGAAGAGGAAAAATGTTCCCAAAGTATAAATGTGTGATCAAGAAATGAATGAAAAAGAAGGGAGGACTTGCATCTGTTCACTCATTTCATCCTGAGGGGTCGGTTATATTTTCCATTTCTTTTTATCAGGAAACATTATCTGGAGAGGTTTTCCACAACATCAAGAGTACAGCATATAAGAACTCGACCTGTAAGAGCGATGCCAGTGTTTTTCTCCTGTGCTTAAGTTCTTCTCCGTGGGCACACAGCACCGCAGGTGCTCACTGGTTCATTGATGCTCTGGACCAATTTATTGTCCTCTTATTGAGAAACAGTTATGGCCTAAGGGTGTTCTCTTTGTGCTATGCTATGGCTTGAAGGCAAATGGTGCCCAAAAGTTTGATCTGTGAGCAATGCTTGGAGAAACTGATGACATTAAAATGTTTCACTTTATTAGGCCCACGTGGGCTGATGTAACATCTGCTGTGGCATGCCAATTTTATTGAGTTTATTATTACCACTTAGTGAGACGTGTTTTTTTTTAAAATGGTTTTCTCTACTCTTACCTTAGTCCTACCCACCAAAGTTCCTCAGTACTAATCTACAAAGTACACCCTAAGATAGAGGAAAAAAAATCACACCCTTCCCAGAAGTTGAACCCCCCCAGGTGTCATGTGAAAATATCCTTGTGCTGTGAAACATTGCAAGGGGTGTGGGAAAAGCTGAGAATGAATGGAGCTCACCTGCATGCTAATTTTTACTCAGGGTTTTCCAGTAACATTATTCAGTGTTCTTCATGAATTAATTTTCTGCCAGAAATAGGATACCTGGCTTAGTTTTATAGAAGTGCACACTGCAGCTCATATAGAGGTGACATCATCCCAGACAAGAGTTCTCTAATTAATACTTATGTTCTCCTTCTTTGCAGGCACTAAATGGTGAGTGGTGTGATAGTAAAAATCCTGCCCAACTTTCCCTGTGGCCAGGCGTAACTTACCTTCCCAGATGTAGTATGCTTGCCCATATGTTGAGAATTAATTTTTCTTGTAGGTACCAACAGTAAGAAGTCTGGGCTTTATTTCTGGGAGGTGGGGTAAAGGATATTAAGTGGAATGTGTTGGGGACATGCTGCCTGGCTTTAGGGGAAAAAATTAAATGAGACAAGGAGAAAAAAAATTATTTAAGAACACTTCTTTCTTTTTTTAAAAATATTTGTTTATTTATTTGTCTATTAGAGACAGAGAAAGAGTGAGAGAGAGAGAGAGAGAGAGAGAGAGAATGGGCACTGCAAATGAACTCCAGACATATGCACCACTTTGTGCATTCTGGCTTATGTGGGTCCTGGGGAACTGAACCTGGGTCCTTAGCCCTCTCAGGCAAGCGCCTTAACCACTAAGACAGCTCTCCAGCCCAACACTTCTTTCTTAAAACAACCATTTTTGTAGCACCTGTACCCAGGGGTTACTCAAAGCTAAAATCCTCCAAGAATTGAAAGAAAGACATTGAATTCATTAGATAGTAAGATCAGAATTTGGTAGTATAGTAAGTAGTCACTGTAGATTCCACACATAGAATAATGTGGAATGAAATCTTCTCAATGCAGATTATATTCCCATCAAGGTATTTTTAAGCCATCAACCTTTTCACTTCTGGCAAATTTCATAGCTCCCGGATCTGCTCACCAGAGATAAAAACCATTAAGGGGCTTTGTTTGCCAAAGCTGTGGCCTTTCCTATCATGGCAAATGGGACTAGTTTCATCTGAATATTTATACCACACATCAGTGCCCCATTTCTTGGCTCCAGACAGATGCAAAGTGAAATTTGTCTTGATGAGCTAGAACAATTCTTCCCCGGATCACCACACTCAGGCTCCTGTGGTGTGAAGTGTCTTCCTGCTCCATCATATTCATCTGAAAATGTGAAATGTAAGAAAGCTCAGTGTTCAGTTTCTACATTGATGACTGTGACTGTTACCTTCTGTTTGCTGTGGCAAAATACTTACCAAAAAGCAGCAGCATATGGAAGAAAAGGGTTTTCTTTTCCTTCCTTTTTTTTTTTTTTTTTTTTGGCTTAAACTCTCGAGGTGAAGTTTCTTCTTGGCAGGGAGAGAATGGCAGAGCAGAGGCTGGACACTACATTGTGTCATATCAGCTGTGAGGCAGTAGCAAGAGTGAGCTGACTAGCAAACCCCCAGTAAGGCTGAACTAATAAACCTCCACATTTATCCCCAGTGACACACCTCCTCCAGAAAAGCTCCACTTCCCAGAGGAGCTACCTCCTGGGCCTTGTGTATAATCACAAACATGTGATGCTGTGAGGACACTTTACTTTCAAACAACCACAATGTCCATTTTTTTCCTTCTCAAGTTAGATTACTTCCTTTCCCTCAGTGTCAGATGTATCTTCCTCCTGCCTGCATCCATCCCTTTCAGACATCTCTGGACTTCCTTCCTTATCTTTTACCCCCCCTCTATCCATAACAATATGAATTTCTCCTGCATCTCTTTCTTTGGCTCTCCCTTTTCTTGCTCTGTTTAAAGAACTTCATAGCTCAAGACTTCTCTCTTCACTTCCGTGGAGGTAGTTTCCATGTTTATTTCTAACTTTACGCTCTTGTTACTTTGCATTTTGTTTTTAGAAGGTTTCAATGGGGAATATCATGCATACACAGAGTAGAGAGAATAATATACTTAAATACCCAGTTCTCAACACCTCAGTTAAAAATTGTCAAAATTTTGACAGTCGGGCTGGAGAGATGGCTTAGCGGTTAAGCGCTTGCCTGTGAAGCCTAAGGACCCTGGTTCAAGGCTCAATTCCCCAGGACCCACGTTAGCCAGATGCACAAGGGGGTGCAGGCATCTGGAGTTCGTTTGCAGTGGCTGGAAGCCCTGGCGTGCCCATTCTCTCTCTCGCTCTCTGCCTCTTTCTCTCTCTCTCTCTCTCTGCCGCTCTCAAATAAATAAAAATAAACAAACAAAAAAATTATTTAAAAAAAGCTAGGTCCTCTCTCTCAAATAAATGAATAAATAACAAAATATTTTAAAAATTTTTGACAGTCTTGTTACACGTAGGCTTGGTCTTGGTTCAGTTTTGGGAAACAAGAATGTATCTTACACAGGTGATGCTGTGCATCTTCTATGTTAAGCGATAATATTTGCCGTATATTATTATTGACTATTGGGTTGTATTGTCATCCATTACTGTATTAACCATTGGCTCCTATTACTGCTCATCTCACTTATGCCCTGCAATTTTCTCCATTAACCTATTTACATCTTTTTATTTAACTGAGAACTTTAACGTATGAACACATGTGTCTAATGGTCATATTCCCATACGGCTATACTCTTCTGTTCCATCTCCCTTACTCCCATTCCATTGAGGGTCCTCTCCAGTGGAGTTGTGGGTATTCACTGTGGGGACATGAATACCTCCTTACAGTGCTCAAAAGTGCTTTGTAAACTGCCGGAGGGTAATGATCACCAACAATGTGAACAAACAGTGGATTCTTCAAGCTGCAAAATCAACCAACCAGCCAGGCAAGATGTACACACCAGTGCAATAATGGCAAGTAAGATATGGGGGTAATCAACTACTCTATGAATGGATATGAGGCCCACTCAGTGGGAATGAATTCACACCTGGCACTGAGAGCCAAGTCATAAGCCTGTGGCCTAGAAGGTCATACAACCTAGATGAAAATTTCTATTTTCTTTTGTTAAAAGGAGAGGTTATGTTCATCAAAAGTCTTCTAAATGTCTAAAAAATGTTTATTCCCTTATATCTATGCATCTTGTGATTATCCTTGTCTAGATCCACTTTACTGAGTTGGAAAATCATAATTACATCATATTTTTCGTTTTCCTTTTGATTCTATAGCATTTCCTTGGTTACTCTAAAATGTACCAACAAGACAAGAGACAGTGTACATATTTTTTTTCCTTTATTTGTGACTTTTCAGAGATTAATTAGTTGCTTTTTTAGCAACCCTCATACTGGTGATATTCTTATTTTTGTTTTGTTTGTGAACTATTTCCAGATTTTAAAATTATATCTTTTTTTTTTTGCTGCTTACATTATTGCTGTTCATGTTGAAGGAGCTCCTTGAAGTCTTTAAGTATATCCCCTTTTTTGATGACCTTGGTATTTTTGGTTGTTTGTTTGTTTTGGTTTGTCAAGGTAGGGTCTTGCTCTAGCCCAGACTGACCTGGAATTCACTATGTAGTGTCAGGCTGATGTTGAACTCACAGAGATCCTCTTACCTCTGCCTCCCAAGTGCTCAGATTAAAGGAGTGTGCCACCATGCCCAGCTCTTGTTTTTATCTTTCTTGCTTCCTGACATGTTAGGATGTGCCAAAAATACCTGCGTCAGACCTAGAGGTAGTCTCTTAGTAAGGTGCCCCATTTCATTGAGAGAAGCCAGAGTGTGATTTAAGCCTTACTCCTATAAAAAAAACTTGGGCTACTATCAATGCAAGAAAGTAGAAACACTCTTCCTACCACTCTTGTGAAGTGAATGAGGTAGTGAGGCATACCAACACTTCCAAATTAAATATAAGAGTACATGTCTTTAAAAATATTTTTATTTATTTATTTGCAAGAGGATTGGTATTTGTTTTCAAGGAGAGAGGGAGGAAAGAGAAAGTATATGAATGAACATGGACATGCCAGGTTTTCCTATTGCTACAAGCAAACTCTTGATGTGTAAAGCACTTCATGCATCTGGCTTTACATGCGTACTAGGGAACTGAACCCAGGCCAACAGTTTTGCAAGCAACTAAGTGTTTTTAACTGCCAAGCCATTTTCCCAGCCCAGTACATGGTTTTTATTAAACTTCATCATCAGTTGAATTAGTTTCTGTAAATTGCTTTCATATTCTTTGTGTATTTTGCTTTTTAAAGCATATTTCTTTTTAAAATATTTTATTTATTTATTTATTTGAGAGCAAGTAAGAGAGAGAGGGAGAGAGAGAGAGAGAGAGAGAGAGAGAAAGAGAGAGAGAGAATAACCCCACCAGGGGCTCTAGCCACTGCAAACGAACTCCAGATATATTTGCTACCTTGTGCATCTGGCTTTACGTAGGTACTAGGGAATCATACTAGGGTTCTTAGGCTTTGCAATCAAGTGCCTTAACTGCTTAGCCATCTCTCTAGACTATATTTTGCTTTTTAAATGTCCTCAATATTGAGGGCTTTAACGATAACTCAATCAATAAAAACTTCTTGCCTTGCAAGCTTGAGGACCTCAGTTTGATCCCTTGACCCCACGTAAAAATGCTGGGCTTGGTGGCATGCTCCCGTAATCCAGCACTGAGGAGGTGGAGATGGGAAGATACCTGGAGCTCTCTGGTCAGTGAGTCTAAGCTAATTGGTGTCCTCCCTTCCAATGATACACCTTGTCTCAAAAAGAGGTAGACAGTGGACAGCTAGGACCACCTGAGGTTGTCCTCTGGCCTCCATACTCATGCATGCATGCTTGCACATACACACAGGTACCCACATACATGCACACATGCATATACACATACATGCACACCATACAGACACAAATGTGAAAAAGCTGAATGTTCAGACCTTTTTTAATCTATTAAGAATAATAATCCTTTATCTATAAATTGTCAAAATTTTATACACAATCCTTCATCTTGAAACTTTGCTTAAAGTGTTTCTAGTCATAAAAAAGTTTTAATAATTTTTATAAATGTTTCTCTCTGGTTTATTAATATTTAAGCAACTCTTGTGTTCCAATTTGTTACTTATAATTACTAGTTTTATTTTATTTTATTTTATTCTTTTACAATTAGGTCACTGATTTTCTTCCTTTTGAATTCAAAATTAGTAAATAAAAAATCAGTTTCTCCTCTTTATTTTCTCTAGACTCCCTTTTTTCCCCTAGTAACTCCCATCTCAATGCATATTTTTTCTGTATTACCCCAGATAGATTTCTTAAAGTTCAGTTTTTGATCTCCACCCAGCCCTAGGGTATTCCCCTAAACATTTTTAATATTATTAGAAAAAAGGGCTAGGGAGATGGTTCAACAGTTAAAATTTTTTTTCTAGCCAGCGTTCAACACCCTTGTACCAATGTTAAGCCAGACACAAAATGTGGCACAAGCATCTGCTGTTCATTTTGCAGCAACAATAAACCCTGTTTTACCCATATACACTCCTCTCCACAGGCAACTAAGTAAAAATATTTTTTAAAAAAGATTGTAGTATAAAAGCCATAAAACATATATTCATTAGCATTGAGTCTATTTTAGATAAAAAATTAATAATTCAAATAAAGTATATGCTTCCTGGTCAAGTATACTAGCAATATTACCTGGAAGAACATTTTGATTTTTCTTAACTAGGATAAATGAGATAAGCCAATAATCATTATGCATTAAATTCTCTGAATGAATCTTAAGGGGAAAAGTGAATCATGGGAAATAAATAAGCCATTATAAAACTAGCTTCAGACAGTATGAGCAACTCTCAGCCAAACCTATTTCTGGCAAATAGCTCATTCAAGGTGGGCCAGCCAAGAAGGATATCTGGCCTGTGCTATGACCAAACAGGTCACCATCAGTTAACAGATCATATAGTGCAGTGGAATTCTTCAATATCAAGTCTGTTTATCATTGTATCATTTTGTAGAACATTACAGGGGCAAATGTCTTGGACTAAGGGTAAGTAACCAGGATTTTGCTGGTAGGTGAAACTTTCAGATTTTTTCATTTCTGTGTATAATGCAACCCAATACATGGCTTACTGTTTTCTTCTAATTATTTGATGTGTTTCAATCCAGTATCAGAGGCTGGTGGTCGCATACGCCATTGGTTTGTTCTGAAAAGAAATCTAAGCGTCTATTGTCATTCAGCGACATTGATTTTTCAAGGCAAAATACAGCTTGCAGCCAGCAGATTCTAGAGACTGATTGTGGTTTGTATAGTTGATAAAAATCTGTTAGCAAGAAGACCACAATTTCACTTTCATGACCATTTAAGATCACATAGATGTAACATTTCCAATATGCTAAAACAATTGTGAGAAGACTTACAAATAGACTGTCAAGAAAGTGTTAATTTTCTTTCATGTTAAAAGAGCATTTGAAACAGGATTCTTAGTCTTAACATCCTTACATTTGAAAGAAAGCATTTAACAATTATCAGCTTTGCTTTAAATGCACTTTGCTCTGAGAAATGACAAAAACAAAGAACAGTGCAGGTAATAAACAGCAAGTTCCTAACCAGAGATGGAAAAACTTTAGAGTTAAAAATTTGTTATTACAACTGGTTATTGATTCAGAAAAACCAGAGAACTAAAAGAGTATTTATTTGGGACAATCTTACAAATAATCAATAATAAATACCTAAAAGCACAATGACATAATGTGAAAAATAGGTCCACTATTGATAGCATCTATTCAACATTCCCTGACTCTCAATTTCTGCTCATTATTCTACTTCAAGTCATTTAGTGATGGTCAGTGCTGTAGTGATTTGCACATGATTTGTGGCTGATAAACAAATGATGTACATATTATCAATTTTAGTCCTGGTTCTACATTATCTTGGATTAAGAAACAGTGATACTTTTTTTTACTCAATTTTCTAGGCTGGACGCAGGGTATCTTTCACTTGGCTATTTTTCACCTTGTTTGCGTTACTATGCATTAACTGTCAATTTATACACATTATATAATAAAACAAAATAAAAGATGTAGGCTATTCATGAGTTGTACGATTCCAAAATGCATAACTGAGTTGCGGAAACTTCCTATGAAATAAAAATTGTGCCTGAAAATAAACCTAAAACTTTTATTTCTCAGGGATATCAGTTTTCATCAAAATAGGAAATTAGATAATCTAGATGACTTTCCTGATTAAAATAAATAAAATTAAGGATAAAATATAATTTGAAAGCCCTTTAAGATGATGGGAAGGGTGGAGTACACAGAAGCAAAAGCCAAGTTAATTAAGTATTGTTGCTGACATTTACTGTGGGGTTACCTACATTGAACTGAACTTTCCTTCTGATGGCTGGACAAGCTAAGGTCATGGATAAAAGCTTCAGAACTGCATCTGGCAGGAGCCTAACAGAAGACCTACAAATAATGTTGAGGCCCCATAGAATTCCATAATTACATTCTTTGCATTCTTGGTGTGAGAAAGAAAGAACTGTTATATTTCCTTTGATGTGCTGTGGAATAAAATAGCTCCCCAGAGAACTTGTGAGTTCAGCCTTCATGATGATAGACTCTCTCTCTCTCTCTCTCTCTCTCTCTCTCTCGATAAGATTTCATTCTATAATCCATAATACACTGGAACTCCCTATGTAGCCCAGGTTGGCCAGAGACTTGTGGTGACCCTCCTTGCTTGAGTTTCTTGAGTATTAAAATTATAGGCATAAGCCATCACACCCAGCTAAGACACGTTTCCTTTATCGGGTTTGAAAATCCCTAACCAGCAAAATTAAATTGGTCTGTGTTTGGAAGAAACCCTAGCCTAGCAAAACAAGCAATGCAAACACCCTCTGTTGATTTCAAAGTATTGTCAAATAAAGAAATCCAAAGAGAGCAAAATATTCACAGTAAAAAAAATGGGGAAAAATAAGTGCTCATAAGGGACATAAGATCGTCAGTAAAAAGGTGAGCCAAAAGATACTAGAGTGAACACATAAAGACTTAACACTTTTGATATCATAAATTAAGTATATACAACTATAGACTATGTCTTAATATGTTCAAAAACCTCAAAAATTGGAATAAATAGGATACTATGAAAGAAAACAACCCAATTTAATGGAAAAAAATTACATAAGTTAATTTTTGATATAAAACTACCAAATAAAATGTAAAATGTTGTTAATAAACTGAACACCAGATTAGTCATAGTGTAAGAGAAACTTGGCGAAATGGAACATACACCTTAAATAAACTCAGGAAACATACCCAAAAAGTCAAGATTTAAAAAAAAATAGGATGTCTTTTCATTTCCTAGTGTCATCTTCATTTTGTCTCTTTAGTGTTCTCTAAACAAAAATGATAGCAGCATTACTATATGGACATAAACATAAATATTTAAAGGACAATTTTGTGGGCATTATTTAATCATCCAACCAAACAATAGTGGTAGCTTCCCCATTAGGGCTTATGACCTTCCCTGCCGCAGGCTTTTAACTAAGTTTTCATTGTCAGGTTCGAATTCCCTGTCATGGAGCCAAAAGCAGCTTCTTAGTGCTTTCTATAAAGATAACCTAAAAAATTTATTTAACTACTATTATACTAATATTGTAAGAGAGGTTGACCCGAGAAATCAGAGTGCTTTCTGTTGAGATTCTTTGTCTCATCAACAAAGTAGTTTATAGAAGGGATACAGTGCACAAGCAAGCAAGTAAAAACTTTTATTTAGAAGAGAGGGCAAATATACACATGCCGGAGTGCAACTCCAGTGAACTGCTAGTGAAGTCCACACTGGGGAAGATTGGGGTGAAGTTTATATGGACTCAGAGATGTTGATGAGGGGGCAGTGCTTGGTGAAGATTATTGGACTAGTTTCACATTTATTTCTTTATCATTTATCTATTTATTTAGGTGTTCATGATGCGTGTGTGTGTCTGTATAGATGTGTGTGATGTATGCACGTGTGCGTAGATGTGTGTGCATGGTGCACACATGAACAGGAGGCCAAAGAGAGACGTTAGGTGTCCTCTATTGCCTTTCTGCCTTATTTCCATTAAACTTAGGTCGTCATGCTTGCACAGCAAGTGCTTTTTTACCCGCTAAGCCATCTCTTCAGTGCCCAGTGTCAATTTTTATAATAATTAATTTAGATAGGGTGGTATATAATCAATACGCTGCCTGCTAGGTAGCTAACCACGTACGAGCAAGCTGGAAGGTCATTGAGAATAGACTCTCCTTACATTCAGCATTTTATGAACCAGGAACAGAAATGCAGGACTTTGATTACTAGCCAGAAGAATGGGATCCGAGTCATATCTTTTGGCCCTGCCCAGAGACGTGACATTCTGAACTTCCCAGAAGATCCGAAGATTACTAGCTAGGTGGAGTCACTCTGGTAAACAGCAAAGACATTTCCTAACGAGTTAACGCACTGAATGTAAGAGCCAGAGGACAGGGAGGAGTGATGTGCAATGTTGTCTTCCAGACATGGACATGTCATGACCACGCTATTCGTGAGCTCACACTGCCTGTCGTTTCTGAACAAGACCTGCCCCAGATTGTACCCACCACTGCTCTGTCGCTGATGGTGGTTGAACTCTTGAGGATCCCAGCCATCCCTGAGGAGTTAGTGACAGTTAATGGTTGTTGTGAAAGGGGAGACATTTTTCTTCAGTGGCACATGCACACAGGGCTCATTTGCACTGGCAAGAGCCCCTGGCATACTCATTCTCTCTCTCAAAATGAATACATATGCTTTTAAAGAAAGAAAAGGTGCTCAGGGTTAAAGTGGAGAATGGCCATAAAGACTGTCATGCTAACCTACCTTTTAACTATTTCTTAAAGTTTCTGTAACTGACTATCCTGGGTGAAGAGTTATTTTTCTTGTTAGGTGATTGACTGGCCCGTTTGTAATAAAATTTTTAAAGTTAACTTTACTTATTGTCAATTTTTATGCATGTATATACTGCATTTGGTCATATTCACCTCCTATTACCTTCTCTTGTTCCTCTCCTCCTCCCACAAAACCCTTGTTCTCAACTACACCCACTTTTATTTTGATGTCTTTTTGTGTGGCCCATTGAGTTTAATTAATGCTGACTGCATGAGTAGGTGTAGGGCTATTTGTTAGAGCCCAGACTTACCAGTGTCTACACCACTGAAGAAAAATCTCTCTCCTTCCCCAGAAAAATTGAATGACATAGCAGTCATTATTGAAAAAAAAACAAAAACTTAGCAGATGGTTTCTAAGAGGTTGTTATTTCATTGACCTTCTCTGTTCCACCTTGAAAGATTGAGTGGTTTGGGAGTCGTGTGGCTTAGTGGTAGCATACTTGCCTCATAGCTAATGCTCTGCCTTCAATCCCTACCACTGAGAGACATTAGGGGCAAGGTATCCATCCTTTGCAGGTAGTTAACTAGGAACACAGGCCCAGAAGCACAAAGCCAGCAACCTGCCATGGTGAGATGAAAAGGCCATTCCAGCCTGAACTTAAACCTGACTCATCAAGATGGCAACCAGGGGCAGCATTGTGCTTGACTTCCTCCGCCTTCTTCCTTCTTGGAACATGTTAGTGGGTCATTTGCTTGCTTGTGGGAATCCACATTCCTTTGCCTAACTCATCAGCCTATCAGGATCCCGCCCCCGCCCCACACATCTGCTCAAAGTAACCAACTCAATATGCCCCAACTTGATGCCCAATTTACAACTTCAGGGGTATAAGAAACCCTGATGCACGTTACCATGTCGTTACCTGCTCGGGACCCCTCCTAACTCAAACTCTTTCTGCTTTCCTCGCTTTTCTAAGACAACACTCGCATGACTTGCCCCTCCGCAGTGTCTGCACTTGTCAATTCTTTGCGAATTAAAAGACAAGAAAGCCCACGAGTCACCAGCTTGTGGGGGGTTTTAGTGCCCAATGCTTGAACTCCTCAACTACATGTGCTCGGAGCAGAGGGAGGCTCTGTCGTACTCAAAGCTGGTAAGTATGAGGGGTCATATCTTCCCTAGTTCTCTCAACTATTTACAGGCTTTATCTGTCTACAAGTTTTACCAGGATCTAGTCAGACGTGACTAAATAAATTGGCAAAGATCAAGAAGTCTGGATCTGACGTGTTTTGGGGAATTCTCGTCTCTGTGGGTATTTCCATGGGGCAGGGAAAAGTTTCATAATCCTTCTGATCTCAAGATTTTCAGCAAATCATGAAACAAAAAAAATAGTTAAGGAAGGCATTGTGGTTCTTCTGAAGGTCTAAATTAATGAGACATTTGTTTAGCATTTTATGGTTGTCTTTTGAACAGGAAGTAACTAGGCTATCAGATTCATGATTCAGAGTAGACAGAGGAGGCTGGGCAAGAAAGTAAGTGTGTTTTTCAGCCTTCAGTCAGTCGATGTAGAATTATTTTTCAACAAATTATTCTTTCAAGCTTTTCATTTATCCTCTGAAAGAATTTCTTGAGATGCAAATTTTGACTCACTTAGTTTTGGAGGACTTTTTGCCATCTAAAATAATGTATCCTTATTTACTTATTTTTGTTGTTTTTCCTTTGTCTTGCCTTGTTTTTGCTATATTTTGTACCTTGAAAGTGATTTTTTTTTTCTTCCTTTTGAGGCAGTGTCTTCATCTACAGCCCAGACTATCCTAGAGCTTATTACGTGGTCTATTGTGCCTTCAAATTGATGATCTTCCTCATCTTCTTGAATGCTAGGACTATAGGCATTCACTATCGAAACCCAGAAAAATAATAAAATCTCCACATTTCAGCCACTGTAAAAGTTGCTTTTGGTAATGCTTACTCATATTCCCTAGAAGACTACAAGCTCTGAGAACATAGCTTTTACCTATGAATTGGATCAGAATTCTGCATGAAAGTTCTTTCAATCCAGATCAGCCCATGATTTTCTGCTTTTTACAAACTTCTCCACTGAACCCATTTCATTTTCTCTTAAGACTTCCAAACCTAATGGGGTTTGAAGATGATCAAATAAACTGAGAAATTAATACAAGTTTACGGAGCTTATATCAGAGGCAGACTTGCAGGCCATGAGGCTCAACGTGTGGTGAAGTGCATTGAGAACAAAAGGCTTAGCACGTACAGATGCCTGTTCACTCACTGCTCCTTCGTGTTGCCATGAGGGAAGACGTGAGAATCTTTTGGATCCCATTTCTCAAGCCACGAGTAAACGTTCATGGAAAGTGGTCAGAACAAACAAACTTAACAGTGCTTATTTGAGCCAAGAATGATCAGAAGTTCAGGGAACTTCTACATAGGCAGAGGTCAGACACAAATATGTATTCATTCGGTGAGTGTGGAAAGACCCTGATGTAGTCAGCTCCATACTGCAGAGATAAACATCCAACCAAACCGAGGATAAGGGGTTTGTTTCAGGCTTACAGACCCAGGGGAAGTCCTGTCAGTGGCAGAAGAAGGTGACTCCCTTTCATAGACCCAAGCAGACAGAAACCACCAGCACTATACCTTTAATCCCAGAGGTAGGTGGATCACCGTGAGTTTGAGGCCAGCCTGAGACGACATAGTGAATTCCACGTCAACCTGGGCTAGAGTGAGACCCTACCTTGAAAAAACAACATCAAAAAAAGCAAGCATAAAAGCCCAGAGCTCAAACTGCTTTCCACACACGTTTCGGCAGGAATTAGATCTGTCCCCAAATACACTTTAGGACTTTAGGACACACCTGGACTCTAAGATTCACCCCCAGTGATATGCTGTCTTGTAGCAAGAATCTGCCTGTCAGAGGCTGGCCTTTCAAACTCAATTTTTTTCCAAAATTTATTCATTTATTTGACAGAGAAAGAGGGAGACAGAGAGAGAATGAGTGGGCATGCCTGGGCTTTTAGCCACTGCAAAGGAATTCCAGATGCATGCGCCCCCTTGTGCATCTGTGTGGGTATCAAACCTGGGTCCTTTGGCTTTGCAGGCAAATGCCTTAACCACTAAGCCATCCCTTCAGCCCTCAAACTCAATTTTAATAAAACTCCTGAGCTATATGGAGCCATACATTTATACCATCACATTCAAACTACCACAGGCCCTAAATAGAAATTGCATGGTTTCTGATTGGTAATATTTCTGGGTTCCTTTTCCTGCTTTGGGGTGCCTGAGCTTGCCTTGTCTAGGAAATTAAACTGTGGAGCCATTCACTCTAATGTTACCCCAGTTAATTTCTTTTAGTTGTGTGGAAAGTGTGTATTTCAAACATCATTATCTTTAAATCTGTGACTTTTATTTACTGTATTGACTTCCAAACTATCAGGACAATGAGAAAAAAAGCAAGTCTGGTCGGATGTGGTGGCACACACGTTTAATCCCAGAGGTAGGTGGATCATCATGAGTTTGATGCCAGCCTCGACTACATAGTGAATTCCAAGTCAACCTGGGCTAGAGTGAGACCCTACCTTGAAAAAACAATATCAAAAAATGTAAGTCTGGCCTAATTCCATCTATTTTAAATAAGAATTCTCAAAATATAACTTTTAATGAACATTTTGTTCCGCTAGTCTGGACAAAATGACAAAAGAGAAAAACAAGAACAAAAACAAAACACACAGTTAAAACTCAGTAGGGTTTTATTAGGAATTTTTGACTATATAAAAATGTACTTTATTCTAATTTTTTTATTTCTTAATAGAGAAAAACAAAATAAAAATTAAAAGATGAGACTCAAGGAAAGGAAAGGATCGAACAATCACATTATGAAAATAGGCCAAAATATTTTGACATTGCATTTTCCAGGTTCATTGTTTAGAGAAGCCTGGACATTATAGAAATGAATGGTACAACACTTTGTGGATTGATGTTGCTGACAAGGGGAGAAACGAACCTTGTTGTAGCGGAGGAAACAAAGCACCAAACTCCCCACCATGGCAAAGAGTTCCGAAATCCATGGGTGCAAGAGGGTTGCTATGACCAGAGATGCTTTGTATGTGTGTGGGAACAGAAAGGTAGTCTTCGGGCAAGGCCAAGTTTAAGATATATGAGAGATATATTTACTACGCAGGTTTCCACAGCAATGAGATTTTTCCGCATTTGAGCTAATTCCCTAAATATCAATTGTCTGCTTTCACTCTATATTTTTATTTATTTTTAAATATTTTATTTTTATTTATTTGACAGAGAAAGAGGGAGAGAGAGAGAATGGGCATGCCAAGGACTCCAGCCACCGCAAACGAACTCCAGACACATGTGCCCCCTTGTGCATCTGGCTAACGTGGGTCCTGGGGAATTGAACCAGGGTTCTTTGGCTTTGTAGGCAAATGCCTTAACCACTAAGCCATCCCTCCACCCCCACTCTATATTTTTAAAATAACATCTTATTCCATGTATAAAAATGTTGAATTTTATCAAGTATAACCTCAGGTCTTAATATAGTGAAACATCCAATAATTTGTTATTCTTTTAATTTTTGGGACATACCTAAAGATAAAAGCAAATAATTAAAAGTAATTTTGTTGCTATTGTTTATTGTTGTCTAGGATTATAATGTGTTGTAAGTAAAAACATAAGTTGGAAGTTGGGATATGCAAACTGATATTTCCAAAAAAGGAGAAAATTCCATCCTATGTTAAATATTCTTGTTAAATATTGTGACAGACTGACTAGAATTTTTGATTGTGGAAAGTTAGAATGTTGTAGATCCAGAGCCAAATAATCTTTAGCTATCTTCAGTTTCCTTAATAGCCATTCAGTGCCCACTTCTGTTCCTACCTAGCATGTTTTCAACTATCATGTAAAATCTTTGAAATGTATTAGCTTACCAGATCACAAGCTTCTATCACCCAAAAGCTAAGAAAGTCATTCGATAACATCTAAAACTTATGACAGAGTTTTCCCTGCTTTGCTGTAACTCACCTACCTGATGTTGAAACAGGTCTCCAGATCAGCAGAGCCTTATCTCGGCTCTTTGGTGGGTTTAATTTAGGAAGTAAGGTGCTGAACTCTCGACATCCACTGCAGTTCTACTGAGCCCGGGGCTCTAAGTGATACCAGAATTTGGGGTGTCTTTGAGAATGAAACAGTCATTCTTGGCTCTTGGTTGGGCATTTAACCCAGAAGAAGCTAGGGTTCCAGATACTGATGGTCACACAAAACTTCCACTGAGTCAGTGGCCCCCAGGTTCTTATCTTGTGAATTTAAAGAATGAAATCTATAGACGGTACAAGGTGAGATTCTGCAAGATTTTATTACAGAGTTTGAGAAGGGAAACAAGCAGAGCACTTACATAGCAGTAGGGGTGCCTAGAAATAATACTGTTAAATACAACAAAAAAAAAGCAAGCTCCCAAGTTGGGAGGGGTCCTCAGTTGTCATCTCACTGCTGACTCTGGCTGGGGTCATTTATGGAAATTTACTGCATGAGGGATGAGTTGCCTAGTCCAGCTCCTTTGCCAGGTACCTAGTCTTAGTCACATCATCATGTCAGAAGTCTAGGAAAGAGGAATTCCTTTAGAGAAGACAAAGTAAGAAAAAAAAAATGTTCCCATGTGTGGCAATTTGAATGTGATAGTATAGATGTATGAACAGACCCACAGACTCAGGTGTTTGATGAAAGTTAAACTTTTAACTTATGTGTCTCTAGCCAGAGGAAGTGTCACTGTGGGCGAATCCTGGAGTCTAGCCTTCGGGTGGGTTTAGAACCGTATCTGAATTCCAGCCCCATAGTTGTGTGGAGAGAGTAGTTTTGAGTTCTGGGCTCATGCGTGCTATTTGGTGGGTCTGTCTCTGCTTGGATGTGCAGAAGTGAGCAGCTTCTGCCATCAGTGGAACCTCCCATGATCGGTAAGCTTGAGATAAAACCATTCTTCCCATAAATTGTGTCTGGTTGGATATTTGTCCCAGCAACATGGACCTGACTACAACACTATACTATGTGTCTAGACACCTGAAAATCTTTTTTTTATTTTAATTTTTATTGATTTAAGAGAGAGACAGAGGCAGAGAGACAGAAAGAAAAACAATAGGTGTGCCAGGGCCTCTAGCCACTGCAGACAAACTCCAGACACATGTACCACCTCATACATCTGGTTTATGTGGCTACTGGGGACTCAAGCCTGCGTCCTCAGGCTTCACAGGCAAGTACCATAACTGCTAAACCATCTCTCCAACCCCCCCCATCACCAATTTCATTTTTTTATTTATTTGCAAACAGAGAGAGACAGAGAAAGAGAAAGAGAGAGAACAGGCATGCCAGGGTCTCTAGCCACTGCAAACAAACTCCAGATGTATGCACCACTTTGTGCATCTGGTTTTATGTGGATAGATACGGGGAATCACACCAAAGTCATCAGGCTGTGCAGGCAAGTGTCTTAACCACTGAAAGGCAAAAGAAACAAAAAGTAAAAAGCTTTTTGAAACAGAATAGGGTTCTGGAAAGTGGGTTGCCAATGAATTTTTTGTCTGTGGTTTATGATGTTTTCTGGCTAGAGAGGAAAGTAGATCTTCAAAATAACTGCACTGAGATCTGGAAAGTGAAGTTCTGGCCCACTTGTCATTCTCCTGGAGGTGTCCATATGTCTTCTTTTCAGTCAGGAAACTGGTCACACTCTTAATCTTCAAGACTGGGCAGGAGAAGGTCCAGCACCCATCTACAAGCTTTGCAAGGGAGAAACAAAACAGAATCGAGGACAAAAAGCAAGTGGGTATCATGGGGGTCAGCTAGAGCCTGTCACAACTGACTTTGTTATTTTTCCCCAACCTCTGTCCTTCCTGCTATCTACTCATCTTGGCTTTCTCATGCCCAGCTGCAAGCCCTCTTGTTCTTTCTTCTGTGTTTTGACATTACCATTTTAACCATAACGTTCATTTTAACCTTTAAATTCCCAAGGCAAGGGAAAAAGACAAAACTGCTTATTTTCAAGGTCCCTTCCCTAATTACCTAACAAGTTTCTTCTTCCTACTTTCTATCAGTGTTACCATTATTATATATTTTTTAAAATGCCTTGTTTTAAGACTTTTTTTTTGGCCTGTGACTAAGTAAGTTCTTGTAACTGTCTCCAGATCAGAACACATTATTTGAGGCAACCTGAATCCATTCTTCTAAGCCATGGCCTCTCGTATTTGTTTCAGAATTGAGTGATCTGTTATTCTCTTTGAGGTGAAAGCTGTATATTACATTGACAGGTAGAGATCTGCCAGACACAGGGTAATAATAGAAACACTTATTATGTGTTAGTAAGTAGCTCACAGTGACTTTGGATTCAGTCATACACTTTCTTTGGTTGAGTGATTTCTAGTAAAATCCCAAATGTAATTTGTGGTATGGCAGGAAGCCCCTGAAAAATACAAGTGCTGAAATCATCTTTTTTAAAAGATTTTTTTAAATTTTAATTTATTTATTAGAACAGAGAAATGGAGGGAGAGACAGACAGAGAGAGAGAGAATGGACACACCAGGACCTCTAGTGACTGCAAACGAATTCCAGACACATGCGCCACCATGTGCATCTGGCTTACATGGGGCCTGGAGAATTGAACCAGGGCCCTTAGGCTTCGCAGGCATGTGCCTTAACTGCTAAACCATCTCTTCCCGCCCCCCCCTTTGGAAGATTTTTTAAATTTTTATTTATTAGAGGCAGAGAGAGGGAGAAAGTGAAATCATCTTTATTAGGGGTGGAGAGATGGCTAGATGGTAAAGTGCCTGCAATGCAAGCATGAGGGTCTGAATCCAGCTAAAAGCCATAACCAAATGGAATATAACACCCTATATGGGAGACAAGGAGACAAAGGCATATAAAAGGCAATATCCTGCAACTCACAGTGCCCCAGCCTATGGAGATGAATCCTCTGCATGTACTAATACGCACTGCTTCCTGAAAGCCTCAAGAGTTCCATCTCTTTGTCAGGAGCCCTGGAACAGTAGCGTGGGCCTGCAATCCCATCTTTGGGGAGGCAGATACAGGAGAATCCCTTGGATTTGCTGGCTAAAGAGACCTGGGTTCAGTCAGAGAACTTGTCTTAAATAGTACAATAGAAATCAATTGAGGAAGACACCCAACATTGACCTGTGCTCTCCGCTCATGCACACACATTCATATGTACCCACACTTGTACATGTGGACCCTGACACACACAAATATGCACACAGCATCTACATACATGCATCAAAATAGTCCTCATTATTTTAAAATCATACTTTACACACATATTATATATATTATTATTATTAAATTTAATAATATATATATATATATATATAATTAAATTTTGCCCACAAACTATGCAGGTAACCAGTTTTCTAAACTTCCTTATAATTTTACTATCGTTTATATTTGATAATCAAAACTTGTAGAAGACTTTCTTATAAACTCTAAAAGTGGTGGGGCAAAGAGGCACTATCTTTTTTACATCCTGTTGAGCCTCAAGAGTAGAACAATAGTAGTCTTGAAAATCAAGAGAGAGAGAGAAGCCATGCCTTCCTTTATTGTGCAAACCCAAACTATGAAAGATGGGCCATGTACAGTCTGTAACTCTCCATGGGAATGTCTGTAAACAATTGAAAATGCTAGAATACTGAAGGCTGGAGCCACCCAAACAGCATAACATCATGTAGCTAAATGGCTCCATTCAAAAGAATTGTCACTTCTCCACTGTCCTTTTCATTAGTCACTGCCACTCCTAGGATTCGCCAGTTTCAATTTTCCTGCAGGCAAACATCCTGTAAGGCATAAAAAGGAGGGTGGGTGACTAATTAGTGTGTCAAGGGGAACTAGAAGGTATATTGAGAAATTCAGAATCTCATTTTCCTCTTCCCCCCTTAGAATTGATTTTACTGTCACCACTTGAAAAATAACAAATGGATGTTCTCCTGTTATTTGATGCAGATAAAGTGCTTCTTCCTCTCCAAATATAATTTCCTTCAAATTCTATTAGCCAAATATTTGTTTTGGTTCTAAAATAATTAAAAATTTTTGAATAAGGCTTAAATGGTCTAATTAATTGTCACTATGAAATGGATTGATTCACATTTCTTTATGTATGTAATTAGGGTAAATCCAAATAGAAGCCAGTTAAAACATACATAATCAGATTAGAGTGCTTTCCAGAAAAGTAATGATTTTTATAAGCTACGCATCATGGGGAAAACCCTGCAATCTGCTATTAATATATTATATTCATATAGTTTATTTAGCTGCAGGTTGAATCAGAGATAAAATTTTGTTGTGTTTTATTCCACTCTAGACTTCTGTCCCAGGCTATCTTATTCATATGGTTTGTGAATGTTGATAGTTTTTCTCTTAGAACATTTCTTTTTTCATTTTCTTGCCTTCTGACAAAGAGAGAAGACAGAGACCACTCTTCTCTCTAAGCTTCTTTTACTTAATAATAAGGAGTAGGTTAAATGGGATTCCTTTCAATTGCTATCTTGTTTTTATTGATAGTCACAGCCTTCTCTATTGTGCCTTGGTGATGTGGATATGTTAGTCACTGTTGCCAGTCTGATTGTGGGGTATTGATTATGCAGATGCTAACCTTTCTAAGCTTTGCTGGCTTAGATTCTCTACTCCTGTCCTGTTTCACAAGGGATCAATTTCTGTTCTAGGCCTGTTCATTTCAGACTGGATTCCATACCAATATAGCTGGATTAAAGCAGCTTGACTTACTCTCCTTAACCTTTGATATTTTGATTTCATGTTACTTTATTATTATTTTATATTTACTTCAGCATTTTGATGTCAAATAATTCATTTTTTCTCTTTGTGTTTATTTCCACTAGTAGAAAGTTGTTTCAGGGGTTGGGGAGATGGTTCAGCCGTTAAAGGCACTTGCTTGCAAAGCCTTCTGGCCCAGGTTCAATTCTCCAGTACCCACAAAAGCCAGATGCAGGGGCTGAGGGATGGCTTAGCAGTTAAGGCATTTGCCTATAGAGCCAAAGGACACAGGGTAGATTCCCCAAGACCCACGTTAGCCAGATGTTCAAGGGGGCACATGCATCTGGAGTTCATTTGCAGTGACTGGAGCCCTGGTGTGCCCATTCTGTCTCCTTCTCCTTCAAATAAATAAATAAACAAATATATATATATATATATGTGTGTGTGTGTGTGTGTGTGTGTGTGTGTATTTTTTAAAGGCAGATGCACAAAAAAGTGGCACATGTATCTGGAGTTCATTTGCAGTGGTGAGAGGCCCTGGCATGCCTATTCCCTATTTTTCTCTCTCATTGTAAATAAATATGTAAAATATTTCTTATTTCCCTCTCTCTTCTTCTTTCTTTTGTCCCTTCCTTCTCTTTCTTCCCTTCCCTCCCTTTGTCACTCCTTTCCTCTTTATTCTTCTCTGTGATACTACAGACCTGTTTCACGTGTTCATAAAAACATCAGAGACGGTATTGACATTGACTTAGGAAACAGGATCCAATCCTCATGCCCACAAACCTCATTTGTCCTGATGCTAATTTACTCTCCGTTGGAGAATCTGCTTCTCTTTTTCAGATAGATGTAGATCCTAAGGAGAGAGCCACCCCATCATACCTCAAAAGGGCCCCGGCTGAAACTAAGAAAAATTGGAGAAACAAGCAAGGGGGCTGTTTTGCTGATGAACCGGATACCAGCACAAGGGGGAAGGAGATCAGCACAGTGAAAAATCAACTCCTACCAAATCAGAGAGCCAGAGCCTCAGAGGCCCCCAACACCTCATCACTGAAGCAGATCAAAAATGAACCCAACATGGCTCAGGGAAATTTTGCCGAAGAGGGGGCGGAAAGAATGTCAGAGCCACATGTTGGGTCATGATATGCAGAGACATTTATCTTACCCATAACTGTGGGCTAACTCCACAATGCATGACCCGTATACCTCAACAAGGAGGGGCCAAGGGGAGAGGGTAGGTCACGGATGAGCCTAATAATGTTACCAAACTGACTGTATTTGCTGAATACAAAACTAACTGATAAAGAAAAAAAAAAAGATTCACCCAGTGACACTGCCAGCCAGGTGGCTGCAGATGCAAACTACAAAATAACAAAACTCTGAATATATTGGGGGCCATCTATTCAAACTACCACAGTACCCAAACAATAAAAAAAAAAAAAACCCCCCCCAAAAAAAAAAAAAGATCAGAGAAACCAACCTGAAGACAATCAGTCACTAGTTCCTAGTTTAAGGAACAGACATCGTGGTCTCTGTGTTCCATCAAGGTCTGGTTTTAATGATCCTCTGAACAAACACATCTCATTCTTCTTATATAACTCTAAGCAATTTTGGGAGGAAGATACCAATTAAAAATAATTGCCTTCTCTTCAGAAAAAATCGTAAAGGGAAATTGTTAGGAATTAGAAAATAGAAGAAAGATTGAGAAGTGCAAGTATAGAATTTTGACAGAATAAGGAGGAGAACTCATGAAGCTGATTCCAGTGGAGAAGCCAGGGTCTTGTTCTAGTGTCATCCTCATTCGTGCCTGTGCTGGCTGTACTCAGTCTTCCCCACTCCCAGTTTCTGCATTTGTAAATCTTAAAATAATAAATACTTCTTTGTGAGGATTCAATGGGAAAACACTCACCCTAGATGGCATCTCCTTGGGGGAGAATGGAGGAGTTTATACTTTGTGTTTTTAATTTTTCTATATCCCAGAATCTAATGTAGTACTTGGCTCATTGTCAGTGCCCAAGTGGAGATCTGGGCACCAAAATAGAAAAGGTAAGTGACCTACCTACATGGGCAGGAAACTTGTAGAAGGAGGTCAGCAAGATACCCTGGGAGACAAAAGGTAAAACAAGCAGAAAGAACAGAAATGGTAGGTGAAGCCTGGACAACTGGTTGACCTCCAGCTTAAAATCATGCAGTGCCCAGGTAAGGACTTTCTTTTGCTATCTTTTTCTAAAATTTTTAAACTTTAAATCTGAAACATGAATAAAGCATGTTGAATTAGTACAATGAGAGTGATTTATTCAAATGTTCTGATTTCAGCCTATGGGCTTTTGAGCCTTGCAAGTTCTTTACCACTGTTCACAGGGATCCTTTTAAACAAATGCTTAAAACTATCCAATTTGGACTTATTTGACCTAGGTTAGCAAGAACTGAGAAACTGCAATGAGTTGTACTTCATGTTGCTTGTTTTGTAATGACATTTATTAATCTCAGTCTGACACTCTGAGAAACGCTCCTGGTTTTCAGATGGTCAGTTCAGAAAGGTCATCTAATGTCAGCTCAGGCAGCAGTGCATTGCGAATAAACCCTGATGACAGTGCAGTGGCATTTCATTGTTTTATTTATCTTAAGTTTTGAATAATAGTCATGCAATTTAGAACATACAAAATGCCATAGAGGGTTTGCAGAAATTACTCACTTCTGTTGAAATCAGGATCAAACATTTAAATGTTTTCTTGCAATTTTCTATGAAGATATTACTTTTGCTGTTTATAATTGCCACAAAACTTGAAACAATGAAATTTCATATATATATATATATATATATATATATATATATATATATATATATATATATGATTGCATAAAGACAGATGGGTATTTCTCAAATCATGAGTTTTAAGACAGGACACCTCATTAGAACACAACTAAACCAAACAACAATAAAAGGCTCAAAATAAAATCATGGTATACATTTTTCAAAATTTATTGTAAATATATAACTGAAGACAACCTTGAACACCTGGTCCTCCTGTCTTTACCTCTGAACAACAGATGTGTGCCACCAGCACTAGGGATGTTACTCTGGGCTTTATGTTTGCTAACACTCTACCAACTTAACTGTGTCTCCAGCCACCAAAGCTCATTATCTTTAAGTTAAATGAAAGACTTGGGCATCTCTTGGAAAGAGAGAGTTAAAGGAAAATTAGACCTTTATAGACCGTCCTGAGGCACCTGCCTTCTGCATACTAGGGCCATCCTTAGAGCCTATCCTCAGGAATCACTGAGCACTGGGTGCTTAGGCACTGTGATCTCAGGGCTCAGAGGAGTGATGTCAAGTGCACTCTACATCCTGGTCACTCATTCTTTATTTGCATGGTGTGTGTGTGTGTGTGTGTGTGTGTGTGTGTGTGCATGTGTGCACATGCTTGTGTATGTGGAAAGGCACACCAAGTCTTCTTGCCCCTGTGAATAAACACCAGACTCTTGCACCACGTTTTGCATCTAGCTTATGTGAATGACTTGGGAAATGAACACTGGACCACAGGCTGTGCAAGTAAGTACCTGTAACTGCTGTACCTTCTTCCCAGGTCCCTCCTGATCATTCTTTATGGAAAGAATTCTTTCCCATGAGGCTAAAGAATAGGAATGATCCAGTGTGCAGCTCTCCTTCCCATCACACAGATAGTGTCTATGTTCATGACGACCAGTTTCATGCTTCTTTCTTCTGTGCTGCTGTAAGAAAATATTAAATGTTGGATAGTGTTCAAGGTAAAAAAGTTTTATTTTCCAGCTGTAAGATTATATCAGCTGGAAAAGTCAAACAGCATAATATGATGGGAAAAAGTAGAAATGGCTGCATAGAGGAGAAAACAGCATGCTGAATACTTTTGTTCTCTATTCATGCAAACCAGCTACATCCCTCAGGAACGGCATCAAGTGGCTCCATATAACCTAATAACCTTCCCCGAGGACACACCTCTCAACAATCCATCACCTCCCTACTATTAAATTAATGGTGAAGATTCACTGGGGAATTATGCACAAACCAAATGCAAACTGTAGCAACTCCCTTGCAGCAACCTAAATTCATAGAACATGTCTAGCTGGTGAACATGGTTTGTTAAATAAGAAATGAAATTTAATCATTGATAATAGGAAGGATTCCAATACAAGAATATTGTCCATGAAGGAGGCTTTCATTCAACAAGTCTAAACTGATCATGTGCTATGTCCAAGTATTGTTGTACACATTTTCAAACAGAGTAGGGAACATGGTGGCTACAGAAGGCTGACACATAGCTCTGAACTTAGTTATTGTCAAGGTGGCAGTGAGTAAAACGCTATAGTAAATTATGTTGACACAGCGTCACCTACAGTAAGACTTTCTTACTTGTTTTCTGTCTTGTGCGTTTTGTAGCCTTCTGGAAATGTCAGTGTGAAGTTCTACCTTGGGGAATAATTCACTTACTCTATTAGAGTGATAAGTGGTAAACTTCTGCTTGGGCAGAGATAGTACACAGTGACATTGAAAATAAAATGTCCTTCGCTTCTCTCATTACTCATATACTTGTGATATGCTTTCCTCGGCTTTAGAAAACGGCCTTTCTTCAGGCCATTATGAGGGCTGAAAGGTCAGATAGCCTTTAGTTTATTACTCGGGGCCCTTGGAGAAGAGTTTAGTATTTTTAACTGCATTTCCACAGTACATTAGTAGCATGTCAGACTGGAAAAAAATCAGTCTAGGATGGACAGAGATGCTCTGCCCACCTCTGATAAGCAGCACATGTTAGAACACTAAAAATCTTGCAAAACTGTGTTAGTTGAAACTTAGTGAAGGATACTATGTTCTTAAATGTTCTCCTATTAGTCTTCATCCTAGTCCTTAGAAAGATGAGAATGGAGAAAATATTATTATTTCCTTCATACAGATGTGGCAACTGAGTCTCATAAAGGTAAATGTCCTGCCCAAGGTCAATCATTAGCTCGATAGTTGAAAAAATATATTTTGTTTATTTACATATTTCTTTAAGAGAGCGTGAGGATAGGTACACTGGGGCCTCTAGCCACTACATCGAACTCCAGACACATGCACCACCTAGTGCATCTGGCTTTACATGGGCACTGGGGAGTCAAACCTGGGTCCTTAGGCTTTGCAGGCAATGGCCTTAACCACTGGACCATCTCTCCAGCCTAGCTGCACATTTTCTAAATTAGGATTTCTCTATCTTAAAAATAACCTGATTCAAAATCTTAAATCATTACAACCTGATTGTTTGAGATGTCAAACATAAATATGCCTCAACTGCAAGAGAATGTTTCTGATTCAGAACTGATCTTCTGTGACAGTTTAATCTCTTTTTTTTTTTTTTTCAATTTGATTGGATCAAGTATCAAGTAAGGGACATGTGCTCTTGAGGTTCTGTTGGGGCATTTCCAGGATAAACTGAAAGGGGAAAGCCTTCTCTCAGAGTGGACAGTCCTTTCAGTGACAGACTATATGGAAAGCAGTCCTCTTTGTACTGATTGTTTTCTCTCTCTTTGCTGGCAGGGGCATGCACCTATTGCTGCTATCCTTCACCGACAACCAGAGCCCAGTGTCTTCAGTCTTCAAACATGGACTGAAGACCAGCAGTTCTCCAGGAAACCTGAGGGCTTCAGTGCAGGATGGGGACTGCTGAGGTATTAAGCCCTGTAGATAGAGAAGTTCCCAGGTTCTCCTCCTGTGCCAGGGTGCCCTTGAGATAGATCTCGTTGGACTACTATGGTTACATACCACAGTGCATAACATGTAAACCAATGTAATAAACTCCCCTTACAATATATAATCGTGTTCTTGGTTCTGTTTCTCTAGAGTAACCTGAGTGATACAACATCCTAGACGCTGAAAATCTAGGCCAAGGTGGAGGAGGTGACATATGAATTTTGAAATTCCTCTCGCAATGTACCAACATATACCAACACACGGAAAATTTGGGGGTGTTCTCAGATACTTGTCTTAGGAATTTGAGGAATGAAATCCACAGACAAAAAAATACAGTTCAGAAAGATTTAATTATATCTTAGAGCTGTAAGTGTGGCGGGGAGTTTTAAGAGAAAGGGAGCTTAAGGGAAGGAAGCATGATAAAACTCTTGCCAAGGGGGGCAGAGTGGGATTTGGGAAGCCCTGAACTCAGCAGGAAACAAAGTAGAGGTCCTGCTCAGGGAGGCAGGAGTGAGTTTGAGAAGCCCACCACAAGACTCAGGTTGGGGTTCTTTATGGGAAGTAGTGTCTATGTGAGGAAGAGCAGGTTTATACCTGACAAAGTCCAGATTCCACAAGTTTCTATAAAATGGGGCAATATTCCCAGTACCCTTAAGGTAGGGTTTGAGATCTCTGTCATTTTGGAAGGACATAGGTTTGATCTAGAAATCTTTCTTGGAGGGTGTAACTTTCCAGGGCAGAAAGAGATAAGATAAAAATCCAGGTTCTACTTGTAGGCTAAAGACATTTCCTGCTTTTAATAAAGGGGAAAAAAACTGTTTACTTTTGGGGTTCTGTTACCCTAATTGCCTAACCAATTTCTGTCTTCTATCCATATGTACTCCCTTTGAAAATTCCTGTGTACAGATAGATGTGTGTGCATATATACATATACACATATACATCATATACTTTTTTAAGAAGTATTTTATTTTGGGGCTGGAGAATTGGCTTAGCAGTTAAGGTGCTTGCCTGTAAGGCCAAAGGGTCTAGGTTTAATTCCCCAGGATTCACATAAACCAGATGTACAAGGTGGCATATGCATCTGGAGTTTGTTTGCAGTGGCTAGAGGTCCTAGCACACCCATTCACTTACTCTCTTTTTCTTTCTCTCTCTCTCTCTCTCTCAAAAGTAAATAAAAATAAAAAATATATGAAAGTTAAAAAATATATATCTATTCATTTATTTACGAAAGAAAGAGAGAGAAAGAGAGAGAGAAAGAAAATGGGTATACCAGGGCCTCTAGCCACTGCAAAAGAACTCCTGAAGCATGTGCCACTATGTGCATCTGGCTTACATGGGTTCTGGGGAATTGAACCTGGATCCTTGGGCTTTGAAGACAAGCGCCTTAACTGCTCAGCCATCTTTCCAGCCCCACATCTTATACTTTTGCAGTGCTGGGGATCAAACAATAGAGTGCCTCACACATGTTAGGTAGGCACCTCAGTAAATTAGTAGATTACTGAAATATTTATTACTCCTTTTATGTGAAAACTTACAATGCTATTATAATGGACAAATATCCTTGGTTTACTTACAACCTCAGAAAATATTTAATCTGTTCCTTTAGTCTGTTTTTTTTTTTTTTATTTCTTTTTGTGACAGTGACAGCCAGTGAGTTGAGTCGAGTGGCCTGCTATCCTCAGCCTCAGTTCAACAGCGAAGTAGAATTGTCCATGGAGATGGCCATCCTTGGAGAGGGGTATCTGGGTCAGTGAGTGTGGGTGAGTTGCGTTGTGTTCAGTTCATGGAATGGCGGTGTACCAAGCTGAGAGCGGTCTTCTCCTTCCTCACTAAACAAACACTTACTTAGGGAGATACCAGGGAGGGCCAGGAACAAAAGAATCTTAAGTACACACTTTGGAACTGTAAGGATTTCAGAGCCCTTTCCCTCCCAAATGGTCAAAACTGAGGCTTTCAAAAGTCTCACTTCCCTAGAACGCTGTCCCCTCACAGGGCAGTCCCCCCTCCCCTCAAAGGGGACACATATATTGTCTCTCCCAAACAGCTCTTTCCCTCTTTCTGGCTCCTGCTCCTTGAAATAAGGTATGTGTTTTTGTCCCCGCCTCCCACTCAGTCCCTCTATCTCTCAGCACATATCCTTCCATCTTCTAGCCCTGTTCTTTTATTTTTTATCATTCTCTCCTATTTCTTCTCTCTCTCTCTCTCTCTCTCTCTCTCTCTCTTCCTCTGCTTCTTGGCTCACACCTAATTCAGACTTTCCCAGCTTCCCCTATGCCTTTCTTTTCTAGTCTGCACCAGGTTTTGCTAACACCTGCCTGTACCAGCAATGGGCACTATAGCCGTCTATCCAGCTACTGTTTCTCCAGATCCCATTCTCCTATTGATCTGCCTCTTTCTTTCTCTTTTCACTGGTTCCCTCTCCTTCTCTTTCTGGGATCTGAGTAGCTACTAAAATAAACTTCTCTATCTCCCCAACAAATTGTGTGCCAGAACCTCTGTCTGCTGAACCCTAACAGGAATACCACTCCTGCTAGTGACTGTAGTTAAATAAGTTGCTTATAATGGGCTTTTATCACCTTGCTTTGGCATGAATATTCTCCTAACTACGCTCTTCAGAGGACTCTGGTGAGGGCTTGCACCCTGTGCACAATGGAGAGAAATAAGCAACGGGAACTGAACAGCAGAGAAAAACAACAGAGTCCTTGCACACGGGGCTTTGAGCCCTTATTAAGCATTTCTGTCTTCAGAGCAGAAACTAGTATTTGTTTAGTGGTTTTCAATTTACACAAGATCTCTCATTGAAGAATGACAGTTATTCCAATAGTCAGTTTTAGATGATGGAAAAGCTGAGGCTCAGAGATGTTAGATAAACGGCTCTAATTCCCCTGCAGGTAAATAGTTGTGTGCTCTTAATTAGTCATTACTTCATAACGACATGTGTCTCCATTCTCTTTGTCCTTTAATTGTCTCTGGAACAAGAACATGGGGCAAAGGCTGAGACTTCCAATAGTGTGACTTCCCCTCACAGCGTATGGGGTAGTTAACAGTCTCTGCACACAGTGACAAAGACCTGCTGTATGCCAGGCCTGCAAGAATCTGCTGTGACTGTGACATCATGTTTTTCCATCTTGGCGCAGTGTTGCTGATCAGTTTCATCTGCTGTGAGAACTGCTTGCTGTGATTATGACACTAGCCCCTGGCTGGGGGTGTGTGAGGCAAATTTTGTTCAGAGAGCCATCTTCCCATCTCACAGACACACATGGCTTTCAACAGCATTGCTGATTTTCAGGGATTTTTTAGAGGAAGGCAAATTTCCCTAAGCACGAGAACAAGACAGCAAGTGCTCTGGCAAGAAGAACATCATAACCCCTGCTAAGTTTAGTCTCTGGGATGAATCATTCAGAGACTGTTTCTCGCTCTGGATTGCTGGCTGTTTTATTTTTAGATAATCTGAATTTCAGTGAAAATCCATTTGGCGGTACATAATTGTTGTGGATCCAATCCAAACTAGGTAATTGGGGGTCAGCTGGAGGTGATTATCTGCATCCCTGAGCTGGCCACGGGATAAGAAGCTCTGTGAAAAGCTTTTAAGCCAACATTTTCTTCCTCATGACCAATTTAGTACAAATGAAGGTCTTGAGGGCTTGTCTTGCCTCAGCCCAGCTTGGTTTGTTGTCCTGCCTCTTTTTCAAGAGAAATCTTTTGCCAAAAATTCTATGTGAAACAGTGAGGAAAACAACAACAACAACAACAACAACAACAAAAACACCAAGTGTGATTGTGCTGAGCTGAGCTGTTACCCTGAGACCTGTTTGCTGTGCTAGGCCACATTCATTTGAGGTGTCTCTAATTTGTGGGATTATTTTCAAGATTTTTTTTTTAACTCGGGGCAACTTCAATCCACCCTCCAATGGCCAAGGGAGAGATTTCATCACACACACACACACACACACACACACACACACACACACAAAGTAGCAATGCACTTTAGGTTAGAGCCCTGCACTGAGAAACACAAATGTGCCGGTGTTCAGGAGTTAAGTCAGCTGGGTCACTCTACCTCCAATGGAGAGTGGATGGTGGTGTGGCCATTAGGATTTCTTACCCCCTACCGTGTCCTTCCCATGTGCCCCTGTTTCATGGTTGTGACAAAGGTGGCATCCCTCTCGTTTGACGGACTCTACACTAAGTTCCTGCATGTCCAGAATCTTGCTCACTGCCTTGTGATGAGGTCTGCAGTGTCCTCAGAAATGCATCCAGAGTTTCTGATTGTCACCACTCATTTAGAAACCGTCATAGGAAAAGCACTAACATATAACATTTAGACTCTATTGAGATAAGCCCGAGTGAGTTTCCTCAGTCATATTTTCTACTTTATGTCATTACAGAAGGGTTCCCAGGCTGAAGAGGTGGCTTAGCAGTTAAGGCGCTTGCCTGTGAAGCCTAAGAACTCATGTACAAATCTCCAGGTCCCGCATAAGCCAGACGCACAGTGATGCAAGCACGCAACGTTGCACATGCGCACAAGGGGGTGCATGCCTCTGGAGTTGGTTTGTAGCTCCTGAAGGCTTTGGTGTGCCCATTCTCTCGCTATCTCTGCCTCTTTTGGTCTCCTCTCTCACATAAACAAAAAAGAGTGTTCAGGCTAGGCATGATGATAAGGGCCTATAATTCCAGCACTAGTGAGGCTGAGGCAGGAGGATTGATGTGGGCTCAAGGCCACGAGGACAGCCTGAGACTACATGAATTCCAGGTCAGAATGAGCTAAAGAGAGAACCTACCTCAAACCTCACTCCCCAGAAAAAAAAAAAAAAAACCTATAAAGAGTTTGAGGCCGGTGTGAGCTACATAGTAAAGACTTATCTTAAGAAGAAGGAAAAAAGAAAAGAAAATGAAAATGAAAGAAAGAAGTGTTTGGAAACCACTTTGATGACCAGAGCAAACTCTCTGGCTTTCTTCAACAGCATGATCACTAGCTGCAAGATAACCTGAAAATGCAACTTCATTTCATGTCTCTTTCCTCTATCACTTGCATCTAAATTAGGGCAGTGTGTTTGTGTCACTGAAAAACAACAAGATGGGGTTAAAAAATTAATGTGTTAAATTTCAGCAATATGGCACAACAAATGGAACAGCCAGATTGAGTAATGCATGTTTATTTAATAAGCTCTTAGAAACTCTATTTCTTCATTTAAATGAGGAGAGAATAATACATATCCTATACAATTTATATAAATGATCAGATCTGGTTTATTAACCAAATTAATCATCACTCACCTACTATCATTTTACAGATACTCTAGTTTTGTCATATATATGTGCAGTAACCTTTGGTATATTATATTAGCTTGTGTCTTAGAATTCCTAAGGCCTGTGAGTACAGTATATGTGACAATTTCTAATACTAACAGAGTGGCAGGTGCAGATAGAAATTTAATATATGCTATCTGCTCAGGGAGTGAATGACCTTATAACATAAGAACAAACCTAAATTAGGAAAACACCATGAAGTTCTAAAATTATGGTGTGCTATAGCTGGAAAGGGCCCCAAAATATGACTCAGTGTTTAATGTAAGGGTCCATAGACATTATAGGAACTTCTCAAGATTATCCAGCAGGCTAATTAATTAAAAACTTGAACCTAACCCCAAATTTCCAAATGTGATCTCTTAACCTTCACCCTGTCCCACTGTCTTTAGAACAAGTTCTTCAGGTCTACGTGAAAAATACAGCAGGAAAAGTCATTAGAAAGGAGGGCTGACTAGAACCTAAGGTGTCAGGAAACTTTTACATGAGATTGAACCATGCCTGTCATTTCTCTCCTGCCCCTACTTCTTCCCAACAAAAGGGCATGGTTTAACCCATGTTGCTTTGTTTATGGAAAAATAAGATAGAAGATTATATAATCTTTTACCATCAAGTTTTTATAAATGACATTTTCTAACCATTGTCTTATGCATATCCGTTTAGCAAACTCATTTTACTTTATTTATTTTATTTTATTTTATTTTATTTTATTTTATTTTATTTTATGCAAGGGCAAGGAGCTTTATTTCGGGGTTAAGCGTGGTCTCTTGACTTCACCAATGCAGTGGATCCGTACAAGAGCCTTGAGTAATGGGAGGGTAGGGCTTTCATAGGGATTTGAACATAGAAGAAGGGGATGGATACATGATTGATTTAAACAGTGTACTCTTCTGGTTGGCTTAGGATTTTGGTGGGGAAAGTTGGCGGGCTGGGGAGCTAACTCATTTTAAATCTGGATTATTATTATGAAAGCACAGATTTCTTTATTAAAGACTCTGAAGTTAGCTGGGCATGATGGCATATCTCTGATAGCCCTGAACTCAGGAGACTGAGCCAAAACAATTGGAGGTTTGAGGCTAGCTTGGACAACATAGCAAGATATACTGAAAAAAAATCTGAATTCTTAGTTTTCTGAAAAAAAAAATATATGTGTGTGTGTGTGTGTATGCATATATATTATATATGTGCATATATGCATATATATTATATATATATATATAATATATATAGTATATTTTATTTAGGCAAAATTTTTGTGCAAGGAATTATAAACTTAGTGCCCAAAGCGATGAGTGTATTCTTTTAAGACTATCCTCGTTTTGTAAAAAGGTATTAACTTTGAAGTGATATTTTAAATAATTTGAATAAAGTGAATTTTCTTTACTTCTTCCCTCCTTCCCATAGTGCAGTCTTTTACACAAAATCCAATGACAATGGAAAAAATGGTCTTTATAGGCTTCAAAATATTTCCCTTCTATTTCTGCACCATGGATAAGTTTCTGATTCTCCTAGTTGGCTGATCATTTTACCCAAGTATTTTATGTTTTAATTGAAATTACAAATCTTACAGCATAATAAATGACCATTCAGCAAGCAGTTATTGAGTGCTTGCCTTTTCTCAGCTATGGAGACACAAACTGGAGTAAAATCTTATCTGTTTGGTCCAGGAGTTCAGTCACATTTGATCCTAAGTCTTTGTCCATGTAATTCCGGGGACACTTCTCAGTGCATGCATTATATTCAGCCAGTAGTTACAACTTCAAGAAGTATCTGTTGATTTTTTTGTGTGTGTGTGTGTTCACTGTTAGGAGCCATGACTCTTGCTGTTGACATGTTTTTGCCTTCTTTCTATTTACCTAATTGAAAATTAATTATAAAACTAGCCAGAGCCATTATTATTATTTCTATTATTATTATTTAACAAGGATAAGATCTTACTTGCCAAGGACATGACAGGCACTAGTTTTTCACTGACAAGTTTGTGAAATCCTTGTATATGGTCTCTCATTCTGCTACTAATTCTTCCTATAACTCCATCAATGTTTTCTACAGAAAAATTCTATTGATAAGTCTGCTGAGAGTTATTTGATAATTTGCCAAAACTCAAATCAGCTATGAAATTTCCAGCTTTTGAACAAAGCAGCAGAACTAAGTTTGTTTTATTTGGATGACTTTTATGAGCTGTCAACCAGCCTGGTACAGCACTTCCTTCTGTAAAAACCTAATTAGTCACTAATTCAATATCAAATAATGTACAGAGATCTCCAAATATGATGCGTCATTCTGCATTAGGGGTATCCCTGGTTTTTATCTAATGAAATGTACGCCTTGCATCAAATTAATTGTTTCCATTGTCTGCACAGGAAAGGAGCCTTGAAGAAAAAAAAATTATGGCAATGTCCTCAACACATAACCTATTTCCTACTAATAAACATCTTAATTCCACTTGTTTTTAAGTAGAAATTTTAAATGTATTTTTTTTCAATTTTCAAGTCCAAACTTGAATTTTTTTTATATCAATTCTATGTCACCTTTTCTGTAAAGTCATTAAATGACTAAGCTTTTGGAACTTTGATGACTCATTTAGCATGGGCATTGGTTTCAATGAAGTCCAGAATTCTTCTAGCCATGACTCTGGCTGCGAGTTTCTGAGCTGTGTTTCTGGTGGTGCCATTCTTTTAGCTTTTTACCAGACCATGCTAATCCTATCAAAGCCATTGGGGACGTGATTGAATCAGCTCACCCACTGCAAGTGTTCTATAACTAATGTTCAATATCTTACAGGACACAATAACTAGAAAGGCACTTTCTGGCCTGACCTTCTATAAGAATCTTCTAGAAGAGAACTTTAAAAGATGATCTGTAGCCACTGGTGGGATATGTCAAGGAAGGGGCAACTTCCCTCAAATGTATGGGGCGTTTCATTTTGGTGTTAGTGCAAAGTCCCTTGCAAATAATTTTCCTCTTTCTCCAGGATGCAATTAAGACAGCTGAGGGGCTGAATCCCAGCTCCTAACCCATTATTATTTCTTTCTTTTTTTTTTCTTTCAAGGTAGGGTATATGCCAGCCCTGACCTGAAATTCGCTATGTAGTCTTAGGGTGGCCTTGAACTCATGGCAGTCCTTCTACCTCTGACTCCCAAGTGCTGGGGTTAAATTCCTGTGCCACCACACCCGGCCCCCATTATTATTTCCATCGACACATTCCAATATTTGGATGGGTTTTTGGAAATACTGGCTGGGAAGGTTTGCATACCTTGGAAGTTTCCGGTCCCGTTTACAAAGCATCATGGACCAAGTGGAAGGCAAGAAGGTGTTGACGTGAACCTATTTGGTCATTGTGAAAGTAGATAGGAATTAAGAGTGGAGCCATAAAGCACTGACCATAGTTGCTTGTACGTGCTTGAAGCCTGGAGGGCTGGTCCAGAATCCACAGTGGATGTAAGAGAAAAGAAGTTACCAGTCGGCGATGTTGGTGTAATGGTCTGAGTATCTGTGTCCCTTCTACTGACTTAATTTTATTCTGAATGATCAGCGTCTTTGGGCTTAAGGTTCCTTTATAACTTCTTAGAGAATTAAAACGATCTCAAATGGAAAGAGGAAATTGGGTTATCTACTCCAGCTCATGGGAAGTATGACTTTATATTCCCTACAACACGCGGCACATGCAGCAGAGACCTGGAATCTGCATACTCCACAAGCTCTCAGGTGAATTCTGCTCAGTCACACAGTCATCAGTGCACAAGTCTAGGAAAACCTAACGAGTCATGTGACCTTTTCTCCGTATATAGTGAGTAAAGGAACAGACTTGGGAGGTGAGCTTTGTAGGCAAAAACAAATTGTGTTTTCCCTATTATCTGTGGTGTGACTTTGGACGACCGTTTTAGACATTCCTAAACTCTGGACTCTTCATCAACAGAATGATCATTTTATGCATGCCAATCTTACAGTGCTTTTCCCCCCTGAGGATAAAAATGAAAAAAGAAAAACTAAAGAGTGCATATTAAGTTATCATGCACTGCCTGGGAACTATTGTTGTTAATATTTTTACATCTATGGAAGATGTAATAAAATATAACTGGAGATGATATATTGTTTAATAGAACTTCAAAGTGTTTCTGGCTAAAAGTAAGGTGGGGCTACTAACGGCAATGTCTCTCTTTTCTCCTTTTTTTTTTAAATCTGTAGCTAGAAATGAGAAACAGTAAAATGCTTCAGACAAGAGTCAAGGCTATTTTCTTTCAAAGTCAGGCTTCAGCTCCAGATGCAATACAATACAATACTATTTGAAAAATTTATTTATATGATAGTACATGCCACTTAACAAAGGTTAAAAATCATATATATGAATATATTTTAAACTTTCCATCCCGAGCTCAACTTTTTCATACATATTCCTGGCCAGAGCTTTGGGACTCTGCCAATATCAGCATTTACTTGTTTCCATGAGCCTGGCAGTCTTTCCCTTCCAGAGACAATATTCCCTGTGACTTGATGGCAGTGTTCTTGCTGGCTGCTGGCTGCAGGTGCACCCAGTCCAGGCTTCTGCACTACAGAAAGGATTTGTTCTGTTTCAACTCTCTGGCTCTCTGCAGCCCAAGAAGGTCTTAAGTTTTGCGATTTCAAGACAAATATGTTGAAGGATTTCTCCTACTTTTCCCTCTAGCAGTTTCGGAGTTTCAGGTCTGATATTAAGGTCTTTGATCCATTTGGACTGAATTCTTGTGCGTGGAGAGAGATAAGGATCTGTTTTCATCCTTTACAGATACATATCCAGTTCTCCCAGCACCATTTGAAGAGGCTGTCTTTTCTCCAGTGAGTATTTTTGGCATTTTTGTCAAAGATCTGGTGGCTAGAGCTACCCAGACTTACATCTGGGCCCTCTATTCTGGTTTCATTGATCTACATGTCTGCTTTTGTGTCAGTACCATGCTGTTTTTGTTACTATGGCTCTGTAGTATAGGTTCAAATCAGGTATGGTGATACCACCAGCCTTATTTTTGTTGCTCAAAATAGTTTTAGGTATTCGAGGTTTTTTTTGTGCTTCCAAATGAATTTTTGGATTTTTTTTCTATTTCTGAGAAGAACGCCATTGGAATTTTGATGGGATTGTATTAAATGTGTACATTGCTTCAACATATTGGTCTTGGCAAAGACTTTCTGATTATAACCCCAGTTGCTCAGGCAATAAAACCACAGATTAACCTCTGGGACCTCATGAAATTGCATAGCTTTTGTAGGGCAAAAGGCACTGTGAATAGAGCAAAGAGGCAACCTATAGAATGGGAGAAAGTCTTTGCCAGCTATACATCTGATAGAGGATTAATATATAGGATATACAAAGAACTCAAAAATTAAATAATAAGAAATCAAACAACCCAATTAAAAATGGGCTATGGAACTAAATGGAGAGTTCTCAAAAGAAGAAATACAGGTGGCATATAAACATCTAAAAAAATGTTCTACATCCCTAGTTATCAGGGAAATGCAGATTAAAACTACTTTGAGATCCATCTCACTCCTGTCAGATTGGCTACCATCATGAAAACAAATGACCATAAATGCTGGTGAGGCTGTGGAAAAAGAGGAACCATTCTACACTGTTGGTGGGAATGCAGTCTGGTCCAGCCACTGTGGAAATCAGTGTGGAGGTTCCTGAGACAGCTAAAAATAGATTTACCCAGTTATAGCACTCCTAAGCATATATACTAAGGACTCGTCTCATCACCTTAGAGATACTTGTATGACCATGTTTATTGCCGCTCTATTCACAATAGCTAGGAAATGGAACCAGCCTAGATGTCCCTTAACTGATGAGTGGATAATGAAGATGTGGTATATTTACACAATGAAGTTCTACTCAGTGGTAAAGAAAAATGAAGTTATTAACTTTGCAGGAAAATGTATGGATCTGGAAAGAATTATACTAAGTGAGGTAATTTAGGCTCAGAAAGCCAAAAATCACATGTTCTCTCTCATATGTGAATCCTAGCTACAACTGATTTGAGTTCTGTATGAGTAGGAAGAAAACTCAGTAGCAGAGGCCAGTGAGCTAGAAAAGAGATATAAAGGGAACAGAAAGGGATTGGGGGTCGGACTTAATAGGATGGTATTGTATATATGTAAGTAGAAGAACAGATTAATGGGGATGAAAAGGACTAAGTGAGGTCAGGGGAAGAGATTGAGTAAAGAAAAGGTGGAGGGAGGGCTAATCAAAATTTAAGAGGATACAAATCAGTCATATGGAAACTTACTTTGTTGGAGAATGGAACACTCAGTAGCCATAGTTTGTTACTAGAAAATTTTCAGTGCCAGGGATGGGATACTTTCCAGTGAGTTGTTGGCCAGGGAGGTCCCTGATGCCCCCAAAACATTACAGGCCCTTGCCGAGGCCCTTGATTTCCCATCAGTAATAGATGGTAAGACCCTATAGCTGAAGACTCCACATACTTGGGCTGCAAGGCCACTGAGAAATCCTGCTGGAGCTGAGCTGAAAACCTCCTCCATGTCGACCAGCTGACAGAAAGCTGGAAGAAGCCATTCTGCATGCAGTTCAATGGGAGAGAGAGAAATCACCAGTGAAGATACTCAACAGTAGATACTGCAAGCCTTATATTTGGCCAGCCAGGCCAAATGAGCCCATGGGTGCAATAGTGGCACATCTGGAAGCTCACTCCATGGGAGGGAATACATCCCTGATACTGAAAACCTACAATAGGTGTAGTCATGAGCTGTAGGGGTGTGACATCTGCTGCTGTCTGGCTAAATGTATATACTATGCTCATCAAACTGCCCAGTAAGCACTTCTCTTGATGTTCATACCCATATATTAAAACTACTCTCACTTTTGGCTAGAGAACCTTCTCTTTTCAGATGGCAGTGACCTTGGGATGACTCAGAAGGCACCATAGTGCTGAAAAGAAGTGACAGAGGAGTGCTCAGCACTGAAATATCTCTATCACTCCTTTCAAGGCTCAGGGTCCATTGTGGAAGACGTAGCAGAAAGAACATAAGAGCCAAAGGAAGGGTAGGACTCCTTACAATGTGCTCCTCCAGGCACAAAATGGCCTGGATATCCATGACCTCACAGTGCCTGACACGACCTACACAAGACCATCATAATAGGAGGAAAAGATCATGACATCAAAATAAAAGAGAGACTGATTGAGAGGCAGAGGGGGATATGATGGAGAGTGGAAATTCCAAGGGGAAAGTGGAGGGAGGGAGGTAATTACCATGGGATATTGTTTACAATCATGGAAGTTGTCAATAAAAGCAAAAACAAAAACAAAAACAAATTTTGCGAATCCCTCAGCGACAATGCTATTGGCCATCATGACCCATTTCGAGTCTTGGCATCACTCTTCTCCGTTCCCACTCAAGCTTGTGCTCTTTTCATTTCTGGAATTGAAATTTGAAATTGGCTTTCTTTCCTATAAGGACAATCACATGTTTAAGATTTTTTTTTTTTCAGTTTTATTTCTAGTTGTTCATAGCAGAAGTTGGAATGTGCTGTCTCAGCCCTGGGGGTTTTAAGATTTGAGAAAGAAAGGTCTACCTTGAATTGAATTAGTAGCAGCCTTATGAAAATTTCTACCTGTGACATTTTCTGCTATGTTCCGACGTCACTCAAAAGTATGTTGCTTCCTTTTGACCTAATAGCCCTTTGTATTATATTATATTTACATCATTCTGGGCCCTTTCCATAGATTCAGCGTTCATGGACCCCCGGCATACACAACCATGGTCCCTGTTCCTCAGATGCTCTGCAGTTTCTCAGTACCCTTTAAAGCCCAAAGCCGAATGTCGCAGGTGCGTTTCAATCAATGTAAATGGGCCACGCCACTTCATCCTTGTTCTGCTTGCTTTTCTTCTGTTAACGTAATCTCTGATTGTATCAACTTTGACAGCCTTGAAATGTGCCCAGATTATGTGCTGCTGCAATATGGGGTGGAATTGAAGCTTACCTTTATTGACTTTTCTCAGTAAGTTGAAAGAAACTGAAGGTGTGCATGGCATTTTGGAAGACTTTTTTTTTTTTTTTTTTTTTTTTTTGTCATCTGTTGCAAGTGTTTCAAGTGATATCATAGAGAAATAAAAATAACCACAAATGAAACCTGTGAAATAAATTCAAACACATCATAATGTACCAAGTATAGAACATCCCTGCAATGCACTGAACATGTGACTGATTTGGCCTTTTCATCTTTATTAATTCAATTTGAGCTATTTTTCTCTTTCAAAGGTTAATGTTACGTGTTATCTATTTTGGTCCTTCTTTTGGATTTATTTTGTCACTAGTCTTGTGATTATATCTTTCAGGTTTTTTTTTTTTTTTTTCGTGCAAGTCTTTCCTTCTGCCAGTGAAAATTTAACTCTACAAAATACTTGGAGACAAATTTGATATAATTCAGCAGGCTGTTGCCATTTTTCAAATAGCTGGTGCATTTACTGCCATCTGGTGGTGTGTTTTGGAAGGAAGAGATATAATGTGTGTGTATATAGATAAATGATTGATAGATGATAAATTGGTAGGTAGGAGAGAGAGCAAGAGAGAGAGAGAGAGGGAGAGAGGGAGAGAGAGATCCCCAGGCTTAGTGGTACAGGCTTATAATACCAAGTATTGGGAAGGTTGAGAAGGGAGATCTTAAACTTAAGACCAGCTGGAGATACAGAATGAGTTGAGTCAGCCTGAGCAACTTATTCAAACCATTCCTAAGCAAAATAACAACAAAAAAAAAATTAAAGTAAAATAAGACTCTATTGAATTAGAGGCACACAACGTTTGAGTTAATCATAAACAAGACAAAAATCTGGTCCTCAATCTTTGCCTTTTAGTTATTAACTTATTGTCTCCACATAGGTCAAAACTCTTAGCTAATGATAATCCAGCTTTGTTCTTAGGCATAGAGGCATTTCCAGGAAAACTTAAACTAGGAAGTTTCTAGCATAGGTTCTCATAATATATGATTCATTGTACTACTGTTATCTATTGAGTATTAGTGAACTAGCCTGGTTTAGAATTTTTCCTCCACTCCCTCGAATTTTGCAAGCTGTCTATCTAACACCTCAACAAACCAAGATACACCAGGTAAAATTTATCTTGGCATTGTTCCCTCATCCCAGCATCCTCTTTCCTATAGTGAAGCCTGTCTTTTGTTCATGAATATACTACAAAGGCTATGGTCCCATTTTGTCATCTTCCTGCTAAACATTTTGGCATACAGCTTCACCTTTCAGGATTAGATACATGGCTGGGTAATGACACAGGTTGACTTTTATATGTTAAGTGGTCCCTTACCATTTAGAAGCACAGAAGTTATGAATTAATTAATACTAATAGATTTGACCAGTTAAACATGTTAACATTTTAGTCAGGGCACTAAAAGCTAGAAGAATTGCCCAGACTCCACGCTAGATTAAACAATTAGCCTCCACTGAAATCATATCACATGGACAACTGCCTGACTTAGTTCTTAAAATTTATATAACATTTGTTGTTTCTTTTACTTATTATCCTTTACGACTTAGTGTCAGGTCCTGGTAACACAATCATAACAAACCAATAGCAGTAGGAAGTCGGATGATTAACAAATGGTTAGCACATACCTCATTGGTACATTAACTTGAATATTCATAAAAGTCACCAAGGATACTTGAGATTTCTGAGCTCTACTAACTCTGTTCCAACAGATCTGGGATTGTAATTCAAATATCCTCAGGTAAAAACATAAACTGTATTTTTTCCTTTCAGCAGTCCTGATGCAAGTGTGAGACACACCGCTCTAGAAAGAAACTAAATATAGGAAATGACTGGTACGAAAAAGGGAAGTCGGTTCGATAAGATAGCACATGCCTATGATCCCAGTACTCAGGAGGGTGAGGCAGGAGGATCATAAACTTGAGGCCAGCTTTGGCTACGTAGCCAGACCCTGTCCCATTCATAGATGATGATGATTATGATAGATAGATAGATAGATAGATAGATAGATAGATAGATAGATAGATAGACAGATAATAAAAGGAAAGACAAGAGAAGCACAAACCATAAGGGAAAAGGTAGAAGACTGCCACTCAGGAGAGTTCAGAAAGCTGATCAGTAAGTAGTAAACATGAGATGGAATAAATCCAGAATGTCTAAAATTCCAGAGAAAGAGTTGAAAACTCCAGGTGGGACAACCTGATGCTTTCAGGTGATAATAAGTACTCCAGCATTCCTTAGGATGAAGCTGACACATACTCAGGCATACAGCAAGCATCAATAAGTTTCAGAGAAGTACTATAATTGGCAATCAGGCTTTCTGATCACATTGTAACTAATTAGAGGCTTGCTTCATTATTCCATATGAATGAACATTTAAAACACAGATGTTGAAACAATTTTGTTTAAACAGGTCAAATAAGAATAATAAAATCTCTGAATGACAAAATTAAACTAAGGAAAGAGTTATACAATGAAACTTGTGGGGAAAAGCTGAAATAGTATTTAGAAAGAAAATTACAGCCTAAAAAAAAAAAAAGACCCACAGATGTTGACAACCAAAGAAAGTGGAAGGAAAAAAACAATTAGAATATAAATCGTGAGAAGTAGAAAGCAAATATTTAGAAAAAAAGTGGGATTATTGTGCCAATTGCCAATGTTTTTGATAATTAAAACACACACACATATTTTGTACATTATTCAAACATGTAATTTAGAAAACTAAGTGAACTTTTAATTTAACCCGTATTCTATTTAAAAATGATAGCTTTAACTTTCCAAACTATGACCTTAAAATATGATGTGAAATTGTTATTAATTTCAAAATCAAGGCTTAATTTGATATGCCACTGTATTATGCCAAAATGCGATTCCACTGATGTCCAGATGTATTTTCTTGGGAAGATCTCAAACAAGTAAACACATTATTAGTTAAGCTATACACCTCAATGTGGTGCAGGAGGTGACATCTTACAGTTTTCCTACCTAACAATCAGAATGATGTGTTACCTTCAGTCATACAGACAAAGATAGATTTCTGTAGATTTATACCACATAAGAATCTTTCTTCATTGGAATAAGACATAACAGAAAGTTAAAAACTAAACCAATTTATTTCCTAAGTAGGTGATATTTACAAGTAAATGAATCAAGGTATTCATCTAAATTTTTAACTTCAGTGACCAGCATATTATTTTATTTCTAAGAGCAATTATGAAAAAAAAATAAGGGGGATAGAGAGATGGCTCAGCAGATTTTTTTTTTGTAAAGCCTAACAACCTGGGTTCAATTCCCCAGTACCCATATAAGCCAGAAGCACAAAGTTACACATGTGTCTGGAGTTCATTTGAAGTGGCTGGAGGCCCTGGTGCACCCATTCTCTCTCTTTTCTCTCTCTCTCTTTTCTCTCTCCCTCTCTCTGTCTGTCTCTAAAAAGAAACATGTCCTAGCTGGGTGTGGTGGCTCATGCCTTTCATCCCAGCACTTGGGAGGCAGTGGTAGGAGGATCTCTATGAGTTCAAGGCCACCCTGAGACTACATAGTGAATTCCAGGTCAGCCTGGGCTAGAGTGAGACCCTACCTTGAAAAACCACAAAAAAGAAACAAAGAAATATGTCCTAATAATATCATTAAGATTGTGACTACCTAACTACAATTTCTAACTGGGCATAGTGATTCAAGCCTATGATACCAGCACAGGAGAGTAAGACCCAGGCAGGCAGATCACCTTGAGTTCAAGGCCAGCGAATCACCATATACACATAGCGAGCTCAGGGCAGTCTGAGTTACAGAGTATGACTCTTTCTCAATAAACCAGTATATGTATGTATCTATTGTTTTCCTGGATACCAGGATGATGATATTGCAGTAGGTTTTATCTTTCTCAAAATCTTACCCCTTGCACAGTGACACATTAAAAGAAACACTTGCAAGAATTTATAATTCATAAAAATAATGTTCTATTGGACTGGAATAATAGTAAAAAAAAAAAAAAAAGCTTCTGAGTCTTCTGAATCCAAACACTCACTTTTTCTCTTCTTTGTCTGATATTATGATTGTTGAGAGTTTTAGAGAATTTGAGGCCTTGAGATGCAAACTTACACACCAGGATATGAAAATACAGAAGAGAATTGACATAGCAAGTGGAAGCTGCTTTTCTTCGAAGGACATGCCGCATGGTGGAGCCTTGAGTGATATCTGGAAATGTTACTGGCAAAAGGTTCATTCACTTCAATAAATCTTTCTGTGCCAAAACTTTAAGCCCTTTATGTAAACAGTATGGTTACTTTGAACACCTGTTCTCCTTAAGGATGTTGGTAGGTGCTCTGTGTTGCTAGATGCTAAGCAGATGGTATCTAGGCTTCCAAGCTACAATCAAAAGATTCAGTGAGCTTCCTAGTAGGTCACATTTCGTACGTGTCACAATTCAAATGTGTGGGAAATTAAGGGCACCCTGCATGAGTGTAATCTTGGAGATTTGCATTTGGTTTCATCTGGGGTTTTCCTATGGAGCTCTTTCCTGTGGCAGAGTTGGTTAGGCATCCTTTCACCAGAATAAATCAGCCCTGAGCATGACTATGTGCTGTGGCCTGCTACTGCTAGAAAATCACCAAGCCCAAGAGTGATGTTGAGGACCTTCAGCCCTGCGATAGATAGATACACAGGAAAGACTGACTTACCATGTAAGGTTCACTCATATCCATGGCACATGAATAACCCACGCAAGGGCTCTTCTTAGTTATGCTGTTTGAAAATGAAGCACAACAGAAAATGAGGCACGGACTTCATGAAGCTGTGGTCTATCTGGACTAGCAGACAGCCCTTCATTCTAGAATAGTACCTTCTAAAAGCACTAAAAGGGACTCATCAGTTATGTACAACACAAACAACAGTACTAACATGTAACACCAGTTATAACACGTCTTGCTCACAGTTCTTTGAATGGATAATATTATTTAATCCTTACCTCATCTTCCAACAGCAGTTCTCATATACTTACTTTATAGATAAAGACACTGGGGATCAGGATGACTTAAGTTTCTCTTTCTCTCTCTCTCACACACACACACACATACACACACACGTGTAAGACTTACACTTCTTGAGTTTGCAATTTAAGAATCCTAATAATCATGATAGGCATTTATATATAAACAGATGTGCTCAGATTCTTCCTAGCTTACAAAGCAGCCACATTCCAGTAGTTGGCCACCAAAAGTTCAAAACATCAAAAATTGAAAGTGGAGCCGGGCGTGGTGGCGCACGCCTTTAATCCCAGCACTCGGGAGGCAGAGGTAGGAGGATCGCCGTGAGTTCGAGGCCACCCTGAGACTCCATAGTGAATTCCAGGTCAGCCTGGGCTAGAGTGAGACCCTACCTCGAAAAACCAAAAAAAAAAAAAAAAAAAAAAAAAAAAGTGACTCTACCAAAGAGGGCACCCTACTGAGTATTGAAGCCTAGCACCATTAGACCCCATGGAGGACCAGTGTTTTTTGTTGTTGTTGGATTTTGTTGGTTTACCTTTGTGATTGTGTGGCTCACTGGGAGCTGCGCTTGCTGCACAGAGCGATGCACCACAGAGTGCTCGACAGGTCAAAGTGCGCATCTCCTGAACACGCGTCACTTTTTTGCGGTAGCATAAAGTCTGAACCACCAAAAGCTGGGAAATGTCTGTATGTTTCAATGGAACAGAAAGTATAGAAACCTAACGAATACCCATCAAAAGTGCAAACTGATTTTTAACTAATGTGTCACAGTAATTCAGTGAGGGTCAAAATAATGTTTTCCGCACATTTAAAGCAACTAGATAATGACCTATAAAATGTAAAGGATAAGAGTGAAGTAAATTGAGCATGAGTCTTTATGTCACACCATCTACAAAAGTTAACACGAAACTGATCATATACCTTCATGGAGGAGCCGAACCTACAAAACATTTGTGAGAAAGCAGGAAAGAAATCTTGAAGCTGGGTGCAGTAGCATTGCATGTAATGTCAGCTCTTTGGGAGGCCAAGTGGGGGGATTGCTTAAGCCCAGGTGTTAAAGTCCTTACCTCAAAAAGAAAAAAACTTGTGACATTGGGCAACAGAGATATTTTCCATAAGACTTAAAAAGGTACCAGCAAAACCATGAATTATAAAGGCAAAAGAATAAGCTAAAAATCCTCAAATCTTAAGTTTGGCTCTTCAAAAAGAAACAGTTTTGAAATCCTTGCATTCAGAGTACATAAAGAATTCTGACTTCTCAAAGCCGAGGTGAACAATCTAATGAAAAAGAGGAGTGGGAAGATCTGAACACGTTCACTAAAGAGATGCAAATGGAAGATTTCCAATCTCGCTAGTCTTAGTCAATTTCAAACCATAATGAGGAAGTGCAAATACTGCGAATGTTAAAACGTCTGACAGTGGATAGGTATAAAAAAGTTGACAAAAGTCATTGAACTGAGAATAGATGTGTATGTTTTTTTTTTTAATTTGAGAAAAAAGCTGGTTACATGTATACATTTTATTACATACAAATTACACATCAGCTAAAAATGAATTCACAAAAATATTTTATAATCATTAAGATGTTTATCTTAAAAATGCTGGTCTTATCAATCGTATTTGAAAGGACAATGATCACCTGTACCACTTAAGTGCATTCCAGTGGCTCTATGTAGTGCTAATATTAATGTAATATTAATATCGAGCAGTAGTAATAGCCATCAAAAATTATTAAAAGGAAGTGCTTTTGTTACATATAAAGTATGTCCTCATCATTTCTTTGCTGATTTAATAGATGTGCTTTCTGTCGCTGACATAAGTGAAACGCTATTATTTTAATTAGGTTTGTGAACATTTCTAGAATGTACATCATCAAGACAGGAATTTTGATTCTGCTGATAAATTTAAATGTCTGTCCTTTCATAAAATGACTTCATGAGGAAAAGCAATGCTTATTTTCAATCTTCTTCACAGAATGAATAAGCTTTTCATTCAGGAAAAAAAAAAAGAATTGAGTTCAATACATATAGCAGAAAACCCAATGTACTGTGACTTATACAATTACAGCTTTAAACGTTTCTGTTTTTGTCTCATAGAATAAGAAATGCATGAAGAAGTATAGAAGTAATAAAATAACTCCAAGATGCCCAGAAATCCTAACTTTCTTCTACTATCCCACGTAACCTGTGATTTCATTTTTTCATGCATGTCTCCTACTGCTTGAAAAATGGCTGCTGTAGCCTCCCACTTCACACCACTTCCCGTGCGTGGAGGATGGTGTGGTGGTTCCATCCAGGCGTCCCCCATAAACTTAGGTGCTCTGAATGCTAAGTTCCCAGATGATGGAGATTTGGGAATTAATGCCTTGTGGAGGTGGTATATCATTGGGGGTGGGCTTATAGGTGTTATACCCAGCTCCCCCTTGCTAATGTTTGGCATGCTCTCCTACTGCTATTGTCCACCTTGTGTTGGCCAGGGGGTGATGTCCACCCTCTGCTCATGTCATCGTTTTCCGTGCCATCACAGAGCGTCACCCCCCCCAAGTCTGTAAGCCAAAAATAAACTTCTTTTTTCTCCCACAAGCTGTTTTTGATCGGGTGATATCTACCTGCAATGCAAACCTAACTGCAACAGTGGGTAGGCCAGAAGACCATAGGTGTTTCTCAGATGTCCTCAAGAGCTTTCTGAGAAGTCACAGAGTGACATCTATTTATATTTCTTTAGCTAGGAGAGAATCACTGGCCATGCCCACCTGTACATGAGTCTGTTCATTATTTTTTGATAAAAATCATTGACATTATAGCTATAGTTGAGATTCTGAATGTTTTAACTTAATTAGGGTCTAGATCTTCACAGACTTAGAGGATGATCCAACTATACCTACAGTGACCTTTCCTTTTTTTTCTGTTTTTGTTTTTGTTTTATTTTTTTGAGGTAGGGCCTTGCTCTAGCCCAGGCTGACCCGGAATTCACTATGTAGTTTCAGGCTAGCCTCAAACTCACAGTGATCCTCCTACCTCTGCCTTGAGGTGCTGGGATTAGAGGTGTGCACCACCACCTCTGGCTTGACCTTTACTTTTAATTGGTGTCAACTTTTGGTTTCTTTACTGAGGTGCTAGGGATGGAACCTTGGGCCTCAGGCATCCCAGGCAGGTGCCCTGCCACTGAGCTCCATCCCCAGCCCTGTTGGTGTCAACTTTGGGGGAAGGAGAATGAGTGGTAGACTAGGGTGGAGAATGGGCTGCATCTAGCACACAGACTCTATTCCTTCAGAGCCATCCAAATGTGACCTAGAAAACATTTTTTAAAAAGAGGGTTTTCTTCTTTCAAAGAAATGTGTAGATGAGTTTATGCATACCTAAAGCTTTGAAATATATCAAATCATACCTGTTCAAAATTTGATTTATCAAAAAAACCCCACAAACACAAATGACCTAATATTATATTTTTTCCACATATGCAGGTACTTGGTAAATGACATCCTAAAATGTTCATCTATGAGAGAATTTTAACACAACATGGTTGCTCATTTTATCTCAGGAAAGAAATAATTAAAATTGTCATTCAATAGATTGCAGAGTAATTCATTTACCTTACAGAGGATAAACATTTTCTGAAGCAACTGTGATTTTTTTTTTAAGGAAAAACATGTATATATTCAGAAACCATGAGGAACACAGACTCATTATTGCCACAGGAATGGAGTTATGATAAAAGAGATGCTCAGAAGCCTTGAATATTTTTCAGTATTCCTCTACTTTGATATTCTAAGACTTGCAGGATTTTACTTTGATTGGGTCTACAAGATGTCAAAAACCATCCAAATGCAAATTTAAAAAGGGTTTTTTATCTTTTAGACATAGCTTTAATCTATCTGTACTCTAGTTTTCTCTATATAAGAAAAGCAATGCTTGTTTCTTATCCACTGTGAAAAGACTTTTTTTAAAGCCCGAATTCCTTAACCAAATTGATTGCATCACACGGACAATATACAACTTCACCATTTTGACAATAATAAAGCATTTTGCTGCCTTCATTTAAAATCCTCCATCCTGCAACTGAAAAACAAAAACAACTTCCCATTTGAAAAAAAAAGCTTAGAGCCATTGTGGTTAATAGAGAACTAAGTAAGACTGGAAGGAAAGAAACATAGCATTAGTGCATATGGTAGTACCATGTCAGGTCCCTCTCTACGTCTCACAGGAAGAGCTGTGAAAGGAGCAAGAAGACCTGGCCTCCAAACCCAATTCCATCATTACATAGGTTTGAGATGTTTAGACATGTGCCTTGGTCTCACGGTCACCAGTTCCAAGTGTGGCTGTACAACTTTTTCATCTTTCAGCTAAAAGATACCAGAACAGCTCATTTTTAAGCAATCCTGTTTTGTCACAGAGAAATGTGGATATAACACTGAGTAGAAAGGATTCCATTTTTGGATTGTGAGATTTGCGAATCTGATCCGTGATCTTTAGGAAGAGTCCCACTGGGCATCTCAAAGCAAAGTATCACCTAGAGTTTGATTGTCAGCTACAGCCTAAAGGAACTCCTTGAAGGACATGTGGTGTTCAGAGTAGATAAACAGCATGGGTTTCCTACATGGCTTAAGTAGAGTTCTGATACTTCTGTCAGCTGATTAAATAAAATAAGGTTTACCATTTTCTTCAACTATACACTTGACAGGCACATAAATTTTCCTGCTGTTTAGAATCTACAGATCAAAACCTCAGATGTGGGTATTAATAATGTAACCAGAGCAAATGAATTCTCACTGATATTTTCTTTCCCACATCCAAGCCCTGATCATTTCCTAAGTTTAAAAGGGTGTTGGTCTCCTACCAGATCATGGCTACCTCATCAGTGCTTTTTGAAATATTGGAATTTCTGCCATTTTTATAGCAGTATAGACTACTTCAAGAATCTCAGAAGAGTGGAATAAAGAAGTCAAGAATAGAAAGCTGTTGAGAATGACCTCAGGACTATCTCAAGTGGGAATTGCAAATAAAGTATTCTGGAAGAGAAGACATTTGAGTTCGACTTGGAAGAAAAGTAAGATGTTGACGGATAAGATAAGGAGTGGAGGGAGATGAGAATAACTGGAGCTGTCCAGGAAGCAGAGGCATCTGTCCTTACTCACAGATGTGTAAAGGGATCTATTTTTGAACTGGGCAATGCTATTCAAAGGCAGGAAGGCAAAACAAGATGCCATGTTTGCCAGATGTGTCTTCTTGCCTCTGTTTTTTTTTAAAGCAAGCACAACAGATTGGTCTTTTTAATGAGAGAGCAAAAACAAGAACTCATGCTATAAGAGAAAGAGAATTGGTGTGTCAGGGCCTCCAGCCATTGCGATCGAACTCCAGATGTGTGCACCACCTTGTGTCACCTTGTGAGTCTGGCTTATGTGGCACCTAGAGAGCCAAACATGGGTCCTTAGGCTTCACAGGCAAGTGGCTTAACTGCTAAGCCATCTCTCCAGCCCTTCTTGACTCTTTATACCTGACTTTTCCAGGTCTTTTGAATAGAGGTGATGAACATGTGTGGTTAAATTATTTGACAGTGAGGATACACTGAGGTCTTTTGAACAGGTTGTAGCCAGATTAATGCCCTGTTTTAAAGTAAGTACCCTGTCAGTCGCAGGTGAAATATATTAATCTCACAGGGAAATATTGGAATGCAAGAGACTTATTAAAACTAAATGAAACAATAATCCAGGAATTTATATAAATATCTTAGATGCCCAGTTGCCCTACCTGGCATCCAAAAATAATTTACATATTTTCATTTTGGGTAATGAGATTTTTACGATAGTGACAGAGGTTATTTTAATAACAGCTATTGATTTTTAAATTTTTATTTTCACATGTGTGTATATATGTGTGAGAGAGAGAGGGAGAGAGAGAAAGTAAGAGAGCACAAAGACCTCTTGCCACTGCAAATAAACACCAGATACTTGTGCCACATTTTATGTCTGGTTTATATGGGTGACTTGGGAATTGAATCTTGGTTAGCAGCAAGCAAGCACCTTTAACCACTGGACCATATTTCCAGCTTCAGCAAGCACTTATTTCTATACTAGGGCATATATTAAGTGTCTACCACACTACCACACATGCTCTTAGTTGTCACAAGGTAGATACAAGTTTTCTACTCAGAAAAGACTGGCACAACTGAGGCCTTAACCAGCTAGAGATTTTGCCCAAGATGATAGTTGGTAAGTATTGGTACTCAGCTGTGAGTCCAACAACTGTGCTCCCAACCACAGTGATCCAAGAGCTTTGCCATTTTGGGAAACATTGTCTTCCTTTTTTGTGAAATTCAAGTACTGGCTTGGGAGCCCTACATGGCAAATTGGGTCATACACACTGTGAAAAGAATTCTCAGTATTGATCAGACTACCAGAGATAAGTGTCTAGGTTGAGGGCCAATAGAATGGGTTTGCAAAAATAGAAGAAAATTTCCAAGTCCTGCTTTCAAGGGACACAGCAAGAATGGCTGAACATGGGAAGCAGGATGGATTGTATCCACGGAGCAAATAAAATGCCCCCTTGAGCTTCCTATAGTCACCATCTGCTGCAAGAGCTGAGGCTCACTAGGGCAGCTCTTCCCTAGCTGTGGGGTACCACTGCACTATGGCAAGATAAGGGGAGGCTGCAGCAGAGGGACTGATTCATTCAGCTTCCTGGTGTCTTCATTCCTCGTGTAAAGATAAGGTCTAATCACTGAATTCAATTTACTGGTAAGGTGACTTGTCAAGAGCTGAACATAATTGTGGCTGGACCTCAAGTCTCTGTGCTAAATAGTCTCTTAAGGGACATTATCCAAGTTCCTGGTTACATGAATCCCTGCAAAGGCCAAACTATTCCCACTGTCATTCCCACCCCCAGAAAGGTCATTGGTTGTTTGGGATTGCCTTATGGCTGGCACTTAGCATTTTGGTGAATTCTCTACTGGTCCAGTTTCTGGATCTTCTAATACTGAAGGACAGTGGATCATTAGGATAGGTCTCAGTGGAATTAATTCCTGCTATGCAAAAGCACAACAGCCTAATTTATAAACCAGACTTCAGTTATTAATTTCAAAACCTCACATTCTTTTTGGAATGATTCAGAATATAAATAACAGGAGGCTGGGTGGCAATGTGGCCAGAACATATGGTCTTGGTTCACACAAAACTATTTTTGAGATCCTTATATAGCTCAATGACCTTGGGTAACTTCTTTACAACTCTGAATGACAGTTTCCTCTGAGAAATGGAGATGACATTAGCCATCAGGTTCGTTTGATTCTGGTATATTCAGCTCAAGGGCAAGGGCTCTTGTTAGGAAAAAAATTATCACAAGATACTAAAGTTGACCCCACGAATTACACTGGTCTGATCCAAATTATGAGATCCTGGAGAAGTAACTGAGCAGGTGTGAGTCAGGTGGGCATATTAGTAGGAGCATCAGTCTGGTAGTTGAACCATAGCAGTTATCAGAAGGATTCTTATTGTAGAAAGCCCTAGGTGACAGTTTACATCACCCCAAAGTTTGTAGGAAAAAGTCAAGACTTGGAATCATGCTCCTGTCAAATAGCATGGGCCCAAGGACTGGCTTGAGGAACAGAAGAAACATGGTAACATGGAGGAGGGAAGGTGAAGAGTTGGAATTCTGCACCCTGGGTCATCCCTTACCAGGTAGAGAAGAAGTCCCTACTGCAATGGATGCCAGCCTGCCATTTCTTCCCAATTCCTGCTGTGCTGTGGTGGTTTGAATGTATGCCAGCAGTAAACTTGTGTTGGAATACTTGGTCTCCACTTGGTAGCACTGTTTGGGAAGTTGTTGGAACCTTGAGGAGGTGGGGCCTAGCTGGAGCAAGTGTGTCACTGGGCAGGGAGAATTGGGTGTCATGGACCACCACTGCTTGGTGCTTTTCAGTCTGTCTACTTCCTCCCCGCTGCTGTGACAACGTGACACCAGCTCTCTGCTTCTGCCATGCTTTCCCCTCCAGGGTGGAAACCTCCCCTCAAAACTGCAAGCTGAAATAAACCCTTTCTTTCTACAGGCTGCTTCTTTCTGGTCAGGTATTTTATTCCAGCAACAAGAAAGTAACTGAAATGTGGGATGGAAATAAAGCCATTATCTTTCCTGCCCAGAGATGCTCCTAACTTTGGGTAACTGTCAGCCATCAAGCAGGGAGTATGGAAAGGCTTCCTGGCATCAGAGCTTGAGTTCTTAAGTAAGAAAAAGGCTCCGGAAGAATTTAGGAAACTGCAGCGGTCTCACAAAGTGCCTATCTGTCTTCCCAGTGCCAGTTAAGCTATCTCCCAGGCTGGCTGCATCTTGAGATCTAAGTAACAGTGAACAAGGTCCCTCTCCCAATTTCTCAGTCTATGGCAGTCACAAAAGGAGAGTTCTCTGATACCACGAGAGTTCTCTGAATTGCTTTCTTTGCTACCAAGAGGATTGCCCTCCTTTTCTTTCTCCCCCTTGTCTTCCCTTTCCTCCCTCCCTTCCTCGCTCCCTCTCTCCATTCCTCCTCCTCTTCCTCCTTCTTCTTTCTTTCTTCCACATTTATAATATCTGTTATGTATCATGGTTGTCAAGTTTTGAAATCCAATCTCTTCTTCAGGCTAACACATACCAGCCCCCATAAACACACACTCTTGAAGAGATCAAGATCCCCATGACTAATGATTTTTGGAAATGAGTGACAGAGGTGACCTGACAACACTGAGGAATGTGTGCAGTAAATATGTAGGCCCTTCCCACCCTGGAGACTTCATTCTTCCTCTCCTGTTCCTTTTCATCACTCTATTTATTTTTCCCATTTCCTTTTTGGGTACAAATCATCCAAAATTACTCTTCTTTTCTCATACAAATCAATTATCATGTCTTGTGACGATATTCATGCCTTCTGGTAACATCTTATCTTTCTTCAAGGAATGTAAGTTTTTGTTTTTTTTTTGAAGACCATGTCTAAGAGAAATGATTATGTGATCTGTCATGACAGTATGACAAATTCAACCTTCCATACTGGAGACTTAGAACCCTGGTGCTTAAAGGACACAAAATCCTTCTTAAACAATTCTAAGTAGACACTAAAACGTATTCACTGAGACACTTCCATCATTCTAGCAAGAGGCTCCATTCATCTAATGCTGTGTGTTGACTATCACATTTTAAACACTTAAGTTTACCCTTTCTTGTCTTCACAGAATTTTTGATGGAAGGCTAAGCATATGGATTTTAAAGGACATTCTACCCTCCTCAGCTATGCTTTTTAAATTAAATGTCTATTAGAATGATATTTCTTCTAGCAAAAATTCCACAAGAGACAGGTATCCATTTTTATCTTGTCCTTTATCAAGTTACCTTTTCTGATAATGGTTAATATTCTTTTTTAATCTTAGAGGTGACCTTTGCCTAAAGTTGGTGATAACCTGTACTCTGGATGTTACTTCCAATGAGTGTTTGGTCAAGTTACTCATTGCTGTCAGTTTAAATGAGAGTATAATTGATAGGGGCTCATAAATATCAAATTTCTGGTTAAAATCTATCAGAAGTATTGTGTTCTTCTGTGATAGGAATATTCCCTACATCAGGATGCTGGACAGGTTAATTTTGTTACAGTAATAGTTGCTTTATTTGGCCACATTAACAAAGCATTTTACAAACTAATCCAAAAAGATAATCAGAAAAAAGTCAGATGAAGTATGAATAAAATGGTCAATATTATAGAACAAAAACGGGATGCATCAGTCTAATATGTTACAGAGTGTAACTCCAAGTTTAAGCCTAAACTGAAATTCGGTAGAAGCTTAGTAAAAGAATTTAAATTTTTTTGTTGAGATCTTTTTGGAGATTTTAAATATCTCAAATAGTCTGTCTAGTTTTATATGTGTGTTCTTGAGTTGGGAGATTGGAGGAGAACAAGTTGATGTAACATCACAAAAACAAAGATGAATACAGGTAAAACCACTCAAGCTTGGGTGGCACGTGAAATACCTCCATGTAGTGTCCTAGTAGTCTTATCAAGGCAGAAGTGATTCTTCCTTGCTGGAACATTGGTTTGATTGACCAATTCATTGGCTGAAAACCCTATGAGATTTTTTTAAGACTGTCATACTTTAAATATAAGAAAGTTTCAGTTATTGGATGGTACAGTACATTACCATAAGTAACACAAGCCATTATTGATGGTGGATCATGATTAATCATGCATATTTCCCCTGCTTCCATTCAACACAGGAGAGAAATGGTAACAATGAAAACATAGCTTTATCGCACTACACTGCATTATGGGAGCTCCCCTAGGGAAGAAATGAACAAGTTAGGACCAGGATATGGGCTGGACAAGATGCTGACCATGACAATGAAGCAACTTGGGTTCCTTCCTCTTTGTGAGAGGGACTGGGGAGACCAAGTCTCTGAGTTTGTGACAACCTAGAACCCAATGCAGCTGTCACCACCCTGGGAGCTGGGGCTGAACAGCCTCTGTACCTGCTGGGAATAGCTCTTTCCTCTCATGGCCAGGTAGCCTTACCTGGTTTCTCTCTCTCTCTCTCTCACTTTCTCTCTGAGACAGGGCTTCATATAGCACAGGCTAACCTCAAACTCTCTATGTAGTTGAGGATGACCTTGAACTCCTGAGTTTTGTGTACCACCATGGCTAGTTTATGCAGTGCATAAGGACCAAACCCAGGGCCTCATGAATGCTAGGCAGGTACTCTACCAAGTGAGCTACATCCCACCAACCGCCTGGCCCTTAACAACAACAACAACAACAATAATAATAATAATAATAATAATAAAAGATGGCACAAGCCAATACAGAGAATGATGAGAAGAATTCTGCAACAGGCAGTAAGAAGAGAGGCCAGAAGACCGGCTCTGGAGCCTGCCAGCACGTCCCACAAGGGCTCATCTCTCTTTCTGCAGACCCAGGAAGTAGCAAAACAGCAACACTTAGAAAAGCCTTCAAAACTGCTTGGTCTATAAAGTCGAGATAGATTCAGAGATTTGGTCTGATGCAGCGGTGGTTGGAATGTGGCCTCCAAAGTGCATATGCTAGAAATGTCATACATCACTCCCTCTAGACAATGGTACTGAGAAGTGAGGTTCCTATCACCAGAGCAGGCTTAGGTTATCATCAGAATGGTCTTTTAATAAAAATAAATTCAGCGCACTTGCTCTTGTCCTCCTTCCACCTGGGATAATGCAGCAAGAAGGTACCAACAAGAGGCATGACCCTTGATCTTGGACATCCCAGTCTCAGTAGCTTTAAGAAAAAAAAAAAAGAACTTTGAAGTTTTCTTGTGACTACTCTGAGTTTGGTTATTGTGATCTGCTTCTTATAGGCATTTGAGTCTGATTATTTGTTTCTTCTCTGTGGAGAATTTCCTGAAATACTCTCAGTAGGTTTGGTTTTGTGTTCATATAATTGTAAAGCTGAGTTTTGTCATGGAAAGTTTTTCTTTCACCATCTATTATGAGGGATACTTTTGCTGGGTAGAGTAGTGTGGGTTGGAAGCCATAAGAAGAGAGTCAGTCCCCAGACAGTCAGCGCATCTAGTGCCAGAAGGTGCTACATGGGTGACTGGGGGAAAATGACCAATATCTGTCCAAGCAACTCATGGTCTAACCTATGGAGCAGCAAATAACCTGTTGTGATGCCCACACAAATGCAATAGTGGCACATAGCCATGGTGGGGAACCAACTGCTCTTGATTTGGCTAACTGATCCCCTCAGTGGTATGGGACCCATAGTTGGATCTGGGAGACAAGTCAGAACCATATCCAAACATAAGCCCACTCTCCAATATCAAGCTACCATCAATCATGGGCTACAAGAGGGCCTACACCTATTAAATTCTCTATAAAAAACAGTAAGGGTTATCTCATTCGTCCTGGTGCTAACTTACTCTCCGTTGGAGAATCTGCTTCTCTTTTTCAGATAGATGTAGATACTAAGGAGAGAGCCACCCCATCATACCTCCAAAGGGCCCCAGCTGAAACTAAGAAAAATTGGTGAAACAAGCAAGGGTGCTGTTTTCCTGATGAACCGGATACCAGCACAAGGGGGAAGGAGATCAACAAAGAGAAAAATCAACTCCTACCAAATCAGAGAGCCAGAGCCTTGGAGGCCCCCAACACCTCATCACTGAAGCAGACCAAAAATGAACCCAACATGGCTCAGGGAAATTTTGCGGAAGAAGGGGCGGAAAGAATGTCAGAGCCACATGTTGGGTCATGATATGCAGAGACATTTATCTTACCCATTACTGTGGGCTAACTACAGAATGCATGACCCGTATACCTCAACAAGGAGGGGCCAAGAGGAGGGGGTAGGTCACAGATGAGCCTAATAATGGTACCAAACTGACTGTATTTGCTGAATACAAAACTAATTCATAATAAAAAAAAAAGGAAAGGAAAATGACCCAGTCTCAGGCATTCTCCTGTAGTCCTATAGAAGACCCTAAGGCAGGTGTGTTCATAGGATGAGGCTTTTTCTTTCTGAATCCCTGGAGTATTTCCAGAGCTGTGTTATTCGCTGAGCAGAACTCAATACAGGTCAAGGGCCTGCACTTCTGGGGCATAGAGCCTGAGTGGCAGGTAGAGGTACAGGCATCTGGGGCAGAGTTGTACCTGCCGGATGGCTATAGCTTTGCTGCAGCTATCATGAGCTGATTTTCGTATATTCCATAAACATACTGATGAAGATTAACCCAGGAAATATGAATTGGTTGCTGCTGTTGTTTTCACTCCTAAGGAAACAAAAGAAAGAACATATCTTATCTTCCAATGTCCCTGGGTTGCATTTCTTATGACCTCTGTGTGCACCAGTTAAGTAAGAATGACTCTTTGTTACTCTAGTCAATACATCCTACTTTACCAGCCGGGGATACGCAGTGAAAGTTTATTCTTATTGTATTCAGCATACATGTTGTTTAATTCTTTTCCTGGTTGCTGCAAGAGCATCTATTCCTGCTGTCAGGGCTTTCTGTCTTAAGATATCATAAATACAACAATTTCAAGGATGCTTTTCTTTCCGACCAAGTTAGTCCAAAAATGAGGGCTGTTTGATATTCTGTTTTTTTCCCCTATATGTTTGCCATCTGGGATATCAAAACTCATCAGATCCTGGCATCCTAACAGCTACCTTGTCCATTGAAGTACAATATACTTCAAACAGAACATGTATTTCAAGGTTGACCTGGGAACCCAGAAAAAAATGTTGTCAACACTTAGTCTCCTTTGAAGTGCATTTTCTGCTGAGGCACCTTCTCAAATAGGAATGAGGAATACCGACTGGAGAGGACTCCCATGATTGCTTCAAATCGGGAGGCTTAAAACAACAGAAATTTACTGGCTTGTAGCTGTGAAGACTACAAGTTTGAAACAAGGTATAGGGAGGTGCCCTTCCTTGGCTCTTCATAGCATCTACTGGTTGCTGATAAATCTTGGTGCCCTTTAGCAAAATGCTTTTATCTCACTGTAATATCCTCTAAAGTCTTATATCCCTTCCAGCACTGGGTAGATTGGTTCCCTCCCTCCAGATGGAGAATTCCATCCATCCATGGCCTGGATTCAGACTCAGAGCCTCAAAACAAGTCACATATAAATAGAACTTTCTCATCTAGGTTTTGTTTTGGGGGGGTATAGGTTAATTGGGGATCTCACACCAACTTTCTATGTATTTTTTTCTCTTTCTTAATGTCTATGTTTTATGTATGAATTCTTAAGTGGACTTTCCCTTTCATGGTCTTCAGGCTGCTCTTATTTCTAGCCCTATCATGAGTTATTATTTTCAGGAGAACCCCTCTCCCTTATAACATTGCTTAGTAATGATATATATTTGAATACCTATGGTAATGTGTCCTCTCTAATGTACCTTACCTGATTACAAGTTATTCAATGACTATTGAATAATAACTTACTTCCAAGAAATTGTTCCAATGATAGGAAGGAAACAAAGAAGAGATACTCAAAGACAAGATTCCTTCCTTTAAATATATATAATATCAATAAATTAACAACAAGGAAAAGCATAGATGAAGTCTTATGAAAGCCTTAGACCTAGACAGCAGTTATCAAACTTAGGCCTGAATTAACTAGGAACCCTGAAATCTTTGTTGGCTGTGTTATCCTTTCCAACACAGAACACAGACCCCCAGCTTCCTTACACTGCCTTTCAACTTTTTCAAGAATCCAGTGGAACTGACTCATTGGTTTATGCCCTGCTCCCATTTCAGTATCCACTTCACCTTAGAGTCAGGGATTTAAAGCATGTCAGTGGAGATGCCAGGGAGAGATCTGTGGTAAGGGAGGGAGAGACTATGTGCCACTGTGTGCTCATCAGTGAGGTCAGAGGGGCCGACAGAGGGTGTTGTATTATGTGTTGAGGTTGGAAGCTAAGGTGGGGAACTCCTCAGCACATCACTGGTAGCATGCAGAGTTTTGAAGCAGACTACCAAAGACCCTATTAGGCCCTCAGAGAACATTATGTACCATTTGCCAATCTCAGTGGAGGAACTGTCCATTGATGGACAATGTACTTTAAACAAAGCTGTACTTCTATCTAACTTGCCAATTTCTCCAATTTCTGCCAATTTCTCCAGCATCAGTCCCTAGGAAGAGCGGCACCAGCTATTGATCCCAGGGGAGGATTCTAAACACCTCTTCAATTACTAATATTCCTAGATCTGACAGGTTCCTAATCTCACAGGAGGTTTGGCACAAACCCAGCTACCATATTATGGGTCTGGTGAGACAACACTAGCATGCCAAGTCGGGCAGAACAGTTTTCTTATGCACAGATAGGAAACAAAAGTTAACTGACGCTTAGGATCCATGGCAAACCAGCTCCAAAAGACTGGGGAGAGACGCACAGGAGAAATGGAAGGTCTTGAGCTCATGTTCTGCTTGGCACTACAGCTGAGGGACCCTGGGAGCAACCTGCTCTGAGGTTTTTATAACCCAAGCATCACCAGGTTGTCTAGGATATAGTTCAATGTTTTCAGGATGCCCTGTGTTCTAAGAGCAATGAGGACTGTGGCCAAATTGGTTCAGAAATGTCCTCCTCATTTCAGTGTTTATAGATTTGCTAAAGAATTATTAGCAAGAGCGACAAGGGTTGAATGTGCCAAGGTGATCTGGGGACCCTGTCCTCCTGCAGGAGACAGATGAAATGTGAGGTCACGGAGAGGGAGGACTGAATAGCATATGTAAAAGTATTTTTATAAATTGTCCCAGGAAATATGTACGTAAAATAGCAGGCTTGGCTTAGCAAGTGATTGATTTCCCCTGATTCAAGCTGAGGAGGGTGGTGGAGAGCTACATGAAAGATTCCGAAAAGAAAATAGAAATGGTTCAGGAAATGGAAAGAAAGCAAGTTCCTGGTAATCTACTCACAGTGCTTGAAATGGTCCCACTTGAGTCATGTCAAGTTTGGTGTGGCTGTTCCTTGTGTGTCCTAACCCTCTCATAGTTGGTTTGGATTGGCCTTGAATTGTTGACATCACCAATTTCTCTAGATTTTAACTGAATTTGCCTGTGGTTTCAGCATAGTTCATCCAAATGCTTTTCTCTAGACACATTTTAAAGGACCATAATATTTGTAAATATAAGTGTTTAATTTTTTTCTAAAACAGGAGAAATGGTCCCACTTGATAAATTTGACTTCATTTCTTTTCCTTTTTGATCATGTTTATTTCCCTTCTTTTTCACTGGCAGTAATGAAATATATATATGTATATAATGAAGCATATATATATATATATATATATATATATATATATATATATATATGTTACATAAAAAAAGCCTTTGTTGCAAATAGGTAAAAAGGTAGGATTTGATTTTTCTCTGTGTTGATCTCCTTCCCCCTTGTGCTGGTATCCGGTTCATCAGGAAAACAGCGACCTTGCTTGTTTCGCCAATTTTTCTTAGTTTCAGCCGGGGCCCTTTGGAGGCATGATGGGGTAGCTCTCTCCTTACGATCTACACCTATCTGAAAAAGAGAAGCAGATTCTCCAACGGAGAGTAAGTTAGCACCAGGACAAAAGAGATAACCCTTACTTTTTTTTATAGAGAATTTAATAGGTGTAGGCCCTCTTGTAGCCCATGATTGATGGTAGCTTGATATTACCTCATCACTGAAGCAGACCAAAAAGGAACCCAACATGGCTCAGGGAAATTTTGCGGAAGAGGGGGCGGAAAGAATGTCAGAGCCACATGTTGGGTCATGATATGCAGAGACATTTATCTTACCCATAACTGTGGGCTAACTCCACAATGCATGACCCATATACCTCAACAAGGAGGGACCAAGGGGAGGGGGTAGGTCACGGATGAGCCTAATAATGGTACCAAACTGACTGTATTGGCTGAATACAAAACTAACTAATAAAGAAAAAAAATAAGTAAAAAGGTTTAAATTTAGGAAAGCAGTAACAATCTATATTTCTTAAAAAATCAGATAGGGACATAAAATTATTATTCTTTTAAAGAGTGGATCTTTTACAAATTATTTTTATTTGTTTGCACATGTGTGTTCTTGCTGCTGCATAGAAATACCAGACGCTTGTGTCACTTCTGGCTTGTACGGGTGGTTTGGGAATTAAACTTGGGCAGGCAGGCTTTGCAAGCAAGCACCTTTAACCACTGAGCATTCTTGCCAGCCCTGTGAATCTTTTGTTATAGAACTATAGCCAGAAACCCATTGGGAACCATTAAAAATGTTTAGGAGACCGGGCTGGAGAGATGGCTTAGCGGTTAAGCGCTTCCCTGTGAAGTCTAAGGACCCCAGTTTGAGGCTCGATTCCCCAGGATCCATGTTAGCCAGATGCACAAGGGGGCGCATGCGTCTGGAGTTCTTTTGCAGTGGCTGGAGGCCCTGGCACGCCCATTCTCTCTCTCTCTTTCTCTCTCTCTCTGTCTATCTATCTGCCTTTCTCACTCTGTCTGTTGCTCCCAAATAAATAAATAAAAAATGAACAAAAAATAAAAAAAAATGTTTAGGAGACCATTAAGCTCCTGTAGCAGGTTACTTTTTCTCATTGCTGTGATAAAATATCCCATAAAAGCAACTTAAGTAAGGAAGGGTGTGTTTTGGCTCACTGTTTGAGGTTACACTGTGTCGTCATGGAGAAGGCATGGTGGAAGGAAGGAAGGAGTGTGAGAAGGCTGGTCACACTGCAGCTGCAGTCAAGAAGCAGAGATGAATGCTGGGGCTCAGCTGGCCTTCTCCAAGGATGTTCAGTCTGGGACCTCCACCTATGGCATGGTCCCACTCATATTCAGTGTTACCTATGTCAGTTTCACTGATACACTCGGTGGCTTGTCTCCTAGGTGAATTTCAACTCCCTCAGGTTGACAGACAAAATTAACCATCCTACCTAAGCAAGCTGGACTCCAGTTCAGGGTAAACAATACGATGAAGTTTAAGCTTTACCAATCTAAAACCACTGACTGAAGAAATAATCTCTACCTAGAAGTATTCCAGTTCAACCCATCTAGTAGATTTTAATATGTCTTGCTTGTGAGAACACATTATAAACCTTTTACCCCCTCATATCTCCTTCATACAAGCCAATAGCTTGAGGTTTGTCATTGCCCAACTCATGAATCACTATCTGCTTGAATAAACACTTTGAAAATGTAATGTTTATTCTTTTATCTTTATCTTTTAACTGAACCAGAGGAATACTGAGTGAGATACTCTTTACTTTTCATTCAACCCTTCAGGGCAAAATGCTAAATGGCTGAGAAAAGAGCAACAGTCCAGTGACTAAGTACTATGTCAACATAGATTTTCTGCAACCACAGCATGAGCCTAGTGTTTAGAGTAATATAGATGCATAAAATTCTTCTTGACAAAAACAATCATGAGAGCTGTTGTAATTTTGAATATCACAACTAGTGGTTAGAAAAAGAGATTATAAGGAGAGTGATTAGGTGAGGGGATCCAGAAGAGTGTTCTGACAAAAAATGGGATCAAAAAATATATACTTACTCCAGGCTATTCTATCCCTATATGCCCATGAACCAAGGAGGGGCACCGAAATCCTAGTAGTTGTCCCATAAGATGAGGTCCTCGGATATGATGTGGATAGCAGAGCTTGTCTTTCTTCTAACCCAGTTCCCATCACCCTCTGACCCTAATCTCTGCATCTCACTTTTGCTCTCTAACACTAATCTCTAGATCCCACCACCAGATCCCCAGCCCTTTTGTATTTCTTCTTCCAGCAGCTACTTTAGGCTTTAAACTTCTCTCATGACCTGAATCCAGCTCTAAGTTCTGTCTTCTGACCTATTTCATTGTTTCATATTTATAAAAAGAGTCCTTGTTTGACAACCTGACTTTCTGTCTCTTCTCTATGAACAGCCCTGTTCAACTGGGTCTCTTCCGTTCTCCACAGGACACCCTCTACTGAGTCTGCTCTTGTGGGTACTTAAATAACTTCTCAAAGACACTATCCTGGCTATGTGTTTGTGAGAGGTATACCTTAATTCTAAAGCAAGTGAAATGAAAAAGAAATTACACAGAACAAAAACAAAAATAAACTAATTAATCTCTTTAATCATTTAGCCCAATATCTCCCAATATAACTTTCTTCAAAAATAGAAAAAAAACCTATTTCTGGGGCTGGAGAGATGGCTTAGTGGTTAAACGCTTGCCTGTGAAGCCTAAGGACCCCGGTTCGAAGCTCAATTCTCCAGGACCCACGTTAGCCAGATGCACAAGGGGGTGCACGCGTCTGGAGTTCGTTTGCAGTGGCTGGAAGCCCTGGCGCACCCATTCTCTCTCCCTCCCTCTCTCTCTCTGTCCATCACTTTCAAATAACTAAAAATAAACAAAAAAATTTAAAAAAAAATAAAAAAAAACTATTTCTGTATTCACAGGTTCAATATCTACTAAATACATATAATTCAACACTTGAAGCATAGCTAGTGAGTTAGTGGGGGAAGTGCTGAGTTTGGGGAATGGGGTGCTAAGACATGGTTTCCCTATATAGCCTAAGCTGGCTTAAATTCCTGACCTTCCTGCCTCAGCTCCATGAGTATTTAGAATACAGGTATGTACTACCACATCCAGCTTGAATTTTTAATTGCATTTAATTTGAATAAATTTAACTTTACATTTACTTAGCAGCATGTGCCTAGTGGATATTGGACTGGATTCACAGATCCAATCCAAGTTTGTTTCTGTGACAGAAAAAAAACATTTCCATCATCAGTAGCAAAATGATCAGATGGAATTAGCTTATTATGATAAAAACTTAAGGAGAAAGGAAAAACCAAACATGAACTTAGAAATGAGGATGTAGCCATGTACCTCCCAAGCAGTAAGATGAAGATGCAGTATCATTTGTGTGTTATTAGTGAATTTTCTTCTTTCCACCTCCAAGCTCCCTTTAGAAACAATGGAAAATCTGAGACTAATTGAAGGCTGCTGGGTCAAATTCTCCAGACACTGGTTTGGAACTTTGGAGAAACAGAGGACCTGAGGAGCATCTCAGTCACTTGATAAAATTCATGACTCTCACGTTAAGCTACTGTAGAAGTAAGAGCCAGATTAAGGGATTATTCTGGCATTTTCAAATTGTCTCTTCTAACTTCTCTGAGTCCCCATTTCCTGTTTCCTCCAGACGAATGGCTTCAATAGCATCCATGTGCAACCAGGGATTTCAACTCAAAATAGAAGATGTCAAGATGGGGGGCAATGTTCCTGATTTGAAGACTATTTTACTCTTAAACTGGAATTCCACAGAAACAAACCAATAGAGCATATGAGCAGAGGGATATGCTGTTAAATCCGGGGACCATTTCCACTGTAAAGCTATGGTGGTTTTGAATGGGAATGTCCCCCATGGCCTCGGGTATTTCTGTGATTAAGCTTCTGAGTCTTTAGCAAGTGTGTCCCTGGGGGGCAGATATAGAGTCCCCCCTGTAAGGTGCGCCGTGAAGCAGCTTGAGCTCCAGCTGTTTATTCTTTCTCTGTGATGGATGGATGGATGAGCCTCTTCTATGCTGAAGTGGCCCCCAGAATCTGTCAGCCTGAAATAAACCCTTTCCTCCCATAAGCTGCTGCTGGTTGGGTGCTTGTCCCAGCAATGGGAAGGTAACTGCAACAAAAGCACCGGGGGTGGGAACTGTTTTCTTAGGAATGACTTTTTGAATAATAATCAGTTCAGCTCAACTGTATGTTCTTAGGGACTCTGGGTTCCATTAGCCTCTGTGGTCATTAAAACATCCTTCTACCAGGAGCTAAGAAGACAGCTCAATGGATAAAGTACTTTCCATGCAAGCATAAGGACCAGAGTTCAAATTCCCAGTACCTCCATAAATGCCAGATGGGCATGGTGGTCTGCCAGTGATTCCAGTGCCACGGTGGCAGAAATAGATTCTGGGTGCAAACCAGATTAGCTGAGTTGGTGAGCTCTGGGTTCAAGTGAGAGACTTTGCCTCAGGTAAATAAAGTGGACGATTGAAAAAAAGACACTATGTGTCAAGTTGTGGCCTTTATATACTCACATACACATATATCCACACACATATGCGCCCACATGCATACACCAAGCATGCATACCCACACATATGTACACACACACACACACACACACACACACACATGCATGCAACAGAAGAGAGAAATCCTTTTACAGAATACATTTAAGTTAGGATTAAGTTGGGATTAGGATCATTTGCTTTTCTATTGGGTATAATGACTAGAAAAGGTGAACTAGAGATTAATCAGGGGAAAGAAAAGTGGTGAGTTGAAAGGTAATTTAACAAAATAAAAATTCTGGAGCTGGAGAGATGGCTTAGCGGTTAAGGTGTTTGCCTGCCAAGCCAAAGGACACCGGTTTGACTCTCCAGGAACCACATAAGCCAGATGCATGAGGTGGTGCATGCATCTGGAGTTCGTTTGCAGTGGCTGCAGGCCCTGGCATGCTCTTCCTCTTTCTCTTTCTGCCTCTTTCTTTCTCTCAAATAAATAAATACATTAAAAAAAAATAAAATTCTAATATTCAAATGCAATTGAAAATGAGCTAGTATAGGGTAGCACAAACCTTAACACTCTTTCCAAATTTCCCTCAAAAACTCACGTTAACTCTATCTTGTGTGTGTTTTTTAATCTTTATTTATTTATTTGAGAGAGAGTGAGAGAGAGCGAGAGAGACAGGAAGAGAGAGAGAGAATGGGTGCGCCAGGGCCTCCAGCCACTGCAAACGAACTCCAGATGTGTGCCCCCCTTGTGCAACTGGCTAAGGTGGGTCCTGGGGAATTAGGCCTTGAACCGGGGTCCTTAGGCTTCACAGGCAAGCGCTTAACCACTAAGCCATCTCTCTAGCCCTCTTGTGTGGTTTTGAATGTGTACATATTTATATAATGGGTTTCTGAGTTACTCCACCATTTCTGTAAGACACACTTATAATTACCTTACTTTCATTAGATAAAAATCAGCTCTACTGAACATGAATTTTAGGCACCTCACATCCTTAAATGCTATACAGGGCTTGTGTATCTGGGAAGCAAAGGAAATAAGACCCTCCTATCCTCCCTCCTCCTCTCCCTCCTTCACTTTTCCCTGTCAGACTGTTTGCTACATGTGAATGGCGATCCTACACATAATGATTAAGAAAATACATTATTGTAATACTTTGGCTGTCACCATACTTGTGAATCCTTCTGTCTCCACATCAGGCTTTAGTAGGATCCTTGTGTGATCTCCATGATGAACTGGAATCACATGATTACAAAACCTTCTTCATGACTTACCCCTCCCTGCACCTCTCAGAAGCATAAAAGGATGCTTTTCTTTTCATTCTCAAGCACTTCCTTTATTTGTCTTATTAATTCCTCTATTTTTCCAAAGAGATGAGGAGATGCTTCACTGTTCCTATAAATGCCACTTGCCTGGCAACTGATTTATCATATGTGACACCAGAAAAAAAATAAAACAGTAATTTATATTCATGGAGTTCTCATTTGTGCTCTCTAAACAGATATAATGCAATCTGTCTAACCTCTGCAGGAAGTTCTAGAGCCCTGTCATTCCATGACATTTTCTCTCCAGCATAAGAGAAAAACAGTGCATGAAAGGAAAAGAAAATATTGCAAATAAAACTGAAGCAAATATGTCCTGGGTAAATGAAAATTAGAAGGTGTTGCTAAGCCGTGTATTAGTTCTTGAGCTTGATTTCATAATATGTAAGATGGGAAAGAAAATTTGGACCCGAAGTTGGAGGACTATCACACTATGCCTCACATGTTCAAATCAATGTCTATTTTCGTAAACAAGCCAAGTAAATTTGAAAGACAGCCATCAATAAGTACTGGGCTGTTTGGCTAGAGAATGTGTTTGTATATCTATCTTCATCTGTGAATATGTAACATGCTGAGCTTCTCCTTGTACATCTGTACATTTTTACCATATCACACACCAAACCAGACTGAATAAGAAGATAACACTTAATGACATGTACTGCTTTTATGTTTTTAAAATGTCATTCTTTGAGTTAATTCATTAAGATTTAAGATCCCCAAGTAAAGAGAAGTTGAATTTTAAGTCTCAGTTTAATGATGACGTTTTTTTTTTTCTTTTTTGAGACAGGGTATGATGTAGTCCAGGCTGGTCTTGAATTCACTATGTAGTCAAGAATGACCTTGACCTACAGTTCTTCTTCCTCCACCTCCTAAGTGAGGTACGTTCCAGCACAGAAGTGCTATTTTTCTGTGGTGCTGAAGAATGAACCCAAGGCCTCATGCATGCTAGGTAAGTGCTCCACCACTGAGCTGTACCTCTAACCCTTAATGATCACTTTCTAAGGGCAAGCTTTCCAACGCCCCAGACGTAGCTAAGTTCTCTTCTTAGGTCTGTGTGCGGCCTTTTGGCTTTGCACAATTGCATCATAGGTAAATATCTTGGCACAGTTTTCCAAGCTGCTTATTATTAAGACTAAGCTTCATGCTAAAGACCCTCCACTAACCTTGTTCCCCATTGTGACTGAGTGCTGGGCAGAAGGTCTCTCTGGGATATAGTCTCTACTTACTTATAAAAACCACATTGAATTCATGAATGAATTTAATGATATCTATAGAATTTGAGGTTTGCATAAAACCTGATGTGGATTGTATTGCTCTGTGTAGAGGGAACTAGCGTTAGATCAATTCATCACATTATTAGACTATTTTAAGGTCTCTTTGTATATGCAACTTACATTTTAGGAAATGAGAACAGAGGAATGCGTGGCTAATGTATATGTATGAAGCCACTTAGCTTTGCTTTACCATGCGTGTGGTCGGGGTGGGGTGGGTGTGCAAGCCATGGCATGTGTGTAGAGGTCAGAGGACAGCTTTGAAATATCTGTGCTCCACATTCTTTGAGACAGGGTCTCTTGCCACTGCAAATGAAACTGTCAGACTGCAAATGAACATCAGAATACCTGGCCTGCTGAGAACTGGATTCTACTGGCTCCACCTCCCATTGTTTTTTTCCCTAGGCATGTTGGGATCACAGAGGCACACGCCACTTTGCATCTGGGTTTACGGAGGGTGTTGGGAACTGAACCTGCCTAGCAGGCTTTGAAAGCCAGCACCTTTAACTGCTGAGCCATCTCACAGTCTCTAGATTTACTTTATGATTAAGCAACTTCTTCTGGCAGAAATTAAAGCCAAGGAAAATGGGAGCACAGCATAAAGTGGAGGCGAGAGCTGTCACTGACCACATGGATGAGCAGGTGGAGGAAGGTTCAAAGTCAGGACCCAATACCAGGCAGTTTCCAATGTCAGCAGGGCAGAGCAAAACAAATTGAAGCTTAAAAGCTGTAGAGTGGGGAGCTGGAAAACAGACTGTTGGCAATAATAGCAACTAAGTCACTGGTGGATGTAGTGTTTTGGAGTATTGAGTGCTGTCATTGCCAAGGGTGGACGGTGACCAGCCCATGCTTAGACAGCATCAGATACTTGGTCTTTTACTACTCAAACCCCTCTTCTGTTTCAGCAAAGAGCCCTGGGGAAACCACAGATACATTGCACAAAAATTTGAACAATACGGACAAAGAGATATGCTATCTTTCTAGTTACCAAGTCTATAACAAAATAACACTGAAATATGTAATGATATGACAAAATAAGCATATTGCTCACAACTTCAAGAAGTGGGGGCAACCAAAGACAGGGTATTTATGAGGTGTGGAGTCTAGTCTAAGGGTTATCATATATATATATATAATATCAGATAAGAATCATACAATAACATGAAATCAATGGGTAGAGCAACTCAAGTATTTCATGGTGAGATTTTCAAGAGTATCAAAATGGTGCTCTGCATTGGAAAGCCAGGCAGGCTGATGTCAGCATAAATGGGATCTGGGAGAAATTTCTAGAATAAACAATGAAGTTATCTGCAGGTATTGTCTTCATGGGCAAGAGTCGTCAGGAAGAGTTATTGATGAAGACAGTGCATTGCTGAGGGTGGAGGGAGACCCAGCATACGTGTGGACAGCTTTGGTTACTTGGTCTTTTACTACCCAGCCCCCCTTCTTCTGTTTCAGTAAAGAGCACTGGGGAAACCACAGATGCATTGCACAAAAATTTGAATATCAACATTACAAGAGGTGTGATAGCTTTCTAGCTACCTCGTGTATTGTGGTAGTGTGAATGGGAGGCCCCCAATATGTTCCGGATTTTATTAAAGTTTGTAATCTAGATCTGCAGTCACCTGGCTAGAGGAAGTGTCACTGGGTGGGTGTTAGGTTCCAGCCCTACAGGTGTGGTGGTGCATTTGGAATTCCAATCTAGAGCATGCGCAAAGTGCTTGAGCTCTGCCTGGAGTTCCTGAAGTGTGCTTGCTTGTGGTGGTGTTGGTTTCTCTCTCTCTCTCTCTCTGCTTGTGCCTATGTGAGTGGGCCAGATTCTTCGACCATTATGGAACTTCCCCTGGATGTGTAAGCTTCAATAAATATCCCTTCCTCCGTAACTGTGCCTGGTTTGGAAGTTCATCCCAGCAACCTGAGGCTGGCTACTACATCTATCACAACCAAGGCTGACTCCTGAGCCTGCTATTTTAGAGTGATTTGGGATTTAGGAATCCAAGTCCCTTCACTCCCTGATTCCTAATGAAATAAACATAAAGCAATAAACAGGGTACTTGAGCCAGAAAACAGGGAAAACAGCAGATGCCACGTTCACTTGTTTAATTCATTTGCCTAGAGACTCGTGGAAATATTTTATGGGATAAGTTATTCGTACTGGGGATGGATTACATGAATTTATAAGGTTAGCTATTAATGTATTATACATGTTCCAACAATAGCATGAGCGGTATGATACTTCTGATAGGTATGTGGGGAAATGCTATCAAATGGACTGGCTATAATTCTCTTTGTCTTATTATATGCCTGGTTAAAAATGGCCACTCATAATCAAATGAATTTGAAATGAAGTAAATGTTGTGATTCAATTTTTAAAACATAAAAAATGTTTCTAATAAAATACTTATTTAAGACTGTGGGAGGAAAATATTATAATTTGACAAAGTACGTTGAAATGTTACGCACAATTCTAGAAGGGAAGTCGGTATGCCAAGGACCCTCGTGGTATCCTTCCGACCTGGCTGAGGAGACATTAAAAACACATTAAAATCCCAAAAGTTACAGATGTCCACATAAATGCATAGCTAATCAGTACCAACGTCAACTCGATTGTTTTGTTTTCTAGCTTGCTTGTGTGGTTTGGTACAGATACCAGGGCTTACTAAATAGCTCACGCTGGCCTCACGCTGCCAACCTCCTGCCTCAGCTCCTGAAGTTCTGCAGTGACAGGAGTGAAGCACAACGGCCACCTCAGCACCTCTGCAGTGCTCGGTGATTTAGGAAAGAGTGCATCATGCCCAGTACTGGTGCCGTAGCTCCCTTCTCCTGTCCTTCATTGTACTCCACTGCTTCCCCTAGGAGCTGGGGCTGAGTCCGCAAAAAGCAAGAGCCACAACAGAAATGCCTGCAACGAGCCGGAATTTACTCCAAGACACTGCGAGGCGTCAGTAGAAGAGCGAAAGCCTCGGGGGAGCCCTGGAGACTACGGCAATTTAGAAAGAGGAGCAAGTGATTTGATTCAGTGGACTGTTACCATGGAGGAGGAATATATGCCTAGTGTGGATGAAGGTTTCAATGTTTCAAGAAATGCAAGCATTTTTTTTTCAAAGATGTCTTCAAAACTTCAAAATTTGGTATGGTACTTTCCTACTAACTTTCCTACTTATAATTATGTTTTATTGATCAAAAAAAAAAACAGAAAAACCAAAAAAACAATTCCACACATCTGTAGGCAAATTTTACCCCTAGGATTCATCAATTCTAAAGACAAAATAATCAATGCCTAATCCACTTCTGTCCTGACTCCTCTCTTGGTGTCAGATGGGAAGCCCTTGATTCTGTGCAGTTTGACAGGGAGACCCCACTGCCACCTAGAAGCACCCTCTTGCTCCTGTAGCAGGATCTGAGTTTCCATCATTAGTGTCATTTTTCTTTAATTACAGAGGGTTCTGGGCTGGGAAGATGGCTCAGCAGTTAAAGGCATTTGCTTGCAAAGCCTTCCAGTCCAGGTTCAACTACCCAGTACCCACATAAAGCCAGATACACAAACCTGTATGCATCTGGAGCTCATGGGCAGTGGTAAGAGTTCCTGGCATGACCGTGCTCTCTTTCTGTCTCATTGTCTCTCTGTTTGCAAATATATATGTATATACATATATATATTATTAATATGCTAATATTAATATAATTATATATAATATATAATTTAATATATAATGTATAATATTAATATATTAATAATATATTAATATATATAGTTAGTTCTTTGATAAACATTGAAATATTTTTGGTTACCACCTCCTTGAGATAATAAAACAACCTGCATTTATTTATTTATTTTTTATTAGAACGTATTTTAATACAACATCACCAGTTATATCAAACTGTACCAGTCTTAGAGAAAAAAAATCACAATGACAGTGAACATGATCTACGCCACCTAAGAAGACCACAAGCAGACTGAGTAGAAATGAACACAGTCCTCTCACTGCCCCCCCACCATATATACAGAAACAACAATTTATGAAACACTGGAAGAAAAAAATAAACATACCTACCCCAGGTACTACAATCTCTCTTCGTCATGATGATCTAGAGGAACTGAACCAACAGAATGAGTACATATTACAAGAAGGGATGCACTAGGTTGGCTTAGGTGACACTGGAGAGTCTAACAATGATTATCTGCATGTTGGAGAGGCAAGAACCCACTAGCTGTTACTCCATGTGAATGGATGTCTCAGCCATCTCAGCCTAGTTCTAAAGGCCTAGAAGATTCCAAGAGAGTCTTCAGTCCATGTTGGAAGTCCAAAGAAACTGCTCTTGGATAGAAGTGAAAGATATCATCAACAGTGACCATGGTACACTCACACTCACCAGCAAAAAGCAAAGAGAGGAAAGCTTTGTCCTAGAACAACTTCATATTGGGGCTGCTGTTGGAAAATGCTGCCTGGTCTGGGGGGAGACTTAGCCCTCCTCAGTTAGTCCTTCCAGGTAAATGCCCTCACAGACCCACCACAGGTGTGTACCTTGTAACTCATTCTAGATCCAATCAGGTAGACTATCAACTAGCATGTAACATAATCAACTAAACACTGGAAAGGAATCAATGAGTAAATGATAGAAAGAAAACAAGTGACACACCAGAGGGGCTGGAGAGATGGCTTAGCGGTTAAGGCATTTGCCTGCAAAGCCAAAGGATCCAGGTTTGATTCCCCAGGACCCACGTAAGCCAGATGCATAAGGGAGCACATGCATCTGGAGTTTGTTTGCAGTGACTGGAGGCCCTGGTGCACCCATTCTCTCTCTCCCTCTCTCTGCCTCTTTCTCTCTCTCTCTCTCTCAAATAATAAATAAAGCTTTTTAAAAAATAAAAAAGTGACACACCAGAGTGACGAGTGTGCTGCATTGGAGAATCACGTGCTCAAAATGCAGGTCCCTGGGTGGAACTGAAATGCCAGTGTTCCTCCTTCTCACCGGAGGGCGTGTTGTATCCCAGACTGCTGGCCTCCCCTCAGAGGTTTGGATTCAGTAGGTCTGAGGTGGGACTGAGTTCTTCATTTCTACAGGACCCAGCTGCTGGTGGTCTTTGAACTACCCCTTGAGAACCATTGTTCTGAGGGACCGTGATACAGGCAGAGTGCCCAGACAGAGTCACGGAGGCTCCGCTAAGCTGCACGGGAGCTGAACATAAGAACCGGAGAGTCTGGAATACCTTCGTTTCTTCATGGTGTTGCCTTGGGTCTGCTGCTGGGCCTGACTCTTAACTGCTTTAGAGACTTGGCTGTGCCTTCGTGCCCTCATAAAGAATCGACAGTTGCCATGTGCCAGATATCACGCTAGGCATAGGCCCATAAATTAATTAGCTGTTCAATCAGAAGTATTTGTGGAGCACCTACCATTTGGCAGGCCGTGGCTCGGAAGAGAGAGGTCTCAGCAGCTGTGAATCAGGAGGCCTGGCTCTGCACTTACCTGCTGGCAGTGCCCTGGTAAACTAACCCAAACACGACGAGCTGCTCCTCTGTGCCGCTGTCCTGCGGGGATGATGCTCCGCAGCAGAGACACTTCTCTTTCTACCTTGCTGACAGCTTGGTCATGGGGACCCTGAGCACTTTCCTGTCACTAGTAACCAGGCTTCCTATGGTGGCTGCTTGCTTGGCAGCAGGACCCCAGGCAGTCTTTTGTTAGAAACAGTGACTTTCCAGTGACAACAGGAAACGCATGTGTAGCAGACAGCCTCGGGTCGCTGAGATGAGCTTCCAGGCCAGACACAGTGATGGAAGAGGGGATATTTATTGAAGGTTACAGATCCAGGGGAAGTTCCATAATGGCAGAAGAAGCTGGCTTGCCTTCACAGGTCCAGACAAAGAGAGAGGGAGAGAGAGAGAGAGAGAGAGAAGCCACAAGGCAACCCCCCCCCACCGCAAATCCACAGAACACAGCACCCTTCAAGAACTCCAAGAGGAACTGAGACAATTTGCCTATGTTTAGGCTAGAATTTCAAATCCACCACCACACCTTAGGTCTGGACCCTAAGATCTGCCCAGTGACACCATCTCCACTCAAGTGGCTGCAGATCTAAATTACAAACTCTAATAAAATCCTGAGTATATTAGGGACTATTCATTTAAACTATGACAGCATGTAAGGCAGGCAGTCAGAGCTGCCCAATGTAGCTCCCCTAGAGTGTTTCGTGGAAAACTCACCGAGTGCTATGCAGAGACCCACCCTTTCTCTGGGTCTGCAGATAGCCGGTAGGAGAGGCCATGAAGCCCAAAGCAGATCTTGTTTCCCAGTTCCCCAGACTGCTGCATCCAACCTGATGACAAATAATTCTTCACATTATTTCTTTTCTTTCTCATTTGTTTAATGTGACAGCTAGGGCTAGAGGAGACCGGGGAGTCTCTTAGTAGCTCTCCATTGCTTTTATGGAGTGATATCTTTTTATAACTATAGCACAATTGTGTTGAAGACTAAAAGGGACTCTTTTATTTTTTTTTGTTTATTTCCAGGATTGTGCCTTAGGCATGAAACAGCTTTGGCCACCAAGCAAAGGTCTTCCATCTGTACCGCCCCTGACTGATACAAAACACCACCACCACCGAGGTGTTGTTATGCCCATTGTCAGGGGGCCAAAAGGGACTCTTGGTATGTGCTGGGTTTTATTCTTCTTTAACGTTTATTTTATTTACAAGCATAGAGAAACAGAGAGAAGAGAGAGACAGAAAGAGAAAGAGAGAGTTAGGAAATGAGCCCACCAGGGCCTCTAGCCACAGCAAATGAACTCCAGATGCATGCGCCACTTTGTGCATCTGGCTTTAGGTGGGCACTAGGGAAACAAACTTGGGTCATAAGGGTTTGCAGGCAAGTGCCTTAACCGCTGAGCCATCTCTCCAGCCCCTGGATTTTGTATTTTTGGGTTCGTTTTTAGTGTATTGGTTTTTTAAAGGTCTAAAAAGTCATTACCTAGAAAAGTGTGTGAATGGCAATGAATTTGAGGCCAGCCTGGGTTACGTAGTGAATTTCAGACCAGCCTCAGAAACATAGTGAAAACAAATCTGAAACAAAATAAAACAAAACATTTAGAGAGCAAATACTGACAATTCTGCATGTCCTGGTTACCTCAGCTTTAAAGTCAAGATCATTTTGAGACTGCATTGTTTCTTGAATTAATGTATTAATTTTTAAAATCAGAGTTATCGAGCTTAAAACAGTTAAACTGAAAACACTTGAGACTTGGACCTGGTGAATTCACCTCTGTGTTTCTAGGACTTGTGGATAGTATACACTTCATGCATTTTCATAGGATACAGAATGAGTGAACCTTGGCTAGTGGCTAATTCGCCTTCCCCATTTCTCAATGAGGAAATAAACTCTAAGGAGTGAAGTGAAGTCTTCACCTTCTTGCTAGGGAAGCAGTGAGAATTCCTGCCTATGCCTGCAGCTTGCCCACAGAATCTTGGCACATCTGGTTGAAAGAAAGCTGAAAGAGTTTCAGAAAAAAAGTAAGCCCCAAACAATGAGTAAATATTTAGATAGGGCAGATGAAATTAAAAAAAAAACAACACAATAATAACTATCAAAACAGTGTTCCCAGGGGACAAAAATCAGAAGAAATTTGACTTTATAATCCTAGACTCAGGTAAAGCTCTCTATAAAGTCCCCCAAAGCTATTAAAATCATTTAAGAAAACACATGCACATGTTTTGCTATAGTTATTTTAATGAGATTTATCAACCGAGTTCACCAATACATGGCAAAATTTCTGTTTGGCTGAAAGGAATTACATTTAATTTCAATATGTGCTCAGGAAAGGAAACATATTTCTGGTCTTTGGGGCCTGATAATAAAGATTACATGGTGCCAGCGAATATAAATATGTAATTGGTTTTGATAATTCTGTGTTTATCTCCCACATACTTTATTTCAGTGAAAAGACCATTCAAGCCTCCACCTTTCACGGCCTCAGCTAGCTCTGCCAAGAATTCTTCACAACAACCTAGAATTCTTTCTCATGCCCCTCAGCTAAATGTAGGCATCTTTTCCGACACAGCTGTTTGTTGTGATTTTTTTAGCATGGTGTGCATATGTGCATGCATGTTCATATGTGTGTGAGTACACGTGTCCATGTGTCCATGTGTGCGTGTATGAGCATGTCAGCAATCAACACTGGGGATATTTCTCAGTCATTTCCCACCGGAGTTTTGGGGACAGGGTTTCCTACTGAACCTGGAGCTCATCACTTCGGCTAGACTGGCTAGTCAGTTCAGCGAGCCCCAGGGAGTCCCTGTCTCCACCTTTGAGCGCTGGGATTACAGGCATGCATCAGCACACTGGACATTTTACATGGGTTCCAGGGATCCACTCTCAGGCCCTGATGCTTGTGTGGCAAGCACTTTACTCACTGAGCCATCTCCCCAGCCTTGTTTGTTATCATTTTGAAGTACAAGACGGATGATATTATCTCCTAAAACCCTAGGGAAGCTATTTACTGCCCTGAGAGAAAAGTCATGCATTGAGAATGAAGTGTACCAGGTGCCTACGGCTTTACTCCCAAGATGTTTTCCAGACTTAATGTTCACCTCTGCCCGCCACACAAACCCTGTTCTAGAATCTTCGCCTGCCCTCTTCACAGCTGTAAGTGAGAAAGCCAGTAGAGTACAACTGTTAAGAGCAGGAGTTAAGGTCTCACACTACCTGGTGTTAAAAGTCAGCTCTGCCCTAAACTTGGTGACTTAAAGCAAGTTATGTCACTTCCCTGAGTCTCCGTGGCCTCACATGAAACAAGTATGATAGAACCCCTCTGGCATGATCCAGAGTTTGGCTGACATGACGAATGCCTTGTGCTTATAGGAATGAGCCTGCATGAAGTGCCGAGAGGTGTCCCGTGTCATTGTTCTCATTCTTGCCACTGCCACTGCTCTCGATGCCCTCCTGATGCCAAAGGGCAGCCTGCTAGCCCTGCAGACAGCTGTGGACTCACCCCTTTGGAAGCCAGCAAAAAAGCTTTTTTTCTGGATGTGGGCACTTTGTCAGCATTTTGTTGTGACTTCATTGTTATTGGGCATTACAGCGTTCCGATTTCCCCTTCTTGAAGACGAAATCCTTGAGAGCAGAAGCCTGGTCTGTCTTGTCTTTCCGTGTGCTTCGCCAGCTCAGCGCTCAGCACTTATCAAGTCTGCAGGAGCAGAAGAAACACCTGTGAGCGCTTGACGCTCACATTCTCACCTCTGGGGAAAGAAGTCAGACTTGAGACTTCTACTCTCTTATCTCTTTGTGAAAGCTATTTTGACTCAGCCCACAGCTAAGTATTGATTCCCTAACATACCAGTGATTAGCAAAGAAAGAAAAATGCATTTCCTGCTTTCAAAGAATCTCTTGTCTGTAGATATAGTTAAAGATGGCTAAAATGTTAAGTGTCGCAGGCGAAAAGAAAGAAAGGAAGATGGGAGGACGGAAAGGCGCTCTCTTTCTCGCAGGTAGACTTCCTGGACAGGGTGACACTTGAGACAAGATATAAAAGGAATCTTACAGCTATCAGGGGACACTATTTCCTACTCAAGGAGAAAGGCTGTGTGACAGAACATTCCAGAAAAGTCTGAGGCACAGCAGTGTAGCCTGTATGACTGCAGTCCTTCTGTGCATTCTACCTTTCAAAATTCCATCCTTGTATCAAATGCAGAAAAATCTGCCTTCTTCATTCTTTTTATTAACAATTTAAATACATGTACATAGTATATTTTGATTATAATCCCCCATTACCCGTTCCCCCTTCCCCATCCTCTTTCCACGGAACCTTATTTTCTTTCCAATTGTCCTGTCCCTCTTCTATTTTTTTAAAATATTTTGTCTATTTATTTGTGAGGATAGTGGGAGAGAGAGAGAGAGAGTATGCATGGGCGTGCCAGGTGTCTCCCCCCACTGCAACTGAATTCCAGATGCATGCACCACTTTGTACATCTGGCTTTAAGTGAATACTGGGCAATGAACCTGGCCCTGCAGGCTTTCCAAGAAGGCACCTTTAACCACTGAGTCTGTCCCCTAACCCCTCTTCTATTTTGATGTCTTTTTGTTTTTGACCTCCACTATCATCCAGATAGCAGTGTTCCTTAGTGTTGCTGGAATCCTACCTAATCATGCTGGATTCTAAGTTTGTAGCCTTCAAATTTGAGAGGATCATTAAACCCGCTTGCCAATCAATTTTATTTTACCTTTTAATTTTTTTTCTTACCTCTTAAATAACAAGGATAGGTGTATTCAGTCAGGGTTCTCAAGAAGAATAGAAGCAGTAGCGTGATCGTGCATTATAAAGGAGATTTATTGCACAAGTTTACAGCTGTCTGCAGGCTTGGGCATCTTGGAACCCAGTAGCTGCTGCATCTGCAAGGTGGATGGATGCCTCAGCAGTCTCATTCTGACACTAAAGTCTCTATAGGATTCTTGGAGAGCTGCTGGTCTTCAGTCCACACTGAAAGAGCGGCGCAGCTCGGTTCCAGTGTCCACGGAAGGATAGCCAGAACAGAACTGATGCATGCATGAGTGAGTGGCCAGGTAAAGAGCAGGCACCAATGAACAGCCAATGCAGCCAGGCAAAAAGATTCTCTATTCTCTTGGATCTTTATATACGGTCCACCACAGGAGGAGCCACCCACTCAGGGAGAAGGACTTCCCTCAGGTAATCCTTCTTAGAAACACTCTCACACATCTGCCCAACAGACATATCTCTTATTTAATTCCAAATTTGATCAAGTTGACAACAGAATTTAACTTCACAACAGGCTTTAATTAAAACAAAAAACCTATTGTGCTTACGTATATATTTAACTTTAGAAAACCTTGCTTTCGTAGCTGGAGAGATTGCTTAATGGTTAAGGTGCTTGCCTGGGATGCCTAAAGACCCATGTTTGATTCTCCAGATCCCACATAAGCCAGAAGAACAAGGGGATGGCAGTGTGCAAGCTTGCACATGCACACACAATGAGTGCCTGGAGTTGAATTACAGTGGCTGGAGGCCCTGGCGTGTCAATCCCTGCGCCGCCCCCAGCCCCCCACATAATAAAAGGCCAGTCTGCTGGGCTTGTCTCAAAAAACAAAAACAAAAAAAAAAAAAACAAAAACAAAAAATTCCAAACAACAACAACAATTTATTTTCAAGGCAACAGATGTATGACATAATTACATAATGAAAATGCAACAAGGGTGGATAGTGCAAAAGTCTTTTGGACTTTTCAATAACCAGTTTCAGAGGACAATCATTGTTTTCAATTTCATATATATACATGTAGAACTTTGTTAAAGAAAATACAGGTTGGAGAGATTGCTTAGTGGTTAAGGCACTTGCCTGCAAAGCCAAAGGATCCAGGTTCGGTTCCCCAGTACCCAAGTAAAGTCAGCTACAAAAAGTGGCAGTGAGGCCAGGTGTGGTGGCACATGCCTTTAATCCCAGCATTCGAGAGGCAGAGGTAGGGGATCGCTGTGAGTTCGAGGCCACCCTGAGAATACAGAGTGAATTCCAGGTAGGACTAGAGTAAGACCCTACCTGGAAAAGCCAAAAAAAAAAATAAAAAAGAAAAAAGAAAAAAGAAAAAAAGAAAAAAAAAAGAAAAGAAAAGAAAAAGAAAAAGAAAAAGAAAAAAAGTAGCAGTGGCTGCAGGCCATGGTGTGCCCATTCTCTCTCTCTCTCTCTCCATCTCTCTATAAATTAAATTAAAAAAATAATTACAGGTGCATACATTTGTGTTTATGTGCCTATAACCACAACTTGCAATGGGCTTGCTTACATACGGCATTTGGCCGGACCTGATCAACACTGCCTTGTGTGACGATTTTCACATCACACTGTAATTTGTGCATAAGTCTGCACCTGTCTGTGGGCATCTCATCAATGCCCCGTCCTCCCCTGGCCACACAACGTTCTTGGTCCGCTTCTGCCACCCTCTGTTGTCTCCAGGCTACTGGAACACTGGCTAAACTTCTGTGTTATTCTTCACAAGCATTAGTTGCACAGAAGGTATTCCTACCAGAGGAACTGAAGATTTGGAATTATGAACCTTAAAATACTGAAAAGCCACCTTAAAATCACATAAAGTTCTGCCCACAAAAGGTTGTGCCAACTTCTACTGTTAACAACAATTATGCATGCGAATACATGTTTATCCACCATATGAAAAGTGTCATCTCGGTAGATTTCCATGTGTATTCCTCTGATTTTGAGTAACGCTGACTGTCTCTTCATATGTTTATGAGCTATTTTGTATTTCTTTTTTTTATGAGCAATCTGTTCATACTGGAATTTATTTTGGAGTCTGCTTAATTGTCAGATGTTTGGAGTCAAAACTGTTCTAGTTAATATTTCGTCTCCATTATGTTCCCAAGTGAAACAATGCTATAGCCTCGATCATGTCTGTGCTTATCTACTAAATAGCTATGTATCTAGCAACCAGCTCCACCTCAGTATGTTATCTACTCTATCCCCTAGTCTGTGTGTGGCCATCACCTATGTAAGCTGGGGAATGTAGAGGTGGGCAGTCCTGGGACAGCTAGTTAGATTAAACTCGGGTCCTCTGTTCATAGCCCGTGAAAGTCCCAAGCTTATGCTCTTCCCTCATGGTCTCAGGAAACACAAAGCAAAACTATACTGACAATCCATTTTATTCCAGTCAAAATTGCTGTCATCAAAGAAACAAATAACAACAAATGTAACTAAAGTTGTGAGGAAGGAGGAGTCCTTATTCACTACAGGTGAGAATATATATAGTAGTGCAGCCACTATAAAATAAAAATCAGTATGAAGGTTACCCCTCCAAAAAAAACCTAAAACTAATACTATATCCAGCTACACAACTCCTGGGAATATTCCTGGGAGAAGTTCAGCCAGCATTTCACAAAGATTCTTGCGCAGCCACATTTATTGCTATATTATTCACATAGCCAAGTATGGAACTAGCATAGATGCTCATCAACAGATGGACAGATGAAGAAAATGTGAGATACACACACACACACACACACACACACACACACACAAAACAGAGCTTCATTTGGCCATAAAAGAAGAATGAAATTAGCAGGAAAATTGAACTGGTGACCATCATGATAAGTAATATAAGCCAATCTCAGAAGACAAATATTACATGCTTTCTTTTATGTGGAATCATATCTACACATGATCGAGGCTATAGCATTGTTTCACTTGGGAACGTAATGGAGAAGAAATAGAAATCTATCTATCTATCTATCTATCTATCTATCTATCTATCTATTTACCTATCTATCATCTACCCATTTATCTACCATCTGTGTATGCAGAAGGAATGTTATGTCTGGGAGGAAGGGGTCTAAAGTGAGAGATAATAGAGAGGGAAATGAGGTGGAAAAATAAAAATAGATATTTTGTCATGCAGAATTGTGTGTGTGTGTGTGTGTGTGTGTATGGTATGGAAAGATGAACGAGGACTATTTGATGGGCATAGGGGAACCTGTAGGAGGGACAAGAGAGGGCAAAGGAATGAATGGGAACAAAGTACAATGACACACACGTCTGAAAATGTCATAAAGAAAAATGTCATAATGAAACCTATTATTTTGTACTCTAGCTACAACCAATAAAAAAGAGTGACAAAATAGCAGACTATGTCTCCATAACTTACATATATACATATAGATATGCATACATATATAATATTTTACACATATAGCTTGTGAATTCTGTAGTACTTTTCAGACTCTGTAGAAAATGGCATATCTAAGTATTTTTTCTAAACTATGCAGTTCTTCTACCAAATGAAATTTTAATAAAATTTTCTTTATACCACATTTCTATAAATCATTATCTGCTAAATATAAGCAGAACACATATATAAACTCAGGTGCTATTATACTGAGTTAAAGGTCACGTGGTGCTGAACCTCATGCAAAAGCATTTGTTTATATGAGGCTCCTTCAAACAAACTATTTTGAGTCAAGGGCTGGATTTGATGACAAGATGGAGAAAACTGCTGTCCGTTGGCTTGTCTGCACTTATTTGGAATGGCCACTTTTTGGAATTCATGCCAAGTTCTGATCACGCGTCCAACGTATGATAGGAATGTAACATCCTATGTGGCAGATCTACACTCAGCTTATCTTATGCTTTCTATCAAGGTTTATGACTTGTGCTGAAAGGGTGCTGTCACCAGCATTGCCACTTTTATTTTTCTTAGACGTCTATTATACTGTTACTTCATGAAAAGTTTACGGGCCGCTTATGTGACCTCCCTTCCCTATTGAAAGAATGAAAGCCATTGAGCATATCGTTCAGTGGATGAGTTTCTGTCTCCATTAACAAATTCAGATCCCCCCCCTCCAGTTTTCCCCTGTTCCAAGCAGTCTCTTTAGATAACATACAACTTCCTTCTCAAGACTGGTCTTTCCTTTGTACACTTAGACCCATCCATATCATATAGTCCCTAGTATCTGACCTCTCAGTCAACTCTCTTAAAAAAAAAATCACTCTCCAGAAGTCATGGTCTTGAATGTCATCTAGCAAGTCACCCTTCTTTCTTCTCCACCTTTTATCAAACGTTCACGCTTTCGGCCTGTTGTTTTAGTTCTTTTTCTCTTCATTCACTTAGCTAACAATGCTTCAGGCCTTTTTCTCACTTTTTTTTCAAATTTATTGATTTTTTTTTTAATTAAAGAAAGGTTGCAGGGCTGGGGAAATGGCTTAGTGGTTAAGGCACTTGCCTGCCAAGCCTAAGGAGCTATGTTCAACTCTCCAGATCCCACATAAGCCAGGTGCACAAAGGTGAGGCAAACGCAAGGTGGCGCATGCCCACTAGGTGGCACAAGCATCTGGCATTTGGTTGTAGTGGCTGAGGCGCCAGTTCTCACACACACACACACACACACACACACACACACAGTCTCTCTCTCTCTCTCTCTCTAAAATAAAAAAAAAATAAAAAAGTTTCTTGAATGTAGGCTGAGTGTGGTGGCACAATCCTTTAATCCCAGCACTCAGGGAGACTGAGGTAGGAGGATTGGGAGATAGGTAGGTTATATGTGAGTTCAAGGCCAGCCTAAGACTACACAGTGAATTCCAGGTCAGCCTGGGCTCTGTGCTACAGCAAGACCCTACCTCAAACAACCCAAAACAAACAAACAAAAAAAGTTGAACATATAGCCCCCCTCTCCAATTCTGCTGAAGGTCTTCGGTGGGGTTGTTGATATTCACTGTGGGGACAAAGAGGCCTCAGCCCATCTCTACAGGGCAGGGAAACGTCGTGTCTCAGGCTATTCCCACCCACCCTGAGGCTTTTACAGTCTTAAAGCCCCCTCTTCTGATGCTTCCTGAGCCGTGGTGAGCAAGACAGGGACCTGATTTAGTGCTGCTTCCTCTGTAGACCCTGGATCTCTGTTTCTATGAGGTTTGAATGACCACAGTGTCTGTCTCCATGTCCCTGGAACTGGTTTTCGACTAGGGTCCCACCCACACCACAGCAGCTGCTGCAGAACCAGGGCACCCCTCAACTTTGAAAAGGCCCCTTTCCCCTCACCTTCTGTGTTGCTGTCCTTCACATTCTCTGTGCACCTCCACAACTCCAAGATGAATCCTGATCTGTGCAGTGATTTCTTCCTCTCCTCTGGCCCTGCTCCAGCCTCTGCCATGGCCTACCACCCACTTAATCTTCTTTTTTTTTAATTTTTTTGTTTTTTATTTATTTATTTGAGAGTGACAGACAGAGAGAGGAAGAGGCAGAGAGAGAGAATGGGCGCGCCAGGGCCTCCAGCCACTGCAAACGAACTCCAGAAGCGTGTGCCCCCTTGTGCATCTGGCTAACGTGGGTCCTGGGGAATCGAGCCTCGAAACAGGGTCCTTAGGCTTCACAGGCAAGCGCTTAACCGCTAAGCCATCTCTCCAGCCCACCCACTTAATCTTGATTCCGTTTTCAACCCTTAAAATTCCTTCACTCTGTATGCAAGATAATGTCTTTTCCATTTACTTTGCACTATCTCATGAAACTTCCTGCTTTCATTTGCTACTAAAGTCCTAAAGACATTCACATCTCTTCGCCCAGCTCAGATTCCTCACCTTACAGGAATACATGAAGTATTACATACCAGAGCCCTACAGACATTGGGGAACATTCCATTTGTCTGAAACTGAATTAATTTCTTCCTTCATAGTTCAGATTTTCTTTATTCTCTATGTCTCCAAGGGTAGGGGCATAAGCATTTATTTTTTCAATGTTTTTTAAAAAATATTTTTACTTATTTATTTGAAAGAAGAAAGAGAGAGACAGACAGGGTGAAATGGGTGCATTATGGCTTTCCACCACTGCATCCAAACTCCAGATGTACGTGCCACTCTATGCATCTGGCATTACATGCAAACTGGGGAATCAAACTTGGGCCATCAGGCCTTGCAAACAAGTGCCCATAACTGCTGAGCCATCTGCCCAGTCCTATATTTCTTTACTTTTCAAGTATTTTTATTTATTAATATGCAAGCAGAGAAAGATAAGGAGAGACAGACAGAGAGAGTTGCCTGTCGGAGCCTCCAGCCACGGCAAACAAATTCCAGATGCATGCACCCCTTTCGGCACCTGGCTTTATGTGAGTACTGGGGAATCAAACCCCAGTTGTTAAGCTTTGCAGACAAGTGCCTTAACCACTGAGCCATCTCCCCAGCCCCTTCTCCAATGTTCTAAGCTAACACCCCAGGGGATAGTTTTACTTTCACACACCATCTCGACTTTAAAGCAACTTGCAAGTTTTACCTTCTAAATATTTCTCAACTCTGTTCCCCCTTACCGCAGCTCTGCTACTGCGATCCTGGTGAAGGCCCTCCCATCTGTCATAGCTCAGCCTTCTCCCAACAAGCTTCCTAGCATCCTGCTCGAGCTATTCAGTGTTTGCTAAGCGATATGTCTGTAATGTAAAGGTGATGTTTCATTGGTCTTTAAATCCGTTCTTTGCTTGTGTCACATTTCATTTCTAATCTCTCTGTTCTTCACAGCGCCATCCTTCCTACCTGTCATGATGTTCCTTGTTTGGTGGCTTTGTTCAGACTCCTCTGTGTTGAATGATTTGCCATTCATCATTTCCTAATTAGTAAGCTACTCAGTGACAGCCAAGTGCTACTTAACTTCCAGAGATTCAGGTCGGGTGTCACATCTTCAGGAGGTTTTCTCTGATGTACCTTTCCTCCTACCTGCGTCTAGTTTGGGAACTCTAGGAATGCGTCGTCTGGGAACCAGCAACTTCACTCATTAGCTCAGCCAGCACACTTAGTTAAGTTTATATGCTTCTCTAATTCATTCACATTAGATTGAATAATGAGAAGAAAACTGTTCTTTGTATACTTAGGTAAATGTAGTGAACAGGGCAGTCTTTGTCTCACTTCTTATGCTTAATGCCATTCAATAAATGTATGAGGGTATGGTTTAGACTAAAGAATGGATATAACTGCTAAAAAGAATCACTTCACTGCCCTTAGTTTTATTCTCATCCTTGTAACTGGGGATAATGACAGTCATTACTGAGGTTTAAATGCGAAATGTCCCTAGTAAGCTTATGAACACACGATCCCTGGATGGTGGTGCTATTTGAGAAGGTTATGAAACCTTTAGGGGGTGGAGTCTTGCTGGAGGAAGTGAGTTACCTGGGGGTGGGCGACTTCCTGTTCACCCTCTTCCTGCTTCTGCGGCTCTGCCTTCTCCACTGTGATGGACTGTATCCAAGCCAAAATAAACCTTTCCTCCCTTAAGCTGCTTCTTGTTTGGTATTTGGTCAGAGCAACAAAAATAACTACTATAGTCATTTTGTTAATGTTAAATGAGAGGGCATTATGTACAAAAGTTGCAATATCATCTGATAATAGTAACCATGTCAGCTACTTTGGTGAGGTGACATGTTGACATCCCTTGACAGCCCCTCAGACTGGCAATACTGTTGGTTAACATCATCAGAAGAGCAATTTGTAAAGCCTGTTCATTTCAGTCACCACCATTCTTCGTTTTAACAGTGAGGAAATTGGCCTTAAGGTGGCTCATTTTCTCAATAAGTGAGATTAGAGGATGGTGTTCGCTTTATTACTATTTTAATTACAAAACTATTTTACTTATTTTATCATTTAGAAAACAGAATGGAGCATCTAAAAATTGGTGATAGCAAACTCGCTCTCCCAATAAACCACTGTTGGCATATATTTTTCTCCTGAAATCCCCTTCTCTTTGTGTATAATGTTATCAGGGTTGGGGGTGGAGGTAGTGGTCTCTGAAGGAATCCTGATGCTAGATCTGTTACTTTTGCAGATCACAGGCGCTGAGAATGAATGAGCTTAAAAGATCTCCTAGGAAAGGAGGTGAGCTTAACACAAGTCCAGAGTTGAACTAGAGCTCCAAATGAAGGCCAAAACAAGACTCCAGTGTGTCAAATCTTCGGGGGATATGGAAGCTACAGGACCCTGGGATGATTCCTGGAAAGAACTACAGAAACTTGTCCACTCGCAACTCCTAACTCTGAAATACCTTCCTTACTCATGCAGCATTATGATTTCTCGGGATGTTGCTATTTTGTTTTTAGCACCAGGACTATGTTTGCAACCTGCTACTCTTGAATGAATTTATCACAATTTACACAGGTGTTAAACAATAGTGGTGGTTTTTCTTTTCACTTTAGCAAGTCATGTTAAAATTAAAGTTGAGAGAAAAAAAAAAGAGTCATTCATTCTTTACTTAATTCAATAATTTACTTAATTTATTTAATTCAATACTCCTTTGCCTGGCTTCCATATGTTAAGCATTATTTTGGGCTCTGGTTAAACAACAATGAATAAAGTCGATACAGAGAATGATGTCAGGGCATATTAGTTAGACAGAATACCTAAAGGAAATGGAAAGGCAATCAAATGAATATATTTAGATTGGTGGTAAACACACTGAAAAAATGACCAAGTATTACTAGAGTAGAGGAAGGCTTGAGGGAATGGTGTGAGGAGGTTCCATCTTTTCTATCTCAGTAATGAAGGAAGATGTCTTTGAGGAAGCACTTGTTCAGTTGAAACCCAACAGAATGGGGTCAGACAGGCAGGAAAGTAGAAGAGAAGTGTTCTGGGCTGGTGACTAGAAAAAGCTTGCCCCGAGAGGCAATGAAGAGAAGAGCCGTGTGGCTGATGTGTGGAGATACGACAAGGAGAGGCTCATGTCAGGTCTCTGAGGTCACGTAGGCCACAATCAAGGGTTTGAGGGTCTCCTGAGCTACTCTTTGCAAGTTTATGCTTCTCCTTTAGATACTCTGGTCTAGATGCTTGCTGTAATCAGTATCTGTCGAGCACACCTGTGCCTAATGTCACCCGGGTGCCTTTGTGCACACTCTGTTCCTTCTGCCTGGTATGGAAATAGTATGAACATGACTTAGAATGTCTGCTCAGAGACCTGCAAGCAAAATAATCCTGGGCAAGTTGTAAAACCCTGCTGAGCCTCATAACTTATAAAATTAGAAGAAGATATACCTCAACATTTTTGTAAAAAACAAATGAAATACTATATGTGAACTCCTCTAGCATTAGGCCTGATCAAAAACAGCTGCTCAGCAAATGTTAACTTATTTGTATCTTCCCACTTGTTGAGTTTCCATCCTTCTTTTTCTTACTGGGATATGAACCCAGGGTGGTACACATGCCAGGCAAGCACTCTACCACTGAGCATGACCCTTAGCCCTCCATTGCTGTTTTCTAAGATAAGGAAGGATTCTGGGTTGGTACTGCCCATTTTCCTTTACCCAATAATTCACTCTCAGCTCATTCTTTGCGTGTCTACATCTCTATGCTTAGAGTGGATAGTAATGGGTAGGCTTGAACAAAGAGATGTCATTAAATCTCCTATGTTTGTTTCACTATACTCTAGAAAGAAAGGGCAATTTTGGCTGGCAAATCCATGGACTGTTACAAGTGACAAAATGGAAAACTGAAATAGATTCCAGGACCGTAGGGACATAAAGAAGACTTGCCTGCAAAGCTTGAGCTAGAGAAGAGGGCCTGCCATTTCAGGAGGAAGAAAACTGTCCTTTATATATTCATAGACAACTTAGTCTTTCTCTGCCTGAAGTATTTAATTATGCAGCAAGCTCAAAGGTGAATTAAACCAGTTATTTGGACTCCCCATTAATTAACCAATTCAACATTTATTTAATGTTGTGCCTTGGACTAGAAAGAGGTAAAATATTTAAAATGAGCAATTTAATTTTCACAGATTGAACATTGTTACATTGATTCATCCTGCTACATTTGTGGATAATTTTAATATAGTGAGTTAGCATAGATTTCTCATATCATAGTGTACCACATTAAATATTATGGGATTTAAATTATATATCATGAAATATATTGGATTCTCATGTTGTATGTTAAATTAATAAGATTCTTCAACTCCCAAACAAGATGAGTGATGTGATTTTATAAATAATATAGAGTATTTCCCAAACTTTTCTTGGACATTAATTTATCGGCACAATGGCTTGGTGATATTGGTGAATTTTGATAGAAAATGCAAATATATAATCAATAAAATACAAATAATCCATTCCTGTTGCAGCCAGGTTCACATTGATGGCAGAAATCACTTGACCAACAGCAGCTTGTGGGCTAAAAGGTTTATTTTAGCCAGGCATGGTGGCACATGCCTTTAATCCCAGCACTCAGGAGGCAGAGGTAGGAGGATCACCACAAGTTTGAGGCCACCCTGAGACTACATAGTGAATTCCAGGTCAGCCTGAGCTAGAGTGAGACCCTACCTCGAAAAACCAAAAAAAAAAAAAAAAAGTTTATTTTAGCTTACAGACTCTAGGGGAAGCTCCATGATTGCAGGGGAAAACGATGGCATGAGCAGAGGGTGGATATCACCCCCTGACCAACATAAGGTGGACAACAGGAACAGGAGAGTGTGCCAAACACTGGCAAGAGGAAACTGGCTATAATATCCATAAGCCCACCCCCAGCAATACACTGCCTCCAACAGGCATTAATTCCAAAATCTCCATCAGCTGGTAACCTAGCATTCAGAACACCTATGTTTATAGAGACACCTGAATCAAACCACCACATTCTGCCCCTGGCCCCCATAAACTGATAATCATATATGATAGAAAATACAATGCATTCAATCAAACTTTAAAAGTCCCCATAGTTTTTGTCAATCCTAATGATGTTCAAACATCCTCATAATCCAAGGTCTTTTAACTGAGTGATAAAACCAAAAAAATCCCCACCAAAAAACCCTTAATGGCACAGAATAAACATTCACACTGGAAAAGATGGCATTGGGAATAGCAAAGAAATATTCAATTAATACAAGATTTAAAATAACCAGGGAAAACATCAAACTCTGTAGCTCCAAGTCCAACAACTCTAATCAATGAAAAGTCTCCAAGTCCGATAATTCTAACCAGCAACAAGTCTCTGGAGTTCCAATTCCGCCCCTCCAGCTAGGCTACTCACAGTCCTGGAAAACTTCATCCAGGGCCGGCAGCTCTCTTTGGCAGCCATCTTGTGGTCCTGGCATCTCCACTGGGTCTTCATTGCAACCCACAGTTCATCCTCACAGCTCCACTGGGTCTCCATGCAGACATCCAGCAAACCTGCTTAACACTGCCCATGGCTGTTTCCAAAACACAAGACCGTGTTGCAAATTCAATGACCCTTTCTTTTCTGCATTTCTTATACTCCACAATACCAGGTAGGGCGCCAATTTGTTAATCCAGGGGCCAGCGGCGAATAAAACAGACTTTGAAGAACAAGACAATTCTTGAGCACTCTGGCCCCTTCAAAAGAGTTTACATTCCTCCTGTTGCCCCAATGCAGGTCAGCTGGCCCAATCTCAAAGATGGTAATCTTTCGTACAATTGCAGCTGAACAGGCAGCAGTTTTGGCGGTAAGATTTCTTTCTGTGCCTTATCCCTCTGCACACACTAGTCTGTTTCTGTGCAAAGCAACTCTGCACAACTACTCAGGACGTGTCCATAACAGCCAGACTCTCACACAAACTGTTTCTAGCCTGGTCTGGGCAAAGCTCTTTTTCACCCTCATAAGCCAAACCTCACAGTCCATAGTTCTCACTGCATTCAGGTCTTTCAATTCTGACCAGAATAGTCCATTAAGCTGTACTTAGCACTGCAAGCTTTTCTTTGGCCAAGGTTTCAAATCCTTTCATATTCCTCTTGAAAATCAGCTCCAAGAGGCCAAAGTCACACAGTCATGTGTCTAGCAGAAAATGCCCCCACTTCTGGTACCAACATTACTGTTGCAGTCAGGTTCTCATAGCTGGTAGAAATCACCCTAACAAGAGCAGCTTTTGGGGGGAAAAGTTTATTTTCACTTACAGACTCAAGGAGAGGCTCCATGATGGCAGGGGAATGAGCAGAGGGTGGACATCACCTCCTGGCCAACATGAGGTTGACCATAGCCACAGGAGAATGTGCCAAACACTGGCAAAGGGAAACTGGCTATAACACCTATAAGCCCACCCCCAACAATACACTGCCTTCAGCAGGTGTTAATTCCCAAATGTCCATTAGCTGGGAACCTGGCATTCAGAACACCTAACTTTATGTGGGACACCTGAATTAAACCACCACAATTCCCAAGTCCCTATTTAGAAAACGGATTAGTAGAGTTCGTGGATTATGTTATAGCATTATAATTTTACAATACCACTTAAAAACTATTTTATCATTATTTTATTTGAGAGAGAGAACAGGGCACCAAGGCCTCGAGCCATTGCAAATGAAATCTAGATGCACGTGCCACCTTGGGCATTTGGATTTACATGGGTCCTGGGGGAAAGAAACCTGGGTACTTGGGCTTTGCTGGCAAGTACCTTGATCACTGAGCCATCTCTCTGGCCCTAGTACTTCTTTTAAAATCATGTTTAAATGGTGTATATTTTTAACTTCCCAGAGAGTTTTTCCTCTCTGCTAAATTTTCTACCTAGCTTTTTGTTTTAAGCTAAGCACATTTTAAAAGCAGAGTAATTCATGCAATGAAGTAATCTCTTGAGTATTTTTGTTGCCCACTTAGAGAGCTATCCCCTTAGTCTTCCAAATGAATTTCTTTTTCTTTCTAATAAGAAAATTCCTCAGATGTAAGTATTTTTTTAGAGATTGTACTTTGATACCTTTTTCTCTTTGAATAGACTAAAGACCTTCATTATATTAGTCAGAGTATTTCTCCCAGGTATTAAATTTATCTTCAACCTTGCGGTCAAGATTTAAAAACATGCCTATAGTTACATGTAATTATGTGCCACATTAATCAAACCATGAAATTTCAGGTCACAATTCTGCTATTATTTACCCAGAGGTTTTTTTTTTTTTAATACATTCTCTTTCCAACTGCCTTTAAAAAAAAAAGACTAATCTCTTATGATCCCTACCAAGAAAATGTCTCTAAATTACCTCCTACTTCTAAAACTGTCTGGAGACTAACTTGCACAAGAGCCTATAATCAACTGTGCTAACAGGGAGCACAGCATTGTTAAAATGTCCATTTTCCCTCAGGAATGTGTCTGTAACTTCTAACTTCAAACCTTTGTTTAAACTCCCATGAGACAGGTATCTGCAGTTGACCTGAGAGCCTTGCTCTGAAGCAACTTTCTTGCTTTTGCATTTTCTATCTTAGGGTACATGACACATGACACACACCCCCATCCCCTACCACCACCTCAAGATTTCTGTTTTTTTTTTTTTTCCTTGCCATTCCTTAGAATGTTCCAGCCAAAATAACAGAAGGGCTTCTCATAGACATTAAAAAAAAAACAAAACAAACAAACAAACAAAAAAAAACAGTTTTGGGCTTCATTTTCTTTTTCCAAAATTTGGTTAAAATGAAAAGTTGCAGGTTCTGGCTCAAGTGGACACCGGGTGGACTGTGAGGTCCAAGTACGTGTCAGGGATGGCAGGCCATCTAAAGATTTGTTTCCTTTCGAGACCCAAGGTTCTGGAATTCTTCAAGGCTTCCTCCTAATGGATCAGGAGGAGGAAAATGATACTAGAGCATCTCATTGTCATTTTTTCACCTAATTTTGCTTCTCATTTCTGTTTTCCAATATTGCATTTCTTCTCCTGTGACTTGTTCATGGAGCTCAAGTAACCCAACTAATAAGTAGTATAAATGCCGTTCGTTTATTTGTGAACACATCATCCAATTTACACCCCCACAAATACAGGACACCTCCCTCCCCGGTTCACTGAGTTGTCCTTAGCTTTACCTGAGCAGACCCAATTTGGTGGCTTCCCAATATCACCAGCAAGGATAGGCAAATAATTCTATTGCCATGGAAACAAGGTAATTGCTTGGAGGATTCATTCTGCATGGGTAATACTGAACTAACAGTTGTACAATTTCTCATTTATTACAAAACATTTACAGGGAAAACGTGATGTGTTTTATGATGTTAAAGCACTGCCATTTTTTTAATAAGGTAAGTTAGACTTTCAGATTAGAAAAAAAAAAACGCTAAATGAAATGGAAATTCTTCAATAAAAACCAAATGTCAAATCCTCTGAGGCAAATGACAACACAACAAAAGCCATTGATGGGCCACAGACCTTGACCGAGGAGAGAATTACAGTGCTGCTCCTTCCTGTCCAGGTTATTTCTGTTGACTTTTGTAGCCATTGTCATTGAGCCTATCTCATAATGACATTGGTGGAGTGCATACTGTCATGCGATTTGGACACCATTTTGTATTCTCTTTTGCTGGATATAATGACCTAATTATCTTTTTCTATTCTAACTTCCTTCCCCTTGGTCAAATTTCCCATACATAAAGTCAAAGTTTTCCTCTATTGTCCTTGGATAGAATATATTTTACATATCTTAAATACTACCTTGTAGTATCAGAATTTCACTGAAAGTACTTTCTGGTGACAGTTTTTGTTGTCCATTGGCTCCAGTCTTATTATTCACAGGTTGTGGTGGTTTGATTCAGGTGTCCCCCATAAACTTAGATGTTCTGAAAGCTAGGTTCCCAGCTGATGAGATTTGGGAATTAATGCCTCCTGGAGGTAGTGTATTGTTGGGGGCAGGCTTATGGGTATTATAGCCAGTGTCCCTTTGCCAGCGTTTGGCACAGTCTCCTGTTGCTGTTGTCCACCTGATATTGGCCAGGAGGTGATGTCCACTCTCTGCTCATGCCATCATTTCCCCCTGACATTATGAAACTTCCCCCTCAAGCCTGTAAGCTAAAATAAAAATGTCTTTTTTCCCCACAAGCTGCTCTTGGTCTGGTGATTTCTACCACCAATGCAAACCTGACTGCAACAATAATGTTGGTACTGAGACTGGTGTTGCTGCTAGACACCAGGATGTGTGGATTTGGCCTTTTGGAACTGATTTTCAAGAGGAATGTGGAAGGATTTGAAACCTTGGCTTAAGAGAAGCCTTGCAGTGCTATAAGTACAGCTAGATAGCTAGGTGGACTATTCTGGTCAGAATTGAAAGCTAAATGCAATAATAACTATCAACTATGAGGTTTGGCTTGTGAGGGTGAGAAAGAGCTTTGCCTGGACCAGGGTAGAAACAGTTTGTGTGAGATGCTTGCTGTTATGCCCATGTCCTGAGAACTTCTGCAGGATTGCTTTGCATAGAAATGGACTGGTGTGGGTAGAGGGATATGGCACAGAAGTAAAACCATAGGACAGAAACTTCTACCTGTTCAGCTGAAATTATAAGAGAGATTACAACCTTTGAGATGTGGACCATCTGGCCTATACTGAGGCAACAGGGAAAATGTAGACTCTTTTGAAGGGGCCTGAGTGTTCAAGGAGTGCCCTGTTCTTCAAAGTCTGCTTTATTCCCCCCTAGATTAACAAATTGGCACCCTACCTGGTACTGTGGAGTATAAGAAGTACAGGAAAGAGAGGGTCACTGAATTTTCAACATAGTCTTGTGCTTTGGAAACAGCCATGGGCAGTGTGAAGCAGGTTCGCTGGATGCCTGCGTGGAGACCTGATGGAGCCATGAGGATGAGTGGTGGGTTGCAGTGGAGACCCAGTGGAGATGCCGGGACCACAAGATGGCTGCCAAGGAGAGCTGCCTGCCCTGGATGAAGTTTTCCAGGACTGTGAGTAGCCTAGCTGGAGGAATTAGAACTCCAGAGACTTGTGGTGGTTTGAATTATTGGACTTGGGGACTTTTCACTGACTAGAGTTGTTGGGCTTAGAGCTACAGAGTTTGATGTTTTACCTGGTTGTTTTAAATCTTGTATTGGTTGAATATATTTTTGCTATGCTCAATGCCATCTTTTCCAGTGTGAATGTTTATTCTGTGCCATTATGGGTTTGGGGGGATTTTTTCGTATTATGGCTCAGTTAAAAGACCTTGCATTATGAGGATGTTTGAACCTCATTAGGATTGTTAAAAAAAAAAATGGGGACTTTTAAAGTTGGATGGATGCATTGCATTTTATATCATGGATGGTTACCAGTTTATGGGGGTCAGGGGTGGAATGTGGTGGTGTCCGCATAAACTTAGGTGTTCTAAATGCTAGGTTACCAGCTGATGGAGATTTGTGAATTAATGCCTCTTGGAGGCAGTGTATTGTTGGGGGCGGGCTTATGAGTGTTATAGCCAGTGTCCCCTTGCCAGTGTTTGGCACACTCTCCCATTCCTGTTGTCCACCGGATGTTGGCCAGGGGGTGATGTCCAGCCTCTGCTCATGCTATCCTTTTCCCCTGCCATCATGGAGCTTTGCCCTCAAGCCTGTAAACCAAAATAAATCCTTTTTTTTCCCCACAAGCTGCTGTTGTTCAGGTGAGTTCTACCACCAATGGAAACCTGACTGCAACATAGGTCTAGATTAATGTTTCTTCATTTCTCATCCTCAGTTTTCAATTAACTTCCTAGACAGCAGGACTTCTGGATTAGAGTAATTTTCTTTTGCAATTCTAGAAAACCTCTACCCCTACTCTTTAACTTGTGAATGGCTATGCCATCCTTTCTGAAGTTACTCATGCTTCCTCACTATTTTCCCTCACATTTTGGGTAGTCGGCTTTCTATTGCTACGACAAAATATTGAAGGCAATAAGAACACAGGAGGAAAGAGCTATTTGGGTTCATGTTTCTTCATGTTTCAGTTAGCAGACACTTGAACACACTGTTTTGGGCTTACTGTGAGGCACAGCACGATGCTGGAGCAAATACGCTTACCTTAGAGCAGCTGGGAAGGAACAGTGATGAAGACGAGGGCAGGGGGTATGGTTTGTGAGTAAAGTGCTTGCTGGGCAAGCATGGGACCTGGGTTCAGTCCATTTCACCTACATGAAGTTGTATGTGATAGCGCTCGTCTGTAATACACAGACTCCTTCCACAATATGGAAGGTAGACATAAAAGAATTTCCAAAAGCTCAATGGGCAGTAACCCTGGAATATAAAGTGATGAAAAAGAAGATACTCTGCCTCAAACAAGGTGAAGGGTGAAGACTGCCTTTTGAAGTTCTGTGACTTCTACGCGCACATGCCTGTACACACACAAACACACACACAGACACACACGAGTGAGAAAGATGAAGAGAGTTTCCAATGTAACCTCCAAGGCCACATTGTCAAAGACCTAACTTCCTTCCATTATAACTCTCCTTTGGAGGCTGGAGAGATGGCTCAGCAGTTAAGGAGCTTGCCTGCAAATCCAAAGGATGTGGACTGGATTCCACAGTACCCATATAAGCCATATGCACAAAATGGCATATGCATCTGGAGTTCATTACTAGTGGCTAGAGGCTCTGGTATGCCCATTCTCTCTCAAACTTTCTCTCTCCCCCTCCATATGCATGCATGTATATATGTATTTATCTCTCTACTTACAAATAAATATATAAAATTTAAAAAGCCCTTCTTCTTTTAAAGGTTCCAGCACCTCTTAAAAGCACTATGAGTTGAGGATTAACCCTTTCACCCCTGAGCATTTGAGGGAAACTTAAGATCGACACTATAGCACCTAGTTTACCATTAAAGCTCATGGTACCAGAACTAGAATACCTCCAAATTCACTTTCTCACCTGATTCCTTTTTTGAAATTCAGAAATCACACTTACCATGTACATCATTGAGGAAACCTGGCCTTTTAGTTCGCCTTTCTGTTCTGTAACAAAACACCTTGAGAAAATATCTTTAAAGAGGAAATCATTTATTTTGTCTCAAATTTTCAGAGTTTCCTATCCAAGTTCCATTGCTTTTGTGTCATGTCAAAGTTGGAACAGCCTGGAAAAAAAGTGTGGTAAAGGAAAGCAGCTCACCTTGTGATGGCTAGGAAACAGAAAGAGTGAGAAACATGAAGGGCCCCGGGAGGGGGGCTCTACCTTTCAAAGACACCCATTTGGTATGGATCAATCAGTGGATTAACCCATCATTAAATTTAGTGCTCTTATGGTCCAATCACCTCTCGGTAGTCACACAGCTGGAGGCCATGCCTTCAATACATAACCTTTTGGGAGGACACTTCATACTCAAGCCATCATGCCTGGTCTGACCCCGGTTGGCCTATCTTGGATATCTCACCTAGCTTTTGCATACTTTCCTTACTGGCCTCACCACATTCTCTTAACATTTGTCATCTCTCCCTTTAGTCATGTGCCTTTGTCCAGTGGATTTGAACTCCTCATGGAGGAGACTGCTTCTTATGTAGAGATGCTTGCATGTAGTCTAGGGTTGGAGTCAACAGTGACCCTTCAGAGACTATTTAGTGAACACACAGTTGTTCAATTAGGGTGATAAAATGTTCTGTTGTTCTGTGCATTCAAAGCACATTGCAGGTAAGAAGAGGCCACAAACCCTTCACAAATGTGGCTGCCACATCTGACACATACCCCCATTCCACAAACACCAAGAAAGATTGACCACTTTGTGGGTAACCTGAGAGTGGTTATGCTTGAAGAACCTGGCTTGTGTGTACAGCTTCCTCCTCCTGTCAAGTTTTGTTGCCTGGCTTGCATGTATGATATTACTACCCTGGCTTACGAATGTTTAATCTGTCTTTTATTCACGGGGCTAATTGGATGGCTATTGTGTTGCTTGTTTTGAAAGACCACAGGACGGTATAACAAAAATCCGATTTGATCTCGCAAAATATAAATAAAATTCAAATATATAGGACTCATATGAAATGTCAATTAAAGCTAATGGCAATCTATTTCTCTTGGAGTTGGAACCGGCTTCAATCAATTAGCAGTAAACTTGTCATAATTCACAAGACAGAGGTTCCTAGGCGCTTCACCATAATTTTATTTGCCCAAAGAACGTGAATAAATAAGGTGAAATGCTGCCTCCCGTCTCTGAATCTTTGGTAGATAATTTCTGGGCCTCCTGCTGAAAACAAACAAACAAAAAAAACTGTTGGCTAATTTTGTGCAGTAAATTTTCCCAGTGATTGTCACAGCCTGTAGTGATAAATGACTTTTTCTCCCATATGTTACTATGCCTCAGTGCAGAGAGAGACAGAGAAAGAAAGAGGGAAAGAGAGCGAGAACACACACAGACTGTGTGTTTGTCTGTGAGATGCAGCTGTGTGCGCATTTTTTTTTTATGAAGAGCAATAGCTTCCTCCAGAAATTTTTGCTGAAAATTCTATTCCTCCTCCCAAATAACAGGCATTCAATAAATATTCATTGAGTCGCCTTTCACTTTGTGCTGCCTGTTGGTAACCCTGCTGTCTGCAGGATTGGGTGAACAGAATGGAAGAGGCAACGAAGACAGGAAGAAGAGTCTAATGTGGTTCCATACTCACATGGTCGTGGTTTGAGGTCTAATTTGGCAATTGGACTCACAGTGAGCGAAGAAGCTTGGTAGGTACATTTCTTTGTCTTTATAGAAGGGCAGTGGGTACACAGCATCCCACAAGGGACCAGTAGGGTCTTAATACATGGCTCTTGTCCCCTCCCGTACTGAGGTCATAGGCAGCTGCAGAAGTCCAGGGCCAAGCCTCCCCACATATCTTTTTGTACTGTATAGTCACATAAGTCCAACGCCTGCCAGATTTCTGCTCCCGCTGCCCAAGTATATTTTTACAGATTAGGCATAAATACAACAAAGCAGATACAACATTTCCAGATTTATCTTAATATTGCAGTTTCCCGGAAAGCGGTACTGTGAAAAAACAGACTTTGGGCGACATAACCTGAGTCTGATGAAAACCTTGACTTAAGTCCTAATTTCCATATTATTTGAATTGCAAAATAGATACAAAAAGTGCTTTAAAATTTTTTTTTCATTGTCTTTCATTGTCACATTGGAGGAGCTTATGGGAGAAGTCACTCATTAAACAAAGTGAAAGCTTTATCCACTAAGGCTTTAAGATGCTGGTCAGTCATAAAAGCATAGCTGGTCTTTGCGCTCGAGCATCTTAGTGGACCCATCAGGTGTTTGAGGAAAACCCCCGGGAGTCTTCCTTGCTCTAATATTTGATTCTTCCCTTTAATTCTCCTGCCTGGGAACTCATTTGTTTGAAATTTATCTTTTATAGTTTTATACTTCTATCTTAAAAAAAAAATCTAAAAGACGTGTGTCTAGGAATCAGTTTACAGCTGGATTGAAAAATCTCTTAAGTGCATGGCTTTATTTAAAAATGAACTCAGTGTAGGGGGATGGCTCAGTGGATAAAGTGCTTGTGACGCAAAATGAGTACCTGAATTTGGATCCCCAGAAGGGAGGCAGAGACAGAAGGATGGCCCAGAAGCCCCCAGACCAGCTAGCCTGGCAAACACAGCGGTATGTGAACAAGAGACTTTGCCTCAAACAAGGTGGGACATGAGGACTGACATCCAGAGTTGTCTTCTGATCTCTGTGGCATGCCTGTACACACACACACACACACACACACACACACACACACATGCACGCACCAAAAATTGAATTTAAAAATTCCAATTTAGTGATCATAGTTCAATTTCTAGTTTAATGTTTCCAACTTGAAGTCATTTGAAGTTTTTCAATTCTTTGGAAGCAGTGCCAGACTATAAATACGAAAATAAGAAGCCCAAGTCTTACTTAAAACTAAAAGTAAATAAAATATTTTTTCTAGCGCTAAGGATTCTCTGTCATTCATATTCTGATAATCAGAGCAAATATTAATTCCAGAGATGTACCTGACTCATGATAACCCTCAACACAAAAGACAAAATTGCATATTGTATCTTTCTATGTAGATTTAGATATCTTACCTCCCTAGAGTCAAGAAGGCTTTCCCATTCTATCTGTTGTGCATGGTTGTAAATGCACAGTAAGTTAAATGAAGCTATTACTCATGAAAAAAACAATCACTATTGGAAAATGTACACAAGCATAGTTGATGGGAAATAAGAAAATAAATGCATTGTCCGTATAGCTCAACATTTTAGGCATTAAGACTATGTCTAAAATGATTGTAATTGTTTAAAACATATTTCAAGATTGTCCTTCATTTAAAATTTTTCACATTATACATAGTAGTCTCCAGTTAACTTGTCTTGCTGGTTCACTGGGCAGCAGCGGATAACTCAGTGCATTACTGACGTAAGTCATCTTTTGATGTTGAGTGCTCAAAAAAAATCCACTAACATTCTATGAATGACAGAATCAGAAAACGATGGATCAATTTATTATGGTACTAACCTTTTGTTTTTTGTTTTTTTGAGGTAGGGTCTCACTCTAGCTCAGTGAACTCACTATGTAGTCTCAGGGTGCCCTCAAACTCACGGCAATCCTCCTACCTCTGCCTCCTGAGTGCTGGGATTAAAGGTGTGCGTCACCACTCCCGGCCCTTGGTACTAACTTTTTTATAGTACAATATTGCATGGGCTGGAGAGATGGTTTAATAGTTAAGGCATCTGCCTTCAAAGCCAAAGGACTCAGGTTCAGATCCCCAGGACCCATGTAAGCCAGATGCACTAGGGGGTGCATACATCTGGAGTTCGTTTGCAGCAGCTGGAGGCCCTGAATGCCCATTCTCTATCTGCCTCTTTCTCTCTCCTTCTCTCTCTTACGTATATAAATGAACATTAAAAATATTTTTAAAAACTGCATAATAATTAAAATCCCATGGCTATATATAAGTCACATGGATTATCAAAAATTTTGTCTACTTTTGATATATATATATATGTGTGTGTGTGTGTGTGTATGTGTGTATTCCACTTATAATTACTATATAATCAAATACTTTACTTGCCTATCATTCCAATTTTTAAGGTTATGTTTTTAATTTTATGTTTTAAAGTAACCTTTAAGCTTTTTAATTAACAACTTCCAAAAATATGAGCAACATACCATGTTCATAATCTCCTCCCACCCTCTCTTTCCCCTCCTGAATCCTCTCATCACTGGATCTCTTCGATTTCAATGTAATCGTTTCTTGTCCCTCTTATCATGCAGGTCTTGTACAGGTAGCATTAGCCACTGTGAGATTGTGAATATCAAGGCCACTTTTTGAGTGCCTCTTCCTGTCCTTTGGCTCTTACATTCTTTCCTCAGCCTCTTTCACAATAGTCTCTGAGCCTTGTAGGGTGTGATAGGAGATGTCTTAGTGCTGAACACTCCATGTTCACATTTTGTCACTACGGAGAGTTTTTCATCTCTCCAGTGGTCACCACCATCTGAAAATAGAAACTTCTCTAACCACAAGTGAGAGTAGCATTAATATATGGGTATAAATATAAGAGGGAAGTTCGGTGGACCTAATATATCCATTTATCCAGAAAACATTAGTAGATTCTTCCCTAGGGCTTCTAACCTTCCAAGCCATAGGATTTTCATTAAGTTATTCTCTCCTGTACAGCAGGCAGGCCTCAAATCCAATAAGAGAACAGTTGGTTTCCCCCATAACAGACACACCACCACAGCGCTGGTTGGTACATTTTCATGGCTAGGCAGCTGTATAATTTGCAGGGTTGACTGCTGATTAACACTATTTGTGACTTTTGTTCTCCAACAATCTGCATAGCTCTTTCCAGTACCCTGCCAGCTAGTCAACAAGGAGGAGGCTTCCAACTTGATCTCTCAGTGACCTACAGCCCAAGCATGTGGGGTCTTCAGCAATAGGCTCTCACCATCTAGTTCTGGTGGGCAACCAAGAGCCTTGGCAATAGCCTGTAATGTTTTGAGGGCAGCAGGGGCCTCCTTGGGCATCAGGTACCTCCCTGGCTAACAACTCGCTGAACGCTAGCCCACTCCTCCTGGCATTGAACACTCCACTGTCACTTTTTTTTCTAATGGCAATGGCTTCTGGGAACAACATTATCCACCTCTGCGAGATACTTTCTGGCTAAACTCTCTCTTATATATTATTAGCTAGCAGAGAAGTAGGTTTCTATATAGATTATTCACAAATTTTAATTTTTTGACATTAAGTATATACTGTGTATGGACACATCATGTGTTGGTACCGTCATTTCTCCCCTCTCTGTCCCCATTCTATAAAGGGCCCTCCTCAGTGGGATTGCTGGTATTCCCCATGGAGTTGTGGGTAATGAGTTGTGAGAGCAGCAGTCAGTCATTGTGATAGGGACCAATGCCTCTAGATATTCCCTCTCAACTGGTGGCTCTTACAGTCTTTCCACACACACTTCTGCAAAATTCTCTGAGCCATGGTGGGTGTGTTTTAAGTCTCCTTTACTGTTGAGCTCTCAGGAGCTTCTGTATTTCTGCTTTGATATGTGTTAAGTGTCCTCAGGGTCTATCTCCTTCACCCTGGGACAGGTTTCCAGACTTGCCTTTATATCTTAAATTTGGGGCTGGAGAGGTAGTTTAGCAGTTAAGGCACTTGACTGCAAAGCCCAAGGACCCAGATTCAATTCCCCCAGTACCGTACCCCCAGATGCACAAGCTGGCACATGCATATTGAGATGGTTCATAGTGGCTGGAGACCTTGGAAAACCCCTTCTTTTTCCCTTCCTTCCTTCCTTCCTTCCTTCCTTCCTTCCTTCCTTCCTTCCTTCCTTCCTTCCTTCTCTCCTTCCTTCCTTCCTTTCTCTCTCTCTCTCTCTCTCTCTCTCGTCTTTCTTTCAAAAAAGAAGTAAATAAATAAATCTTAAATTTTATTTAGCTTTCCCCTCATCCTTCCTCTCCTCCATTTCCTCCCCTTAGACCATTTAGCCCCTTCCCAGTATTCTTCCTCTCTACTTACATACCTGCTACTCACCCCCTTAAGGCCTCCCCTTTCTCCCCCTTCTCCCCCTCCCCATAGCCTCTTGCCAGCTTACAGATCTGTGCGACAAAGTTATATCACAACTCACATACAAATCTAAACATTAAATCTAGGATCTATATATGAGTGAGAACCTGCAGCATTTGACTTTCTGAGCCTGGGTTACCCCACTTAGTATAATCTTTTTCAGATCCACCCAATTCCCTGCAAATCCTGTAATTTTTAAGTTTAATCATATTCCTTTTGTTTCTTCATTTTTTGACTATCTAGAGATGGTAGTTCCTATCTAACCTTTATTAACACACAGCCTCAGATTCTTCCATCTAAATAGTTTTTTAAAAATTATTCAGTAAATTTAATTTGACATTTATATGTGTGTGTGTGTGTTTAAATGAGTTAATCACTTCAGCACATATGACCAAAAATATATAATATTTTTGTATTATCAGTGTGATGAGCATTTGATTGCCTTACCATGAGAACTAAGCATCATTTGGGGTGTCTGTGAGGTCACTTTCAGAAGAAATTAGAGGTGAGTATGAATTAACTAAGTGGGGATGATCTACCTCCATGTGATGTGGGTAGGCACAGTCCAGCAGATGAATGATGAATTGCCTTCTCTCTGGCATGTGGGATTAATACCTCTTATCGTGCACTTGGAGATCAGAACCGTAGGCACTCTGACTGTTGAACTTCAGGACTCACATTATCATCCTTCTGCCAGACCTCAGGCCTTCTGCCTGAGACTGAGAATTACTGAATTCTCTGTTTGTGGGGGGAAGGTTTGTAAGGTTGGTCTCAGCCATGCTCCCATCATTTCAGGGTCTCCAGTTTGCAGACAGTCTTCCATGGGATTTCCTAGTCTCCAAAATCACACAAACCAATTCCCCTACTAATCCATTCCCTGTCTCCCTCTCTTACTCTCTAAAAACCAAATAAGGTTTTAGTTCACAAAACTAGCTACAAAGAGGTAGAAACAGCACGTTTTTTTAAGGTCACAAGGGGATAACATTAGGACAAGAATGCTTTCAAACAGGACCACCTGGTCCAGTTCTTGCCAAGCGCCCTCCGTGAGTCATGCCAATGGCTTTTCCTTCTAATGGGGAAGGATGACTCTTGTTCTGGAAGACAGAGATCAGCATGCCCCAGAATGATTCACGAACATTCTCTCTGCCCTGACACCCCATCAGCACAGGCACCTAATGAATGGAAAAGTTCTCTCCCAGTGACTTCCAATTTAGTCAATAAAAGAGGGTATGTGCTGGTTATTATATCCTCATTTTTTGACAGGGGAGATACGTAGAAATAAAAATGTATGCTTCGGAAGACACTGGCTTTAAGCACGTATTATATATTCACAAACGATTCTCCCTTAACCAGAACGTTACATTCTAGTTCCTGTCTCCTGCACTGACCTTTATCACTTAAGAGGTTCTGACTCAGCAAGCATCGATGAAGGGGAAGAAAAAGACAATTTTTAGGTGCCAAGTTCTTTCACAGCTAATTTGTTAATACATATGGCCCCAGTCCACATGATGAATTATGGGAACAACCAGCAATTCCTGATAGAACCTTTATAACAGGGTGAGATTTGGTGGAAGAAATGGCATTGGCTAAAAAAAGAAAATATCAGATAGGAAACTTTGAAGATAACTTTAAGTAAAACTAAAGTCATAAAGTCATAATAAAAATTGGAAACACACAAACACATCTATTTAACTCAGGCACTTATAAATTTTATCTTCATCTCAGATAATTTTACTATATGGCACACTAAATTTCTAGACACCTAATAATGGGCTTGATAGATCTGTTTAGATTAGGACATTAAAAAGAAAATAAAAGTTAATTTCTATCCAATACATTAACTTGGTTTGTATAGCAACAAGGAAAATTGCTATCATTTGTTATGAATAGGGTCAGTGCATTTCTATCCATTACAGTTACATGGAATACTCTCAAAATTGTGAAATAATGACAAAGTTTGATGATACATATATTAACTGCAACTACTCATTATATATGTGCATTTGTTAATAATGCTTCTAGAAATTTCTTAATAGCACAGATTTTGTTATACTATGAGTGAAATAATGTGTTTTGTGTTCCATGTCATTATTTTATACTAGTATTTATTAATCCCATGGATAATTTGCTTATAATATCACATTTGGTCAATGTTTAATAAACGTAAATTTATTGACTTCAGAAACCTCTGTGTCCCATTGAAGAGATTAGTGTTAGAAAAGATGAAGGTGCTTATTAACTTAACTTGATTAACACACATTATATACATGTATAGAATTACCATAACATACCCCATAAATATGTAGAAGTAAAAATATAAAAACACCATTATGCTGTCTGTGTGAAAAGAAAACTGCTCCTTCATCATTGAGTTTATCTCCTTCAAATCTGAAGAAGATAAGGCTTGTATTATGTACTAGAGAGGAAGGGGTGAGCCACCTCCCATCTTAGGTACACAGAGAGAACACAAATAATAAGAGGTTTATCTTCAAAATATATTGCTTTTTTTAATTTTTAAATTTTAATTTTTAGAGAGCAAGAGAGAGAGAAAGGAGAGAGAGAATTGGTGTACCAGGGCCTCAGCCACTGCAATTGAACTCCACACTATTGCGCCACCTAGTGGGCATGTGCGACCTTGTGCTTGCTTCACCTTTGTGCATCTGGCTTATGTGGGATCTGTAGTTGAACATGGGTTCTTAGGCTTTGCAGGCAAGTGCCTTAACTGCTAAGCCATCTCTCCAGCCCTCAAAATAAATTTTCAACAAAAGCCCTGGTAGAGAAGATGATTATGAAAAGGGGGGAATATTACATGTATACCCTCAAAATCAATGTCTAAAATTTTTTGTCAATAAAAATCAATGTATCAATAAATGACAACATAAATGTATTTCCCAGGTTACTTTGTGTGGAAATAAATTGTATAGGTAACATTTTTCTATAAGGAAATATATATTTAAAACTGCATAAAGAAAATGCCTCTGCTACCATTTTGCTTTCCTTGGGAAAGGTAATTCTATAGTCATCAACTTGGCAAATGTTATCATCATTTTGTAATCCATGCTTGATTTTCTGGATCTTCATGGGGTAACACATTTGGAATGTCAGATCCCTACAAGGGAAAGTGGAGCCATTTTATCCCATGTACTTAATTATTACATAGATTCTTCTCTGCTTGGATCTGATTAATAAATATGATTACCATGTATATCCAGCCAAATACTTTTGAAGCCAAATTTTACTGACGAATTTGGAAAGATGGCCACTAGATAGAGAAGCCAGAGCAGACTCAGCAGCAGGCTTTGGTGGCACTGAGCCTGGCCTTGTGCGCAGAGGGGATAACGAGAGGGCTCAGATGGAGAGCTGGTTCCCAAGTCACGGGTATGTCTGGCCATCTTCCTAGACTGTTCATAGTGGGGAATCTCAGTGCAATTTTTGGCTGTTCTAGCCAGTCAAATTCCCTGCATCTGCTAGCTGAATATTTATCCTTCACTGAGCATCCATGAGAAATGTGTTTAGAACAGCATTTCATACCTGAAATCTTTTTAGATTTAGAATCACTGAATTTTAGATGAGAAACATTCACTCTAGCCCATCACTTAACAGACAACAGCAATGAAATTCAAAAGGTTAAGTGGCTTTTCTAAAACCATGAAGGTTTCTTCCCTCCCCCCTTTTCTGTCTTTTATTTTGTGACAAGGTCTAGACATTCACAATGTTAGATCTGAGTTCTTTGACTTCCACTTCTGCATGATTCTCTCTTAAATAGTTTATTAAAACACTATTACCATTTTACACAAGCTTTAAGAAAAAGTTTTAGCCTTCAAGAACTTATATAAAATACCCATTGAAAAACAATATAGATAAGCAAGAAGAGCTTCAAATAGACTAATGGATTTGACATTTCAGAGCTTGAGTCAGGAATCAATTGTGTGCAAAAAAAATAAAAAAGCATTTGTTAACATGTCTGAGCAGTTGTGAGCTTAAAGAAAGCAGAGTTTGTGTCTAGCAACTCGTTCTGGTACCTAACAACTGTCTAGCACATACTGGTTCTGCTTGTTGGATGACTAAAGGAAACGTTTTAGTGGTAAATGGAAGGAATTCAAAGCCTACCATTAGTGGAGGTTTAAGACAGTCTACGCCCTCACACCGCAATGAAGGATGCCTACAGGTTCACACGGCTCAAGGGCACATCACCACAGAACAACCTAGGATGATGAGAAGCTAGAAAGAGGGCACTAGATAGGTTTTCGGATTGAGGAATCCCAGTAAGCTTTAGGTCTCACTGTAATTGGAAAATGAAGCAGAAATCCCAAATAGGGGGGAAAAAAATACCTAAGTTAAAACAGAAAGACGAGAGAGGCCTGGAATCTTTCTAAGCAGAAATGAGATATTAGGAATATGAGTTAGACTGGAAGGAAGCCTGGAAGGACACTTCGGTGATGTTTTGCTTCCAAAATTGGCAAGTGCAGCAGTAATAACAACAGCAGTAACAGACTCTTGGGAGACAGTGAACAGCGGCAGGAGAGACAAACTCTTGCATCTGAGGAGTTCTGGTCTACACAATTTTTATTTTAATGTTATTTTATGGGGCAAGTAAGCAATATGGTTCTTCTTTTCAATCAAACTCATAGGAAAAAAATGTATCTGGAAAATTGAATTGCACAAGTTTCACAAGAAGCGATGACAGAAAACAACAAAAGAGAACAAACATTTTTTAAGAACTCTCATTGACAGTAAGTCTCTTTGTGACATACGAGCAAGGTAACTGCCTGAAAATTTAGAAAGTAAAACTATATAATGCAGATATATCCAAGTAAGGAACAAGTTGTATAAGGACAAAGATGGGTAGTTAGTACTTCTAGAAAAAGATGGGTAGCTAGAATTTAGAGAGCATGGGAGAGGCTACCCCATTCATCTTTATATATATTTGAGAGGGAGATACAGAAAGAAAGATGCAGATATATAGAGAGAAAATAGGTGCTCCAGGGCCTCTAGCCACTGCAAATGAACTCCAGAAGCATGCACCACCTTGTGCATATGACTTATGTGGGTCCTGGGGAATTGAACCTGGGTCCTTAGGCTTCGCAGGCTAGCACCTTAACCACTAAGACATTTCTCCAGCCTTAGGCCATTCCTCTTGATAAACCCTGACTACTTTCAGGATAAACATGTTTCCAGTCACCTCTATTGCTAGACCTGGTGTTACAGAAAGAAAAAGAAAAATGAGGGGCAGAAAGAAGTCCAGTCAGTCCTAAGCTGTGCCTGAGAGAAGATCTTGGAGTTTTAGGGGGCTGGATCTTGGAAAGCTCACCTCTGAGCCTCTGGCTAAAGCAGACGATGCATCTTCCATATGCTTTAGGGGAGAGCAAGGGTCCCCTTACTAAGCAGATTCTGTTGGATGAAGTCTAGAGACTAGAAAATAAAAAACTTACATTTTGCCTCAATTTATGTTCTTAGCCCATGGCTGCTGACATAAAAATTTTCCTACGGAAATATTAAGTCCAAGGAACCGTTGGAAGACAGGTCTGAGAGACCAAACATTTCATCATGTTTAGGTGCTGTGTATAAAAGCTAAATTAAAAATGGTTGAGATTTTCATGAAATATAACATCAGAAGGCTGTGAAATGCTCCAGAACTCTTTGAGGCTGACCATGAGATTTTTTTTTTTAAATGCTAAAAAAAAAATTTTGGAAATAAATTAAAAGGAAGGTCAGGACATAGGCCTGTCTGAATAGGGGACTATAAAGTATGGTGAATACAAATTGATAATGCTGAAATGAGCGATCATTTACATCTGTTCCATTTTTTTTTCTTTTAGGGAATAAGCAGTAGAATTGAAGCAAACGAGCCAATTTTAGAACTCATTTTCATATAGCATCATTTCTCCCGCAGGTTCACCAAAGAGAAAACCAACTCCATCCCTAGCTCAACTCACGGAGAAGGGGAGCTAAATATCTTGTCTGAGAAATACTCTCTTAGAATACAAATTCTGAACTAAGAATGGAGTTTCGTCCCTACATAATAGAGCCAATACAAAACTCATTATCTAAACATAGGCACGAATGCACATGCACTTATATTTTTCTGTGTGATCTATTGATCTCTCTGTCTAGCTTTCTTTTTTAAGCCATTTAAAATAAAGTTTTGGCTTGGATCTTTATAACTTCATATTTCTCCCCGAGCTTTTACTTATCTCTTCCTTCATCAGTGTGCATGTCCGCTTTCATTGTCTCTTTGTGGAGAGAACTTTGTTGCTTTGAGACAGTGTCTAAAGACATTCTATATGATTCTCTTTTTTTAGAAATTATAGACTGTGAAGCATGTAAGGGGAGACATTACCCTCTACTTGCAAGATGAAAGAAAGTCTGCCCAGTCCATGGATGTCAGCAGAAGACGTGAGACTCTTGGATCAGAGCCACAGGATGCGCCCACTCACAACACAGCAAGCCTTAGAGGTTTGTCTCCCACTGGATTCTCCATCTTCTGCCCTCAGGGAGGTCAGCACAGAGCAACAGAGCTGCTGCTCACAGACGGGGAACAATGGCCTTGCTGAACTTGAGCACAGGAAACATTCTTTTATAAAGGCTGTCGGCAAACCTGGTTCACTTGCCCTCCAGGTTTTATTTTGTATGTTAGATCCTACCTTTCATTCCAAAGCGGGACTCTCTCTGTATCTCCCAAGTTGTTTTCTTGACAAACTTTCTTTAAAGACAGTCCAGAACAAAAGGCCCTAAGGCCTTTCAGCAGAAACAGGAGACAATAGAGAATTGTCTCCCAGCACACTTAAGTTCTCAAGACTTCAGCTTATGCACAGCTCCAGTGATAACCAGTTTGCCTGTCAGTTTACACAATGGTGTCTTGTCAGACAGTCAGCTCTATTTATCGGTTGCTTTTACAAAGACATTATTAGTCCAGCTTCTGTTTTGTTAGCAGATTCAATCACTCTTTCTCACATGTGTCATTATTTGCACCATCTTTTCTTTCTAAATTTCCTTCTTGTTTTTGCTGTGGGTCTATGTTCTATTCTAAAAATATATTTTATTTATTTATTTGAGAGAATGAGAGAGAGAGAGAGAGAGAGAGCGAGCGCCAGGGCCTCCAGCCACTGCAAACGAACTCCAGATGCATGCGGCCCCTTGTGCATCTGGCTTACATGGGTCCTGGAAAGTTGAACTGGGATCCTTTGACTTTGCAGGCAAATGCCTTAACCACTGAACTAACTCTCCAGCCCTGATCTATGCTTTTTTTTAAAAAAAACATTATTTATTTGATAGAGGGAAAGAGGCAGAGAGAAAGAGAGAAGAGAGAGAGAGAGAGAATGGGCACATCAGGGCTTTCAGCCACTGAAAACGAACTCCAAGCACAAGTGCCAGCTTGTACATCTGGCTTAGTGGGTCCTGGGGAATCGAACCAAGGTCCTTTGGCTTCACAAGCAGGCACTTTAACCACTAAGCCACCTCTCCAGCCTTGATCTATGTTTCTTTTTTTTTTTTTTTTTTTTTTTGTCTGAACATCATAGCTCCAGTGTTTACCTGTTGTCAAGGTCTGTCTCCGTTGATGAGTTGGCTGGATTTTTGATAAGATCTCAGTAGACCAAGATTCTGAAGCATGTATTTCATCCTCAGACTTTCACATGTTCCACAGTATCTGACTTTCTTCCTCCAAGATCCTCTGAGCACATATCCTCCATCTCGTATCACTTCACACTGACTAATAGTGCCTGTACTAGAAAGCAACATTCCACAGACCTCCGGAGAAAGGACCCAGGCCCAGCTTCCTATTTCTGAGAAAGAGATAACATTTCTTTTATGATTTTAATTATTCTTTTTTTCTGTATTTTTAAAACTATAATTTTTTTAAGCTGGAGAAAAGATAGCATCTTTAACAAGTGGTGCTGGACAAACTGGATAACCATATGCAGGAAATGAAAGTCAATCCACACACCTTGTCATGCACAAAAATCAAGTCCAAATGGATCAAGGACCTCAATATAAGACTGGAAACTCTGCTACTACTGGAAATAAAAATAGGAACAACTTTCCATGATATAGGAATGAGAAAATACTTCCTGAACAAAACACCAGTAGCTCGGGAACTTAAACAATCACTCAACCATTGGGATCTCATGAAGCTGTAAAGCTTTTTCACAGACAAAAATACAATAAGCAGAGCCAATAGATTAGCCACAGAATGGGAAGTTAGCTTGTCTAGTGCCAGAAGATGCTACATGAGTGACTGGGAAAAAGTGACCAACATCTGTCAAAGCAACTCATGGTCTAACTACTCAGCAGTAAACAACCTGACATGATGCTCACACAAGTGTAACAGTGGCACATAGCCATGGTGGGTAACCAACTGCTCTTCATTTGGCTAATGGATCCACTCAGGGCAATGGAACCCATAGCTGGTTCTGGGAAACAAGCCAGAACTATATCCAAAAAATGACCCTGCTCTCCATTATCAAGCTCTTACCAATTGTGGACTATACGAGGGTCTACACCTATTAAGGTCTCTCTAAAATGATAATGGTTATCCCATTTATCTGGTGCTGACTTCACTCTCCATTGGAGAATGTGCTTCTCTTTTTCAGATGGAGGCAGATCCTGAGGAGAGGATCAGCCCATTCACCAGTGCCCCAGATGAAACCATAGTGGAATTGGGGAAATGAGCAAGAGTGCTGATTTCTTGGTGAACCTGGTTCCAGCACAAGGGTGAAGGAGATAGACACAGAGAAGAATCAACTCCTATCAAACCAGAGATCTAGAGACACAGAGGCTCCCAAGACCTCATCACCGAAGTAGACCTAAAACGAACCCAACATGGCTCAGAAATTTGCAGAAGAGGGGGCGGAAAGATTGTTAGAGCCACACGTTGGGACATTATGCACAGAGATATTGCCTCTTCCCCATAACTGATGGCTAAACCCACAATGCACGACCCACATTCCCCAACAAGGAGGGTCCCTGTGGAGGGGGAGGACAGGGAGAAGGCTAACAAAAGTACCAACATGGCTGTATACATACTGTGTACATAATACATACATACATACATATATATATATATATATATATATATATATATATACATATATTATTTTTAATCTTTTTTTGTTTTGATTTTTTTTGAGGAAAGGTCTCATTCTAGCCCAGGCTGACCTGGAATTCACCTATGTAGTCTCAGACTGGCCTCGAACTCGCAGTGATCCTCCTACTTCTGCTTCCCAAGTGCTGGGATTAAAGGTGTGCGCCACCACGTCCAGCTTATTTTTATCTTTTTAAGAATACTTTTTAGCGCGTGTATGATGTATGTGCAGGAATGCCCATGCCATGTTGCATGCTTGGAGGTGAGAGGACGGTCTGGAGTGTGGGTCCTCACCTTGGTGGGGGCAGGCTCCTTCTTGTTGTTCACCATTGCGTGTGCCAGGCTGGCTGGTCCATGACTGTGCAGGAATTTCCTGTCTCAGCCTCCCGTCTTGTGGCAAGTGCTCTGGGATTATAGACATGAAGCAGCCTCTGGCTTCATATGGAGTCTGGATCTAGGAACTCTGGTCATCAGGCTTGGAAACTTCTCCTCAGCCCTGAATTTCATTGTTATCAAGGAAAGGGGGTGGCAACTGTACCCTCACTTTTGTACTGAGAGCATTTGAGCTGCTGTCCGACTTGTCCTTATGAGCCACAGATTTATCTCAATTTTTCTGACTTTTCTCAGAATGTCTTTAGAGTCATCTTTCAGAATGCAAAATTTATTTTTAATATTTCTACCACAATATCCAGTTTGTATCTTTTACCACTGAGTTCTACCTTCAAAAAAATGGCTGTTGCTGCCAGGAGTGGTGGTGCACGCCTCTAATCCCAGCACTCGGGAGGCAGAAGTAGGTGGATCGCCATGAGTTTGAGGCCACCCTGAGACTACGTAGTGAGTTCCAGGTCAGCCTGGATTACAGTGAGATCCTACCTCTAAAAAAAAAGGGCTTCTGTTTAAAACTCAAACCCCCAAAGAGCATATAAACAAAGTAGGCTAATAAAATGATGTGTACACTTGTGAATCTATGATGAAACATATCTTTATGTGGCTTACTAATTGGCCCTGAGCAGCATGCAGATGGAGGAGCTCCAAATGCTGCAGCTTTGGGGTGATGAAAAATAGTCCTTCCACAGAGCTCAGGGAGCTCCTTGACTAAAAAGAAAAATGGCAAAAGTTTGGTAACATGTGCCGTTTGAGTTGTTTCTTCAACATTATCTTATTTTTTAAAACACAAATAGATTATATCAAAATGAAGGGGCTTTGTTTGAGACTATTATCTGCATATTGCCAGAGATGGTAAAATAATTTCAGGAGTTTACTACTTTGTTGAGTAAATGAATCTCTCCATTTTCCCTTCTGTTTCATAATCTCCACCCTCCACTGTTTTAATCTTGTTGTTGAAAGATACTGAGGTTGCTCAGATATAAGGGATATCTATGAATAAATCTCATCTTTCACATGATATTGGATTAAATTTAGTCAAGTTATTTCACCAATAAATTGGATGTTATTCATTTGTGGAAATGGAAATAGAAATGTCTGGTTCACTGGATGCTTTTTAGATGGATGAGACAATAGACATGTAGGTGACTGGCAAAATTGAAAGGGAATCCTTGCTTAATGATTCTCTTTCTCTATCTTCCCTATTCCCACCTAACCTGCTGGCAATTGCATTTTCCATATCATTTGAATATTTGCTTTGGAACAGAGGAAGTAGGTTGAAACCTCTAGGTTTATGGTGGTTGAGCTGCCAAGTTCAATGTACTTCTCAAAATGCATGCCACTCAAGATAAAAAAGCAAGAGAGAAGAGGGGCCTATTCTTGGTAGCAACTTATAGGATGAATGCACACGTAACCTGGTGGGAATAGAAACTGAACCCTCCTAGATAATTGAACTGGGCTTCGATTCAATTCTATGACAGCCACAAAGGCTGGTGAATGTTTTTCTCCAATCTGCAAGCCTTTGAATCCACATATAACCAAGGAAAACATAAGGCCTCTCTTCAATGAGGCATGGAAAGGTAAGGGAGCAATGCTGTCTTCCATGGAAGAATAAAGCAGTTCAGGTCTCCATATGTGTAATCTTACTTACCCAGTAGACTGTCAACTCGAGACGGTGGATAAAAGGGTAGTGGGGCTCTCATCTCAGGAGTGTGCAGACTTGGAGATTGTGGAATGTGGGAAAGGAACAGGAAAACTTTGGGATGAAGAGTTAGAAGTTTTGGAGATCCTAAAATTTATACTCTTTTATAGGTTATTGAAAATACATAAATATTTTTTAATTCAAAATTTTGATATTTATTTACGTGTGTGTGTGTGTGTGTGTGTGCGTGTGAGCACACGCGTACATGCACGCACCAGGATCTCCTGCCACTGCAAACTAATGTCCAACCAGCTTAATGTGCATTGCTGGGGAATTGAACCCAGGCCACAGACTTTGCGAGCAAGCACCTTTGACTGCTGATCCATTTTCCCAGCTCCACCTGAATTTTTTGTGGAATAGCACTAACATTACACAAAATGACCTTTGACCTTTGTCTCTGGATTGAGTCTGTGCTGGAATCTTTTCACAGAGCCAACTTGGAGACACTGCTAGCAGGGCATGAGTTCATCAGAGGCAAAAACAAAACAAAACAAACACACACACACACACACACACACACACACACAACTGACCTTCTAACCAGTGGCAGTCTCAAATGTGGTCTTGGAACTTTTGGGCTATTTCCAACTGTCAGGTGGGGATGAAAAGCTTAAATTCATCATTTCCAATTATATCAAGTACAAATCTCATAGAGGATACTTACAACTACCTAGAAGATCCAGATCAATCACTTCACATAGCTTCTTAAAAAAAAAAATTAGAAGCTAACACAAAATGTGAGGCTGCTGCCAGGTATATCGTAGTCTTATTTCTTCCTTTATTTTATACTGAACAGTATATTTATTAAATTGCTCACCAGAAACAAAATAACAAAATGTCCTGAGGTAGGGCTTAGGAAAATACTTCATAGCAACATCAATATTCTTTTCAGAAACTATTTTGGCTTTTCAGCTCACTGGCTCTCTTCACTGCCCTACCAGGTAGCAGGAAGAGCCTAGACTTGTCTCTGAGAACTCTGTCCCTGGAATTTCTCTTTCCCTTTTGCTTCCTCCATTTTCCTTTTCACTGAATATTCTCAGCATTGAAACGTCAGCTTCTTGTCATTTTCCTATACCAATTGTCCTTCAGGCTTTTGTTCTTCAGTTTTTTTTGCAAAAACTCTTATAGTGAACAGGGCTCTTTTGTTTGTTTGTTTGGGTTTTTTCTAGGTAGGGTCTCACTCTAGCCCAGGCTGACCTGGAATTCACTGTGTGGTCTCAGGCTGACCTTGAACTCACAGTTATCCTCCTACCTCTGCCTCCAAAGTGCTAGGATTAAAGGAGTACACTACCACATCCAAAATGTTTTTATAAGTAGAAGGGGTACACTATGAAATAACCAATTTAGTAGATTAAATACATAAACCAGGAACAGAGACATTTCTCTTAATTTCTTCTCTTTGTTTCAAGGGAAACTTCCTATTCATGTCCTGTCTCTAGCAGAGCAGAAACATAAATCAGAGATAAAGATGAACAAGAGGCCATTCTTAAGCCCCCATGATTTTCTGTGTGGGCCTCCAGGTGCTTACCTGGTTTTGTCTCATCATAGACTCACAGTGTGGTGTCCCTTGGTTCCACGGCGGCCACTGACATACAGCCTCTGCCTGCCACTTGCGTTTGTAATGAATACTCACTTCCTAGACAGACACGTGAGGAGTTCTTGATGTTTTATTCCCCCAGCTACCAAGGGCTGTGAATCATCTTTGCAGGTTTTGGCTTCTCTTGGCTTTCTCGCCTGCCTGGCATGCCAGCTGTGAGGAAATGGAGCGCAGAGCAAAGAAAGATGTAATTGTTTTGTGAGGAGCTTTCTGAAACCCAGTACATCTTGGGGGAAATGCTTCCACCTTTCCCATTTTAGAAGTCGCATTTTGCAATGACTGGGAGGCCGGTGAGCAGAGGAGCTTGAGGCACATTACCAAATAATGTGGAAAATCAATATCTGGTGTCAGACGAAGTCTTTATTGTTCAAGGTTTTCTTCTGGCTATCATAGTTCAAGAATGGACTCTTAAATTTTTTTTCATAAAGCTCAGAAAGACCAATAAGACATTTTTTGCCTTTTTGATTTTCATCAATGAAATTCCAATGGCTGTCAGAACTTTTCTTAACCAATGTTTCAGAGTTTAAGCAATGAAAAAAAAAAAAAAAAAAAAGCTTGAGGCAAATCTAGCATTAGAGATGTAGTTTTGTTTTGCCCAATGAAACCTCCCTTTATTCTTCTTGCATTATGTGTCCATCCAGTGAAATATACATGACAGGAATCTAAGAGCCATTGCTACTGTCCCCTACCCCTTAACCAGAACCCCAACAAGTACTTCTCCTCTGTACCTGAATCAGCCAGGATTCTGTCATTGGTTTTCCAGAGCTATGGGTGAAGGGAAAGACAGAGACATGCTTATTTGAACGGATTGATTGTGAGTTGTGATGGCCGGGAAATCCAAAGTCTGTGGAATTGACTGTGAGGATAGAAATTCAGGAACAATTTCTATGTTATAGTCTGGAGGCAGAATTCATTTTCTAGGAAGGCTCATATTACGAATGTTTATAACATTTTCATTGAGAATTTTAATACACGATGTGGTGGTTTGACTCGGGTGTCCCTCATAAACATGTGTTTTGAATTTTTAGTTCCCAGCTGGTAGCACTTTGGAAGTTGGAGCCTTGCTGGAGGAGATGTGTTTCTGGGGACAGGCTTTTGACTGTTTGTTACAGCCAGCTCCCCTCCTTGCCAGAGCTCAGCTCATTCACTTGCTGCTATTTTGTTCCTGCTATGGCAAGAAGTTATGTACCATCTTTGCTCATGCCTTACTTTCCTCTGCCATCATGAAGCTTCTCCTCAAGACTGTAAGCCAAAATAAAGCATTTCCTCCCATCAACTGCTTATAGTCAGGTGTTTGGTCCTAACAAACAATATGTAGGTAATTGCAACAGGAAATTGGTACCAGTACAGTGGTGTCATTTCTGTTAGAAACCTGACCATGTGGTTTTGGGTCTTTTTGAACTTATTTGTGTGTGAAATGTGGGCATTTGAAACTTTGGACTAAGAGATATCTTACAGTGCTACAACCAGAGATAGATAGACCAGAATTGGCAGAGTTTGTAAGATCTTAAATTCAGGAGGAACTGCGGATCATGGAGACTTGGTATATGGGCAGATGAAAGCTTTTTCCAGACAAGATTAGCATTTGTATGGGACACGAACTGCATTCTGCCTGTGTCATGAGAACTTGAGCAGGGTTGAGTTTACAAGAAATGAACTGGTTTAAGCAGAAAGAAATGTAAGTTTTGTTGCAGACATGCAAAAATAACTAAAACACATAAACATACTATAATTTGATCGTATTCCCATTCTATTAATGTTTTCTGTCCTCGCTCCCCACCCCTGTTCCATTGGGGCCCTTCTTCTTTCCAAGTAGCTTTTCTTCTCTTTTGATGTCTCCCTCCTTTTGTCCTTGTTTGTCCTCTATGACAGAATGTTGATGGGGTCAGAATTGTGCAGGTCTTGTCAGAGTAACAACAACATTGTGAAGTTATAAATGTATCAATCAGTTCAAGTCTGGAAGACAATCTCTAAAAGTACTCCTTCCCACTCTGTGGCTGTTATGTTCCTTATGATTTCATCTTTCCCATGTTTCTGAACAGTTTAAATGTGGGAGATACCATCCTTGATAATTTTATCTAAGGTACCAATACTTCTAAACAAATTTCTCTAAAGTATATTATTTATTTAAAAAAAATTTTTTTTATTTTAGAGAGAGCAAGAGAGAAAGAGAGAGAGAATTGGCATGCCAGGGCCTCAGCCTCTGCAATCACACTCCAGACACTAGTGCCCTAAAATTACTTTATTTTTTGCTCTGGATTAAATAAATGTCCCTATAGACCCATTTATTAAAGGACTGGTGCCATGGGAGACTGGAAATTGTAGGAAGTGGGGCCTACTGGCTGGAAGTTAGGTCATTAGGGGTCTGACTTTGAATGAAATTTCTGAAATTCCAAGATGATTCTTCTCCTTCTCTTCCTGTTTCTGCTTTCTGGCCTAGCTGATATGAACAGCTTGCGTAGCACGTGCTCTCTACCTTCACACACTTTGTCAAATAGGCTTCAAAGCACAGGGACACAAGACAATGGACTGAAACCTCTGAACCTGTGAGACTAAATAAATCTTCCCTCTTTTCGAACTGATTATCTTAGATATCTTTTTATATTGATAGAAGACTGACAAGGATGTTAACTCTCACTTCAATTGGATTGAAGTGCCAAGAAGTTATAATTACATCTGTTTCCCTCACTATTGCCTGTCTAGGCCCCCAACAACACAGCTCCTGAAGCATGATAATTATATATAATATATAATTAATATATAATTATGTATTTTTATATTTCATATATATGATTATATATGTGAAGTTATTTCATATATAATTATATATGTGAAATAAACAAATACTTCTTCATGCATAAAACATAGAAATACTAAGATAAGTTTACTAGCTGTTAGTCTGTGGTTATCTAGTGTAAGTGACAGATTTTTCCCAAATACAAATAGTTACATGGGGGGCTGGAGAGATAGCTTAGCATTTAAGGCATTTGCCTGCAAAGCCAAAGGATCCCAGTTTGATTCTCCCACGTAAGCCAGATGCACAAGGGGGCGCATGCATCTATAGTTTGTTTACAGTGGCTGGATGCCTTGGCATGCCCATTCTCTCTCTCTCTCCCCCCCTTTCACTCTCTCAAAGAAATAAATTAATTAAATATATATTTTTTAAAAAGTTACATGGAGCCAGGTGTGGTGGTGCATGCCTTTAGTCCCAGCACTGAGGAGGCAGAGGTAGGAGGATTTCCATGAGTTCAAGGCCAACCTTGAACTTGAGAGTACACAGTGAAGTCCAGGTCAGCCTGGGCTAGAGTGAGACCCTAACTCAAAAAAAAAAAATAATACTTACGTTGATCTGGGGAGATGGCTCAGTCAGTAAAGTGATTGCCACACAAGCACGAAGACCTGAGTTTGGGTCTGTAGTGCCCACATAAAAGCTAGGCACAGTGGCACTTGCCTGCAATCCAAGTGCTGAGGAGATAGAGTGAGAAGAATCGTGGGCTTCACTGGCTTGCTGGTCTAGTCAAATCAGTGAATTACAGGCTCAGTGAGAGACTCTTCCTCAAAGAATACAGTGGAGAGCAGTTGAGGAAGATGCTTGACATTTACCTCTGTCCTCTATACACATGCACACATGGGCACAGCTGCAAATAAACATGCATCCTCACACACATACACACATGCACATGTAGCACACATGCATACAAGTGCAAAAAATATACTCAAGTACCCCCATTAAAAACACTTAAAATAGTCATCTAGTGTCAAGATGTCTCTTTTTTTAACCTAAAATGTTTTTATTGACAATTTTCATGCAGATATATAACATATTTTGATCAAAATTCTCTCCCATTACTTCTTTTATCCCCCCCTTTCCAATCCCTCTTCCACTGAAGCCCTTCTTTTTTCCAACTAGCTCTTCTTCTATTTGCTGTCTTTTTTTTTTTTTTTTGCCCTTTTTTATCATCCATGGTGACGAGTTGATAAGGTCAATATTATGCAGGTCATGTACAGACAATGGCGACCGCTATGAGGTCATGAATACAACAGTGACAGGAATCCTTGCATATTTCATTCTTCAGTAAGATTGGAGTCCAAGTCCAAAAAGCCTGGCTGATTTCCTAAAGAAGTCAAAGGTTGATTTAATTCTAACAATGTACACCTAGTAAACAGATTGACTTATTGACAGAGGGACCTAAGAGAGCACCTCAGATATTTCACTGCAGTCATGTAGTAGTGCAGGTCAACCCAGAGGTAAGCATGCATTAGCTGGGTCTTAAGTGGAAATCCAGAGCTGCTTCACTCTAGGACAGACAGAATTTAAGGAAGTCTAAGTGCATGCTTTCAGGGTCAAGAACAAAGGGAAACTAAAGAAAGCATGATAGTGGTTACACTAAGAAACTGGGTTAGTGGTCAAAATATGAAAACAGATACTCAAGCAAGAAGCAGATGGGAGGCCAGAACTCAGAGACCTGGGAGGTAAGGGTATGTATGATCTAAAAATTTGATCTTGTGGCAAATCACAGGCGTAAGTTTCCTTAAACCCTTTTTTCATAACAGTTAGATCCTCTGATGGGATTAGAGTCGCCAAGTTAAGGGCCCAAGAAGTCATCAGGGCCATACAATACCTCATAAGAATCTCTGTCAGTTGAAATTAGGCACCATCACCTAGACAAAAATGTCTTAACTCCATAGCACTGAAACAATGTCCTACAGTATAAACAATGACAGTTTGACTTCTGAGGCATGTAATATATACTTATAGCCATTTAAAGAATGAGTGAACTGGAAAACAGTTTAATTACAGAATTCACCCACAAAGTTATCATGGGAATACTATACAGGTTATTTGATATAAAGCCAGGAATTCTATTCTATTTTTTAAGTTCATTTATTTATTTGAGAGAGAGAGAGAGAAAGGGGTAGATAAAGAGAAAATGGGTGCACCAGGGCCTCCAGCCACTGCAAATGAACTCCAAACGCATGCACCACCTTATGCATCTGGCTTACATGGATACTAGGAAATCCAACTTGGGTCTTTAGGCTTTGCAGGCAAGTTCCTTAATCACTAAGGCATTTCTACAGACTACCAAGCCCAGAATTCTATCTTTTATGTCTGGAAACTAACATCAGCAGACATCAGAAGTGTATAGTGCCTCCTTATTACCAAGTCCAACTTCCCAGGAATTTCTGCATTTATATGAAATTCCTACTATCAGGGAATTTGGTTGAAGTGGTCAGTTATGATTCTGGACTATGCACCACCAACATAAAAAAACATGTTTCCTAAGTAAAATCTATTCAGACTTGCTTTCCCTTTACTTTGTGAATCTGAACTATGTTGATTATTACTTTTTGTTCTTATCTCCACTCATAATTGATCCTGGCCTATCTCCTCTGACATATGCTATGATTACATGTATGTGAAATAATATTCCTCTTTTGTACAAAGGGCGATGGTAGTTAACAAGAAGCACAATGTGAAAACCCGACACCTCTATATCCTTAGAGGGAACACTCGATTCACAAGGCCCTGAAGAGGGTACGACAAAAACTGACCATTATTTCCTCCTGTTTCTGTTTCCGTCTCTCTCTCCCTCTTATCTCTCATATCTCTATCTTTTTTATATCATATATCCTTTTCTTCTTTCTCTTCATGGGCGCTGACCTATAACTCCTGGTACCAGCAGGTAGATATCATCCACAATGAGCTTTTGATCAGGGAGACCTACAACATCTCCCAAAAGAAGACAGATTTATGTCAGAGTGCTTGATAACCCACCATAGGTTAGTGGTAAGACCCTACTGCTGAAGACACTATTGGCACATATCATGGAGTGACATGGTTGGAAGCTAGAAGAGAAAGTCAGTCCCGAGACAGTTAGAGCATCTAGTGCTGGAAGGTGCTACATGAGCGACTGGAGGAAAATGACCAGTATCTGTCCAAGCAACACATGGACTAATCTACTTAGCCGCAAAAAACCTGACGTGATGCTCATACAAGTGCAATTGTGGCTCATAGGCATGTTGGGAAACCAACTGCTCTTGATTTGGCCAACTGATCTGCTCAGTGGAATGGAACCCATAGCTGGAGCTGGGAAACAAGCCAGAACCATATCCAAAAATGAGCCCACTCTCCACGAAACACTCTCTAAAAAATAATTGCTATCACATTTACTTGGTGATAACTTTACTCTCTGTTGGAGAATCTGCTTCTCTTTTTCAGATAGTTGCAGTTCCTGAGTAGAGAACCACCCCAACATACCTAAAAAGGGCCCCAGCTGAAACTAAGGAGAATTGGGGAAACAAGCAAGAATGCTGTTTTCTTGGTGAACCAGGAACCAGCACAACAGTGAAGGAGATAGACATAGAGAACAATCAACCCTACCAAACCAGATATCCAGAGACACAGAGGCTCCCAAGACCTCAACACTGAAGCAGACCTAATATGAACCAAACACGGCTAAGAGAAATTTGCAGAAGAGGGGGTGGAAAGAATGTCAGAGCCACATGTTGGGTCATGACATGCAGAGACATTTCCTCCTACCCAAAACAAAGGCTAATCCCACAATGCACGAACCATATACCCCAACAAGGAGGGTCCCTGTGGAGGGGGGAGAGCAGGGAGGAGGCTAGCAATGATAGCAACTTGACTGTATTCACTGACTACAAAAATAAAATAAAAAATAAAATAAATGTCAGGAAGGCATTTATGCCAATCCCAGAACAATGACTTCCAAGGAGAGCTACTTAGGCAAAATTCCAGATAGAGAACTGAAAACAATGATAGTAAACATGTTCAAAGCATTCAAAAAGGATATGAACAATCTCCTATATATATTCAAAATGGGATGAATAATTTTCTAAATGAGCTCCAAGAAAACTCAAACAACTGAAGGAAATGAGAAAGTCAATCCAAGATATTAAAACAGAATTCAATAAAGAGCAGAATTTCTGAACAAAAAAACCTGAAAGATGCTAGGAATAAACAATCAAATATAAAGGTCAGTTGGAGAACAGAGTATCAGGGCTTGAAGGCAAGGTAGAGGAATGGGATTTATGAGTCAAAGGCAATGATGTTTTAAAAATATCAGCATGAATAGAACATGTGAGATCTTTGGAACTCAATGAAGGACCAAGTATTAAAAAGCATAGAAAAGGCTTAGAGCATAGAAAGCATAGAAAAAGGAGAATTCTTTTTTTTATTTTTAAATTTTTTTGTTTTTATTTATTTATTTGAGAGTGACAGACAGAGAGAGGAAGAGGCAGATAGAGACAGAGAGAGAATGGGTACGCCAGGGCTTCCAGCCACTGCAAATGAACTCCAGATGCGTGTGCCCCCTTGTGCATCTGGCTAATGTGGGTCCTGGGGAATTGAGCCTCGAGCCAGGGTCCTTAGGCTTCACAGGCAAGCGCTTAACCGCTAAGCCATCTCTCCAGCCCCAAAAGGAGAATTATTTAGCAAAGGCATAGACAATATTTTCAATAAAATTGTAGATGAAAACTTTCCAAATTGAGAGCAAGAAATGGCCATCCAGGTACAAGTGGCATACAGAACACCAAGAGAGATCAGAAAATAAACTCCACATGTCATATTGTAATCAAAATTCCAAATACAAAGAATAAAGAAAATGTACTGAAAGCTGCAAGAGAGCTACATTAAGTCACATTTAAAGTCACCAGATTAACAACTTGGAATGATGTCAAGCCAGACTACTATACCCAGCAAAAGTATCTGTCACAATTGAAGGAGAAAGAAAAATGTTCCACAATAAAAGCAGGATAATGGAATTTATGACCACCAAGCCAGAATGATAACAGATACTAAAAGAATTACTTCAGATTGGAGAGAATAAATGTACTCAAAATGCTACAGGGGAAAAAAATCAATTCTAGGATAGTTGCTAAGCAAATGATGACTCAAAAGACATCAGACTACAAAAGCATCAAAATGACAGGAGTTAAAAATAAAAAAGTAAAATTTAAAATTAAAGTTAATCTTTTATCCAGAATGCATGTATGTGGGTCTGCCTTTTTCCTCAGTTGTAATGTTTTTTCTAGTAAAAATTTTAAGTATTAAAAGAGAAAATAGACCAAAAGAAGAATAAGAATACAGTGGTATAGATAAAGAGAAAATATTTTAGCAGTAAGATCTTATATTGAATATCATTTTTCTTATATGATTAAAACTGAAAATGGAAATTATCGGAGCTTACATTAATCTTTTTCCTACTTTTAAAAATGAAGATATAGTATTGATGATCTTAAATTACTCTTTTCAAAGGTATAGTTCTGCCTATAGTGACACGAAGTTTTGTAGTCACTTTAAAGGACTACTTCATTGCCTTGTAGAGAGAAGGTAAATGAGAGAGAAAGAGGAAGAGGCAGATAGAGAATGGGTGTGCCAGGGCCTGTAGCCACTGCAAAAAAACTTCAGATGCATGTGCTACCCTGTGCATCTGAATAAATGGGTACTGGGGAATTGAACCTGGGTCCTTAGGCTTCACAGGCAAGCACCTTAACTGCTAAGCCATCTCTCCAACCCTAATGTGATATTTCTATAGAACATAATTAACATGCAGATTTTATAAGCTCTAAAATGATTATCTTTGCCTGAAATAGGAACCTTACAATTGTCTTTAGCCATACAAATTTCTTTTGATAATTCTGTGCATTTTAAGCAATTATGATGAATCAAGGAATTGAACTACTTAGGATACCTGAAGTTTTAATTAATTAATGGTTTACTTATTTAATTATTTTTATTTGAGAGAGAGAGAGAGAGAAAGAGAGGGAAAGGAAGAGGAAGAGACAGAGAGAATGGGCACATCAGCGCCTCAAGCCATTGCAAACCAACTCCATATACATACACTACTTTGTGCATCTGGCTTACCTGGGTACTGGGGAATTGAACCTGGGTCCTTAGGTTTTGCAGGCAAGCATCATAACTGCTAAGCTATCTCTCCAGCCCTGAAGTTTTTATTTAATAATTATTTTTCTGTTATAAAAGCAATGTGTAATAAAAAAATAAGTAGACGAAGCCCCAGAAGCTGGAGAGTTGGCTCAAGAAGACCAAGTGCTTTCCCCACATGTGTGATGGGATTTCAGTCTCTAGTACCTGTGCAAACGGCTGGGTGTGGCGGGGTGTGCAGACAAGCAGATCCTCGGAGCTCACTGGTCAGCTAGTCTAGCCTTATTTGTGAGCCCCATGCCAATGAGAGACCCCATCTCAGAGCAGGTGGGTATCGTAGTTGAGGAAAGACATCCAAAGTTACCCTCTGGCCTCCACACACATGTGCATGCACACCTGCACACACATATGTGCCCACACACATATATGCATGCACACCGTGTGATACACACATGGAAAAGAGAGCTCAGCCTCTATTCACCATCAGTTAAACAAAATTCATGTCATTGTCTCTTATTTAAAAGTACTTCATAAATTTATATGTACACATTTATGTAAATATAAAGAAAAAATTTTTACTAACAAAACTCCAATGCTTTTGCATAGTTCTTAAAATATATTCCTTTCAAACTTCTATTAAATTATGCATTAAGAATTGCCTCTTTATACCAATCATGCATGGTAGTGGTTTAATAACTTGGGCTTCAAATCAGACAGAACTGATGGTTATGTCAACTCACCATTACTGCCCTTAGTACTTTGGGCAAAATGCTGAGTTTCTCCAAGCTTTGGTTCCTCTTGTTTGAAAAATGGGAACAATTATACCTAATGTGCCAACTGAGTCAATGAAGATAAAATGAGATAATATGTGTAAAGTATATTATTACACAAATCCAAGCTTGGTCCCTTACTTGTTTGGGCCATGAACACAGAACAACTTAAGATTAATTTTATACTTACTGTGGGAAGAATGGTTAAGTATGTAGGAAAGGTCTTGCCTGAAGAAGTTGTAAACAGTGGTCTGGGGCCAGTGGACAGGTGATCCCCATGGGTCACTTCTTTGCATTTCAGTATACTGTGCTGGGCCCTCTGTCCTGCAGTATCTCAATGTGGTCCTAGGTAATAGCATCTTTTTCTCATGGAATACATCAAGGACTCTTTCACAGCCTAAGGAATCCAGCCTTCACTTCCAGAATCTTCCAGGTTTTGTTTCTCTGCCTTTTTTCAGTCCTTTTCTCCTCTTTTTTTTTTGCATTCATATATTAAGTGCATGGATGTCTGTGTGTGTTTGCATGAATGTGAGTGTATGTGTGTGTATGGGTATGTGTGCACATACATGTGAAAGTCAGAGGACTGTCTCAGGTACAATTCCTTAAATATACCATCTGCTTTCTTTGAGGCAAGGTCTCTCATTAGTCTGGAGTTCACCGATTAGCCAACCAATGAACTCTAGAGATCTATGTGTCTCAGGATGCCAGGCCTGGATTATTTACATGGGTTCTGGGGATCAAACTCAGGTTCTCATGCTTGTGAGGCAAACACTTCGCATCTGACCTGTCTCCCAGCCCTCTTCTGTCATTTTCAATTGTTCAATGATGCACCTACAACATTCGAAGGCATTTCTCCCTCTGGTTCCTAAGAACCCTGGAGAAGCCCTTGCTGGAGCACAGTAGAATTGCTAGCCTTCCCAAGCCAGGAACCCTTTGGACATCTTGACCAAAGCACTTAGCAATATAAAGGAGAAGCCACGGCTACCACAATAATGATAAAATTAATCTTGGGTTGTTACCTGTGCATGGCCCAATGAAATAAGGAGTCAAATTTGAATTTGTTAACAAAACTCCTTCAATCAAACATCTGACTCCTCAGATGTTTCTACTGTGGATTTTCTACAAATGCCTGCTCAATGACCAAAGGAAATGACTGCAAAGAAGCCATGAAAAAAAAACAGGGTGAGTCAATGAATTTAAGTAACAAGTGATTTTTCTCAAATACTTGAGAGAACCATTTTCTGTTCAAACAAATTATAATTGCCACAATTCCTTTTGAGTATTAATTCAGATTACCTCTGATAATTGTTGTTTTCCTTTTTCTCTCAAATACTGAGCACCCACTTGCTATTCTAGAGCAAATACTTTCACTGAATGAAAAACCAGTATTACATTCCAACCCCTTGACTCTTAGTAATAAAGTATAACCTATCTTGAGAATAATTCACTTGAATAACCTATAGGCTGCATTTACTACACAGTGTTGGATCCAATTTAATTTTTTTAACCACTCAGTTAGTATACTGTGCTAATAACTCTTCATTTGAATGATAGAATTTACATTAGGTCTGTCACAACAATTGACTGGAATAATTGGTCAGTGATGGAATGGGTTAGGAATTTTTTTTTTCTCATTAAGACAATCTCCCAGAAAGGCATTTGAGAGAAAGATTTACAGGTAGGTAAATCTTTTTACTTGTCTTCAAGTTTCTTTTTATTACCCACATGTAAGCCTAGATTATAATGGATGCTAAGAGGCTACAACCTGGTTGGAAAGATACCCAAGTCAGAGGCTGCAGAAATGGCTAAGTGGTCAAGGAACATACCTGAAGAACCTAATGACCAGTAACCATGTAAAGCCAGATGCACAAAGTGGTGCATTTGCAGCAACTAGAGTCCCTGGCATGTCCATTGTTTTCCCCTCCCACCTTTTAAATAAATAAATAAAAATAATTAATAATTTTTAAAAGATGCCCAAGCCAGGTAACATACAGACTTGAGCTGGAAATAAAGAGCTCAAAAAGAAATGTGCTGTATTCAGCATTCTTTTGACCAGCTGGAAGCTTTATTTCATGACTCTAGAAAATAAACATGAAAAAAATTGTCCCCAGGAGAACAGAGCTGCAAATGGCTTGCATGTTTTAATGTCCTATTATTTATCATCTTTCCTTCAGAAAATTAACTTTCAGTAGTTGAGGGAAAGGTAGGCAAATATTTAAGCAAGAATTTAAAGGCATTTTCCAAATAAATTTAAGATGCCTAATGAATACAGGAGATGTGCATCACTTCTCTAAATACAATGTTGTCTTTCTGTAAACTAGTTAGGGTTTTATGGTTCTAAGTAAAAACACAATTGGAAATGTTGAGGACAAAGGGAAATGATTCTAGATGGGTACCCCAAGAGGTAGATAGATGTAAAAGTGTTGAAGAGAATAAGAGGGCCATCTACTAGACCTTAAGGTTGGCTCAAAGGAACGGAACTCTTGCGGAAACCATAGGAAACCTGTCTCAGTCCGTTTTGTGTTGCTATAACAGAATACTCTAGAATGGGCTGTTGGTGATGAACAGAAGTTTGTCTTGTCATTTGCTGGGTTGGGAAGTCAACAACCAACGATTTGCTTATGCTGAGGGTCTTATGACTGGGTTGTATCTTGGTAGAAGGCTTTCCACAGGCAAGTGCATGCATGTATGCGCGAGGGTGGAAGTGTGCCTACCTCATCTTTTTACAAGAAATCCACCCCAGGGGCCTGCGAAGGTGGCTTTGTCAGTAAAGTGTTTGCTATGCAGGCACGAAGAGCAGCATTTGGTCCCAGAACCCATGTAAAAAATGCTACGCAGTTTTCAACACCTGATTTTTGCCTCATAAACTTGGGCTCAGTTCTTTATATGAGAAATATTGGCTTTGGTTGCCTTTGGTGGGGGCTCAGCAGATCACTCAGTATTATTGGACTCTTTAATAATGTAAACGGCTTAGAGGTGAATACCAACCAACAGCCAGACCTGGATTTGCATTCATTTTTAGTTGTATGACTCTACATGGATATAGACATCGAAGCCCTGCCTTCTCTCACTCTCTTCCTAAGAAAACAGATGTGGGTGCGAGAATGTTACCTCTCAAAATTATAGTCATTTTATGCACACATAAAATTGAGAGGCCTGTAGGTTAGGAAATAATAATAAGCCACTGTTTTTAGCTTCATTAATATACATATTTTCACATAAGTCTTCAAGCTTTCATAAGTTCCTGAATAAATCCTGAGACACGAATTTGGCACATATTTCTAATTTAGTGTTTATGTGCTTGTCCATCTGTTGTGTGATCATTATACGACAATGGTGCATTCAGGCAGCTAAAAGGGAGACCTTTGTCTCCTCTCAAGTCTGTTTGAACAAAATAACAGATCCATTTTCAAAGATTTATATATGATGATGGATTGCAGTGTGGGACAGGTGACATAAAGGAAACAATTCCTCTCTGTTCTTCCATCACTTCCCCTTTTATTCATATATGGACACACACACACACACAACACACACACACACATACAAACAGCATGCATTTCTCACCCATACACAAGTAGAAGGTCCATGCCTCTCTTGTTATCACTTGAAATTGAAGACAACAGCTGCATGTCAGGTTGAAGTGGTTGTTAAGTTTAGCTGTGTCTACAAGACTCATAGTCATATGACAGTCCTGAAATCATTTTGACCATCTGGGAGCCATATTTTTGAAAAGAATATTAATAATATTTTTATCAATGAGGGGCAACTGTGCTGTGAAGGGGGGTTCTGAGAATTCTATATTTGAGAAATAATGGAATGGATCAGAAATGCCTTTGGCCCTTGTCACTCAGTGTAACTCAATGGAAAACTTTCCCATGGCTTTAAAACTTACACGCCTCTGCTCCATTTTTTTTTTCATGCACAGATATGTTTTAAAAATTAATTTTGTTAAAATGGTATGTAGTTGTTTAAACTTTTCAACTTGTCTTCATACATTATTTATAGTTATGTATAAATTCAACTGGCATTTGTTCTACTTAAAAAGGCACTGTGATAGGTGATGGATGTTGTGGATGAAGAGAGTTGAGTTTCAGAATGAAGCATTTGAGGGGCTTCTGGGATAGTCACTGAAATAGGCAATTCGTCTATTATGATCTGAATTTTAATGAGATGTCAAAGATAACTATAAATACATGTTGATATAATTTCTATAGAAATTAAGGTTAATGCAGTCTGGGGAGAGATCTTAGTTGGTTAAGTGCTTGCCTTACTAGCGTGAGTAGCTGTTTGATCCCCAGAACCCATAGGAAAATACCAGGCATTGTGGTATATGCCTGTAATCCAAGCACTGGAGAGGCAATGACAGGGGAATCCCTGGGGCTTAAGGGCCAGCCATTCTAGCTTGATTGACAAGCTCCAGATCAGTTAGAGTCCCTGTCTCAAGGAAGATAAAAACATAGACAGCTTTCCCGAGTGTGACACCTGAGGTTGTCATCTAGCCTCCACCTCCACATGCATGTGCGTACACGTGCACATGAACCTGCACACACAAATGCACTCCCTCACAAACATGCACACAGAAGCAAGAGAGAAAAAGAGAAACTACAATGCATGTAATCATCACACAACTAGATGAAATAGGGCGTAGTAATGGAATTAGAATATCGAGGTTGCATATAGTTTAAGAGGAACGAAGTCTTTATGTCCTTCCCATCTCTTTCCACTCTCCTGACATGGCCTCCTTGTTTATTTGTGGTACCATCATTTCCAGCCATCTTTAACAGGCAACTTTAATGAACACACACACACACACACACACACACACACACACACACACCCCAAAAACCAGAGTGCTGTCATTGACAGCAAGGGCAAAGAGCATTTCAAAAGCAGAGAGTGACCAGCCTATATCAGAAGGTTTACAGAGGAAGATAACAATGTAAGAAGCAATTGACTTAGATAATGAGTTTATTGAAGTCATTCTAAAAATAAAAGATACACGGAATACTTTTTTTTTTCAAAGTAAAGAGCAGGAGCTGTAGTAAAGCAAAGGCTTTGAGCCCAGCCTATTATTTTCAGAAGTTCCTTATTAAAGAGAAGAGATGAGACAGTAGTTTAGTGTGGAGGTAGGATCAAAGAAGGGATTTGTTTTAAGATAGGAATGTATAAGCATGTTTGTAATCAGAAGGAAAGGCAGAGGAGGGAGATAGACTGAGGATGAAGGGCAGGCATGATTGATGGCGAGGATGTAAGGATAAAAGGCATCAAGGTAACAAGCGTAATAATTATTTTACATAAAGACAAAGTAATTCTTCCTCGGAGATAGGACCAGCAGAGAAAAAAGCATGAGTATTGATCCAGAGAAAATCCGAGGTGAAGAGGAGAATAATTAAAGTGGCTATTACAAAGAATCAAAAAAAAAAAAAAATAACCCAGCTCCATGTGACGTATAATGCTTGGCAACCAACCTAGACAGAAGGAGATGTTGGCCTGATCAGAGGCTCAGGAAAGTATGGGTTTGATATAAATCGTTTCCTGAGCCATATCAGTCTAGAGTCGCACTTACCTTATTATAAGGCAATAGTTGTATCTCAGTGAGACCTAACACAGATCAAGATCTGAGCCCTTATAGCGAGCTGGGACAGCACTGGGGCCAGCTTGTCTCCGCTCCCCCTGAGTGGCAGGGCCTTGCCTTCCACATTTATGTCTACTCTCTGCTGCCCTTCCAGCTCTCACCAAAGTCTCACTGTTCTTTTTAAAATAGCAATTCTAGCCAAGCATGGTGGCGCACGTCTTTAATCCCAGCACTCAGAGGCAGAGGTAGGAGGATCACCACGAGTTCGAGGCCACCCTGAGACTACATAGTGAATTCCAGGTCATCCTGAGCCAGAGTGAGACCCTACCTCGAAAAACCAAAAAAAAAATAAAAAATAAAAAATAAAATAGCAATTCTTGGAACATATTCTAACAGTGCTAAGCGTAGGATACACCGCTAAGAATTGTTGGTCAGGGAGGCTCCAGAGACCCTCAGAATCATTACTTTGATGTGCTCACCAAAACCAGATGGTAAGACCTCACTCCTAAGGACACTAGACACTTTTGTTGCAGGGCATAGAGAAATCAAGCTGGAATTGACCTGGAAGTTTCTTCCCTGCTTGCTACTTTGCAAAGCACTAGAAAAGTTATGCAGGATACTGGGGGAGATGTCATTACCTAGCTATAATACCAGCCCACTGGCAAGATATGACTTCTGGCGTAACAATGGCATGATTATTATGGGGGTAACTTACAGTCAGGTTCACATTGCTGGTAGAAATCACCTGACCAAGAGCAGCTTTTGGGGAAAAAATAATGGTTTATTTTGGCTTACGGGCTCAAGGGGAAGCTCCATGATGGCAGGGAAAATGATGGCATGAGCAGAGGGTGGACATCACCCCCAGCCCACATAAGGTGGACAACTGGAACAGGACAGTGTGTCAGACACTGGCAAGGGGACACTGGCTATAATACCCATAAGCCCTCCCCCAACAATACACTGCCTCCAGGAGGCCTTAATTCCCAAATCTCTACCAGCTGGGAACCTAGCACTCAAAACACCTGAGTTTATGGGGGACACTTGAATCAAATCACCACAGTAACCAACTGTTGGCCATGCCAGGCATAGGTTGGAGCCTTCAGTAGACAGGCCTGAGCTTCTAGGCAAGGCTAAGGACCCCTGGGCTACAGGAAACCACTCCCTCTCCAAGCCCAGCACACCTGATTTAGGCTTTGCCCTGAGGCCTTTGCCCAGTTGCCTAGGAAACTCCTTATATGGTATCAGCCAACAACCTTTACACAGCCCATCCCCTGTACCCTATACCTTCTCCCCGCCATTGCTTATGTGTTGGAATGTATGTCCCATATGCTAATTAGGCATCAGTGTACATTGTGCATCCAGTCCTCTTAGGACACTCTACCCACTCTCAACTGCTTATAAGCCTGTTTCCCTATTGATGAAACCAAGCTGTTCACAGAGATTGTCTCCTGAAAGTGATTCTTTTCAGTTCATCATGGTTGCCTGGATGCCTTCGGGGGAACTGCGACTAGCCCTGGAGGACCCAGGGACCCATAACCAACCACTTTCTGATTGGATTTGAAGGCAGCTTCACCAGAGAGAATCCAGGCTCAGAACTGTAAAACTCATCGAAAGTCCATGGCTTGGGAAGGTTATAACCACTAGGTTTTCTGCTAATAAATTTTTTTGTACCTATCAAGCTACCTTTTAAATATTTGCATTTATACTAATAGTTTAGAGCTGTTCTCAGACTTAATCAAAGAAGACTCTTAATTTTTTTTAACAGTGAGAAACAGTTAGTGCAGTGATTCATAACTGGTCAAAGTTTTGGAATTAGTTCCCAGCCCTAAAGAGGAAATTCATATCACACCCTCCAAGGTCCAGAAAACATCATAGAAGAGTGAGTGGAAAGATTGTAAGAGCCAAAGGATGGGGTGGAGTGTTGTAAAAGACGGTTTTCTAGACATTACAGGGTTGTTGGATTCATGAACTCTCAGGAGCTGTGGTTACTTCATAAAACCTGCACAAGATGGGCTCATCAATGCTCCATCATGGATGGGAAGAGAGTCATGGGGCCTCACGGAGGGACTGCTGGAAGTTAATGGATGTTGGGAGGAGAGAAGTCATTTTCTTCAGTGGTGTCATGTGGCCACTGGTAAGTTCCCATGCTCATGCAAGTGGTCATAACTAAGCTCAGTGGGACACACGTACACACACATGCACACACACATATGCACACACTTGCATATACATACATTCACACACATGCATACACATATACATACATGCACACATATACACACTCATGCACATATGCACACACTTGCACATACATGTACATGCATACACACACATCCACATACAAGCACACACACGCATACATGTGCACACACATACACATGCACACACATATACACACATTCACACACATACCCACACACACATACATGTGCATACACATGCACACACATACACCATGGAAGCAGATAAGGCACTGTTAGGAAGAAGAAGAGGTTCCACAACAGTGGGAGGGGACTAAGAGAAGGTAATGCAGTGGATATATTTAAAATAGGTTACATACATCTATAAAATTAGGAAAAATAAATAAGATACATATTTTTTAATTAAATAGCTACTTGAACAAGTGGGACTACATCCTGAGAAGATAACTCTGGATATCAAGCAAAACCAGTAAACAACTGGAACAGGCTGAGTTTAAAATGGAATTACAGTTCATTGATGAAGTTAACGAAAGAGAAGTTTTTTTTTTTTTTTACTACTCGGTAAATATTGGATAAACATGAATAAATTAGATGCTTCTGTTTGTATCAGAAGGCAGAAAAAGGTCAAGCCAAAATATGAAACACTTGTGCAAATATGTTTATTAATATTTAATTTTGCATCTTAAAATTCCAGTTTTAGGCAATATTTCACTGTACAAATAGTCTAAACTTCATCCTTGGTTTAAATCAGATATCCTGAGACTTGACTCTTATTTCCCAGAGTCAAGTTTTCTGAATTATGCTTTGATACTTTGGACTGCAATACTATAGACAAATTTATGAAAACTTTTCTTTGTACTTCTTGTAGGTCTATTGCTGAGAGTATTTCTTGTCACAGCAGGTCAAGTGTCTTCTTTGGCTGAGGCTAGGAGAATTATATTTTATTTTTCTCTTACAGCCAAAGTTGAATTTCTAAGCAACTAAAATATCTTGATGCTATGGAATTGGGACTATTGTAACTGGTTATGATTTCTTTGGGGCTTTGGCAGTGTGTCAATTGAGAATGCTTTTAGCCACAATTACTTATGAAAATTAAAGAATTGGCCTTTTATCTTTTCTTTTTGACATAGCAAAGTGTCTGACAGAAGATGAGTGATTTCTGGCATCAGTTCAAAATCTGATTTGGGGACCACTGTCTCTGAGTTTATTTTATTTCAGACACGGGACGGAAGACGCCATTGTTCTCAAACCACAGATGCAATAGAAGGATGTGGGGAGCTGATCGAGCATAGCGGCTCAGGCTACTTGGTCTAGAATAGGGGCCCAGGCTACTTGGTCTAGAATAGAGACCCAGGCTACTTGGTCTAGAATAGGGCCACAGTCTCGCGTGTATTTACAGTGCTGCTCAGATGATTCCACTACTGGTGAGGCCCTAAGTTTGCATGCCATAGCTTTAGTCCCTGGCATGTAAGGCAAGAGAGTACATCAAAATGCAACCCTGTCTCTGTGTCAAACAATGTCTTCTACTTAACTAGATAGACAGGAAACATCTCAGAGTCACTCAGGTCAAATTCTTCTTCCTGTGCCTTAAGAAGAGCTGGCAAAGGAGTTAAGTTCTCTTTCAAAAAACTCTCGCTGAAAACAAAATTCGTGATGCAGGAAAAAATCCAGAGGCATACGCATTGGATGATGTTATAAGTTGCTTTCTCACCGTTTAGACAAAACACTCCACCAGCAGCAGTTTAAGGAAGGAAAGAGGATTATTTCAGATTACAGTTTCAAATGGAAGTTTCATCATGACTGGAGAATCTTGGCAGGAGCAGACAGCCAGCTTCACATTGTCATGTCCGTAAGGAGGAAGGAGCTAGAGTAAGAACATCAGGCAGGATGGGACTATAGCACTTCCATGCCTGTTCCCACAACATACTTCCTCCAGCAAGGCTCCAAAAGATTCCATAACCTTCCTGCACAGTGTCAACAGCTGGCGATCTAAATATCAAAACACGGCGCCTACAGGGAACGTTTCACAGTCAAACCATCACAGATGGGCAAAGGTTACTATTTTAGGGTCAAAATTGCTTCTAGCTATATACTGTAGCTTGTTCTATATGCTCCCCTATAGTAATCTCTTGAATATTCTTATTTTCTTATATTCTCTGTTTTCTTTTTAATTTAAAGGATTATTAACCTCTCTTCAGTTGTTTTCAGAATACACAAGGATGTGGTGACAGTGAGAAATTATTGTACTCTGCTTCAGGATGTCTATTTGTCTCATAAACAAAATAACACCAGAGCTGGTATTGTTGCAATGTCCAAGCTACTTTAGGATCACACTAAGGAGAATGCCTGCACACTCCACTTCTATGTGTTTATGTTCTGTGTTATAAAGCAAGTTTATTGGGCTATTCACCAAATCAAAATAAAGCTGAGACTTCACCTTGATTAGACATAATTTGAGATTTGCCTTTACTGGCAATTCTTTTCTAGCCTAAATGTGATCCTAGTAATTTCTTGAGATTTTTTAACTCCAACTCATTATGTTACAACCCTCGCTGTGCATCAGACTTCTTGCAAAATATGGATCCACATTTTAAAAAATTATTTATGTGTGTGTGTGTGTGCACATGCGTGCCACATCACACATATAGAAGTCAGAGAACAATGAGGTGTCTGTGCTCTTCTTCAACCTTCTATGAGACAGAGAGTTTCTTCAGGCTTCAAACAAACATGAGTCTAGCTGACTACACCTGCCACTGCCATTGAAGTGTTGGGAACACAGACACATGCACCTTTTTAAACCCATTTTATATTGGTATGGTGCTAAGGAATGGAACACAGGTCAGTAGGCTTTGTAAATAAACACGTTTAAGCACTGAGCCTTTGTCTCAGCCCCACACATCTCAGTTTGATGCTCCTAGGTGATTCTGATGGTGTGTCAAGTGTAAGAACTTCTGCTCTGACTGGTAGACTAGTCTAACCCTGCCTTATGTGCTCAGCCGGGCTTTTAAATTCTGTCTCTTTCTACTTTCAATTTCTGTTTGCAGGTCTCATTCTCCAAATTTCTCTCCAAATTCTGATCCCAAGTGTCAACCTGGTTTTCATTTGTGACAACTCACTGGGTTCTGGATTGGTTTCTGTAATGCTGGTGCATCTGGGTTGACCCTGCACTAAACATTTCAGTAGTGAGAAATGGGTTCCCTTGTCTGGGTCTCAGTAATAAGCCATCCCCTCCCACTGACAGCCCAAAACTATGGGGAAGTGTTGAGCCTGACAAAGTGTGTGTAAGTCAAGAGTCCCAATGCTGCTTGATGTCATTGAGGCATTTCTTCTTGAAGATACTTTCTTTCCTTCTTTCCCTCCCATATCACTTTCAAGTTCTTCAGGAAAGCTGAGTTCTCTGTGAGTCCCAGTTAGGGTTCAGTCTCTCTAGTCCACCATTTGAGCCACTGAGCTGATTGCTTTATTCTTCTATTGCCTCAACCCAGAAGTCCTGGTGTTTTATTCTCCCCTACAGATCTCTAAGAGTTCATCACAGATGATGGCGTCTTGGTGTGTTTTCATGTGGCACAGAGACCTGGGCCTCTTTGGTAAGAACACTTATCCTGGTCCAGCTTCTGACTTAACGACCTCCCAAAGGCCTTATCTCTTAAAACTATCACCTTGGATAGTTAGGATTTAAAAATATGCATTGGGGAGGCACAATGATATCATATCACTTATCAGCAACTCTGTGGACAAGTAGATCCAAAATCACTCAGGCCATCTCTTTATAATTTATCAAAGGCCTGGTTTTAATTGCCAGCAAGAAGTTTTAGAAGAACAACCTAAATGCTTATTTTCTCCAGGGTAACAAAAAACAAACCCTTATTTAAGATAGCTTTTCTAGTCCTAATAAATGTTTAATTTGTCTTCATTATTTATTTAAACCTAGGAGGAACTGTTTTAATTCTTGAAAGAGATAGACTAGGGCTGGAGTGATGGGTTAGTGGTTAAGGTGCTTTCTGTAAAGCCAAAGTACCCAAGTAGCCCCAAACTAAAATATATTTTATATATGTGTACATGTATGTGTACATATATGTGTGTACATGTACACACACGTGCGTGTACATGTGTGTACACATATGTGTACATGTGTGTACACATATGTGTACATGTGTGTGCAAGCTTGTGTATGTGTGCAAGCTTGTGTACGTGTACATGTGCATGTACATGTACATGTATGTGTATATGTATATATGCACACATCTGTCCACATGGATTTTCAAAGGAAGTAGATACTGACAGAAGACAGATATTGGTTATGCAATTAGGATAACAGAACCCCAAAAGTAAATAGTTTTTTTTCCTTTGTTGAAAGCAGGACATTGGGCTGGAGTGATACCTTAGTGGTTAAAGCACTTGCCTGGGAAGCCTAAAGACCCAGGTTCGATTCCCCAGTACCCATGTAAGCCAGATGGACATGGTGGCACATGCATTTGGAGTTTGTTTGCAATAGCTAGAGGCCCTGGTGTGCCCATTCTCTCTCTCTCTCCCTCTTTCTCTCTCTTTCTACTTTTCTTTCTATCTAAAAAACAATAGACTAGGATGATTTTTCAGTAGGCTTGGGTAAATATTTTCCAAACCCTTAAGGGCTGGAAAGTTATGAATACATACAGCATAACCTTACCTCTATGAAGCCTGGAACTTGGGAGAGACAGGAGACCATTAGAAAAGAGCACCTTTTCCCTGAAGCTATCCATGTCAGCTCCTTAGCACATCCTGAAGTCATGTGAATCCTGCAGGAAATGCATGTACTGCCTCATATATAACTCACAGCCTTTGAGAGGTAGAGCCTTGCTGGAAGAGGTGTGTCTCTGGGGCAGTTTAGCCCTACTAGCTACACTTATGTAGCTCACCCTCTATTTCCTCCATGCTGATGTGGAGATGTGGCACATGGCTCACTACTCCTGCCATGCTCTGCCCACGCCCAATGATAAAACTTCCCTTCAAAAATGTGAGCAAAAATAAACTGTTTTCTTTCATAGGTTGTTTCTGTCAGGTATGGCATTTTTGTCCCAGCAATTAGAAGGTAATCGCTGCAACATTTAACCAAAATTGCCGAGATATTTAGGAGTAAAGGAGTTGTAATATCAGTCTAGGGTAATAAGTAACATTTGATGGCATTTAAAGATGGATGGATGTTTCAGTGTTCAGTTATTCTGTTTACTACAAACATATTCCCTCCTTTATCTGTAATAGCAGTGTCTGAAACATATTTGTTTGTAATATAAGGTTCTTCGTGATGCTCCTTCAAAATGAAAATTCCTATGAATTATAGAAATATCTCCCAAAATATCTTAATGGGATAAGCTTGAACAATACAGTATGAAATAATCTGCCCCTAAATTTAAAAAATGTATTGAAACCATCTCAACTGTACAGAGACATATTAAAAACCCAAGATAAAACTGGGTATGGTGGCTCATGCCTCTAATCCCAGCACTGGGGTGAGAAAGGTAGGAGGCTCTCTCCATGAGCACAAGGACCTCCTGGGCTTTAGAGTGAGTTCCAGGTCAATTTGGGCAAGGGTGAGACCCTGATGCAAAAAAAGGGGGGACAAGTAAAACCTCTCAAATGACAGAAGAAAAGATGACTACTGATGTTGAGGGTGTGTGTATTGCAAATATATGCATTACACTTTGCCTGAAGTAAACAGATTCTTTAGAAAAGGTGTGTATGACTTCTGAGCACCAATGAAGAAGAGGATTCCATGGTAATGAGACCTGTAAGAACTTTGGAATCACAGCGACATGCCACGGAGGTTGAAGTAACAGCTGGCTACCCCGTTAAAGTGTACAATGGTCTCACACCTGAGTATTTTGGTAATAATTGCGTTGGATGGAAAGTGTTCTGTGTGTCACTCAGTGAATAAGCAAATACATTGAGGTGCATTACTCTATAAATTATGGGACTATACCTCAAAGCATCTTAATGGGATAAGCTTGAACAATAAAGTATGAAATACTCTATAAATACAAACACAGTGCTTAAAGGGATGAATATTTTCTCCCTCATTTGTTTCAGTATAACAATTCATCTATGATTTTATATCATACCATAAATTTTCCTCCAGCTAATAATTACCTTGTTTTGGGTAATGTAACCCAGGACATAATAGCGTGGAGCTGCTAACATGCCTCAGGAAGGCATAGTAATGATTCCCCTCAGGTGTTTGTTGGAAGAAAAGAGAATATGGCAAGGACAAGGGAATTTGATATGCACTGAGCACCAGTGTTGCTTTTAGGAAGAAATAACTTGAATAATTTATTAGCCAATGTCAATGAATATATTTAGCTATGTACTGTGAAGAGGAGTGTATGGACCTTGTGACCCTCTTGCAAAATTGGAATTCACAACCACCAGAATTTTATCATTAGTCTTTCTAGGAGCTATTTAACAACAGCTGTGGCAATTTACTTCTAATGTAGTAACCAAGAAATATTGCAAATGTTTCTTTATCTGAAATATACACGTAGTTTATCCACATGGGGTAAAAGTCTTTCATAAAATAATGTAATGAAAATGTGGTGCATATACACAATGGAATTTTACTCAGATGTTAAGAAAGATGAAGCTATGAAATTTGCAGTAAAAAGCGACAGAACTGAAAATTTTTTTACTAAGTGAGGTAACCCAGGTTCAAAAAGACAAAAATCGCATGTTCTCACTTGTATGTGGATCCTAATTTTTAATGTTTGTGTGTATGTAAATAAGGCTATGCAAGACAGTACAGGCTATGATGTGAGATACGAGACCATGAGAGGTGAACAGGGTGTAACTATCATGGGGGAAAGGACACAAGGAAACACGGAGTATGAAAGCAAACAGGTGGGGGGGGGCTAATCTGGGAGATGAAGGCAAAAGGCAGACAGGAAAGAGGAAAAGGGAGAAGTAAATAAATAAATCAGTTTGGAAACACCATAAGGAAACCCAATTCTTTGTATTCTAATAAAAAAATAAACTTTAAAAAGGTGTTCCATACAGAACATACATTGCATTCCTAAACAGTATTTTCTCGATGATGGATTTGAACCTTGTTGAAAATAACTTCCTCTGTGCTCTGCAGTTCTTCAGTGTCCTCTTTAAGTCACCTGTTATTGGTCCCTCTGGACGCCTGTTTGTTGAGGAAGTGACAATGATAGTAAGAATGGAGTAGTGCACTCCAGAGGCCACAGTGCCATTGTTATAATATTTGAGATCCTTCATTTCCCCCTTCTAAACATATGCTCATTTTCTTCTACTGATCCCTGTTATTGGAGAAATTATGTTCCTTCCAAAGATCTATTAGAGGCTGGGGAGCTTCAACAATGCGAAAAAGCCAGGTGTGGTTACATTTGCCTGTAATCTCAGCCCTGGGTAGGTAGATGGAGACAGGAGGATTTCTGGAATGTTCACGTTGGCTAGTCTAGCAGAATTGATGAGTCTTAGGTTCAGTGAGAGACCCTGGTTCAAAAAAGTAAGGTAGAGAGCAAACGAGGAAGACACCTGATGTTGACCTCTGGCTTGTGTTTGTACACTCATACACAAATACACACCTACAACACATATATACCCACATGAACATGTACACACAAAAAAGATACATTGAAATCAACCCCAGCTTCCTGTGAACATGAACTTATTTAGCAATAGTCTTTGCAAAGTTAAAGACATTAGGGTAGATTCTAAATATAACCAGTATCTGCATAAGGGAAGACGAGACACAGAGTCACACAGAGAATGCCATGTGAGAAATGGGCTCATGTGAAAAGCGATGTTTACAGCAAGGGATACCACAAATCACCAGCCACACCACAGGCAGAGAGATGCTCATTGAGCAGAACCTGTCCTGCCCTCTTCAGAGGAAATGGCCTGAATTCATGTCTTGAATTCACAACCCCAGACTCCAGAACCATGGCTTAAAGAATTTATGGTTTATAGACACATGATTTGAGTTCTTCTATTATAGCATCCCTGCATGATTGATGTGCTCTATTGCAATGTAAATTTCCAGAGTGAAAGGCAGTGAACTAGGCAGCATATGAAGACAAACTGGTAATGAGGGATGCACAATTGGATCCAGAGTACAGATGTTTCCACAGCTGGATGAGCTGAAGGACACATCTCAGTGATCACCAAGTGTGTGGTGGATACAGGCTGACCACGTGTGTCTGTGTTTGTCAGAAACTGCCAGTCTTCACTTATTTTCTGGGAATAAAAACCATGACCTTTTCATTTACAAAGTGCCCCACTTTGGATGATGTATTATCACTGCATCACTTATTTGGATACTGGTAAGTACTTAGGAAGTTTCACTAATGATGTTTATTGATTTGAATTGGAAAAAGAAATTCCTAGCATCATAGTCAACATTCCCCCAAGACTGTCGAAAGTTAGCTTAACATACTGAGGGCTTCATTCACTTAAGGACCAACAAATTTGTGCCTCTCATGCCCGAATCCTCAAGACATGGCTCTAAACACAATGAGTCAAGCTCGGCATGGGGAAATAACTGGAAGGAATTGTTCAAGTAGAACATGAGAATTCTACGCCACGCAATTACTCACTTATTGAAAGGTGGTTGAAACTACCAACATGAACTCCAAAAAGAAGCAGCAGATATGGCATCTATACCTTTCTGCATTGTTAACCTTTGTTAACCTTGAATAAATGTTTCTCTGCCCTCAATTCTCCCACTTGAGTCTTGAGTGCTAGATTTTCTTTTCCTTTCCCATCCATGGCAGCTTAAAAAAAAATCACTCAAAATTTTGAGGTTTACATGCTAAGCTCTCTCACTGGGCACTGCCATACCTCACAGTTCAAAGTGTATTCTATGAATCAGTAACATAACACTGACATGTAATTACCATAGGGCAAAAATGATTCAAGAAGAAAAATAAGGTACAGTGTCTATCTTTGTATAGGCAATTGGTAACAATACTCTGCTTTTAACATTTGTACATGGATAAAATGCTCATGTATTTATAAGAATGTCACAGTGCAAGATGTTGCTACCCAGGCACAAAGTATTAAAAGCTATTTTGTGGGGGGAAAAAAGAGGGCTGGAGAGATGGCTTAGCGGTTAAGCGCTTGCCTGTGAAGCCTAAGGACCCCGGTTCAAGGCTCGATTCCCCAGGACCCAAGTTAGCCAGATGCACAAGGGGGCGCATGAGTCTGGAGTTTGTTTGCAGTGGCTGGAGGCCCTGGCGCACCCATTCTCTCTCTTCTCTCCCTATCTGCCTCTTTCTCTGTCTGTCACTATCAAATAAATAAATAAAAATAAACAAAAAAATTTAAAAAAAAAGAATTTTCCTAGTGAGAGTTAGAAATATGGCTTAATGCCCAATTCTTACCAGTTATGTGCTTGTTATATTACTGTACCAGACTCTACCTGCAGTGAATTGTATAGGATAAATGACTTTTCACGGTGACTACAAGTCTTTGCTCCCTCTGTATGCCTCATCTACATACGGTGTTTAACTTGAAATAAAGCAATGTGGACATATCAATTACTTTCTCATTGCTAGAATAAAATATCCAACCAGAAACATTTTATGGAAAGGAAAGAGTTGAATTTAGCTTACAGTTCCAAAGGGTAGAGTCCATTGTGGTGGGAAAGGCATAGTAGGCTGTAGTGTTAGAGCTGGGAGCTGGTGTCAGAGTTGTACAGGAAAGAAGGGGGAACCAGGCTAGAACACCTCAAGTTCTGCCCCCTGTGATACACTTTTTCCAGTAAGGCTCTACCTCATAAATATTCTATAAATAGCACCAAAAAAACCTTCCCAAATAGCACTGCCAGCTAGGGATTAAGTATTCAAACACATGAGCCTGTGGGGGATATTTTTACATTGAAACCACCTCAGTGGCTCACTCTTTATTTTTATATCAATTTTGAAACTTTCATACGTGCATATAAATGATCTTATTCATTCCAACTAACCTCTCTTCTCCCCTCCACCTCGCATTAAAACCCTTCTTCTTCCAAATTAATCCTCATCCTAACTCCATGCCTTGATTTTGTTTTCATTGACCCACTGAGTTGAATTCGCATGATCACGAGTAGGAGGTTATTTACGAGAGAATAGGCAACATACCAGTGGCTATAACATTGAAGTCCATCACTTCCCCTGTCTGAGCAGCTATTAGCTGCCAATTGCTACTCTTGAAAGTGAAGTATCTCATATGTCCTTTCCCCATGATGGTGACAGTCCTAATCTTTTGTGGAAAACTACAGATGCTGTGACTCCATTAGTGTAACGGCAACGCAGCATTCAGAAGACAGCGTTTCACAACTCTCCTTCTCACCCTCCTACACTTACATTTTTTCTGCCCCCTCTTCTGTGAGGATCTGTGAGCCTTGGAGGAGTGGTCTAGGCTTTCTGTTCAGGGCTGAACACACAGTAGTTACTTATTCTTGACAACTTTTCCAGGTACACTTCTCTGCATTAACGTCTTCCCAGTGCAAAAAGAAACCTGTGTAGATCACTCTGGTGAGTGTTTTAATTATCAGCTCTCAACTCTGAAGATTTAAGACAAGGTTCTATACCTTTCCACAGTTAAGGCTTCCCATCAAATACCTGCAGAAGGTAGTAGAGGAATGTTGCTGACTGCTAAAAGTGCTGGTATTAGGCAGGTATGGTGTGTCCTAGAACATTTGTAAGTATAGGTGTGAACTCTGTGCGTTCACAATGCCCTATGAGTGGCAATATCATTTCAATGACATTATTTTTTATGTTTATGAATTTGTTTCTTTCAGTAGATAGTGAGTTCCTGAAGTTTAAAGTTATGCATGCCCATCGTATCTTCAGTACTTTCCCAAATATTGAACAGTGACACTCACTACACATTTGTTAAATGAAAAAAAAAAAATTAACTGTTGCTAAATGACCACAGTTTCCTTGGTATTTAGTCACTGAACCACTATGGTGACCTTGTAACGGGCAAACCTCATTCTGCTGAACCATGCGTACAATATTTTCTTTCACTGCATTTTTCCTGTTGGAATGGTCCATGAGAGAGATTTCAAAAAGATTGTCTCATGTTTCATGGCTGCTCAAACTCGGAGCAACACAAGTCAATTTTGCCCAGCCCTCTGTTCCTGCTGCAAACGAGGAAGGCCCTGTAGTGACCTGACTGAATCGGGAAGAAACTTTGCCGTCAGACTGAGGTGATTCTGCATCAGGATAACCTAAAGTCCCACTATTATGTTTACAAGGTCACTGCTTGGCATGGAGGCATACGGCCTCCTGAACTTAACAGCCAATTTAATCTTGTCCACATTTTACCCTAAGAAATGAATCACCGGTGCCCTCACTTGACTGTATGTGTGGGTTCTAATAACTTACGCCTTACACCCAATGTACAGGCTTGGCTCCACTTAAAAACCAGCCAACTGAATTTCTGATTGTAGGTAGTTATACACATGGCAAAGGAACAATTTGTTTCAGCCTCCCATGCCCCATTTCTCTGTTCATACAGATCCTCATCCTGAATATCAAGAGACCCCCATAGGAAATACGTTAGGATAACTGGGAAATTATTCTACTATTGATTGGGACCCTAAAAGTTGGATTCATGATAAACATAGCCATTCCTTTTCTGTCTATACATCTATCAATGGTCCAATAGTATGTAACAATGAGTCTGTAATATGGGGAGAAAGAGGGCTATCCATCACCCAATGCTTTTTAGGAAAATGGACACCACAAACCTCTATTTGGTAACATGGCTCAACCTATTTAAAATTTTTCAATGTGGGAAAGTAAATTTACAGAATTAACAAATGTCTCCACTTACTTTCTATCACTACCATATATTCATATTTCATACAATATTTAGAATGGCAGAAGTTAATCAGTAACCATACTATTTCCAAATGGTCTAGATTGAAGCAAGATCACCAGAGGCTCTCTCACAGGGCTGCTTCTCTGATGAGCCCTCCCCCACTCCCCTCGTATGGGAGAGCACCCAGCATCTCAACTACTTCACACGTCCTGGATCCTCGTCGAGTTTTCCATCTTGTCTAACACGGTGTTTAGCTCCACAGTGAAGTGTGTCCTGTGGCTTAGTCAGATCATCACACTGGGCCACGCTGAGAACAGAGCCTGGCTCCTGTCTGGCCTTGTGAGTTGCAGCTTGTGCTTCCCTGTTCAAGCTTGTCCCTGTTTTTACTCCTCTGCAGCCTGACAGTCTGGCTTGTGGACATCATGCTGCAGCATGAGATGAAGACGCCAGCCTTGCTTCTTACTGCTGACTCTCAATGTTGTTACGCCAATCCCTATACCAAACCCCTTCACACACACACACACACACACACACACACACACACACACACACACACTGAGGTACACGTAACACTTCTGGCAGGTGCTAATTCTCTGGTAGAATTATGACTGATGCATCTGGACTATGAGCTCTTGGAGATAAATTGCCCAAGTGTCTGTCTTTCCCCTTCCCCACTCTTCATATACCTGTGTATAACTGAGGTAAACATATCACTGGTTAAGATAATACTAGTTATTGGAACAAACCTCTCAGCAATTTACTACAATAAAATAATTTGTCCCTCTACCAAAGCCATCTCTCTCTCTCTCTCTCTCTCTCTCTCTCTGTGTGTGTGTGTGTGTGTGTGTGTGCTGCATTGTGTTTACAAATCCAGACTGAGGAAATTCTGCCATTGTTATGAAGCCCCTGAGGACTTCCTGGGCAAGAACTTCTATGCCCAGCAGAAGGGAGAGATAACAGAGATAAGGGAGAGATAACAGAGATACCTCCATTTACTTCCTGGCCACTCTAGAGCTGACACTCACTATTCAGTTTATAATCCATGCACGAGAACTGCTTCCAGCACATCACTTAGAAGGATGTGGCAGTGCTCAAAATGGAGCGTCCTTGGAGCCCTTCTACAGCTACATCCTAAGGCAAATGAAAGGCAGCAGAGTTTATAACCACTTTAGAAGTTCAGGCCCTTGCTGATCCAGCTATGGTTGGAATAACCAATTAAAAATTCAGTGTTAACTACCAACACCTCTAGCATCAAGTTCCATCAGAATATGTCTCTTTGCCAACTCCTGGAAACAGCAGCCATCCACACTTTGGTCCCCTTGATGCCTGGAAATTGGCTGGCTGTAAAGACACCACTAGCCTGGAGCAAACGCTCATGCTTTGGCTCCGTACAAGCATTGGAAGAAGACGGTTGGCTGAGTGTATAGGCCTTCTTCTGTCCCCTGAGGTTTGGCGGCACTTGTGCTAAGGGTGAAGTCAATCTCTGCTTGAATCGTATTCTGTGTTCTTTAACTATACTTTGTACATAGATAAGTAATCACAGATTTGCAATATGGGAAGAACACAATGTCTAATTAGAACTCACATATGCTTATATCTTTTCTCCATTTACTCGTTTGTGCATAAAATGGTTTTTCATTCCTTTTTTTCCTATTTTGATTTTTAACTGGAAATTTCCCCCGTTATGTTTATTTCATGAGCTAAAAGTTTGTGGTCTAATACAATTACAAAATGCTATGAAAAGGGGAAGATTTACTAAAGGTTGAATTCAATTCAACAAGCTGTAAATTTGCTGAAAATCTCCTTAACTAAGGAAATACTGACTTAAATTAAAAAGATACAAGTTTGAAGTAAAATTTTACATTTAAGGTAAATAAACCAAATATACTAGCCAATGTGCTATTTAGTAGTTGTTCATATAAAAGTATCTTAGAGTTTATATGTCTATAAATTCAACACAGGAAGGTAGGAAAATAAAATAACCAATATAAACTTAGATTTTACTAATCAAAAGACAGAATTTGCAATTTGGAGTGGTTATATTTTAATAAGATAACATATTGAGCTGATTGTTTTAGGTGATGTGGCTCATTACAGATTAATCATTTCAAAGACAACAACTGAACAATTACTAAGCACACACAGACATACAGACATGCACCTGTTTGAACACACTGGAATGTTCTCTACACAGCCATGACTTCAGGTACTAAGACCCCAGAAACAAGAATTATGAATTGAGAAAGGTCTTAAGTTTTGTGAAAAACTTCCCCTGGAGCTATTTTAGTGAAGTGCTAAGATGCTGAAAATCTGTCGGAGACAGAGACTGGGCACCTTCAACTAAACTTTCATCACTCTTCGCTCTCTACAAAGCAGGGCCCAACTTCTAAGAAATGAAGATCTTAGAGAACAGGAAATTGTATGGAGGTGAAACTAGTAGAAAAAACTACTTCTCCATTGAAATTTTCTCTCTTTCATTTCATAAACAGTGCAAACCGAGCTGTTACAAGGCAGAGAAGAAACATTTGGATAAAATGTTAGGAAGATGCTCTGCTCCTAACTGTTTCATAAGGTAGAGAGTTTAAATTTGGAATCAGAGCCAAACACGGAGTCTTCCAGCTAAACACTTTGGAAGATCTGTACTCTAGAATTAAGGTGAAAGAAGAAATTAGAAGAAACGGCAGGTAGCTAAATAGAGGTGCTCTGTGGGAAACTTTTAGTCAGACAGGGCAAACCAATGAAAAGGTTTGCATTTTGAGGACAATAAACAAGAGAGAACTCTGACCATGACTAACAAGGAGGGTTGGAGAGTCAGGGAACCCAGACAAAAGAATAATGAAAGTTTCAGCTTCAACCCCTACTCCCCAGCCTGGAGGGATGAGGAAGTGAGCAGCAGCCAGACCTGCAGACTATGAGACAGATACGAACCACTGGAAATAGAAGAGAGAAAAATGACAACAAAAGAGACCACGAGGCCACTCAGCTATTGATGCCAATGGAAATGAATGTTCACTTAACTAGAATTACTACAGCATAGAAAATAGAAAAGAACTGGGTAGCTTCACCAAAGAATCGGAGTCTTTAAAAGCATTCAATGGAAAAGGCATAAATAAGAAACGATATAAAATAGGTACAAAATAGATTAACTGTATATTTGACACAGAAGAGAAGATTAGTGAATGGAAAGCAAGTGTAATAACATATTAAGGCTGAATGGCAATGATATGTAAAGAAACTCTAGGTCCTTGTGGGAAAGAAAGGTACAGAGAATTGATTGTAGAGAGTTAACGTACTATGGTCTGTGAATTGCCTGTCTGTTTCTATAAATGCAGGTTTTTGAAACACCATCCATGCCCATTTATTTTTGTGTTTTGGGGTTACAATTGCAGAGTTGGCTTGTTTTGCCAAATGAATCAACTGCCAGGGCAAATTATTTGACGTTTTTAAGAAAAAAAATGGCAAATTCTCTTTTAAGGACTTAATTGAACTCATCTGACAATGTGATTTTGAATACCCATACCTCTCCATGGTGGCTATTTAGCTATTTCTCCAGGCAAAGTAGGACAGGCAGAATGGTAGACTTAAAACTTTAATTGCTGGTCAATTACATTGAATATAATCATCAGGATGGATAAAAGCTGAAAGCATTAAGTATATGCTGTTTGCAAGAGACATACATATACATGAACATAAAGGTTTCAGAAAATCATAGAATAGAAAAATGTACACCGGGTCAAAGCACAACCCCTCCCAAGACAACGTTCAGGTGTTAACTATCAACCAATGTTGGCTTTAAAGCAAGAACCATTATGAATTATAAGAAGATAAGTTTCATTGTAATAAATGGTGTATCTTTTAGGAAGATGTATTAGTTCTAAATTGGACAAAAGTAATAACATAACCTCCAAATATGTAGAGGAAAAAAATGGACAGAACTAGAAAAATAAGGTAAAAATTTCTTAAACAGAGCATATCATTTTGAATGTGCTTCTCTCAGTAACTGATGGAATAAGCAGTAAACATTTGAAATATTTCAAAAACATAGTTAAGAAAGCAGACTGTGGTAGTTTGAATAGATGGCCCCCAATATATTTAGTGTTTTATTAGTTTGTAGTTTGCCTCTGCAGCCACCTGGCTGGAGGTAGTGTCACTGGGTGGCTCTTAAGGTGTGGTGGTGGGTTTGAGATTTCAATCTAAAGATATGTAAAGTGTGCCTAGCTGGAGTCCCTGAAGTGTGCTGTGTGGCTTTTGGTTTTTGGCTTGTGCTTCTCTCTCTGCTTGGACCTGTGAAGGCAGGCCAGCTTCTTCTGCCATTATGGAACTTTCCCTGGATCTGTAAACTTCAATAAATATCCCTTCCTCCATAACTGTGAGTGGTCTAGAAGTTCATCTCAGTGAACCCGAAGCTGTCTGCTACACTGACCAAATGGGTATATATAAACACTGAAAAGAACTTCAAATCATGCATTCTTTATAAGTGATTATGGATAATTTACCCAAATCAACTTTAAAAATGGTTTCAACAAATTTCAGAGGATTAGAATTGTTCATCACATGTTCCTTGGTAAGAGTGGAACCTGATTAAACAGATTTACAGAAAAGAGGGAGGACTGCAGATGTTTGAAACTCTGTGTGTCAAGGGTCCCTATAACCACATGCAAGTTCAGTGGTTTCTTATGAGAACACAAAGGATTCAGCATGTAGACATACTCATGGTTGTGGATTAGGACAAGTGGAGGGATATAGAGCAGAGTCAGCAAAGAAAAAGTCTCATGAGGTGAAATTCTTGGAGCAATATTATACCCAGGTGCTCATGTCCAGGATCCTCTCCCAGTAGCTGTTCTGATACTGGATTGGGGTTTTCAAGAATAACAAACTCATTAGGAAATAAATTCTGCATAGATAGTAAATAGACGATAGATTAGATATACATATACATATATATATATGTATATACATATACATATATATATATAATATATTATTTTGATTGGTAGATGATAGATAGATAAATAGATTGACAGACAGACAGACAGATGATAGATACATGATGATGATGATGATGATGATGATGATGAAGATGATAGAAAGAAAGAAAGAAAGAAAGATAGATAGATAGATAGATAGATAGGTAGATAGGATAGTGTAGTAGTTAGAATGTAAATGATCCCGTAGCCTAGGGTATTTTTTTACTAAGCTCCCTATCTAGTCTCCAGGAGGTAGAGCTTTGCTGGAGGAAGTTTGTCACTGGGGACTGATTTGAGTACAGCCCTAAGGCATCATCCTTCTTGCTGGCACTGGCTGTTGTTTCTCTGCTGTGGATGTCTGATGAAGTGAGCCAACTTCTTCTGCCACAGTGAAGCTTCTACTGGAATCTGTCAGCCTGAAATAAATCCTTTCCTCCAATAAGCTGCTTCTGGTGGGTGTTTGTCCCAGCAATGTGAAGGTAACTGCAATAGATGGATAGAAAGATAGATGACAGGGGCTGGGGAAGTGATTTAGTGGTTAAGGCATTTGCCTGCAAAGCCTAAGGACCCTGGTTCAATTCCCCAGGACCCATGTAAACCAAATACACAAGAGGGAGCATGTATCTGGAGTTTGTTTGCATGGCTAGAGGCCCTGGTGTGTCCATTCTCTATTTCTCTCTATGTGCTTCTTTCTATCTCTCTCTCTCAAATAAATTAATTAATTAAATTAAAAAAGAAAGATAGATGATAGGTAGATAGATAGATAGATAGATAGAGAGATGATAAATAGATAGATAATAGATAGATGATAAATAGGGATAGTTAGCTGATAGATTTAGTATGGGAAGTGGTTCACACAATTACAGAGGCCAAAACTACAATATTCTTCCTGCATAAGGAAAATCAACAATGTAGTTCATTCTAAAGTCCAAATCCTCAGAACAGGTGAGTGTATGAATCTCCCTCCATGACCAAACACCTGAGAACAGGAGTATCAGGACACCAGTTCTAGGAGTCTGAAAACTCAAGAACTCTAGGCTCTTCTGTACAATGGTGGGAGATGGGAGATTTGCTCCCCCTTCACCTTCATGCTCCGTAGCTCAGTAGTTTCATGCTCAGTAGCTTGGATGATGCCCACGGTGGTAATGTCAGATTGTCTTTAGTGAGCCCACTGAATCAAGTGCTAATTTCTTTTGGAAACACCACCAGAAGCCCAAACAGAAATAATAATTGAAAGCTATGTGGACATTCCTCAGCCAAGTCAAAGTGATACATAGAGTCAACCTTCACACACAGATCACTCATGTTTCCCCTATCAGGTTGTGATAATGATTATGAAAGTCACCCTCATGGAAACATTACAGACTCAGTGGTGGTCAGGGTTTATATTTGAGGTGAGTCTCCTAAGCAACCTCTTCTTGAAACTTGCCAAATTTTAAACTCCCTGAAGGGAAGCAGACAGCATGAATCTCATTTTTTATAGAGTTTAATAAACACAGTAAGCTACTACATATCTATGTAGAAAATAAGTGGAACTTCTTCCCCAACCCCAACTTGCAAATGCTTTCTAAATCCAAGCTTGTAATAATGGCTTTTAAAAGAGAGAAGTCTTGTGTTGTTTTTTTTTCTGCAAAATGGGTCAAAGGAGAACTTAAAATAATTATTACAAAACATCTCTAATTAAATGATGATGAAAACATGATATAATCAATACTTCTTATACCATTAAAGCTATACTTAGAATTTTCAACTTCTAAATGCATATTTTAAAATAATGAAAGGCCTAAAAAGAAAAGCTTTATCTATATAAATGCTTTAAGTAATAACAGAAATGTAAAGACAAAATAATTTCTAAATATATGCAATAGATACAAATCAATAAAACTGAACTTTGCTTCTTTGAAAAGTTTAATAACAAACAAAATATCCTGAGACTGATTAAAAAAAGAAAGAAAATTAAAATTCTGAACACAATGAAGAAAAGGGAAATAAAATACTTTGTATACAAAAGGCTAACAAAACATATTAAAACCACCTTTATGCCAACAAACTTGAAAAATTAAGAAAAATAGAAAAATTCCTTCAAAAAATGCAGCATATTATTAAAATACTAACAGATGTGGCTGGAGAGATGGCCTGATGGTTAAGGTGTTTGCCTGCAAAGCCGAAGGATCCCAGTTTGATTTTCCAGGACCCATGTAAGCCAGATGCACAAGGGGGCGCATGGGTCATGAGCTCGTTTGCAGTGGCTAGAGGTCCTGCGCCCCCCCCTCTCAAATAAATAAATAAAATATTAACAGATGTATGTTTCATAATGTGATTAAAAACCATTCAACAATATTTCAGATGGCTTTAGTAGTGAATCCCTCTGACTTGTGAGGCAGCAACACCACCATACTATGCATGCATTGTTTTAGAGAAAACTACTTCTCTGTTTGTGAGCACAGCAGAACATTGTACCAAAACTCAAAGACATAACAAGGAGAAGAATTGCACATGCAAAAAATCCTTGATAAAGTATTAGCAAATCAAATTCAGGAATATGTAAATGGGTTATTTATCATAAAATTGGGTGTATTCCCAGAATTCAAGTTTGGCTTAACATTAAAAAATCAGTTGACATAATTTAGCATAATTATGAAATAACAGAGGGAAGCATGCAGTCAGCTCATTGCATGTGAAAATGTATTTGAAAAAAATTTCAACAACTTTTCGCTATGTATGGATATATAACTGATGTAATCTAAATTTGAAGGATATTAAAATTGTCTGGAGAAGTTCTATTTTAGGAAGGGACATTTGTAGGAAGTACTGCCTTATGAAGTTATTCACAGCACATTGCTTCAATAACATTGTCATCCTGTGTCTTAGGAACCCAAAAGATTTATACTACTGTCCAAATGATAGAAGACTACCTTTGTCCTCCAGTCAGATAAGAAGAATCGTTGTGGGAAGAAATTTCTCCTGGAGTACTTGTGGTGATTTGTATCAGATGTACGCCATAGGCTCATGTGTTTTGAATACTTGGTCCCCAGCTGGTGGCACTTTAGAAGATGGAGCCTAGCTGAAGGAGGTATGTTGCTGGGGGTGGGTTCAGGCTATTATAGGCAAGTTTCTCCCTGCCAAAACTCAGCTCACTCTCACTGCTTTCTTTCATCTATTGCAACAAGATGTGATGTCTAACCACTGCTCTATCATCCTTTCCCAGCCATGCTGAACCTCCCATCACCACCCCAGGCATGTAATACACAGTAAACCTTTTCCCCCCTTGCTGCTTGTGGTCGGATGCTTTTTCCAAGCACTGTGAAAATAACTACCACGTTTATACCACTGCTCTCTATTAACGTTTCTTCAGATAGGAAAGCTGAAGTAAGTTAACACTAATGCATGCGTTTATCTAACTGGACAGGTGAATCTTTCAAAATAGAAAGTAGATATTGAAAAACTAGGGCACAGGAGAGCTATGTAAGTGTTGTAGACTAGTGGTGCCCTTCTAGGGCTGGAGGGATTGCTTAGTGTTTAAAGTGCTTGCCTGCAAAGCCAAGGGACCCAGGTTCGATTCCCCAGGGCCCACATAAGCCAGATGCATAAGGCAGTGCATGTGTCTGGAGTTTATTTGCAGTAGCTGGACGCCTTGGCAAGTCCATTCTCTGTCTACTCTTTCTGTCTGTCTGTCTGTCTGTCTGTCTCTGTCTCTCTCATAAATAAATAAATAAAAATTAAAAATAGCATGAATTTCTTAGACAGGTGTGCTTGGGAGGCAGACGTAGGAAGATCACCATGAGTTCAAGGCTACCCTGAGACTACATAGTGAGTTCCAGGTCAGCATGGGCTAGAGTGAGACCCTACCTCGAAAAAAACAAAACAAAAAAAGAAAAAAAAGAAAGAGAGAGAGAGAGAGAAAGAAAGAAGGAAAGAAAGAAAAACATTTGATAATTGTGTCCTTCTAAAATGTATATGTGTAAACCTTATATATAGGGACATCAGATTCACCTGGGGTATCATGATAGGATGTCTGGATAGCAGTAGGGGCAAGCACTTAACTAGAGAGGAAGCAATGCTGAAATAATGAAGGACAAATCCGAAAACAAATGAAAACGTATAGAATTGACACTTTGAAGGTGTCTTAGAAGATATCTTCACTGAATGTGAGGAGATCAATACTTTGCGTTGGAGAGCTTTATGGTCCCAGCTGCAGATTAAGAAGGTACTTTGTACTTTGTGGTTTTTTTTGTAAGAGTGTTATCTATCTCTACCACATGAAAACCATAAGTATCTGTGTGCATGTGTGAACATATGTGAGAGCACCTGTGTGTGCAAGCACAAGGAGACACAAGACAAAAATAGGTGTCAGTCCTCAGGACTACTGTCCACCTCCTTTAAAATAAAGTCTTTCATTGGCCCAAAGCTCTCCAATCATCTTAGACTATCTTCTTCTCTCTACCACCTTGACACAGGGATACCAAGTACATGCCAACATGACTGTCATTTTACATGAGCACTGAGGATCAAACTTGGGTCCTCATGTTTTCAAGACGTACACTTCACCAACTATGCCACCTTCTTAGCCCCACAGCTTTTTATTCATGTTTTTACACAATTTGACAACTATCCATTTAGCCAGGAAAGATTCCTACTTTAAAAAATGAAATATAGCATTTTAAAGAATATTCCAATGTCTTGGGGTACTTTGTTAATAAATGTAAAAATCCTGTAGTGTGAGGAGACAGATAAAAGAAATAGCATATGAGTAAACATTCTGGATCATGTCTTTCCTTTCGTTCTCAGGCCTCATGATTCTCAATGAAAACAGTTGACTGATTTACCTTGATTTCTTTCTCGATTTCTTTGTGCGGCCAACTGAGAAGCACACAGTAATTCTATAATAAGTACATAGTCAATAAATAAAGGAAACATTTGCTTTTAAAGAAACAAACCTAGTAGGTCTTTGTATTAGTTAGGGTTAGGAAAACAAGACAAGTGTGTATATATAAATATCTGTGAGGAAGGAGATTTATTTTAAGCAGTTGGCTTATGTGATTATGGATGGTTAGTAAATCCAAAACCTGCTGGGTAGGCTGGCAGGCTGTGGACCCAGGGAAGAGCTGCAGCTCCTGTCCAAAGGCAACCTGATGTCAGAATGCCTCCTTGCTCACCACACATACCATGTCACCAAACCACCCATACACCTGTGCAGATAAATAAATAAATATAAAACAATGATACATAAATACAGATAGTTCACTGCTAGAAGTTTGGTACTACAAGACACGTTAAAGGAATCTGATGAGGATGAAGGAAGAAGGTTCTCAGGTAAAGACACGAAACTACAACAGAAATAAAGAAATGAAGAAAGTGTGAACACAGAGGGAGCTCCGAATGTTTTACAATGATCACAGCAGCATCCACGCAGAAGTAACATCTGTGACCGTAGTAACACAAAACAGGAGGTTGGATGAATAAAGCCATACTTTGGTGGGTTAGAATCATAGTTTCAGAGGTGTTAAAGTATTAAAAGAAGGTAGCCTAATATGACTTTTAAGGCATATTTTTAGAGCTGGAGAGATGGCTCAGTGGTTAAGGCACTTGCCTTAACCTAATGACCTGGGTTTGATTCCCCAGTACCCATATAAAGCCAGATGCACAAAGTGGTACATGCGTCTGGAGTTCATTTGCAGCAGCTGGATACCCTGGTGTGCCCATTTTTTTTTCTCTTCCTCTCTTTTTCTCTCCACTCTTTTCTTAGTGCAGATAAATAAATAAAATACTTTTTAAAATGCATATTTTAAAATTTCTAATGTAACCGTCAGCATAAAAATTCAAAAAGTATACTTAAACAATAGAAAAGGAATATCAGATATATTCTAAATACCCCAAAGCAGGCAGGCGAAGGGGAACAAATGTAACAGGGCAGATAAAGAGAAAGCAAATAGTAGCATAGTTGGTGCAAATCCAAATTGATAAGCAGTTATATTACACATGAATAAATTAATATCCACAATACTCCAAGCTTGGGGAAATTCAAGCAGCTCTTTGAATCCAGCTAAGAATGTTCTAGTTCAGGTCTTCCAGGTTTTAGCAGCTGAATATTCACCTTGCCTGGTACCCACCATGGAGATGAAGAGAGATCTCAAGTATCCTGTGAACCTTTCTCAAACCTTGCCCATTCTTTCCTTGCTGATAACTATTCTGATTTTCAGCTCTATCATTTCCTTGCTTTACTCCATAGACTTAAAAGAGGATTACATGATAAAATAATATATTATCTAGTTGTTCTAGTTTCAAAATCGTATATAAATGGCAACATAATATGTATATTCATTTTCAATTTTTCTTTTTTGCTCAATAGTATGGTCCTGACAGTTATCTATGTTTTATTTCATTTTACTTTATTTTATTTGTTTATTTGAGAGAGAGAGAGAATGGGCATGCCAGGTTTTGTAGCCACTGCGAGCAAACTCCAGACTCATGTTTCCCCTTATGCATCTGGTTCACATGGGTTCTGGGGAATCAAACCTGGGTCTATTGGCTTCACAGGCAAGTGCCTTAACCACTAAGCAATCTCTCCAGCCCATCTATGTTTTTTGTTTGTTTTTGTTTTTTATTTTGTTTTGTTTTTAGAGGTAGGGTCTCACTCTAGCTCAGGCTGACCTAGAATTCACTATGTACTCTCAGGGTGGCCTTGAACTCTCTGCGATCCTCCTACCTCTGCCTCCCAAGTGCTGGGATTTAAAGGCATGTTCTACCATGCCCAGCCATCTATGTTTTTATAGACAGTCAGAATGCATTCATTTCTCCTGATATAAAGTAATCCATCATGTGATTATTTCCTCCCCCCATTCTTGGGCAGATATTTGTACAAGCTAAAGTGTGTCTCCAGGGTCAACGTCCAGAGTGGAGTGGCTAGGATGCATTCACAGCACAGAGTCAACATTACCAGAAATGCTAAATTGTTTTTTCTGAAAAGGATTAGACACCAACAGACATTTGTAGGTATCCTAGCTACTTCAGGTGCTTGGCAACACTTAAATTTGCAAATCTTTCATGAACAATAAATGTATTGTGGTTAATTTCCGTGCATTTCCTTACTGAGACTGTGCATCTTTTCATGTGGTCGTGTCCACACTGCTGACCTTCTTCTGTGAATCACCTACTCAACTCCTCCTGCAATATTTTCACATTATTTTCCTTCTTATTGATTTGTAGGCACTATTCCCTGAAATTTATTTTTAGATACTTTATTTTTAAATGCCATTGAAATCCTGTCTTTCAAATTAAATTGCATTTTCTTGTTTTTGCCTCTGTGTTGAGATGCAATAGAGCTTTGAAAAACTTATTTTGCATTTAGCAGGGTTGTTAAATTCTTATCTTTCCAAAGTGTGTACAAGTTTTGATTATCCATATTTTTATTATGTTATGTGTGAATTATGAAGCATTTATTGTTTCTTTCAGTATCATTGTAACACTCATTCCTCAAATGTCATTCTGCTCACCAAGACCTGCAGTATACTCGCCAATAATGAAGGGCAACAGTTCTCTTGGTCTGGACTTTAAGGGGAATATTTCCCCATATTTCAAAAAATTGTAATTTGTTATAGCCTTCTTTAGACATTTAACATGTCAAGAAAGAATTCTTTTGCTATTAATTTGGCAAATATTCATGGGCAATACACAATAAATTTTGTTTAAAAATTATTCCTCATTTCAATATCATGCCTATTCCTCATTTACATTTTCAATACTATTAACTATATTAAACTATTTTATACTATTAGGATACTCTTAACATTCTGGGATAAAAGCAACATTTTAAAAGGCACTGTTATTTAGTTCTGAAGTGTTTCCCACCCAAAGGTTCATGTGTAGGCTGGGTCACCAGCCTATAGTGTTTTGTGGGGAAGTGGGTAGTAGAACTTTTAATTCTACCTTTAAGTTATTATTTCCTTTTTGACTTTTATAATGCACACTCAGGAAAATGCAAGTAGCATATTCAACATTTTCCTTCAAAGTCTCATTAGTCAAATGAAGGATGATCCTTGTTGTCAATACTTCTCCTGGGCTAGAGAGATGCCTTGGCAGGCAAGTGTGCTTTCTCCACAAACATAAGGACCTGAGGGTGTCTGAGTTTGTGAGTTTGAAATCTCCAGAACCCACCTCAACCAGTGGGTGTGGTCATACATGCCTGTAATACCAGTCCTGTAGGGAGTACAGACCAGAAAATCACTGGGGCTCAAGAATAGCATGCTCCAGAACCAGCAGAATTAGTAGGAACTCCACTGCAAGGAAAATAGGTGAGTGATAGAGGGGCCCATCTGGTATTCTCCTCTGACCACTGCAGCTTGGGGTACCTCATCAAAACGTTCTAGTGAATACGCCATGCACTACACAACAAACACCACATACTACACACATGCAAAAATTCATTTCTTCCAGTATTGTGTTCACAAGTACTTACACATTCTCTAAAACAACTGAGACGTTCTCTACAACTTTCTTCTGCGTTCTCATCAGAATTGCCCTTAATATCCCGTATCTCACTCCACTTGTGTCAACATAATAAAAAAAAATCTGAAGCTGGGTATGTATAAATAAAAGAGTTTATCACACTGGTAGCTCCTGAGGTTTAAGAACATGGTGTCAGCATTGGATCAGCCCTGGTTAGGGCTGCTTTGTGGAAGGAGTCACATAATAGAAGTGTTGGAGATATTGAAAGAGCACAGAGTAAGACAGGAAGCAAGAGAGCAAGCTGAGGGTAAACCCTGTGCTTAATAAACAACCTGCTCTCACAGGAACTAACCTCTACAACACCCAGCCCATTCTACAAGACCAACATTCTGTCTTCCTGATGGCCCTCATGGTCTATTAGTAGGCTCCAGCTGTAAATCACCCACAGTCTTTCAATACTGTTACATTTTGAAACTGAGCCCAACAGGAGATGTAGGGGGAACAAGTCATATTTAAACCATAGTGAAATTTTGCTAAATTGTACCTTTGCACTCTTTCAATTTCTACCCCCTTCACACTGCCAAATCCTCTGAACTTTCATATCAGCACCTTACGACTGGTGCTAATTGTCTACCTTAATCCAAATGAGATGCCTTAACAGATTGCCCATAAACTGGGAGTGTTATAAACAGCAGGAATTTATTTTTCAGTTCCGGAAGCAAGGAAGTCCAAGATGAATGTGCCAGTGAAGATCACTTTTCAGTTCAAAGATGCCACTTTTTCCTTTAGTTTGCCTGATAGAATAGGAAGAGGGATTATCATGCTTAAAACATGTTTATTCCCCTCTGAAACTCAGAATGAAATTTTATTTCCATCCTAACATTGCTCAGAGATTCAACTTTTCACAGGTGACTAAGCCATTGGGGTTCCACCCTTCTGGATGGGCTGGCTACTTTAGCAAAAGGACTGTTGTAGGTATATTCACTATTCTCTCCTCTCTCTCTCTCTCTCTCTCTCTCTCTCTCTCTCTCTCTCTCTCTATCTCCCTCTTCCTCCTCTTCTGCCATAATGGCAAAGTATAACCAGTAGGTCCTTGATGTGGACTTCCCAGCCTCTAGAACCATAATATAAGCCAATAAACTCCCATTATACAGAAAAATGGAATGAAACCAGGAATCAGTTCTAAAAATTATGGCTGATGCTATTAACAAACACAAATGAGAGTGTGGAAGGGACTTAGGAACTGGGTGCTAGGTAGAGACAAAAACAATTTGAAGGCAGTCTGGGAAAAGCCTAGGTTGTCATAAATGAGACATGAGTGGTGATTCTGTGTGAGGTTCAGAGAGCTGCACCGGAAGTTAGAAAGTCCTCAGAGGTTACTTAACCGATCACAGTCAACATGCTTGGAGAGCATAGAGAATAAAGCTAATCAGATGAAGTCCTAGATGGAAATGAAGAAGATGATACTAGAAAACAGAGGGGCTGTGGAGGGTTCCCCATGTGTTTGCCCTTGAGCCTCATGGTTAATTCCCAGCTTTGGGAGGTTGAGCCTTGATAGAAGAGGTGTGCTATTGGGGGGTGGGCTTAGGGATTTTATAATCCACCCTCACTCTTGACAGAGCGAGCTCATCTCACTGTGTCTGCTCCCTCTCTGATGATATGCGATGATGTGAGCCAGCTCCTGCTGTGTCATGCTTTCCCACCCCACATAATGAAACTAAAAGACAAAATAACCCCTTTTCTTTCATAAGGTGCTTCTCATCAGGCATTTTGCCCCAGCAATGAGAAGGTAACTGCAAAAGAAGGCCATTCTTGTTCCACGGTGATAAGGAGCTTGGTTGAATTGTAACTGAATCCTAGCGCTTTCCGGGAGACAGATGGTTGAAGAGTGATGAACTAGGGTTTCTGGCAGAAGTAGTATACAAGCAGCAAAGCGTTCGAAGTGCTACGTGGCTTGTTTTAACAGCACGTAACGACATGTAAGAGGAGAGTACGGATTTAAACACAGAGTTTATAATTAACAGAAAAGCAGAAGGTAAGGATTTGGAATCATCTCAGCTTGGCCATGTAAAACAGGAAGAAAAGAAAAAAGAAAACATGTTTGGAAGAGAAAAACAAGGCTACTGCCAAGAGCCTGTTTGATAAGGAGACTGGTGTGGATAGAAGGAAGGCAGGTGCTGTTCATCAAGACACTGAAGGAATAACAAAGGAAGAACTTCATCCAGATATGACAGGTTACTCTTCCTGTCGCAGGCGGGGAAGAGGGCCCGCAGAGCTTTTTCTAGAACTGCAGGCCTGAGACTCCAACCCACATGAGCTGCGGCCCAGGATGGTTCTAGAAAAGCTTCTTGGGAACCCAATCTCCTCCTCCATGTACCCACAGGGAAGGGCATGAAGGCAAGGAAGAATATTCTGGAAACTTACTATTTGATACTATTTGCCCTGTTGGATTATAGATCTCTTTCAGTCCTCTTTTTTTTTTTTTTAATCTCATTTGTGAACATTTCACTCTTATGACCTAATAACCCCCAAACTGTCTACACCCAAAAACATTACCTTGGAGAGTAAGATTTCAATGCATCAATGGGAAGGAGCATAATTTGGCTAGAGCCACTGTGCCACCAATTGATTCTCCCATTTATAAGATTATTTAATATATAGACCAAACTTTGGGTGGGAAGAAACCATAACCAATATATTTTTATTCCATAAAATACTTGCAAGCAATAAAGACTTTAAATCAAGAAGGCTGCTGTTTAAGAATGTCATATGCATATCCCTTGCTCTTACTTCTCTTAGCTAATTCCCTTTTAAATGACCTCTTTCCCTAGATAGGCTGTATTTTTCCCGTCTTCTTCACATCCTATACTCCACCTTCATTATGCTTGTTTTAATTGTAATTATTTTCTGTAGTTGTTTGCCTTCTACCTTCGGCTTCTACTAGACCATAAGCTTCCTGAGGGTAGAGATCCTTTAGTGGCCCTATTTTTGCCATATTTCTAAGCCTTGGCACAATGCTCTGCTATGATTACACTCCCCATAAATCTTTGTCAAATGGCCATTCATTAGTGGTGGCCAGAATATACTTACTAATAAGTAGATAGGTTTCATACAATCCATTGGAATCACATTATCTATCACGTGTATATCTGTGTAGCTGCTTATCTATCACCTATCATCAATGATGATCATCATCAATATCAATCATCTTTGACCTATCAGCTATTAATATGTCTATCCACCTATCTTCTGTCATACACATGTAGTTTGAAAAGATAACTTTTGTCTATAGTTTTATCAAATCACATGAATACACATTGGAAATGTGATGATATGTATATATTGTTGAATATGCACAAACTTTATGACCTAGCTTTTTACACAATTAAAATATACAATGATATTTACCAAAGACATGCTACAACATGCACATTCCACCTTATTCATAACTGACTCAAACTGGAAATCATGCAACTAGCCATCAAAAGTTGTCATTAAGCAGCAGGCCAGCATGGTGGCGCACACCTTTAATCCTAGCACTTGGGAGGCAGAGGTAGGAGGATCACTGTGAGTTCGAGGCCACCCTGAGACTCCTTAGTGAATTCCAGGTCAGCCTGAACTAGAGTGAGTCCCTACCTCGAAAAACCAAAATAAAATAAAATAAAATAAAATGTTGTCGTTCAGCAGTTGCGTATTCTTTCAATGGAATACTACACAACAATGAGATTAAACAAACCACAGCTCTCCACAATTATACGGATACACATCTTACAGATGATAGGAAGTGAAAGGAACCAGACACAATCTAAATACTGTATGATCAAACTTATGTAATGTATACAAGGAAAAAGCAAGTCTATGCTCTTTGCAGTCAAGAAGTGTGCAACCTTTGGAAGGAATAGCATGGTACTGGAAGAAAACGTGACTGAGGTGCTGGGAATACTATAGCTTGATAATGGCTGAAAGCCAACAACCACCAACGCCGCGTGTGACAGGGTTTATACAATTTGAAGAAATTCCAACAGGTATACAGTATGACATCTGAAATTCTCTTCATGGATACCATACTTGAATAATTTTTTTTTGCTTAAATGAGATAAGAATTATGGACTAGAAAGCAGAAAACATTGGTTTTAGTCCAAATGTTTCTTCGTACAGAGAATATGATTAGTCCATTAATTTGACCTAATGTTATTTTTAAGGTAGGGTAATAATATCTACTGTATGTAGCGACAATGCATAATTTAAGGCAGCTTTGTTTCCCAGAGGGTTACCCTGCAAAGTTAAATCATAAATCTTCATGAAGGCTCTCTTAAGGAGAAAGGATGAGTTAGAAGCAACAGGAAGTTGACTGGAAGTAGATGTCCATCTATGACAGAACATGTTCAGGAGGCAGGTCTGTGGCCAGCTAGGAAAGCAGAGAACTGGGGAGTCACAGGTCTAAAGGATGCCATAGCCTGTGATCTTCTGGAACATGAGGAGATCAGGTGTCACCCGCCTTGTAACCACAGGCACTGTCATTGACAGTGACACTGGGGAATGTAAAGCAGTTGAGTTAATGACACATTTCTCGATTCCAGAGTGTCATGACACGTGTTGGCAAGACTGAACCTCTGAACATGTGCACTCACCCATTACTACTCAAACACTCTGACCTGGGAGAGGTTCAGTATATGCTACCCTGGCACGTTGATTGCTTGGAGAGAAAGGAAACTGAGAATCTGCCAACACACAAAAGGTCTTCTGCTCCTTCCTTCACGCTCCTAAAGTAAAGTATGAGGTTTCCATTTTGTAAGGAGAAATTCTACATTTTCTTTAGGAAAGATATCTGTACCTGGAAGACAGCTACTCAGAAACAACTTGTACCACCTGAGACTTCTCTCTGCACAAGCAAACCTCTATTCACCATATTTTCTCTGTTTTTCTTAGCAATTTATTTATGCTACCTCCAATCCACCAAGCCCCTGAACATTTCTAAAGATAGCTCAATTGTCTGGTACTTAAGTAGTTAGACATATTCATCTGTCAATCTGGTTTGTGTCAACTTATTTGTAGACCAGCTAAAGAACTTAGTAGGATATAGGGAAGCAATGATTTTCTCCCCATAGTATCCTTCTTTTATAAAGATATTAATGGATAACAGCACCAGGCCTATCTCAAGAAGTCAATAATCTGATTAAGTGAACCTTAATATAGAGATAAATAAGTGTTTGGCTGGAAGGAAACAGAGACACTCATGGACCATTTAGATGTGTATTTAATCCATGCCTTTGGGTTTAGGAGAAACTTTTGAATGGGATATTAGGATACTGAAAAGCCCTTATTAAATTCATTTCTGAACTTTAGAACTAATCTTTGAGACTTAGAACCCAGAAAATTTATGTCAGTAAAGAATATATGTATATATATATATATATATATATATATATATATATATATGAAGTTTCTTGGCTGCCAGCCATCCAGTCTGGCTTGGTTGTAACGCATTTTCCTGTTGGCAGTGTGGTATGAAAAGGGGGAAGCCAGAGTCAGGAGAGGAGCTGAGACCAAATCCAGTAATCTATTCAAGTTTTCTTGATGATGGATTTAGTAGCTATGGCTCTCTAAGGAAATGCAACCAGTAGAATATTTGTAGGTATTATAAAAGAGAATCTATGACCAGGCTTACATGACAGGGGCTGGGTAATCCATCAGTGACTATCTGTGCACCGGGCAGGTAGAGACCCGGATCACTGCTCACTGCTCAGTCTGAGAAGCTGGGCACCTCGGCAGTCGCCATGCAGCATTGAAAGCCTGCAAATTCCCTGTAGAGTCACTGACACTGACCCTGACTCTTTTCTACCCATGCTGAAAGTATAGAAAAAAACGGAGCCTGACGTCAGCAGATAATGGCAGCTGCTATTCAAACCCTCACTCGGAAAGAAAGGTGCTTGTAGGTACATGTCCGAAGGTGCCACCCACGTTCAGGACAGGTCTCCTCTCTCCAGTCTTTGTCTTACATTCCAGTCCTTTCTGGAAGCACCTCCACATCTAGGCATCTATTAACTTAGTGAAGTTGACAAGCAAGCGTCTAAACAGGCTTTTGGTATATCTTGGGCTCTGTTCATGAAGTTATTGTGCGATATATCTTGGGCTCTGTTCATGAAGTTATTGTGCGAACGGATTAAAACTACGGCAACAAGCTTCTCAGTCCCGAAAATCAGCTCACTGTAGTCGCTATTACCACTTCCTCATGGATGTTATGTCTTTGTGCACTGAAACTTAAATATTCAAATTATATTTATTTCAGTTGATTAAAAATTTCAGCAAGCATTTTCTGCATACTCACAATGCTCAACTTGGCTAGCCAGGAAGATGAGAAAATGAAAACCCACTCCTTAAAGGGGTTGAGACTCAAGTACACATGGATGGTGTTAACAAACATGCCAAAGGAAGTGTAGAGGAGGTAGCGAGACTTCCATCGGCATCTCTAACTTATCTGAATGGGCATCCGATCTAAGTCAATCAGTATATTTGCTAAGCAACTACAGCCTAAAGTATTTGTCCCCCCGCCCAAAGCACTTCTAGCAAATATAATGGCAAAAAAAACCTCCTTCAAAAATATTTTATGTGTTTATTCATTTATTTGGGAGAGAAAGAGAGAGAGAGAGAGAGAGAGAGAGAGAGAATAGGCACACCAGGGCCTCCAGCCACTGCAAACAAACTCCAGACGCATGTGCCACCTTGTGCATCTGGCTTACGTGGGTACTGAGGAGACAGACCTGGGTCCTTAAGCTTTGCAGGCAAGTGTCTTAACTGCTAAGTCATCTCTCCAACCCAAACCTTTTTCCCTGTGGTAGTTCAGTATGTGAGCTGGCAGCACACCAGCAGCAGACAGATTAACAGGGGTGAGGGCATACAGACTCACTAACGTGGGCATTCCAGGAGTGTGAACACAAATAGCATGGTGAGACTTAGAAGCTTACTGGATCTCTTCTTACGAGAGAGGATAGTAGAGGAGGCATCATTCAATTTTAGAGAAGGGTGTTATTTTCAGGAGCCATGAACAGGCCCTAAGAAAAGATAATTGCCCACGACAAAATTTGTTTAAGCTTCCAGTATGATGTTTGACTTCCAATATCTTCTACATGAGCTGGTTTTTACTTGTTGGATGCAATAACAAGGAATTAATAGACAGAAGCAGGAATATTCTTTTCTGTGTGATAAGGCATCAAGTAGATATAGAATTTTGAGGAGAAAGCCCTCCCTTGTACCTGTTATTCATGGATAATGTGAGTCTCAAGCACAAATTGGCAGTTTTTGAGCTATCACTTCTGTGAGCACTAATACAAAATTGCCTTCCTAGACACCTACTCCAGAGGGAGAGCTGAAATGATATATTTTCAGGAGGGAAAGACATAAGCAGAAATGGCAACAGAAGTTACCTCTGTACTCACAGGGCCTTCCTGGACCGAGGAAGGAAGTACATCCTAGCTAGAAAGGAAAGGACAGTCTATCTGTTTCTGTCCAGGAATGGAATGAGTTTTGGTGGTGGTCGCAGTACAGAAGCATGGTCACTTGGAGCTCCAGAGAGGGACAGAAGATGAATGTACTGCACATAATGCCACAAAGCTTGGACTTTGTGTGCAGGAGGAGAACATCAGGGGGTTGTCACTAAATTCTAAGGCAGAACACTTCTGTGACCTTGTAGTTTGCACTGGCAGGAAGGGCCCAAGCCAAGGCAACGCCATGTTACACTTGCTTATCCCGTGTTCCTCAGTTCTTTCATTCACACCATGTTGAATGCTTCAAGCCATAGCAGAGCTTTGGCCTAGGATACAGGCCTTTCCACCATGCTAGACTTGTCTTTTCACACCAGTTGTTGAAGAGTCGTTTGTAGCTCAGTGACATGAGTTGTTGGTGCAACCCAAAACTTTCTTGTAGAAGTCTTAAAATCATCTGCACTTACTACCGAGTTGACGAAGGCAAACTTGGATGGAGGCTACGTCACTGGATTCGTTTTTCAATCAGTGTGACATTCAATGACAGGAAATTGATCTCAATGGAGATTTTTATGATGGGTCATAAAACCAATCATTTAATAAAACAGTGCAACAAAGCCCTGGGAGGCCTCAGTGGTTCATGAATGTGGCAGGGTTCTTCCCAAGCCAGAAACCCTGAGAGGGAGATAAACAGCTAGAGTTTAAACAACAAAGAACCTTGCATAAAAATTGATGAGGAAGAGAATTGCTACTTTTATGCTGAAAGGCTCTCATAACTGCCTCCACAATCAACCAAATTCTATTCAAATGATTTTTCTCCTTGAAGGATGTGGCATATTCTTATAGTCTATCCAAATTGTGTCCCTTCCTCCTCTTCTTCCTACTTCTTTTCTCTCTCCCTCTCTCTCTTTCACACACACACACCAGGCACATAGAAACCAACTTCTGAAAAATGAAGATGCATATAGTGTGCTTTCTGGAAGTGTCGGCCCCAGTGAAACTCAGGCCACCTCCAGCAATTTCTCATATTCAACATCCGTTTCTCAAGCCTTGGCCCTAGACACAAAGCAATAATTTTTCTTTATGCACTTGGCTTTCTTAGGAACTTCAAGAATGATGCAAACAAGTCCCCAAGCTTGTAGTTTTTACCAAGCATGAACATTAAACATTTTATCGCTGACTATCCTTTGCCAATGCTTGTCCTTCAGATCTTTTTGTTTCCTGATTGTCCTTAATTACAGTTCTTCCACATTTTCTAAGATCTGAAAAGACAAACTGAGAGACAGCAGTGGTTTAAAACTACACTGTTTACAAATGAATAGACAAGCTGAAAAATAAATGGAAACGCCTTTCATCCACAGGTATATGAGCTCCCAATAGCTCCCACAATAGCTCCCAGAGGCCAGCAAAGGAAGAAAAGAGCTACCTCAATGTTTTAACTGCTAGTGTATTTAATGGTGGAGACCCAGGCAGGTCTGTATCAATCTATAGCACCCTTTTCAATCCCACCTCAAAGCCATCGTTCTTGTTTGAAATAACTTCTCCTTCTCTATGTGGTTTACACTACTGAACATGATGACCTCCAGCTCCATCTCTGTATTGATAAGATATCCTCCTGCAGGAGAGGTGGAAGGAGCTGATATTCCAGCCTAGACAGTCAGAGCTTAACTGCAGGAGCCAGACAAAGTGAAGGGCAGGACCAGGTCCAGATAAACTCATGAACAGGCCAGGCAGAAATAGTTAAGTAAAGCCATCCATGTCTGCTACAGGGACCAAGCTGAGCTGAAGCCCTTGGGATAGTTGGGAGTCCCATGTTATACACACACACACACACACACACACACACACACACACACACACACACAAAGTGGTAAGATGACAGGTCAGTCAGGGCTGTTGTCATAACCTGATAGGTGTCCAATTCTTTATAGAGTGCAGGTGAGGGAGTTACACCCATTTCTTAGTAGGTGGGTCTGGTAAGTTCTTGGGCATGGTTTTCCTGGTATGATTTTAGCATACCCATATGCTTCTATAGTCCAAATTCATCTCAATACATCTATAGGGCGGCACCCTTTCTGGTCCCTAGAATATGTCACTTATCAGTCTGTGTCACATGGGTCTGCTGGATGGATGGTGTCAGTCACGTGTCTACCCAAGTGCAGTCATTCTTCATCCTCAAAGTGGAATTGAATAGTACCACGGTAAACATGGGTATCTAGGTGTCACCACTACGAGCTCACTACATTTCCTTTGCGTATGTACTCATGAGTTCACCTCCAAGGTTTTGTTTTTTTTTCCATATAACCCAAGCTGTTCTCAAAATTACTATGTAACTGAGATTACCCTTGAACTACTGTTCTTCCTGCTTCCACCTTCTGAGTACTAAGATTATAGTATGTGCCACTATGCCCAACTTCTACTTTCAAATTTATCTTTTACTTCCAAACAACTTAATCATAGATATTTCTCAGAGAATTAGGTCTCATGTCACCTGAATCAATACTTAATTTGTTGTACTCAGTAGTATTTTTGTTATAGTTAATTTTAAGGACTATTTTCTCTACATTTGATATAAAATAAATTGAAACTAAGTTGTTTTTTTTTTATGTAGGGTCTCACTCTAGCCCAGGCCGACACAGAATTCACTATGTAGTCTCAGTAGTCTCAGGCTAGTCTCCAACTCATAGTGATCCACCTACCTCTGCTTCCCAAATGCTAGGATTAAAGAGGTACATCACCATGCCTGACTAAGGTATTTTAATAACTTAATTACCAGCTGTTGGTAATGCCACATTTCAGAAAAGTACTTCCTAGCTACGTTAGGTGTTGTCTCCTGTGGTGGTTTGAGTATATGTCCCCCACAGTCTCAGATACTTTTATTAAGCTTCCTCAAGTCCCCAGAAGGCAGAATGTTGCTGGAACAGGTGTCACTAGGGGCAGATCTTGAGTTTAGTCCTATTAGGTGCGTCGAGAGCTAGTGTGAGCTCTGGCTATTCATGCTTGTTGGTGCTGGTTGTTGGTTCTCTCTCTCTCTCTCTCTCTCTCTCTCTCTCTCTCTCTGCTGTGGATGTATAATGGTGTATGCTGAGGAGTGCCTGCTCTTCTGCTCTGAGGGAGTTTTCCCTGTAAACCTAGAATAAACCCTTTTTTCCCATAAGCTGCTTGTGGTTAGATGTTAGTCCCCACAAGAAGAAGGTAACTGCGACACCTCCTGTGTCATCTCTCTCACGTTCCTGAGTGTTCTCTACCCTCTACAGCAAGTCTATACATGCAAGAGGTAACGGCATCATGTACAAGTATGCACCACCTCATGTGGGGTCTAGCTGCATACCTTAGGGTTCACAAAGATTACACTGTGACTGGTGCCTCTGAAAATTTCAAGAATGAAGAGTCATGGGAGAATTTTCCCCAAGCATGTGCTGGCCACTTTTAAAGTCCAGAACATGTAAGAGAGATGTCATTAAAGGAAGTCTACTGCTCCCATGAATAGGAAGAAAGTAGAAATATACCAAGAATTGGTCATTTTGAGGAGATAAGTTTTAGCTTATTGAATTTTTCTACCAATAGTGTGATTATTTCAACTTTAGAGTGTTCTTAGAATATATTTAAATTAATTTTTTATTTTTAATTATCTTCAGAGCTCTATTTGTGAATTCAGTCTGTAATATGATGGGTAACAGCCCAGTGAGATTGAGCCAATGCTTATTAATTACCAACTGAATTCTCAAATCTGTATTCAAACATCACACGTGAGGCTCATTATTCATGGTGACACTGAGGAAAAAGTATGGGGAAAGATCCTAGAAGCCAAGCCAGTGCTCCACGCGATGGAATTTACCTTGGGGGCACTTATCATATTCCAGGGACTTTCGTGTAACTTTGCTGGAGCAGAACCTTGACTCTTGTGAGTTTTATTTTAGGGAAGCATTCACATTAGCAATGAAATAGTAGGTTGATTATCTGTAGTGACCGCAGGGGCTGTCTTGTCGAGCTGCACACTCACATTGCAGATCCATACATCCTCGCCTGCCGGGCTGGCTGCATGCAGTTGACTTCATCTTAAGGCGATTTGACATGCATGGATTCAGAATAAGGAGGATTAACATATGGCCTTGATGAAAACAGCACATATTTACAAGCATAATTCCATAAGCGCACGCTTCTGCTGGGCAGTGAATGGATAACAACCGCTGCATGAAATTCCATCCTTAACCCTCTAGGAATGCTGCTGTTCCCATAGCCCAATACAACTTACTAGACTTCTACACCTAAAGTGCCATCTCTACCTGACGTCCTAAGGTACAGGACAGGCTATGGAAGGGAGTCCTTGAGTCTTCCTCAGAGCGCCTGCCACATCCACCTGAGGGGTTCTTCACACACAGTGGGTCATTTTTGTGCCACACAATTCTTGCTGCCCTGGCTATCACTGAATTAAGACAAGGAAGAATGAGCCTAGAACCCAGTCAGAGATCTCTATACTGTAGTTTGAAGTGGGATTCCTCTACAAGAAGCTATGCACCGGCACCTACTCTCAGATGACACACACGAGGATAAATAAGAGTGCTTTAAAAGAAAGAAGAAGGAATCTGACGAACAGAAAATCACTAAGGCAGCAAAGCCTTAAGTGAGAGAAGAACACTGGCCCAGAAAGGAAGAATCAAAACTGTAAAAGTACAGATGAGCGCCATGAGGCAACAGCAAAACTTGACCTGTTAAGTAATACAGGCAAATATGAAGAGACTGCATTGAGCTCACCTCCACGCCCCACTCCTGTTGAATCCTGAGCAATGCCCCTCTCCCCAGCTCCTGCTCTAGAAATCCTGGCTATGAGTCTTCCAAGCCTGTCTCCTCTTTCACTTCTTGGGAATTCCTTTTCCTCTTCCCTCCCTCCCCCTCTCCCTCTCTGCCCTCCTTTTTTTGCTTGTCTGTGTAATGTGGGGTATGGTCCTGCAGTGTCCCATGTGCTTGACCATGGCAGGGTGTGCTCAGCTACAGTGGGTGGCCAGAGTAGAACACTGGGGTGGGGTGTCCTACCCAACCTTCTCTCTCCATTTTCTTTGAACCACTGTCTCTTCCTGGTACCAGAGCTTGTTGCTTTCTCATGAGCCCAGGTGATTCCCTGGTCCCCACTTCCATTTGTGGGAATGGGGTGACAGGTGCACATGGCTATGACAGGCTGTTTTCATGGATGTGAAGATTTGAACTCGGCAGTTTTAGCACCCGCCTCCCCCCTCAGGCCCTCATGCTTGTGTAAGAAGCACAATTAAACACTGAGCCATCTCCCCAGCTCACTTCTCTGGGATACTTTATAATAACTGTGACCGTTAATTTTCACTGTCAACATGACTGAACTTAAAATCACCATGGGAACACCTCTGTGTGTGTGTGTGTGCCTGTGAAGATGTTTCCAAAAAGGTTTAACTGAGGAGGAAAGACTCACCCTGAAAGTGGATGGCACCATCCCACAGGCTGGGGTCCAGGACTGAATAGAAAAGAGGCAACTGAGCATCACCATTCTCCTCTCTCGGCTTCCTGACTGCAGAAGCAATGTGACCAGCTCCCTCTTGCTCCTGCCGCCGTGACTCCCGCACTATAATGGACTGTGTCCTAAAGCTCTGAGCCAAAACAGCTTCTTCCTTCCATAGGTTTCTTTGGCTGGGTGTTTTGTCAGAGCAATTAGCAAAGAAACTAATACAAGTGTTCACTACCTGGGGTACCCTGAGTGAGTCTTTGCTTCTTACCATCTTAAAGAGTCCAATTAATAACAGCTGATGATACCACCAAGTCACATTCATTAAAGCAGCCCGCTCACATGTGTACAATAATCTGAAAATGACTCCCATAGCTAATATTGTGTGAGTTTTATTTCTCAAGGTGTGTATTGCCGTAGTTTAAGGCAGCCCCTTGCTGCCTCCCCAGTGAACTATCTCAGGTGGAGACCAAAGCCGTGTCATGTTTCTCCTAAATGTTGATTTTGTCTACGTGTTCAGTTGCCAAGTCTGAAGCATTCCTGCCATCGCCTTCATCAGTAAGTCTACGGTGCTGTCGATGAAGGATGGGACACAGCAGATTTCTATCGCCAGAGGTCATAACTGTCAGATGTGACCCCTGCTTGAGGTAAAAACCTTGTTCTCATCACTAGTCATTTGCATCCAAATTTAGCAGAGACTGATTCTGGCTGCAGGCAGTTACCCAAACAAGACACAGCAGGTTCTTTACCCTTAAGTTTAAGGCATCATTGCCCGATTATTCATGCATGTAGTTTTATAGCAACAAAATAGCACTGAAGCATTGTTATCAAATTCTCAATGATATGACTGGAATAAGAAGGTACTAGCATCTTATTCTTCACACTCAGTGTCTGAACCAAATACCAGAGTGGGGAAGAAAAATGGCAGAGATGGAAAGGGTGAGAAACTCTCACATGGATGAATGGAGGAGTCACGAACTTAATCGGTCCTCTTTGTCATCATTGTATTAGTTACTTTACTGGTTGCTGTGAACAAACACCTGATAGAAAGTAGCTACAGGGAAAAAAAAAAAAAAAAAAAAAAAGCTGGCTAGTCAAATAGCACTCACAATCCAGAAAACAGAGGGAGAGAAGGAAATGGAACCAGGCTATAAAACCTCAAGGCCTGCTCCCAATGATCCACTTTCTCGAGCAAGGCTCCACGCCCTAAAGATTCCACAACCTTCCCAAACATCACCATCAGCTGAGGACCAAGTATTCCAACACATAAGCCTATAGGGGGCATTTCACATTCAAACCACAACAATCACAATAGAAAGCAAACCCAAGACAGGTTAAGACTGACACCTCTTTGAAGTACCTACCGCCGCCACACACTCTCTCCTTTCTGTGCCACGGTAAGAATCAGAGCTCATGTTACTCCTCTTAGTAAAAGTTGGGCTTATCAGGGTTTCATCTGAGTCATGATCTGAAATGAGGGCTACAGTGACACTATTCAATTAAATGTTTTAAAACTTGATAGAATGGCAGGTTTCATGCCAAGGAAAAAGGACTGAGAGATAGGAAGGCTATAGGCAGAATTTACTGGACTTTAGGAACTCAAGACTATAAAACTTCTTCGCCGGAATTGCCTTTCCAGCCACAAGTCTGGAATGTTCTTCCTGTTGGCCTGCATTATTTGGCACATGGAGGAATAGCAGGTCCTCTGGTGGCAGTGACTCTGAGCTCCTAGGACTCAGGGTTCTCTCCAGGTAAGAACTCTTCTGCCTTGCGTCAAACCAGCATTGATGTCGAGCCTGGTGTATGGGCTACTGTAAAGAAAAGGGAAAAGGTCTTCCCTTCCACCTAGTCCTTCATCCTGGTTCACAGTGTAGGATGACAGGAGAGTTCCTTCATAATACATTATTAACCAGAACACAGAGCTGTGTCCACAGATGAATAGACTGAAGTCATTAGTTTATAAGAAATTCTGTGAAGCTAAGATTCCATTAAGTGAGAAATATTTGGAGATTTAGAAATACAGAAAAAAAAATACTGCCATAAGCTTTGGAAGTATAGATATAAGATAAACTTGGTGCTGCCTTTCTATTATAAGCAGTATTTCTGAATGAAAATAATATTCGACTGGGATGATTTGACTTTCATGAGTTGGGGAATGCAGCTGAAAATGTAATGGCATGAAAGACATACAGATCGGGTCATTTTTTTTTTTTTTAGCTGCCTTTGTTCTTGCTACTCACATCTAATAATACAAAGTCTAAGAAAGGGTTTATTCCTGATGCATTTCAGAGAAGCATCTATTCTGTAGGGAACTGCCTCACATATGTGAATAACAGACAATATTTATTCTTGCAAAACAAAAGTTCCCAGAGTTTTACATCAAATTTCTAAGCTACTTTCTCCTTAGACCCACAAACTCTCTGATTCGTGTTCATTTCCCCTTACTACCACACTTAGAAACAAATGATAATGTCTGAAACACAAAGACTCTACCAAACTCCCCAGCAGATCTCAGCAGAGAGGACAGATGTTACTAAATCTTATTTGAGCCCTTGAGCCCAAGGTCTCTCTCTGTCTCTGTCTCTCTCTCTCTCCCCCCCCTCTCTCCTTTCTTCATTCTTCCTAAGATATGAGCTATGAAAGTGGCAAATAAGGATAGCAGAAAATATCAAAATACACGAATAGGATTTTGTAGTGAGAGGAAAGAGTATAAAAAAGACAACTGGACACATGTGATTCTCTACATAAGAAATACATAGTCTTGCATCATACAATGCAATTGTGTGCTCATAACATAAGAAATATATAGCATTCCATCATACAATGTAGCTGTGTGCTGATAGCATAAGTATTATGTAGTATTGCATCATACAAGGTAGTCATGTGCTCATGACAGTGTTTTCCTTAAACAACAGTTTGACTATATATACAAAGTGTATGTACATCACCTCCTGACATTGTAGCCATCTTATCTGTGCAGATATAAAACTCTGTGGTGTTCATACCATGACAAAAATCACCTGGTGACACATTTCTCAGAGCACATTCCATCGTGATGTGGTGCCTGCCTGCAGGTGACAATCCTATCAATGAAAATAGGTCTTCTATGAATGACCACATGAAATGCTTCTGAGAGGAACTGAAGGAAAAAGAAAACAAAGGGAAAAGATTTGTACCATAGGGCTAGCAGATTTGGGGAACGAATGTGAGCTCAGCCCTTCTCACTACCAAAAGAAACCCACTTTACTTTATTAAACCTCTCCTTGGGCTTCATGGGAAGGAGATGCTAATTATGTTAGTCCCAGACTCACAGTGAGTGACATCCACGGTTCCATGGTGTTGCATTTACCTTCTCATTGCCGGGGGGTCGGGGGGGGAATGGATCAGCAGCTGCTTATGGAAGGAAAGGGTTTATTTTGGCTTACAGTTTCGAGTGGAAGCTTCATCATGGCCGGGAAAGCATGGCAAGAGCAGACAGCCAGGGGGTGTCACATCTCCCTATGAGGAGCACAGTAGTCTAAGCACTGGGCTTGGAGCTGTATGGTATCACCCCACAGCCCACACCCAGAGACACACCTCCTCCCACAAAGGCCCAGCAACTTGTCTAAATTGCCACCAGCTGGGGCCTAAGTATTCAGAAAACATGTGAGACAACTGTAGGACATTTCCTTCACACCATGACACAGTGACAGCCCTGTGTGTTCTGGGAGTGTCCCTTGCATAGGCTGTTGACACACCAGATTACATTATTTAGGAAAACAATATAAGCAGAAAAAAAGACACCTGGTTTAATGACACATTACCAGCCTAGATAGTAAGTCATGTCTCTCAACTGTAAACCAACCAGTAGACAAAAGACTCTTAAGCTGAATGGTGTATTGAAAGCACAACCTAGCCCTGTTTTCAGCTCAAGTCATAATCCTATCTTTGTGCCCTAGAGATGATGTCAATTTCTTGATATCAACCCACCAGGCCCTATTTTTTCTTATCTTCTTTCCTCACACAGTGGAGTTATTCTCCTCTGATCTCTTTCAAACAATTTAACTGCCTTCGAGTCCAGTCTCCTTCCTTGTTTAAGTTGTCCTTGCTTTTTTTGCTTTTTTTTTTTTTTTTGATGCAGTGACATCAAATCCACATCCATACCTGTACAAAGAAGCTTTTCTAGAGGAAGAGAGTTCAGAAGAGACAGGGGCAGGTGAAAGGGAAGCTGGAGATAATCATATATTAGTTTCCCCCCTAATATTTTATAAAATTATGTTATTTTATGAACACCAGAATGAATGCAATAGAATTTTGTTGTGAAGCAATAAAACAAAGGGGGGAGGGGAGATAATTTTAGAAGCCTGCTTGGTATAAGTAATGAGCTCATATGCTCATACATCCTCATGTATTTAAAATTCAAATGATACAAAAGTGAACACTACATTATGAATGAACCATAATTGAGTTTACTAGTTCCTCATTAATAGACATTCAAATTGCTTCCAATCTTTTTCTATTACAAAAAGTTAAAAAATACATATTCAAAAATTAATATTATACATATAAAAATTTCAAGCCTATGAGATTATGGCAAAGTAACGGAATCCTATGTAAAATTGCTAGATGAAATAAAGAGTGCACACCTTAAAGTTTTTACTAGATATTTATTGCCAAACTGCCCTCTATGGAAATGAACGAGCATATTTCCTCACACTCTTTTCAGTCTAATGTTTTCTTGTGTTTGTAACAAGTATGAATATGCTTCATTAAACTCCTTTAATCTCTTCCATTTTCATACAAATTATTTGCCATCTTTTTGATATTATAATGGTGAGATTGCTTTCTCTTATTATAAGCAACTGTGTGATTGACAAAATTTAGAATCACCATGGAAACAAACCTCTGGGCATATTACTGAGGGCTTTTCTTGATTAGGTTAAGTGAGATGGGAAGAGCCCTGCTAAATGTGGGTGGGTGGTGTGCCATTCATAGGCTGGGGATCCTGGACTGTAGACAAGGGGAAAGCAACCTGAGCACCAACATTCATCTCTCTCTACTTCCTGACCATGGAGGCAATGTGACTGGCTACTTCATGCATCTGCCTCCACGCCTTCCCACCGTGATGGACTGTGCCACCTTGAACTGAAAGCCAGAACAAACCCTTCCTTCCATAAGTTGATCTTTTTATCTGTTATTTTGTCACAGTGATGAGAAACATAACTAATATTGTAAAGTTAAGTAGCTTTCTTGCATTTAAGGGGTCTACCCTTTTATAAAAGTGAGAATTACTTACCTGTTCTGCTGAGTTGTGGCAGAGTGTTTTATATTAATTTGTAGGCATTTTGTATTTATTTTATTCATCCATTTATATTAATTTATTTTTAGGTATTCATTTATTTTAATTCTGAAAAATTGTAATTCTTTCTCTCAAGTAGGTCTAATCATTTCATATAGCTTATAGTGAATTTTTTGCAACAGTAAAATTATTAAAAATTTGTTAGAATTGAATAATCAATCTATCAGACTTTTATGTCTTCTGAGTTTTGTGTCATTATATAAAAGGCCTGCCCTGGGCTAGAAGGATGGCTTAGCAGTTAAGTTGATTGCCTGCAAAGCCAAAGGACCCAGGTTTGATTCCTCAAGACCCATGTTAGCCAGATGCACAAGGTGGCACATGCATCTGGAATTTGTTTGCAGTGGCTAGAGGCCCTGGTGCACCCATTCTCTCTCTCTTTCTCTGTCAAATAAATAAATAAATAAAAGTAAAATATATTTTTATAAAGGCCTGCTCTTCTAAAAATTATCAAATATTTTCCCATATTTCTTCAAGTACTTTTATGATTTAGTTTTTTTAACTTATATTAAAAGAATTAAACAATATAGACTCAACAGATTCTCTCTCTGTTTCTCTTCCTGTCTGCCTCTCTTCCCACTGGGAATTAAACCAGGGCCTTATATATGCTAAGCTTTTGTTTGACCTCTAAGGTACAAAACCAGTACAAATTTGCCCAATCTGAATATTTCTCATACTATTTATTTACCCAATATTATTTTTTAACAAATTCACATATTTTATCCAACTTATATTTTTCATTACTTATAAATACTAATAGTTATCCATCCCATACCAACAAGGTCAGATAAACACACAACTTCTGAACTAGATACTATTTGAAAATGCTGTCCATGAATATTTCTTTCCTGAATACTTTTAGATATGATATGAAGAAATTTATCTGAATACAAATTCTTACTCATCCATTTAGTAGTTGTGAAACTCTATGAAAATAAACATGTATGAGACTATAGCTCTGGGTTGATTATGAGAGAATATATAAGGTGTTAGAAATATAGTATTACTAATATTAGTTACTTAATTATTATAAAGTCTTAGTGCATGCTGATTGTGGATAACAGTTTTAACATTTTTCTATGCTCCTGAAACCCCAAACAAGGGACCAAGTAGTTTCAGAACCTTTTCCATGGAGATGTTAAAGCAGAAATAGCTCTGCTCCAGATTTTCTTAGGGAATATTTCCATGAGTCATGTGGCTGAACTTAGGTATAGCCTGGTATAAACCACATTTAACGCTCTTATTTCAGACATAAACTCAGGAATAGAATTCCAGATTTTGCAGAAGTAAATAGTTACAAAGGTGTTGTTCCTTATTGCTATTAACTATACCAAGATCATTTGGAAGTAGGAAGTTGAAGTTGTGATACTGGGAGACTCAGGACTATTGAATTGTTGGTGTTTTCTACAGAATTTCCAAAAGTAGGACTAAGTACTAGTCAAGGTTCTCTAAAGAGCATAACCAATAGAATATATGTGTGTATATATATATTAATTTCTTAGATTGCCTTATAAAGTCAAAAACTAGGCAGTCCAATGGTCCAACCTGTGTGCTGAGAAGCTGGAGAACTCAGCATCTGATCAGTCCATGAAGCCAGAAGCCACGGAGCTAGAGGAACCAATGATGTAACCTCAGTCCAAGGCTAACATCTTGGAACTCCCTCCAGAGATGCAGACTAAAGAATCAAGAGTCTGATGTCCGCAGACAACATCATCACCAATAGATGTGCTTGTTCTGGAAGAGCAGAGTTTACATGTGCTGCCTGGAATCACCCTCCCTCCACCTTTTATTCCATGTGGACTCCAGCCCATTGGATTGCTTTGTACTGCTCACGCTGAGGGCAGATGGTTCCTCATCTGTACACCACATGTAAGTAATCTAGAAAAGCCTGCACAGACACATAGAAGTGTGCTTTATTAATCTCTTAGGTATTTCTTAACCTGATCAATGTTATAATTAGGATTAACAATCACAGAATAGAAAAAAATAATTTCCTGTCTTATTTTCAAGTGGCACTTCAACTAAAGTGCTCCAAATACATTTGCCATCTTCTCAAATTATATCTAGAAGAAGAACTTTGGCAATTTTTCTGAGTATCAAGTTCTAGAGAGAAACAATGATGAGTATTTCTGTTAAAAATTACAACCTTTCTTCTTGGTTCATTTTTTTCCTCCTCTCTATGTGGAAATGAAAAATTTCTTGATCACAATGTAAGCTTTATATTCCAGGAAATAACATTGTTAACTCTATCTTACTTGTCCTTTTGTTATATATTATCAGTTCCTTTAATGTTTCCACCAAGTGTTTGTTAATATTACTCAGCTAGGGAAAAAATGAAGGAATTAGAGCAATTATGATAATAAGACATGAGGTGAGTTAATCATAGCAAAACAAAAACGAATAATAAGCAGTGATTGATGCATGCATTTCATAACTAATTCAATATCCAGAGTGTTTAATTACTCTCAGGCACAGACTCTTGATAAAATATAACTTCTGAAAATAATACCAGTAATTGTTTCAGGGTAATTATGTAAAACACTTTGCTATACTACATATTTCAGAGTTTGGAAATGTGAATTAATGGTGAAAGGAAAGTATATGTCTTTCCATTTTGATGTTTAATGACGACTTTCTGTGGAAAGAAATTTGGTGTTAATGGGAAAAAAAGACTGGAGTATAATCATAAGCTTATAGAATTTGTTTTGACATAAACTTAATAACACAAAACTCAATCTTGTGTCCACTTCTACCAGTGTGTGGATGGCATGTTGGACAAAGTACTCAGTCCTGACTTTTCAGCCTACTGCTTAGTTTATGTCATATTATTTTTTAAAGCAAACACTTATTTGAATGACAGTGTTAATAGGCACTTAGGCCCATACATGCATTACCTTAGTTTCTCTGTATTATATTTTTTATTTGCAAGGACAGAGAGAGAGAGAGGGAGAGAGAGAGAGAGAGAATGAATGGGACTGTCAGGGCCTCTAGGCACTGCAAGCAAACTCCAGATGCATGTACCACTGTGTGCATCTGTCTTTACTTGGGTACTGGGGAATCAAACTCATATCATTAGGCTTTGCATGAAAGTACCTTAACCACTGAGCCATCTAACCAATCTGATTTTTCTCTGTATTTTTAAAGAAACTTGGAAACAGTGATTTGTAAAGGAAAATGTATTTATTTAATTTGATCTTAGGAGAGGAAAGGAATCCTATTTTTTCCACCTTTCCTGTGGGAGTATTACAGTTGTAGAGAAAAGATGAAACAAAGACCAGGAAACATGCATGTGTCAATTAAGCATGTGATAAGCTGTTAGAACTGGATGAAATCTCTCTCTGCTAGGTAAGGTCCTCCTCCGGTGGGCCTCTCGTGGGCATAGGGCTGTTTAGTCTTTCCCTTCCCCAGCATGGGATTTCTGAGGAAGCTTAAGTTCCTTGGATCTATTGTTTTTGGGTCCCTGTGTCTATAGTCTAATAGCCCAAAGAAGGACACAAGTGTCTCTCTCCAGAGTGCCACCTCTCCTGCCAAGGCTGTAGCATATGATCACACTTACAGAAATAGTTTTGCACATATTTTAACTATATTTTTGTTTTCCTCCTTTTATATATGAAAATAGCTTTATCATTATGTGTGTGTGTATGTGTTTGTGTGTAGGCACATGCATATGCGTGTGTGGGTGCATGCAGGTGAAGGTGTCTTCTTCAATTACTCTCTACCTTATGTTTTTGAGACAAGGTCCTAGACTGAACCTAGAGCAGAACAATTCAGATAGACTAGAAAGCTTTCCAGTCCTAGGGCTCACCTTGTCTCCGCCTCCCTACCACTGGGAATCCAGGCACATGCCACTTTTCTTGCCTTTTACATGGGTGCTTTGAGATCAGTACTGAGGTACTCAGGCTAGGTGCAGCCAGCACTTTGCCCACTGCCCCATCTCCCAGTCCCTGAAAATAGCTCTTCGTAGCATTTTCTGGCACACAGTGTGCATATGCAAAGCTCATGTTGCCCAGATATTCCAAGACAGCTCAATTTTCAAATCTTCTTTCTACCCAGAGTCTAAGTCAAACTTGGATAACAATTCAGTCTTTCCATTACCTTACCTTTAGGGGGCAATCCATAAACTTCTCCTGAATTATGTCATAAGATGGCTGACTGCCCAAACAACCAGCTTTCCCCATAATAAACCAATCAGAGAAGTGACCCAGGCATGTGTTAAATTTGGCATTCCTATAAAAAAAAAAAAAATCAGAGGCTCTGTGTTGAAACGCTTGCTCTGTAACTAGCAAGTCTTGTTCTAAATATGCACTTGAAATCTCCATTCCACAAGCAAGTCTTCAAATACCTCTGTCATGTCAGGTATGGATTAACTTTCAACACCAAGTCCAAGCTGTTGCTCTAGAGGGAAGGTTATTCAGCGGACAGCAGTTCACAGACCATAGTGAGGCGGGGGCAGTTCTGCGCACTGAAATACTCAAGACAAAACAATGGTGATAGATACTCTTTCCTGAATTCCTGCAGGGCCTTATTTTGCTGCTTGTCTGAAGAACTAAGTATTTACAAGCCTGATGCACAAGTTGAAAGTGCCAGAGAAAATAACTGGCATTGTTAGGTAAGCTGGGTGGGAATCGTGGAAAGATTTGAGTGACAGGTGTTGATATTGGTCAATGACCTGCTCAGAGCAAGTCACTGTGTGGACTCACCATGCCTCCTCTCCAGCAGATGCTCAGACTTTCCTTAAAGTGACCTCAGTAATGTCACTGAGAAGAGTGACCAGAGAAGGTTTATTATTGCTGTCTGGTCAATGTCTGATCCCCAGAGACTTCGGTAATTTAGTTATTTCTATTCTCTGTGGTGTTCCAAGCTGAGGGTGACTCATCAGAAATGTGTTCATCTTTGTCCCCTGCGTCAGATGCAAATTTACGCATGAGAAGTATAGAAGACAGAAAGGAGCTTGCTTACCCACTGTCAGCCTCATCCTGAGGATACTTTGTTCAAGAAAATTGCTTAGGGCTGGAGAGATGGCTTAGCAGTTAAGATGCATGCCTGTGAAGCCTGAAGGCCCAGGTTCGATTCTCCAGGACCCACATAAGCCAGATGTACACGGGGAGCATGTGTCTGGAGTTCATTTGCAGTGGCTACAGGCACTCACACACTCTCTCTTTCTGTCTCTAATAAATAAATAAAAATCTTTAAAAAAAAAAAAAAAAAAGAAAGTTGCTTAAGTTAAGTAAATATGAACTAAAGCTATTTTGTAATTCAAGAACACTACAATAGTGAGTCATGGGATAATTAAAGGCACAATTTATATTCCATTAGATTAGATTAGATTAGATTAGATTAGATTAGATTAGAGTCTATGATTATAAGGTACCTGACTCTAGGACCTCTTGCTTTGTTTTGGTGATCATCTTGTCACCATGGCTCCTAGAAGGAACCCCGTGCATCTTGTTTCTTGCATGCCAATGTCAAATTGTGACTGCCAGAGACACAGAAAAGGCTCTGGTGTACAAGGAGAGAATTTATCTCTTTACACTTTCTCACATCTCTTGTTCTACACACACAGAAGAAAGGCAGTGGTATGTAATTTCAATTTAGGGACTATATTGATTGCCAATTTAAAGACCCTAGAATCGACTAGGAAATAAGCCTGTGAGCATACCTGGGACAGACTACCTTAATTAGATTAATTGAGGTGGGAAGCATGCATTAACTGCAGGCAGAACGATTTCATGGGCTGGGTTACTGGACTACATGTGTAACAAGGAGAGAACTGACTGAGCACCAGCATCTATCCTTTCCTGCTTTCTCACCGTAAACTAAATGTGACCAGCTCTGTTCTCCTGTTTCCATGCCTTCCATTCCAAGACAGACTATAACCTCAAACTTTAAGCTGAAATAAGCCCTTCCTACCTTAAGTTGTTTCTGATCAGGTATTTTTTTTCCCCATCAATGAGAAAGATAACGAATATAGAAAATTGGTATGGAGAATAGAATTGTGATAAACCTGACTATGTGGTTTGTAGGCCTTTGGAATTGGTTTTGCAGAGAAATGTAGAAGGGTTTGGAACTTTGTGGAAGCTTGGAAGACAAGAATGCTGAGAGAAACTCAGACAATGGAGACCCATCCCATTCAGAGAAACAAGGAATCCAGGAACTGGGCTAGATGCAGTTCATGTTATACGCTGTTAAAGAAACTGGTTACATCCTACCTACGTCCTGAGAACTTGAACAATGCCAAACTTAAACGTAGTGGACTAATTTTTTCGACAAACAAAATCTCAAGCTACAGTAACATTCATGTTGGTGCAGAAAAAGCAGCTGTGATTATTAAAAAGAAACATGTATTATACTGACACAATAGGAAAGGTGCCCTGTGGGCAAAACCCCATCCATCAGAAGCTCCACTTTGTGAAAATCCACATTCATTTGATGGAGGAAAGCCTGAACTTAAGGGGTTCCATGCTGGATTGTAACTTTCTAGGTAGACAGAGGCAATCACAACTGTAGTTGAAAAGTACCTGGCTGTAGCTTGGACTGACAACAGAGCTACGCAGTGTGGTCAACGTGGTACTGAATTGGGGGTCATGAAAGAAACAAGACTAAGTGCTTCATGGAGTCTTGGGGCACAGTTCTGGAGAGCCACCAAGGCCAGACAATTTGTGACAGAGGTGGGATCTCCGCAAGGTGCCCTGAGAGGCCACTGTATGAAGCTATATAAGGTGAACTCTGAAGTTGCTGCAGAGAGCCCAAGATGCTCGAGATGTCAGAACCACAGGAAGTCCGCCCAGGAAAGCGGTGAATTCAGAGTGGAGTTCCCCAAGCACTCTGGAGCCCCAGTGGAGCTCACATGACACAAGCTTACCCTATTCAGTTTTGGTCTTGTTTTGGAGTTCCCAATTAAGAGATTGCCTCAAGTCTCAGAAGAGACTTTTGGACTTTTGAACAGTGTTGGAACCATGACAGATTCTGAGGATGTTTGAAGTTGGAACTTAATACATTCTGCATCATGAGATGTCCATCAACCTATAGGCATAAGGGATGTAAGGGTACAGTATGTTTGAGTGTCAAGACGATCAGTAGTGCATTTGGGATGGCCCATGTTGCCAAGTTCATAGGACCTCGAATCAAGCAGGAAGTGAGCCTCTGGGTATGCCTGCGAAAGATTATGTAGGTGAAGCTAACCTTCAGGCATGCTTTCAAGGGATCACGTGATCAGAGATAGAGGGATTACCTTAGTCGAATGGGAAGACCCACCTTTGCGGTGGGTGGCACCACTCCACGGGCCACGGTCATGGACTGTATCAAAAGGAGAGAACTTACAGAGCATGAGCGTTCTTCACTCTGCTTCCTCACTGCGGACGGAATGAGGCCAGCATCTGCTGCTGTACTTGCTCTATCATGATGGACTGTAAGCTTAAGTCAACCTTTCCTCCCTAAAACTGACTTTTTTCAGGTATCTTGTCCAGGTAGCTAAAACATACGTAGATATATCTTTTTCTGATTTTTAGTTTAAGAAAAATAATTTGCATAGTACGCTAAATTTGTGGACTAAAATTATAATTTTACAAACACTGTGCATTGTCTTCTAGAAAAATTTTATTACCTGAAATAGAATAATGAATTATGAAGTTATAAAATCTGATATTTATGAGATTAAAAAGAAAGTCAGCATTCTTGAGAATCCAGCAACATTTTTTGTATAAAAGGCAATCTTATTATCTTCTGTCTCCTTTCCATTCTGCCCCGGCCACATGGGTGAAATCCAAGGTATACAGGTATATAAAGTCTTGTGATTGAATCATAATTTTTTTTTTTTCTGAGATAGGTTCTCATTCTGGCCCAGGCTGACCTGGAATTCACTCTGTAGTCTCAGGGTGGCCTTGAACTCATGGCGATCCTCCTACCTCTGCCTCCCGAGTGCTGGGATTAAAGGCGTGCACCACCCCACAAGGCCCGGCAATCATAAAAAATTTTTAATGCACAGGAAACATTTCATTTTTTCTCCTGTCCCCTTAGCCTCACCTTTCCTGAAGGACTTCCTGACAGAGTGGTGTACTTATGGATTCACAAGAAGAAGGAGCAAAGTGAAAGACTTTCGCCTGACAGCAACAAATGAATTCAAACTTGAGCTTTGAGAATCAATGTCATAGTGTCAAAAATATCTTTTGGTTTAAAATGTCAAAATTTGATTGAGAAATGGATCTACCGGTAAAGCCCTTACCTCACAAGCATGAGGATCTGAGTGTGGATCCCCAGCACCCACATAAAACCCAGACAGTGGTGTGTGCCTGTAATCCCAGACACAGAGACGGAGGTGGTGATGGGGGGTCACAGAGATAGGAGGAAACGCGGGGCTTCCTGGGCTCCCTTTTTTTTTAACTGAACCAGAGAGCTCCAAATTCAGTGCAAGATCATGTTTCACAGAATAAGGTGGAAAGTGATTAATAATGACACCCAATGCCAATCTCTATCCTCTACATGCATACACACACATGCACACACACACATGTGCACACACACACACAACCATACACACACATGCACCCACAAACATATGAACATGAATAACCACGTGCACACATACTACACACACATGCACATGTAAGCAATGAAACTGTCAAAGTCCAGGTTAACATGGGTGTGGCGGAAAATTCCTTTATCAGTGAGCAGGAAGAGCTTTCTCCCTTAGGTAACTGACTGATAAGCAACGCCCGAAAGTGCCCCAAATGATTTTACAAGAAATGAGTAAAGGGCTGGAGAGATGGCTTAGTGGTTAAGCGTTTGCCTGTGAAGCCTGAGAACTCTGGTTTGAGGCTCGATTCCCCAGGACCCACGTTAGCCAGATGCACAAGGGGGCGCACGCATCTGGAGTTCGTTTGCAGTGGCTGGAGGCCCTGGTGCGCCCACTCTCCTCTCTCTCTCTCACTTTCTCTCTCTCTCTCTCTCTCTCTCGCTCTCGCTCTCGCTCTCTCTCTCTCTGCCTCTTTCTTTCTGTTACTATCAAATAAATAAATAAAAATAATTTTTTTTAAAAAGAAATGATTAAAGACCCCCTTTTTCCAGGTAAAAATTCTGTAGAACACTTGGCTAAAAATATGCAAACGCCCTCTAAAACAAGATGCTGTGTCGTAAATAGAAAGGGGTCAACAGAGGCGCGGCCCAGCACAGAGCTGCTAGAAGGCCCAGCTTCTGGAAAACCTGCTTTAGCTACTTTTGTGTTTGCGGTGAGCAAAATCAGTGCAGAAACAGAGGAAGGGAGGAAAGCTTTCTTTGACTCACTCAGTCCATCACGGCAGGGCAGCGGGAGCATGTGGCAGAAGGTCCTCAGATCATGGTGGACCAAGAAGCAGAGAGCAAGGCAACCTGGAGTGAGGACCAGAGTTAACCACTTCTGCCTACCAGGTTCAGCCTCTTTCTTAAAGGCCCCACGGCTTTCAAAATAGCCCCAGCAGCTGGGGAGTGAGCATTCAAAACCCAAGCTCACAGGAGACCCTTCAGATAGGAGTAGTTAACAGAATGCCTGCCTCGGGATGGACTTACGCACAATCCAGTGGACAGGATGACCTCCTTTCTGATGTTCCCAGACACCAGTGTTTAGAACACAGTGGGCCTTTGCTGGCAGAGCGTGGGAGGTGCTGTGGGTAAATGTTTCTGGTTCCTGTGACAGACCCACGCATGCTGTATGCTCATTCACAGAGAGCACGGATGGCATCTGTAGCCTAAATATATCTAGATCCATCACCCAAAGACTGTAGGTTTGAGTTTTAGAACTAGACAGTTATGTTCCTTACTTCTTCTTTTTTCTCCGCTGAGAAGATGAGTCACAAATAGAAAAGATCTCTTTCTCCCCCGGGGCAACTTCCACTCAAGGAGGCTAGGCTTGGGGGCATGGAGCCCGAAAGTCTGCCAGCCTTCCTTCCTGGCTCTAACTGCTCACCGCCCAAGAGCCTCTGTGTTCATCCATCATTCTTACTCATTCCTGGGTCACTGTTAGGTACGAGCCACATCCAGTTTTCAATTTCTGCTTTCAATTCCAATGCCTTCATTGGCGTGACAAGGTGGACAGGTGTTGCTAACATCAATGCATCATAAGTCAGTGTCTCGGAGCGGGCAGTGTTTGGTGTCTGCTTGTATTACCTCTTATGCAGCCGCCCTGGTCCTTTACTGAGTCAGGAAGCATGCGGGTCTGTACTCCTCACTCTCCAATCAAAGATGTATTATTGCTTTTGATAGCTGGGGAGACGCGCAATTGTAAGAGTCCTCCTATCTGCCCATGTTCAGACTAAATCTGTGATTCTGGAGCCAAGTCCTGTTATGGTAATTGAGGATTCTTCTGTACTGAGGGAATCTCACCTTCCACAGCAGCCCACACCTATGCATACACCCAAGGACCCTCCTTCACAGGACAGTTTTCCTCCTTTTCTTCCCCAAAGCCTTAAAATGCTCTTTCTCTGGCCCTCTTCTCACTTTCATTTGGCTCTCTTGGTCCCTGGTAGGCACACCTGCTCCCTCCTCTCCACTCTCTCTTTTGCTCTTTCCCTGGCATGTGTATTCTCTCCCTGTCTCTTTCTCCAATTACAATAAAGTCTTGAACTCAAGAAAGAGTTTGTCTCAGTGCCTCTATCTTGAACCCCAAACCAGACAGGAATCATTATCTTCTCTGTAAACAGGCATGATGAGGGGCCTTGGTTCTAGATTCCAGTCATGCTGTGGTCAGCTCATGTTTCAGTCAAGGCTCCACCACTGCCTAGGTCTACAATCTCTTTTCAAGTGCCTTTGTCCAAATTCAAAGTTGTATAATAGGAGAATGCCTTACTTATTCGTGACGAAAGAAGACATGTTAAAAGCACATCCAGTAATAGAATGCACCTGAAGAGGAAACCCAGAGGAATGATCTGGTAACCAGTTCTGAGATGACATCCTGCACAGAGTAGAGAGGATGCAACTGAAAATGCGTGCAGGCTTTGAGGACTGAGTGAGGGAGGGAATGCAGTTGTCCATGCATGTCTAGTAGCAATTGGTCACAGACTGTTTCAGAAACCCATGCTCCTATCAGACATTTTCTTCCCAGACTATTTAGCCTCCACCTGTCCTTCCCACTCTGGTATTTTTCCTTCTTTCCTCCTAAGTTCCTGATGAATTCTGAATAAAAAAAATTTCCCTAGTCTTCATTATCTTTACATTCTCCATCTTAGACAGTTTCTCTAAAGGATATGATTCCAAGTAGATTTTTTTTTTTTTTGCCACAATCACTTTCTTTAAAGTAGAATCCATCCTTCCTCCACTACTGGCCTCAGGAATATGTCAAGTTGTCTGTGCAGAGGGTTGAGGGTTGTACTATTAAGGTTTGGGGTCTGTTTCCTCATATCTTGAGTCCCAGCTGGCCTTGTGACCGGCTTTGGCCAATAGAATATGATGGAAGTGATATCATAAGAATCCCGAAATTTCCGTCCTCACCTTTTCCTGCTCTGAGACCACCATACCAAGAAGTCCAACCTGCCTCATGAAGGGAGACATAGCCACCCTGCCTGCATCAGACACCAACTAACAGAGGTGTGAGATGGGCCGTGGCATAGCTTCCAGGTGACGGCCTCATGGAGAATGACCCTGGGAAGTTGCTGAGTCACAGAAGCATGAGCAAATCGACAGCGGTGATCTCAAGCAGCTGAATGTTGGATGGTGCGTTATGCTGAGATAGAAAACTGAGCCAAGGTTTCTGACAAAATATGGTTTTAGAACATTCTTTCTGGTTTGTCATTAGGTATAGCTGTGCATTAACCAACGGGCAACTGGCAGTCACAATTAATGGAGAAAATAGCAGCTGAGTGGGTAGAACCCCTGGGCCTGTCGCAGATGCACTTTCATCCCCCCAAACAGCAGCATAATTGTCAACAGAAGCGTTGCTATAAAAGGGTGTGTGTGTGTGTGTGTGTGTGTGTGTGCGTGTATTTTTTTTTTTTTTTTTTTTTTACTTACTGGACAAAGATAGCTAGCAGAAGTCACCATTTCATTCCTATGTCTAATTGTTCCTTAATATAAAGGCTAATATACATGTTGCTTCCCAGTTCTAGGTTCTTGTTTGTGCAAGTTCAGGAGTACGAGTACTACTGGCAGGTCTTTCTGGTCGGCAAAGTCTTGATATACTGCCTTGAAGTACAAATGAGGGGACCTGCACTGTAACTCCACCTACCAGAAACAGAAGGGTAGGAAGTCAGGAGACACCAGACTAAATGTCTTAAATGTAAGTCTAGAATCAAACACAGTTTTCAATAGTGTTTTTAATGCTTTTTTTTCAAAGTATGTTTATTTATTTATGTGCAAGCAGAGAGAAAGAGAGAGAGAGACAGGGAGACAGAGAGAATGTGTACTCAAGGGCCTCTAGCTACTGCAAACAAACTTCAGATCCATGTGCCACTTTATGCATCTGGATTTACGTGGGTTCTGGGGAATCGAACCTGGGTACTTTGACTTTGTTGGCAAGGGCCTTAACCATTAAGCCATCTCTCCAACTCCCCCACCTTTTTTGGTTTATTTTTATTATAGTACATTATACAGTAAAGTAGATACCCATAGAGGTCATACTAAAAGCTTCAGCCCTTTTGGTAAAGGTAAAGAATGCAGGGTATAGCCTGCTGAGCAGAGAGCAAAAATATTGTCTGAAGATAGCAGTTTCTTACCTATTAAATTTTTTTGAATGAAACCCCCTGTGACAGTTAAATCTTTAGTGTCAACTTGCAGATCAGGAATCGAGTAAGAGATGCTGCCTTTTAGGCATATCTGCTAAGGTGTTTCCAGGAAAGATAAACTGAGAGGGGAAAACCTTCCTCCAGGGTAGACAGCCCTCCTGGTGGTAGATAGAAAGAGATTCCGGAGGCGAGAGAGATGGTTTAGTAGCTAAGGTGCTTGTGTGCGAAGCCGAAGGACCCATCTTTGACTTGCTAGATCCCATGTAAGCCAGACGCACAAAAGATGAGGCAAGTGCAAGGTCACACAAGCCCACTAGATGGTGCAAAGCATCTGGAGTCCAGTGGCAGTGGCTGAGGCCCTGATGCACCAATTCTCTCTCCCTCATTCTCTCTCCCTCTCTCTAAAAATAAAGTAAAAATAAAAAAGAAATCCTTTTTTAGAAAAAAGAAAAGAAAGAGATTCCAGGAAGAATGGCCTTTTGGCCTGGCTGCCCTTGCTAGCTACTTACTGGTGAACTCTTCTACTTTGTTCCTACCATGAGCATAAGAGCCCAATTTCTTCAGCTTTTCAACTTGGACTAAAGCCCATTGGCCCTGTAGAAATACTGTAGACCTTCAAGGCCAGATTAGAACTATTGAGTCATCTAGTCTCCAGGACTGAGTGGCTACCAGGTTCTAAGACTGTTCAGTGTGAAGGTCACCATTGTTACACTGCCCAGCTCATATCATGTAAGCCAATATGATAACTCTCTCTTATAACAAACACACATTCTATCAGTTTTGTTCTTATACAGACCTGTGATAATACATCCAATGTTACCAGGACCTCCAATTTTTCAAGAGATGCTGAAAGATTTGATTATTGCAAGAAGTCATTGAAGTTCTGAATATTACCTGATAATCATAGGAGAATGTAAAATCCTGGGAGGTAGGGCCTAAATGTTGTTTGAAGGATAGTAGATGGGGACTCGGAGAAACACTTCCACAAGTGATGTTAACGTAGATTGACAGCTGATAGCATCATCATGAATAGCAGCTAACATACCAGCCATATACGGTGCTGAGCCTGGCTTGACTAGGAAGATGCTAACCGTTACTTGCAGGTATTTAAGTTACCTGTGCATCTCTGTGTCCTAAACTCCTGAGAGTAAAAACGGGGAAGGAAGGATTTGTCTTAGCTTATGGTTTCAGAGATATCAGTCCACTGCCCTTGGTTCTGTTGATCCCAGGCTAAGGCAGCCCATGGTGGCTGGAATGTGCTGCTTCTTTATCTAATGGCAGACAGGAAGGAGAGAGAGAAGAAGATAAGGAGGAAGAGCGGAGAGAAGGGGAGAAAAGGAGAGCAGACAAGGATCCATCCTACCCTCACAACCTTCTTCCCCAGACAGATCTCACTATGGAAGTTTCCAGGACTGCTCTCTGGAGACCAAGTATTGAGCCCACAAGGCTATGGAGAACATTGCATATTCACACCACAATTATTGGGTTATGAGGTGTTCTCAAAGGCATGAAGATTTGATAACTGAGCCCAAAGACAGCTACCATAGAGTTCCAGGGTCAGTGATTATTTTCCACCAGTGTGGAATTATTTCAATATTGTACCAAATCACAGGGTTTTCCATATTGCTGCATCAGATTATCAGCCCTGAAGCAAAGCGAGTAAGTCCTTAGTATCCAATTATTTTTTGTATTTTCATTCTTATTATTGATAGCAAAAGGATTAATATAAACTTTTGCTGTTGACTATTATAGCAGCTCTGACTGTTATTCTGAAATGGCTTCTCCAGTGCCTGGCAATGGTCTCCACGGCAACTACTTAAGGTTTTATAAACCTCAGATTGCAACATGGTGTGTGTGTGGGGGGGGGGGGGCGGAGTAAGCAAAGAGTAAAGGCAACCCCTTCACAAGCCATAGCTTTCTTTTAAACATGAAAAATCTTCTAATGAAAACGCAGGCCCTTTGCTTTCTAATTTATAGCCAAATCCCAAGTGTGCGAGTACTGTTTTATAACCCAGGCATATGAAATGTACAGCTTGATCATATATTTATTGAACATAACTCTGCACCCAGGATTTTGCTAGCCAATTGTCAGGGCTACACAATAAACAGTTAGCTCTAAAAGACTCTCACAGTTTCATGAGGAAATAAGAAGTGCTAAAGAAATCATTGAACCCGAGCTTAAAAGGAGAGTGGGGCTGGGCGTGGTGGCGCACCCCTTTAATCCCAGCACTTGGGAGGCAGAGGTAGGAGGATCGCCGTGAGTTCTAGGCCACCCTGACACTACTTAGTTAATTCCAGGTCAGCGTGGACCAGAGTGAGACGCTACCTCAAAAAAACAAAGAAAAAAAAAAGGAGAGTGGGATGACATGAGGTGGATCCTGAAGAATGGTAACAAGTGAACTGAAAAAGGTTAAACAGGGTTGGCGAGGTGGCTTAGCGGTTAAGGCACTTAGCTGTGAAGCCTAAGAACTCATGTTAGACTCTGCAGCTCCCATGTAAGCTAGAGGCACAGTGATGCAAGTCTGCAAGTGCTGCACATGCACACAAGGGACAAGGGGGGGGGGTGCGTGTGTCTGGAGTTCAATTGTAGTGGCTGGAGGCCCGGGCATGCCAATTCTCTCCCTCCCTCCCTCTACCCTCACATGTAAAAGGGCCAGTCTGCTAGGCTGGCCTCAAAAAAAAAAAAAAAAAAGAGTTAAAGAAACAGAATTGTGTACCAACAAAGCTTACCTTTTGGATCATGGATTAACAAAATTCCAGTCACTTCCCTTTCCATAAACCTCAATGGGGACCATCCTCATCATAGGCAAATTCTCCAGACCATTCTCTCTCATCTCAGTAGGTGATTGGTGAGCATATTACCTAAGGCACCCAACTTCCATCTCACCTGCATGAGTAAACTGCTTGTTGTTGGATAAAAACATCTCACAACAATTCAGTCTAAGGGAGAAAGGGATTGTTTCAGTTTAGAGTTCCAGGTGATGGTCCATCGTGGTGGAGAAGGTATAGTGGCAGGAGCTGGTCACATTCATGCCAACGGTAACGAAGCCGGCTCGCTCCTTTTTATATCGTCAACCCTGGAATAGTGGCTGCCCACAGTGGAGGTGGGTTGTCCCACTCTGACTTAGTCTAAACAGTCCATCACAGCTGCTTCCGGCTCCGTCAAGCTGACCCAGTATAAATCATTACACCACGTCACCTTCTACACACTTGTCTTGCTCTTTCTGTAGAGCACAGTAAGCCAGTAGAAACTGCCCTGACCGTCTCCTCATTTCAGCACATGACCTTCATTATCTAGCTCTGATTGAATTTGGTTGATCTCTGAATAGACTGCTTCCCCTCATGTGCTATCAAGTAGAGTTTTCCCATCTTCCTTTGCCCCTAAGCCCTACCTGCCAGGGCCAGTAGGTAGTATTTATTCACTACCTCTCCAATGACTATCGCAAGTGTATATTTTTTTCTTCCTGATTTATTAAAACAAACAAACAAGATGCCCTAGTAACACTGTGAAGCTGCTGGTATTAAGTGTCCAGGCTGACTTATTGGCTTCAGGATCCTCAACGGCAGTGCCACTGAGCAAAATGTGCCAAGGATAGTTGCCCAAATCATGAAATACCAAAATTCTCAGTGACAGTTCACACCAGGAGTTATCCCGGAAAAACTGCTGGTCGTGTGGGCTTCGAGCTATGCAAGTGGCGACTAAGAATTTCATCAACACAAGAGGCAGACATTGGCAAAAATATACTTGGAGAAGATCATTCCGAGTGGCTGGATGAAGTCAGTGACAATCTGTCGTAGGTTGTAAACGTGGTGAATACCTCCAAGATTACTTCAGCTTGAGTGACTACAGTCAGGCTCATCCCCTTATGCCTGGTAGAATAAGAAGGGTGAGGGGCTGGAGAGATGGCTTAGCAGTTAAGTGCTTGCCTGTGAAGCCGGTTCGAGGCTCAATTCCCCAGGATCCACATTAGCCAGATGCACAAGGGAGCTCACGCATCTGGAGTTTGTTTGCAGTGGCTGGAGGCCCTGGCGTGCTCTCTCTCTCTCTCTCTGTCTGCCTCTTTTTCTCTCTGTCTGTTGCTCTCAAATAAATAAATAAAAATAAACAAAAAAAAAAAAAGGGTGAGAACAGACCCGAAAATCTGTCGTCTGACCTCCATATGTGCACCCTGGCATGTGCATGCCTGCACACACACAAACACGCACATGCACACACAAGTCACTTATAATATCAACAGTAAAATAAAAGCAGCCCATCTCCTTGTAAAAAACAAACAAACAAAGGAAAATAGGGCCAGAAACTGAGGACTTTAAAAAACTAGATCACCATCTTGCCCCTCCTTGTTACTGTCCGTAGAAATGTACTGGATATATCCATGAAATACGTGTTTGAGCTTGTTGTCTGCCTGCCGGCTTCTCCTTTACTGCTTCTGTTCTTCTTCTGGGAAATTTCAAACTCCAGGTAGAAGATCCGTCTGACACACTGACCTCAGAGTCGATGGCCTCTTGAGCAGCAGTAAATTGTTTTCCTCCTTATCGTTAGCTCACACCCCCTGTGCCCAGAGCAGACTGTCCTACCCTCAATTACACATTTCTGCAACTCAGTTCCAGACATTGACTTCTATGCTTCCCTTTCTTCCCTTTCCTTTTCCTAATATTGCTTTACCAAAAAAACTCTCAAGTATACTGCCACATTCAGTCTGTCAGCTCTCCCAAATTTGCTCCCCTTATTGCGCCTTAACTCTTTCACATATATGAAAGATGGGGGCGTCTCTTTTTTTTTTTTAGCCATGTCAGAAATTCAATATTTCTTTAACACATCTTAAAGTTAAAAAGAAAAAGGACTAGAGAGAGATGGCTTAGTGATTAAGGCACGTGTCTGTGAAGTCCAAGGACCCAGGTTGGATTCCCCAGTACCCATGTAAGCCAGATCCACAAGGCAGTACATATGTCTGTAGTTTGTTTGTAGTGGCTAGAGGTCCTGGTGTGCCCGTTCTCTGTATTTGCCTCTCTCCCTCCCTTTCTCTCTCTCTCTCTCTCTCTCTCTCTCTCTCAAATAAATAAATAAAATATATTTTTTTAAAAAAAAACAAGCTTTTTTGATCCCTTCCACATATTTGCTTTCAAGTTCACTTATTTCTATTTTTGGCATTATGTTTCTTTCCCAGTGATTATTCCACTTCCCATAGCCCATGATTCATAGAAAGTGTGTTTTTAACTTTCAAGTCCATCTGTTCCTTTAGGAAATCAGTGACAGGTGTCTACCTTAGTTGTATTATAATCACTGTGCATAGATTCTATGATATTCATTCCATAAAATTTGTTAAAACTTTTAAAATATTGTATATAATGGTAATTTTTCCTCAAACCAGAAAAAGATACAATTTTTGCTTTCTCTAATTTTGGGTCCAATGTTCTGCATGTATTTATAGAATATATTCATTAAACGTTATTTCTTGTCTGCTTGATATGTGTGCTAAGCAGAAGAACATAAAAAATTTCTAAATTAATCTGCATCCATTTCTAAGTTTACATTTGAAAGCTAGGTGTGGTGATGCATGGCTTAATCCCAGCACTTGGGAGGCTGAGGTAGGAGGATCACTATGAGTTCAAGGCCAACCTGGAACTATTGAGTGAGCTGCAGATTGGCCTAGGCTTAAATGAAACCCTACCTTAAAAAAGTGTTGTATTTGATATTTTTTCCTAAATCTGTCAGTCTTAATTATTAATACAGATTTTTCTAACATTTTTATTCAGCTCTTATTTCTTAAAACCTTTAAATGCTATTTCTTTTCCTCATTTATTTCAGAGAGACAAAGAGGGGAGAGAGAGACAGACAGAGAGAGCAAGAGACAGAGAGAGAATGGGCACATCAGGGCTTCTAGGCCACTGCAACCAAATTCCAGACATATGCACCACCTTGTGCATCCAGCTTTAAGTGGGTACTGGGAAATAGAATCTGAGTCCTTTGGCTTTGTGGGCAAATGCCTTAACTGCTAAGCCATCTCTGCAGCCCTAAATGCTATTTCTTTACAGTTAAAATATCAAAGAAAATTAAGTGGAAAATCAATTTTCATTATCTGAAAACCCAAGGAGCCAGACTCATTGCTCTGATTTTCCTTTCTGGGGCTCAGCTGTGGTGCTTTGCTCCCTCTTGTGTTTGTTATCTTGTGTACTGGGGGCCACATGGTTGGAGATTCCACACCGTCAGAACTGAGGGCACACCTGACTTGTCTGGAGATTGTCTTTGGCTTGTCCCAACACCCTGGGTTGTTGTGGACAAGAACCACTTTTATTATCTCCTGGCATGACATTTACTGCCCTGAAGGTAGAGTGAATTTAAGTACCAACCCTACGGACAGGATTATAGTTCAGGTTCCGAAAGGAGATTTTCCTTTCTTAGCTCAGAACCTGGGGGGAGATTGATAACTTTTATTATCATCATTGTTCTTCCTGGAAAGCAAATATTTCCTGAAATCACATTCTGTGGCTGGTTTTGGTGCATGACTCAACATCAATATCATGTAGTCCTTAAAAACTGCATCTTGTGGTGGGGACATGGCTCAGAAGATGATGTAGTTGCTGTTTGGATCCCCGGTACCCACATAAATATTGGGCAGGTGTGGTGGCCTGCACCCGTCGTCCAGACGTAGTGACAGGGGCTGCCTCGGATAAGCTTGTTACATGGACAAGCCAACTAGGTAGCTCTGGATTCAAGTGAGAGGCCCCACTTCAACAAACAAAAACGGAGACCAATCAAGCAAGACTCCAAACATTGATAGCCCACGTACAGACAGACACCCAAGTACATGTGAACATGCGTACGTACGTGAATGCATACCACACACATATACATATGCAAAAAAAAATCCCCCTGTGCCTCTCAGATGGGCAAATACTTCCTTGATAGGAGAGGTCTGCCAATTTTTTCCTCTCCATTTTCAGCTTTCTCTTTCAGAGGCATAAGAATGTTATTTATTTATTTATTTGAATGTGTTTATTAACATGAGGTATGTGCGTGCACACATGTGGTACATGCAGGTGTGCGTGTGGATGAGCACACGTGCAAGCGTGGGGAAACCAGAGGAAGGCATCAGGTATCCATCTCTGTCACTCTTCTACTCTATTTCCTTAAGGACATAGAGCTTACCATTTTGTGGTTAAACTGACATACCAGGGAGCCCCAGCAAGCACTCCTGTCTCCTACCTGCTCGGTGCTGAAGTTACAGGGATGGTGAAGCCATGCCCAGCTTTTTACATGGGAGCTGGAGACAGAAGTCATGTTCTCGAAGGGCATAGTGGCGCACGCCTTTAATCCCAGCACTCGGGAGCCAGAGGTAGGAGGATCACCATCAGTTCAAGGCCACCCTGAGAGTACATAGTGAATTACAGGTCAGTCTGAGCTAGAGTGAGACCCTACCTTGGGGAAAAAAGGAAAAAAAAAAAAAAAAAAAAAGGTCCTCATGTTTGTGCAAAGACCACTCTCATCTACTGACTCATTACTCCAGCCCAGGGTATTATTGATTGATTGATTGATCCATTGATGGATTGAATTACTGAGCTTTCCATCTAGATGATGGGAGGTTTGACCTATTTTATCAAATATATTAAAGTATTTTTTTCCAGACAATTGAGAGTGTCACGATGCTTGAAGTGGGATTCCCATTTTCACTTCAATTTTGCTTGGATTGTGTCCCTGAGGGAGAAATGCCCCACTTCCGGGAATTATATGGGTAACTTGGAAACTGCATGATTGACCTGATTGACTGAGGACTGGCTGAGGCTCTGGGAGGTCAGCCAGGAAAGCTGTGGTGAAGGCGATTTCAAATGATGGCTTCTGTGATTAATTCACCCCGTTCTCTCTTCCTTCCTCAACACAAAGGATTTTCAGTTACTATTGAAGAATTATCAATAGACAATCATCCTAGGACACTTTCAATTGTAGGTAGAGGCAGCCCCAACATACTTAAACCCCCAAAATTTAGCCCACAATTGAGTTGTCCTAATTTTGGGGCTCCCACCCCGAGGGGTGCTTTTCTACTTGAAATTAAGCTTGCTGTTTCTTGTTTCTGCCTTTGCTGTAATTCTCATTCCGGTACAGCAAAGCCTATTGCATCCATCCCTCTCTCCCACAAGCCTGTGATTGTCTCCTGGCTCAGGAAAAGTTAATTCTTTACCCCGCTTCCAGGGCAAGCAGAGCTCACTGGGAGCCTCTCTTCCCCCCTTTATCCCCACTCACTAACTCTTCCTTATCCATGACATTGTCTATGATGTTGGCTTCTCGTGTGCACTTGACATTTTCTATGCCTCCTTAGTCCCTTAGATGTTTTTATACCTTGGATGGATGAGACATCACAACTTCCTGTTTTTCTCTTACACTGACTGCTCCTGAATTCATGTGTGTAGGTTCGGTCCTCTTCTTTCAAGTTGATGCATATGCATTCAATTCAATATCTCCCCTTGGATGCTAAGAAACATCCCTGGCCCTCCCGGAGAAAAGATGCAGCTCCACGTCTCTGGAACCTGTGACTGTGTGCCTTACATAGAGGCAGAGGTTTACATTTCAGCAATGTGGCTACAGAGCCAAATAGTGCCAGCAAGCATCCAGAGATGGAATTGGCACGGAATGGATTCTGTCCTCAGCTTCCACGGGACGATGGCTCTGCTGGCACTGGACCTGAGCCCAGTGATGTTGATGTCACATTTCTGGCCTCTAGGACTTGTGAGAGAAGGCATTAATGTAGTTTTAAGCCACTAAGCCTGTGAGGACTTGTTACTGCGGTCATGGTATTAAAAAAAAAAAAAAAAAGAGGCATCCAGTGATTTCCTTTGCCATTATCTTAAAATAAAATCCTCATTAAGAACACATGAGTCAAGGGCTAAGGAGATGGCTCAGCAGTTAAATGTTCTTGCTTGCAAAAGCCTGCTGGCCAGGGTTCAATTCCCAACCATCCATGTAAATCCAGATGGGCATTTGTTTGTTGGAGTAAGAGACCTTGGTATTATCATGCATACACACACACACATTAAATAAATAAAGTAACTTTATTTATAAAAGGCCATATGGCTTACCTGCTTTCTCCTCTGTTTTCTGCTGCTCTGTGGCTTGTCTTTGCCACACAGGGAGCTTCTTGATGCGCAGCCTTTCATTGTGATTCTCCCTCCCCAGAAACTGCTCCCATATCATACATGTTACCATCTTCTCATTATCCAGAACAAGCATTACCCCTGAGAGAAGACATTACTCTGAACAGCCCTTTCCACATCTCTGCATCTGTTCTGTTTCTAGATCTCTCGCCCATCTCCCTGACATTCTACCTATTATTATCATTTATCTAGCTTCATCATCCTCATCATGATCTATCATTTATCTGTCTACCCATCTCTCCAACTCCTATCTACTGCCCTGTTTACTTCCCATTCATCATTCCTGTATCTGGAGTGCTGATCTACAATAAAACTGTCTGTGAAAATGGAAGTGATCTTCTGTGATATCCAGTGTGGCATCAGCCGCTACATGCAACTGTATCATTTGGGAAATGCAGCCTGACTAAAGTACTGAACGTTAAAAAAAAAATAAATTTGCGAAGTACTTTGATAAATACCTTCTATGTTCCAGATCTTTAGCTAGGCATTTAATTTAAACTGTTACCTAATGATGAAATAACCCCATGAGGTGTTATTCGCCTCTCCATTGATAAATGAAGTGATTTAAACTCAGAGGGGTACAGCAGTGTGGTTCCCAAACCAGGGTCTGCCAGAAGCTCAAATTCTTATGTATCAGTGTTCTGAAATATTTCTTCTGTCTCTAGGGGAAACCTATACAAGAAAGTTTTATCTTAGATGATATTTCACTTTAATTTAGTGTTAATGTTCTATAACGCTGTAACTTGAAACATAATATTTTATAAAGGGATCGACTACCCACAGCCCATGGGACAAATCCATCATGTTTTTTGCTTTATAGGCATAGAGTTTTATTGAGACACAACTGTTCTCATTTGTCTACATACTGTTTGTGGCTACTTTGACACAACAATAACCAAATTAAGCAGCTGAGATGGAGACCCACGCAAGCCTGCAATAATTATCATCTGGTCCTTTGCAGGAAGTATTTGTTAACTACTATTTCAGATGATGTGTATATTTGTACTCACACACATGTGAACATGGTTGTGCATGAGTATGTATGCGCTTGGTGAGTAATCAAACCTGAATAGTGATGTTGAACTTGAAGACGTGTTTAAAACATGATTTAAAGCCACCCTACTTTATCACAAATTCCAGAATACTGATGGTTTTTCAATTAATTCTTACATATTTTCTTTTTCAACATTCTATTTATTTACATATTTATTTATTTTAGAGAGAGAAAGGAGTAGAGAGAGAGATAGAGAATGGGCATGCCAGGGCCTCTAGCCATTGGAAATGAACTCCAGATGCGTGCGCCACCTCATGCATCTGGCGTACGTGGGTCCTGGGGAATCAAACCTGGGTTCTTTGGGTTTGCTTTATTATGTATTTTCTATGATGTTTAAAATAATTCAGGCTGGGAGATTGCTAAGTAGTTAAAGGAGCTTCATCCTGGCATGAATTTCCCAGTATCTGCATAGAGCCAGATGCACAAAGTGGCACATGCACCTAGAGTTCATTTGCAGCAGCAAGAAACCTCAGAGTGCCCCTAGTCTCATACTCTCTTCCCCTCCCCCTAGTCTGCTCTTTCTCTCTCCTGCCCCTATATCTCAAATAAATAAATAAAAACATGAAAATATGAAATAATTTATATTATTTTCCAAATCATATTAAAATTAGTTTATGTTTGCAAGGCTTTCAAGAAACAGATTTTTGGGGGGACTGGAGAGATGGCTTAGCAGTTAAGGTGCTTGCCTGAAAAGCCTAAGGACCCATGATTGATTCCCCACTACCCACATAAGCCAGATGCACAAAGTGGTACATGCATCTGGAGTACATTTGCAGTGGCTGGATGCCTGATACACCCAGTCTCTCTCTCTCTCTCTCTCTCAAATATATATATACATCTTTTTCTCTCTCTGAAATAAATAATTAAAATATTTTAAAAGAAATAGATGTTTTTAAATCTACTATTATTCTTCCATTGAAAGGTAGCTATTATTTGATATTAGCATATTCCTATTAGACTTTTTACTTTTATGTTTAATATCATGCTATGTGAGAGTGCATGTAAGTGTGTGTGTGTGTGTATGTGTGTGTGTGTGTGTGTGTGTAACTTTCAAAGACATTTTCTGGATGGAAATAATAACTTTCTGTGTGAGTATTGTAAGTCCTACTTTAAAGAGGTTTATAAAATCACAGCACACTTTACCTGACCCAAAGTCACTCACTATGATGTCATCACCGTTCCTTCTCCTTCTGAAGAATCCCATCAACACAGAGAACACTGGGTATTAGCTTAGCATACCCAGGAATTCAGGCTAAAATAGATTATTTGGTATTGGTCTTTCTGTTTTGATCCCAAAATCCTGGCTGCACTATGGTAGTTATTGTTGCTAAATAAGGAGTGTGCAAAATAAAATGCATTTTGTTTTTGACAATACTTTGTGTGAGAGGTGCTTTACTAAAACACACTTGAGAGCTGGTGACATGGCTTAGTAGTTAAGGTGCTTGCCGGCGAAGCCTAATGACCCATGTTCATTGCTCCAGATCCCACGCGAGCCAGCCATACGAGGTGACAAGTGTGCAAGGTCACACATGCCCACAAGGTGGCGCACGCATCTGGAGTTTGATTTCCGTGGCTGAAGGCCCTGGTGGACCTTCTCTCTCTCTCTCTCTCTCTCTCTCTCTCCCTCTCTCTCTCTCTCTCTCTCTCTCTCTCATACAAAGGTGTGTGCCACCACACCCAGCATGTTAAAAATCATTTCACACTTGTAAGGCTTCTACAAGAGAAATGTAGGTCTGGCGTTTATTTCTGAGATAATGGAGCCTAGGATCGAAGGCAAAAGTTAAGGGTTGAGTTCAAACTCTGCCTTGCTTATTATGTGATATGTGACTCCATGCAAGTGAATGAGCAATTTTTGCTTCAATTTCATTTCTATGAAAATGGGCACAACTACTGGTCTAAATCCATACAGTTACTGTGAAAATTAACTGGAGCATATAAAGTTGCATAGCAAAGCATTGGACACTCTATTTATTAGTAAGATAAGATCACAATTTGGGAGAGAAATAATGATTTTACTTTGTTCCAAGTTCATGTTGAAATGGAGTGGTCCTTGTCTTCTTGCAGGTAAAACTCAGGGCATTTGGTCATATTAAGCAAGCACTTGACCACTGAGCAATATCTCCAGCAGGAAAAGGAGTCGCTTTGAAGAATAATTCCTCATGGAATCCATAGCTGCCAAAATTCAGGTTCCACATGGTACGTGGAATGCATTTGCCTTGAAGCACGCTAGAAAATTTCAACACTATGCACTGGAAATAAGATGTGGATATCATCTATACTATTTTCCTAAGGACTTTAGTTAAATTTGCCTCCTTTTATTTTAATCCCTCCAGGACTTTCAAAATTTTTACCCTTTAGCAAACTATGTACCTCCATCTCTCTCTCTCTCTCTTTCCTCCCATGTTTAATTTTCATTTTAATTATGTCCTGTGAGAGAGGCAGGGAGACAGCATGGCCCAGAGCCATCTATCTGCCTTACTGACAATGTGAGAAATGGGAACTTGAACCAGCTCCTCAATCTTCCCATGTCCAGGGTTTTTTCTTTTTGCCCTGAAATGAGTAAGTACATTTATTCTCTGTAGCTCTTAGGGGTTTTCTGAGGACCGTGTGAGATAGTATGAAAACAATAAATACAGTATTATACCAATCCACATTACAGGAATACAGTTAAAATTCCTATACTTCCAACTCACATCCACTTGTAATTCTATAATTATGAGGACTAGCAGTTTGTCACTACGATAGCATGAGGCTCTACTGACAACTGGGCAGCCGACCATGTGTTGCCATCGTCCATCTCATGATACAGTGTACCCTGAAACGGCACCTCCAACTGACATTGCATCATTGTTCAACATGATACAGCAGAGCAGATTGCCAGTGTGAAAAAGAGGACTGTAGAAAGTGAGTGTGTTTTTGTGGGAATTCAAGGGACAACATCAGCAAAGGTGAAAATCAATGTGTTTTACCCATCAGTCTAAACTTTTACTGGGATGAACAAAAATCAAATTATCTTAAATTTTTAAATACTTCGATGATTAGAGTGACAGAGAAGGCCCAGAACAATTTTTTTTTTCCAGAAAATTGGAGATCAGCACAGAGAAAAATCAACTCCTACCAAATCAGAGAGCCAGAGCCTCAGAGGCCCCCAACACCTCATCACTGAAGCAGACCCAACATGGCTCAGGGAAATCTTGCGGAAGAGGGGGTGGAAAGAATGTCAGAGCCACATGTTGGGTCATGATATGCAGAGACATTTAGCTTACCCATAACTGTGGGCTAACTCCACAATGCATGACCCGTATACCTCAACAAGGAGGGGCCAAGGGGAGGGGGTAGGTCATGGATGAGCCTAATAATGGTACCAAACTGACTGTAAAAAGAAAAAAAATAATAATAAAAAAAAATTGCCCTCCTTGGTCTCATCCTCTGTGTCAGTGCCCAGGAACATACTGTGCCAGCAAACTGAATGAGGCTCATTCCATCAATAAAGCTTGGATAGGATGGGCTTAGGAGATTGCAATCTGATTTTCTTGCCCCAGATATAATTTTTGACTGTCAAATCACAGCTTCCCGTGAAATTTCCAACCTGTTATTAGAATTTTGGGTCCATCTGAACTATTCAAATGTTCAGTTCACCTTCATTCATTGGCTACATACATATTATAAGCACACATGGTAAAGACATTGAGACAGAAAACACAGCCATCCTGGCCCCTGGGAGATTCCAACACAGGGCTGTGAAGTTTATAGCTCTCCTATTCCCAAAAGGATTTTGAGTGGTACATATAAATATAATTAAAGGAAGGAGGGGAGGAAGGGAGGAAATAAAGGAGGGAGATAAAGGAAGGAAAAATAATTTAAAATAAAAAATGAGAGACCACAGAAGAATTCATCAATAGGTTTTACCTGTAGAGTCAATCATAATTCTTTGGAAACAAATTTAGCTTGATTTATCTCAGCTGAAAAGAGATTCAATTGGGCTGGAGAGATGGTTTAATGGTTAAGGTGCTTGCCTCGCAAAGCCAAAGGACCTAGGTTCAATTCCCCAGGACCCACATAAGCCAGATGCACAAGGTGGTACATACGTCTGGAGTTAGTTTGCAGTGGTTGGATGCCCTAATGTGCCCATTTCTCTCTCTCTCTGTGTCTCTTTCTCTCCCTCTTTCTCTCTCTCAAATAAATAAATAAAAATAAAACAAGAAGAGCTTCATTTTATATTTCTCCCCCCCCCACCACTTTCATACATTTTTATAAGAAAGGAAAGATTTCCCTGCCACTAAACTTGGATGGACTATAACCATCCATGTTTTATTACAGACAGGCAAATACGATGTTATAATTCTTTTTTTTCCCCCAAAAAAGGCAATGGGTGTGCATGAATCTAACCCAATCAAGGCATTTTTGTATGTTTTCTAAGTAATTACAGTTCATTCACTTCTTAGGGTCATCCATTGAATATATGCTATATCCTTTGGACTAATTATCTTCAAAAAAAGAGAGGAGTTTGGTTGAGTGTACATAGTATTTCCTCTTATGTAATCAAGCTCAATGCTGGTTTTAGCATGCTATATATTTGAGAATCTAAATGGGTTCCTTTGAAATCATAGGCTAAGTATGGATTGATGAATGCTTTAAGAAATGCCAAATATTAAAAAAAAATAACAGGACAATAAAAATTTGAAAGCAATAAAACTCTCCCACTGAAAAGGTAGTTTGAAATAAAATTTATGTCTACTCTGACGATGTCACTGCTGTAGAGTTAATCAAGTAAATAATTTGACAAGTGCTAAAACTCTCCAATTAGGATGAATGCTAAATTATTTAGGTGGCAAAAAGTCTTTTCATGGGAACTTTTTATGGTGTTAAAAAATTGATCATACATTTTACAGCAACAACAAACTGCACTCGCAGAGTCTCAGCTGATGAAATTCCCTGAATGACACAGTCCACAGGCTGTGTAATTAACAACGGGAGGGAATGTTTGCTGTAGATACACCAGGTGACAGAAATAGCTGGGTGATTTACACAGAGTTCTAAAATTGCTGCTTCTTATCTCCCACCCAGGGCTTTGCTCAGAGGTGTGAGTGTCCACAGCTCTGCTCATAATGAAGCCCTCATTTAGGGATGTTCATTGAGTGCCTCTCATTTGTCGGTCACTATACTAGGTTCTAAGGAAGAGAGACCCTGCTCTCAGGGAAGGCCAGCTTACTGCCATGTGGAGCATTCAGCACATATATCATCAGCGGGGAAGGACAAGGACAATTGGAAATCCATGTGCTAGTGCCCGGATGTTTAAGTGTTATCCATCAAGCTCACAATCTGCTAAGTAAAATATGCTCTACTCCGGTTTGACGCATACACTTTTTTTTTCTCTTTATTAGTCAGTTTTGTATTCAGCAAATACAGTCAGTTTGGTACCATTATTAGGCTCATCTGTGACCTGCCCCCTCCCCTTGGCCCCTCCTTGTTGAGGTATACGGGTCATGCATTGTGGAGTTAGCCCACAGTTATGGGTAAGATAAATGTCTCTGCATATCATGACCCAACATGTGGCTCTGACATTCTTTCCATCCCCTCTTCCGCAAAATTTCCCTGAGCATCCAAACATAAGCCCACTCTCCAATATCAAGCTACCATCAATTGTGGGCTACAAGAGGGCCTACACCTATTAAATTCTCTATAAAAAAAAAAAAGTAAGGGTTATCTCATTTGTCCTGGTGCTAACTTACTCTCCGTTGGAGAATCTGCTTCTTTTTTTCAGATAGATGTAGATCCTAAGGAGAGAGCCACCCCATCATACCTCAAAAGGGCCCTGGCTGAAACTAAGAAAAATTGGAGAAACAAGCAAGGGGGCTATTTTCCTGATGACGCATACACTTTTATAACACTCTGAAAGTTTAAGACGTTCTATAGAGGGCTGAAGTGATGGCATAGAGACTAAGGCGCTTGCCTGCAAAGCCAAAGGACCCAGGATCACTTCCCCAGGACCCATGTAAACCAGATGCACAAGGTGTCGCCTGCATCTGCACTTTGTTTGCAGGGGCTGAAGGCCCTGACACACCTATTATCTCTCTATCGGCCTCACTCTCTTTCTCTCAAATAAATAAAATAAATAAAGTTGGAAAAAGATGTTCTGTAGAATGCTTGGACTCCTGTGCAGGAACATACATGTGAGAAAAACTCATATCCCAGCACCGGACCCCTGGCTGGTGTTACCTTCCTTCCCCACCTTCACCCCACCTCAGTAGATTCATCACATGCACTTGTGCCCAAATTGTCCACAATCCTGCATTGCCTTCCCATAGATATGTCTTAAACACAAAGGCAATGAGCTATGGGTTGTCCATCTCATAAGCGACCCTGGAAGACACTTGAAGAGAGGAGGATGGTGAGAGGCCATTGGGCGGGAAGGTCTGGACTCCCACGTGAACAAGAATGAAGAGAAAGGAGTGAAATTTGTGCTCAAGGTGGCCGTGGCCTATTATTCCCATAAATTCCTATACCAGGAAATGAGGCACCAGCAAAAGAGGAATGAGAGGGGACACTGTGTGATGTTGGGGATAAGACTGGGGGGCAAGTCATGGAGTCCTGTTACCTAGGGCTAAGGGAGACGAGTTCTGCTTGCTGTACGCAGGTGCTGCACATCCCAACAATCGTCTTCATATACCTTGTGGGCTAAGTACCTGCAGCCAGCCCTTAGTCATACCTGTGCCAAATTCCTTCAGGACTACAGAAGTGTAACGTAGAACATTTTGGAGAAAATAAAAGACTCAACGCATCACCCATCTCTCAGTCTCCTGCCACTCCCATCCCCTGTCAGGGTTCCCACTGGGCTTGACTCAGCACCAATCCTCTAACAAGTACTAAAGCACCATGTTTTCACATTCATCAGTATTTTGAAAGAGACCATCTTGTAACTGTTGTTCAGGAGCTCGATTAAAAACACTTTCTCTGGCCAGAACTGTTTTGGGGATGTTGTGGGCCTCACTGTCCCAACAGCTCATTGTGAGTGTGGTAGTTTGAATGTATGCTCTCCAAAGTCTCATCTGCAGCTCTGGGAATTACCTGATACAACCTATAGCTTAAGTTAAACTTTCTCCACCACAGTAGGCTGTTTCTACTAAATCTGTTTCTCCTTTGTTCTCTTCATCTCTCTCGCTCTCTCTTTCTAAGAACATTATTTCTTTTAATTAGCTAATAAAGAAGTAGGTTTCTATAGCATTTATTCATATCTTCTTTATTTTTACAAATCTTTTTCATCCTCTCTCTCTCTCCCTTGCTCCCATCCATCCCCCCGTTAGATCTTTCTCCATGCTGTGTTCAGTCTTTTCCACTTGTCTGTCACCCGTCCCTTTCCCTAATCCCTCCTGGTTCTCCTCTCTCCCAGCTTCATTCTAACTTCCTGCCTGATACTACTGATGCATACCACAACTTACAAACAAGTCTAATTATTCCAAGTTAATGTTTGTCTTTCTGAGACTTGGTTATTTCACTTAGTATAAGTCTTTCCAGAGCTATCCATTTTTCTTGTTAGCTTCATGATGTCCTTTTTCTTTACAGCTGAATTGAACTCCATTATGTATATGTACCAAATCTTTCTTGTCCATTCATCAGGTGATGGACATCTGGGCTGATTATATTTCCTAGCTGTTATGAAGAGAGCAGCAACACGTATGACCTAAATTATCCTAAATCTGATAGCATTTTGACAAAGAGCATTGATAAGATCAAAAGAAATGAGACAAAATAGAGGAAAGAGTCAGGGCCTCAGTGTAATTGGGGTGGGAAGAGGACAACTTTATGGGAATATGGCCAAATTAGAGTATGTTCATATACTAAAGTTCCCAATATTTTTTTAAAGGAATGCTTCCTCTGGGGGTGGGGGGTGGCATGTGCATATAATCCCAGCGCTGGGAAGTCAGAGACAGAAGAATCCGTTGGGATTCCTGTTCTAGTCAATCTAGCCAAATTGGTGAGTGTGGCTAGTTTGAATGTGTGTCCCTCAAAGACTTGGGTGTTTTATTAAAGCTTGTAACCTCAGGTCTCCAGCTGCCTAGCTGGAGGGGGCTTCGTTGCGGTTGGAACCTGGGGTCCAGCCCAAACTGTGTTTGGGGGTAGATCTGAATACAGGCCCAAAGGTGGCAGAGCAGTCTGAGCTCTGACAGACTTTTTTGTGCTTGCTGCTTTTTTGGTGATTTCGGGCTGCTGGTGATTTTTCTCTGTCTGCTTGAATTTATGAATAGGAACCAGCTTCCTCCATGATTAATGGAACTTCCCCCCAGATCTGTAAGTTTAAAATAAATCCCTTCCTCCCATAAAGCTGCTTTTGGTTGGATGTTCATCCCAGCATTGTGGAGCTGTTGACTATGGTGATCTCTGGGTTTACTGAGAGAGTCTGTCTCAAAAAAGCAAGGTAGGAAATATCAGAGCAAGAGGATGGGGAGAAGTGTGTTTAAATGCTCTTCCAAACATGAAATGAGTATTGCATTTCTTCTCAGCCACCCAGCAACTGTTACCACCTGCAGAAAGCCTGCACAACCCTGGGCCCGTCAGCCTTTCATCATGGATGAGAGAGGAGGGCAAAAGTACAGCCATCACGTTGGAAGAGAGACTAGTCAGAAAGAAGAAGTGATTCAGTGGTGGGGGAGAGGGAGGGACAAAAGAAGGTAATGGAGGGATTATGAAACAATGCATATGTACGTTATAAAAATTGTCAATAGGAAAGCTTTGAAAAATAGAATCAATAGAGGAAGACACCTGTCATCAAATGCTGGCCTCCATAAGTATGCACATACACAAGTGCCCACACCCACTCCTCCACACTCCACACTTGTATATGCAAAAAAAAATAATTAATCCTTAGTAATTAAAAAGTTATGATGTAATTTCCCAAGAACCAAAGTGTCTGTTTTTCCATTCTTCTGTATACTTTCAAATATTCTCTAGGTACTATAAGAGCTATGGTAAGCTACTTTCATTCCATGAGCATATTCTGATAATCATTAATAGTGATTACAACTCTGAGACTTTTTATCAGAATATTAAAAGTACATAAAAATAAAACTGTGGGGAGAGGGCTGGAGAGGTGGCTTAGTGGTTAAGATACTTGACTGTGAAACCTAAGTACCCATGTTCAACTCTCCAGATCCCACATAGGACAAACAAGTCTAATTACATAGGTGAGGTAAGCGCAAGGTCGCACATTCCCACTAGGTGGCGCAAGCATCCAGAGTTCAATGGCAGTGGCTGAGGCCCTGGTGCACCAATTCTCTCTCTCTGTCCTCCTCTCTAAAAAAAAAAAAAAAAAAAAATTATACAACCTCCATTAAATAATCTGCACTATTCAATGTTAACTATTAATGAAATGGCAGAAAGTTCTAGTGAGATTTACAAAAAATGAAGGCCAATAAATCGCAGAATTTCCTGCTTAGGAAGTAAATATCTTTTGAACTCATTTCATAATTGATGTTGATTCAAAAATAATTCTCCAGTCACATTATGCTTAGGCTGCTTAATTCTATTCGGTCTCCAGCTTTTGTTCACATGATGCACTTTAAATCAGTCTTTTGGATCATGAATTAGCAGGCCTCCAAAATAAAGTGACAGGTTAATTAAATTATGCAAGGGAAATGGTTTTCCATTCTACACCCCAACTGAAAGGGGAAGGATATTGAAAATTTATGATTACATCAAGTCTAGTACGTGTTCTCTGCATTTTCTATCATTGCCTAATAATAACTCCAGTCCCAATGACAGAGCAATTACTCTAAACTTTTAAAGATATGAATATCAGCAGATTTGACCTGGTTAAGTCATATATATTCCATCAATAAAAATTTTACAAGCACAAACTTCTCAATGAAAACACTCAGTTCAGGGAATGTTTCCACACACAAAAAAGTTTACCTCATCTGAGGTGACATTCTCTTCACCTTCCCACGCATCTTATGGGTGGTCTTGGCAGGTGAGCAGTTTTATATATACTTGAGATCTATTGTTTGGAAACTTGTATACTTGGTGTTGCAGTCAGGTTTACATTGCTTGTAGAAATCACCCAACCCAGAGCAGCTTTTGGGAAGAAAAAAAAAGGGGGGGGGCTTATTTTGGCTTACGTACTTGAAGGGAAGCTCCATGATGGCAGGGGAAAATGATAACATGAACAGAGGGTGGACATCACCTCCTGGCCAATATTAGGTGGACAACAGGAACAGGACAGTGTGCCAAACGCTGGCATAACACCCATAAACCCACCCCCAACAATACACTGCCTCCAGGAAGTGCTAATTCCCAAATCTCTATGAGCTAGAAAGCTAGCATTCAAAACACCTAAGCTCATGGGGGACACCTGGATCAAACCACCACACTTGGTGCTATGGTCCCTTAGTATTTTCCTCTATTGTCTTGAATGTTGTTAAGATTATCATTTTCTTTGTAAGAACAAGACTACCAAATATAGCAACAGTGTAGCAATCTTGTTACCCTAGTATCTCTTATTATGCATTTTACATCTTTGAGAGTATTATGTGAAAAAAGGAAAAAATTCAAGAGAGATAGTATAGTCACTGAAATATAGAAATCATAGAAATAACCATGGTCCACAAGTCCCAGGTCCCAAGGAAACTATTTCCCCTAATGCCAAATTGAAAAATAAATAAGTCCCTGTATGTCAGGTCAATTTGATGTACTCTGCCTTTTTCTCCATTCTGTTTTTCATCAGCATTTCTGTTTTTCTAGTTCTGAGATCATTAGATGATGTCAGGCAGCCATAATGAACAGGGAGAGGCAGAACCACCTTTGCTCAGAGAGCCCCATGACATCTCCTTGCCTTGACACGTCTCTTCCCATTGGCCTTACTTCCTTGTCTTCAGCACATGGCCCCTGGTGTTACCAGGGGGAAGCAGTCTTCTACTCATACTTGCCTGCTCTAAAAGAGCAAGGGGAAGAAAATATTTGACATAAATGAAATAATGTTGACAGCCATAGAATATCAGATCTCATGGCAAAATATCAGAAGGCAGAAGTGTGTTTCTGAGAACATGGTGCCTTCTCAGTAGCTGACTTAGGATGGCTGACAAGAGGTGGCAGCCAGAGCTCAGTAAGTTAGGTACCAAGTACGTGTCTGTCATCACGACATATTGCACCCATCAATTCACACAATACCTGCACACTCTATCAAAGCTTTTCATGTGATAAAATAATATGGGCATGCTCAGCAATGAGAAGAGCTATGCTTAAGGGATTCTACTTTTTTGTGTGCTCACCTCAGTGGAAAATATGAAGAATTCCTAAGGGGCATCGTGAAGTTTCCTAAGGAGAAGCAGCACATGAGATAAGCCACACACAGACATGATGGAAAAGTGAGATCCATTTTCTCTTCTACTGCAATTCTTCTCAGGACCTCTGAGCTGGTAGACCATAGACCACTGGGGAGGTTGGAGTTAATCCAATAATTCTTCAGCCACCCTCAAAACATTTGTTCTACTGTTCTCATTATTTTGTTCTGCTCCTGGCTTGAGTGTTTATTTTATTCTATTATTTTACTTATTTACATATTTATTTTTATTTATATAGGTACTTCCAATGTTGCTTGCTGAATTCCAATAATTAAAAATACACAAGATTCTAAGTTTAGCAAAACACTCCACCTTATCAGATATTACTTATTTCTTCCTTCTCCCCCCTTTATTGTGTTACTGTTTCTGTAAGTGACTTGAAGTGGATTATTATTTAGATACATAGTTTATCACTTACAAGATACTCCATTACAGTTACTTCAATGACTCTGTCATATGGACTCCAAAATTGTTTCCAACATGAGACATTCAAGCAGTGATATCAGTTACTGTATTTAACCTCTATCTATAGTGAAATCCCTTTCAGTCTAAATGAACATTTTCATGTCATAGTCACAGTTCACATGTGTCAGAATGGATAATATTTCAGAAATCAGGTAGATGTGGTGATGAGGTTGTGGGCAAATACAATTAATATACATTATTGCATGGAAGTATAAGCTGATATTAACTTGAAAAACTGACATAGTTGACTAATGCTCTGTATTCCTGTACTTCTGAGCTAGCAAGTCCACTCTTAGATCTACAATAGACACACATAAACATGTATGAAAAAAGCCATGCAAAAATGCTGATAATAGCAATAATTATAACCAAAAAATAGAAACAACCCATATGTCTATCAACCATCAAAGGAATAAATTTGGCTTGCTTTCACAAAATAGGTGTTATTCAGCAATGAAATCTGGTAAAATACTGCTATCTACAATAATGGATGGATTTCAACGTGCACATACACATACACTGTCGAGAAAAAGAAGTCAGATCCAAAAGACTACAATTTGTATGATGCCACTTATAAAAGTTCAAAATGGGCTGGAGCGATAGATGGCTTAGTGGTCAAGGCACTTGCCTGCAGTGCCAAAGGACCCAGGCTCAGTTCTCTAGTACCTATGTAAAGCTAGATGCACAAGGTAGCACATGCATCTGGAGTTCGTTTGCAGTGGCTAGAAGCCCTGGAGCACCCATTCTCCCTCTATCTACCTTTCTTTGTGTGTGTGTGTGTATGTCTCTCTTTCTCTCTCTCAAATAATGACATAAATAAAATATCTTTTTTGTTTGTTTTTATTTATTTATTTGAGAGTGACAGACAGAGAGAGAAAGAGGCAGACAGAGAATGGGCACGCCAGGGCCTGCAGCCACTACAAACGAACTCCAGATGTGTGCACCACCTTGTGCACCTGGCTTATATGGGTCCTAGGGAATCGAGCCTTGAACCTGGGTTCTTAGGCTTCACAGGCAAGTGCCTAACTGCTAAGCCATCTGTCCAGCCAATAAATATTTTTTTAAGAAGCAGCACTCCAGGCTGCTTTTCTCTTTTTGTATTTTTTAATGTATTATATTGTTTTGGGAGAGAAATAGAAAGAGGGAGAGAGAAAGAGACAGAGAGAATGGACATGACAGGGCCTTCAGTTACTGTAAACAAACTTGAGACATATGCACCACCTTGTGCATCTGGCTTACGGGGGGTCCTGGGGAATTGAAACTGGGTCCTTTGGCTTCTCATGCAAACACCTTAACACTAAGCTATGTCACAAGCCCTAAATAAGTTTTTTTTTTTAAATCACATTTACAAAAAAAGTTCAATACAAAAAAGCAAGGCAATTCCATTAGAAACCTGTGGGATGGTTGGATACCTTTGTGAGGAGGACTTCTGAGATAGTGATGCAGTTCTGTTGTTGTATTTCTTGGTCTGGGTGATGTCTTACTTGTGATACGTCATCAGTCTCCATTTATGAGCTAACCCCCTTTCTGTGTGCATGTTCCAATTCAATAAAGAATTAAAACATCCCTTAGTACTTGAATATTGCAAAATGTGTGGCCTGCACATAGTAGGCAAATTTCAGGATTGACAGATACTTTTCCTATACCTAGAAGTGTCTGGCCTAGGTAGGTTGAGAGAAGGATGACTCAAGGTTTACTTAAGATTCTAGTTTGTAGACAATATCATGTGAGGTGGTGGTACTAATGCGCACATTGCAATCCAAATGTGCTGGTCTACCACTACCCAATTCTTGTTCATTTCTGACAATGTTTCCCTCCATTCTCACATATGCTTCATTTGCTAGAAGACACTCTTGTGGTATTAGTAAACAGGATGCTTTCTCTTACCTTTGCAAATACAGCCTCTGTATTGGACGATGTAGTATTCTCCAGGTGAAGAAATTTTATCTGCATGACAAAGTTTGAGAATGATATAGTCAGTTTACAGCTATCTAATACCATTCATATGAGTGTTTGTGTCCATGTAAATGAGTATATGGAATTCAGATAGAAGAGGCAAAAATTCTAATGATACTCTTAATTCATACTTGAGCTGAATCAGTGAGTCCAACTTTATGAGGGATTTATTGGCTACAGATATTCTAAATTTCAAAAGTAAAGTTTTCACAGCTATTCTCATGGTTCAAATGAATTTATTCGATCACCAGGCTTAAGTGACATTTGCATTCCTGAGCACCTTTTGAAAATTTAGTCGACAGATAGGTTTTAAATACTATGATCATGTTACATTGAACACAATTCAGATGGCATTCATATCCCATAGACTGTTACATAGACAGAAAGTTCAGTTGTGCCATAGACCAAGAGACCCATCTCAATGATTAAATTCAAATCTCTACTTCAAATAAAATTGTTTGCTTTTACTTTAGGGCCTATGAATTTATTTGAATTGTATCCACTGGGAACTTAATGGGCAAGACTCCCACTAAAATTGCTTGAGAATGATAAGCCCATACATCAAATATTGTCTAATTATAGGTATTTCTAAATTATTAATGGTACTTACAAATGTTTTTATTTGTATACGTATGTATGTGTGTGTTCATGTATGGTGCATGTGTGGAGGTCAGAGGACACCTTTGGGTTAATAGTATTTATAAAGACTTTCAAGGCTGGAGAGATGGCTCCGCAGTTAAGGTGTTTGTCTGCAAAGCCTAACGAGCTGCATTCGACTCCCCAGTACCGACGTAAACCCAGATGTACAAAGTGACACATGCATCTGCAGTTTGTTTGCAGGGGCTGGAGGCCTTCCTTGGCACACTCATTCTCTTTGTCTGTTTCTATTCTTTATCACTCTCTGCTTGCAAATCATAAATAAAAATAATGTTAAAATATGTTTATGTTGTGTGTGTATTTGTATGTATATATATTTATGTGTGTGTGTGTGTTCATGTATGATATAAGTATGGAGGTCAGAGGACAACGTTCAGTTAATAGTACTTACAAGGATTTTTATTTGTATGTCTATGTGTGTATGTATATGTATGTGTGTGTGTTTTCATGTGTGGAGGTCAGAAGACGACACTGGGGTCAGTCCTGATCTCTCCCCTTCACTTGAGGAAGAGTTTGACCACTGGAACTCACTCTGCTGTCACGATTTCATTCTGCTTTCATTCTTTCTTGTGCTCCCTGCGAGCTTCCACGACATTCTCCTATCTCCAATGCCCATCTTGCCACTTGTGTGCTGGAATTACAGAAACCTGCCCAAGCTATCTTTTACGTGGGGTCTAGGGAAGATTGAACTCAGGTACTTAGGCTTGAGCTGTGAGTGCTTTCTTCACTGTGCCATCTGGCTAGCCCTATAAATTTATTTTTAAGGTTACATCCTTGCCTTGTGTTCTGTGGAAAACCAGGTGACCTTTTATTTCAGGAACCTGTTCAGTGAATAGAAGCTCCATGCAATGATATTTATGTTCTTCCCATTTCTTTGTCCACCATAGCAACATGTCAACTTTTGCTTTGTGTGATATTCCAACCATCTTCCTCTCTGAAGAGAATCCTTCTTAACATGGATCTTGATGGGAAGCAATGTACTGCTTTCCATGAGGACAGCAAAAGAGCCATTCAGGGTTACCCTGTACCCACAAGTGACTGGTGTTGAAAGCTGAGAGACAGAATGATTGACAAGGAAGACAAAAGCCATGTGAAATGGGAACTCTAGATATCCTAAACAGACTACACACGTTCAGAAAACAATCACAAATCTAATCACAATTTTTTTCTTTCCTCTTTTTGCAATTCTAGATTTCCAGAATGTTAGACTTGAAGTACATAGGAAGGACAGCTTTCCCCAATTGATACAGCATTTTTTGTCAGGATTTCAGTGAAATGATTTTGCGGGTGTTATATTAAGAAGCAGAATACGAGTTGGAGATTTGAATACACACTTCTCAGGGAAGCTGTTGAAATCCATACCTGTGGATGAGGAAGGATGGAAGACAGGAATGGCAGAGGGAGAAGACAGGCTGTGGAGCAGCTTGTAATGGAAACTGAGCTGGCCCTAAAAGAAGCAAAACTTCCTTTAGAATTTTCCCAGCCAAATAGACAACACACTTCCAAGTCAATCAGACTCTGAATCTGAGCCAACCTGAACAGTGTATGAACTTCAATTACATGGCGTTCATCAACTGAGATGATCTATAAATCAGGACAGGGTCGGGGGAAAATGACTGAGGGCAGCCCTCATAGCACCTAAAGTTTTAGGTTATTATTTCAAAAAGGGGATCAGCATGGTATGTCAAAATATCCAGCACAGACTGATGGTGGTTAACACAAAGCTCATGCTATTGGGAAGGTAACAAGAGATGAATTTAAAATGTTAGATAAGGCAAGAACAGATTTTATTGAGGTCAGAAATGATTGCTGCTTCCCCAAGGGCTGAGGGAGAATTAATGATGCTGAGAAAGTCCTTAGGACACTTCCTTTTACTACTGTGTCCAGTGATAAAAGCGAATGGACAACTACTAGTTATATATAACTGCAGGGTCATCAAGGATCATGATTGCTCTTGAATAAAACGTGGAATCACTTGGAAGGCTTGCTAACATGTTGGCTGCTGAACACCATGTCTTAAGGTTCTGATTCAATAGGTGTGGTTTGTGGCCCAAGAATTCTCCCAAGGAAACCCCCCAGTGAGGATACTGTTCAGGAAGAAATGGTAGTACACACTCCACGGTAGAGATGGTAAAAGTGGGATTGTGACAGATACAGGGATAGAAAGGATTCTGGTCTTAGAGTTTGACTGAGTACAACTTTGGAGAATAAGAATGATAGTTATCTTCAGCAATATATTTTTTTTTTAAGCATGGAGATTGAGGTGTAGAGATGCAGCTGTGAGCCAAAAAAAAATTTTTTTTTTAAGCTGTGGTGTGTTGGGTATCTATATTTACCTGTATTTTTCCTTGCCTAGACTTCAACCCTCTTTCCTGGCTCAGGGGATCCCCTTTGTGAGTGTTAGTAGAACAGAGCTTGACTCTGGAAGTCAGGCAGGTCTGTTCTCCCTAAGACTTGGACAGGACAGGGTCCCTTAGCTCAGTCAGCTGGACCCACCTGCCTGAGACTTTGAAGCTGTGAAAGTGGAAGCCAGGGTTGTTTGATCTCAGGCGGTCTGTGAGCAAGCTCTCCCAAGCTTAGCATTAGTCAAGCAGCATCCCCAGCGTGTGGCTTCCGGGCAAGTTCTTGGGCAGAGTTAAGTGGCTGCAGTCTTGGTCACATTGGTATTCTAAGGCTCCCTCTCTCCTTTCCCGTGACTTCTGCCAGCTTCTTTCTGCTTGCTTTGAAACTCCTCATCTTGATCAAGCAAGCCTGGGTAGATTCTGAAGGCGTCAATCAAAAGACTTGACTGGTCTACTCTTCCCTGTCCAGGAAGACATTGGCATGGAGCTCGCCAGTTCTCATAGAGATTAATCCCAGGTGGGTATATGCCAAAGAGGGCTTTCTGAATGTATTTATAGAATTGTATTCAATGCATCCATGTTGTTTGACCCTATTTTCTCTCATGGGCCCTTGTAGAGCAGAACTTATATTTTGTCCTCTTATTCTTTGCAACCATTAGCAAAACATTTGAATAAGCAAGATTAGCCTGGCGTGGTGGTGGTGGTGGTGGTGGCACGCCTCCAGTCCCAGTGCTGGGAAGGCTGCGGTAAGAGGTTCATGATGAGTTAAAGTTTAGCCTAGGGCTACAGAGTGAGTCCCAGATCAGCCTGAGCTAGAGTGAGATCCTACCTTGATAAAAATTGACTCTTGGAAAATAATAAAGTAAATAAGCTTTATTTCATCATCCCAGTGTATCTTCCTGCATTTGCAGTACTCGTCTAAAACATTACTTTCTTCCACAGCTGTAGTCAGCCCAATCCTAGTAAACTGTTTTGTTTTGTTTTGTAACATTTATCACTTTATTATATTTCATTATCTATACAGTTGTTGGTTTACCCATCTATCCCCCCCTCAAAGAAAGTTCATAGAGAGAAGTAACTAGTGTACAATAGCCAAGACAAAAACATTACTCATCTCAACAATCTGAACAAAATCATATCCATGCAAAGTATTTCAAGTATGGCAAAATATCCAAACAGAAATGGACATTTCCTTATGAGCAGACTCACCAACCCCAGCACTAGACTACTATTTCTCCTCCCCTTCTCCTTCCTGTTCTTCCTTTTTTCTTTTTTTTTTATTTTCTTTTTTCTATTTTTATCTCCTTCCAAGGATCACAAGAGTCCTCTCTTTTCCTAATGTACACCACTTAGCAATCCTTACTTGAAGGCTAAGTAGCTTCAAGATCTCATTCCTTACCTTTCAAAAATGTTCCTAAGAGCCCATCACTGAAGTAGACTTAAAACCCACCCAACATGGCTCATGGAATTTTGCGGAAGACAGGGAAGAAAGATTGTTAGAGCCACAAGTCTAGACATCATGCCCGGAGGCATTGACTCGCTCTAATAACTGCTGCTCCCACAATGCACGACCCACAATCCCCACAGGGATAATCTGTGTCCCCAGTGAGGAGGGCCCCTTTGGAAAAGGGGCACGGATGAGAGAAAGGATGGTACCAACATGTATTGTTTCCATACTAAGCATTTCCATAACTAATAAAGATAAATTTAAAAAGAGAAAAAAAATGTTCCTTTTAAAATACTTCTTCTTAGCAGGAAGTTAATACAATTTTCTGCAGCTCAATACATAGTTGTCTGGACTGTCTTAGTAGATTACCTTGCTTTCAAATTAGTGAACTCAAAGTGTGCGTTTGTATATGCACACCTTCAGGTAGATTATAAAGGAAAGACTTTTAATGCCTGCCCTCTCCCCATGCAATCATTACAGTGTCCAGTAAACAAGTGACTACGAATCCTTGACTTGCATTTTCTCGTTCATGAAACTAATGGGCTGTGTCAATTGTTTGATACATCCAAATTGCAAGATGACAGATGGCTTTTGTCTTTAATAAAAGGTGACTCAGTTTAAATATTTTTATTAGGTTTAGCTCTTTGCAAACAAAATAACTCATCCCGAGGTGTAGGTTTAACAACCTGTGTTCAAATAAGCCACATTGGGTGGCAAGGTGATTGTCGTCAACACATGTGACGGAGATGATAACAGGAGGATTAGCACAGAGCTTGAGAGAAGCAGCACAAATCCTAAAAGATGGCATTTCAAGTTTCAACCGGGCTGATAAACTGTCATCCCGCGAGCACTGGTCCTTCAGGCAAAGATAATCTGTGCCTGTGAGTGTGTTGTTAATCATCAAAGAGAAGGGAAAATAAAGAAGGAACTGTAGGAGGGGCTTTTAAAGGCCTGCCAAAACAGAACAGTGACCACAAACAGAGATGCTAAGAGAGATCCCAGGGGGGTCTCCCTTTATGACATCATCCTTCCTTACCCGGCTTTCAGCTTATCCAGACATCTGAGTTATACATCCATCCTCATTTCTTCTTTCTCCGCTTATTTCAGGCAAACATAAGAATCTTCACATTGGATTTTATTCTTGTCTGTAATTTGCAATGAAGCCCAGCCTCTCACATCTATGCTCTTCGTCCCTTAACAAAAATCCATCCCCCACCTCTGCCACTCACACCCACACATGTACCCGTGTACATGGCACAAACAGAATATGGAAAGCTGGCTTATGGACTTACGTTGTGAGTGGTGCACACGTGAGGAGAAGCAGGGAGGGTATGAGACATGAACAGGTTGTGTGGCCCTGTGTAATGGGACGGAGCCTACCTGGGGGGAACTGAAGGCCCACAGTTTAGTTGTGCACCCAAGAGAGGCAGGCCTGGCTCTGTGGAGAATAGAAACGGGAGAAAAATCAGGCGAAAAGGATTGAGGGGCTTGATGGCCATTTCCCAAGTCCTTGTTGGTCAAGAAGAAACTTAAGCCTATTTTCATTTTTACTGGCCAATGTCTTTGATATGAAATTGGCAAAACTTGTCAGGTGTGGTGGCACACTTGGGAGGCAGAGGTAGGAGGATTGCCATGAGTTCAAGGCCACACTGAGGGTACATAAATGAAATTGGCAAAAATCAACAAGTGGTGATATTGAGTGACATTTTAAAGCAATGACCTCTGGTCTTCATATGCAAGCACACATCATGTATACACATACACACATACACACACACCCCACACACAAACACACACATGCTCCCACACACATACTACTGCACACCATACACACATTTACATGCAGAAAATACATCATGAAAGTATGACTAAAATGAGTTTACAAAACTTGCGTTTTTACAAAACTCTAATTCCTTGGAAATGGGGTAGATGACTATGGTCTTAGACCCCTTGGGCTACTCAGGTCTTGCCTTCTAGAAGGTTTTACAAAGCAAATTCCTGCATAAAATGAAAAGACTCAGGGGGCTGGGAAGATGGCTCTGCAGTTAGCTGCAAAACCTCCCAGCCCAGGTTCAATTTCCAAGCCACCTATATATAGCAAATACAAAAAGTGACACATGCCAGGCATGGTGGTGCACGCCTTTAATCCCAGCACTCTGGAGACAAAGGTAGGAGGATCGTGGTGAGCTTGAGGCCAGCCTGAGACTGCATAGTGAATTCCAGGCCTGCTTCATCCAAAATGAGATAGTACCTCAAAAAACAAAGAAAAATTAAAAAATAAATAGTGGCACAAACATGTGCCATTCATTACTGCAAGAAGAGACCCTGACATACGTATCCACACACATGCACATACACAACACTCGTGCAAGAAAAAAGCCTTAGGTTCTTGCCCAGACATGGAAACCAATTCCTTTAAACAGGCCAATTGAGAATTCTTTGCTTCATGTCTATCAAGTAGAAAGTAGGAATTAAATACACCTGTATCTTTCTTCTCCATGAAATGATGTGAAGGTTAAGAAGAAACAAGAATTTAGCATCAGAATAAGATGTTTAGCAGAAATACTGGCCTGCATACATTAATAGTATATGATCAAATTTACAGAGAAAAAAAGATTAGCCTTTACAAATTTTTTTCTTATAGGACTGTAGCCTGCATTGCTCTCAAGAACATGATGTCATTTTGATAATATTTGAGAAGATTAGAAAGGATAATTAGAGTGAGGTTTTACTAAAAGTCTTTATTCCTGTGGATATGAAACCGAGAAACAAAGATCTCATTACATTAATATTAATGATGGGATATGAACCATGTCACTGAGACTTTCCAAAGCTTTTAATAAAACTTAATTTTCCAAAGACTCTCCAAAACATGTTTTATTGTACACCTACCTATAAAAAACACCATTTCTTAGTCCAAAAGATCAAAGAAGCAACATCTAAATTCCTCACAAATCACACTAAATAATTCAGTATTAAGGCATGAGCATGAAAATAAAACACAGACTAGGGCTAGAAAGATGGCTTAGCAGTTAAGGAACTTACCTGAAAAGCCTAAGGACCAAGGTTCAATCCCCTAGTATCCATGTAAAGCCAGATGCTCAAGGTAGTGCATTTGTCTGGAGTTCACTTGCAGTGGCTAGAGACCCTGGTGTGCCTAATCTCTCCTCCATCTCTCTTTCTCTGTACTTTTCTTTCTTTCTCTTTCGTTCTTTCATTCATTCTTTCTTTCTTTCTGTGAGAGAAAGAGGGAGGGAGAGAGAGAGAGAATATGGGTATACCAGGGCCTCTAGCCACTGCAAATGAAATCCAGATGCATGTGCTACCTTGTGTGCATCTGGCTTATGTAGGTCTTGGGGAATCAAACCGAGGTCCTCTGGCTTTGCAGGCAAGCACCTTAACTGCTAAACCATCACTCCAGATCCTACTCTTTCTTTCTCTCTCCCCCCTTTTCTTACTCTCTCTCAAATATATAAGTAAATATAATATAATATTTACAAAACAGAGAATATGAACTTTAAACTGAATAATCTTTTACAATGTTTTTTTTGTTTGTTTGTTTTGTTTTGTTTTTAGCCTGGAAGAGCAAAACAGGACCAGTCAGAGTCTGACCTCAGACACTGATAAAAGGAAGAAAACAGTTTTAGCATCTATAAACTCATGAGTTTACTAGCAGTGGAATAGACACCCTATTTTAAAAATATCAAGTGGTTTCAATTATTATAAAATCCTTAGACACTGTCCCATTATTTTCCCAATATTTACCATTGATTTATTTACATGGCTTATACTCATATTCCCTCTTCCCAGTCCCCATTTCCCGGAGGGCCCTCATCAGTAGTGTTATTGGTGCTCACTGTGGGATAATTTGGGCCTCAGTAAGTCCCTGGGGGAAGTTTATGCCTCAGGATATTTCTACCCATCCTGTGGTTCTTACAATCTTCCCACCCGTTCTTCCACAACAATTCCTGAACCTTGGTAGGTGTGTTAGCAGTTTTGGTATTGAGTCCTTTGTAGCCTCTGTACTTCTGTTAGAATGTGTTTTGACTCATCACCATGTTTGTTGCTCTTTTCCTAGAGTTGGTTGTCAGGCTAGCACTGGGAGCAGTACTCATGTCGTTGCTTCCTCTGCAGTTTCTCCTGTACCCCAGTAAATGTCTACCTCACTATTTGTGCAAATATCACTGGAGCTGTCACCTTCTCATTGCTGGGAGAAAAAGGAAAAAACACCAGAACAGAAGCAGCTTTTGGGGGAGAGGATTTATTGCAGGCTTAGAGCTTCCCGGGGAAGTTTCATTACAGTGGGGGAGCATGGCATGAGCAGGAATCTGGCTCATATCTTGTCTCCTCAGCTGGGACATAGCAGCAAGAGTGAGTTAGCAACCGGCGAGGGAAAGCTAGGCTATATAACACCACAAAGCCCACCCCAATTAATGCACCTCCTCTAGCAGATCCCACCTCCCAAGTTACCACCAGCTGAGGATTGAGTATGAGACTTAATCACAAATACACAAGGCTATGCGAAAACTACCATGATGATTTTTTTCATACATGGAATTTATGGGATGATTTTTCTTTTTTTTGCTTGTGTGGTGTGCTTGTGTGTAATGTGGGGGTATGTGTGGCATGTGTAGTGCATGTACATATGTGTCCCTTATGGCGCCCTATGTGCTGACCTGTAGTGGGTTATGCTTGCCTGTAAGCCAGAGTCTCTTACTGACCTGGAACTTACCATTTTTTACACTAGCTACAGTGATTCTTGGGCTTCTGCTCCCCATGGCATTGGAGTTATAGATGTGCATGGGCATGTGTAGCTGTTTATGTGAGCCCTGAGGACCTAACTCCAATAGTCTCTCAGGTCTCCTCAGGGCCTCATGCTTGCTTAGAAAGTGCTTTTAACTGCTTAGCCATCTCTTCAATCCATGGAACGATTGTTTTTACCTCTAACTGTATTGTGTAAAACAAACATGTTACATTAAAAAAAAAAAAAAAAGAGAGAGGGAGAGTTTATTAGCTTCATAGTTTGGGAGGATCCAGTCCATGCTAAGTCAGGCTCATGGCTACCTTCAGCCAGTGGTGAGGAAACTCACCATGGCAGGACCACATGTCACAGAGAGTCACTCACCTCATGGCACCAAGGAGGCACATAGAGGAAAAGATTCCCCAGAGCCCACATAAAGCCAGATGCACAAAGTGACACTTGTGTATGGAGTTCATTTTGTAGTGTCAGGACACCCTGGCATGCCCAAAGTTTCTCTCTCTCTCTCTCTCTTTCAAATAAATAAATAAAATTATTTTTTAAAAAATGAAGATCTAACACTTCTGAAGATGAATATACCAAGTAACATGATAGTAAGATTTATACATGAAAAATGCATATATTAGTTATGAAAATGTTCATTTATCTTTCTTGGTCCATAATTAACCAAGTGATAAAGCAATAAGCATAAAAGATGCAATAACATATTTAATCAGCACTAGTTGAGTGATTAATACTGAAATTTTAGCTCAGAAAAATTGATGGTGCATGTATTTTCTCACTAAATGGCCTTGGAGTAACCAAAAATGTAACCATGTATAAGACAACAGAGGAAATTTTAGTAATTCTAAAAAGCAAGAGCCAACATGTTTTTTTTTTTTCTGTTCACCATGAACAAAGCCTAACATTTAATAACAAAAGTAAGAAATAAAACTACTATTATCTGTATGGGAAAATATGCTCATTTAAGTAATACATGTGTCATAAATAAAACTGTGTGTTGTAATTTAAAAAATACTCAGAGAAAAATTAAGATTTTTAATTGCTTTTATCAATAAAAAGTAAAATTCAATAAAAAAGCATCTAAGTAACCATTGCAAGTAAAAAGGTAAAATATAGTGAAATAAAGTATATAATAGTAAAATCAGAACTTAATTAAGAAAGAAACATAAATAAATGAAAAGTTGTATTTGTACCATGTGGTGGTTTGACTCAGGTATCCCCCATAAACTTAGGTGTTCTAAATGCTAGGTTCCCAGCTGATGGAGAATTGGGAATTAATGCCTCCTGGAGGGAGAGTATTGCTGGGGGCAGGCTTATGGGTGTTACAGCCAGTTTCCTCATGCCAGTATTGGGCACACTTTCCTGTTGCTATTGTCAACCTTGTTGGCCAGAGGGTGATGTCTACCCTTTGCTCATGCCCTCAAGTATGTAAGCCAAAATAGACCTCTTTTTTTTTCCACAAGCTGCTCTTGGTTGGGTGATTTCTACCAGCAATGCGAACCTGACTGCAGCACACCATATACTTAGGTTGCATGACATCGAGAAATTAAGCTGAGCTGGAAAATTCCTCCCTGCTTTATAGTGCTGAAAGGTACTGTATAGACTGAATGGGGAGAAGTCATCAACACACTTACCTAGCTGTGGACCATGTGTACTCCACAACAAACGTGCCAGGTAAAATGTGTCCACTGGTTCAATAGTGGCAGGACTGTTATGGGGTAACAAACTGCTTTCAGATTAGATTGGAGGTCCATTCCATGGAGGAAATGCTTCTGTAAACCTGGTCGAAAGCCTATAGTGAGAGTGGTCATAGACCCCATAAGAAACTACCACTGTTGTTAAGCTAAGTAGCTGGTTGTCAAACTGCCTTTTAAATATCTATGTTTATACCTGTTGATTAGTGCTACTCTCATCCTCCATCATAGAAGTTACTTTTTTATGAGGTAGGGTCTCACTCTGGCCTAGGCTGGCCTGGAATTGGCTGTGGAGTCTCAGGCTGGCCTTGAAATCACAGCAATCCCCCTACCTCTGCCTTCCAAGTGCTGGGATTAAAAGGTGTGAGCCACCACGCTTGGCGAGAAGTTACTTCTTGCAGTGGGCAGAGATTAGTACAGAGATGCGTAACTGTTCAAAGTACTGATGAGTGAGCATTGTATGCTCAGTCCTAAGCAGGTTATCTATATCAACACCGCCCTCCCCGCCAAGACTCAGGGAACATCACAGCAGAGGAGGCAGAAAGAATGCAAGATCTGGAGAAGATGGAGGAGGGCTATTGAATGTTGTCTTCTGGGCATGACATGGCTATTACATTATTGAATTCATACCAGCTATGGCTTCCTGTGTAAGACTGAATCTGTCGATAGTCTATCATGGAATTGTGGATGGGGCCAGGGCTTATTAGACTCCAGAGGATCTCTTTGCAGTTGATTTTATGAGAAAAGGAAGTGATGCTTTTCTATGGTGCAACCACCAGTATGTTGTCCATACTCCAGTAAATAATCCTCCACCATACTTGATGCAAGCAACCTTAAGTTAACTCAGTGGATAACAAAAATATTTATCTTTGAAGAAACTAATAAATAATAGAATAATCTAGTCAATTAAAAAGAGGGTGGAAGCCAGGCATGATAGGGCATGCTTTTGATCCCAGCAACTTGGGAGGCAGAGTTAGGAGGATTCCCTTGAGTTCAAGGCCAGTCTGAGACTACATAATGAATTCCAGGTCAACCTGAGCTAGAGTGAGACCCTACCTTGAAAAAAAAAGGAGGGTGGGAGAAAAGGAATCATAAAAATAAGGGCTATTCATGCTGGAGAGATGGCTCAGTGGTTAAAGGCACTTGTTTGCAAAAGTCTGATGGCCTGGGTTCAATGCTCCAATACCCATCTGGAGCTAAATGAACAAAGTGTTGCATGCGTCTGGAGTTTGCAGTGGCAGAAGGACTTGACATGTCCATACTCGCTCTGTTTCTCTCTCTCTCTCTCTCTCTCTCTCTGTCTCTCTTTCAAATAAATAAATAAAAGAAATAAGGACTATTAAAACATCAAAATTCTTTTTTTGCTCAACTGTACAAAAATCATCTCAAAGGTTATCATGTGAAATTTTTTAAGTATAAAATTTGCTAATACTTGTGAAGAAGGAATAGAAATTAGACAAACCAATCTCTAGACAATTAATAGAAACACTAATGTAACAACTGATACCAGAACAGTTGCCCAAATGACTTTATAGCCAAAAGTTAATATATAGATACATACAGACTCACTGTGTAGTTTGGGGTTCTACGTATTGAATCCAGGGTCTGGTCATGCTAAGCTTGTTTTCTACCACTAAGCTATCATTCTATCTTACTACACTTATCTATTCTTTCTAAACAAACACCTGATGTTAAAAAATTCAAATACTTTTAACAATGAGATCATGATATTGAATTTAAAACATGAAGTTGTTTTCAACCAAAAGAAAAAAAATGTTAATATAAAGATTCTAAATAAAGTATTTGCAGACATTTGGCAGGAAAATAAGATAATATACGTCTTAGGCCTATTTTAGCAAGTTGAGGATGATTCAACATTAGTAATCAATAACTACAAATTCAAATTATTGTAGCTCTGGTGGCATGATCAGTTAGCATGTATTACTTATATAAATTCAAATTATTATAGGTGGTCAGGGATAAATGTTGTGTTTACTTCCATAGATACTAAAATGTCATTTGACAAGTGTCTTCAATTCCTGATGAAGATATTCAAGTAAAGAATAGAACATTTTCTGTACATAATAAAACATACTTTTCTCACTACACAATCATCATGCTCTATTTAGAAACACAAGACTCATTCAATTTAGAAAAAAAATAAGAATACCTACTTTGACAGCTATTGTTTAGTATTCTACCAGCGGAACTGGCTAATACAATCAAGTAAAAGAAATTCAATGGGATTGTATTAGAAAGAAGGGCTTAAGGTTGTTTTATCCTGCAACAATATTATTTTAGTTGAAAACATCAAGAAAACCCACGGAGACAATTTCTGAATATAGCAAGGAAATTCAGTGAACTTTCATGGTGCAAAATAATACATACCCAGGTTTAAATAATAATTTTTTTGGATCCCAAGCCAAACCAGTTTGAAAACACAATGTGGAAAAATACCTTGAGACTACTTTTCTACATTGTCTATTCATAAGAACCATGCAATATTTTTAAATATATATAATTTATTATTTATTTATTAGGGAAAGAAAGAGAGGGAGAGAGAAAATGGGTGTTCCAGGGACTCTAACCACTGCAGATGAACTCCAGATCCATGTATCACCTTGTGCATCTGGCTTACGTGGGTCCTGGGGAAAGGAACCTGGGTCCTTTGCTTTGCAGGCAAGTACCTTAACCACTAATCCATCTCTCTGGCCCTAAACATGCAGTTTTGAAGTGAGTAAAACTTAGCGGCATCTCTGAGAAGCTCTGGGAATGACTTCTTTACATATATCTTTGAGTTATTTTCATGTAGTGGCTTTGTTATGGCATTTCATGCATTTATTGAATGAGATCTTGGCCCTACGCTTCCTCCTCTGCCACTTGCATTTCCCATCTCTCTTGGTGGTCCTTTCCTGCCCCAGATAGCTTCCTCTTTTGCTTTCCTATATTATGTATTCCATTACCCTTTCTTAAGTTGCCCTTTTGTTCATTCTTTCCCCCTTTCAGTTTTCATGACCTGTGCACACACATGTAAGTCTAGATTCCATGTATGAGAGCAAATGTAGTATATGTCTGTCTGGGGCTTATTTCCCTTAACATAATGCTCCAGTTACAACCTTTTTCCTGCAAATGTCGTAACCTAATTTTTCTTTCCAGTTGAATAAAATTGTTCATGGACATCTAGGCTGGTTCAGTTTCTCAGCTATTGTGAAAAGTGCAGAAGTAACTATGCATGTGCACCACAGGGCGTGTTGAATTGATTTACACTCCTTCGGTTACCTCCGCAGAAGTGGTGTAGCTGGGCCAAATGACGGTCTACTACGATGAGTTTCTTGAGAAGCCTCCATACAGACTGTCACAGTGGCTGTGCAGGTTTGTAATCATCTTTCCCCACATCCTTACTAGCACCTGGTGTCTTTTTTTTTTTTTTTTCTTTTCTTTTCTTAATGATAGCCATTCTGACTGGGAAGAACTGGAATCTTAAATCAGTTTTAATTTGCACATTTAAGGATGTTGAGTACATTTTCTTTTTTTATTTTATTTTTGTTATTTTTATTTATTTATTTGAAAGCGACAGAGAGAGAAAGAGGAAGATAGAGAGAGGAAGAGAGAATGGGCGCTCCAGGGCCTCCAGCCACTGCAAAAGAACTCCAGACGCGTGCACCCCCTTGTGCATCTGGCTAACGTGGATCCTGGGGAATCGAACCTCAAACTGGGGTCCTTAGGCTTCACAGGCAAACGATTAACCGCTAAGCCATCTCTCCAGCTCTAGAGTACATTTTCAAATATTTTTTGGCCATCTGTATTTCTTTTTTTGAAGACTATGTATTCATTTCATTAACTCAGTTATTAATCAGATGGTTTTCATTGGTGTTTGATTATTGCACATATGCATACATACATACACCATACATACACATGTATGTGTTTATAAACAAATATGCATGTTTATGCATGTATATATGAATATATAGTCTACATATTCACTTTCTGATGTATAGTTGAAAAGACTTTTTCCCATCATGTAGGCTGTCTCTTCACCCTGATGAGTTTACTTAGCAATTCAGAATCATTTTAATTTCATATAAGCCCATTTGCCAGCTGAGATTATTTACTGTATTACTGGAGGATTTTTCAGAAAGTCCTTCCCTTGGCCTGCATCATGAAGTGTCTTACCTGTGTTTTCCTCTCACTATCTCAGGTTTTATGTAATATAATTTGAGATCAGGTATTGGGATATACCCAGCATTGATCTTTCTACGTACCATTACTCTGACTATTTGGGGGGTGCTTTATGCCTTCATATGCCCTTTGGAATAGTATGTTTTTCAGTTCTATGAAGAATATAATTGGAAAGGCTCATAGAAATAGTACTTAATCTGCAAATCCTTTTCCATTGAACCCATTTTTATAATATTAACTCTGCCAATTCAAGAGCGTGGGAGGTCCTCCGTCTTCTGGTATCTTATTCAGTTTATCTTTATAACGTCTTAAAGATTTTATTGTAGAGATTATAGATATCCTTGGTTAGGTTTGTTCCTAGGTTTTTTGAGCTACTATGCATGGGATATTTTTCCAAACTTCTTTCTTAGCGAATTGATTATGTCTATTTCATATTTGACTACTTTCCTAACAGGTATGTTTTTTAAAAAAAAAATCAAGACTACAAGTTTTCTTATGTCACTATTAAGGTCTTTTAGGTATGGGATCTGCAAAGTCATCTGCAAAGAATGATACATTGACTTCTACATCTCCTAGCCATACCCTTTATTTATTTCTTTTATCTTATTGCTCCAGGCAAGACTGCAAAAACTATATTGAGCAAGATCAGTGGGAGTGGGAATCCTTGTCTGGTTCCTGTTTTTAGAAAGGAATTCTTTCAGGTTTTCCCCATTTAGAAGAGTGCTGGCTATAGGCTTTTTGTATATATGCATCATGTTGAGGTATGTTTCTTATATTCCTAGCTTCTTTAAAGCCTTTATCATGAAAGGTTGTTGAATTTTGTCAAAGGCTTTTCTGCCTTGATTGAGGTAATCACATGATTTGTGCCCTTAGGTCTATCTATTTCTGGGCATGGTTAGGTCTATTGATTTGCATGTGTTGAGTCAGTCCTGGGATAGAACTAATCTGCTCCTGGTGTATGGTCTTCATACGCTCTTGAATTTGATTTACAAGTATTTCATGGACAATATTTTCATCTATGTACATCAAAAAAATTGATCTATACTTTTCTTTTGTTGATGTGTCCATATCTAATTTTGATGTCAGAGTAATAGTTTTCCTCATACCATGAGTTTGGTAGTCTTCCTTTCCTCTCTGTTTTGTGGAGCAGTTTGAGGAATGTTGGTGTTCTTAAAGGTTGGGTGGAATTCAATAGTGCATCTTGTCCTAGACTTTTTTGTGGGGATGTTATTTTAAATTATTTCCTCTATTTTATTGCTTGTTGTGCATCTGTTTCAATTGCTTATGTCTCTTGATTTCATTTTGGCACATCATGGGCTGGAGAGATGGCTTAGTGGTTAAGTGATTGCCTGTGAAGCCTAAGTACCCTGGTTCAAGTCTCGATTCCCCAGGACCCACGATAGCCAGATGCACAAGGGGGAGCACGCGTCTGGAGTTCCTTTGCAGTGGCTGGAGGCCCTGGTGAGCCCATTCTCTCTCTCTTTTTCTGTCTGCCTCTTTCTCTCTCTGTCTGTCGCTCCCAAATATATATGTATATGGCAAAAAAATTATTTTTGACACCATCACATGCATTCATGAATTCTTCCATTTCTTTGAAAATTTTTCAGATTTGGGGGAATATAAATTTTCAACATATTACCTAGTGATTATCTGTATTTCATTAGAGTCTCTTTTAAGAGGAGAGTAGAGGACAGGAGAGGAGAGAAGAAAAAAGGACAAAGGAAAAGGAAAGGGAACTATGTGAGGGGTGAATATATAGTGATAATTTCACAATACACCATAATATCACACTGTGCATCTAATATGTGTATTTTTCAACTGTATCTTTGTAAAGTTAAAAGACTAAAAGATTAAAATGCAAGCCATATTCAGAGAAAATATTTGCAATATTTGTAGATGTATCTAATAAAATATTATACAAAAGAATTCTAGCTCAATAAGAAGGAAGTTACATTATACAAATAGGGAAAATGATTTTAGGCATTGCTCTACAGAAGACACATACATGTCTAAAAGACAGGTTCTACATTACAGAGGACCAGGAAATGCATGTTAATAATTGAGATACATACCCTGTGAATGGTAAAAAGCATATAATTAAAAAATATGGGCTGCGGCTGGAGCAATAGCTTAGTAGTTAAGGAATCTGCCTGCAAAGCCAAAGGACCCAGATTTGATTCCCCAGAACCCACATTAACCAGATGCACAAGGGGGCACCCACGTCTGGAGTTCGTTTTCAGTGGCTGGATGCCCTGGTGCACCCATTCTTTCTTTCTCTCTCTGTCTCTCTTTCTGTCTGTCTCTCTCTCTCCCCCTCTTTCTCTGCTAAATAAATAAATGAATAAAAACATGGACTGAAGAGATGGCGCAGTGGTTAAGTAACTTGCTTGCAAAGACTGACAGACCAGTATCTAAGTAGTGCATGCATCTGGAGCTCTGTTTGCAATAGCAGGAGGCCCTTGCACCCATATTCATTCTCTCTCTCTCTCTCTCTCTGTCTGTCTGTCTTTCTCTCCCCTTGCAAATACCTGAACAAATAAATACATATTTTTAAAAATATTAATGTTAAGAAGGTTCTAGATTAAATGAATCACAGCCATGCTGAAAAACAGTTTAGCAGGTTTAATATATATATATATATATATATATATATATATATATATATATATATATATAATCATATGATCCAAAAAGTATTCTTAAATGGAACACTTCCAATTGATCAATGAAATATTTATTCTACTAATTACTTCAGTAAGATTAAAGAAGTTTCTTACTGAATAGTTAGTGTTTAGGGGTCATATAAAAAAATGAAATATCCATTACTTATGCAGATCAAAACTAATTCCAAATATCACATGCCACAGGAAGCAGAACAGAAAGTATTTAGAACTGGATAGGCTTAGCTAATATTATTTTTAAATTGTAACATCAGTTTTCATTTTGTTCTGGTTTTGTGTAGCTCTCTAATTTTCAACACTATGATGAATTTTTCAACTAAATAAGCACAGTAGAATTTATGCTTAACACCTATGAAAAATTTATTTGATGTTATGATTTTATATCGAGAAATCATGAACATCTGAAGAAGTTGATTTTAGTCACACTTAAATTTACTTCAGCAAACAGGGAAGTAGCCTGAGTACTACAGGGGGATTTTAGAGATCAAATCAAATGGAGTTTTACAGATAAGGAAATGTAAATTGAGAGGACGCTTCACATCCTATCTAACACAGCTGGATGTCTATGCTAGAGTTCTAAGATCTGATGACTGCATGTCCTAGACTCAGACACAGGTTTAGGCCTTGTCTCTTTCACATATCTAGCAGAGCCATAGTTTCCAAATGTGAAAAATAAGGCGGAGCTAATCCTGCTTACCACCCAGGTTGTAAAATTTATAAAGTTATGTGAATTATTTCTGCAAATGAAGAATGCTCATTGCTTACTAGAAATTAACTCCCCATGAAACAACATAACCTCTATGAAAGTTACTTCTATTAAGTAAACATAAAATGATGTGATAGGTACTAGGGACTCATGTGCTGTTTATTTTTTTTAATAAATCCTGTTTTTAAAGGTAGGCTAGAAAATTTGTAACATCTCCTGACATATGAAAATGAAGACGTAAGCTAATATTGTAGGACAGTAATCTATAGACTTTCTCTCAGCATTAAGAATTTCAATTTTTTTCTCTAGTTTCCTTATTTCTAAGGTTTTTTATGCATCCACTGTTACATGTGAGGTCAGTCAAGGATATGAGCACACATGACAGGTAATGGATTTAGAAGTCAGTCTGTAAGTTTAGTGTCTTGTGTTTTTCTCCCCAAACCAAAGGGATTAAGTTAGGGGAACTTTTCCAAAGAAGAGCTAGCTCCACAAAGCCCCTTGGGGTTCATAGTGAAGGAGAATTTCTACCTCATGGGAAATGGGAACCTCAGATTTTCAAGAAGATCTCAGAGTTCTTAAGTCAACCCCACACGAATGCCTCTGCACTGAGAAGTCTCTGTGTCTCTGGACCACATAGTTTACCCACGGAATGTCTTGAACATGCAGTGAGGGGGCAGAATGATTGCAAGAGCCACAGGTTGAGACATCATGCCCATAGGCATTCCCTGCCCCCCCCCAAAAAAATATCTGACTGCTGCTCCCACAACGCATAAACCACAACCCCATGGGGAATACCTGCAACCCCACTGAGGAGCGTCCCCACTGGAATGGGAGCAGGGATGAAGGAAAAGAGGGTACCAACACATCATGTATCCATACAAAAAAGGTGTTAATAATAATAATAATAAACATAAGAAAACGCAGAGTTCCCTGGCCTCTTCCTGTGACAGCTCCACTCTGCTTCTCGTCAGCCATCATGAGGTAAGGTACTCTGCCATGTTCTCCCCACCATGGTAGACTGAAACTTCTCAAACTGTGAGCAAAACAAATCTTTCCATCTTTTTAGTTGCTTATGCTTTGTATTTTGCAACAAGAAGAGGAACTAACATGCCTTCATAGCTCTATGGAATGAAAACTACCTCTTTCCTTCAGCCCAGAACTCCTGAAGGGATTTCAACTTCAGGTTTCTCAATTTTAATACACTTCCCTCTTGAATTCAAAATTATAGAGTTTTACTTCAATTTATAGCTTTGTCATGTTATCTATTTTTAAAATATCTGGATCAGATTTGACTTTTACACTAAGTACTAGATGATTGTGGAGTTTAAAATGTCATTTATAGTTTTGCCTTCTTTTCTATTTCTACTTCATACTTCTTAAAGGAAAAAAAAAAAAAACCTTTGGGAAAGCTAAACCTAATAGTCTGAGCAAAGAATGATTTGCAAGTCAATCAGCCCTTAGAGTCAGATGTGGTTCAAGGTGGCCAGGCTGTGTGTGTGAACAGAAAGTTGAACTGTATTTGCGTCATTTGAACATGGTCTGATTAGTTGGCAGCCTATGGTTGGCTGGAACTCAGTTATTTTCTGGGGAAGGATATTTTCCAAAATGAGGCTTTCAGTTCACCACTAAGATCAGTTGCAGCTTGTTACACAGGGCTTCCAAGTAGGGTCCTCGGGTCAAATGTACTTCAATTTCACACACCTGGCTCTGTTAGTACCTGCTGTGTGAACTTTGGGAAAATGTGGACAAATGTCTATTCACCCTGGATAGGTTACCAACAACAGGCCAAAGGAACAATTCCAACCAAGTCCAGCTTGACGTACCAGTGAGTTGATTTGGTTTGCAGAGGCATGGGTGAGAGACTATTTACAGGAATGTAGGTGGTCCCAAAACAACTTCACCACAGAAAAGCCTCATCCTAGTTTAAGTGATAAGTCGCTGTAAGCTGTCACTGCATAGATGAAGTCCTCCTTCAGTTAGCTTTCTACTTGCTATGTACTCCAGCATCTCACCTGACAGCAGACAGCTACAGAGGATTATGTATGGCTGGAGGAATCAGGAGAGACTGACTAATCAGCTGAAATCTCAGATGAGGACCACCCCCTCTCCTCCTCTTTCTATGAGGGAAGATTCAAAGGCCCAATCTTATGAGGGTCACTTGTGAGTAATCAGAACTGCTCTGATTAAGATCATAATAACCACACTGTGCTGTCATGGTTTGAATGCAAAATGTCTCTCAAAGACTCTTACGTTTGAATTTTCAGTTGGTCGTGTTGTTTGGGTAAGGTGGCACATGTGGAACCTTTGTGGAAGAAGTGTGTCACTGGGGGCAGTCTTTGAGGTTTTGTAACCTGATCCTACTTCCTGCTTGGCACTGTCCCTACTTCCTCCCTACTGAAGTGAAGATGTGATACCAGCTTCTTGCTCAGAGAGTCCATGATAGACACTTCCCCCTTGAAACTGTAAGTGGAAATAAAACCTTTGTTCACATAAGGTGCTTCTAGTCAGGTATTGGTCCCAGCAACAAGAAGGTGACTGATGCATATGCTCAGAGGACAGTGCTCCACATAAATACCACACTTGATGATCCTGGCAAGAACACTGCTGTGCTGGACATAGCTGGCCTCTGATGATGACCCTAGGGTGTGAACCACACTTTCTTCCTATCCTGCTTAATCCTCTGTGGAGGTTCAGGTCTTTCTTTTGTCCTAATCCCACTGCTGGGATAAGACAGTGATGTTGGAGAAGCTTCAGAGAGAGGTTCAAACAGTGCGAGCAGTGTCCGTTCATCCACAGGACCCCGGGAACACCTCCTCTGCCTTCAGTTCTTTCAACATGTATCCACATTGACGACACAGGAGTGTCACCCACAAAACATTCTCAAAGTCTTCCCCACAGCTAGGGCTATTTTGATAAACACCTAATAAGCACTGTTAAGTGTACACAAAAGCTGCACAAACTTTGTAAGTACTATGCAAAAGCCATGTCATCGTATGAGACAGTAAAATGAAGGTCCTAAATGTACCTTTACAAAGCAATATTCTACAAGACACAGAGCTATATTAACCCTTTGGAAGTTGGAGGATAATTTGTCTTTAAAGTTTTCTTACTATTAGGAAAAATTCCTATATTTTTGAAGGGTGGAGGGGAGTATATGTACATCATTACTGCATCAATTAAAACGTACTGTCAAAGGAAACCCTTTAAACCACACACCTTCACAGACTTTTTAACAAACAGAAGGTAATATTAAACTTTATAAATTCTGTGACCTTTGGTCTAACAGAAGTACCCTCAAACCCAATTCTGTAGACATTCCCTCTGAGGCCTGCATCAAGTTCACTGAGGAAAAGAATTTCTCAAGATATTTTTACCATTGGAATAACTCAAGAAATGGGAGTAATCTCTCCTACACATGCTGGAAGGTTCCAAACATGACTTAATGAAAGCTACCTTAAAATGTGACCACCACAAACACCTTGAGGCAGATTTGTTTTAAACAAGCTTCAGAAGCTTTTATTATAATATTTAGTGCAAACACTGAAGGTCAGATACCTACTATAGATTTTTTTTTTACTAGTGCAAGCTGTTTGAGCCATTTCTAAAGAGAAAAATAACAAGATCTGGAAATGCCTGAGGGCAAGTTCTACTTGTCAAATCTTATTGTCACCATAGGAAGGAGTCACATTTTTAGATTTGTCTCTATAATTGAAAGCCTTGTCTTTCAACTGAAGACAAGATGTTTCAAGCTATGATAATTATAGCTGTCAGTGAAACAGCCCTTTTATCACAGAATAAGTATCTTTCAATTTTTATCAGCTACATCTATTACACATCTTGATTAGGATACTGGTGATTGGGAAATAGGCATTTTTTAAAATATATTTATCAAAATTGATTAAATGACAGGACCAATACTAAGCAAAAACAATGGGCATTTTAAAAGTTTTGTTTATTTTTATTTATTTGAGAGCGACAGAGAGAGAAAGAGTGAGAGAGAAAGAGAGAGGGAATGGGCGCGCCAGGGCTTCTAGCCACTGCAAACGAACTCCAGACGCGTGCGCCCCTTGTGCATCTGGCTAACGTGGGTCCTGGGGAATCGAGCCTCGAACCGGGGTCCTTAGGCTTCACAGGCAAGCGCTTAACCGCTAAACCATCTCTCCAGCCCAACAATGGGCATTTTAATATAATTATATAGAGTTTGTTACCTCCTAGCTCACTCTCAGAATTATTCCTTTTCCTAAAATATTTTATTATTTTATTTCTGTTTTATATGTTTGCTCTACAGAAAAATGCAGAGTTAAACAAGAAGAGAAATAGACTACCCTGTTATTCTGGCTAGTATTTTATTATATACTATTTTGCAGCATTTAAAAATATTTGTGGGCCAGAGAGATTGCTCAGTGGTTAAGGCTCTTATCTGCAAAGCCTAATGACCTAGGTTTGATTCCCCAGTGCCAATGTAAAGCCAAATGAACAAATGATGTGTGCATCTGGAGTTCATTTGCAGCAGATGGAGGCCCTAGTGTGCCCATTCTTTCCCTGTCTCTCTTCTCATTCTCTTTCTCTCCCTGCTTGCAAAATAAAAAATAATTAATTAATTAATTAATTAAAATATTTATAATGTTGTAATATAAAACACCTCTTTGTCCAAATACATGGTAAAGTTCCCCAGCCTGTGGCTTTATTGGGAGGTGGTGGAATACTTAGGAGGTTTATACTAAGGGAAGGAAGTTAGGTCATTGGAGTTATGCCCATGAAGGAAATATTAGTAAATTGCTTCCTGGCAGCCATGAGGTGAAGAGGCCTCTTCTCTCACACACTCTTACTGTGATTGGCACCACAGGTACAAAGGAATGGATCAAGTGACCATGGAGAAAACCTGTGAGCTAAAATAAATGCTTGCTCCTTTTAAGTAGAATTTGTCAGATATTTTGTCATAGTAAAAGAAAGCTAGCTAACACAGACAATTGGTACTGAGAAATGCCACAACTGTCCCTCATGAGATAGTTCAGCAACTTATGAAATTGGATTGCAGGAAGGATTTTGAAAAGCTAGCGGAAGCTGGCTAGAGAAAGCATAGAATGCTAGAAATAGCACTCAATGAATATTTCTCAGGGAATCATCAGAAGACACAGTGAGACAAATGCAAACAAATGCATATGGAAACAGGGACTCTGCTGGGAAGGAGACTAAACCACCTGTGTTACACATGCCGTAGTGGTTTGATTCAGGTGTTCCCCATAAGCTTAGGTGTTCTCAATGCTAGGTTCCCAGCTCATGGAGTTTGGGAATCAATGCCTCCTGGAGGCAGTGTATTGTTGGGGGCAGGCTTACGGGTATTATAGCCAGTGTCCCTATGCCAGTCTTTGGCACTCACTCCTGTTGCTGTTGTCCACCTAATGTTGGCCAGGAGGTTATGTCCATCCTCTGCTCATGTCATCGTTTCTCCTGCCATCATGGAGCTTCCCCTCAGGTCTGTAAACCAAAATAAACGTTTTTATTTTTTCCCCACAAGCTGCTCTTAGTCTGGTGTTTTCTGCCAGCAATGCAAGCCTTACTAAAACACACACACACACACACACACACACACACACACACACACACACAAAAGTTGACAATGTTGTGTCAACACCCTGAGACTCTGTGGGTGGGCAAGTTGTTTAAAAGTGTGAGACTGATCACCTCGTAGGGGAAATATCAAGACAGTGCATCATTCAGGCAGTAGCATGAGTACTCCTGGCTGCTTTTAGCCAGATTTATAGTGAAAACTGTGATCAAAAGCAGGCTGTAAAGATTTGAAAAAAAAAATTCGACTTGTCCAAAAAGTATATTAATCATAGTAAAGTTAGAGTCAATGAGGATTTAGTTGCTAAATAGATTGCTAAAATTAAGAATCCAAGCATTTTACACAGAGATAGTAGGCACTGATGGCATGACAGAAATCCACAGCCACTACAGCCTCATACACAGGAGTCACCTAGTAAGTCTTGTTTCTCATACCATCACTTCAGCAGAGACATGGGCTCACACCTGGCTTCCTGGAAATTGTTCCCCTGGGATTTTTCTCCCCAGTTCAACTATTAAGACACTCAGAAGGGAGGCTAGGAAAATGGCTCAGCAGTTAAGGCGCTTGCCTGCAAAGCCTAATAAGCCAGGTTCGATATGCCAGTTCCCACACAAATCCAGATGCACAAGGTGGTGCATATACCTGGAGTTCGTTTTCAGGAGCTAGGGGCCCTGGTACACCCATTCATTTTTCTTCTCTCTCTCTCTCTCTCACTTGCTCCTTGCAACCAACTAAATAAATAAATATAATTAAAATACACTCATAAGTCATTCAAGCCATGGTTCAAGTGGGCCCTGGTGCAGCTCAGGCCACTAACATGCCTTGACAATATGCACGTGACACTGGTTTTGCAGGAATGCAGAACTACCAGTGGAGTCATGGAGGCATCCAGTGTGATTTCACAGGAAGGCCTTGGAGGAGAGGCAATTGTGTCATGAGGCTGGAGTTTCTGCAAACAGTCCCAGACAGGGTGATACATGAAGTCATGAGGATCAAACTAACGCTGTAATAAAGACTCCAGGACAGTTAAGATGGAAGGATATAGCATACCGGCCCACGGAAGCTGCTGGAAGTAAGCAGATCCAGCACAGGAGTCTGGCCATGTGGGCTTCTCCTAGCTAAGTCACAGGGTTCAAGAACACTCAATACCATTAGAGCTCACATCACACTTCTGGCGCTACAAACGCTGGAGTTAATAATTTCCCTGTTGGGTTATGGTCTTGCTCTATTTTATATTTTCAAAATAAAGATTGCATTTTACTAATTTATTGAAAATAATTTTTAAAGAATTAATTAAAAGCTGGAATAACGTTGAGTCATTTACAATAGATATATATTTAAAGGAAAACTCTGCTCCAGAAATGCATGGAGTCTGGTTCAATGACAGTTACTGGGGGTGGAGGGGGGCTATGTCAAAACTTGCACATGTAACATGACCTGTGCTGAGATAGAATCAGTCACAGAGTAGGCCAGGGAAGAAAATCTAAATTAAGTTCTATGTTTCCCTTGAAGATTCTTTATCCTGCACACTTAAATTCTCTCATTGCTCTAATTCTTCTAGAAAGTATTTTCATCAGAGAAAATTACTTAATTCATAAATCACAGCCTGAGCTTTGTTTCATGAGTATTAAATCAGCCCTCAACCTCTGGGTGCATAATTTCCAACTTTTGATTACATTTAATTAAGGCAATAAAAATACACTCCCTTTAGGGCTTTAAATTTAGCATATTTTCTTTCCTCTTAAAAAATTCTACTTTCAGAAACAAAGTGATTTAAAAATACTATATATCAAAAACCTCAAAATGAGCTGCCTTATCCTAAAACATATTTAAACTGATAAGTATATAACTTCAGATAATAATGCACAATTTATATATACATGTGTTTCATATATATATATATATATATATATATATATATATATATATATTACACACATACGTAAAAAGAGAGGGAGAGAGGTTTATGTTCTTTCACTTATGATGGGGTTACAGCCTAAAAAATCATTTGTAAATTTAAAATATCACTACATCAAAATGCAGTTAATATACTTAGTCTACTGGATATTATAGATTGCTGAGCCTAGCTTTTCTTAAATATGCCCCGAATACTTATATTAGGCTATAGTTAGACAAAACATCTGATAAAAGACTGTTCTACTTTTTTTAAAGTGTGGGTTTTCTCACGTACCTTGTTGAATGCTGCACTGAGAATGGGAAGCATAGCAGTTCTATGGTCACTTCCCCATCATCACAGAACTGAGAATTGATCATGAGAAAGGAAGGAGCACCTTGCATTTGGAGAATTTCAAGAGAGTTGTCTTCCATTTGTTGAGCTTAAATTTTTCATTTATTTGGTCATCCATCAATATACTTAGTGACTTTGATCCTATCCCATAATTTTATATTTGTTTTGTTATTTTAAAATGTTTTCGTACAGTTTTAGCTTTGTACTACTATCATATTTTATTAACTCTCCAGCTCATTACTGAATAGCTTCACTAAAGCAAAATCAATGCAGCTAAATTCAAACTGAGGTCTATTTCATCATTCCTATGTTTATATTATATACACACAAACAACATATTGAGTACATATTTACATTAGTATATTCCCTTTGATAACATTACACATATATAACATATAAATATATGTACATGTATATATAATTTCATTTTAGCATAATGAAAGGTAGTTTTCAAAGCAAAAAAATATTGTTAGAAATGTTTTCCAAGATGCTAATATGAGAAAAATTATAGTAAACATTTTGCATATATTTACCATTTCTTACATAAATTTTTATTGTTGTTCAGGTCATGTAGCTTATTGAAATGTTAAGCTCATTACCTTTTACTTATAGACATTTTCTAGTATACAAGTGTTTCATTAATATAATTTTAAAGGTGGTATATTTAATTATGTAACTATGGCAAATTAGTGTTCCTAACATTAAGTATTTAGGATTTTAGATTTAAAGTATGTAAGTACTTTTTCAAAAGAACATCCTTTGGGTTATGTCTCAGTTAAGGAATCCTAAATGTCAGGAGCTAAACATATTTTCCTATCTTCCGATATTTACTTACAATTAGTTTCTAAAAGAGATTGCAGCATGTTTTTAAAAAGACGAGAATGCCTACTTCACTTACGTGAGCAACAGCAAATATTACTTTCTAAACTATGCAAATGATGGGAATAAATGCTCTGACTTTCCAGCTCTCTGATTACTAGTGAAATTGCCACATATTCTTAAGCAATTTTTTATTTAATTTTTCATGAATCATGTGTGTCCTTAAACCATTGCCAATTGCAGAATTCTCCTTGTGTAACTGCCTTAAATCTTTTTTAAAAAAACGGTTCCATGAGGTTTATTTATATTTCTCTTTTCTTTTTTTCTTTATTAGTTAGTTTTGTATTCAGCAAATACAGTCAGTTTGGTACCATTATTAGGCTCATCCATGACCTACCCCCTCCCCTTGGCCCCTCCTTGTTGAGGTATATGGGTCATGCATTGTGGAGTTAGCCCACAGTTATGGGTAAGATGAATGTCTCTGCATATCATGACCCAACATGTGGCTCTGACATTCTTTCCGCCCCCTCTTCCGCAAAATTTCCCTGAGCCATGTTGGGTTCATTTTTGGTCTGCTTCAGTGATGAGGTGTTCTGCCTTAAATCTTAATAATGTTAATCAGGTGTCCGAATGGTGGCGAAACCCATGTTTCTAGATGGCTGAATGCTTTTACTCAAAATCACATTCAAGCTTCCACTGCAGGAAGGAAGAGGTGAGCAAGTACCACCCTCAAACTCAGCTACTAGAGGCCTCCTCCCCAAGAAAGATGGCTGCGGCCTGAGCCCAGTCCAGTCCGGTTGTAAGGCTTCCCAGGGTGCTCCCCATTCCATATCCTGAACAAGCAAACGAACATTGGGCTATTAACCCACAGGCTGGCATCCAGGCAAGCTTCTCTCTGCAGCCTCACCCCACAATACCTGTAACTCCAGAAGTCATCATCTTCCTGAGGAGAACCTCAAACAGAAGACACGGCAACCCTGAGCCACTGGAGCTGGGTTGAGTCTGCAGACGGGTGGGTAGCTCCGTGAGGGCTTCTGCCAGGTCTTCCTAGGAAAGAGCATAGACTAGTTGTGTGTGAACTTGGAGTTCCCAGAGGCACAGGGGAGCATGGACAAAACTGATGACCACACTTCCAAAGTGAAAGTGGACAGACACGGGAGGAAAGACATCAAGGTACCAGTGAGAAGGCAGCCAAGAACCCAATAGTCTATCCAGAAGACAGTATGCACATCAGCACAACAGACCATGAAGGAAACTCATGGGGTGCATTGGACATTTTTTTTCTAAAAGTGGAGGAGGAAACACGGTGAAGTTTTTGAGAACACCCAGATTTCAGGTGACAGCACAACCTAATCCCTCACACAGTCATCTGCTTCATGTTCAGATCCTACTGCAGATCCTCCTGCCTTCTACTCTCCTGTATTGCAAGCAGACCACCCTGGAATCTTCAGACCTGTCTTGCAAGCCAGTAGCTCCACACTCTGGGTGAGCCCCTGACCACAAGCAGGCTCTATTATTCAGTTATTGTCAAAGATTGAGTTTCAGAATAGTAGTGGTGCCCATGCAGAATCCCAGAATTTGGCAGTCTGAAGGAAGAGTGCAAATTACAGGCTAGCTCAGGTTTCACAGTGAGTCTTCCATAAATACTTGCTTTAACAGATAATAAGACAACCAATCAAGATTTCTAATTTTTGAAAAACTTTCAGTCAGAACACTTTCTTTCTTTCTTTCTTTCTTTCTTTCTTTCTTTCTTTCTTTCTTTCTTTCTTTCTTTCTTTTTTACATCCATGGAATCTTTATTATTAAATCTGCTCAAATGAGTGTGTGCAAAGAAAACATACCATCAGGAGCCCCCCTCCCCCCATGTATTCTACAGTTTGTGTGTTAAAGTGATGATAACATGAATATGTGTTCCTTATAGAGCTTTGAGCAATATGGGAAATTATAAACCCTAAGCTTGAAGAAAATCGTTTTGAAGACATTACTTAAAATTCCTCTTGGAGCTTTTTTCCATACTGTTACACTGCTCTTCCTGCCATCCATTGGGAATCCTATCAATTTTGTCTCACAAAATTAACTCTACTATATAATTTTATATTCTGCCTTCTTTTTTAGTACCTTCTTTCTTTTATTTTTGTACTCAGTAAGTACAGTCAAGTTGGCACCATTGTTAGCCTCCTCCCTGTCCTCCCCTCTCCACAGGGTCCCACCTTGTTGGAGCATATGAGCCGTGCATTGTGAGGTTAGCCTTTAGTTTTGGGTAGAAGGAAATGTCTCTGCGTGTCATGACCCAACATGTGGCTTTGACATTCTTTCCGCCCCCTCTTCCACAAATTTCCCTGGGCCATGTTGGGTTCATATGAGGTCTGCTTCAGTGTTGAGATCGTGGGAGCCTCTGTGTCTCTGGCTATCTGGTTTGGTAGGGGTTGATTGTTCTCTGTGTCTATCTCCTTCACCGTCGTGCTGGTTCCCGGTTCACCAAGGAAACAGCATTCTTGCATTTTCCCATTATTCTTAGTTTCAGCTGGGGCCCTTTTGAGGTATGATGGGGTCGTTCTTGTCTGGATCTGTGTCTATCTGAAAAAGAGAAGCAGATTATCCAACGGAGAGTGAAGTTATCACCAAGTAAATGTGATAACCATTATTTTTTAGAGAGAGTTTAATAGAGAGCGGGTTCATTTTTTGATATAGTTCTGACTTGTTTCCCAGCTCCAGCTATGGGTTCCATTCCACTGAGCAGATCAGTTAGCCAAATGGGGAGTTGTTGGTTTCCCACCATGGCTATGCACCACTATTGCACTTGTAAGTGCATCACGTCAGGTTGTTTGCTGCTAAATAGGTTAAACCATTCATTGCTTGGACAGATCTTGGTCTTTATCCTCCAGACGCTCATGTAGTACCTTCGGCACTAGACACACTGTCTGGGGACTGACTCTCTTCCAGCTTCCAGCCATGTTGCTCCATGTTCCGTACCAACAGCATATGGTGTCTTCAGCAGTAGGGTGTTACCACTAGTCCTTTGGTGGATCATCAAGCACTCTAGTCAGAACATTTTCTGTTGAAAAGACTTGGAGTTCACTAAATGTGGCTTTGGCTCTTAAGCCCATCCAGCAAATTTGTTTCAGACACTTCGTTTTCCATTCTATAATGCCAATTTGCTTCCTTTTAATGGGCTTTGATTCTTTATTGTAGGTTGCCATATTTGAATTCTTTTTGACCTTCACTTTTTCTGTATTATTTAGCATATTCATAGTACATTGAAGGTTTTGTCTAATGTTCAAGATTACTTGCAAGTCCTTGGCTCAGTAAGTAAGTGATAAAACAAAAAGAGTCAGGGAAATTAAGATTTGAAGAGTGCAATCAACCAATATTATCTAATTTACATTAACAGAACAATGCATCCAATAAAGGCAGAAATTATTTTCGAGGACACATAGAACATTATCAGAGTATACAATGGACCATGAGAAAACCCTACTAAAAGTAAAAGATTAAAATCATGAAGAAAATATATTTGATCTCATATAATTAAATTGGTGATCAAGAACAAGAGTGTATCTTGAAATAAATAAAATACAACACTTAAGTAGAAAAAAGACAAAAATATAAAATATTAACAAAATAGATGTTGGTCCTTTGAAACAGTTGATAAATACTACTTAAGATATGAGAGAAAATTGTGACTTTCCAGTTATAATGATTCCCACATCTTAAGATTTACTGAAGATTCTATGACTGTTGAGTGCAAAATCACTCATAAAATAACACACTAAAATAAGAAAGGGACTGGGAAGATGGCGCAATACTTAAAGGTACTTACATACAAAGCCTGATGGTCCTGGTTTGATTCCCTAGTACCTAGTACCACAAAATGGCACATGTGTCTGGAGTTGGTTTACAGCAGTGGAAAGCTCTGGGACACCCATATTCCTTCTCTGTCAAATATAAATAAACAATTAATTAATTAAAATTATTTTAAAAAATAAAATAAGACAGATTGACAGCACCAAATATTAACCAGAACATGGAACAACTAGAGACTCTTGAACACTGCTCATTGTAATGCAAAGTGATACAATTTATTTGAAGAAGTGTTTACAAGTTTCTTTAAAATTTAAACACATCTGACCCAGAATCCAATGAGTGCTTACCCAGATGCTTACCCCAGAGAATCAAAAGCATGAACCCATATAAAGATTTATACTTGAAGTTTTACAGCATAATTATTCACAAAAGCCCAACACAGTCAAAATGTCCATTGAGAGATAATAGAGTAAGAAAAGGGTAAAGCATTAATGAAAGACAATACTATCTAACAATAAAAAATAGCATGAGTGACTTTAAAACCTACATACAATAAGAAAGCCAGATTCAAAAGAATGTGTCCTACATTACTCCATCTATATAATGTTCTTATAAAAGGCAGACATCCTTGGAGATGGCACACAGAAAGTAGATGGCTCTATTGAAGTGGAATTGACTGGAAAATGGAACTAGGCAAATTGCTGAGGTAATTACAATGTTCTGTCTCTTGGTTTGGATTTGCTGATTACCCAGGTATGTATAATTACCAAACTCATTGAACTGTACAGTCAAGATTTGTGCATCTTACTATACTTAAATTATATCACAATAAAAATTAAGAGATATTAAATCCAATAGTCAAAGAGGAATTCTTTTGTAACACTGAATCCAAACATCAGTATTTGTTAGACTTTCCTCAGCAATTTATACTCTACTATATCACAGTTACTGGAATGGAGCCCAAAGAGATAACCCCCAGTCAGTCCAGCAAATGCCTCCTGGTACTATCATCTAACAGTGATTAAAGCATTGTTTAGAAGCCCAAGATATTAAAAGACATTTTGATTCATTTGTAAAATAGTTTATGATTATGTTGGAAAATGGCACTACTTATTGGTTTTCAGCTTTTAGACAAATACATAGGTATGTATGCCCATTATATCTGCTTGTGTTTTTCAGTTACAAAATCTTCATCCTGGATAACTATAGTTTCCCAAATGAATAAAAGTACTATGCAGATATTTACTAGGAAGAAATTCCATCCACAGAGAAATGCTTTTCATTTAATTGTTTTATAATGTGTAAAATACCATGTGATGGGGCTGGAGAGATGGCTTAGCGGTTAAGCTCTTACCCGTGAAGCCTAAGGACCCCAGTTCGAGGCTGGATTCCCCAGGACCCACATTAGCCAGATGCGCAAGGGGGTGCATGCATCTGGAGTTTGTTTGCAGTGGCTGGAGGCCTTGGCGAGCCCATTCTCCCTCCCCCCCCCTCTCTCTCTCTCTCTCTCACTCTCAAATAAATAAACAAAAAAATGAACAAAAAAAATTTTTAATACCATGTAATGATATTAGACATAATTAAATATCAGTTGAATATTATATGGAATTACCAAAGGAAACCAACGTTGTTTCTTGTTTGCTTCCACTCTCCATGACTACATATTTTAGAATAAAACTTACTCAAGTTTATGTTTAAGAGAGGATAGAAATTCTGATGAATACAATTTTCTTATCAGATTTTATTTAGTCTATTTAGAAAATCATTTTTCTAGACAGCAATTCACCTAGATTGCATCACTTCAGATACAAATATCTGTTGTGGAGTTTGAACTGAGACGCCATCTGCCAAAAGGAGTTGTTTTCTGAGGCAAGGAGAGTATCCTTTCACTAGAAATGTGGGAAATTGGAAGTAAGTACTTGAGAACTTTACAATTATAACTAAGAATAAAGCAATCTCTAGACTTTCCCACTTATGACATTTTTATAAGCCATTTCAGAGAATAATGGGGGCGCAGAACTGAGGGCTGAAGAAAAGGTAGGATGATAAAATGCATGCTTTTGTTTTCTGAATTGCTATCTTGAAAAATTTAAAAAAGTGAGATAGGAAGAACCTTGAAGCTCCCTTGCTGATTCTGTTTCATAGTTAAAAGCAAGACCAGAAGCAGCTGGGTGCAGAATTCCATCCTTTATTCTGGTGTACTTTGGTTTAAAATCATAAGTGAAGCTACATTACTATAACATCAGGTACTGCTTCAGAAAAAGACTTACATGTATTTACTTGATAGGTGATAAACGAAAAAGCACAATGAAGAAATTCTTTCTTGGCCATCCACAATAGAGCAAAGAAAGTAAGTGATACCAAAAACTATCTGTTTCTTTCTTTCTTTTTTTTTTTTTACAAATATTTTTATTGTTTTTAAATGAGGATTCACATTGTAATAATACAGTGAGGCTGAAAGATGTAAGTGATACTTGACCTAGCCTTCATGCCCTGAAAATTATCTAGGACTAGGTGGTGTCTTAGGAGGGATTCACTTTGAAATAACCCCTGAGAGGGTAACAGATAGACCTGACTTATTTTTTTAACTTATTTATTTATTTATTTATTTATTTAAGAGAGAGAGAATGGGTGCACCAGGGCCTCCAGCCACTGCAAACAATCTCTAGATGCATGCGCTCCCTTGTGCATCTGGCTGAAGTGGGTCCTAGAGAGTTGAACTGGGATCCTTGAACTTTGAAGGCAAGTGCCTTAACTGCTAAGCCATCTCTCCAGCCCAGACCTGACTTATTAAAGACTGCTCCCAGGAGAATCAATGAGAGAATAGGGAAACTAGCATAGAAGGAGGAAAGAAACCGGGCAAATGAGTAATTTCATGGGAAAATCTCTTAGAAAGCTCTGGAGTATAAACTGTGCCTCAAGGGTATGTCTACGTGGAGGAAAAGGCTTTGTACAGGATTGAAGCCTATGGAGACAGAAAATGTCCCAAGTGTCATAATTCTGGCTTTAGGATTGGGGTGTCCAAAGCCATCATCTCAATGCCACAGATGACAATGCCTGCTGAAGCTGGGACAGATGCACAGAGCTGTCACTGTCTAGGGGTAGAAATTGTTTTGACTGCTCTAATTTGGGATTTCTTTCTATACCTTTATATATATATACATACATATATATATATATATATATATATATATATATATATATATACACATATACATATACATACATATATATATGTATGTATGTATATGTATGTATTTGCAAATGCATATATGTTTTCATATATATGACCTCTCCTTATCCATAGGGATGCAGTCTACCACCAGTGGATGTCCAAACCCAAAGATAGTGTAGACTGTAATCCAGTGTCTTAGCTAAGCATTTGTAATGTACACTGGAAGTAACTTTGCAGTATGAGGTGTGACAACAAGAGTAGCATACATTTTCCATCTTCCTTAAAGGAAGCACCTATGGCTTCTCATTGGCACAACCAGGGTACCAGCCCGTCATAGTCAGCTCAATGTTGCTGGGATGAACCCCCAAACCAGACACAGTTTATGAGAGGAAGGGATTTATTTGAAGCTTACAGATCCAGCGGACGTTCAATAATGGCAGAAAAAACTGGCCCCATTTCACAGATCCACACACAGAGAGAAGAAACCATCACCAGAACCAACAAAAGCAAGCACCAAAACCAACAGGCAAATGGCCGGGAGCCCAGACATAACTCCCTTTGCATACCTTAGGCTCAAATTCCCATCAGCCCCCGGTAATACATCAGGACTGGATGCCAGGATCCACCTGCAGTGACACCTCCTCCAGCCAGGCAGCTGGAAGTCCAAGTTACAAGCTTGAAAAAAACTACTGAATCTACTGGGGGACATCCATTCAAACTGCCACACAGCCTCACTATTTGATGTGGCTTGCAAAGGGTTGCTGTTGTCCCATCTCAGAGTCGTGCTAAAATTTGATTGGCTATGTGGCATTGTTGGAAAGGGGATTTTTAGAGGTTAGTGGGTCAGAAAGGACTTCGTGCCTTGTTCTCTTGACTGGGTCACTCCTCAGGGACTATCTCTCATATTTCCATCTTCTACATGGGCCCACCTAGACTTCTCTGGTTTTTCATATTTCTAGACAGCTGCATGGGGACCTCCCCAGAAGGTGAGAAGATTCCAGCCCCTTGATTTATCCCTTAGATTTTCCAGCCTGCAGGGCTGTGAACCCAAATAAACATATTAATAAGTCATCCCATTTTAGAGAATTCTACTGTGGCAATAGGAAAGAGACCAAAATACCATTTATTCTTGTATTGGGGAGAGACCTATTAAGTAAAATAACACTTACCTCGACTGTAACACCAAGATATGTGATGCAATAGCCAAGATGCCTACTAAGTGATTAATGGACAGTCAGAACACAGGACATGGAGACGCTGCACAGAGGAACAGTGCACACCAAGGACCGCTGACGTGGGAGGCCATGAGAGTTCATCACAGCGTCCAGAGTAGGGCACTTTTGTGGTGCTGGGGAGAAACGCTGGCCCTCGTGTATTCTCGACAAGGCCCCACTACCGAGCTGCATTACCAGCCCAAGCAGAAAATTTAATACTTAAGAATTGCTTTTTGCTAGCATGTTCCATTTAATATTTTGTACCACAGCGGACCATGAGCAATTGAACCTGCAGAAAGTGAAGCTGTAAGTAAAGAGGGATCATTACATCTATATAGTGTGTGCACATATGTGTGTGCACACATGTGAGCTGGGTGTCTGGAATTAGAGTCATACGATTATTCACACTCCTGAAAGCGCTCCCTCATCTGCCAGTATATCATGAACAGATGTATTCATTCTGGCCAATAGAGTGAGCACTACTAGCTGCTGGTTTTATAACTGCATAATGATTCATAATTTTATTGCACAACAAGTCACCTATTCATTCGCCAACTAATGGGCAATGACAGGATTTTTGCTTTGTTTTGCTTAGAATTGTTACCAGTGAAAACTGAGCATTTGAGCATCTCTTCCCATAGGACACTTATCATTTCAGAAGTGAGATCACTAGACAGAGGTGTATGTGTGCCGTTATAATTTTTAGACAGAGCCTGAGGTGCTTTTTTTCCCCCCAAATGGTTAGCACAGTTCAATCTAGCAGTGGGAAGGCCAGCTCTCCTGCACTCTCGGCAGCAGGCTGCTCTGTGATGGGAGGGAATGGCAGTTTCCTGTTGTATTCCATTTCGTTTTCCCTCATTGCTGGAGAGATTGAGAAAATTTTCCTGGATTTATGGGTAATTGGAATTTCTTTCTTAAATTGCCTCCTTGAATGCTTGGATTATTTTCCTATAAGGAGTAAAACTGTTAAAAATAGAAGTTTTATAACTTTGAAACTTACAACTGTGGAGTTTTTATAGTTAAGTATGTTTTGAGTGTTCCTAAGGCTTGGGGCACTAAAATTTAATCCCCATCATGATAATATTAAGAGAGGGAAACCATAATTGACTGTGGTATTTAGGAATGGGGTCTCAGAGAAGGGGTTAAGATTACGTAAGTTCTTTGAGATGGAGAGAGATCCCATGCAGAATCCTAGCAGCTTTATAAGAGGATGGATAGAAATCAGATACTTGTGTATACACACACACTTTCTTTGGCCAAGTGATCCTGGGCTATCTTGGAATTCTGTCAGCTTGAGACCATCCTGTGAGACAATAGACAATCTGAGCCATGAGCTAAAATAAGCCTTCTTTTTCTTTATAAAGTAGTCTGCTGCTGCTATTTTATTATAGAAAAAAAAAAGATAGGCTAATACAAAATCTTTCTCTTTCACATAACTTGAGAATATTTATTTCCATCTACCAAATAAATAAATAAATAAAGCACTAAGTTTTAAATCTTGTTTAGTCAAAAATATTTATTTTCCCTTTATTACTTCTGGGTTTTCTCCTAACTCTTAATGTCATAAAATATTGTTTTTGTATTTAAAATCTCCAGGAGTTTCATTTTGCAAAATGTAAAAAATTTATTTTCTGCCAGATTTAGTCTCTATCAGAAGGATGATAAAGTATTCTAACACAAATATTTTATAACCTTTTCTGATGAAATAAAATACAACCTTGTTTGTTAAATTCTCAAGTATTCATGTTAATTTATGCTTTGTCATATCTTAACAATGGTTTGTTTGCTTGTCCCTACACCAATAAAGCAAAATAATAAAAATCAGCAAGGTGACTGAGTCGACATATTAAGAAGTTTTAATAGCCTTTTAAATTTTGCATAAAATTTTGGGCCAGGTTAATGGCTTAGTGGGTGAGCAATTGCTCACAAGCATGAGGACTAAGTTCAAGTCCTGATATCTATGTAAAGAAAGCTGTGTGCGGCCTGGAGACATGGCTTAGCGGTTAAGCGCTTGCCTGTGAAGCCTAAGGACCCCGGTTCGAGGCTCATATTCCCCAAGACCCACGCTAGCCAGATGCATAAGGGGGCGCACGCATCTGGAGTTCCTTTGCAGTGGCTGGAGGCCCTGGCACGCTCATTCTGTCTTTGCCTCTTCCTCTCTGTCTGTCACTCTCAAATAAATAAATAAAAATAAACAAAAAGTTTTTTAAAAAGCTGCGCGTGACCATGCATGCTTGTAGCTCCAGCTCTAAGTGGGGCACAGAAAGGAGGATCGCTGAGGCTTGCTGATATAACTGAACAAAGGTGAGCTTCAGGTTCAGTAACAGACTCTCGTTCAAGGAAATATGGTGAAAGAGTGACAGAGGACAACACTCTGTGTCTTCCTCTGGCCTCCACACATGTGCGTATCTGTATCTGAGCACACACTACTCACCAAAAAAAAAAAAAAAGAGAGAGAGACAAAATAGGGCGATAACTCAGCAGTACTTTTTGCAAAGTACCCACATAAAGCCAGATGCACAAAGTGGCACATGTGTCTGGAGTTCATTTGTAGTGGCAAGAGTCCCTGGCACGCTCAAACTTATTCTCTTTCTGTCTGCCTATTTCTCTCCGTTTTTGTCTCAAATAAACAAATAAAAATATTTTTGAATGACAAAATAAAATGAACTATGCAGAAAATTTATTTTTATGATGAATTTGAAACATTAAGATAAACCCACTAAATCTATATTGATTTGTGAAAGAATTTACATGTTTGTATTAAGCTTTCTCATTTAGATTTTCTTTTTATAGATATAATCTATTTCAATAATGTTTCATAATTTTTCAAAAAAATCTGGTGATTTTGTTGCTAAATTGTTTAAAAATTTATTGCAAGTCTTATATGACAAGTGATTTTACTTTATAGCTGAGAATCAACCAAATTTCTGATTATGGTGGTTAGATCATATAGGTAAAGAAGTCTATCATATGTAATTACAGATTATTATAACTCTTCCTTTTCAATCTCTATTTTTTTAATTTAATGTAAACCATTGTTAAAAAATAATGTGAGGGCTGGAGAGATGGCTTAGTGGTTAAGCGCTTGCCTGTGAAGCCTAAGGACCCCGGTTCGAGGCTCGATTCTCCAGGACCCACGTTAGCCAGATGCACAAGGGGGCACACGCGTCTGGAGTTCATTTGCAGATGCTGGAAGCCCTGGCGTGCCCATTCTCTCTCTCTGTCTCTCTCTCTATTGCTCCTTCCTTTCTCTGTCACTCTCAAATAAATAAATAAATAAAAATTAAAAAAAAATAAGGTGAATAAGGGATACCTTTGTCTGGTTTTTCAAGTTAATATAAAATCCTTTAATGTTAAGGCTATTATCACAATGTCTGCTGATTTGAGCAATGTTGAGTATTTTATTTATACCCATAAAATTTTTACTAAGAATGTTGAATTTCTGTACATAATTTAGCTACTATTGATGTCATCCACATATTCTTTTCTCCCTTAACATATTGATCTAATAAATCATTTTGATAGGATCTTAATGCAGAAATACCTTTCATATTCCTGAGAGAAGTCTTACTATACTGTTGTGTATTTTTTTGGTACACTAGATTTGATATATTAGTATTTTATTATTTTTTTCTCAAAAATGGATTTTTCTTAAATGCATTTATAAGTAGAGGACCTTTTCCATATTTCCTTATGTTCTGGTATAGTTTAACTACCTCTTTCTGTCTCAAGCCCTTCTTATTCCCACTAGCTTTGTCTGTCTGGAGTCCTGACAGAAATTGAGTTGATGTTTCATAATATACATAGCACTGATCCTTTCTGTATTGTGTACCTGCCCATATTTTTCTTTCTCTTAGTATTGGTTCTGAAAAAAAAAAAAAAAAGTAGATAAGCTTGTCTTCCATTATAGCTGCAAAAGTTACATAAACAGTCAACATGATGACTCCAAATTCTCATGTCCACAAAGGACTAATATAGATCCTGAATTTTCCTCTTTCATTTAAACAAACCTTGAACAACTGTGAACAATAATAATAGGAACATCAAAAAGTGGTGTAAAGAAACCCAGTGCAGTAGCACATGACTGTAACACCAGTACTCAGGATGCCGAGGCAGGAGAATTGTCAGTTCTTTCTTTTATGGGAGGAAGGGATTTAGTTGAAGCTTATAGATCCAGGGAAAGTTCCATAATGGTTAAAAAGGCTGGCTCCTTTTTATGGATCCAAGCAGAGGGAAAACAAGCGGCAGCCAGCCAGCAGCACAAAAAAGCATAAAGCCTCAGAAGACAGCAGGGACTCAGAGCTCTGAATGAGTGCAAACCTTCAGGCTGGAGAGAGATCTTCCCTTAGTAACACCTTCAGGCATGACCCCAGGATCTCCCCCCAGTAGAACCTCTTCTATCCAGACAACTGAAAATCCAAGTTTTAATAAAAACACCTGAGTCTATTGGGGGACATGACATTCAACCTACCATAGCTGAGTCATTTGATAGTTCTATTTTTAGTGTCATAAGAAAACTGAATACTAACTTTCATAGTGGCTGAACTAATTTATATTCCCACAAGCAGTGTATAAGCTTTCATTTTTCCCCCTAATTCTCTCTAGCATTTTTGTTATTTGTTTTCTTAATGATAGCCATTGTGGCAGGGATGATACAGAACCTCAGTATTGTTTTGGTTTGCATTTTCCTGATGACTAAATATGTTGATTTTTTTTCAAATTTGCACTTATTTTAAGAACTGTCAATTCAATTACTTTGCCAATTTTCTGATTTATTGTTTGGTTTTATGTTGTTAATTTTATGAATTCTTTTTAGAGTATAGAATTGAACCCCTGTGTATAGGTGGCAAAGTTTCTTGAAGGATACTTCAGAATTTATGAACTAATTAGTTTGTTTGTTTAAACAAGATCGTGCTATGTAGTACAGGCTGGTCTCAAACTCACAATCCTCCTTTCTCTAATGTCCAACTATTATGTGCAAAATTATAGAATATATTACAGAATACATTATTTTTTTTAAATGCAATTCATTTGGGCTGGAGAGATGGCTTAGCAGTTAAGCGCTTGCCCGTGAAGCCTAAGGACCCCAGTTGCAGGCTCTATTCCCCAGGTCCCACGTTAGCCAGATTACAAGGGGGCTCACACATATGGAGTTTGTTTGCAGAGGCTGGAGGCCCTGGTGCTCCCATTCTCTCTCTCTCTGCCTCTTTCTCTCTTTCTGTCACTCTCAAATAAATAAAAATAAAAAATATTAAAAAACAATTCATTTATTGGTTTAAACTAGTTATACTATTTTTAACAGTGATGTTTAAATTATATTAAACATGTTTAGCTCCTTGAACATTTATCATTTCTAGGGAAAAAAAAAACATTCAAAATCCTTACTTCCCCCTTGTTTAAAATGTACATTACATTATGTTGTCTGACTTACCGTGGGTTCTAAAATCAAAAGCAGGTAGTCACATGTTCACAGCACGTGCTTTACCCAGTAAACCATCTCCCCAGCCCACTCACAGTCTAGTAACAACTTAACTTGTTTCCAGGGAGTGGTCTTTGGTATGAGGAATGGTGTAATGGGTTCAACAATGCTCAATTCTGTCCTGTCTATGCAAAATCCCTCAAAGATAGTTGGAGCTTTAAACATCAGTAAAATATCATACAGAATGTACAGTTACAGTAATTGTTACATCAGGAATAAAATAAACCACAGCTTAAATGGCAATAAGTATAGTCACCATCTTTTGTATATGGAAAGAAAAGCTAATTACTTTATATAATATATATGCCATGAAATTTTTTTCCTCATTTTCCTATAAAAGAGTTATTATTTTCATCTTTTGTTCTTTTTGTTTTAGGAAAGTGAAGAGGCTTTTGGGGAGGGAATGCAGGTTCTTATCTATGCTAGGCAAAGGTTCTCCCTCTGACCAGTATCCCCCACCTCTACCTATTCTTTTGTCTAAAATGACAAACAATGTTTTTGTTTTGTCAAAGTGATTTTTTTTCTAATGCTGGGATCTCCAGGGAATAAACTGGAGATAGAGCAGCTATCTTACCAAGTATTTTATATATGTAAGTAGATGAACAGTTTATTGGGGGTGCAATGGTCTAAGTGAGGTCATGGGAAGAGATTGAGTTAAAAAAGTGTGGGGAGGGTTAATAAAAATTCAAGATGGTATGAATAAGCCATATAGAAACCTACTTTTTTGGATAATGGAACACCCAGAAACCATAGACTATTGCTAGAAAAATTTCAGTGCCAAGGATGGTATACCTTCCAGTAAGTGTTGGCCAGGGAGGTCCCTGATGCTCACAAAACATTAAAGGCCATTGCCAAGGCTCTTAGTTTCCCACCAGAAATAGATGGTAAGACCGTATTGCTGAAGATTCCACATGTTCGCATTGCAAGGTCACTGAGAAATCAAGCTGGAACTGAGCTGAAAACCTCTTCCCTATAGACCAGTTGACAGAAAGGTGGAAAAAGCTTCACTGTATGCAGTCCTATGGGAGACAGAAGTCATCAGCAGTGAAAACAGTGGACACTGCAAGCCTTAAGTTTTGCTAGCCAAGTCAATGACTGAATGGGTGCAATAGTGGCATGTCCGTTATGGGGGAAACCAACCACTCTCTGCCAGAGACAGCAAGCATGCCATTTCAGGATCACGAGGAATGGAGCGCTGAAGAGCTGCATGTCAGAGTTCCAGCCCAGCTGTCTCTTCCTTGGAGTCCAATGTGGCCCCTCTATAGAAACATCTTTGGCTGTCTGTGCTACAGATATCTATGGTTTTCTGTATAATGTTTGTCTTTTTCTATCTTTCACTTGGTGCAGCAATCTCTAAGTTTACTTTTCCAGCAAAAATTGATGTTAGTGAAGTGTTGGTCAATGTATCTGAAAGAAGCTCTGGCATAGAATTGGAAAAACAAGAAAATGGGTCAGAAATAATTGTTTTCCTTAAAGGCCTTAAAGAAAGTCAGGCATGGAGTACAGTACACTGAGGAGGAAACAGTGAACCTCCGGGAACAGTGTAAGAATAGTTCTATGACTAATTTTTCTGAATGGTGGCAATTGCAGCAAACTATGACTCTTTAACAAGAATCCTTACAGGGAAAACAACCGAGGTCAGAAAGAGTTCAATGGGGGGACCAAAGTCTAAGTATTGTAGAGATATGAAAAGGGAAATTCAAAATAAATGGTTGGGGGATAAATGGGTTTATTGGATCAATGGTGGGAACCCCCATTTTGTGGTTGTTCTGTCTCTCACCTTTAATATAGTAATTGAAAGTAGGAGCTCAGGAAACCACAAGTGCTTGACCACACATACGTGGGGAAAGTGTGAAAATAGTTAATTATTATAGAGGCCTGATGGCTGTACTTGAGGTAAATAATTATGGGATTGTTTGATATAAAGAAATAGCAAATAGTTTCTATGAATTCTGTGGAACTGTACCTTTCTTGAAGTTTGCTCTTGCATGACATGATCAGAAAATAAAAGACTGAGGCTAAGAGCTGTGGCAGCAGGAAAAAGCAAAGAAGCACAGCAGAGGAAAAAAAAAAAGAGAAAGGGAAAAAGAGAAAAAGAAAAAAAGCAGAGCAGAGAAAAAGAGATGGAGAAACTCGGCTGCCTTCAGCATTAGCCTGTCAGCTTGCACCAGAGTCTGACTTCGAGTCGTAATTGCGCCGCTCCCTTTCACACCTCTCTTTGGGGCCCTCCTTCAAGCCAGGGCTGAACCCCAACAACTCTCTAACTGGACTGGAGACCTGCTCCAAAGGAAGGAATATATGCCTGCTACTGACAACCTAATCAAAAGCCTATGAAAGGGGAGGTCATGAGCCCTAGGAATGTAATACCTGCTCTTATCTGGCTACAGGCATATATTATGCTCACCAAACTGCCCTATAAGCACTTTTCTTAATGTTCCTACCCATGTACTAATGCTACTCTTACTTTTGGTTAGAGAATCTTCTTTTTTCAGATGGCAGTGACAACTGGGATGACCCAAAAGACAACATAGTGCTGAGAAGAAGTGACAGAGGAGTGTTTAGCACTGAAACATCTCTATCACACCTTCCAAGTTGTAGGGTCCATTAAGGAACAGGTGTCAGGAAGAATGTAAGAGCCAGAGGAAGGGTAGGGCTGCTTACCATGCAACTGTCCAGACAGAAATGGTCATGGCCTTACAGGAAATGCGTAGCAGTACCTTCACAAGACCCTCATAATAGGAACATTGCCAGTTCTTGTCCAGACTGGCCTATATAGCAACACTTCTATCTCAAACAAAAGTGTCTGTGGGCTGGAGAGATTGTCCATTAGCTATGACACTCGTCTGCAAAGCCTAGCAACCTGGCTTCAATTCCCCAGTACCCACATAAAGCCAGATACACTAAGTGGTGTGTGCATCTGGAGTTTGTCTGTAGTGACTAGAAGCCCTAAGGTGCCTATTATTTCTCTCTCTGTCTCTCTTCTTGCAAATAAATAAACAAACCATATTTTAAAGTGTCTTGGAGAATATCTAGAAAAGTACAGACATGACTTCAGAAAGATAGCAATTATATATGGGAAAGCAGGCCATAAGATGGAAAATATTAGGGAGTAATTTCTGGATCAAGTTCTGTAGGACAATGGAAGGAATCAAGGCTAGACAGAGGGGAAACTGAGTCTAGGAATCAGTGTCAATTGAAGGGTGGAGAGATGTCACTGGAAGTTCTGAAGTGGGGGTGGTGAAGCAATTATTCCAGTTGCAAGATGAGCTGGTCATTCCACCCCTGATCCACCTGGCCTGGGCTGGAGGGCTGGGCCGTGGGAGAAGGGGCCCTTCTCAGGGCTCTGCTTGCTGCAGGGAGTGAGCTCAATCAAGAATTCTTCCCCAGGGATGCAGAGAAAATCCCAAAAGAGGCTCTGGAGCCAAAGATAGCAAGGGCTATAAAGAACGACAGAGGCCAAACAGCAACTGGAGACCCCCACTTCTTCTCACTTGTATTTCATAGAACAAATTTCCTCCCATTGAAAAGTATGATCTTTTGAAAGAAAACACTGATAAGATAATAGCCAAAGGGAGGAGGAAAACCAGATCTCCGAGCTCTCCACAGGAAAATAAATCTCATCTGGGGGAGGTGAGAATACATCAACAAGCATTTCTCCTACTATCAATAAAATGTTAAATATCAAGGGAGATTAAAAGTGGCCTGATATTTGAGCAGGGCTGTGGTGGCGCATGTTGTAATGCAAGCGCAAAGGTCCTAGAGGCCGAAGGAATGGGGAGTGTGATGCCTCCCTGGTCTACCTAGTGAGTTCAAAGCCAGCCAGCGCTATGTAGCTAGCCCTGTCTCACAGAGCTAGGGGCTGTGAATGTGGTTCAGTGCCGGAGCACTTGCCTAGCAAGGACAAGGCCCTAAGGTTGATCCCCAGCACCGCAAAATAAATGAACAGACTGATGAGTAGCATTTTATGAACCAATAGTTCTCAAACTTTCATAGAGAAATAAAAATAGATTTGGTTTCTGCACAGACTGGTAATAGCTTTTCTGTTAAACATTTCAAAATGGATTAAATATCATTTAAGCCCTTTTGTAAAAGTGATGTGAAATCCCTGAGCACTAGAGTAAGTCTTTGGAGCAGATTTGTTAGTGGGCTACAAAGGATTCAGAGTCCCCTGCCCTGGGGTAGCTTCTTTTCTAGTAAGGTTACTAATTTTTGTCAAGGGTTGGGGATGTGGCTTATTGGAAGAACGCTTCTCTAGCATGAACAAGCCTCTAGCTTCATCCCCACCACCCACGCAGTGAATGAACAAACAAAATCAGATGAGTATATTTGACTAAGTAAACTAAAACCATAATTTGGGTTTAGGATCTAATAATTTGGATTTACTTTAAAGATAAATTTCTTTACAAATGGCAAAAAGAAAGCTAGAGTATTCTGTTGGTTATGTATTCAGCTTGGACATTTTATTGCATTTTTATTTCAGACAACTAGTCAAGCAAAGTTACCAAATCTGAGTGTAAATGATTCTGTTCTCAGGGCAAGGGAGGAGGGGTGTCCCACATGCACCCTTGCATGTGTGTGTGCGTACGTGCACACTGCATTGCAAATATGACCAGTTTCACAGAAAAATGTATTTCGCTTCAGTGACATTATAGGCAATATTTCCACACCTAAAACTGCCCCCCCCCAGGCAAGAAATTAAGCTTAATTAAAAAATACCTAAGGAATAGAGTTTCTGTGCCTAGACCCTCTGGCTATATAAATAATATAAACATTCAAGGGAATTCCTCAAATTTTGCAATTTCATACTCTTTCAAAGATTATTTGTTCAATAACTAGTTGCTTGCTGCATATTAATATGTTTGCTTTCTTTTGTATTTTTATTATTCCACATTGTGCATGGTCTCTTATCCATTTTTTTTTTTTAATTTGAGAGTGAGACAGACAAACATACAGAGAATTGGTACACCAAAGCCTCTAGCCACTGCAAATGAACTCCAGACACATGCGACCCCGTGTGCATCTGAGTTGCGTGGGTGCTGGAGAATCAAACTTGCTTCCTTTGGCTTTGCAGGCAAGCGCCTTAACCGCTAAGCCATCTCTCCAGCCCCTTGCCCAGCATTTTACTCATCACTCTTTGCATAATCCCCTCTACATATCTTTTAGGTTGTAATAAAGGATGGGAAGTTTCACATGTATTTGGACACATGTCAAGACAAGTCCACACCAGGGAGATTTCATTTCAAACCCGAGTCTTACAGTCAGTATTATTTTATTGGTTACTAAGATAATGGATATTGTGGTATGATAACTGAATTGTAGTCATGTATTCACTGGTTCATTCTTTTAAAAATATTTGTATTTATTTATGTGCAAGCATAGAGAGATAGAGAGGAGACAGAGAGACAGAGAGAATGGGCATGTCAGGGCTGCTAGCCACATGCACTATTTTGTATATCTGCCTTTATGTGGGTACTGGGGAATCCAACCTGGGTCATTAGGCTTTGCAGGGAAGCCCCTTAGCCACTGAGCCATCTCCCCAGTCCCCCCTCTGGTTTATGCTTGAACATGCCACATAACTTTAGTGAAGACACTCAAATCCAAACTAGAAATGATATCCAAGGAATTTGTAGTTCAGGATGCTTGGCTCAACACTTTGAACATGCTGGCCACTCAAACTCCGCACTGAACATATTAATGAACTCATTGAAGCAGCTCATGATATTACTTGTTTATGAAGCTTGTTGATTTTAGTCGATATTTATTTTTTTATTTTTTATTTTTTTGGTTTTTTGAGGTAGGGTCTCACTCTAGTTCAGGCTGACCTGGAACTCACTATGTATTCTCAGGGTGGCCTTGAACTCACAGCAATCCTCCTACCTCTGCCTCCCAAGTGCTGGGATTAAAGGCGTGCGCCACCACGCCCGGCTCACTAGTCGATATTTATAACAAAATTAATAGTGTATCTATAACGAAAACTATGGGCAAAATGAGAAACAATGTCCTTTTGTGTGGAGGGATGCTCCCTCCATACAATTGTCACAGTTTTTGTACATGCAGGAAACATAGTCCATTTAAATGGTCCCTCTGTAATGGACAGCATCCATCACATAATAGAGACATCACTGGATTTTCCACTGTGACTTTGACCTTGTTAAAATGGCCTTTGTTGGGCTGGAGATATGGCTTAGCAGTTAAGGCGTTTGCCTGAAAAGCGGAAGGAGGCAGGTTCAATCCCCCAGGATCCATGTAAGCCAGATGCATAAGGTGGAGCATGAATGCCCATCCATTCTCTCTCTCTCTCTCCCTCTATCTCTCTCACACACACAAATAAATAAAATAAATTTTATTAAAAAAACATTATCTTAAAAATTGCCTTTGTAAAAAACAATCAAAGGATTGGTTTTTTTTTTTTTCTTAAATCTTCTTCTATACCTAATAACTGAGTTCGGAACACTGTTTACGTTTTAAATGTTTATCTGTGCTAAATGTTTGTCCTGAGCGAGTAGGAAATGAAGAGGCCTGCTCCAGATGTGTGGGGACAGAGTTTTACAAGGGGCGTCATTTGAACAGTAACGTAGATACAGTTGATGAAAATTAAGGTCTACAGAAATGAACTGTACATGGTACTGTAAATCTTATACCAAATTCATTTATTCTAATAATCATTGATCCCACTCTCCCACCCCCCATTGTTTGATTGTGAATTAGGATATCTGGGAATCAATCACAGAAATATACTTGAGCTAGTCCTCAATAGAAAATAGTGATCCTAGCTGGGCATGGTGGCCATGCCTTTAATTCCAGCACTCAGGAGGCAGAGGTAGGAGGATCACCATAAGTTCATAAGGCCGCCCTGAGACTACATAGTGAATTCAAGGTCAGCTTGGACTAGAGTGAGACTCTACCTCGAAAAACCAAATAAATAAAAAGAAAATAGTGATCTTCTGACACCATTGGCATATTTCAGGGATACCAAGAACAGATAGCATCTGTTCTTGAGCTTCTGAGAGAACAGGAAGCAGGAACAGAAAGTCGGTCAGCTACATACTAAGTTGGAGAAATTCTAGGCCAGAATCCAGAAGAGATACGACTTTGGAAGCTAGATCTCAAATGAAGTCATTGCTTCCTTGCATAAAGTTCATGACTGAGCACTGTCAGAAATAGGTAATTGCTGGACATTGTGGCACACTCCTTTAATACTAGCCCTGGGGAGACAGAGGTAGGAGGATCCCTGTGAGTTAAAGGCCACCCTACCATATGAAGTGAATTCTGGGTCAGCCTGGGATAAAGTGAGACCTTTCTTGGAAAAAAAAAAAGAAAACAAACAAATATAAAAGAAAGAAACAGACAACATCCCAGGTTTCTAATCGTGATGATAAATAGCCTTCCTTGGATTATATGCACAATAAATGGAATTTTCAAGAAAACAACTTCTTTTCTCCTGTCCCTTCCTAGGCCTCAGTCTTTTGTGACAAGTGGCTTCTATCTAATGCGTTTAGCAGGAAACAGAAGGTGGCTCTAACTGAGACCCCTCTCCCCACATCCAGTGGTCTCTACCAACCAAGGTCCCGGAGGAACCCAGGTACCACCTTTCTTTATCTCCTGACAGGAACTCTGGGTTTATCTTTCAGGGCAGTGTCAGAAAACTTTTGATCATATTTTTGAAGGGAGCAGAGAAAACTGCCCTCAGGCTTGTCATAGGTGAGCTTACAGTCCCGAAAGCCCTAGAAAAAAGAGCTTGGTGCAGTGTGGTATACATGGGGGAGAGAGGTAGGAGACACGTCTGTGATGAGGGACATTTGAAAGGGGGTCTTCTTTCAAGCATTTGACTGGAAATGATCATGAAGATGGGTTTAGGAGAGAAGTGCTCTACGTATTAATTTGGTGGTTTTGCCACTGGGGACGCAAGAGTCCACTTTGCAGGTTCTAGGTCTCGTAGATGAAAGAATTTTTACAAGGAACCAGTGGGGAAGTCGGAGGTGATTTTTATTGGCATCAGAACAAACAACCCAGCAGACATGCTGAGATCTCAGCATCTGCCGGGAAGGGGGAGCTGGAAAGAAGAGGAAAGAAGCAAGATGTTCTTTCTGAGTTAGAAATCAAGAAATCAGGCCGGCGCATCAGGGGAAGTCTTGCTCTGGGAGGTGCTGGGGTGGGGCTTCAGAGAGTGAACCCCAAAGCAAGCAGGCAGGTCAGGGTTTCAGCTACTGCCGGCAAAAAAGGAGATAGAAAGGAGGGGGAGAATAGGAAGTTACACTCGTGCACCCCATACGGTGTGGTGTGTGTGGTGTTCGTGGTATATGCATGTGTATGGGCTGATGCAGTATCCCACCTGTGGGTGTCCCCCTCCATCACTCACCTGCCTGTTTTTCCTCTTGAAGAAGTCTCTTTCTGATCTCAGAGCTTGCCATTCAAGTACCCCAGCCATTCTCCTCTTAACTGTCCACAGGACTGGAGTTACAGGCTCGTGCCCAGCTGTTTAAGTGGGTAATGAAGGTTCGAACTCTGCAGTCTTAGGCCTTCAAGCTTGTGTCTGAAGTGCACTTAACCACTGACCCTTCTCTCCAGTCTGAAAGTTACACTTTTAGTCGATTACCAAACACATCTTAGAGGACAAGGTGGTCATGCTGGGGAAAGAATGTGGGCGAGTTGAGTCTTGGGTATGAAAGTAGCACTCTTTTGGCCAACTAAGGAGGAAAATAGACAACTTTAATGTTTTTGGTTGACTATCAGCCAAGAGAAACTCTGTAGCCTAGAACTGGGGATGTGTCTGAGACAGGAAGGACTGATAACAAACTATATTTATTGTCATCAGTTTAACTTTTAGTTTTGTGACCAGGAAGATATAATTATGGCATTCACTGTTGGTGGATTACATTTTAGTTTTGTTAGTTTTGGACCAGGAAGGAATAGCTAATTGTACTGTTACCAGTTTACTCGGGCCAGTCTAAAACCCCTGACATTGGTTCATCTTTAACCCTGAAATTTAATCTAGTTATGACAGGACAGTGCGTGAAAATGAGTTACAAGATGTTTGGAGATTTTTCCACCATAGCACTTGAAATCTGTCTTCTTTCAATTTTTCTTTTTTAAATTTCCTACCTACCAAGATATTTCTGACCATTACATGCCATTTGCCTCAGAGGTAGCTGACATACTGACATTCACATGTATCAAATGCTGCCTGGGAAAGAGATGGCTACAGAGGGCACTTTCATTCCCTTTCTTCCTAGCTAGCATCTCCTGTGATTAGAAACATAGGCTTATATGTTCATCCTGCTTCATTCTACTATGTTCTTAAGATCTGTGCATTGTGGACTGGAGTGATGATTCAGCAGTTAAGGTTCTTCCAGGTTTGATTCCTTTGTACACACGTAAAGCCAGATGCACAACGTGGTGCATGCATATGTGTTTTTTATTTGCAGTGGTTCAAGGCCCTGGCACAGCCATTCTCACTGTCTCCCTTTTCCGTATCTCTCTCTGCTTGCAAATAAATGAATAATGCTTTTAAAAAAGATTTGTGCGTTTAATGGGCTGCAGAGATGGCTTAGCGGTAAAAGTGCTTACCTGTGAAACCTACCGACCCATGTTTGACTCTCCAGATCCCACATAAGCCAGCCACGCAAGGTGATGCAAGCACACGAGGTCGCACATGCACACAAGGGGTTACACACATCTGGAGTTTGATTACGTGGCTGGAGGTCCTGGCATGCCAATTCTCTCTCCTTTCTCTCTCTCTTTCTCTCACACAAAAAGCCAGTCTGTTGGTCTTGCCTCAAAAAAAATAAATAAATAAAGATTTGTACATTGTAAAAATAAGAAAAAGGTAGATGGGGGATATCTAATACAATGACAGCAGAAAATTAGAGGTTGTTAAAGATTGGTGGTGGGTATTTGGGAATTTGATATATTTTGTTTAGTTCTCTATTTAAACCCAAAAGATTCCATAGCTTATTTAGAGTAAAAGCAGAGGCAGTATGGCCTTTAAAGCTCCCACAAAGTCCTATCAGAAGTGTCCCCCATCATCATTCTCATCCTCCATCAACCTCTCTCTTCCTCGTACCATTGCTACTCCTGGACATAGGCACTTAGCTGTCTTTGTATTGGTTATTGCATTTTTCTATTGCATATTCCTCCAGATAGATTGACAATGTCTAGCATGAGTCATTAACATCAGAGTGGAGCTGGAGACAGCCTAGGGCTATAGGAGGAGATGTTATGCTCATATTTCTCAGGCAACACTGCCACAGGTCCTCATAATCCAGGAAGAAATTTCTGTACATCCTATACAGCATATATGGCCTGCACATAGTTCTCCAACAAGAACTTCTATGCTAAGAACTTTTCCAACCCCACTTTACTACCAATGTCTCTTTTCTTGCAAAAACTCCTTTCTGAACCACAATATAGCAGCCATACACATCTCTAAGAGACATTTCCCTGGCTTCTGTGACTTGTGAACTTTGTTTTGAATCAAAGCACAAAGACTTCCTTCTATATTAAAAAGCTATCCTTGCCCCACCTTCTCCAGATGTGCCCATGAGTGTGCAGAACATGCCACCACTTACAATCCGGGGCATGTTGGCAAATAAACTCATTTCGTTGAAGACTGGTTACCTACTGTTTTAAGCTAACATCCCACTGCCAAACTTGTCCAGAGATAGTTCTGCAGGGGCATTTCTTTCTCTAATATGCAGAAAGACTTTTTCTCTTGCCACTTTTATTTATTCCTGTCTTCTCCCTACCTTCTCCTTCCTAACTTCCTTCCTTGCTTCTTTCCTTCCTTCTTTTGCATGAGATAATTCTTTTTTTTTTTTTTGTCCTCTCTCTTACTTTCTGGTTTTACTTTGTTTCTCTCTTGCCTTTACTCACATTTGCTATATTTACACACCTTTTTTATTTTTCCTTTGAGGCAATGTCTCACTCTAGCCCAGGGGGATCCAGAACTCACTCTGTAGCACAGGTTGGACTCAAACTCATGGTGATCCTACTAAATTAGCCTTCCTAGTAAGTTCTGGGGTGAGAAGTATGAGTTACCACACCCTGCTTATATTTATATATCTTATTTTATCTCCCCAAGGCCAGAGGTCTCTGCTTGCTTCCTACTATACAAGGGATATTCTGACTGACTAACCTCAAACCTCAATGTCTTCACTAGTCCCACATCTCTGGTCTTTCTTATTCCTTCTCTCTCAGTACACACCTTGGAAACAGATTACTTTTTCCAGCTTACTCAAGTTGTTCAATTATACTTAGCCAAATTTTCTATCTCTGGTAAGAGGGATCAGTGATGTGTAGCTTATAAATGGTGATTGGACTTGGGCAATAGCACAGAATAGAAGTGGGCAGCTTTTCCATGAGAGCTCTTCCAGAAAGAAAACTGTTAAGCTAAAAGGAGCTTAATGAAGCACCTTTGACTTGGCTAAAAGCTTTCATAATTTAATACAATTCTAAGACAATAGTGTGCTAATGTTCCAGAAACTTAACAGAACAAGGTAAATCTAGTATCATTGCTTCACTTGTATTTTTGATTATGGTCAGGTCTACGAAATTGGGTAGTAGAAAAAAGATATTTAGTGTTTAGATTTTTGAGTTCTTTGTAGATTCTAGAGATTAGGCCTCTATCAGTTGGATAACCCGCAAATATTTTCTCCCATTCTGTGGGTAATCTATTGGCTTTGCTTATTGTATGCTAGTCTGTAAAGAAACTCTTCAGCTTCATGTGATCCCATTGGTTGAGTGACGGTTTAAGTTCATGAGCTACTGGGGTTTTGTTCAGGAAGTCTTTTTCCATTCCTATATCATGGAAAGTACTTCCTAAATTTTCTTCCAGTAGTATACGAGTTTCTTCTCTTATATTGAGATCTTTGATCCATTTGGACTTGAGTGTAGTGCATGGTGAAATGTGTGGATCAAGTTTCAGTTTCCTGCATATGGTTATTCAGTTTGCCCAGCACCATTTGTTGAAGATGCTATCTTTTTTCCAGCCTATATTGATTGGGCCTTTATCGAATATCAAGTAGCTACAGTTGCTTGACCCAAAGTTGGGGTCCTCAAGTCTATTCCATTGATCTATACTCCTGTTTTTATGCCAGTACCATGCTGTTTTTATTACTATGGCTTTGTAATATAGCTTTAGATCAGGTATGGTGATGCCTCCTGAGGTATTTCTTTTGCTGAGGATATGTTTGGAAATGCGAGGCCTTCTGCCTTTCCATATGAAATTTGAGATCATTTTTTCTACCTCTGTGAAGAACACTGTAGGGATTTGTTCAATATGACAAAAATTAAAGTAAACAAGTAAGGAGAAAAATTAAAATATCTGTCACTTATGGGGCATTTGCCATACACTAGTAACCATCACTTTATTGTATGAACAATACACTATTTCCCTGATCTGTCGGTGGCATGTTCCATAATTTTTTCAAAATCTATCGTCTCTCTTTTAAGGTCTGGTGATGAAAATGACAAAACCCATCACTTGTATATGAATGTACACTTTTAAATAAGCAATGAAGTTTCTTTTTTACTTTTAGTTGTTCTTCCTGTTGAAGCTTAGAGTAATTCCTTCAGGTCTACCACGTGACAGGCACCAAGTTAAAGCAGTTAGATGTATGAATTCTACTGCCTCCCCCCACATATCCACCCTAATTGTGAACTAACATGAGGCTTAAGGAAGCCTCATGAGACTGACATCACACAGTCAAGGTCACATTGAATCTTAGTCCCTTAATTTCATGGGCCCAGTTTACATCAATAAACCTTACTGCATCCCAAGTACTACATCCATCAGAAGTGTTTTATTTTCAGGAAGCACACACCAACGTCAAGGAGATCATGTTTACAAATTAATCTGAAGCAGTTCAGAAATGCGAGACCGTGGGCACATGGGTTAATGTTTGACTGAGTGAAGTTTGATCCTTCAGTCAACTATATAAAATTGAAATTTAAAAAAATGAACATTTATAGAGAGCTAAATCTACTTTATACCTGTATGCATGTCTGAGTTATTTTGGATGTTATATACCTGGATGTGATACTTCTAGGCAAAGGCTATTGCTGTTGTAATTTCAATTCCAAATCACTCCCCTGAGTTGCACTGGTTTGCATATCCAGCAGTGCAGAACATTCTGACACTTTCCACAAACCTGATACTATTCCACAGATAACTTTGTCAGTCTGAAAATCATGAAATTATCTTTCATTATTTTATTTCTATGGTAGCTCTTTTTAAACGTGTTTTCATATGTTTTAAGTGCCTAAGTTGTTTTTCCTTCATGGTACTATATTCATATCTTTTGCACATTCTAAACATTTTTGTTTTTGTCATCTTTTTAATACAGAGGTCTTTATAGACACATCTTTATTTCATATCTAAAGTATATCTTAAACTGTGTTTACATGCCTGCCTATTTGTTTTAATTTATCACTTGAAGGTCAGAATAAGTGTGGATAGCCTGAATACTGTCACCCAGAACCCGCTATTCATTCAGCCATGACCTGAATTGATACCTGAAGGAAGAATGATGTATTTCCTTTCCATTTCACTGGTATCCATCTTTCAATAGAATTTTTAAAATCACCACATCTTCCTATCCCCTGGTTCTACACTATGTAATAAAATAAGCTCAACCATGCTGGCAAACCAAACAATTGCCCAGGATTAATTCTATCCTTTGCTGCTTGGAACACATATTTAAATAAGATCCCTGGTAGTTTGTAATTTGCTTTGGAATTTAATTTTTAAATATCAGTCCCTCCTCCTCACATCTTCATGAAAGATGACTGCAGAAACTGGTCAAAGGTGATGGCTTGAACATTGCAGATATAAAGAACCTAGAAGGGTTGTCTTGGAATTTAAGCATATTTAATTTTTGTCTTTCCTAAAAGATGTAAATATAATTTATAAAACATAGTGTTCTTGAGATTTGCACAGGGAGTAGTGAACATCTTCAGCAGCAATTCTAAATTAAATATGGTAATAACAGTAGCTATTTAGTGCAGCTCAGCTCTGCACTGATGTCCACTTTAATTGGATTGCTGCTGCTGCTGCTGCGAATAGAGACACTGGTACACTACCTCAGACGATGTTGGATTTGAATGTGCATGTGTGAGCAGTCATGTCAGCTCATCACATGCCACTCTCCTAAGAGCAGTGTGAATCAGTGTCTGGACACACACAGTGGCTGATTGTCAACTCCATGGCCTGTGTTATGGTTGTCCATTAGTCTTTTCTCCTGAACTGAACTCCATGGCTGCCTGCCCGCCGTGTCTTCTGGTTACATCATGTAATAACTAAACTCTTTTGAACCTAAGGCAAGGATTTCTATCAAGGGTTATGAGCATGTGAATGAGACCCTTGGAGCTAAGTGTAAAATTGAAGAAAGGAGAAGCTGACGCCAGAAGCAGAAATGACTGTGCCCTGCTCCCCTGATGAAGCACTGTCACAAACAAGCCAGTCCTTCAAAATCAGTTTGCAGCGCTCCTTCTCTGACCGGAAAGTTAAGAGCCAGAAATAAGTAAAAGTCCTTGACTCCAAAGAAGAAAAACTGGATCTATCATTTTATTCAGACTGTCTTCCAACGAAGTCGTTGAATTTAATGTCACCTGTGGCTATAAACAAATGAGAAGTTTGCCAGATTCGAGTTTTCCTGTCAGGAATAATAATTTTGGGAACTATCAAAAAACTTTTATCCAGGACACCAGTATTATTCTGCTAATTTCAATTCATTATTAACTATGTAAGTGATTATGCTGTTACAATTGTCCTTCAATCTAATTATTCCTCCACTCTCAATTGGAATTGACCATTCATGACCAATGACTGCTTGTAACAAACCCCTTAGGGGGAAGTATTTAATAATTGAGATGCCCTACACACAAAAAATACCCTAGTCTATTAAGGTTTGTTTCTCTGTTTATATCTTTATAACACCATGCAAATATACAAATGATTTTCTTTATTCCAGGCTACCAATGCAAGGCCCTTTACTGCTGAAATGACTTCAAAACCAATTGCTAATAGCTATGGCCACCAAAGGCTACTGCCCTTGAACAACCAAAGAATCTCTTAAAACTTTGATTCATTTTTCAGATGAACTCAAGTTGCTAGTTTCTGTATTGATCCACAATAGAAATATAGTTATGATAAACTAAGCATAAAAATTCCTCACTTACCTAGCACATACATCCCTAAAACCTCAAGTAACCTTTAATTCACATGCAAAAATTAACACTAGAGATGTATAGTTTTATGTACTTATACTTTTGACAATTTCATACATGCATATAATATATTTTGATCATATTCATCACTCCATTACCATCTCTCGTATGTGTGTGGCGTATAGTCTGTGCAGAATCATGCACCTCACACACCTGTGTGAAAAGGTCAGAGGAGAATGGCTGGTGTCCTTCTCTTAGCACTCATTCACTTATTTCCTTGAGAAGGGCTCTCTTCCCCAACTCAGAACTACTGCTTATGAGAGAGACCCAGAAATTCTCCAGTCTCTGTCCCTCGCAGATGGGGCTATAGACATAGACATGTGTGGTCACACCCAGCTTTTTACATGTGTTCTTAGGGAGTTGAACTTAGTGTTGTCCATCTCGAAGCTGTCATGCTTGAATGACAAAAGCATTCAACCACTGTGACATCTCCCCAATCCCCCCTCTAATTATCATTTTATCATCCTTTCACTTCCCTGAGCCCTTTCTTTTTCCTACCAGGTTCTCCTCCACTTTCATGCTTTTTTTTGTGACCAACTGAGACTAATTAGGGCTGTGTGTATAATTATGAAGGAGGGGTTATCTATTAAAGCATGGCAGCTTACCAGTAGATACATCACTGAGAAAAAGTAGACCCTCCTCCTCAGCAACCATTAATTGCCAATTGTTCCTCAGGCAGATGAGCCCCTCCCACTCCCAAGATGGAATATTGGCAGCTCAATATGGAAGAGGTTGTGTGCAGGTAACCATAGCCACTACGAGCTCATGAGTGTAATTCCCGTGTCACCAGCAGCAAACAGCATAGCACAGCAATCTTCCCCATCCTCTGGCTCTTACATTCTTTCTGCCCCGCCCCCCTTCTCTGATGTGCCCCAAGCCTTGGAGGGAGGGAAATACAGATATCCCATTTAGTGCTGAACACTCAACAATCGATTATTCTCGGCACTTTGACCAGTTATATATTTCTGCATTAACCACGGCCCACCATGGTAAGAAGCTTCTATGAGCAAGGCTAAAAGCAGCATTAATCTATGGATATAAGCATCAATATTTAGAAGGCATTTTGACAACAAGCTCTCCCAGCAAAACAACAGTCGTTGCTCCCCTTCCCCACAAAGCCTATGACCTTCCCAGCTATGGGCTTTTGACCAGGTTTACAGTACCAGGCACGAATCCTTTCTTGATGAGTGGCCCTCAAATCCAATCAGAAAACAGCTGGTTACCTCCATAAGAGTCATGTTACTATGGTGCCAGTGAATGCATCTTGCCGGAAAGTCAGTTGCATAGCAATCACTTGACAAATGAGAGACACAAGGCTGGCCCATCAGGCTGATGTGATAAGTGACAAGGAGACAAGTGCGGAGAAGAGCAGAACCACACAAGTGGGTGAGGGAAGACAGGGGCTAATGCATCAGCTGGGTTCAGTGAGGTCTCGCCTTGCCAGTTTATGCACACCTTACCTCAACTGCAAAACTTTTCAGATGAGTTCAGAGATCTGTTTCAAATGCACTACATTCATAAATTCTGGCCATGGTACATTGAGATCATGGGCTAGAATTATTTAAAACATTTGCTTTTAATTTGAACAATCTTAGACATTTACTCTAAATTAGGTGAAGTACCTATCTTAGGGGGAAAAAATATGCTTTCCGGGCATGAAACTAAATGACTCCTGTCAGGGTCTATATAATCTGAGAAGAGTCTGTAAAGTCAGCCATGCAATTTAGGAATATTTTTACAGGATTATCGTGTCACATTGACATAATGAGAGCATGTTTAAAAGGCTACAGCATAAACGTATAGTTACTGCGAATTCTGCAAACCTATGCAAAATATGAGAAAATTACTGGCTTTCCTATAATTGTGGGGGCTAATCGCAATTTGAAACTGTAGAAATACTGCATGAACTAAACTAAAATGCCATTTAGAAGCTTTTTCTTCAGGTTATGAGTCCGCAAATTACTTCCTTTTATAGCCTTAAATAAATGGTATGGTTCAAATGGGAAAGATGTTTTAGAGTTATGCTGGCTATTAAAATATGAATCCTTATTCATATCATGGACCAAGCCTCCTAAAATTATTCTGAAAAAAAATTTGCCATGAAGTCCAAAGTTATAAATGAATATGGAAAGAATACTGTCAACTTGACTGAAGCTTGTTACTAGAGTGATTTTAAGTTCTCTGAAGTAAGGTCACATATTTTCATCACTAAATAGCTAGGAAGTTTATTCTTACCACTTTAAAATCAAAAGGACATAAATTAGCTAGGCATTTAGTATGCATTTTGGAAGTTAAAATGCTACCATTTGGTTGTTTCTTTTAAAAATCTTTATATTGACAGCATCCATGCATATACACAATGTACCCAGATCATGATCCCCTTCTATCACCCTTTTTTGTACACTCTCACTGAACCCCTTCTTCTTTCCAACTAATACCTCTTCCATTTTGATATCATCAACTTTCACCCTCAAATTAAGCTGGTCTTATGTAGGTTGGAATAGCCACTGTGAGGTCATGAATGTCAAGGCCACTTCGTGTCTGGAAGACAGCATTCCAATGCACTCTTCCCCTTCCTTTGGCTCTGTTCTTTCTACCACTTCTTTCACTACGGCCCATGAGCCTTAGATGGTGTAATACAGATGTTTCATTTAGTGCTCAACACCCATCTGTCATTTCTTCTCAGCGCATTGACGAGTTTTGAATTTCCCCAGTGGTTAGCACCACTAAGAAAGAGAATATTCTTTAAACAAAAGAGAGAATAGTTTAGTATATGCATATAAACATGAATATTCAGAGGGTGATTTGATAGGTATATCTATTTAGCCAAACAATATAGATAGCTTCGCCCAAAAGCATAAAGCACTTTGAAACTTGTGAATTTATGGGGGTTACACAGGTAGATCACAGGACAACTTTTGGGTTGGTCTTCATCTTGGTCTTGGCTTTCCCTCTTGTTTTGTGTCAGGGTCTATCTTTGTTCATGATCCCATTTGCAGGTTTCCTGGAAATTGTCCTGTGTCTGCCTCCAGCCGGCCACAAGCACACAGAGATTACAGAAACCTGCCACAGATTCCAGTTGTTACACAGGTCCTGACGGTCTGAATTCATGAAGTCAGAGGTGTACGTAAGAACTTTATCCACTGAATTATCTCATGAGGCCCTTAAAGCACTTTTATATTACGAAAAACATCTTCGTTATCTGTGTGTGCACATATAATCCCGTATTTCCCTTTTGTCTTGAATATGAGATGCGCTCGTGAGACCTGCTGTTGATTGTTGCTGTGGTCTATATCTCTGGTTTCTGGGCCTGCTGTGCACCACAGTGAATGTTTTGCCATTGAATAAATGAGGCCACCATTTGAGTTTGGTATTTTTCATGGCCTCCCTCAACTAAATCTCTACTCTTTGTGTTCCTGCTCTGTGCCCCCAGAAGCTGAGCAGTGATAATTGTGTCACCTGGTCCTTCCTAGCTCCCTGGCCTGAACTTGATTTACGAGTATGGAGTACTGGCAGGAAACCAAAACCACACAAAGAGGGTGAAGTCTAAGAACTGATTTCCCCTCGATGAATTCTCTATCAAAGGCTACCTTTGCTTTGGGATCTTTTTGTCTAATACTTTTCCTTCTCTGGGCTTGATTACCTGTTTCCTCCTATCTTGTTTCCTTTGGCCTTTGGAAATTATCCTCAATTGCCCATTTGGGTGGGCCATCTCTTCCCTTCAGAGACATTGATTAATACAATGTCACAGGAACACCTATGGGACACATGACAGCATCAGGGAAGGTTCAGGTTGTTGTAACAAGATACTCTAGGCTGGGTAAATTTATAAACCATATAAATTCAGTTCTAATAGCTCTGTATTTGAGGAGTGAAAAGCAGAATGGGGGTCTGCTTCCTACCCAGTGTAGTTTAGCTATGCACACCTATGGCAGATGGGCAAAAGGGGCTTACCTACCTCTTCAAAACTTTAAAGGTCACCAATTTCCTTTATGGGGTTAGAGCTTCAGGACATACTCACCTCAAAAATATATTTATTATATGTTTATTTGAGGAAGACAGAGAGAAAGCCAGACCTCTTGCCACTGCTGCAAATGACCTCCAGACATATGTGCCATTTTCTGCATCTGCCTTCATGTGGGTACTACAGAATTGATATCAGGCTGACAGACTTTTAATGAGCAAGCACCTTTAACCACTGAGACACCTCTACAGCCCCAGGCCCCACTTATTAATGCCATCACCTTGGGGTTTAGAGTGCTATAGTAATTTTAGAGTACACTAAATTTAAAGCACAGAAAATCCCAACACCATAACATTCCTTTCTTTTACCCACCACTTGATTTTTGGAGACTCAAAGATATCTATGTCATAAAACTATCTAATTCTCAACTTAGCAAAGCAAAAGAAATATGACAGTAGAGGTGTTAATTCTCCTTTAAAGCATTCAATAAGAAATTCTGGAAGTCATAATGCCAATACATCTATAGAGTACTTTATAGATTACTAAATCCTCTTCCAGACATCACCTCACTTACTAACTTATAAACCAAGTCTAGGAGATGATTGAAAAAAATCAACTATTGACTTTTTCACTTTGGCCCTTGAGTAAAATGTTTTATGTCTTCTCCAAACTATATATATACATGAAACTCTATATGTAAAGTACCTTAGTGGGAATTCAGTAAATCAGTAAATGCTGGTGGTTTTTTGTTTTAACTTTCAAAAGCAGCATATAATTATACTGCAATGTTAAATGATATCTAAATTGTTGCTTGAGTTCTAAACTTTCAAAAAAAATGTTCTATGCAAGACCTTGAAATGTAGTTGGGGAGATGAATTAAATCCTATTATATTCCCACTTGTTATTAAAAAAAATTCACCCTGGGGCTGGAGAGATGGCTTAGCAGTTAAGGTGCTTGCCTGCAAAGCCTAAGGACTGATGTTCAACTCTCCATATTGCACATAAAGAAGACGCACAAAGGTGAGGCAAGCACAAGGTCACACATGCTGGCTAAGTGACGCATGCATCTGGAATTCAATTGCAGTGGCTGAGGCCCTAGCACACCAATTCTCTCTGTGTCTCTCTGTCTCACTCTCTCTAAAATAATTTTGTAATATTTAAAAAATCATCCCAGAAACATGTCTTTTTTTTGTTTTGTTTTGTATTGTTTTGGTTTTTTACGAGGTAGGGTCTCACTCTAGCCCAGGCTGACCTGGAATTCACTATGGAGTCTCAGGGTGGCCTCAAACTCACGGTGATCATCCTACCTCTGCCTCCCGAGTGCACCACCACACCCAGCACCAAAAACATGACTTAATAGCAATAATAACTTTTTCTGTTTATGAATTTCTGTGAGTCAGGGTTTTGGAAGTGGCTTGGCTGAACAGTTCTGGGTCAGAGGCTCTCATGTGGCTGTTTATGTTGGCTTGATTACAGAGCTGGAACGTCCACCTTGGGGAGTTATTCACATAGCTGCAAGTTGATGATGGTGAAAAGGTTACAATCCTTGTGGATCCTCCGTCACACTGCATGAGCGTCTTTGAGACATGTCTCTGAAGTAAGTGATCCAAGAGGACAGTGTTGAAACTGTGATGCATTTGCTGGGTGACCTAACCTGAAAATCACAGACTATCATTTCTGTCACTCTATTCATCACAATGACCAGCCTTCATCCAATGTAGACGCTTACTCCACAGAAGCGTAGACATTGGCAGCTGTCTTATAGGCTAACTCATAGGCCTAAGTTACTGAGTGATTGTGTTACAGAGCCAAAGGGGATGTCAAGGAGGCTTGTGGGTAGAAAGGGACTAGAGGCAGAACAGTGATAAATTTGGCAACTGAAGAATGAAAATTTGAGATGAACAAGTGCTTTCAGGGAAAACAGAGCAAAGCGAGGATGTCCGAGTATGGTGGGTCTGTGGCAATTAGTGAAGAGCACATGCCTGAACAGAGAAGGAGGAACCTTAAGGGTAGATAGGAGCCAAAATAGGAGGTAAGAATTAATCCCACATGATGGAAAAGCACGTGACTAACATAATGAAATGAATACTGCAGAGGGATGGATCTTGCACGAAGCTCTTATTCTATTAGGATGGAAACGAAGCCATGGTAACCACTTCCATCTGAAGGAATAAAAACCCAGCAGTTGTGGGTGACAGAGAAGAAGCTATCAAAGCATCAAAGATATTTTGGAAGAATAAATAACAGAAGTTAGTTGTGAGCAGTGCCTCTGTAGAGCCAACATTGATTTTGTGTCTTCAAACCCTAATAACCTAGAGAATGGAGGTATTAAAGGTGAGAAGCTATATCTTTGGGGTCATAGCCAGAGGTAAGACAATAAGCTAGGCTTAGACAATTCGAGGGGGACAGAAAAGTACATGGAAAATAAAAGGATTTTCTGAAGTTCTGGTTTTATTCTCAGCACATGTTCCCATTTATAACTCTCCCCATCCACATTGCTAGTTTTGGAGAAAGATTCCCTGGACAGTGCATTTCACAGAGCCTCAGTCAAGATTCCAGTGATGCCACAATTTAAACCCAATAGACAGAGAAGAAAAGAGCCTAGAAAACAAGGAAGATGTGGCAAGGGAGGATAACACGGGGCGAAACGCAGGATCTTTAGTGTACAACATGAGCTGGTGAGCCTGATAATTGTTTACATTTCCTTGATGGAAATGTGTTGATGGAATAATGAAAATGATACCACCACAAAGGCCAAACAAAATCCCTGCTGAGACCTGGCCAGTGCGTTGTGTACTGGCCAGTGTTCATCAGTCTCAGGAAGGCAGAAGAGTCCAGGTTTTCCTAGGGTGACAGTAACGCTTCTCAGGAAGTTCATTGTCAAACTGATACGTAAAAAGTGCAAATCTGATGTGTTTTCCTTGGTACGGCTGCTGGCATAATGACTTGATTGATCTTAAGATGGAAACAATCATCATCAAGAAATATTTGCTAAGTCTTTATTTGTACAAGGAGCTGAGCCATAATTACTTGGAACAGTTCAAATATGCTCACAGGCTAAATGGTATCAGTATTACAATATTGGTGCAGGTAGTAAAGGCGATCATCAGACAGAATCAATTAAGTTTGGAGATGGAGAGAGATAGGACACGAAACGGTGTCCAATGCAATTTAGAACACACTGGCCAGGCATTTTAAAATCATTCCATCATAAAAAAGTTTAGTAATAAACCACAGGATATCGAAGCCCTATCTAGTACAACTACATACAAAAATGATCATTACACACATGCCAGCATTTTGCATTTGTTGGTTCATACTGATACACAAAGAGAGTAAAAACTATTCAGGAAAGCACTATTAGTCTTGAAGTTGGTCTTTAGTCCACATCTGGGATTTCAACTTCTTGCTCTTTCTCCAAGAAGAACTAGAACAAGGGCAGGAAATGACCTCTAGAAACAGCAAGTATAACGAATAATCTAGTAATGCTTGCAGGCACACATGTGTTGTTTAGATTATACTTAGGAAAATGGAATTTAGCTGGGTGTGGTAGTGTACTCCTTTAATCCCAGCACTCAGGAGGCTGAGGTGGGACGATCGCTGTGAGTTCGTGGCCAGCCTGAGACTACATAGTGAATTCCAGGTCAGCCTGGACTAGAGCAAGACCCTATCTTGGAAAACTAAAGGAAAACGTAAATTCAAAAAGCAGTGTATGATTGCACCAGTGTCAACGTACATGTAAAATACACAACGTAGCCCTCGCCCCAGCACACCTGAGGCCTCCGTCCTGTGGGCCGAAGAGGAGGGCCTGCCTTCTCAAGCCTCACGTTCCCATCCTGACCTGTCTGAAGTAACAATGGTTGTTTTTACCGCTTGTAAATTCAGTGACTTCTAATCGCAGAGCAAAAAAGTAAAAACAAAACAAAACCCAGAAAACAAAAATCACAGGCAAGGACTTCCAATGACAGCAAGGTCCTTGATTGCTGCTATGCTTGGTGCAAATTCCAGAGCCCTGTGACATACCTGCATGGAGTGACCCTGTGGTCGCCCGCTGAGCAAAATGTCCATTCTTCATCAACACCGCTAATTATACTTTGAGGCACTAAAATGCAAAAGACTATAGAGTTTTTATTTCTTTTTTAAAATACAATTTATAACATTATATTTTGTACTCTTTATATCAGAATTTATAACTAGATTGATGTATTTCATTCTATTTCTGAAAAAAAGTAATTCAATGTTTCAGTTGCATGATAAAAAATATTTAGAGAAAACATAATCATTCTATTGGAATTTGAAATAAATAAAAACTTCTTGGAAAAAAGTACATATATTTCTAGCAAATATGTTTGGTACAAGAATACTGCTATTTCACGGGTATCTTATAAAAGCTTGTCAAATCAAAGGCAAATGCATGAAATGAGAAAAGGCAAAGAGAAAGTGATTCATATATGCAGCCATGTCAACTGCTGTCTGTAGATTAAAATGCAACTGATCATTTATTTTTCCTGGGTCCCCACAGCCAGAGCCTGTCCTTCAACCCTGATTGTGATTTTGACTTGTTTATTAGGTTACAGTCTTTGCAAATATGGGCCTCACATCTGATTTCTGCTTGCCCTCCCCTCATGGAACTGAGCACCATGCTCAGGACCTCATCCGCACTCAGAATATATTTGCTGAGAGATGCAACAAGTTGATTGTGGCCTAGATTGCTTTCATTCCTCATCCACACCATTGCCTCTTTCAATGGGGAGAAACACGTAACTGCTGTCAGAACCGTCATGTTAAATAAATGAGCAGCCTGTTGTGCTTGTCACACTTATAAGGGTGTGGGGAAATGTGTATTCACAATACGCACCCAGATGACAGGTTTTTCCCATGACTGTTGCTAAGGCAACGGAATAAGGAGGAGGCACCCAGGGTCCTCCGCTGGCTGCCTCTCCTGGTATGGATTTTGTGAGCACTGCCTTCAGAATCCACCAGTTATGTCCACCTTAGAAGACATGAAGAAGTCTATGGTAATTTAGGTACAGTATTGCATGCCAGGGGTTCGCTCTATATGTCTTACCAATTTTCTATTTCACTAAGAGTTGTGAAATCAGTAGTAACCACAAAGAAGAAATTATGTGAGCATGACAATGCACTACACATTAGGGGAAATCATCCCGCATTTTGAAAGTCACCATTCTGGATCAGTTGAAATAAAATGAAACAGCTAAATTTACAGAATGTCTGGAGGGAGATCTTGGAAGTCCAGGAAAAAACTTTCTTTTATTAAAATTTTTTGTTCATTTTTATTTATTTATTTGAGAGCAACAGACAGAGAGCGAAAGAGGCAGATAGATAGAGAGAGAGAATAGGCACACCAAGGCTTCCAGCCACTGCAAAGGACTCCAGACGCATGCGCCCCCTTGTGCATCTGGCTAACGTGGGTTCTGGGGAATCAAGCCTCAAACCAGGGTCCTTAGGCTTCATAGGCAAGCACTTAACCACCAAGCCATCTCTCCAGCCTATTTTTTTAAATTTTTTTGTTCATCTTTATTTATTTATTTGAGAGTGACATACAGAGAGAGAAAAAGAGGCAGATATATAGAGAGAGTCTTTTTTTTTTTTTTTTAAAGAAAACCTTGGATGCCTGGCTGTATTTCAAAGCATGATTCCCAATTAAGGAAAATGAGCAAGCCAAATTATTTTTCAAAAGCATTTGTGGGGGCCATTAAGGTTTTATGGCAACTTTATGCATAATGACTTAATGTTTCATTATTCAGTTTGAAACGATTCATACCCTAGAAATTGAAACTCAACACTTGAAGGTAAGCTGGAGCAATGCAGATAAAATATACTCATATGATGTGAATAAGAAAGAAATCTGGGCAGAAAAGATAGTTTACCTGTTAAGACATTTGCCTACAAAGCCAAAGGACCCACCTTCAGTTCCCCAGTATTCACATAAAGCCAGATACACAAGATGGTGCATGTAGTGGCTAGAAGCCCTGGTAAACCAATTCTGTCTGTCTCTCTCTCTCTCTCATAGCGAAGTAAGTAAAATATTTTTAAAAAAAAAACAAAAGAAATCAGAAAGGCCTCAAACACATGTGGTCCATCTCTGAGCTCATGCTTGAATCACATATGCAGATTCTCTACCGAGAACACCTTCAGCCCTCAGGGCAGTCATGGAAACGTTATGGAGATGATGTCGTCCTACGTGGTGCTAAGGAACTCCACCTGAGATGAAATTCAGTGAAACTGATACTTCCTGAAGAATGTCATTTCCTCCACTGAGACAAAATGTCACTCCTATAATTTTTACCCCTTACCCATAACTATAAAAGCTTGGATCCATAAAATCTAGTACATTTCCAGATGAAAAACCTCATGGTACTCAACTGCATCATTCATACATTTTTATTTTTTCTCCTCCTGATCACAGAAGCCAACAGTGGGAACACAGAACTGGGGGATTGCTTAGGAAGTACCTTGCTTATTTCCCCTCAGTTCCTCTCTATGTTGCCTTCTTCTTCACCCTCACCCCGTGCCCAGCCTCCCCCTCCTCCAGAGACGGGACTGCGTAACAAAGTTTTATTTGAATGGTTTTGCCCTGGTGGGGCACGGGTGCTAACCCCAAGCTCGACTTTGATAGAACTCTGTTATATGCACGAGAGGATCCTCTTGGTCAAAATCAAAAGTCATTACACATGGTTGCTCACGCCTTTAGTGCCAGCACTTGGGATGCAGAGGTAGGAGGGTCACTGTGAGTTTGAAGCCAGCCTGAGACTGACTACATAAGGGAATTCTAGGTCAGCCTGGGCTAGAGTTAAACCCTACCTTGAAAAACGATAATAATAATAATAGTTGTTCTTATTATTCTAGACTAACCCTGCCCACAGTATGTTCCACTTGTAACACAAGCCAGGTGCTTGATAGAGTAGGTCTCTCCTCTCTGCTACCCCATACTGCCATTCGTGGTCTTCTGTCATGTGTAAGATGTGGCTGTGGCACTGGTCTCTGTACCTAGTCACCTCTGGATGTCTCAGCTCCCCACAGGGCTTTCTTGAAGCCTGTCTATTTCTGCTTGACATGGGGAATAAGCATGTGAGGATAATGGGGAATAAGCACGCGAGGATGCCCCCCTTGCCTATGACAGGGACATGTCAGCACAGAATGTCACAGCACTCGGGTTCTTCCAAAGACATCATCTCCAATACCAGTCATGGCAACATGTAGCTTCAGTTCCCTAAATCACCACAGATTTTGTCTCATTGCAAAGAGGACCATACTTTAACATATTCAGAAGAGTATTTAGCATGTCTCTTGTGCCCTTTTACTGTGATGCTTCAACGAGTACCAAGGCAGAGGGAACCCCATGTAATATATCCTATTATACAGATACTCCCATACACATCCTTGCTATTCTCCATCCTTTTGTCCCCAGGTACAATTTGGATGTGTGGTGGTTAAGCCTGATAGTCTGCTTTCTAGGATTTAGAATAACCTCTGGGCTCAGGAAATGTCTGCGAGAGAACTTCCAGAGAGATGTAACTAGGTAGGAAGATCCTATGGCCGACACTGTCTTATGTGCTGACTGAAAACAGGAGAAAGTGAGTTGAGCATCTATCTCTTTCTGCTTTTCATTTAAATATTTATTTATTTATTTGACAGAGAAAGAGAGAGAGAGAGGGAGGGAGGGATGGAGGGAGAATGGACGTGCCAGGGCCTCCAGCCACTGCAAATGAACTCCAGACATGTGCACCCCCTTGTGCATCTGCCTAACGTGGGTCCTGGGGAATCGAACCTGGGTCCTTCGGCTTTGCAGGCAAGCGCCTAAACTGCTAAGCCATCTCTCCACCCCTTAAGATGCATTTTTAATTTTAAGTTAACACATCTTAGTCATTTTTACTTCCACCTATATCTAGACTTTATATTTAGTGTCACAATTTTTGAGTTAAAAAAAAATCAGGTTCTTGTCATTTTTTTTTTCATTGTCTTCTAGAATACAGCCTTATTAGGTGTTCAGGCTTTGTGGTGTCGTTAATGATGGCAAGGATAATAATGATACCCTCATTTCAAACAGTACCATCATGTGCATTGTTTTATTGGATTCTAAAAATGTACCCTGTGATGCTCATAACTACTGTGTTCCTGCCTGATTCTCTCAGACCTCATAATAGCTCCTCTCCTCCCACAAGCTCTTACACAGACACTTCATGGAGAGCAACCTCCCCATGGTCTGTTCTTCAGGTAATTCTGTACACTTCTAAGTGCCCCCACCCCTTGTGTTTCTCTGAGTAGCAGCAGTGTAGCTTATAACCTGATTCCTATTATTTATTTTTTCTGTTGTTCTTTTTTTAAACTACAGAATCTCATCCTGCAGTTCAGGATAGCCTCAGACTCTGCACTCAGCCTCTTCAATGCTGGGATTATAAGCATAAGCCACTGTACCTGGCCTGCTTCCTATTGTTCCTCAGGTGTAACAATACCCCTTGCCTCTGGAGCCTGCCTTGCTCCTGAACAATGTCTGTCTGCACTTTGCCTTTTCCTCTGGAGCGGATCATCTTCACTGTACTCTCTAGGGTCTGCTCATGAACTGAAGTCCTGATCCTCCTCACTCTGGAAGCAAGGCCACCAGTGTGGTAGACAGCAAAAAGAAGAATCTTGAGGCCCTAAGTGAGTCACGATTTTCTTTCTACACAGAAGCATAACTGCAGGACTTAATAGCCTCCATGAAGTCCGCTGATCATTTTGAAAGCAGCAAGCTTTTAAAAAAATATATGAATTTGGTATAAGTACAGAATGAAATAAAATTTAGTTATTAATTATTTTTATTTATTTGAGAGGGAGAAAGAGACAGAGATAGGGAGAGAGGAGAGAGAGAATGGGCGCTCCAGGGCCTCCAGCCACTGCAAAACAAACTCCAGAGACATGCGCTACCTTGTGCATCTGGCTTATGTGGGTCCTAGGGAATGGAACCCGGGTCCTTTGGGCTTTGCAGGCAAGCACCTTAAATGGTAAGCCACCTCTCCAACCCTGAGGTAAATTTTTTAACGTTTGTGATGCTATTAGACATGGGTCTATGAAACTACATGAGGTGACACCTGACCTCACGGCTTGAAACTTCCTCCTCCACGCTTTTTCTCACGAGCGCTTCACCATGGCTAGTACAGTTTTTGTTTTAAGTCAGATCATATGCCTGTAATTTCTGAGTTTTACTCCAAGTCAGAAGTGCGACATATTGAGCATCAAAAAAAGTCACTGACCTGCAGGAATAAAGACCAAACAGGTAAATACAAGGATGACAGAAATCCTAAGGAGTGAGACTCAAGCCAGGAGATGGCAGATCACTGAAGGTTGCCTCAACAGGAACTATTTAACACGTGGCACGTTGCTAGTCTAGACAGGAGTATTTATAGTCTCAGCGAGTTACCCCATATTTCCTGAGAGAAAAGGCTTTTGAATGCTTTTACTTATAAGATATGCTTCTATATTATTACAGTGTAGGTGATTTGTTACAAAATAGGCAAACAGTAAAATTTTGGATGTGATTTATATTATGGGTTCCCAAAAAATATAAATTGATTTCTTCACTTTTGTATTGTCACTATATTCCCAGAGTGAGTGTGTCTTGTGACAAGAAAAAAAAAAAAAAACAATTTAAAAGATGTGTAAAAGGTTCCTTCAGGATGCTTAGAGGACAGAACAGTTTCATCGGTTGAGGACTGGGCTCTCTCCCTTCAGTGGTTGAAATCTCTCTCTTGGCTCTGAGCAAGCCAGGCATTGGCTGAGGCAATGTTAAAACCAGGCTGGTGTTTCTGACTAAGCACCCAAGCCTTTGGGAGTGGGTGCCTTAACGTCCAGATAAGATCTCCCAGAACTTTAAGCTGTTCAATTTGGCTCTCTCCTCGGCTGGCTTCTGCTTAGCTTTTCAAGCTTATGGTTCAATTCCGATTTTCAGTAGTACCAAATTCTAAAGCAATCTGTAAAACTGTATCTCTCTGCTTTGCACGGAGGAAAAAAAAAAAAAACATTTTGCATCTCTTGCCTTGGAATATGGCTCTAAATATTGGCAGACTCACAAATGTCCTGACCTTTTAGCATTCCAGGCATTTGGTCTGATGTTTTTCTTACATTTTATAGCTTGAAAAAAAAAATGGACTACTGAGTTAGTGAGGCTCAGGGCTAAAATTCTCTTCAGAAATGCATTTTTTCATAGCATAGTATATATTAATATATGCAGGTTAAAAAAATAACCCTTCCAGAAAGGAACTTTTAGATGGATTTTTTTCCTATCTAGGTCTCCAATATAATTTGACTCCAAATACAACTCAAGGCAATGCCTTATTAATTTTCATCATTCAATTTTATATTAGTTTTTCAGATATTTTCTTAAACCTGAGGAGGTGACTTTTTCTCTCCGTGTCACACGTTGCTCTTGATCTGGACTCTTTGTCCCATCTCGCCTCAGCCAAGATCAGCTGCACCTATACTCCGTGTCAGCTCTCCATGGTCACACCCTCTTATGGCTACCTATGGCTACCCCCTACACACCAGTAGAGGGGCTGTCTGACATGGTCGGTTCTAAAAGTTGTGAGCCTTCCAGTTCCTTGACTGCTTCTTCCTGGACCCCCAAAATCAAAATGGAGATGACATTCCCACCACAGCTACCCAAACCCTCACCCCATGATCATTTGCTACTCTCACTTGCCTCCCACCTCATAATTTCAGTTTCAAAGCTTCATTTGATCTTGTGGGAAGAAGAGCAGAACTTGAAAAAAAAATCGTTATTCTTGGTCTGACCATTACACTTTTATAAAGATTTTTTTTATTATTATTTGTTTGATACTCAGTAACCTTTTATTCACCTCTAATCTGCCTTCTGGCTCCTACTTTCCCATGCCTCCAACTGAAAAGAATTCTGTAATAGAGAAAAAAGAGAGCAGGCATGAATTCTCCAAAGATTCTTTCCCTCTGTGGTGGTCTCAATCAGGTAAACCCCCCCCCCCATGAACATGTATGTTTGGAATGCTTGGTCTCCAGTTGGTAGCAATTTGAGAGGTAGTTCTTGCTGGCGGTGGTATGTTGCCAGGGGTGGCCTTGAGGGTGTTATAACCAGCGCCCCCTTGCCAGATGTCAGCTCCCTATCATACTGCTGTCTCCCATCTGCTGTGGCAGAGGTGATGATGCCCAGCCTCTGTTCATGCCATGCTTTCCTCTGCCATCATGAAGCTTGTCCCGGAGACCATAAACCAAAACAAAGCCTTTCCTCCTACCAACTGTTTCTGGTTGGGTGTTTTGTCCCAGTAACCTGAAGGAACTATGACACCCTCCAATGCTAACTGCTCTGTTATGATTGTGTCCACTCTTATTCTTCTGCACAAAACTTCTTTCTAAGAACACCTCCACTGTGTGTTTTTTTATGTGTTGGAGTTGGGCAGCAAATGTGTTGGGAGCACTGCATAGGCATGCAGAAATTATACCAGGAGTGATCATGAGGAAAAAGCAGTTATTCTAGTGTCCACTAGAATGAGGTTCCTTCTGGAATGGGTTTAGTGGATGGATATTGTTCTAGAGGTCCACTCTCAGCTTTTCCTTTCCGAGGCAGCAAAATCTAATTATTCACTGAGAAACCAGTTTTTTTTTCCCCCCCAGGGAAGGTACCTGTTCAAGGTACCCAACTCCAACTCCTGTTCTGCCAGAGGGCGGGCACATGATGCCATCTTGGCTTCATGTCCTTGGGCAGAGTGACACAGAAGGGGATGTCTCTTCATTCTTGAGGAGGGGAGCAGAGAAGCTGGTCAGAGCTTCCTTCTCCGATTTTATGAACTGTGCTGTGTAATTTAAAAAACTATTTTCTTGACTTGTATTATTCAAAATCAATTTATATTGGTTGGAAACAGAAGTCTAAATATCTAAGATATTAACATATGTATGTAACATGGTAGTGAAGAACAGTCATTTGGAAACCAAGTTTGCCTCACAGGCATGAGGACCTGAGCTCAGATTCCCAGCACCCACGTAAAAGCTGGGTGTGGTGGCCCACGCTTGTGATCCCAGAACAGGGGAAGCAGAATGGGGAGAGTCCCAGGGCATTTTGGCTACATAGTCGATCAGAGTCAGTGAACTTCAGGTTCAGTACAAGACCCTACGTCAAAAGAAGAGGAACGGGCTGGAGAGATGGCTCCGTGGTTACAAGCACTTCCTGTGCAAGTGTGCAGACCTAAGGAGATCTGAGAAACTGCTTCAGTTTAATCACCAGGACCCGCATAAACACACATCTCTAACCCCTGGCTTGTGGGGAGCAGAGACCATAGAATAATCAGGGCTCATGCAAACAAAAAAGGCAAGCTCCAAGATGAGACAGAGACTGAGACTCAGGTGAGAATGGGCAGAAAGTTGAAGGAGGACGCTCAATATTCCCCACTGGCCACTGCAAGCAAGCACACCCCACTGCAGGGGGGCACGCGGGACACCACATGGGAACATACATGTGCCTACACCACACAGACACAGAGAGACTGGCTTAGGAAGACATGTCAAGTCTACCTGTGGCCTCCACATGCATATGCACATTCATGTACACACACACACATATGAACATGCAAGCACAACATACACACATCCAGATGCCCAAAAAGTAATGAGTAGCAATTGATTCATTTTCATGTGACTTTGCCTGAAGGATGATTCTCAATTAAGGAGACACAGGCATGCACGTGCGGGCACTTACATGCACACAAACACACACACACACACACACACTATACACACCTGCAATTTTCAGTAAATGGTTTTCCCTGCTCTTTGTCCCACCTATGGGTTGTCATACCACGGACCTCCACAGCTGGCGGAAATGTGTTACGACCCTCATACATGCTCGCTGGAAAATACCTATAAGGCTAAGATATTTCCCAGAGTCCTTGGAGGTATTCTATTGTTTGGCTGATGAGATGCTTTTGTGAAAATATAAGTGTTTCTAGACAGGTTATATAAAAAAAGTTAAAGCACAGACAGATGGGAACCTAGGAATAGAAGTGGGAATCAAATTTCAAAAATTGGAGGAATGGTTGTAAAAGATTTCAACACGAGTTGCTACATGTAACAATAAATTATAACAAATATATGATTAGGAATCATGAGGCTCCTTGATTTTTTTCCATTTTTATTTTTTATTTATTTATTTTTTTACAGTCAGTTTGGTACCATTATTAGGCTCATCCGTGACCTACCCCCTCCCCTTAGCCCCTCCTTGTTGAGGTATATGGGTCATGCATTGTGGAGTTAGCCCACAGTTATGGGTAAGCTAAATGTCTCTCCAATATCAAGCTACCATCAATTGTGGGCTACAAGAGGGCCTACACCTATTAAATTCTCTATAAAGAAAAAAAAGGGTTATCTCATTTGTCCTGATGCTAACTTACTCTCCGTTGGAGAATCTGCTTCTCTTTTTCAGATAGATGTAGATCCTAAAGAGAGAGCCACCCCATCATACCTCAAAAGGGCCCCAGCTGAAACTAAGAAAAATTGGAGAAACAAGCAAGGGCGCTGTTTTCCTGATGAACCGGATACCAGCACAAGGGGGAAGGAGATCAGCACAGAGAAAAATCAACTCCTACCAAATCAGAGAGCCAGAGCCTCAGAGGCCCCCAACACCTCATCACTGAAGCAGACCCAACATGGCTCAGGGAAATTTTGCGGAAGAGGGGGTGGAAAGAATGTCAGAGCCACATGTTAGGCTCCTTGATTTTTAATGCACCAGCGCAGGGGTTTCATTTTTGTGAAAGATCACTCAAATTGAATAATGAAACTTGAGGTAGTGTTGTCGCATTCTGTTTATTGCACTAAATATTCAGATTATTATCGTGGTCAGGGTCTGGGGAGATAGCACCAAGTGCTTACCTTGTAAGTATGAGTTAAATCCCCAGAATCCTGTTTTTTTTTAAAAAAAAAATTATTATTTAGTTGCGAGAGAGAGAGAATGAGAATAGTTGCACAAGGACCTCTTGCTTCTGCAAACAAACTCCAGATACATGCATCACTTTGTGCATCTGGCTTTATGTAGGTACTGGAGAATTGGACCTAGGCCATCTGGCCTCAAATCAAGCACCTTTGACCTCTGAGCTATCTCTCCAGCCTCATGAATCCATGTTTTTGAGAAGAGCCAGACATGGTGGCATGTACTTGTCTTCCCAGCACTGGGGTGGTAGAGATAGGCAGATCTCTCCTGTTCACTGGCCATCCAGTCTAGTCTACTTGGTCAATTCCAGGCTAGTGAGGGACCCTGTCTCAAAAACAGGTAAATGACATTTGAGGAATAACACTTCCTGTTGTGCTCTGCCCTCCACATGCATGCACACACATGTGCACCCACACGTGCACACACATGTGCACACACTTGAATTTGCACATACATAGGCACACATACATAAAAAGATTATTATTCTGGTCATGTAAAAAACATTAAGTATCTAATACAAAAAGCTTCAGAGAATTTTCATTGAAAATTTCTAATCTGAAAGAACTTTCTGAATAATTTATTGTGCAGTAATGAAATATATTACAAATGTGAGTGATACAAAAAAAAGGAAAATAGTTCAAATAAATCAAATGTACACTAATGAGCTAAAATGAAGCCTGAATTAAACATTAAATCAGTATGAATTTGAGGAGATATATAAATTAAAATTTGAAATGTACTTTGCTAATAACAATCATTTCCATTGAGTAATATTGGTTTTATTTATTGAAGAAAATGCTAGAATGGTAAAATCAGAATCATAAAACCAAGGTCTCAAATGCTCAATCAGCTTTGCCATGATCATCTCCTAAAAGTCAAGTTAAATTATTTATAATAAATCTACCTATATTAATGGAGTCATCTGTTATTTTATATTCTCTTACTATTTTAAACACTTAAGCACATGTGTACCACCAAGAATATCACAGCATTCAGGTCAACAATATTGAATATTGCTCTCTTTTGAAACTTAAAAGAGCATTCTCTTTGGCTAGATATTCCTTGCCCTTAAAATTGCTTCAGCTCATATGGGATAGACCCATATGCTTATAGAGTTCTTCTGTTTCTGCAAATTGTTCACCATATGGTATTCCAAGAGCATTTAATATCTCGTTGTACTGTGGCTCCATCAACAACTTCAGCAGCTCATGCATGCATATAACTATGTGTGTAACTATCTTTTTCATTGCTTTTTGTGTACCTTTTTTAAGTTCTTTTTCTTTTTTCTTTTTTAACTTTATAGCATTTTTTTTTCTTTATTAGTTAGTTTTGTATTCAGCAAATACAGTCAGTTTGGTACCATTATTAGGCTCATCCATGACCTACCCCCTCCCCTTGGTCCCTCCTTCTTGAGGTATATGGGTCATGCATTGTGGAGTTAGCCCACAGTTATGGGTAAGATAAATGTCTCTGCATATCATGACCCAACATGTGGCTCTGACATTCTTTCCGCCCCCTCTTCCGCAAAATTTCCCTGAGCCATGTTGGGTTCATTTTTGGTCTGCTTCAGTGATGAGGTGTTGGGGGCCTCGGAGGCTCCGGCTCTCTGATTTGGTAGGAGTTGATTTTTCTCTGTGTTGATCTCCTTCCCCCTGTGCTGGTATCTGGTTCATCAGGAAAACAGCCCCCTTGCTTGTTTCTCCAATTTTTCTTAGTTTCAGCCGGGGCCCTGTTGAGGTATGATGGGGTGGCTCTCTCCTTAGGATCTACATCTATCTGAAAAAGAGAAGCAGATTCTCCAAGGGAGAGTAAGTTAGCATCAGGACAAATGAGATAACCTTTTTTTTTTTTTTATAGAGAGTTTAATACGTGTAGGCCCTCTTGTAGCCCACAATTGATGGTAGCTTGATATTGGAGAGTGGGCTCATGTTTGGATATGGTTCTGACTTGTTTCCTAGCTCCAGCTATGGGTCCCATACCAGTGAGGGGATCAGTTAGCCAAATTGAGAGCACTTGGTTCCCCACCATGGCTGTGTGCCACCACTGCACTTGTGTGGGCATCACACCAAGTTATTTGCTGCTAAGTAGGTTAGACCATGCGTTGCTTCGACAGATATTGGTCATTTTCCCCCAGTCACCCATGTAGCACCTTCTGGCACTAGACGCGCTGACTGTCTGGGGACTGACTCTCTTCCACCTTCCAGCCATGCCATTCTAATTTGCATGTCAATCACATAAGGTGTCTTCAGCAGTAGGGTCTTACCACTAGCCTTTGGTGGGTCATCAAGTACTCTGACAGAAATCTGTCTGTCTTTTAGGAAACCTTGTAGGTCTCTCTGATCAAAAGCTCATTGTGGATGATAGCCCCATGCTGGTTCTGGGAGTTACAGGTCAGTGACCATAAAGAAAATGAGGAAAAAGATAACTAATATACAAGAGTTAGAGATAAGAGAGAGAGAGAGAGAGGGAGAGGGGAAGTGAGGGAGGGAAGATGTAGAAGATTAAGGTTAGTCTTGATCTTACCCTCTCCAGTATAACAGGAAGGAAACATTTGTTTAAAGAAATGAAGTAATTGAAATTTCAAAGCCAATCATGACTTTAACTAGTTCCTTATCTTGGCAGTGAACATCTACTTAGGAAACTTCTAATGATTTCAACAATAACTACATTGGCCGTAGGACAATGGAGTATATAATTTATGATAATAATTACACCACTTCAGAGCCTGCATCTTGCCTGAGCAATTTATTTGATGACTGGTGCTTTAGTAACAAACACTCCCGCTGATTTCATCATGCTATCACTCACTAGTTTAAGTTTCATTCACTATTTCACTAAGAGGGGATAAAGGTCAGTACATGTCATTTCATGAATGAACTGTGAGATTATAACAAGAGGGAGATACTTCGAGAGAAATTATGTGACATAGATAATTCATGCTGTATTCAAAGTTTAGATCTTCCCTTTTGCTTGAATAACACATACTTCCTGTTGTTTCTATGCTGCTGTGAAGTATGTGGGAAGTGATGAAAGGAAGTTCTTACCATCTTTACATACTCCAAACATCACACAGATGCTTAGAAAAATTCAAAGCTAACTACTAACAAAAATTTGTGGTTTTGAAAAGTTTATACTTCAATACAGTCTTTAAAAAAAACAGGAGCAAAGGGAAAAATAAACAGAAAACTAATACAAGATAACAAAATTCAAATGTGCCATTGATAACAATAAATGTAAACAGATTAAATTATTAAGGGTTACTATATCACATCTGAATACAAATAAGAGAGTTATATGCTAGTCATAAGGGGTAAAGCTAAAACAAAAGACTTTTAAGACAAGATATTCGGTAAAAGAGAACTGAAGCATACTGAACAAAATAACTATCAGTGACGAACTTATGTGAAGTCACAAAAAGAAATAATAGAAATACTAAACTGTGTTTCAAAAACCATTTAGCCATCTATTCAAAATATATATACTATGACATTGTGTTAGAAAACCCAAATATATTTTAAAAACATATTAGAAATGAATATAAATATCTATTGACTATCGATATCTTTGTCTCTATACATACATTTATATAGAAAGAACTAGAGACATACATGCAGCAACATAGTGTGTAGTGTGTATACCTGTGTGTGTGTGTATATTCACATGCATGTCTCTGTGTATGTAAGTATGCGTGTGTCTGCAAGTACACATGCATGTGTGCACACAAGCATGTGGTGGCCAGAGGACAACCTCAGGTGCCATGCTTCAGGTCCCTTCTACCTTTCTGGACAGGGTCTCTCATTGGCCTGGAACTTGTCAAGTAGGCTAGAGTCGCTGGTCTCCAAGCTCCAGAAATCTGCTTGCCTCCGCCTCTCCAGTGCTGGGACGACAAGCATACACCACCATGCTAGGCTCGTGTTGCTGAGTTCTGGGGATCAAACTTGGGTCTTCACACGCTTTATCAGGGGGACCATCGCCCTAGCCAGCACTGTGTGTTTTCTTACGTGAAAAATTTCATAGTAACTTTCGACGTAAGTCACCATGTAAATTTTGTGTCATTTTCTGTAAGTGAAATAACTCGTTTGATACGAATAAGTATTTTAAAGACTCTGCAGATAGTTTGCCAAATTGGTTATACTTTCTTTATGTTAATCAACCCACTCTTATAAAATAGCCAGATACTTGCCTGGTAATAATGATGAGAAAGAAACCGTATCAATTAAAGATTGCATGTATTGCTGTCATACTTACATTGCTATGACAGTTGGGCTCAGTGAACTGTGTCTTTCTGCTGAGAGGTTTTTTTTTTTTTTTTTTTTTTTTTCCTTATTGAAGTCACATAACCACTGTCTGTAAGATAGTACTTTGTGTTAGACTCATGCTGGATTATATATGTCCATTGGAAAAGTATGCCAATCCAATTACCATAAATCATTTAAGTATTAGCATAAAAAAACCTGCTTTTATGAGTATTAGCAGGGGCATGATACCTGTGAAAGCTACTGCCTTCCAGTAAGCCAAAATCCATTGTTAACCAATTTTAACTTCATATATTAAGAGACTCTGCAGGAAGAAAAAATTCAAAGCAATAAAACATGAAAAAATAATGAATAATTTCTATGAAGAATAGAGCAATAATTAAAAATGCCGGCCTCTCACAGGCTTTCCTCCGAATTCTTCTCTGCTTGATAATGTAGGCATTAACCATGCTCCTTACTCTTTCGGGAAATGATCCGGTCACTTGCTGAGGGTCACAGTAGGACCAGATAGAGACAAGGTTGAGCCATCATTCACCTTGTGTGCTTCATACTACCTACTCCAACAGAGTCACCACTGTCTTTACACAGTGCCCTTTGCATCGACAGCACATACTACATCAGACCTTGAACTTACTTTTCCTTCATCAATACTGTAGCACATATTCCAGTCACCTGAATATTCCAATTTGGTTTCCAGAGGTGGGAAAGAAGAGTGAAAGTTTGAAATCACTAGGAGGGGAAATATACATATAACTATTGAGAGACGTTTTACTCATTTTCTTGCAAGTATATGTGTGAAAGTTTGAATATCAACTTCTTCTACTCAGCAGCTTCTTAAACATAAAACAGTAAGATTCAGAGGCAAAGTATTAATATAGAATTTGAACTTTTGGTCTCCTGAATATTTTACATGTGACATTCGAATGTTTTATGTACATTTGTACTTCTGTACTTTCATGCATGCTCTTAATTGACTTCAAAGGGACTGTATTTAATTCACTATCTGTTTACATATTCCAAAAATTCCTGAATCATCTTTGAAATGCAGTTTAAATGGTGACCTTACTGATTTAAAAAAAGAAATGCTTTTCGAGGCTGGAGAGATGGCTTAGAGGTTGAGGTGCTTGCCTGCAAAGCCTAATGACCCGAGTTTGCATCCCCAGGAACCATGTAAATCCAAATACAGTGGCGTATGCATCTGGAGTTCCTTTGTAGCAGCTGGAGGCCCTGGCAGGCCCATTCAATCTCTCTCTCTCTCTCTCTCTCTCTCTCTCTCTCTCCTCTCTCTCTCTCTTTCTCCCTACCTATCTATCTATCTACCTATCTACCTATCTATCCGTCCATTCATATCTATTTATCTATCTCTATTTCTCTTTCTTTGCTTGCAAATAAATTAAAATATTTTTTTAAATACTTTCCCTTTTTTTTCAGTTTAAATGCCAAAATGTATATTCTACCCAGAATAGTAGCAAGCTTTGAAAAGAGAAGCAACATTCTTCTTTCTGCTTGGTGTCAGGTTTTGCTTTGTGTAGTCATTCATGAATTCAAAGAAACTTTCCTGGACAGAAGTATTACTGACACAGGATTATTCAATGAACCCCATCCTGTGCTGATTCTGACCGCCTTAGAACATTTACACCCACATTCCTTCCTTATAAGTTCTCTTGTTGGTCATACAATATTGTTTTTGCAAAACCAAGTTAGGCAAGCAAAATAGAATCAGACAAAAGTTTGAGGTAAACAAATAGCAATTTAAATAGGGTAGTAAGATTTTATGTAATTATACAAAGTAAAGAGTTTCACTGTCACATTCCCATACATATATATAATGTACTTTGATCATATTCACCAGCTCTATTACCCTTACTCATATCTCCTCCCCCTTTTGGCCTTCCATGTCCCTAAAAGTTCCCCCTTATGCTTTTTTAAATTTTTATTTTTTTTAAATACATCATTTTTAGTCAGGTGTGGTGGCACACACCTTTAATCCCAGCACTCAGGAGGCAGAGGTAGGAGGATTGCCGAGAGTTTGAGGCCACCCTGTGATTACAGAGTGAATTCCAGATCAGCCTGAGCTAGCATGAGGCCCTACCTTGAAAAACAAAAAAAATAAATAAAAATCATTTTTTTTAAAGTAGAAACTTTGTATGGATACATCATAGGTTGGTACCATCATTTCCCTCCTCCCTGCCCCCACTCCACTGAGGGCCCTGCTTAGTGGGATTGCTGGTGTTCACCAGGGAGTTGTGAGTTATAAGTTTTAAGAACAGCAGTCAGTCATAGTTGGGGGGGTCAATGCCTTTGGATATTCTCTCCCACCCTGTGGCTCTTACATTCCTTCTCCCACTCTTCTGCAAAATTCCCTGAGCTTTGGTGGGTGTGTTTTCAGTCTACCTTTCAGTGTTGAGCTCTCAGCAGCCCCTGGATTTCCACTTTGGTGACTTTCGAGTATCCTCAGTGTCTGTCTCCATCACCCTGATGCAGGATGTTAGACTTGCATGGAAGAAGCCCTCTTGCTCACCTCACCAATTCCTTGGTGGTTTCACCTGGGCTCTGGCTGCTGTGGCAGGGGTGGCTCACCTCCTGCCAGGGAGTCAGCTATCTGTTCTTGTCTTGTTGATAGATTTTAGTGGTCTTCAGTTCTTGCTGCTTTCAGGAAAAATAAAAACAAGTTCTCCAAGGGAGAGAGTGATGTCAGGATAGGTTAAAGTGATAAGCATTTTGATGGGAGCAGCCTCACTTTTGGACAAATGCTAGTGACAGCTTTTCATTGGAATCGATTACATTGGAATCCATAGGAATCTGACTTGGTTTCTAGTTCCAGTTACAGGCTCCTTGCCATTGAGTGGATATCATAGCCAATTAGAGAGCCACTGGTTACCCACCTAGGCTGTGTGTCACTCTTTCTCAAATGTGTACATCTTTTCAGGCTGGTTGCCTTCATACTTCAGCGTCCCCTGAGTGCTCACAATGTTGTTGGCCATTTCTCCCCCGCCCCCCCCACCCCACCCCAGCAGCTCATGTAGTGGTTTTCAACACTATAAGAGCTAACCATCTGGAAATTGGCTTCCTGCTAGATTCACCCAGATCTCTTGATGTCATGCATCAGCAGCATGTGGCATTCAGCAATAGGGCCTTACTTTTTAGATCCGGTGGGTAATTAAGTGCTTTGAAAGAAGCCTATCTTGTTTTGGGCACCTTGTTGGTCTCTCTAATCAACAGCTCAATGTGGGTTGTAACCAGTTTCTGGTACTGAGAGTCATAAGCCAGAGCCAAATGTTTTAGGACTAGGCTTCTTCTCACCCTGTCCTGGGCCCTTCTTACCAGACAATCCCTCCATGCTTTTATTGAAGGTTATATCTTTTGGTCTGCTATTCCAGGAGAAAAGTTCCTACGACACCAATTGATTTTGGATTTGGTTTTGTGCATGTCTTCCCACCCCCACCCCCCCCCACACACCTTTCAGTTCTCTCCCCACAAACCCTCCCATGTCTCTTATCTATCCCTCAAAGTTGCTTGTCAGGTATGCCTGCAACTCTAGCTGCTCCAGTTTAGAAACTACATGTGGCAGTTGTCTTTCTGTGTGCTGATATGAGTTCGCTTAGTATGATCAGTTGGTAGAGTCTTCTGGGTCACTTGTGTATGGGATCATGTCATCTGAAAATAGGGCTAGTTTGACTTCTTGCTTTTCAGTTTCATTTTTTATCCCTTTTATATATTTATCCTGTCTTAATGCTTGGGCTACGACTTCTAATACTATGTTGAAGAGCAGTGGTGAGAGTGGGCACCCTTGTCTTACTCACAATCTTAATGGGAACACCTTGAGTCTTTCCCCCTTAAGTATGATTTGGGCTTTAGGTGCTTTGTATATGGCCTATATTATACTGAACTATAATCCCACCATGCTTTGTATATGGCATATATTATATTGAACTATCCCACCATGCCTTGTCTCTCAGCGTTTTGATCATGAAGTGGTGTTGTGTTTTGTGGAAGGCCTTCTCTGCATCAATTGAAATGATCACATGGTTCTTGTGATTAAGGTTATTTATATGGTGTATTATATTAATCAATTTCTGTGTGTTGAACCACCCCTGCTCCCTGGGATGAAACCTGCTTGATCAAGGTGGATAATTCTTTTGATATGTTGTTGAATTTTTATCTGAATTTTTGCATCTAAGTTCATCAGGGATATAGGTCTATAGTTTTCGTGTAGTGTCTCTGTCTGGTTTTTGTATTAGGGTGATTATAGTTTCATAGAAAGAGTTTGGAAGCATCCCCTGTTCTCTGATTCTGTTAAAAAGGTTGATAAAAAGTGGTTTCAGTTCTTTGATGAAGGTTTGGTAGAACTTGGCTAAGGCATTTTACTTTTCCTTTTGGGAAGGTTATTGATTACATTTTCAATCTCGATGATTGTGATAGGTTTGTTTAGCACTTATCTTGCCTAGATTTAGTTTTGGTAGGTGTTATGTGTCTAGGAATTCATTCATTTCTTCCAGGTTATCCAGTTTTGTGAAATAGAGATTTAGGAAATATATCCTGATGATTCCTCCAGTTTCGTCGCTGTCTATTGTGACCTTTCCCTTTTCATTTCTAGTTTTGGTTTTTAATTTGTGACTTCTCTCTTTTTTTCAATTGATCAAAGTGGAGAGGGGTTCATCAATCTTGATTGTTTTTTCAAAGAACCAGTTCTTTGTTTCATCAATTTTCTTAATTGTTTTCTTTGTCTCCAATTCACTAAATTCAGCTCAGAGTTTATTATTTCTTTCTGTCTGGAACTCTTAGGCTTGAATTATTCTTACTTTTATAATGCCTTTAAGTACATGGTTAGGTTATTAATTTGAGATATTTCTGTCTTATTATGAAGGCATTTAGTGCTATGAATGTTCCCCTTAGGACTGCCTTCATTGTGCTGTGTTTTCATTATCTTTCAGTTCTATAAATTTTACAATTTCCTTTTTTTGCTTTCTTCCATGGCCCATTCATTGTTTGATAGCATGTCATTCAGTCTATGGAACCTGGTGTAATTCCTGCTGTTACTCTTGTTGTTAACTTCTATATATAACTCATTGTGGTTGAATATGATGTAGGAAGTTATGTCAGTTTTCCTGAATTTATGGAGGCATGCTTTATGCCCTCATATATAATCTATTTTGGAGAAGGTTCTGTGGTCTGCTGAGAAAAATGTGCATTCTGTAGAATTAGGGTGAAATCGTCTATAGATGTCTATTAGATCTAATTGATCTATGGTCTTGTTGAGCTCTATTATTTCCCTGCTGACTTTCTACTTGGATGATCTCTCTATTGATGATAGCACAGTATTGAATCCCATTTCCACAGCTTTTAGAGTCTTACTCAGGAAGCCATTGCCCATAGTTTGGAGTATTTTCTCTATTTCTCCTTAGTACTTTGATAGTTTGCTTCTTAGATTAAGGTCTTTGATGCTTTTTTGAATGATTTACCTACAGAGTGAAAGATAGGAATGAAGAACTCTTAATATAGTGCTTGAAATCTTAGATAGAGCAAAAAACACGAGATATAAATGGAAAAGGAAAAAAGTCAACTTATACTAGTTTATGGGTGATAGGAAGCTATATTCTTAAAGGGCCCAAAGGACTCTATCATAAAACCCTTAGATCTGATCAACACTAATAGCATAGTAACAAGATATAAAATCAGAGCTGCAGAGATGGCTTATCAGTTAAGATGCCTGCCTGTGATGTCTAAGGAGCCATGTTTGACTCTCCAGATCCCACATAAGACAGACACACGAAGGTGAGACAAGCACATGGTTGCACATGCCCACTAGGTGGCTTAAGCATCTGGAGTTCAACTGAAGTGGCTGAGACCCTGGCATGCCAATTCTCTCTCTCTCTCTCTATATATATCTCTCTCTCTCTTTCAAGATAAAAAGTAAAAAATATATAAAATCAACACACAAATATCAGTAGCTTTCTGTACAACAATAACAAACTCAATGTAAAAGTAGTCAGGAAACAGTCTAAGAAGTAGGTCAAAGTTTAGTTTATTCGATCTGATTGTTTCTTCACAAGAAAATATATCCTGTCAAAATTTATTTCACTACACATATTTAAAATTGCTTCTTACTGTTCTAGTTTGTATTTCTTTTCTTCTCACATAAACACTTTATTGTTGAATGATTGGCATAGCAAAATTTCAATATATTTAATACATACAACTTGGTAAGTTGACATAAGTATGTACTTGTGATATCAGTACTACCTGTGCCATCCATCACCGATAAAATTTTTCTCATGTTCTCCTTACTTCCTATCATCATTTTTGTGATAAAAGAACTTAAGCTCTACTCTCTCAGCAAAAATAGTGGGAATTTGACTTTTTTCATTAATTTATTTTTAAGCTAGCATACAAGGTAGTGAACGTCAGTATGGGATTTTCATATATACATGTCATTATATTCTTTCTTATTTACCCTGCTCTCCCACTTTATCTCCTCACTTTAGTACCTTTTCCTGACCTTCAATTCCCAGAGTAGTTCCCATTCTGCTTCATGTCACATACATTCCATGGTTTTATTTTTCCCTCATCTCCCATTCCTTATGATTTCTTCCTTCCCTCTCATAGTCTCTTTCTATTTTCATGGCCAACACACACACACACACACACACACACACCCTTGCAAGCACATGTACATATGCACATGCAAATAATTTTCAATCTAGTTTCTACGTATGAGAAATACTAAGTACCATTTGTCATTCTGAGTCTGTCTTATTTTATTTAACATAATTATTTCAAGTTCCACTCACTCTTTTCCCTCAAAATGTCATGATTCCCTTGTTTTTTTTTATGGTTGAATAAAATTCTTTTGACTTGTGTTACCACGTTTTTCTTATCTAGTAACCTGTTGGTGGACATTTAGGTTGGACCCACTTCTGAACTGTTGTGAATGGTGCAGCAATACGTATGGATGAACAAGCATCTCTAGAGAATGATGACATGGATCCCTTTGAGTATGTATCTGTGAGTGATGTAGCTAGATCTGTGGTTGTTCCATTTTTTGTTTCTTGAGGAACATTTACATTGACTTCAATCTTTTCATTTGTGTTTCTTCTCTTGAGAACTGTGTATTCAAATCCTTAGCCCACTTATGGACTGGTTGGTTGCAAAAAGGGTTGATGTTTATTTTTTTCAGTTACACCTTCTAGTCATTCATCCACTGTCTGATGTACAGTTGTTTTATTCCCCCATTCTGTAGGCTGCCTCTTCACTGGCAATTGTTTCCTTTGCTGTGCAGAAGTTTTGTTCTTTCATGTAATCCCATTTGCAAAGCTTCAAATGTCCTTAGTTCTCCATCAGCTTTGAAATACAGCTTTGTTAGGTATGGCAATGTTAGTTGTTGGCTTTTCTTTACAGGGCTTGAAATACATTGTGCCATGATTTCTTAGTTTGGGGGATTGATAATGAGAGAGCTGATATTCTGAGCTTTTTGTGTCTGAACTGACACATTTTCTTTAAAAACTCTAATATTGCTTCTTTGCTTTGCACTTTTTACATCATGACTTTATTTTTATTTATTTATCTATTCATTTGTAAGCAGAGAGAGACAGGGAGAAGAGACAGAGAGAGAAAGAGAATGGAAGATCTGGACCATCAGCTACTGCAAACAAACTCCAGGTGCATGGGCCACTGTGCATCTGGTTTTACATGGGTACTGGGGAATCAAACCTGGGTCCTTAGGCTTTGTAGGCAAGCACCTTAGTGAGCCATCTCTCCATCTCTTGATATCATGACTTTATTATGTCATGGGAAGCTTTTCTCTGGTCTTATTATTTGGGGTTCTAAATCTACTGCTGTTCAGATGACCATTTCTTTCTCTAGATTTGGGGAAAATTCATTAAATAGATTCTCTTTGTGATCAGCATTTATCTGTTCTTCTGATACTCAGATTTTTAGGTTTGATCACATCTCAGAGTTCTTAGACATTATGACCATACTTATGTTTGTCTTAACTGACATTTGAATGTCACACTTTCTCAGCTTGTCCTCATCTCTGATATTCTTTCCCCTTTGGTTGAGTATACCGGGGATGTTTCCAATGCATTATTTTATTAGCTGCATTGAGGTTTTCATTTCTAACATTGATCTTCTACATAGTCTAATTTCCTTAAGATCACTTCCTATGCAAGCCTGAGTGCCTGAAGGGGCCTTGGAGACCACTGTAGTTGGATCCCCCAGGATCCATACAAACAGCTGGCTGTGGCCACATGACTCTATAACCTTTGTCCTTAAAGGAGCAGAGATTCTAGGATCACTGTGGCATGTGAAAAAAAATGCAAAGCTCCTTGATCAATAAGAGACTCTGGCTCAAGGAAGTCCAGGTAGAAGAGCACTGAAGGGAGACAAGCAGTGTCCTCCCTGGCCACCTCGGGCACCCCACCCCAGCCCACTGCTCAGGGTCCTGCATGAGCACATATATGTGCCTAGACAACACACACACCCACATCTCATACCACAAACACACACACCACATTACATATACAACACACACAGGGACAGGGATGTGCGCACATGCACAAAAAAAAGTCAGGGGCATATTTTATATGTTAACTTAAAATCTAATTTTAAAATGACTCTAAATTCTCTTCAGCACTCCTCTCATTGAGAACCAAGGTTTACGTTCTCATCCCTTGAAAGGCCACTGGTTTAAATTACACTTTAGCCAAGCAGCATGTGTTAAAGGATTGTGTTAATAAAGACATAAATATGTTTACTTCAGCCATAAAGCACACATATGTGATGATGTTCAATCGCTGTGATTCATACTAAAGGTAATCTAGCTACTGTCTGAATGTTTGGAGGATGAATATACTGGAAGAAAGTGTTGCCATATATGGAGACTAACCTCACTGAGACCACAATTCTATGGAAGCCATGTTTAACACCTGCAGTTAACAGCCCAAACTCAACTGTCAGTCATGCAAGTGAATGACCTCAGAGGCACAGCCTAGTGACTTACGTAGATGGCAGCTTTAGACAAGTCCTAACTAGAATTGCACATAAGAACCCAACAGAAAACTGTATGCCCAACAACTTCCCAAATAGTTGACCACTGAAATCATGAGTATGTTTTTTAATGACCAAATTTTTTGTACAATATGCATAATCCAGAAAACTAGGACATTGCAATAAGCTTCTATTGTCATACTTTTTCTCTGGATTTTCAACTTGTTCGTGTGAGCCTATGCTATGTAATTTTATTTGAAAGGTAGACATCATATATGAAAAGTTTTACAGATATCATGTGATGCTAATAGTAAACAATGTTCAATGTTGACACATCTTGACCCATTTGGTGGCCATCTATTTGCCTGGCATACATAAGGCCCTGGTTTTGATACTCAGTACTGAAGAAAAATATAAAGGAAGGAAGGAAGGAAGGAAGGAAGGAAGGAAGGAAGGAAGGAAGGAAGGAAGAAACAAAAGAAGGATAGAGATTGAGGAGGGAAGGAGAGAGGAAGAATGGGAAGGGAAGAGGAGAGAAGGAAGGAAAGAAGGAAGGGAGGGAGGAAGGGGCAGAGGGAGGAAGAGAGAAATAAAATTTTTGAAACAAAGAAATAAAAGCAATAGGCCTTTTCATTTGCTAATAATATTCCACTCAGGTATATATCTGGGGAACTGAGCCATACAGAGTGGTGTATACCTGTTATCTGGGTTCTTAGGAGGCTCAGACAGGAATGTTGGACGTTTGTGGCCAACTTGGGCTATAGAGTAAGATCCTGACTCAATCAGTCAATCGATAATTGAAAACTTGGTCTAAGTACTTCTATTTATCTCTTGGATTACATTTTAAATCATCCTATTCCCCTGCTCTGCACATCTAATCAGTGTTCAGCTCCATGGATTCAGTAACCCTCGCTTTTTTTTCTTTTCTGCTCTCCCCTGTGAGTTAATGCAGTCCTAGTTCAGGAAGCTGATTACCTCTTATCAGGAAAGTCTGCTAATTCACGTCCTATCTCTTTCAGTCCCTTGCATTCTGTTTTCTCAAACACAGATTTTACTATATTTCAATTATTTGAGTGCTTAACATGCCAACAATTCAGCACTTTATAAGGATCAATACTGAATTTTATTTGAATAAAATATAAGAAACAACAAACATATATCACTGCGACAAATAAAAACTTTAATAATGGGCTGGAGAGATGGCTTAGCGGTTAAGCACTTGCCTGTGTGTCTGTTGCTCTCAAATAAATAAATACAAATAAAAATAAATATTTTTAAAAAACTTTAATAATCACCCTAATATCCATGCTAAAATCCTAAGAGCACAAGTGTGCCACTCTAATCTTAACTTAAAATGATGATTGGGGAGCAATATTAGATTAAATACAATAAGGGATTAAGCTGAAGAAGTGCATTATATAAATAATATTTACTGCAAATATACACATTTGGTGATTAGTAAGCCCACTCTGAACTCATTAAAAATTTTAAAAGGTTTACACTAAACTGAGCCACTTTTTTCTTTATTTATTTTCTTTTTTTTAACTAATTTTTTTTTTTGAGGTAGGGTTTCACTGTAGCCCAGGCTGACATAAAATTCACTATGTAGTCTCAGGGTGGCCTTGAACTTATGGCAATCCTCCGACCTCTGCCTCCCGAGGTCTGGGCACATTTTCATTTTTTTTTAATATGGGATTTTTTAAAGATTTTTTTTAATCTTTATATTTATTTATTAGAGACAGAGAGAGGGAGAGAGAGAAGGGGCACACCAGGGCCTCTAGCTATTGCAAACAAACTCCAGATGCATGCACCACCATTGTGCATCTGGCTTACATGGGACCTGGAGAATCGAACCTGGGTCCCTAGGCTTCACAGGCAAGTGCCTTAACAGCTAAGCCTTCTCTTCAGCCCACATTTTCATTTTTAATATTTTGACTGACAGCTTATAACTGTACAGATATATATGTGAGTGATGGAACTTAAAGTTTTAATAAACACATATCCATGTGGAACTGATGCAGGACTGGGAGCTTCAGGTGAGGTTCCACGGAGTTTATGAACCCCAAGTTTCCCCAAGGGGGAAATCACAAATTGTGGGGTTTATTTAAGGGAGATTGGAGTCTAGGAAGGGAGACTAAACACGTGGAAAGTGGGAAGCATTCTGTCATGTGAAGACATTATATAGTCTATAAGGTTCATTTAAGAGAATTCTTTAGAAAAGGACTGGAACAGAGCTGTAAGCACATGAAGGTAGAACTTCAATGTATAGTAGAGAGACTCAGAAAACACACATGGCATCTGCCACGTACTTCTCTGAAGAGGGAAAGTATGAAAGCAGAGGATAAATTGACGGTCTCTAGGGAAAATTGGACTAAGCCATAGACATGTGGCCTAGAGGAACACAGGCTTTTAAAGAGAAAGTAGGGTAAAGCTGCAAGCATATGAACTTCAGAGAAACTGAAACTCTTATGGAGAAATTAGAGGAAAGCTGTAAGCATGTGGACTTAAGAGAAACTGGGGCTGTTAGAGAAAAAATAAGGGTAAATTTGTAAACATGTGGAAAGCAGAATCTAGGAGCTTGTGGAGGAAGATCTAGGGGGACCCCACATGGCATCTGCCATGAGTTTTTAGGGGAGTTAAGAGGACAGAAGGTGAGGCTCAATGGTAAAAATGAGAGGGCAGATATGAAAGAAGAGACAAAGAGATTCAGAGGAGAAATGAGCAAAGAGGGTTATACCATGGCTGCCCTAAGTTTAGAATAAGTACACACGCAGCAAGTCTAAAGTTGGCAAAAGCATCCATGTGGTAGATTTAAAGATCAGAAAATGATCACACGTGTAAGTAAAGTCAGAAGTTACCCCAAACTATAAAGTAGAGGCCAGTGGAAAAGTCTAGATCAAGAAACAATGTAATGTTCTCCCACCCCTACCCAGCCTGGCTGGGTTAGGACCACACACAGTAAGAACTGGAGGGGGAGGGAGAAACTACCCACACACACTGAGGGTTGAGTCTAGAGAGAGGGAGAGGCTGGAAGGCTCCAGCCTGTATAATATCAGGTTCAGGGATGTAAAGGGAAGACCAGATTGGCTGGTAAACTTAGAGGATGAACCTGAGGGTCAGCCCAATTGGTCAGCCCACACAAGCAGTGGAGTAGACTGTGGGCAGTAGGGGGTGGGGGCACTGTGGATCAGTCTCAATGAGACACTCTTGCCAAGAGTTAATAGTTCCAGGGAGAGTGAGCTGGCACCTCCTGGTTCTCCTTGAGCCTCAGTCCCTAACTGAGACTGCCTATGCAAAGCTAGCTTTTTCCTATCCTCCTTCAGAATGATTAAACCATGTGAATTAACATATCCATCATTTCCCTCACTGATCATTTTTATTTATTATACATTTAAAATTTACTCACAGTTACTCTGAAATATGCAGCATGTTATTATTGATCACAGGAAAGTGCAGTGACATAATTGATTTCTAAACTTATGCATTACGCTAATCTGAACCTGTACTGTGTGAAATCAACAGCCCCTCATTCCCCCCCTCTTTCTCTCCTCGGGCTTTGATAACCATCATTCTTCTTTCTAATTATTGTTCAGCATTTCTCAGCTTCCATAAACGAGTGAGCTCACTCCGTTCTTGTCATTCTGTGCCAGTTCATTTTGTTTAACACCATGTTCTCCAGACTCATCCATGTTTTTGCAAATGCCAGGATCAATTTTCCTTTATTTTTAAAGCATGGACAGTGTTCAATTTTTGGGGGGGGGGTTGTCAGTCAGGATTTGCAGGCAGGTGCCTTAACCACTGGGCCATTTCTCCAGCTTTGTTTGACCATCTTTTAAGAAGTTTATTACTTTCTTGCTACTGGGGTATTTATTTGTCTCCTCATTCTGTTTGAAATTGAGTTTTCATTCAGTTACTATTGAAGAATTAAATTATATTGCTATTTCGTTATTTATTGAATAATTGTGAGTGGAAGCTCTGTGTGAGTCATTAAATCCTTAGACAACTTCAACATATATGTGTATATATACATATATATGAAACAACATATATAATGTAGACATGTAAATATGAGTGATATAGTGTAGTTTTGATGTTTATTTTCTACTTAAAGGGAATGAGTGGAAATAACATATTATTGATTAATTGTAAAAAAAATAGTCAGTGTTGTGATTATTTTGCATTCCATTTTCCATAATTTAGAAAGTTTTTTATTTAAGATATCAAAAAATGTTTAAACTTTCCTTATGAAATATTCCTTCAGCTGTTACACTCTGTCTGATTTCTAAACCTTGTAGAAATGTTTTCATGTTGTCTATATTGGAGAAAATTAAGAGAATTTGTAAAACAAGTGTGTTGAACAGCAAGGGAAAAGAGATGTGCAAAAGTGATCTCAAATAAACAGAACAATTGAGAAGAAGAAAAGAAATCTAAATTTCTTATGCCTCAATTTCCATGATGATAAAACCAAAGCAATGATACTCATCTTGCAGTCATCCTGAAGAACAAAGGGTAAATCCAGGCAGAATTTTTACTATTTTTCCTATGATGCCTGATGTTTAGTATGCATTCATGAAGATTGCTATCTTTTACTTACAGAGAACAATGACTTGGTGCTCAGTCATGCACATCTATAGCCAAACAATCATGTAACTTCCCCATCACCTATAATACCTAGACACCAGCTCTTTGGATCATTGATTGTCTTGTTTACATAGAAATAAATATGGAGATGACACAGAGACTCAAAGTATGAAACAACAGATGATCAGTTTCCCTGATAGACACAACCTACACAGTCTCTCCCTCTTCTCTGGAGCATTACTGGGGTTGTTCAACTCATGTTCAATCCACAGTATATTCTTATAGAATGAGTGGCATAAGAATTACAGTAAAATCTAGAGGAGTCTACAAAAAGAATATTAGGGAAGGCAAGTGGCAGAAGTATGAAGGCCAGGGAGCTGCTTCATATCTATTTGCCTGATGATATATTATCTCATGTAGGAGACTTCACAGACTTCATGTTTCCTCCAAGTAGTGATATAGAATAGCTCATGATAGTCATCAGCACTGTTGGGGTTACTGTGACATACACATTATTTACGTCCCTTGGCATTATATACCTGGAATATTTACTCACCCACTACATTTAATTCAAGTAACTTGAGAAAAGCCAAGCTGAAGGTCTTAGGTGGTGGAGGTATTTCAGGAATGACATCACCAAACAAAATATAATTAGCCAACTCTCCCACCGAAGCACATTTTCACTGGACCATGTGCAATCTATTTTTGTACAACCAGATGCCCCCTCTATGTAGTCTTATTTCTATTTATATAGAGATGTTATTTATACAGATGACAGAGAGCTGTCTATTTGTTCTAATTTTGCTGAGATAAAATTGACTAGAATCATGTGACATCATTTTCTTAAGCCACTTGTCTCTGGTGCCTCACTTGGTGAGTTGTTGGCCTAACCTCAAGGTTGGAAACAAGTCTCCCATGTGTGCTGGTGAGAGGCAAGCTTTATTACTTGGCTCCTTTATAAACTGCATCACCCACTGGCTAATTCACACTTGAGCAAGCTTATTAAATTGGGTAATGTAATTGTAGTTAGTGCAAACCATGAAGCTTTTCAATAGCTACTTCCTAAATAGTGATTTTCCCAAATTTTAAATTATTGGTGGAGCAGTTCTCCTAAAATAGTCAAATCACTCTGATAAAGAATTTCCTCTAAGTCTAAGATACTTATGTATGTCCTAAGATAGGAAAAAGTCCTGGTAATTAAATATAACAAGAAATTGGTTTTTATTATGGTGGTGATTTTAGTGATTAGTTATATTATAATGGCCATATGAACCAAGTCAATGATCATGTAAAAGGAATGCAATTCCATAAAGGAAATGAAAATTAAAATCAAGTAAGATAATGCTGTACATCCTGTAGAGTGACTAAATTAAAAGCAACAGGTAGGGCTAGAGAGATGGTTTAGCAGTTAAGGTGCTTGCCTGCAAAGCTTAAGGGTTCATGTTTGACTCTCCAGGTCCCAGGTAAGCCAGATGCACTAAGTGACACAAGCACGCAAGGTTGCATGCATGCATAAGGGGGCGGACATGGATGGAGCTTGGTTGCAGCGGCTGGAGGACCTCTCTCTCTCTCTCTCCCACTCAATCTTGATCTCACTTTCTCACATTTAAAAAAAAAAAAAAAAGGCCAGTCTGTTGGGCTTGCCTAAAAAAAAAAATTTAAAAAAAAAAGAGCAATATGTAACACAAACATTAAAGAGATATGGGAAAACCAGAACCATTGGTGTGGAAACATAAATTTGTGTCACTTCTAGAAGTCGACACAAGCATTCTCAATCAGTAATTCCATTCCTAGGCATTTACTCAAAAGGTGGGTATGTGGATGTTCACCAAAAGGCATGCACAAGGAAGAGAACAGCACTCTTGCCCTCATCTGCTGGACTTAACAAATTTATAGTTTTCTTATTTGCCCATGCTGATCAAGACGGAAGTATCTTTGGGGTAACTATGTAAGTTTGCAGCTATTTCCCATTCGTTTGCCCTCGGAACTCTAGCTGCTTTACTCGGCCCATGCTCTCAGCACATCCTCTTCAACCTGGGGAGTCTAACAGCCGCTGCCTTAGGTTCCTTTCTCTGCACCATAACCCAGAAGTTTTGTAAGGTGGTAACTAGAATAATTATAGATTCCCATTATTTACCATCTCCCAAGGCTCATTTCCTGGTGCTTTTAGAATTGTTGGAGGGATTGCCCCGTGGTTAATGGTGCTTACTTGTAAAACCTGACAGCCTGAGTGAGATTCATCTGCACCCATTGTAAAACTAGACGCTCAAAGTGGCAGACACCTGGCAGCTTGGGTGCGATTCATCTGCACCCATTGTAATACTAGATGCTCAAAGTGGCGGATGCTTCTGGAAGTTTGTAGTGGCAGAAGGCCCAGATGAACCTATACTCACTCTGCCTCTTTGTCTCCATATTTCCCTAAAATAAATAAGTAAACAAATTTTAAAAAGAGTTATTCTTAATATATTTTGTCCTTTTGTTTTCTTTTTTTCCAGGAGATTGTGCAAATCCAATCATTATTTTTGCATCCTTGTCCAGAAGCAAAAGTCCTTATAAGTAACATGTTTTACATGAAAGAACAAGTGAGAGCCAATCTATATGCTTCTGGATACGTTTCTGACAGACCTTTAAAGTCGACAATATGAGCCCATTACTTCACGCAAATATAACTGATGATATGTGTCACCAGTTGTTTTTTTTTTTTTAAAGATCAAATTTGCAAGCAAAATTTAGAATTTTAGAAAATGTGTGTTTCTAATTTAATCCTGACACTTTCCTGATACCAAATGCTGGTCTGATGAAGTCAGTGGTGATCTCACCCCTTGATTTTTGGATGCTGAGTCCTTCATGTGTCAACACGGCAGAATGTACTATTTGCTGAACCAGAACTTTCCAAATGACCAACGCATGATGTCACAAAATAATAAACATTCCAATCAAGTACAAGGTATGCTGATGGAATCCAATATAGCATCGTTTATATAGATTCAGACCTCATACTGCATTTTGGGTTAAGGAACTACCATTTCTTGAGTTTGAGTGTCTCAAAGATGAGTGTGCAGTTATTTTAAAGGCTATTGAAACATGACTTCCTTTTTCAAATATGTGTTTATGTGACTAGGTTTTCTTCATATTCTTTAAGAAAATATGCCATGAAAGATTGAATTCAGGAATAGATAAGCAAACCCAAACATACTTATTAAACCAGACATTAAATACATTTGTACAGTGTAAATCACTATCAGTTTCTTGCAATTTTTAGATAGATGATGGTAGATAGATGATAGATAGATGATAGATAGATAGATAGTTATATAGGTAGATATAGATAAAGATTAGATATAGATATAGATATAGATAGATGTTTTGTTTTGTTTCTCAAGGTAGGGTTTCCCTCTAGCCCAGGCTGACCTGGAATTCACTGTGTAGTCTCAGTCTGGCCTCAAACTCCCAGCAATCCTTCTACCTTGGCCTCCACGAGAGTACTGGGATTAAAGATGTGTGCCACCACACACAACTCTTATTATATTTTTTAAAGGAAATATAGCAAGTGTTCACAAAAGGAGATATTTATGTTAACTAGTATCGGGTTTATTTTTTAATGAAATAATTACTATTGTGGTAATTATCAATATTTATCACCAAACAAATACCTTTAAGGTTTCCAGTAATGTAAAATAGTATATAAAAGTTTTGAGAGACCAAAAACACTTGATTTGTGAGGACTTTCTGCTTGGCCTTCGACCCCATGGTGATGAATGGACAACACAAGGCCAAGTAATGGTGGGCCAAGGTCACCCTTGTGTGTTGCAGCAGCTGATGCTCTTCCCAGGCCCAGGCTCTCAGAATGACTGTGTCGTGTAGGAATTAGGTTCCCTGAAAGATTACTTTTAATATTATTTATTTATTTATTTGCAAGAGAGAGAGAGAGGCATGGAGAAGAGAGACAGAAAGAATGGGGGCACCAGGGCCTCTGGCTACTGCAAATGAATTCCAGATGTATGCTCCACTTTGTGCATCTGGCTTTACATGGGTATTGGGGAATTAAACCCTGCTTGTTAGGCTTTGTAGGCAAGGGCCTTAACTGCTGAGCCATCTCTCCAACTCCTTTTATATCTTATTTGTTTATTTGAGAGAAAGAAAGAGGGCAAGAGAGAGAGAGAGAGAGAGAATGGGCACACCAGGGCCTCTAGTCACTGCAAATGATTTCCAGATGCATGTGCCCCCTTGTGCACCTGGCTTACAAGAGTCCTGGAGAGTTGAACTGGGCTCCTTTGGCTTTGCAGGCAAATGCCTTAACAGCTAAGCCATCTCTCCAGCCTCCAGCCTCTATTTTTAATCATTGTAGGCTGCTGTTCTTCCTGAATTTATTCTTACTTTCAGTTTGTCTAATGCTGTATATACTTAATATAGAGAAAATAATATAGAGAAAGCAGTTTTTATGATTTCCCTACCACTCCCATCTGTTCTTGACACTTTTGTCATAGAAATAGTTTCCAGGAGAATCTAATGCTATGCCAATATAGTTAAGTTAAAACTGTCCATTCTAGGCTGGAGGGATGGTTTGGTGGTTAAGGCACTTCCCTGCAAAGCCAAAGGACCCAGGTTCAATTCCCCAAGACCCACATAAAGCCAGATGCACATGATGGTGCAGAGTCTGTTTGCAGTGGCTAGAGGCCCCGATGCAACCATTCTCTCTCTATATATATATATCTGCCTCTTTCTCTCTCTCAAATAAATAAATAAAAAGAAAACGTTTTTTAATTGTCCTTTCTGAAATATTTCAGAATTCAGCACTTCTTTCTTAAGAATAAATTCAGGTGCTCCAGTTTCCGGTAGATTTGTCACACACACAGGATAATCCTCCAAAATTCTGGAAGTGATGGAACAAACTGGACTGTAAAAAATATATACATTAGAATTTGTAAAACACTTGTGCAAATGCACTCTTGAACTTTTGGGATACTAATAAATCCTCAGTCTTGAAACCTGAAAATCTTGACAAGCCAGCAAGCTTCAGAGCTAGTTTGTGTGTTGAGAATAAATGGTTATCTGGCGCCTCAGTGGTGATGTGGGATGTGGAGAGAGGAGCCACATCTCAAGATGTTCCCAAGGTAGGAATTTAATGAGAAGAGATTCCACAGAGGTTGGACTCTCAGGGGAAAAAATGTGAGAATTAGAAATAAACCTTGCTGTGCAAAGGAGGTACTAAGAAAATGTTCTTATCTCCTGTCCAGTGCCAAGTAGAGGAGAAAATCCTTCTGAGAATTTTCATAATCCCTACCTGGTCCTTGCAGTGTAGCTGATACCTGAATTTACACTACCTGGCATGATTCCATACTTCTCAGAGAGAACTTAATTCTAAGTGGTACCAGGAAAACCAGCTGAATCAAATATAAATCTGTGGACATTCAACTTCAACTCATCTCAAATAAATGAATGAATAAAACAGGAAGAAAGGAAACTGTCAAAATCCACAAAACAGCAAAGTAACTAAACACACAAGAGTAGAAACAACAAAATCAGAAATAACAGATGATAGAAGAAAGAAATCAACATTAATCATTTTTTTTTTCCTTTGAAATAGGTCTCACCATGTTGGCCTCGAACTCGGTTTGTCTTGAACTCCTGTATTCAATTGACCCACCACAAGCACACAACTACAACTGTCTTTAACTCCAATATTGTCGATATCAAACATACAATATGTTACATTAATGCTTAATGAAACAAAAGCTTGGAAATATGATTGGGAACAAGAAGATTTGTAAATGAGTCAAAAATCTAGAAATGAAACAGCAAATATTAAAGTAAATCATTAAACAGCTAACCAAATATAGCTAAAAATAATTTATTAACAGAAAAATAGGATATCTAAAATGTACCTGGAGAGATATGGAAATAAAGAGGTTAAAACATTGAAAAAGAAAGAAGCCTTGACTAGAAATCCTGATTACATTTGAAAATTTTAAATTTATGCAAAAACTTTATGTGTGTATAATATACACAAAAATATGCTAAACATGTGTATGTATATCAGAGAATGCTGTGATTTATTAAGAATATTATACCTAACAGAGTGACATATGTGATCATTTAAAATATGTAATAATAGCAAACAGAAGTATAAGTATCGATTAAAGGTATATTCCAAATCAATATTGTTGCAGTCAGCCTCACATTGCTAGGATGAACCTCCAGGCCAGACACAGTTTGTGGGAGGAAGGGATTTACTGAATCTTGCAGATGGAGGGGAAGTTCCATATTGGTAGAAGAAGCTGGCCCTCTCTCACAGGTCCACACAGAGAGAAAAGCAGCTACCACTGGCATCACAAGCAAGCACTCAGAAACTCCAGTCAAAGTTCCAGCACTTTATATGTCTTTGTCTGGAAATTCTAGATCTGCCCCCACACCTTAGAGCTGGACCCTAGGATCCACTCACAGTAACACCTCCTCCAGTCAGTGGCTGGAGATCTAAATTACAAGCTTCAATAAACCCTTGAATCTATTGGGGGACATCTACTCAAACAACCAATTATATATACATATATATTTGATAAAATATGTGTATAGAATCACTTTATGTGTAAATATGTGTACTTTCAGTGACTAATCTTCTCAAATGTAAGCTGAAAATGACTTTATAAATAAGTAATTTACAAAAACTTCATTTTAAAATTATATACCTTGAATTTTCATAGCATATTATCATCTTATCCTGTTTCCTTGAGTCCTGCAAATATTTTAATTTTTGTGAATAAAATTGATTAGAAAAAAGTTTTCATATCCTGAAAATGTGCTGGTGAATTTTTCGTAAGAGATACAAACTTTTTAGAGGCTAGGAGATGGCTTAGTCATTAAAATGTTTGCCACACAAGAATGAGGGCCTGAGTTCAGATCCACAGCATCCACATGGAAGCTGGGCACTGTGGCACACGTCTCTAATCCCAGAGCTGGGGGGTGGAGGCAACAGAATCCTGGGGCTTGCTAGTTTAGCAGAGCTCATAAGCTCCAGCTTTATATGCATGTTATATGAACATGCATATACACTACGCACATGCCAAAAAGAGAAATGTATATATTTCAAATTTTTCTAATCATGTTTTTAAGACATATGAAAACATCAAACAAAACGCTACAAATGGCTCATTGGAAGTATCTGAGTATTACACGGAAATCATGCCTTTTATAATTCTACAATGGATTCCACTGATGTGTCCATTCTCTCTCTCTCTCTCTCTCTCTCTCTCTCTCTCTTCTTGCAAATAAGTAAATAAAATACTTTTAGAATAGGTATTATGATATCTTCAGCATTGCTCTTTTTGCTAAGGTTTGTTTTGGTGATTCAGAACATCTTTATTTTCTAGTTCCATGATGAATGTCACTGGGATTTTGGTTGTGATTATATTGAACCTATAGATTCTTTTTAGATTATAGCTATTTTGACAATATTAATTTTGTCTATCCATGAGTATGGAAGGAGAGGCCTTTCCATCTTCTAGTATCTTCTATTTCTTTCTTCAGGGTCTCGAAGCTTTTGCTGTTGGTATGTAGAAAAACAAATTTTTCTATGGCAATTTTATATTGCTACTCTGCTAAAAGTTTCTTGGGTTTAAGAGTTTTCTGGTAGAGTATTTATGGTTTTCAAGTCCTCTACAAAAAAGGATACTGTGTGACTTCTTCTTTTGCTCTTTGTGTATCTTTTATTTTATGTTTTAATTGGTCTTGGTAAGACTTGGGGTGCTGTGTTGAATAACAGTGGACTGGGCACCCTTGTCTTATTGAAGATATTAGAGGAAATACTCTCCATGCTTCTCCATTTAATTTAATGTTAACTATACAGTTGTTGATATAGCCATTATTGTATTGAGGTTTGTCACTTTTATTTCTAGTTTCTTCAGGCTTTTGTCATGGAGGGAAGTTGAACTTTGTACTGATATGACCATGCAATTTCTGTCTTTAAGTATGTTCATATGCTGAAATACACTTAGTGAATGACCTATATGGAACTAACTTTATATTCCTGGAATGAAACCAACCTTGTCATGGTATATGATTTTAATGTGTTTTTGAATCCTGGTTGCAAGGATTTTGTTGAGAATTTTTGCGTCTATGTTCATCAGTAAAATTTTTAATTAATTTATTTTTTATTAATTAGCTTTTTACTCAGTGAATACAGTCAAGTTGGTACCATTGTTAGGTTCATCCATGTCCTACTCTCTCCCCCTGGCTCCTCCTTGTTGAGGTATATGGGTCATGCATTGTGGAGTTAGCCCACAGTTATGGGTAGGAGAAATGTCTCTGAGTATCATGACCCAATGTGTGGCTCTGACATTCTTTCTGCCCCCTCTTCCGCAAAATTTTCCTGAGCCATGTTGGGTTCATTTTGGGTCTGCTTCAGTGATGAGGTGTTGGGGGCCTCTGTGTCTCTGGATATCTGATTTGGTAGGAGTTGATTTTACTCTGTGTCGATCTCCTTCAACCTTGTGCTGGTACCCAGTTCAACAAGAAAACAGCACCCTTGCTTGTTTCGCCAATTATTCTCAGTTTCAGCTAGGGCCCTTTTGAGGTATGATGGGGTGGCTCTCTCCTTAGGATCTACATCTGTCTGAAAAAGAGAAGCAGATTCTCCAACGGAGAGTAAAGTTAGCACCAGACAAATTAGATAACCCTTTTTTTTATAGAGAATTTAATAGGTGTAGGCCCTCTTGTAGCCCGCAATTGGTGGTAACTTGATAGTGGAGAGCAGGCTCATGTTTGGATATGGTTCTGACTTGTTTCCTAGCTCCAGCTATGGGTCCCGTACCACTGAGGGGATCAGTTAGCCAAATCAAGAGCAGATGGTTTCCCACCAAGGCTGTGCGCCACTATTGCACTTGTGTGAGCATCACGACAGGTTATTTGCTGCTAAGAAGGTTGTTTGGACAGATATTGGTCATTTTCCCCCAGTCGCCCATGTAGCACCTTATGGCACTACATGCACTGACTGTCTGGGGACTGACTCTCTTCCAGCTTCCAGCCATGTCATTCCATTTTACGTGTCAACCACTATGGTGTCTTCAGCATTAGGTTCTTACCACTAACCTTTGGTGGGTCATCAAGTACACTGACAGAAATTTGTCTTTCTTTTAGGAAACCATGTAGGTCTCTCTGATCAAAAGCTCATTGTGGATGACAGTCACATGCTGGTACTGGGAGTTACAGGTCAGTGCCCAATAAGAGAAGGAAGAAAAAGATAACTAATATAAAAGAGTTAGAGAGAAGAGAGAGAGAGAAAGAAGCTGCAGAAGATTAAGGTCAGTCTTCATCGTACCCTCTCCAGTGCCTTGTGACTCAGGTGTTGCCTCTAAGGGCCTGGTGAAGGTTCAACCATTTGGTCTGCCTTTTAGGATGTAGAGTTTTATAGTACCATTGCCATTTGGATCTAGATTTGTGTCCCCCACCCCTTCCCTTGCCCTCCCCTCCCTCCCCACCCAACCTATTGTCTAGTCCTCAAGATGCTTGCTGGGTATGTTGGCATCTTGGGTAGATTCAGGTTAGGTGCTGTAGATGGGTGAGACTATGTGGTGATTATCTTTCTGTGATTTGGTAAGTTCGCTGAGAATGATCTGTTCCAGGTTCAACCATTTTTCCTCAAATTTCATTGCGTCATTTTTTCTTACTGCTGTGTAGAATTCCATTGTGTAGATATTCCCCAGCTTAGCTGTCCATTCTTCTAGTGATGGACAACTGGGTTGATTCCAGCTCTTAGCTATTATGAATTGAGCAGCTATAAACATGGTTGAGCAAATCTCTTTGGACTGATGTTTAAAAGTTTTAGGATACATGCCCAGTAAGGGAATAACTGGGTCTGTTGGTAACTCCACAGTCAGCTTTTTTAGGAGTCTCCATATTGCTTTCCAAAGTGGTTGTACCATCTTACATTTCCCACCAACAGTGGATGAGGGTTCCTATTTCTCCATATCCTTGCCAGCATTTATTGTCATTTGATTTTTTGATGTTTGCTATCCTTACTGGGGTAAGGTGAAATCTCTTCGTTGTTTTAATTTGCATTTCCCTGATGATTAGGGGTGATGAACATTTTCTTAAGTGTATGTTTGCCATTTGTATTTCTTTCTCTGTGAGCTGCCTGTTCAGCTCTTTGCCCCATTTTGTGAGTGGGTTGTTTGACTTTTTATTGTTTAGGTTTTTGAGTTCTTGTAGATTCTAGAGATTAGGCCTCTGCCAGTTGGATATTCAGCAAATATTTTCTCTCATTCTGTGGGTAATCTATTGGCTTTGCTTATTGTATGCTTGCCTGTAAAGAAACTCTTCAGCTTCTTGTGATCCCCTTGGTTGAGTGACTGTTTAAGATCCTGTGCTACTGGGGTTTTGTTCAGGAAGTCTTTTCCATTCCTACATCATGGAAAGTTCCTCCTGTATTTTCTTCCAGTAGTAGCCAGGTTTCTGGTCTTATATTGAGGTCTTTGATCTATCTGGACTTGAGTGTTGTGCATGGCAAGATATGTGGATCAAGTTTCAGTTTCCTCCATATGGTTATCCAGTTTGTCCAGCACCATTTGTTGAAGATGCTGTCTTTTTTCCAGCCTATGTTGCTGGGGCCTTTGTCAAATATCAAGTAGCTGTAGTTGCTTGACCCAAAGTCCGGGTCCTCAATTCTATTCCATTTGTCTATACTCCTGTTTTCATGCCAGTACCATGCTGTTTTTATTACTGTGGCTTTGTAATATAGCTTTAGATCAGGTATGGTGATGCCTCCAGTGATATTTCTTTTGCTGAGGATATGATTGGATATCCAAGGCCTTCTGCCTTTCCATATGAACTTTGAGATCATTTTTTCTATCTCTGTGAAGAACAATGTTGGGATTTTAATTGGAATTGCATTAAATCTGTATATTGCCTTAGATAGGATTGCCATCTTCTCAATGTTAATTCTGCCTACCCAGGAGCATGGGAGATCTTTCCATTTTCTCAAGTCCACCTCAGTTTGTTTTTTGAGTGTTTTTATGTTTTCATTGTGTAGATCTTTCACTTCCTTGGCTAACGTTATCCAAGGTATTTTACTTTTTTATTGCTATTGAAAATGGGACCATGTCCCTTATTTCTTTCTCTGTATCTTTGACATTTGCATATAGAAAGGCTACTAATTTTTGTGCATTGATTTTGTATCCTGCTACTTTGCTATAGGAGTTAATCACCTTCAGGAGTTTTGGGATGGAATCTCTCAGGTCTCTTACATATACAATCATGTCATCAGCGAATAAAGCTAACTTAACTTCTTCCTTTCCAAATTGTATCCCTTTTATTTCCTTCTCCTGTCTTATTGCTTGAGCTAGGACTTCCAGTACTATATTGAAAAGCAGAGGTGAGAGTGGACAACCCTGTCTTGTTCCTGATCTTAATGGGAATTCCTCCAGTCTCTCTCCATTAAGTATTATTTGGGCCTTAGGAGCTTTGTATATTGCTTTTATTATGCTAAGATATGAGCCAACCATGCTGATTCTCTCCAATGTTTTGATCATGAAGTGATGTTGTATTTTGTCAAAGGCCTTTTCTGTATCTATCAAAATGATCATATGGTTTTTGTGTTTAACCTTGTTTATGTGGTGTATTACATTGACAGATTTCCGTATGTTGAACCATCCCTGTGTACCTGGGATGAATCCCACTTGATCAAGGTGGATAATGCTTTTGATGTGTTGTTGGATTCAGTTGGCGAGGGTTTTGTTCAGGATCTTTGCATCTAAGTTCCTCAGGGAAATAGGTTGGTAGTTTTCTTTTCTTGTGGCATCTCTGCCTGGTTTTGGAATTAGGGTGATACTAGCTTCATAGAAGGAGTTGGGGAGCTTTCCCCGTTCTCCAATTGTGTGGTACAGTTTGAGAAAGATTGGTTTGAGTTCTTCCAAGGTCACGCATGGGCGGGGATAGCAGGGCAATTGCCCCTGTGCAGTGAGGCAAGTGGAATTATGCTGGCCTGGGGCCCCTTTCCTACAGTAAGAGTGGGAGTATCCTGAAGCTGGGACTGTGGGTACAGTAGCTGCTTGGGGGGGTTGGGGGACTGGTGGTCTACCCGTGAGCAAGGGAATCAGTGATTCCCTTTTTTGTCCCCTCTGTGACCTCCCACTGGCGATCTATTAGAGATTGCTCTCCCCTAAAAGACCCAGTGAAGCTTAGTGCCTTGCCTTTCTTTCCCCGGGATGTGTGGTGCAGTTAGGCGGTCGCCATCTTGGCCAGAAGTCCTCATCAGTGAAATATTATTATAGTTTTGTTTTATAGTTTCATTTCTTTATCGGGTACTTTCTGGTTGATATATTTGTTTAATATCTGGTTAGTCCAAGGAGTTTGGTAGTTTTCTTCCCTTTCTATTCCTTGGAACAGTTTGAAGAGTAGTGACTTTAGCTCTTCTTTAAAGGTTTGATAGAATTTGGCAGTGAAATCCATCTGGTCCTAAGATTTTCTGTTGTTGAATTTTTCTTACTATTCCATTCTTTTTGATTATTAATTGATCCATCTAAGTTGATTATATCTTTTCAATTTCTTTTGGGTTTTCATGTAATAAACAGTCTAGTACTAGAGATGAGGTATATGAAGGTAAAGATTGAATGACACTTGGTTTTATTTACAAAAAATTAATTTAATTAAATTAATATTAATATTCAGCTACACTGAAGCATCATCCTAAACAATGTATATTCATATTTTATGCAAAATATAGAGCTCATCTTGAAATTGTTTTAAGATATTGCATTTACTTACTTATTTGAGAGAGAGAGAGCAGAGAGAGAGAGAGAGAGAGAGAGAGAGAGAGAATGGATGTGCCAGGACCTCTAGCCACTGCATACAAACTCTAGACACGTGTGTCACCTTGTGCATCTGGTTTACATAGGTACTGGGAAAATTGAACCTGAGTCCTTAGGCTTTGTAGGCAAGTGCCTTAACTGCTCAGCTATCTCCCAGCCCTAAAATGTTTGATGTGTTTATTTTAGGCATTTCTATCTTGAACCACATTAGAAATGATATCAAAAAGTAGTGAGACATTTCAAAATCAAAACATTCGAATGGACAATAAAATACGTTTCAAAGATCAAATACACATATGTATTACGTGCAAAGTGAAGTTGATAAGAACTTAGCATTTATTAGCTCATTGAATGCTTATAAAAAACCAGATGAGTGGAACAAATTATTATTATTATTGTCTGGTTTTTTGCTAAATTTAAACATTCTGATTCTCCCTGTAATGCACATGCATTCATATCACCTCATTCACTTACTGAATTTTTTATGCAAATATAGAACTGTGATGAGAATTCTCAGAGGACAATCAGAACTTTAGGCAGAGAAATGAGGTAACTTAGTAGAATGCACTCAGAAAAGAACAGATGGGAAATTGAACCCCCTCTTATTTCCAGGTGTGGGTTTATATCTCTTCTGAGCAGCCAAAAGCTGACGTGTATTGCGAACCGATGTGACTCACATGATGAAACCTGTCTGTAATATTTATCATGACATAGTCATCTGAATTACCACTATATATTCAAACACAAATGTCACTCTGAGTGAAATAAATAAAGCAAGGACTTTACTAAGAAATAGCTGTAAAATGCATGTGCAGGTCTCAGCAGTGCTTTCCCCATAAGTATCTCAAGTACCACCATGACTTTGAATCTTGGTATCACTGATAGAATTCTGAGATCCAGTTCTTCACTAAGCTATGTGGGAAGCCCAGGCCTCTTTGGAATTCCAGTCATTTCTGTGTTTCTTGGAACCCCAAGGATTTACTACATATATGTCTCTGTTTCCGTCCTTTCTTCGGCACATGTTGCGGTAGTCAGCCATCATTGCTCACTATATAACTCCTGCCAGCTTGCTCTCTCTCTCTCTCTCTCTCTCTCTCTCTCTCTCTCTGCTTCAGTGAAGGCTTGAGGGGAGTAAGGGGAAGAATGGCAGTCTCCCTGATGTGGGCTCAACTGAGAAAGCCCAATCACTTTGTCTCTCAATCTCACTGAACTTGGAGAAGAGTTCTGTCCAGTCTAAAATACCCTCATTGCTCCCCACGGGTGCTCCCAGCCTCAGCATTCCTGTCTGTATGTGCCTATCCCAGCCTTACCAAGCAGTATGTCTTCTTTGTTTGAGATGAACTCTTCATAGTCATTATAATCTGGCTACTGAGAGTCAGCTTTTGCTCCCATGAATCACCACGGCAGTTAGAAATGGGTCCCTGTGGCTGATGTGCTTGTTTACCACAGTGTGGGAAGGATGCATTATGAGGAAATGGAAGAGAGACAGGAAATTGGAGGCATCTAATTTCACTGAATAAATTTTTCTATAGGCCAGTCCAATGTCCAGAGCCCCTGTTTTCATGGATCTAGAACTGAAATCTTCTTAAGGAATATACATCCTCCTCCCATGTTCCATAGCTGTGGCCAGGTGGTCTCTTCTCAAAATGTGTTGTTTTTTTTTTCCTTTAAGCCACCCACATAAATTTTCCAACTTTCAAAGATAAATTATAAAACAATGAAATAGGCTTTTCGTGGATTTTTTTTGTCACAAGCCATGAAGTTTGGTGTCTCCAAAAAAGTATACTTCATTTTCTGGAAGGATATCCCCTGTGTGCTTCCTGGCTAATCAAACAGAAAGTGGACAAGATACTTCTTTTAGTCTTTCAAATGGAACCATGTCTTAGAAAAAAGTAACTGCTTCCTAAAATTATCATGAAGAATTTAGGAATATTACAAAGAGAGCGCACTGGAACATAACTCAATATAAATTGCACACATGAGGGTTCACTGCCAATGTGCATAGTGATGGAGTCAGGGGATGTAAAATTACTGAGAAGATATCAAAGGCAGAGTCTTGGTGAAGGCAAGGACAAAACTAAGCCCTGTGGAGAAGATGTCTCAGAGAAGCCTGGCTAAAATGTGAACAAAGACAAAACCTTTTTCAACTGCTGGGGACAATAATTAGAGTTGATTTTACTTGCCTAAGTTACATTTAGGCTTTGAGAACTATGCTCTGAAGCTTCTGCATTGTAGAGAGGTCTGTTGGTTTATTTTGGTTTGGGGTTCATTCATAGTTTTATGTGACTTTACTGAAATGCTGGAACCTGAAAGTCTACAAATCACTAAAACTTAAATGACGTGATAGTAATGTCACTGAATACATCAGTTACACTTAAGATGAATGTTAGGGGTTAAAGAACGAGGTCAGGAACACTGAGCAAGGAATGTAAGAGAGCTTACAGCTAGGTCAGAGACAGCCAAACTGACCACATTCGATGACAGATGAGGCTTTGTGAAAAAACAACATAGTCAGTACCAGCAGGTCCCAGCCCCACCCCAGAAACGAAGTAGGGGCACTACTGCCCCTTTCCTATATTCTTACATCTAACATATCTAATTGCAACAAACTAAGCTGTGACTAAAAATGGCTTCTAAAAAACTTCCACCTATTCCAGGAAGTAGACCACCCCAGACTGACTCGAATGTTAGGAATTCCATGCTAGGTAACCAATGAAAAATTCAGTTACATCTTGGCAATCGTGTCTACTAATGATGAGAAGGTCTCTTTGTGGTTAAATGTCCTTTAAACCACAGTTATGCTGTGCCCTCTGTACCAAAAACTAATACAGCTGTATGTTCACCCACCCAGCAGTTTCAAAAAGGTCTGAATTTTCACCTTGTGATTTTTAACACCCCTCCCCTATTGTGGAGATCATGGGAGGAAATACTCTAAAAGGAAAACCGAATCCATCATGAAAGAGTCACCTTACCTCATAAATATGCTACCACACTTCATTAATATTCATAAATATTTGCTTAAACTCCACTGTGCTACCTGATGGGACAGCGTTCTCTCTCTCTTCTCTCTCTCTCTCTCTCTCTCTCTCTCTCTCTCTTTCTGCTTAGCATTGATTTTGCTTGTTTGCTAATTAAAGTTCTGTTCTAACTGAGCTGGGGAAATGTCAGTGCTTAAAGGTTCTTGCTTGCAAAGCCTGCCAGCCTAGAGATCAATTCCCCAGTGCCCACATAAAGCCAGATGCCTAAAGTGGCTCCTGTGTTTGGAGTTCCTTGCCATGACAAGAGGCCCTATCTTACCCATACCCTCTCTTCTCTTCTCTCTCTCTCCCTCTCTTCCTCTCTCCCTGCTCACAAATACATAAAAATATTTTAAGAAATAAGACGAAGAGACCCCACAACATCCACAGCACTCCAAACAGCCATACCCTTGCTGACTTGTTTTCTTCATGTCTCTCAGTGGTCCCTGGCCTCACTGCTAGGTCTTCCACCAGACCCCTTCTCTCTTTATCTGCATATGTAAGTAATGTCATCAACTCTTCACGTAGTAACTGATTTATGGAAAAGGAATCTGTAAAGTATCTGATTCGTTCTTTGGAATCCCCTTGGGTTGAAGGGGTTTCCACAATTCATCAAGCATTGTTGAGGCTGGAAATGTCTTCGACGGTCATTTTCTCCAAACCTGCTCACTGGCAGTTTCAGGGAACAGAGCTTCAGCATAGTTGGTGATCAGAGTTTGGGTAGATAAAAATGAGCTAAGAACGAACCTCGATTTCCATATCTTTATCTAGGCATTCATTATGATATTAAAAATGGTCACAATTAAGAAACCTTGGGGCCCAGACATAACATAATGGAAGATAACACCTCCTCCTTCTCCTCTTAGAAGGCTTGGGTAAAACTGGTTTATACCATCTTTAGAAAAGGAGTTGATGTAATATTGGCTATACTGAAGAGTTTCTAGAACTTTGTACATTGGAGATTGCCACTGAATATGTTAAGTTTGCAAAGAGTCTTATCCAAAGATCAATAAGACTTAAAAATTAAATGTTTCTGGGCTGGAAAGATGCTTAGCAGTTAAGGCACTTGTCTGCTAGGCCTAAGTACCCAGGTTCAATTCCCAGTACCCAGGTAAGCCAGATGCACAAGGTCGCACATGAATTTGGAGTTAGTTTGCAGTGGCTGGAGGCCCTTGCATGCCCATTCTCTCTCTCTCTCTCTCTCTCTCTCTCTCTCTCTCTCTCTCTCTCTCTCTCTCCATTGGTATCTCTATCTGCCTCTTTCTCTCTCTCAGATAAGTAAAGGAACAAAAGATTTTTTTAACTAAAGCAGAGATCCAGAGGCTCTTAAGAGCTCATCCGTGAAGTAGACTTAACTCTCACACCACTCAGGGAATTTTGCGGAAGAGTAAACAGAAAGACTGTAAGAGCCACAGGTTGAGACATCATGCCCAGAGGCATTCCCTTCCCCACCAAAATAACTGACTGCTGCTCCTACAACACTTAAACCACAACCCCATGCAGAATACCTGCAACCCTACTGAGGAGGGTCCCCGATGGAATGGGGGCAGGGACAAGGGAAAAGAGGGTACCAACACATGATGCATCCATATGAAATATGTTGTTAATAATAATAATAATAATAATAAAGGTTTAATTTTTTAATTAAATGTCTCAAAGCCATAGTTGAAATGTATAGAATTATCTTGTCACTGTCTGAGGATAGGTTTCTTAATCTTCCTGATTACATTTAGAGATGAAAACATCATTTTTTAATATTTTATTTTTATTTATTTATTTCAGAGAACAAGAGAGAGAGAGAGAGAGAGAGAGAGAATGGGCTCACCATGGCCTCTAAGCATTGCAAACAAACTCCAGATTCATGTGCCACCTTGTGCAACTGGGTTTACATGGGTACGTGGGAATAGAACCTAGGCAAGCACGTTAACCACAAAGCCATCTCTCCAGCCCAGGGATGAGAACATCTCTAAACTACTGGAAGAGATCATTACTTACAACATACCTTGTGTTAAACTGAGTAAACTTAGTGCTAAAAGCAATATATAATACAGGGCTATTGCATATTAAATATTGAAAATAATAAAAAGTTGTGTCGTAAAGAGTTTCTCCTTTCCCTCCCCTTTTCCTCCACTTACTTCTCCTCCTTCCCTCCATCCCTTTCTTGCTTCCTTATGTTCCATTCTTCAGGTGTGAGAGGGAAGATGAGGATTGGGAATGATGGAGATGTGGGGAGGGGGTGCATGAGTGTTGCATTATTAAGCTAACTGCTGAAGACTACAGGTGACTCACTGTATTGTAATTTTAGAATATGCTACTTGGGTTTTAAGAACAATGGTGCAAAATAAGCTTTAAAAAGAAGAAAAAGGGGCTGAAGAGATGGCTTAGTGGTTAAGCACTTGCCTGTGAAGCCTAAGGACCCCAGTTCGAGGCTCGATTCCCCAGGACCCACGTTAGCCAGATGCACAAGGGGGGGACATGCATCTGGGGTTTGTTTGCAGTGGCTGGAGGCCCTGGCGCACCCATTCTCCCTCTCTCTCTCTATCTGCCTCTTTCTCGCTCTGTCTGCCACTCTCAAATAAATAAAATAAAAATATTTTTTAAAAAAAGAAGAAAAAGGAAATATTTAGTCATCTCAGAGAAATGACATTCTTTCTAACAGTCAACATTGTAATGAATTTTACTGCTTTGACTTTTAAGAGACAAATCCAGACACATTCTCAATAGAGTAACCCTAAGTTTTGTATAGAGTTAGTATATCAAGTGTCCAACAGGAACGTATCAACATGAAATATAATGTAAAACTGGTAATTAGTGGGATTTTATTCCCCATACTGTGGCCTTTCTAGCTAGCAACCACACACTCTTGACTGACATAGGGCCTCTTTTTGCACCTATCCCTTCATTAATCAGTCTAAGAGGAAGTGGATTGAACTCCATCTCCTGTCCCCAAACCTTATCAAACCATCCTATTTCTTTTAAAGTGGGATCCAAGTCTACTAGGGAGATTGGGAAATATATTCAGCCTAACGAACTATCCATTTGTAGTTACCTTTGTGTTGTTGGGATAAAGCACAACAACAACAGCTGATGGGAGAAAAGGGTTTTGTTTTGTTTTGTTTTGTTTTATTTTTAATTTTGACAATATAGTCTCAAGGGGAAGCTCCACGATGGCAGGGGAAAGCATGGCATGAGCAGAGTCTGGACGTCACCTCTGCCACAGCAGGTGGAAACCAGCAGCAGAAGAATGAGTGGAATCTGACACGGGGAGCTGGCTTTAACACCTCCGCGTGCTCCCAGCAGCACACCTCCGCCGGCAAGGCTCCACCTCCCAAATTGTCACCAGCAGGGAACAAGGGTAAGCTTTTGAGGGAAAGCCGCAGGCAGTAAGTTTCAGATGCCTCAGCATTGGGGTTTCATTGACGTGAGCCTTGTCTTGGCTGTAAATGCACCTCAGCTCATACAATCAGCACATGAGGAGGAGGAGCTGAGAGACGCCATTACATGGCGAACAGCTTTAAAAGGCAACAGACTCGGCTTAGATATCAGCACCTTAAGAGAAAAGCAGTGAGTGAGAGAGAGATGAGGGAAGACAGCCTGTTCTCTTTTCACCCTGAATTTGACTCCACTGCTATAACGTTACAGTGAAGCTTAAGGATTTAATCACAACCTGAAAGCCCAGTGCATATTCTGTGAGCAATTTTCTGAGGAAGAGAGACTGAAGAGAGAAGGCCTTTCGAAGTGATTTTTTGGAGGAAAAAAAAAAAAGATAAATAAAATAAGGTCTCTGAAGCAGAACAGGCAGAAAAGAGCTGAATGCAAGCAAAGGTCAAGGTGGTTCTCTTCCTTCTAGAAGATACTTCGGGTCTGGGTGACAGTTATCAGCTCGAAACTGGACTGAGCACATCAGATCCTTGAGGAGGTGAAATAGCAATTTCCTTAGAAAAAGGAGTATGTTCAAGGACAAGGGAACAGTTAACCTTCCTATAAAGCTCTCTGTCTCCTGGAAGTCATGATATGACTGCATGAAGGACCTGGGATTGAACGCTCCCCTCTGGCACAGTACTCAGGAACCAGAATGCCCCGGTTTGAATCCCAGTGCTGCCACCCACCAGCTGTGGGACCATGGGCAAGTTCTTTAATTTCTGTTCCCCCCAGTTTCTTCTCAGAAGTGTTTTTCTTACATCGGTATATATAAAGAATGTATTAATTTTTATTAAAATACCAAGCAAAAATATAAACTGTTTCATATATATTTATTTATGTGGCTTAATAAAAAATAAGTCCGTTGCAAGAATTTGTGTCATATATTTTATATATTTCAAACGTGTTGGCTAGGAGAAAAGAGACTAGGTATGGTTCTTGAATCTATCTAAGGAAATTTATGTGTGTATTTAGAGCTGGGGTTATGGGGGGGGTAGAATTAAACCCTTGCAACAAATAGGCCATTTGGTGGGGTGTTTTTAATTGTTTTTTTGTTTATTTATCTATATTTGAGAATGACAGACATAGAGAGAAAGAGGCAGATAGAGACAGAGAGAATGGGTGCACCAGGGCCTCCAGCCACTACAAATGAACTCCAGACGCGTGCGCCCCTTGTGCATCTGGCTAACGTGGGTCCTGGGGAATCTAGACTGGAACCGGGGTCCTTAGTCTTCACACGCAAGCGCTTAACTGCTAAGCCATCTCTCCAGCCCAGTGGTGGTGTTTTTTTTTTTTTTTCTGGCATGAAATCAAGGCAGGAAATTTACTGAAAAGTCATTGTAATCAAAATTTTATACATAAGCATATTTTTCCATGGAGAATATCCTAACTTTCATCAATGTCTTCAATTCTCCAAAACTTAGCTGTATCTAGCCTACTCATCCATAAACACTTTATAGAGAATATCTTATCACACACCTACCTTTAGAAACTAATTAAAAGCAACAAATCTTACTCATAACTTAACATGCAATTTGATAGTCAACTCAGCTATGACCCCAACAAATGCCTGGCGGAATTCTTGATGCAGAGAGAATGTCAGACCAGACAGCCAGAATGCAGAAGTTCTATGCGCCCTAAAGGTTGACTTCCCAGGCTCCCCCACAAATATGGGTCTTAGTCAGCTCATGCCCCTGAGACCTATTGCAAGACATTTCTGGGACCTTCAGTTTATCACCGTCAGCAACTTGCACTTCCCTTTTCGTCCGCCACAAGAAGGTTTCCATTTGCTTCAAATGCAACCGCAAGTAAGAAAAATATGACAAGTTGAGCTATAATAAAGTTAATTCAGTACCTATATTTCTTTCCAGGCCTTAAAATGTCAAGTCTTTTAAAAAATTTATTTATTTATTTATTTATTTGAGAAGGGAGCAAATAGATAGGGAGGGAGAGAAGGATGTGCCAGGGCCCCCAGCCACTGCAAACGAACTCCAGACACAAGCACCATCTTGTGCATCTAGTTTATGTGGGTACTGGGGAATTAAACCTGGGCCCTTAGGCTTTGTAAGCAAGTACCTTAACTACTAAGCCATCTCCCCAGCCCCTGTTATGTCCTCTTAAACACATTTTAGTGACTCTTTCTTTACATCTGTTTCGCTTTATTTTTAGTTATCTTTTAAAATTTTTATTTAAAAATTTAGGCAGGAAAGTATTCTACTGTAATCAGAGTTAACAAGAAGTTGTGAATTCTCCTATAATATTTTCTATGCAATATATAAGATATATATACCAGTATGAACTGACACAAGTGCATCTAACTTTGCTTTTTTGCCTAAATGAGATAATTATAAGCTTACTAGGAACACTGGTTTCTTTCACTACTCAGTGTGTACTGCAGATCATTCTATGTTGATTATATATATGACTTCATGTAAAAATGTGGGCTACAGGACAAATTATTGGAGTTCATCTGGTATACTACTGATGCATATACAGGTTCTAGTTTTCATTGAATCTTCAAACAAATGGTGTTATGTTTCTAGAAGAGATTTCTGGAGGTAGTCACTGGATAAAAGACTTTGCATATTAAGTTTTACTACATCCTGAAAAGATTCTCCAAAATACTCAACCCACTTGTACACCCAACAACGATACCAAAAGTATTTTTTTTCTGTATTACCCTTATACCTACCATGGATTTCATCAAGCCTTATGTTTTTTGAGACATTGAGAAAAAATTAATATTATATTTATTTCTTTATTGAAGACAAAGACAGAGAGAAAGGGGCAGAAAGAGACAGAATGGTAACAGCAGGACCTCTTGTCACTGTAAGTGAATTTCAGATACTATGTGCCCCTTTATGCATCTGGCTTTATGTAGGTACTCGAGAATCGAACCTGTGCTGTCAGCCTTTGCAAGCAAACACCTTTAACAGCTAAGCCATCTCCCAAAGCTTGAAAATACTGTTTTCTATTTATTTATATTTTGCTAATGAGGTTGAGCACTTCTGAAATGGTTTCTATGCTATTTTCAGTTATTTGGTTAAATGTCTAGTGCCCTTCTGTTTCACAGTGCATGGCTTCTTTATAAATTATAATAACTAATCTTTGGCAGTGACATATATAACATACTTCTCCCAGTTAGTCAGTCACCTGTCTTTTAACTATTATGGCTTTTGTCATTTAAAACCTTTTAATTTATGTATAGATAAATACCACAAGTTCCTTCTTTATGGCTTTAGGGTTTATGGCCTTCCTTTGCAAACCTTTCACATCCCTAAATGATAAATGAATGTTCTCTTTATAGTCCCAGCACACTTTCATATTTCTTTTACTTATCTACAGTTATTCAATAAATGTCAAAACAAATGTGTGAAAGTGTAGGGAACACAAAACGTAAAGGCATTACTAAGTTGTCAACTACATTTCTTGTGAATGTTTCATAATTACATATTTTCCTTATTAATTTTAGCATAAGGTAATGTATAACATTGCTTTTTCACATTCTGAGTATTGTGTGCTGGAATGACCTTGCACTCTCCCTTTCTGTTTAATCATGCTTGGTATCTCTAAACAATACTTAAATAGCAAGACATTAAATATTTTTAACATTATTGAACAAATACCACTTTTTGATCTTTGTTACAATATTCTTGGCAATTTTTACACTTTCGCTATTCAACAAAATTTGAAACTAAATCTGTCACATTTCATAAGCACTTCTATACTAATTTTTTACATGAAATTATATTAAATACATAGATTAACTTGGAGAGAAATTGGAAAGAAATGTTAAATATCTCTTCCAAGAACATGCTATGCTTTTCCCACTTATTTAGGTGACTTTATATCCTTTAAGATGCATGTTTTTCATAATGACTTTTCAGATCTCTTGTTCAGTTTAGTTCTTTCTGTCTTTTGGTTTCTACTATTGTTCAGCTTGAAATATTGTTCTACTGGCAACTGCTCTATGTAGAAGTTATTGTGCAGTGAAATGCATATTACTGAATACAATGGATTTTACTCACTATAGCTTAGATATCCTCTATAAAGGGTTATACTGTGCACACATGACAATTTTGACCTTGCTTAACTAATGCATACATATTTTATCTTATTTATATTTCAATCTTTAGGAAAATTTGTAGTGTTTTAAGAATAAATAATCATATTCTTTCTGACCACACCATGGCTTTTTTTATAAATAAGTAGGACATATTTTAAAACTTAAAATTACCTGTCACTTTTTATTCATGGGCATTTTCATTTCTACAACTGCAAAAATAATCACAAAAATATAATGCCATGAGTAAACAGTAATATTTAAATTTCTGCATACTATAAATTCCTTGTAAAAGCTACTGTAGTAAAAATATGGCATGTTTAATAAATTTTTATTGGCTTACCAACTGAAATGATTACACTAATATAATCATGACAATAACTTCTATCATATTTTGTTGTATCTTACCGTATTCCGTGTGATGCTGATAGTTACAAATAAATATGTGTACCAATATAAAAATTGTACTCATAATAGTCTACTAATGCTGTGATGTCATATTCAATTTGAACATCTTTATTTTGTGATTTACAGATGAATTTTCAGGACTAGGTAAGATTCACCTGTGTTTATATATTGTTATATTTCATGTGCATTACAGTTCAATATCCTGTTGTGTGACAAGTTAAACTTTTTTTTTTTTTTTTTTTTTTGGTTTTTTAAGGTAGGGTCTCACTCTGGCCCAGGCTGACCTGGAATTCACTATGTAGTCTCAGGGTAGCCTCGAACTCACAGCGATCCTCCGACCGCTGCCTCCCGAGTGCTGGGATTAAAGGCGTGAGCCACCACTATTTTATTGTATTTACTATTTTAAAGATTGGGTTGTTTCCAAGTTTGGTTAATATTAAGTAGATGCTATTATTAAAATGATTTCATATCTTCTGATACATGAGTATGAATTTTTCTAGCATATTTTTTAGAAATGCAATTTATTGTGCATATAAATTATGTATATACTATATACAAGGTCTGATACTGGCACATGATGAGAGATACAATTTACCCAGAAAAGGAAATTCTCTTTTATTGTTAATTTACCAATGGTCTAGCAGAAGTTATTGATTTCATTACACACTTTAGCTAAAGTGAACGAGTTAGCTAGTGACAAAATAATTCTATATCAAACTCCATGCCTAAACCCAGTGGCTCAAAGCACATTACTTCTATTCATTCATAAATCAGTGAGCAGGCCATGGTCAGTTAATCTCAGCTAAACCCATGCAGATTTGCCTCCAAGCTACAGGTGGGGGCTGGCTGGATCCACATGTCACTCACAGTTCATGCACTAGCAGGCTCTTGAAAGTTCCTTTTGTGACAATAGTGGAAACACAGGAAACTGACGTTATGCTTCAGCCATATGGACCTCACAGGTAGACTATATGATTACAACATTAAGTAGGGTCACAAAGGGACACATTGCAGGGAACTAGAAATTTTTGTTGGAAAAAGTTAATCTCTTGATTTAGCTTATTTAATGAAGATGGGACAATATATTCAGTCAGACCTGTTTTAATTACATCACTTATGGAAATTGTCAATTCATACTATTTTAAATCAGTAGTTGATTATGTTTTTATTTTTAAAAATATTTTCCTTTTTATTGACAGCTTCCATACTTAGAGATAATAAGCCATAATTCACTACTCTCCCCCACTTTGCCCTTCACAAATCTGCACTCCATCTATCCCCTCCCTCTCTCCATTAGTCTCTCTTTTATTTTGATGTCATCATCTTTTCCTCCTTTTATGAGGATCTTGTGAAGATAATGTTAGGCACTGCAAGGTCATGGATATCAAGGCCAATTTCTGTCTGGTCAATTGCATTGTAAACAGTCCTACTTTTCCTTTGGCTCTTACATTCTTTCCTCCACCTCTTCCACAATGGACCCTGAGCCTTGGAAGGTTTGATAGGGATGTTTGAGTGCTGAACATTCCTCCATCTCGTCTTCTCAGCACTGTGATGCTTTTTGGGTCATCCCAGTGGTAACCGCCATCTGAAAAGAGAAGCTTCTCTAATCAAGAGAGTAGCATTAATATGTGGGTATGAATGTTAAATAAAGTGCTTACAGGGCAGTTTGGTGAGCATAATATATGCAATTACCCAGATAAGAGCAGGCATTACATTCCTAATGCTCATGACCTTCCCCACTATAGGCTTTTGGTTAGGTTTCCAGTACCAGGCATGTATTCCCTCCCATAGAGCAGGTCTCCAATCCAATTAGAGAGCAGTTGGTTTCCCCCATAACAGACATAGTACTGTTGCACCAGTTGGCTCATTTGGCCTGGCTGGCCAAATTTGAGGCTGGCAACATCCACTGTTTTCACCACTGATGGCTTCTGTCTCCCATAAGGCTGCAGACAGTGCAGCTTTTTCCAGCTTTCTGTCAGCTGGTCTACCAGGAGAAAATTTTTAGCTCAGCCCCAGTTTAATTTCTTGGTGACCTTGCAGCCCAGGTATGTGGAGTCTTCAGCAATGGGGTCTTATTATCTATTCTGGTGGAAAACCAAGAGCATTGGCAACAGCCTGTAATGTTTTGGGGACATCAGGGACCTCCCTGGCCAACAACTTACTGGAAGGTATCCCATCCTTAGCACTGAACTTTTTCTAGTTTCTAGTCTATGGTTTCTGGGTGTGCCATTATCCAAAAAAGTAGGTTATCATGTGTCTTATTCACAATATCCTAAATTTTGATTACCCCTCCCCCCACACTCCTTTTACTCATTCTCTTCCAATGACATCACTTAGGCCATTCCACCCACAGTAATCTGACCATCTACTTACATATACACAGTACCATCCCCTTATGGCCACCTCTCTCCTCCCTCCATTATAGCCCTTATCTAGCTTACTGGCCTCTGCATCTATTGAGATGATCAAGTGATTTTTGTCTTTCAGCCCATTTATGTAGTGTATTACATTTATTGATTTGTGTATGTTAAACCATCCCTGCATCTCTGGGATGAAGCCTACTTGGTTGGGGGGGATGAACATTTCGATATATTCTTGTATTCTGTTTGCGAGCTGTGGTGGTTTGATTCAGGTGTCTCCCATAAACTTGGGTGTTCTGAAGGCTAGGTTCCCAGCTGATGGAAATTTGGGAATTAATGCTTCCTGGAGGCAGTGTATTGTTGGGGGCAGGCTTATGGGTATTATAGCCAGTGTCCCCTTGCCAGTGCTCGGCACATTCTCCTATTGCTATTGTCCATCTGATGTTGGCCAACGAATAATTTCCACCCTCTGTTCATGCCATCATTTTCCCCTCAAGTCTATAAGCCAAAATAAACCTCTTTTTCCCCACAGGCTGTTCTTGATTGGGTGATTTCTACCAGCAATGTGAACCTGACTGCAACAATAATGTTGGTACCAGGAGTGGGGTCATTTGCTGCTAGATACATAACTATGTAGCTTTGGCCTTTTAGAGCTGATTTTCAAGAGGAATGTAGAAGGATTTGAAACCGTGTCCTAAGAGATGCCTTGCAGTGGAATAAGTAAAGCTTTATGGACTATTCTGGTCAGAGTTGAAAGACCTGAATGTAGTAAGAACTATGGACTATGAGGATTGTCTCATGAGGGTGAGAAAGAGCTTTACCTGGACTGGACTAGAAGCAGTTTGTGTGAGAGGCTTGCTGTTATGGTCATGTCCTAAGAACTTGTGCAGCGTTGCACTGCATAGAAATGGACTAGTGTGAGCAGAAGGATATAGCATGGAAAAAAATGAAATCCTTGGGCTGAGACTTCTGCCTGTTCAACTGCAAATATATGAGAGGTTGCGACCATTGAGACTGGGCCAGCTAATATGCACTGGGGCAAAGGAAGAATATAGACTCTTCTGAAGAGGCCTAAGTGCTCAAACAGTGTCCTATTCTTCAAAGTCTGATTTATTCCCCCCTGGGTTTACAAATTGATACCCTACCTGGTACTGTGGAATATAAAAAATTCAGAAAAGAGAGGGTCATTGAGTTTGCAATGTGGTCTTGTGTTTTGGAAACAGCCAAGGGTAGTGTGAAGCAGGTTTGCTAGATGCCTGAATGGAGTGATAAAGCCATAAGGATGGACTATGGGTTGCAAAATGGAGACCCAGTGGAGATGCAGGGACCATGAGATAGTTGTTAAGGAAAGCTGCCGTCCCTGGATGAAGTTTTCCAGGGCTCTGAGTAGCCTAGCTGGAGGGGTGGAATTGGAACTCCAAAGACTTGTTGCTGGTTAGAATTATTGGACTTGGAGACTTGTCATTGGCTAGAGTTGTTGGACTTGGAGCTACAAAGTTTACTATTTGCCCTGTTTAAATCGTGTATTGCTTGAGTATTTCTTTGCTAGGCACAGCGCCATATGATCTGCTTTTCACATGGCCTGTGGTGATTTTTTTTTTTTTTTTTTTGGTTTTTCGAGGTAGGGTCTCACTCTAGCCCAGGCTGACCTGGAATTCACTATGTAGTCTCAGGGTGGCCTCGAACTCACGGCGATCCTCCTACCTCTGCCTCCCGAGTGCTGGGATTAAAGGCGTGCGCCACCTGTGGTGATTTTTTTTACAAATGTTATGCCATGTGCCTGAACTGAAGGTCAACTCTCTAGGTTGAGAGAGCTGTGTCTTTCCCTTGGACCTACCCCTGAGTGACTTCTTAACCTCTGCCTCTATGAATTTGCTTACACTGTTTACAGTATATGTTCTTTATAACTCACTCATTTTATTTAGACTATTTTATATCACCTATGCCATAGTATGTACAGGAATTTTATTACTTCTGTGGACAAATAATTTTCTATTAGGTATATATACTAAATTTTAAAATCTTGTTTCCATCTTCTACTATGAATAATGCTTCAGTAACTACTGTCCCACAAATAATCTATTTGTGACCTTGTTCTTAGTGTGTTTGGGTATCTGTATAATCGCATTTTCACTGGGTCAGATGACAATTCTCTGAGGAGCTTTTTGAAGAACCACAGAAATATTTTCCACAGAGGCTGCACCATTTTACACTCCAACTGACAGTTTACAATGAGTTTTGCTCTATTCGTGTCCTTCTAATTCTTTTTATTTTCCTTTACTGAAGGAATGACATCCACATCAGTAGTCGTGAGTCACTCTAGTTCTTTTTTTGTAAGTATTTTATCTATGTATCTATCTATCTATCTATCTATCTATCTATCTAAGAGAAAGAGAGAGAGAGAAGAAGAAGAAAGAGGCAGATGGAGAGAGAATGGGCCCGTTAGGGCCTCTAGCCACTGCAAGTGAATTCCAGGCATTAAAAGGGCACTAGCAAATAGAACCTGGGTCCTTAGGCTTTACAGGTAAGTGCCTTAACCACTGAGCAATCTCTCCAGCCCCTTACTGTAGCTCTAATTTCACATCCTTAATGATTATTGATATTGGGCATCTTTGTATGTGATGATCTCTCATTAACATATCTGCTTTCAAGACATATCCATTCAAAATTTTGCATATGAATGTATGTCACGTTTATGCACGTTCAGGTGTCTGTAGATGCACATGAGCATGTCGGTGCATGTCTTTGATAATGAGTTCATAGTTGGTTATATTTGGTATGTCGTGAAAAAAAAAAAACGAATGGTCTTGGCTAGGGATGGGTATATCATGGAAAATTTGCTTTTGCTTCTTGTGGAGTTCTGGAAGCAAGCTAGCCCTTTCAGGTGGTATGTACTAATGAATAACTTCCAGCATCACTTTTTCTGCCTGGAACTTACACACCACTAATCTCGTCTCCCCGTGGGTGGTGGCACTAGTACGCACAGTTGCTTTCAGGACCATCTGGGCTTTCTGTGATTGTTTCTTGTTCCTTGACCCTTTGCATACTTTGGTTATTGATAAAGAACGTCTTCTAAAATTTTCTTAGCTTGAGACCAAAAATTAATTAAATGAAAGAGTTCACCCAGACTGTATCTGGTCTTTCCTTTACCTACTTTTCAAGCTGGAAAATCTTCAGAACATTTATTCTGTCAAAGTGTCATAAAAAGAAGTAAGTACACAATCATTTATTTCTAAGTATCAATACTTTGAGGATATGTTATTGCTTTTAGACAAGCACATCAGGTATCTGCCCTTGAATTTTTTAATGCTAAGCCCCACCCATGAGGAATAGTCATTCAGTACTGTGATTGGCTTAGTTCATTGTAACTAGTCAAGTTGATGTGGATACTCCAGCCCAAGCCCATTCTTCAGATGAACTATACCCAAGCCTAAAGCCTAATGCAGACCTGCCAAGTTATTTCCTAATTTGTGATACACAAAACCTATAAGACACAATGAGTACTTTTTTAAGCTACTAAGATTAGGAATATAGTATTAACCAAGATTGCATCAATAATGTAATATGTACAAATGTATAAAAACATTGTATTAAACAATGGTAATATACAATGTATCACTAAAGGATCAAAACCCATCATTGTTCTGAAAGATTGCATCCATAGTCTCTATGTCAAAATCAGTCAGATATGAGCCGGGCGTGGTGGCACACGCCTTTAATCCCAGCACTTGGGAGGCAGAGGTAGGAGGATCGCCGTGAGTTCGAGGCCACCCCTGAGACTACATAGTGAATTCCAGGTCACCCTGGGCTAGAGTGAGACCCTACCTCAAAAAAAAAAAAAAATCAGTCAGATATGGCCTGGAGGGATGGCTTATCAGTTAAGGAGTTTGCCTGCAAATACAAAGGACCCAGGTCTGATTCCCCAGGAACCACGTTAGCCAGATGCACGGGGGCAGGGGCACACATGTCTGGGTTTGTTTGCCCATTCTCTCTCTCTCTCTCTCTCTCTCTCTCTTTCCCCTCTTTCTCTGTCAAATAAATAAATAAATATAAAATATTTTTTATAAAACCTCAGTTTCTCTAGAAAAAATCAGCCAGATGCTTTAGTTTATATGTGAATAATATGATCAGACCATAAGAAAATGATTTTGTTGTATAAATCAATAAGGACTAGCCTATAGTCAATCACAGAGATAATCAAAAAAATGCCTGGAAGCAACCTCCATGCCTGACTGGGCAGGAGAATGCAGAGTCTCCATGAAGAAAGGTGCTGTAAGGAACCAGTGGCCACGTTTCTCATCCTCCTTCACTCCAGGGAGCTGTGAAGAGCCAGCTGACACAGCCCCGTGTCTTATGTGTGCACATTTACATCTTCTGGAAAACAGCACCGCAGAATTCACCAATGATAATGTTAGATTCACCACGATAGTGTGTAGCGTTATTAGCTGAGGTAATAATAATAAATAAGATCGTTATGTAACAGAATGTCATTCGGTCATTTTCCTAGCTTTAATGTTAAGGCTTAAAAGAAATAATGTTGAAAAAATTAAGTTTGCATTGAAGTTGAGAGAATGTACTCTATGTAGTGATTATAATAATTATTTATAATTGTTACAATATGACTTTTTTAAAAAATAGAATTCTCTTTGATCTATTTTTTACTCAAATGCATAAAAGACAACAAAGCCAGTTTTAAAAGATAGGATGGCTGTGGGTTGGTTCATGTAAAGAGATTTCTATTTATTTAAATTAAGGTACTTATTGCCATGGAAAGATAAATTAAAAAAAGTACTCTAAAAATGTTTACTTGGAAAAAACCATGAGGTACTCTGGCCTATTAGCAAACACAGTGCATGACAACCTCAAAAGCACTTGTGGGGGGGGAGGCACTGTTCAGAGACAAAGAGTGACATTCAGCTACTTAAAGCAGAAGTTTACTGAAGCCAGATGACAGCCTAGGCAAGGAGAACCCGTTTTGCTTTATGGACCTTTGTTGCAAATGTTTCAGATGAGCATTAGTAGCCGCAGTCAGCGTCCTGCTTTCCATGTCATTCATCCATAGTCTTTGTTTCACTGCCATGATTATTTATATCTTAAATTATAGCTGTTCTGTCTCTCTCTTTTTTTTTCTTTTGCTGTGGTTTAAAGAACAGCTTCAAGGGCAAGTGTGAAAAGAAATGTTTTGAATGGGTTACTTGGCACTGCATGGACAGCTTCCTAAGAAATCAAACTGCTTGTTGACACTTGCCTTAGGATTGATCATCCTCTTAGCTAGCATAATACTCATCTATTTATTTTCCATACATTGGCTCTGTGCTGATACAATAATAATGAGAAGAGCAAATGGAAAAACAAAGCCTCATCAGTTTCTTTTCTACACTTAAAAAGAACAACAACAACAGGGCTAGAGAGATGGCTTAGTGGTTAAGGTGCTTGCCTGCGAAGCCTAAGGACTCTTGTTTGAATCCTCCAGATCCCACGTAGCCAGACGCAACAGTGATGAAAATTTGCAATGTCCATGCCTACAAGGGGACACATGCGTCTGGAGTTTGTTCACAGTGGCTGAAAGGCCCTGGTATGCTTTCTTTCTTTCTATCTGTCTCTCTCTGTGTCTCTCTGTCTCTCTGTCTGTCTGTATCTCTGTCTGTCTGTCTCTCTCTCTCTCTCTGTCATAAAAAAGCAATGTTGGGCTGGAGAGATGGCTTAGTGGTTAAGCGCTTGCCTGTGTAGCCTAAGGACCCCGGTTCAAGGCTCGATTCCCCAGGACCCACGTTAGCCAGATGCACAAGGGGGTGCACATGTCTGGAGTTCGTTTGCAGTGGCTGGAGGCCCTGGAATACCCTCTCTCTCTCTCTCACTCTCTCTCTCTCATAGAAAAGCAATGTCCATAAATAGGAGCAGTCTTTATTAGCTAAACCTATCTCCTAAAGTATAAAGTAGCTGTTAAGGTTACTCAGTTAAACCTACATACAGCTAGTGCTTGAACCTGTACCTCATAAGCAAGAGTTCTAGCCAGTTCATGCTTGAATTCCTCCAGTCCTCAACAAATACCAGTATCTCATTCATTTTTTAGCCTGGTGTAATAGGAAGAAAGTTATATTATCCTTCTTGAAGAATCACTGCTAACAGGTTTTTCCTCCTTTCCACAAAGATGGAAACGGAAGGGTTTCTTGTTGTTGTCGGTGGTGGTGCTTTGTCTCCTTGGCTTCTCTGTGTTTTGTGTGCGGTTGGAGCTCAATGGGGAACAAGCATCATCAATCTATCATTTCTCTGAGGACTGAAATACAACTACTCGTATGAGTTCTTTCATTCTTCTGCCTAAAGGTAATGACTAAGAGGACCTCATACTGATAAGAAAGTGAATCATCTGTGTATAAAACATGTGGCTATGTTCCAGGGTGACTTTGGATCAGAACTCCAGAGAAAAGCAAGCATTTCTTCATTAGTCCAGAGCAAGTCATAATGGTAAGCAATAAAGCCCAAGCACATACTTCCACACAGCAGTCTTGACAGTATTAGTCCTAATAATTCCTCCGCTTTGTACCTAATTTACCTATCATGCCACTCTGGCTAGCTCCATCATCAAGCCTTCATCTCTATCTTGTTTCCCGGAAACCTCATATTATCTAGCAATTACCTCAGCTACTAGGAGGGCTGCCTCATAGGAGCAGAAGCAATATTTCTACTTAGGATTCTCAAAGTCTCTCCGAGATGGAGACTCATTATGAAGTGTTTATAATGAAGGGAGTCATCTCTATCACACCCTCAGAGGCTCAGCGACCATTGAGGAAGAGGTGGTGGAAAGACTGTAAGAACCAAAGGGAGGGGAGGAGAGCTTACAATAATGCTATCTTCCATGCACAAAGTGGTTTTGATATTCATGACCTCAAAGTGGCTGATCTACCTACACAAGGGCTACGTTATAGGAGGAAAACAAAAGCTAACATCAAAATAAAAGAGAGACTAATTGAAAAGTCTCTGTGGAAGAGGTATTTATTTGGAAGAGGGAAATGGACGTGCCCTGAAGGGATTATGATCATGGTATTTTGTTTATACTTACATAAGTTTTCAATAAAAAGTTTTTTAAAGTTTTTAAATGATACGTTATAATACGAAGCAATAATTTGAAATTTGAATCTATTACGTTGAGTGTCACTTTCCACTACTGATGAGCTTCAATTTTTGGTGGCTGCTGTTATTTGAATGTGAAATGTCCCCATAAGCTCATGCGTTGAACTCCTGTACCCCAGCTAATGGTGCTGTTTTAGAAGGTTCTGGAACCTTTAGACGTGGAGCCTAGGTAGCAGAAGTGGGACACCTAGGGTGGGCCAAACATGTGATATCTGCTTCTGGGTCTGATCTATGTTTTATGCTTCTTGGTCTACCAAAATGTAAACAAGCCACATCACATGTTACTGTCACCATTAACTCCACTACACCTTCTGTTCCAAGGTGGGTTGAAACTGTGAACAAAGTAAATCCTCTTGACCTTAAGGTGCTTCTGTCAGTTATTTTGTCACAGCTTCACACAAGTAGTACAGACGAATTAGCCGGTTCCTTCAGAAGCGATCCAAGGAGTGCTTTTAGGGACAGCTAAAAATTCTGATTATAATTCTGAATGACAGATTCAGCTGGTTTCTAGGATGAAATGTTACTCAGATAACTGGTGAGGTGTTTAGTACTGCAATGCATTTAATCAGGCTTAAGTTTCAGGCTGCCCAAGTGCATTAACCCCTGTAAAAACTTTAAGAGATGTTTTCATGATTTTGCAGCTATTTGTATGTGTGTGTGTGGTATGCTTGTGAATGCAAGAGGACAGCCTTCGACATCATCCTAAGACAGGGTCTTTCACTAGCCTGGAGCTCTTGGATTAGGCTAGACTAGCTAGCCAGTAAACCCTCGGGATCCTTCCATCTCTGTCTCCCCAACACTAGGATTACTGGTGCATGCCTGACATTTATTCAGGTATTGGGGATCAAACTTGGCTCCTCAAGCTTGCAAGGCAAGCACTTTACTGACAGAGCAAGCTCCCTGCCCCCATGTATTGTTTTTTTAAAAGAGCACTCAGCTCTTTTGTGAGCTTCAGTCCCCATGAAACCTAAATCTGTCTCTGTACTTAGTGGAGTGAAGAGGTATTCTGAAGGATTGAAAACATAAATATTCATTTATGGATATCATTTTCAAAGGGACAAATATTCCTATTCATGCAATATTATTTACACAGATGGAATATGCAGGTATTATCCTGTGAAAGCAATGGAGCTTGAGTCAAGATAAAAATCTCTAAATCCCAACTCTTCAGTGCTACTACACACAAATGTACTATTATATCCTTATAAAAATATAGACATAATACTTTTATCACAAAATTTTTCAGAGAAGCAAAGATGTGAAAGCAAAATGTCTTGTACTTACTATGTCTATATCAAAGTCATTTGAATCTCCAAATCTCTGATTATATAAAAACTTAAAATCTAATTTAACCCTATCCTCCTGTTCAAAATTTGAGTTCTTTCAACAATGTCCTCAACAGTTGTTCATACTTACTTAAAATCATCCAGTGACAAAAGTAAAGCAGTTAACTTCATATAATTATTTACTTCAGTATATAAAATGAAAATTTCTAGTTTTAATTTGTATTGTTTTGTATGGGAATTCAGGTATAGGTGTATGGTTCATAACTTTTATTTTTTTAATTTTTTGAGGCAGGGTCTCAAATGCTGGTACTGAAGAATATTGAATAGGCTAGAAATTTTTACTTTTATCTACATGGTAGGTTGACAGCACGCTAGAAGAACAAGGGTTCCCAGTACATAGCACAGTAAACAAAAAGATTTATTGGAACCCAACCTTTGGCTAGTATATAAAGTTATAATCAGAAATTTATGAAGCCCAAGTGGAAATGTTTAGAGAAAAGCAACCCAGGGAGACTAAAGTCACAGAAATGTAAAGAGGAAATTGTTAGTAGCATCAAGTGCTACTGCAAGATTATTCTAGAATATGTTCTGGTGACTAGGAACCAGCCATGAGATCATTCCTGTTGTGGTAGGAGTGATTCATGAGGCAAGGGAGAGGAGTCAGACATTATAAAGTTATGGCCTTGGCTGGAAAAAGGGTGGAACAGAGCAGCACTTCAATAGAGAAGTGAATTATAACTTCTGAAATGGTACACATTTGAAAAGTGGAGGGAGGAGGATCAGGAGTTCAAGGTAATTCTTAGCTACATAATGACTTCAAGGCTATCCTGAGCTAGTATTGGACCCTGGCTCAAGAAACAAAGAAAAGGAAAGTGTAGCAAAAATTCTGGGAAGGAACATAGGTTAAAACTGCACAAGGTGGAATAAGACCTAGAGGGAGCTGTGGATCCTGAAGTAGAGGAAGCCGGGACCCAGGAGCCGGAGTAAACCTTAATACATCCAGAGATGCTTCTGCCTTGAGATTAGAGAAAATGGCACGATGAGATGACTGTAGAATAATAAGCTTAGGACCAAGAAGCCAAGAAATTTCATATTCAAAAGCCTCAGTAATTCAGAGTTCCTAAGTATCTATTACTACATGAACAAGGGCTGCAGGCAGCTGGTTCCAAATAAAGCATTCCTGAGAGGTGGCCCCAAAACACAAAGCGAAAGATTGGCAGCCATGTCAGGTCGGAGCTGGAAGGCATCTCCAGAGATATTTTTCCTAGAAAGATGTAAACAAAAGTCTTATTTACCTCAAATAGTGAACTGACAATACACCAGCTGTTGCACTAACATGTAGTTAGTGAACCAGTAACTTAGTTGGGGGTTACTTCCGGAGTGTGAATGATTCAAAAGCATTACCATAAAGCCTACCCTAGCATAAATGACAGCTCATAGAAGCTACATCCATGGAGCTCATAGAATAGCTTGCAGGCAGCTCAGCTGGTCAGTCACTCCTCCCTTGCAGTTTTTAACTCTATATAACCCTGAGGAGAGAGGGCTTGTGAGTCTTGTAAGTTTCAGGACCTTTCTGAGCCTTGTTTACTTTCTGAATCTTGAGGAGCCATGATTCAAATTGGAACACCCTAAAGAGCCTCCCTATGGGATGGAATGTTTCACTTTGGAGGAAATTGCTATACAGCATATCAGGTTTTGACACAGAGAATTCCCATCCTAAACCCAAATTTCCAAATATCCTTTAAAAAAATATATCCACCTTGTCTCCACTTCCACACCCCAGGTCAAATTCAAACTTCCTTAGGGGTTCTCTTCCACACACCACAGTCTGAAGAATGCTTCCAACTGGTATTTCCCACTCCATCCAATTTTTTTTTATACTTGTCTTCATACCTTATGCAAACCTAGCACTAAAAACACAAATCTGGGTTTGAGAGATGGCTTAGCAGTTAATGTGTTTGTCTGCATAGCCAAAGAACCTTGGTTCAATTCCCCAGGATCCACATAAGCCAGATGCACAAGGTGGAGCGTGTATCCAGAGTTCATTTACAGTGACTAGAGACCCTGGCATGTCTCCTCTCTCTCTCTCTCTCTCTCTCTCTCTCTCTCTCTCTCTCTCCCTCTCTCTCTCTCTCCCTGTCTGTCTCAAATAAATAAATAAATAAAATATTTAAAAACACAAATCTCATCATGTATCTTGTCCAAATACAATGTATAATGTGTTTATATTTCTTTCAGAAATGACTAAAAGATACATAGCACCCAAGACTTTGCTATCTACCGCTTTCTCCTTTTTCATCTTACTCTAAGGTTCCTCCCACTCTATCTTCCAACCAAAGCAGGACCTCAAAGCATGCATGAGTTTTCCCCTTATTCATGTGGCTCCCTTACTTCCTGTTCATTCTTCAGATTAACCTCAGAACCCTTTTCTATATTTTCTCCCTCTTTATGTGTTTTCAAGCCATGAGCTTACCATGACTTGTGAGTCTCAACTTTTGTCATTGGTTAGTGTTTGTATCCCTCTGTAGATTCCTGCCAGCAACATTCAAGTCTGAATTTATTCATCATTCTGTATGAACAGAAACATCATGCACTTAGTGGGCACTCAAAAATGTTTTGGCATGCATGATTGAACTAATTATATATATATATATATATATAGAGAGAGAGAGAGAGAGAGAGAGGGAGAGAGAGAGAGAGAGAGCTTGTCTTTAGCATGGTTACAGGAGAGCCAGTGACAAAAGTGCATGCCTTGGAAAAATGAATTTGTTTGACCATGATAAAACGTTCCTTCAGGGATAGAGCTGAGCCATGTCACACACTCTCTTTCCTGAGTCTTTTCTCTCTGTCCCTTGGAGCATGAAGGTAAAGGAACCTGATTGATGGATGCCTTTCTACTCGCATCCTGACTGTATGAAAATGTTCCTTTGTAACATCAAAAGATGCTTCATTTAGCCTGGCATGTGAACTCAGAATAATTATAGTTCCCAAGTATAGTAGACTTTGGTGTATCAGACATCTGTTTATATAACAACTTATGTAATTAGAGCTGGGTAAAAAGAACTCATGAGACAGAATGACAGGATATTCTTGAAAGCTGCAGAACAATCATTTGTATGATGTTCAGAGTGACAGTCATCAAAACATCCCTCGTCAAAGCCTTTTGAGTGAAGTAAATAAACAGGAGTGGCAGAGTCTTGATTGGAGGACATGGAAATCCTACTGTGTGTGATTTCCAGTGCCTGGGGTCTTGATGTTCCAACCTCAGTAGAAATGAGAAAACTGCTAAGAGAAACACTTCAGAAGTTGGAACTTCAGCCATACATTGAAGCAGTGAAGTTAGCTGAGGATTGATCCAAATATCTAACGAGTGCACTCGGTCACTCAGACACGTACAATACGCTTGCCCACCAATAAGGACATGCACAATATGTATCAGGCACTCTCTTGATCTGTGACCAAAAAATACAGAAGTATTCACCAGGCTCATAAGACAAAGGAAGAAAACAGATGGAAAGTGGGCTGTTTTATTACTAACTCCTATAGACACTTTCTCAAATTTGCTCATGTGAACACCTGGCTTCTGAGATAGTCTGTAGACTTTATACAGAATTCTGAAGACCATGCCTCCCTCACCCTCATCCCTATAGGTTCTGATCCCTACTGTTGGGGTTTGAATGCAAAATATCCCTCTGAGACTCATGTGTTTTATCACTTGGTCCTCAGCTGGTGGCGCTATTTGGGAAGCTTTAGGAGGTGCAGTCTTGTGAGAGGATTTGGTTCACTTAGGTGGGCCTTGAGGTTTTATAGGCCGTTCCCACTTCCTGCCCATTCTCTGCTTCTTGATCAGCTACAATGTGACCATCTCCGCCTCCTGCTGCAATTGTGCCTTTCCCGACATTATGGATTCCCTGCACATTATGTATTCCCTGAACACTAAGCCATAAGCTGCATCTAGTTGGGCATTTTGCCCCAGAAACAAGTAAAATAACTATGACACATTTATTTATTTATTTATTTAGAGAGAGAGAAAGAAAGAGAGGGAGAGAATGGGTGCACCAGGGCATCCAGCCACTTCAAACAAACTCCACATGCATGCGCCCCCTTGTGCGTCTGGCTAACGTGGATCCTGAAGAGTCAAACAGGAATCCTTTGGCTTTGCAGGCAAACGCCTTAACTGCTAAGTCATCTCTCCAGCCCCAACTACTACACTTTTAAGGATTAACAGAGCAATTTTTTTTTTCTCTGACTTGAGAGAAAATGACTATCCCTGAGTCAACTGTAGACATGGAAATTTGTCTTCAAGAATTATTTGCTCACAGTTTGTGTTGACTGGCCTTCTTCCTTCTATCAAATATCCTCAAGTCCAATTAGGCTGAGAAATATGGACAGTCCTTATGTCTTGTTCTTCAACAGAAAGGAAATGGAAGAGAAGTAGAACATGCTATCCACATTTCATCACAGATGGTTCAGGGACTCATGAGGTCTCATCCTTCCCTGAGGGCAGCTGATGGTTGCTGGGGGAGGGAGAATATTTTCTTCAGTGGTGTTGTTCCTGGTAAGCAGCCCATGCTCCAGTAAATAATCTCCCACTCATGCTCATACAAGCAACCCAAATTCAACTCAGTGGGATGCACACACATGCATGCATGCATGTGCACGCACGCGTGCGCGCACACACACACACAGTTGATAACAAAGTAGAAGTTGGTCTAGTTGGAAGAAGCATCAGTTCAGTGAAAGTAGGAGAAGGACAAGAGCAGATATTGCCAGTGAATATGATCAAAATACATTATATATATATATATATATATATATATATATATATATACATATATATGTATATATATATACATACATATACATATATATGTACATATATATATATATATATATATATATATATAGAGAGAGAGAGAGAGAGAGAGAGAGAGAGAGAGAGGGAATGGATGCACCAGGGCTTCCAGCCACTGTAAACGAACTCCTGATGCATGCACCACCTTGTGCATCTGGCTAACGTGGGTCCTGGAGAATTGAACCTGGGTTCTTTGGCTTTGCAGGCAAATGCCTTAACCACTAAGCCATCCCTCCAGCCCCAGAAAAACAAGTTTTAAAAAGATTCAGGCATATGAAACTACTGAGTGATAATAATAATAATAATAATCACAAAAGTCCTGATAGTCAAATGACTTTGGAGCAAACCTGATAGAAAAAAAAAATACTTGCAAATTTTTCTTTGTGTCCAAATTATAAGCCTGGTGATAGTCCTAGAGGCACAACAAAAGGTTCTGTAATACACAGCCTGCTTGGTCCTGGAGTGCTTCCAAATGGAAGGGCCTTGAATGATGACACATTTTCTCAACTGTTATCTTTTGTGTCGTCCCAATCGGTTATTACATTTCCTGAGACTTTCCTATCCATAGTATTTTGCGACCATCTGCTGGAAAATTAGGAGGAGAACGTGTTTTATTTTCCATTTGAGCACCCTTAAGCAAAGCCACAAATAAAGGCAAAGAGAAGAGCTTGAATATGAAACAAGCACCTGACTAATGCCTTAGCAAACAAGGAAGGGAGAGGCAGCAGGGGGTGAGTGGGGAAAGGGGAAGAAACCCTTAGGAGGTATCAAGCTAAACTAAACCAAGTAGGCCATGAGAAAGAAATGGGAATTCCTTTGATGTCCAAATATCTTGATTAGGGGCTAGGGAAACGGCTTAGCAGTTAAAAGGCACTTGCTTGCAAAGTCTTCAAGCCTGGGGGTTCAACTCCCTAGCACCCATAAAAAGCCAGATGCAAAAAGTGGTGCATATACATCCAGCATTCATTTGCAGAAGCCAAAAACCTTCGTGTACACACACACACACACACACACACAAACACACGTAAAAATAGAGAGAAAAATCTTCATGCTATCCAGGGTTGCCAGTCTGAACACAGCCAAACCTTCTGCCTCTCATGGTGGCCATCTGCCACACAGCTCTGGCCAACACCAAACTCAGCCTGCCTGCTTCCAGAGATCCTTGGTTCTGTGGAGCCATCCTGAGATGAACCCCAGAGCAGTGTCCTCTGGATGACTGCACTGCCCCAGATAAATGACTTTCCTGAAAGAGAGGTGACAGCTGAGGAGGCTGTTTGCAGGGAGGAGCACCCACTGGCCCACCTGCCTCGCTCCCGCCAACACATCAGCTGCCCTCTCCTCCCATCTGGAAGGAGGAGGGCGACAGCCTTCTGAAGACCTGGCGCAGAGCCAGCCTTGCTCAAGCTGTCTGCGTTATTCTATCTTAGGAAAGCACCTTGAAACCAAACAGCGACCGTCACCAGTCATGTATGCCGTTCCCAGAAAATGGAAAGTGTCTGATAGGAGCCAATGAAAACTATATAAACCATGACTATTAATAGACTTGTTAAATATAAATTGAATGTGCAAATCCATTGAAATTAACATCTTGGATCAGGATTTCTCTGAATAATTATTGTATTGACTTGAATGCAGATCCGTGGTAAGTAATATTCACTATGAATATGCATTAAAATGCACTTGGATGTGTAATGAGTTTACAGAGTTCTGATTGTAAATGAATGGGGAATTAATTTCAGCTTTTTCTTTGCCATATCTCATTTCAATGTTTTCTACTGATGTTTCCATAACCAGAGTAGCATGTAATTTGTAAATAAATTCCATACTCTATAGTCTATTAGCTGTCCTTTTCCCTAAAATTATCAAATAAATGCTATTACTAAAATTACAAAAAGACTGAGTACAGAAAACTTTCATAAGGAAGAGAATTTTCTATTTCACTTATTGTTGGGCTTTGTAATTTGTTTTGAAATTTTCAAATTCATAGAAATGTCACAAGAATAGTACAGAGAACTTCACTCAAATTCTCTCAAGTTCTCTCTCTCTCTCCATATATATGGATAATATATATTCATCAATATATGTGTGAAAAAAAATATATATATATATCAGTATGTACAAGCCATTTTCTTAACCAACTAAGCATAAATTGCAGGCATAAAGCCATAATTTTCCTGCCTTATATAACCAATATAATTATCACGATGCTAACAGAAGTTGCCTTCAATGCTATTATGAAACTGAAAACCTTATTCATGGTTTATCAGTTGCCACAATAACTTCCTGTAAAGCAGAAAATAATTAAGACCTACACTTATTTTTAATGTTTCAGTTGTATATCTCTACCTATCTGAAACTAATATAAAATATAATTCAACCAGATAGAAACAATATGATCACTTCACTGGTAAAAAGCATAACACAGTATGCTTCTTGTCCATTAATATGTGTGTTTGAAACTAATCATCAAAACAATAATTGAAATTTAACAGTGGGATTTTATTTTAAAAGATTATAAGGCCTGGTGTGGAAGCTCACGCCTTTAATCCCAGCACTTGGGAGACAGAGGTAGGAGGATAGCCGTGAGTTCAAGGCCACCCTGATACTGAATTCCAGGTCAGCCTGAGCTACAGTGAGACCCTATCTCAAAAAGAAAAAAAAGACAAAAGTCAATTTTAATATATAGTACAAATGTCTACTAGGTTGAGCATGATGTTACTTGAACAGAAAGGGCATTACGCATGAATTGGCTCCCTTTGATCTTTTCCATGAGATGAGCCCTCCCAGGGGCTGTTATTATTAACAGCAGGTGATGTACTGCCAGGAGGTGATGGAGAATGAGAGAGACTCCTGGCAGGGGACCGTGTGCTGGAATAGTGACACTTGTTTGGTACGGAGAACATGGCTTTATTTATGTGACAGTGAATATGATGTGGAATGCTTTGTTGTTGTTTGTTTGTTTGTTTGTAGTGAGTTCCTCACAGCATAAAGACAGCAATCTCATCACTGATTTTGGCACATAAATTATTGGATAACTTTGGGGAGTATCTTGTAATAATGATTCCACGGCCTTGTTTCTTGACTCAGAGGTTCATTCCACTCCAGGTATACTTCCCAAAAGACATAACACTAAATACAACAAAAGCATTAAACACAAGGGTATTCATGACATCTTGACCCATAATAATAAAAAACATAAATACCCAGAAGTCTAAATAAAAGTATAGGAAAGGCAAGGTAAACTTACTACATATCCATAAAACAGAGTACTATAAAGCCATAAATAAGATCTATTAAATAAAGTATAGTAGTGGTTGGGGGAAGTACCTGCCACACAAGCAAGAGAACCAGAGTTCAGACCCCTCCTACTCACGTAAGTGCCAAGTGAGTGTGGCAGCCCACCCTGCTCCCAGCACTCAGGAGACAGAGGCAGGGTCCCTGGCGGCAAGCTAGGTAGCCAGATTAGAAGAACTGGCAAGCTCTGGGTTCAAGTGAGAGACTCTGCTTCAGTAAATAGCGAGGAGAGTGATGGAGAAGACACCAATGTTAACCTCTGGCCTTCTTATGCAAGCACACACACATGCAAATGTTCCCACACATACGCAAACACACACACACACACAATGAATTAAACATCAGTGCAAAGTATTTATACTGAGACATATAAAGAGTTTCAAAATTGAACAGGTAATATAAGTTGATCTCAAGTAGATGAGAGCAAAAACATGAGAAACGCAGTCACTGTTAGCATGCTGTCGCCAGGTCATACAAAGTGTCTGCTGGCAGTCAGCAAGTAGGCCTTAAGGTTGCAGCCCAGACTCCAACTGTGCTGTATGCATCTGATGAGAATTGATTATGCCAAGGGAGCCAGCGTCTCTGATCTGGTTTCAAACTGGCCCCCTCTCTGGTTATTGATTCTATGGAATAAGATCAGAGGGAGCAAATCGAAAGCTGCCATGTGGGGTTCAGGATGCTCACAGTGAGCACCCTCAAAGAACACCGGGCGGTCCTTAAACAATCACTAGATGCCGGTGGGTGAAGTTCTTGAGCTCATTACAGATGCAGGCTCGTGGTAAACAGACTTGGTAACAATGATTTTCTGTAAAATTTTTCTTTTCTTTTCGTATGTTACCATTTTCAAGGAAGGATAATTACTAGTTTTATAATAATGATTTATTAAAAATTCTAGAGAATATGGGCCTTTTGCTAAATATATAGCACATAAAATTATTGAAATTTAACCCATAGAGGGGAGAAAAACTATTCTGCAGTTGCTAATATACAAAGTACTTTTGCAAGTGAAAGAAATATTGTAATCTCGTTTAATAGCGTAGTCTATTTTTGCATGTGATTATAATCATGTGAAGTTATATATAGCCTAACATCTAGATTCACTACATACCCCTCTTCTCCCTTGTCCCCACAATTAATCGTTTACAAACTCCTGCCCATTCCACTTTTGCTCTAATTTTTCTCCTCATTTCTGGCTCTACTTTGCATCTATCCAATGTTATCTTTTGACTCTATTGTATTGATTATGTTTTTCATTATGCATAAGAAACTAAGTCCAAAATCTTTCTGGCTTTCCCTTGTGCCTGTTCCATATATCATGGCTCATCAATACAGTTTACACAGTGGTACCTAACATTTCTAGCAGAAAAGGAGAAAAGTATAAAAATTGCAGATGCTTTGCTCTGATTGAGCCCAGAAGAGACAAAGTTGGCTCAAGTTAGCAACAGTCTCACGGTCCCAACCTAAACAAAAGAGAAGCCAGGAAAGAGGGGAATGTATGAACCTTCAGTGAGCATTGTCTGTCTTGACCACAGTCCCCAATGCATTCTGTCTCAAATGTCTGCTCCACAAACTTCCTAGAGTTAATCTACATGAATGTACAAAATGCCAAACTGACCATGTAACTCCTTCCTGGACTTAAAATATATTTTCAAATGGTTCTGTGTTGACAATAATAGACCTTTTCAAGCCCATGTCATTTTAAAGCAGTGAATATTTTCAAGTGGTTAATCCAAGTACACAATATAAACACAAATAAAATATTCTAAACTACAAAAGTACATATTGTATGTTAAATGCATAGCACTTTCACATTCCTTCTTATATAAATGTTGAACATTTAAAGTACACATAATGATAGTATCCTACTTTTATTTGCTTTAATTGTCATTCTAAGCAAGATTTTGTGAGCAGGGGGAAGTGGTGGTCCTGGTTGATATGAAATACTACAGACCGAGACAGGACAGATAGATCAGTAATAGATCAGTGGGTAAAGTAATTGCCTCACAAGTATGAGGACCTGAGTCTGATCCCCAGAACTCACATGAAAATACTGAGCATGGTGACATTCCCTTGTAATTCCAGTGCCAGGGAGGCAGAGACAGGAGAATCCTGGGAGCTCACTGCATTCATAGGTTCCAAACCAATGAGAGACCCTATCCCAAAAGAGATGGACCGAATCCTTGAGGAACAACACCAAAAGTTGTCCTCTGGCTTTGACACGCAATCGCACATACGTAAACACACACACACTAATAAATGTAAAAAGTAGGCTGGAGAGATGGCTTAGTGATTACGGTGTTTGCCTGCAAAGCCAAAAGGATCCCGGTTTGACTCTCCAGGACCCACATAACCCAGATGCATGAGGGGGTGCATGTCTCTCTTTCTCTCTCTCTCTCTTTCTCTCGAATAATAAATAAATAAATAATTTTTTAAAGTACCATAGACTATGGAGTTTATGAACTGAAGAAATTTCTCTTTCACTGTTCTGCAGGCTACAATCCCAAGATCAGGGTGTAGATATGGCTGGGTTCTGGGGAGAACCACGCTCCAGGATACAAATGGCTGGTTTCTCATATATTCACATGGAAGAAAGAGGGCAAGAAAGGTCTTTGGGATGGCTTTTGTATGCACACTAATCTCATTTGAGGAGACTCAACTCTTATAACCTAAATACCTCCTGAAGGCAGGCCCTTTGACGTCATCATGCCAGGGTTAGGATTTCAACATATTAGTTTAAAACAGCTCACAGGCATAGATCTATAGGCTGAGCTACAGTCAGGCCCAAGTCATCTTCAAGGTTTTCAGTGACCTGGCTGCCGCTCAGGTCTTCAGCTTGTGTCCTTGACATTTTTAGCTTCCTTAATTGTTCTTTAACAACTCCGACCCATGCACAAGTTCTTTGGAGTATTGTGTCTCCTCTTCCTATAGCTTTCCCTAAAAATTTCCTTGCTATCCCACTTTACCTCAAATCCCAACCAGAATTTCAAGACCATGATCTGGTATCATTGTTTTGGCTTCCTCTGTTCTCTGATAGCTCTCTGCAGTGTGATCCATTCTGAATGTCAGATTACAGAAGTTTTAAAAATATTTTATTTATTTGAGAGAGAGAGAGAAAAAAAAAAACACTGCATATGCATTCCAGATGCATGTGCCACTTTGTGCATCTGGCCTTACATGGGTACTAGTGAATTGAACCCAGGTCCTCAGGCTTTTCAGGCAAGTGTCTTTAATGACTGAGCCATCTCTCCATCCCCAAGTTATAGAATTTTTAGCCTAGCTTTTGTATTAAGTTGTCTTTTTCCTTAAATTAAGACCCAGAGATGACCACAGTTGTCTTGTAACATATATTTTTGAGTTAAACTGCTGAAATGTATCTTGACATATTCAGTTATTCAACAGAATTTTAGTAAACACCTGTCATATCCCAGGCACTATTCAGTGCATTGAAAACTCAGAATTGAATAAGGCAAGTCAATTATTCTTAAGAATTGCTGAGGATAAGATGGCTACAATCTTAGGCGTAAAATCCATATCCATCATCCTTAGACTCCATTTGCAGTAATCATTTAATATCTAAAACCTTCTCATGGCCAACAAGTTTGTCCCAGTGACTGCCAAATTACTAGCTATAGGAAAGTACACACCAGGATCTCAGAACACACTTATGCAAGAATTACAGAAAGATACTTGTTAAAACCCTGATGCAACATGACTTGTACTATAGAAGACTCCCGAAGCTAGGAAAATATTGTCTAGAGAATTATCTGCAAGTAAGTTTACTTAAATGAGGATTGTTTCCTCTAGTCAAGAGTACTCGGTCCTAACAGTGAAGTTAGAAAATAGATCTTTAGTTTAGGTACTAGGATCCAATCTGGTTAAACTCGAAAATGATGATGACTTCGTCACCAGTCCAAGGATGCATATTGATTATCCATGCCATGCAAGTGGCAAAGTACTTGCTCAGATGATCAAGCATGGTGACTAGGAATGAAGTGGCTCCTTTGGCAGTGGTAGCCAGCCCTCTCTCCTTTCTAATCAGACTGCCTTGTTCAACAAAAACCTCACTGGATTAGGCAGAACAGGGTGGGCCATGGCATAGTAACAAGTACACAACAAAAGATCATTACAAGGCTGGAGAGATGGCTTAGCAGTTAAGGCCCTTGCCTGTGAAACCTGAGGAACCATATTTGGTCCCCCAGTGTCCACATAAGCCAGATGCACAAGGTAGCACAAGCTTCTGGAGTTTGTTTGCAGTGGCTAGAGGCCCTGACACACCCATTCTTCTCTCTCTCACGCGGCTTCCTCTTTTTTTCTCTCTCAAGTAAATAAATGAGATTTTTAAAAAAAAGATGATTACAGTGCTGAAGAGATGGATTAGCAGTTAAGGCACTTAACTGCAAAGACTAAAGACCCATGTTCGACTCTCCAGATCCCACATAAGCCAGACACACAAAGTGACACAAGCACAAGGTCGCACATGCCCACTAGGTGGCACAAGCATCTGGAGTCCGATTGCTGTAGCTGAGGCCCTGGTGTTCCAGTTTTCTCTCTTTCTCTCTCTAAAATAGAACTAAAAATTTAAAAAATGATGATTACAAAACAAAAATATATTGCATGGCCATTCAACACAGGCAGGCAGATAAGCCCTTCCCAACAGACTATTAGAAGCCCAGTGATCCTGCTGCTAAGTTTGTGATAAGCTATCCCTGGGGAAGAGAGACAGAGAAAGTCCCAAATCAGCTCTCAAATGCCTCCGCCTAAAAATGTTGCTTACTGGGCTGGAGAGATGGCTTAACGGTTAAGCGCTTGCCTGTGAAGCCTAAGGACCCCGGTTCGAGGATCGATTCCCCAGGACCCACGTTAGCCAGATGCACAAGGGGGCGCACGCATCTGGAGTTCATTTGCAGTGGCTGGAGGCCCTGGCACACCCAATCTCTGTCTCTCTCTATATCTGCCTCTTTCTGCCTGTTGCTCTCAAATAAAATAATTTTTTTTAATTTTTTAAAAAATGTTGCTATTTCTGTTCAAAACTGCATTTTTTCTATGGGGCTAGAGAGATGGCTTAGCAGTTAAGTGGCTTGCCTGAGAAGCCTAAGGACACAGGTTCAATTCCATAGTACCCACATAAGCCAGATGATACACAACATAGCATGTACATTTGGAATTCATTTACAGTGGCTAGAGGCCCTGGCATACCCAGGTGGCTCTGTGCTTAAAGGTGTTAGCCTGCCACAAGCTGAGAGTCAAGTGTTTCAGATTCAAATTGTCAAGTGCCAGAGTTGAACAATCAGATACAAAGAAATTTGGAGGTTTGGGTGACAAAAAAAACATGTGAATTTATCAATGCAAGCTAGTCATGTATACCAAATCATGTCACCTAGGATGGTCAAAATGATACTTTCTCCAATATAACAAGAAATATATTTCTGAGCCAGGTGTGATGGCACACACCTTTAATTCTAGTACTCGAAGGCAGAGGTAAGAAGATAGCCACGAGTTTAAGGCTGAAACTTAGAGACATAGTGAGTTCCAGGTCATCCTAGACTAGAGCAAAAGCCTACCTTAAAAAAAAAAAAAAAAAAATATATATATATATATATATACATACATACATACATATATATATACATACATATATATGTATGTATCTATATTTTTTATGTATATATATATATATATATAGAGAGAGAGAGAGAGAGAGAGAGAGAGAGAGAGAACTGGATGGATGGCTTAGCAATTAAGGTGTTTGCCTGCAAAGCCAAAAGACCCATGTTCAATTCCCCAGGACCCACATTAGCCAGATGCACAAGGGGGAGCACTCATCTGGAGTTTGTTTGCAGTGGCTGAAGGCCCTGGTGCACCCATTGTCTCTATCTCTCTCTCTCTCTCTTTCTGAAATAAATAAATAATATTTTAAAATTATATATATATATTTCTCATAAATATATATAATAAATAATGTTTTAAAATTATATATATAATATATATTTTAAAATTATATATATAATATATATATTTTAAAATTATATATATATTTCACATATATATATATGAAAGAAATATATATCTGAGGAGGCTGTCAAGTTTGAAAACTCCACTCTGGCTATGTTCTACAAGCAGGTACTGAAAGTGGGAGAAACTGTCACAGAAAAATGATTCTCTAATATTTGTGTGGCTAATGGGACCCTGCCATGTAGATTCTACTTGGTATTCAAAGATAAGCAGGATGTACGCATTGGAGACTTAGGGACAATAGTGTTGGAGCCATAGTCAAGGATCTAGTGGCTACAACTTATAACACCCCTAACACAGAAATGAATGAGCAGCCTACTAAACAATTTGGTCTGGGTAAGTCATACACTGTAGGTATTGAGAACAGAGTTCACCCATCTGGGTTGTTATAACACAATATCAGAGACTAGGGGGGTTTATAATGACTATATATATTCAACTTTCTTAAGACAAAGAAGCCCAAGACCAAGATGCTAGCAGCTGTGGTGTCCTGTGAGCAAGTTGCTCTTCATAGAGAGTTGTTTTCCTGCTCTAACCTCACATGAAAGAAGAGGTAAGGGGTCTCTCTGGAGTCTCTTTTACAAGGGCACTAATCCCAGGAGAACTTTATCCCATGCCCCAATTACCTCTCAGAGGCAGCCCCCACATCCTAATACCATCACCTCGGAGTTGTGGGTTTCAACATAGGGAGTGAAATGGGGAGAGGGCAGGACCTATAACCTATACCTCCTGCCTAAATTGTCAGACCAGGGCCAATCTTTAAGCTGAAGCCTCTTAAAGGAAGTGAACATAGGTCCCCTTCAGTAGGGACCTAAGACAAACCACATGTTTATAAAGTGAATTCTTCTCCTAACCTTCCTCAAAGGAACCTGTGTCTGTTTTCCACAGTCACCACACTCTGAAGGAAGGAAACAGGCCACCACAATTTGATGATTGCAGGGCCTTGGCTCAGAGCTAATAGATGCCTTATGGTCCCAAGTTACTAATAGGCAGCCACAGTGGACACATGCAGATCTTCAAAGGACATAATGTAAAGACTACTTAAGTAAAATAGACATAACAAATTTCTGTCATTATAAGACACCACGTAATTTAGATGATTGGTTGGCAATATATCCAATACGCTAAGTTCAGTAGTGTCTGAGGAAAGGAGAAACTGAAAGGCTAAATGAATAGTATGTTATACCTGGGAGTCAGGCAGACACTTAAAGATGCATGTTAAAATATTTTAGGGGCTAGAGAGATGGCTTAGCAGTTCAGGTGCTTGCCTGTGAAGCCTAAGGACTCAGGTTCTATTATACAGGTCCCATGTAAGCCAGCTGCACAAGGTGGCACATGTGGCTTCCTTCTCTCTGTCTCAAAAAAATAAATAAATAAATACTTTGAAAAAAATTAGACCTAGGGCTGGAGAGATGGCTTAGCAGCTAAGGTGCTCAGCCTAAGGACCAATGTCAACTCCCCAGATCCTACGTAAGCCAGACGCACAAGGTGACTCATGTGCAAGGTCTCACCTGCCCACAAGGTGATGCACACATCTTGATCAATTACATCGATTGCAGTGGCTGGAGGCCCTGGTGTGCTAATTCTCATTCTCTCTCTCTCTCTCTTTTGCTATTTTTCTCTCACTCTCATTTTTTCTCATAAAAAATGCCAGTCTGTTGTGCTTGCCTCAAAAAAAATTTTTTTGAGCCAGGCGTGGTCATGCATGCCTTTAATCCCAGCACTCAGGAGGCAGAGGTAGGAGGATCACAGTGAGTTTGAGGCCACCCTGAGACTACATAGTTAATTCCAGGTCAGCCTGGGCCAGAGTGAGACCCTACCTCAAAAAGAAAAAGAAAAAAAAAACTGGACCCTATTTGAAGAGAAAGATGAGTTTTTTGGGTTTTTTTTTTTTTGTAATGATTGTGAATTATCCTGTACTCAGGCATTATCTTTAGTTATATTATGTAAATACTAGAACTAGAATTCTTTGAGTAAGTATTTGTGTTTGGAGACAGTATCTCATTTAGCCCAAGCTGGCTTCATACTCTCTATATAGCTGAGGATGACTTGAACTCCTGATCCTACCTCCCAAGTGCTGGGATTACATGTGTGTGCCACCATGCCCGGCTCATGGTTAGGCTTCTCTACTGCATCTCACTTCTGGAACACAGTCCTCCAAAGATGACACAGCCCTGGCCCTCTTGAACTGTCAGCAGCTGTGATTATCAGAAGAATATCATGTTAGATTAGACATTTTAGTCACTGAGGAGGGTAGGGCTCATGAAGCTATGCCTCTCCCCAAGGATCTACAGACAATTAAAAGTTGCTTGGAGGGAATGGAGAGATGGTTCGGTGGCTAAGGGGCCTGCCTGCAACAGTAACAACCCGGGTTTGATTCCTCAGCATCCACATAAAGCCAGATGCACAAAGTGACACATGCAGCTGGAGTTCATTTTCAGTGGCTAGAGGCCCTGATGTTCCCATTCTCTCTCTCTCTCTCTCTCTCTCTCTCTCTCTCTCTCTCTGCTTGCAAATAAATAATATATTTTTTGAAGTTTCTAGGAGAAAAGAGAAACACTTTCTTCAGTCGTATAGTTGTCTATAACTTGCCTAAGTAACCCCAGTGAAACTCTGGTTCACTATCTACACTTGGATAGAATTATTTCTATGTTTGTATCCTTTGTGCATTATCTACGGAGAGTAGATGTTTGTACATGTCTCCTCAAAAGAAGTTCATACAATGCAATACAAAAATCATAACTCAATAGTTAACTTGTAGAAAAAAATAATGACACTATAACATTACTTCAGTGGGGAGTTCCCTAGGGCCACTTCAACTGATAAACCCATTATATATTTTTACTTTTGTCATCACCATGTATATGCAAAACCCTTAATCCATAACACCAGTTCAACCTTTCTACACTGGCTTGAAGGACTTTGGGAACTGCTTTGAAAATTTGCTTCTGGAGTATGACCTACACTTCCTCATATAATGAACCATACATCACTTTTTCAATACTTCAGTTACTTGCATTAAAACTTTTTTGGTTAAGACAAAGGTCACTGTTTTGCCTTCTCAGCAAGAGAATTTTAGCTGATTCCAGAGAAGTAGAGAAATGCGCTTTGTTGTTGGGGTGATTTATTTGGAGCACCTTAATTTTCAGCTTCCATTCCACAGTGGACTCATCTTGTCGCTTAATAGCTTCCTACCATTCAAGCTGCCTGGCCAATTCTGGAGGAAGGATTAATCCATCTGGGCTTCGGCAACAAGATGGACACTCCAGAGGAGCAGATGCTTACCCTTCTCTGTAATTACTTTGAGCTCTTGCTTTGCCCTTTACTGTTTGAGATTTAACCTTGATAGAATCAGAATGGCATTTACCCGAGTGTCAGCTACAGACTGTGTGAAAGTCGCAAAATAAAGGTTATGACATGATAAGTCTATTAATCGCTTTGTGTGATGGAATTGGCCAACAGTTACCTTTGAGTGTAAAAGATCAAGAATGTCATGTATTAATCCTAAGGTAAGAGTAATTAATCATTCCTTTTCTCATTTTGCCCTCTGCCGTCAATCGTAAGGGTAGCCCAGATTAGGACCCTAAAATGATACCCCAGAACTCTGACATAGCATGGCAGGCCATGCCACTGAAACATAACTGTAACAAGTGAACTACATAGAGACTGACTTGGCAGCTGGTAAGGTAGATAGATCTGTAGTGCTGGATTGAATCACAAAATTTGATTGAATCACAAAAGTCCAAACCTCCAGAGCCCAGCCTAGGATAGAAAACCTAAATACTCACTTTCCTTTCAGTAACAACAGCTAGACCTGCTAATAAATGTCATAAGGTGAAGAAAAATTTTTTTATTATTTAAACAGTTGGCTTCTGAGTTCCTCTTGGAAGAATTACTTTTCCTTTGTAGCAATATCTTGAGAAGTGTATAAGGGGAAAGTTCCACTCCGAGAGTCAAGAAGAGAGAACATCTCTGTGCATGATGTCCAATAGACATTTGACTCCAGAAAGTGAATGGTACAGAGATGGATAAGAGGTGAGGGAAGCCACTCGGACTTGGAGACTGTGAAATGGGAGGATGAGTCAATAATGGAAATGTGGCCTATATATACAACTGGAGTATCACTTGGCTGTAAGGAAGAATGAAATCATGTCGTTTGCTGAAGAATAGATGCAAGTTGCAATCTTCATAGTAAGCAAAATAAACAAGAATTGGAAAGACAAAAGTCACATGTTTTCTCTGTTAGAAGGAGGAGAGAGGAAAAGGAGAAGGATATTGTACGAATATGGTCAAAGTACATTACATACCTGAAGCAAACTATCTTTATGAAATACAGTGCTAAGTATAAGGAATGAAATTTAACAAAATTAAACAGATAGATAATGATGATGATAGATAGATAGGTGATAGATAGATTAGATAGATAGACGATAGATAAATAGATAGATGATCCTATCTATGCATTCAATTCAAGTAAGCATTACCAGTTTGCCACCTACCCACACATGAATGTGAAACAAATACTTCAAATACAGCATGGTCTGTATATGAAGCATGCCCTGCAGGCTTATGTACTGAATGAAGGTTTGGTTCTCACTGGCTGCACTACTTTAGAAAGTGGTGGAAACTTTAGGAGGTGGGGCCTATTTGAAGAAGTAAGTCAGTGAGGGCATATTTTGGAAATAGATCCCTTGTTCCCATCCAGCGCCTTCTCTCTTTCTCTCTCTCTCACTCCTCGCCCCTTCCCAGCTGCCAAGAGATGACCAAGATGGAGCTCTTCATCACGCCCTATCAGCATGATGTTCTACCTCACCTCACGCCCAAAGCGATGGCACCACAGACCATGGACTAACACCTCTGAAACCATGAGCCAAAATCAACCCTTCTTACTTTTAAATTGTTCTTCTTGAGTATTTATCCCTCAAGCATGACTGAGACCTGACAGAGTTATTTTAATATCTTACCCTTTCACTGTCAGCCCAAAGACTGGTACCAACCATCTAGCCCATCTAAGGCTGAAACATAGACTTGCAATTCTTTCCTTTCCATTACTAGGAACATGAGAAGCATTAGCAAGCTCTGCTGACTTGATCTCATAAATTCTCTGAAGCTGGCATTTATCTCCTACATGACACACACATCTATTGCAGCAGCCATTTTGGACTATAGTCAGCTCCTGCAAGATACTCTCCCTTCTCACAACTCTTTCAGCAATTCTTACCTGGTGGTAAGATCCCCCCACTCTCTCACTAACTATTGCTCATGCTTCAGACAATCCAACCACAACCTCTTTCTAAAAGTCTGCTTAGGAGTCCTTAGTGTATATAAAGTTTTTACCCATCTTTCGCCCAATCATCCTGTTGCTATTTATATTGAGATATTTTTTCACATACAAATTAGTCATTTTAGAGACATGCACCTAAACGTACGACTAATACATTTAGGTGTATGCCTCTCCTCAGAACTGTGAATTTATATGGACAGAATTGTGTGCTTCTGTTTGAACTTCCTATAGTTCTTAACACACTTTCTAAGTATATAATAGGAAATCAATACAGGCTTCTTATTAAATGATTGGTGCTTAATTGAATTCTATCTTTATAATGTCTTTGTTATATGTGCACATCATGGTGTCCTGAGTACATGAATTTTTTTTTTCAGCACAACAGTGCTTTCGTAGTTCTCAAAGAATATACAAAATGCTGGTGAGAGAGCCAGACTTGAATGACACTGAACTGCACTTGACAGCATGGGTCAGCCAGCCAACTGCTCAGACCTACTAGAATAGACCATCACTGAGTACAGATGGACACCAGGCTTCACTGATTCACAATAAATCCAGACTCAGTAACTTTCTTTAACTGGAGAAAATTACTTTCTAATTAAATTTATATAGAACAAAGGAATAACTGTATTTGATAATTGAGATAAGTGATAAAGCTCTTAAATGAAATTTTCTATCATTTTTGTTTTGCAAATTGCATGAGGTTATAACCTTATAAGTTTGGTTAAAGATTCTTAAGAATGAGAACCATTGAACAAAAGAAAATTATTCCCCTGTTGAAGTTAAAAATATTAACGAATTGAAGTCTCTAGACTCTGGGGGTTGTCTAGTTACAGTAAACTACCTTCCTGAATTTAGCCAAAGGTCCTCAGATTCCAAGACTCCTTCTCCTGCCCAGCCAATTCTAACATGGGGCAGCAGTAGCGAATGACATCATCTCACTGACCTCCAGCATGGGCTCCCAGTTTCTGCCTTTCTCTTGATCAAGAAGTGCTCACCAATTCCAGTGGAAGGACCAGATGGGTTGGGGCAATCTGTGATGTTCCTACTGTATCAAAAAAATGAAATGAATTATTAAAAACAGATGGATGAGAGAGTAATTGAATTTCTGCCTTTCATGGCTTATTGCTGTAGTTTTAGTCCCCATTACTGCCTGTTACTGAAATATGCTAATAAGGCACTGGAGATACATAACAGAAGTCATTGCAAAACAAGTGTGATAAGGGAGCCCTGGAAATTTAGAAGCGGGTCTTGTTCATTCACCAGCTATATTATTGGGCCGGTTATGGAGCCCTCTTGAGTCTGAGTTCCCTTGTTATGTAAAATAAAGCTCATGTTTCCCATAAAAAGCTGTTGTGAAGAGTAACTGAGATCACATATGTAATACTTCTATTAAGGGGCTTGACATCACTGTCAATCAAGGAAGAATACCAACTCTCCAAAGGAGTTTACAATCCACTTGGGAGAAATAGATTTGCATAATTAACCATAACAAAATGTTATAAACATAATTAAACAAACCCCATGAGACTTAAAACAAGGGGATAATTAATCCTATTAGGAGAAGATGGTGGGGAATATTTTTCAGAGAAACCTCTAGATTTTGCTGTTTGACACTGACTTTCCTCTCTTCACAGTTGTAACCATCAGACAACAACCATGTTTGGGTAATGCCACTGTAAAATGTAAATAAATAAATATTCCCTTTGTCCTATGATCTCTCCAACTAATTGTTTGCTTCTTTCTCCCATTTCACAGAAGAGTATGAAAACATTGTACATTTTTTTTAAAAAAAACTCACTCCTTTCACTTCAGTATCTTGTTCCTCATCGGCCGCTTTGCAGATGTCATAGCAGGCTACTCTTCAGTAAACATCTACACCAGGCTCTCTCCTTTTCTCTCCTAATTCTCCCCTTTTCATAATCGCATCTATCCCTTTGACTCAAACACACTTTTTTTTTCATGATGACTCTCAGATATATGGTTTCAGCCCTAAACTCCCCTTTAAGCAGCAAAGTTATACTGAGCATCTGACGGCTTTTTTTTGACATGGACACATAGACGTCTAACAAGCTTCCCAAAGTCAACAGCTGTAACACAACTAATGATCACTCCAAACTTCTCAATGAAACAAATACCGCAAAAACAACTCCTCAGTTGTATAGCCCATGTTACCACATATAAGGCCCTGGGTTCAGTCCGGAAGAGAAGAGAAGAGAAGAGAAGAGAAGAGAAGAGAAGAGAAGAGAAGAGAAGAGAAGAGAAGAGAAGAGAAGAGAAGAGAAGAGAAGAGAGGAAAGGAGGGGAGGGGAGGGGAGGGGAGGAGGAGAGGAGAGGAGAGGAGAGGAGAGGAGAGGAGAGGAGAGGAGAGGAGAGGAGAGGAGAGGAGAGGAGAGGAGAGGAGAGGAGAGGAGAGGAGAGAGAGAAGAGAAAGAAGAGGGAATAGAGGGGAAGGAAGGGAAAAAAGAAAGAAAGGAAGGAGGCAGTAAGAGGTGAGGAAGAGAGAGAAAGAAAAAAGCAAGAAATACAAAGAAATAAAGACAGAGAAGGTAAGGAGAAAGGGGAAGGAAAGAAAGGAAGAGGAGAAAATACTATCTCATTTTTTTCATCATTTTGTTAGTTATGGACACACTCAGTATATAAATAGTACATGTTGATATCATCCTTTCCCTCATCCCTGGCCCCTCTCCAAAGTCGCCTTCCTCCTTGGGGATGCCAGCCATTCCCATGGGGACTGTGCATCAAGTATTGTGGGGGAAGAGGCAATATCTCTGTGCATGATGTTCCAACTTGTGGCTCTCACAATCTTTCTTCTTACTCTTCTATGAAATTCCTGGAGCCATGTTCAGTGATCAGGGCTCTTAGGAGCCTCTGGATCTCTAGTTTGGTAGGAGTTGAATATCCTCAGTGTCTATCTCCTTCACCCTTGTGCTGATACCAGGAAAGCAGCTTTCTTCTTTGCCTTGTAAATGATGATAAGGAATCACTGTGGTTTCTCCATTTTCTTTCCTCTATTTCTTAATTTATTATTAGTTTTTTCAAGTTAGGATGTGTCTCTAGCCCAGGCTGACCTAGAATTTATTATGTAGTCTTAGGGTGGCCTTGAGCTCATGGTGATCCTCCTATCTCTGCCTCCTCAATGCTGGGATTAAAGGTGTATGACACCATGCCCAGAAATCATCTCCTGTTTCAGTAAGTTCTAGTGTCTCTACCACCTTATTCATTTCCCTCCATGTTTCCCCACCACTCCTGCTCCCCGGGTTACGAGTTTCTGTCACCCAGACCCCTGCAACAGCCTAGTAGTCATCTTACAGTGCTGATTTTGCCTCCTTATTCTCTAACCTCCACAAGACTTACAGCAATGCTCAGAAAATGCAAATCATACTCCACTCCTCCCCTTCTTCAGACCCTACAAGATCTTCTCTTTTCAATTAGAAAACGAATGTTTTAGCAAGACCTAGAAATCTGTATGCTCACCTACCTACTCCATATCCCACACCCTCAGCAGAAAAGGTGCCTCTTGATTTCTCAAATGCACCTTCTAATTCTTGTTCCAGAGAAAGTTGAATTTTTCTTTGCTGTATTATAATACTTTACCCCCACACCAGTCCTCCTCTTGACTTGGCCTATCTCATATCTCTCATGCTTCCGAGGCCTGTTCAAAGCCCTCCTCAGCAATAGAACCCTTCCCCTTCCTTCTACCCATTGCTTTCTTTTCTTATTTCTTATTTATTTATTTATTTATTTATTTATTTATTTATTTATTTATTTTATTAAGTAGAAACTTTGTATGGACACATCATATGCTGGTGCCATCATTTCCCTCCTCCCTGCCCTCACCCCAATGAAGGCCCTCCTTAGTGGGCTTGCTGGTATTCACCATGGAATTGTGGACATCAAAATTCCACCAGTCGCTTCCAACCCTGTCCCTCATTTTTTTTTTCCAACTTCGTGACACATAGTCTGTTTCATTTCTCTCTCTTTCCTCTAGAAGTTGGCTCCGATGAGCTTACATCTTGGGATGGTTTGATGGTGGCTGAACGCCATTTGATGAACACTCACGGGCTGCTCAGTCAATGAACAAAGGCAGGAACATAGTTCTGGAAGCATTTGGTAAGTGGAGGGGTTTCATTTACTAGTGAAACTATACTATTCTTTGTGGTTTTGCTTATTTGTGCAAATGTAATTGAGGATCCGCTCTTTGGTGAAAGCATTGGTGATGTTGGAGCAAAGCTGCTCACTACCTTTGTGCTCTTGTCAGTGATCGGGTAAGAGTAAGAACGGGCAGTTGAGGCTGCCAGGGCACTTCGCTTGCTGGGAAAGGGATCAAGCGCAGAATGGTATGTGGAGGCACTTACCTGCCTTGAGTGAGAATGAGAGTGAGAGCAGGTCTTCTTCTGAAATTCTACTACGCAGATGACAAGGTCATTGACAATCAGAAGGGTTTGTTTCTCTCCGAGCATGAAAGGGAAGCCACTCTACCTTTGTAAAGGGGTGAGTGACAATTGAGATACAGCCTACTGCAGACATTCGTCCACCAAGATATAATTCAAAGTAAACCAGGAAAACAGCTCATTCTAAGTTGGGTGCCTCTCAGGAGACTGCAGATGCCACAGATATATGTACCTGCCAGAGAGTTCCAGTCATTGCAAGCCAGGGGCACCCCTTTGCTGCTAAGGATTCGTTTGTCTTTTCTGAGGCCACGGCCATGCTAGCTTTCCTCCCCTAAGTGCCCAGTTACTAAGACTGCATTTCAAATGGCATGGGATGACTCAGAAGGCACCATGGTGATGAAAAGAAGTGACAGAGGAGTGCTCAACACTGAAATATCTCTATCACACCTTCCAAGGCTCAGGGTCCATTGCGGAAGAGGTGGCAGAAAGAATGCTAAGAGCCAAAGGAAGGGTAGGACTCCTTACAACATGCTCCTCCAGACACAAAATGGCCTGGATATCCATGATCTCACAGTGCCTGACACTGCCTACACAAGACCATCATAATAGGAGAAAAAGATTATGACATCAAAATAAAAGAGAGTCTGATTGAGGGAGGAGATAAGATGGAGAGTGGAGTTTCAAAGGGGAAAGTGGGGGAAAGTAGGGAATTACCATGGGATACTGTTTACAATCATGGTAGTTGTCAATAAAAAAGAAAAAGAAAAAGAAAAAGAAAAAAAGAGTGTTTAACAGGCTAGTCATGAGGTCTTGGTTTGCTCTATTCTACCTTATATATGTTCTCTTGAACACTAGGATCTGACCCTTATAAAGAGTCAATTAGTGACATTATCGCCACACCTCTGATACCAAAAGCCCCATAAGTGCAGCCACCCATGCCACCAAATCAAGCCACCTAACTGTAATGATGACGCTGTGTCACCCATAAACTCATGTGTTTTGAAAGCTCCCTCCCAAGCTGATAGCAACTTGGAAGGCGGAGCCTTGCTGGAGAAGGTGTGTCACTGAGGGTGGACCTAGAGGTTTCTTAGCCTTAGCTTTACCCTTGCTGCCATCTTCCATCTGCTGTGGCAGAGGTGATGTCCAGCCTCTGCCCATGCCACGCTCTCTCCTGACATCATGGAGCTGCTTCTTGAGACCGTAAGGCAACACACGCCCTTTTTTCCCTCCAGCTGCTTTTGGCTGGGTGCTTTATCACAGCAACGAGCAAGGAACTGGAACACCAATGCTTCCTCTAACATCATCAGTGTGAAATGTCACCTCATCTCTAGGCTGTGGGTCCTTTCTTTGAAAGGAGGCTGCACTAACATAGTGGACAGGTGATAGTGTGACACTATGGGATAGCTCACACACACAGCTTGACCTGTGATAAACTCTTCCTGTGGTTGTCTGCTTTCCAGATAATTTATGACTTTCACATTCAAAATTCAAGCCACAGAGAAGGGACAGCTTCATCTGCTTTCTATTGTCCCTTTACTGCAAATGAGATGACTTCGCCCCACCACATATACACACCAGGGTCCCGAGACAGGCAGCACTGAACGAGATAGGTGGCACTGAACCAGCCAGGCAAGGCTCCAGAGTCCGTTTACAATACCAGTGTTACCATCGCTTTAAGATGGACAAGGTAAAAGTTGCTTTATTAAATTCTGACAACCCTCAAACAAAGTGAGTATAATTCAAGGTGACACTGTCAAGAAAATCATGCTTGCAGAAGAGGACTTTTTAACACCCTATGCACATCAGAATCACCTGGGGAGCTATTTTTAAAAATAACACTGAGAGGTTATGATTTAATTGGTTTGAGGAGGGATCTGATGAAGGCTATTTTTATAAAGCTCCCCAGAATGTTCTAATGAGCTGCTATGGTTGAAAACCACTGCCCTTGGTGAGTGAGTGGAAGCCTTAAGCTTCTACAAGTACAGACCCCCCAGCTTGACAGTGGTGACTCTTGTAGCTAAGAATTTACAAACAAAGAAATACACAATAAGCGGGGCGTGGTGGTACACGCCCTTAATCCCAGAGCTCTGGAGGTAGAGGTAGGAGGATCACCATGAGTTCGAGGCCACCCTGAGACTACATAGGGAATTCCAGGTCAGCCTGAGCTGAAGTGAGACCCTACCTCGAAAAAAAAAAAAAAATGCACAATAAAGTAAACGAGCAGAGAAGAAACACAGCTCCAGTCTCTGAAAATCCGTGAGGCACAGAAGATTCACTCTGCAGCTGAAAGGTCTTAATCACAATTGTGGCATGACTACAATTACCGCTGTAAGTTAAACAGAGCGAAAACGCAGTCACCTATTGGTTTTCTTTTCATGATGCTTTTGGTAACCATGCTTTGTACATTTTACCTTTTCCAAATCCACTTTCATGGGAATGCAACTCCCTGTGTCATTCTTCTGCCCAGGGGTCTGCCTTGATGTATTGAAGGGAGGGGGAAATCCTTTTAAATGAATTCCAAGGCTATGTCAATAGCAGTTTAAAAGCTAGAAAAAATAATGTTATTAAAAATGCTAAAGTCAGCGCTGGGCATGGTGGCGCATGCCTTTAATCCCAGCACTCGGGAGGCAGAGGTAGGAGGATCGCCGTGAGTTCGAGGCCACCCTGAGAATACATAGTTTATTCCAGGTCAGCATGGACTGGAGTGAGACCCTACCTCAAAAAAACAAAAACAAAACAAAAAAGGTAAAGTCAGTAGTGTTTGGAGCTCTCCCAGCAGGGCAATGAGGAGTTTAACTTTTTTTTTTTTTTTTTTTTTTTTTTTGGTCTTCTGAGGTAGGGTCTCACTCTGGCCCAGCCTGACCTGGAATTCACTATGGAGTCTCAGGGTGGCCTCAAACTCATGGCAATCCTCCTACCTCTGCCTCCCGAGTGCTGGGATTAAAGGCATGCGCCACCATGCCCGGCTCAGGAGTTTAACTATTACTCAGCTCCCATCTTGTGGCTCTTTGCACTCAATTGGCTCTCCAGGGTCATCCTCTCGGAGTACTGAAGCAACGGTTCTGACTGGCTCTGCCATTCCTCTCATTGCTTACCCCACCTGTGACAGCTACTCTCTGGTTGCCCAATGGACAGGATGTAGAACCACCATGGAAACAAACCTTTGGTCGTGTCTGTAGACGAGTTGAGGTGAGAGGACCCCTAACAGTGGGGCTGCAGGGGTGTCCTGATTAGAGGCTGTTGGCTGTGTGATTGGCTAAGGGGTGCTTAGCTGGTGTTCTCTGGTGCTAAATTGAGAGTGCGGGCAGACATTAGGGGCACAGTAGTTATTAATCAAGTCCTGGCCACTTGAGACCAATTGTCACTGTGGCTTTCTGGATTGTGGCTAAAGATGACAGACTGAGGTCCTGCAAGTCTCATTTATAGTAGGTTGGCGTCCTGGATTGCTTAATGTAGTTAAGAGCTGGTTCCCTGGGAAGATTGCTGTGGGCCAAAGTTCTGTTTTTAGGTGCTCTAGCCATTGTCCATAGGCACAGTCTCAAACCATGAGAGTATGGGTTCTACATTCTGACCACACTGATCACAGATTATGTTTAATCTGATAACTCTATTCATTAATTAACCTGTTTTATAATGCAGAAAGGCCCAGAAATATCACTTCAGCTCCTATTTCACTTACATTAGTCTGGGTAACCATAAACTCTGGATTAAACATTTTTTTTAAGGAACCTGAAAAACATTACAGAGAAAGGAATGGATTAAACATGAACACTGCTCTCATAGCTAGCCTGAGAACCTCCTCCAGGGAGTTGGCACAGACACTGAGGAGACTCAAAATTCAACAAAGCAGAAAATCAGAGGCTGCTGAGAGCTCAGCAGTAAAGGAGACTTAAAACACTCCCTCTAGTGTTCCTCAGAGAATATTGCAAAAGAGAGGGGATGGTAAAAACGTAAGAGCCACAGGATGGGAAGCATCGTCACCTCCCACAGAAAACAGAATGAAAACCTGTAACCTCACTGAGGAGTGGAATGGGGGTGGGGTGAAGGAACATTCATGTATAACCCGATGGGAGCATGAGCAAAAGGCAATATGTTCATATTTTCAAGTTCTCAATTTCAAATATGAGAAAAAGAGAACCTGAAACCAGATGCTATCCTAAAAAATCATTTTCTGCTTTGTGCTCCAGCACTCTGGGAACTTAAAATATGATAACTTAGAAATAAGAAGCAAAGTTGTAGTACTCAAGATGCCTGAGCAAGTAGATTCCTTCATTTTGTTGAATGCGCAAACGGAGGGTGTCAGGAAGCTCTTCACTGAGAACTCTTTATCACCCCCGCTCTAAATTTTCATTCTCTTTCTCTTTCCCTCCCTCTTTGTCTCCCTCAGTAGCACTAGTCCTATGGGTAGTATGTCCTACTCCGTGACTTGTTCATTCTTCTATACGACATGTATCTTAAATATAAAATGTCAAAGGCTGGAGGGATGGCTCAGTGGTTAAAGTACTTGCCTACAAAGCCTAATAATGATCCTGGTTCAATTCCCCAGTACCCACATAAAGCCAGATTCACAATGTGGAGTTTCTTTGCTGCAGCTGGAGGCCCTGGTGCACCCATTTTTGCTTTCTCTCTCTCTCCTCTCTGTCTCCCTCTGCTTGCAAATAAATAATTAAAATAAACTGTTCCTTTTGTTTGTTTGTTTTGCTTTTGGAATGTGTGAATGTTGTGACAAGTGCTCTATTACTCAGTCTGCTTGGGACCAAGAGTCTGTTCTGCCGAGGTGTAAGTGATAGTTATACCTGGGATAGACGGAGTAAATGGTAGCCACATGCACTACTAAACTCACACTAAATACTTTTAGATACAATCTTCATTAATCACAGAGTCACATGGCATAGAAGTTACTCCTATTTCTTAGGTGAAATGAGCAAACCCCAGAAAGACTCAAGGGGATACAGCAAACGCGTTGTATAGCTTTTATTCCCTGAACCAAGAGTCCTTCATGAAGGGCACATGGCAAAGAATTACAGGGCCTGTTCATCACGCATAGGCCAAGCAGGGTGCGGCTCAGGCAGGAGCCTTTTTATGCTGCCTGGAAAAGTTTCCATTGTCCCCCTGCTCCTTCTAAATGGTGATACACACTGCATTATTATTACACAAAGACATACAATGAATTCCTGCTACACCGACGTACAGATCATACCCTGGCTCTGGGAACAATGACAAGGCATGTTTATCAATGCTGCGGCTATAACTGTCACTCAGGATTCAACATTGCCGCATTCTCCACCGTTGCTTTCAACTGTGGTTAATTTGAATTCCCATTTTGATTTTGTTATCTTAGGTTCTCCACCAGGCATCTTATCAATATGTGTTTATATATAACAATGTAGGGAACTTTATTTTCTTAGCAAGTGACAATGCCGTTCATCATACAGAGGTGTGATCCACAAATGCTAAAAAACAAAAATAGATACTTGAACCCCTTTTGTAGTGGAAGTTAAGACTTCAGTGAGCCTCCACACAAGCATTTGCTCTTCATACAGGAGAATTTCTTGTTTGTATTGCAAGGGAGGAAAAGGCTCCAGACAAAATAATAATAATAATAATAATAATAATAATAATCCAAGAGAATTCCCTAGATTCCAAAACTAAAACTTCAAAACTAAATTCCTGATGCAACTGGAACTTTTGTTAAAAATAATTAAATAGCTATATATTTTTTTCATCCAGGTATGTAAGGCGAAGATACAGGACATATGAACAATGTCATTTTATTTTCTGTATTCTGAGGCTTTGACCTCTGAGGTGTTGCTGAATATAGATGGATTATTCCTCTCAAGCTCACCCATTAGTGTGTTTTCCAAAAGCAAACCAACTAATCCAGAGTCCATGTCCCCAAACCCTCTATGATGGGGCTCTCACACTCTGGGGCACTATCTACTTGCACCTAATCACCCAGGACTGAGAACTAGACAGCTAGCAGAAGCCACCATGCTCAGCAGCCCAATGAGTCTAGATCCAGGGCCTCATCTGCTCCTCCCTGAAGAAGCCTCACTAAACCTTTGGCTACACTGTTCCCCCCTTCCTGCACACACACACACACACACACACACAGAGAGAGAGAGAGAGAGAGATGCCATACCTGTCCTCTTAGAAAGTATAACATGCTATCTTCTCATTGACAATCATACTGTGACTTTCTATACCTCAAATTTTATATTAACATAATCTGGAAACACTAGTGTAAATGGTCCAAAGAAAACCAGATGGAAAAATATGTTGGACATTACAGACATTTGTTTAAAGTGATCTGAATTCTCAGATATAGGACCTGGGGCTGAGCCAAACTTACTTTACCCTCCAGGGGGCAGGAAGATCCCATACCTGGTTCAGAAGGATCACCCTTCTGCATCACCCTTCATAGTACCCATCTCCACTATCTTTCTTCCTGATAAGAATCATCAATCTGATAAAAAAAAAACAACCCCTATTATTTCTCTCATAGCACCAGAGATTCTCATGTATACATGAGACTGACACACAGCTGGCCCCTAACTTATGATGGTTCCGCTAATGATTGCTTAACTATAGAAAGATGTAAGGTGGCACACGTGTCTTAGGAATTATACTTTAAGTTGGATCTCTTCCCAGGCTAGTGCTATGGCATATGATCCTCTCTCAAGATTCTGGGTAAGAGCTGAGAGTGACAGCTCCTTGTACAGATAGGGAAGCCACTGTCACTCCACAGTGTACCATGTGGTTAAGCTATTATGCCCCGTAGGTTGGGCTGGGTTAGGGTAGATTAAGTAAGGATAGGTTGGTTAGGTTTGGTGAGATGAGGAGAGGGGAGGTGAGGTAAGGTAAGGTAAGGTAGAGTAAGGTTAGGCTAGATTAGGTTAAGTAAAGTTGGGTTATGTTAGGTAAGGTATGATATGGTAAGGTTAGATTAGGGTAGGTATTCAGGTAATGTTAGGTAAGGTAAGGTTAGTTAGGTTCGGTGAGGTATTATAAGGTAAGGTAAGATTATAGTAGGTTAGGTTAGGTTAGGTTAGGTTAGGTTAGGTTCATTAAAGCAAGGTAAGATTAGATTAGGTAAAGTTAGGTTAGGTTAGATAATATAAGGTAAGGTTATATTATGTTAGGTTAGGAAGATAAGGTGAGGTGAGGTTATATTAGGTCAGATAAGGTAAAATTAGATTAGGTATGGCACAGTAGATTAAGTGCATTTGCTACTTCATGTTATTTTCATCATGCATGGGTGAGTTTATCCCATCAGAAGTTGAAGAACATCAGCAGTAAAAAGAGATTTTAATGATACATGATTTCAGCTCTGAACTAAAGCACAAATCTTCACTTCTTTGTCCTTACTCAAGATTGATTTGAACTGAGTGATAATTAAAAGATACAATGATTTGTATTTTTTAGTAACAAAGACACACTATATACGACAAACTTTATGTATGATAAGAACTATTAAAAGACAGCATGAAAACATTCATCCTCTCATAACATTTCTTAACCTCTAAGCAAGTTTTTATCTGTTATGAATTCCTTTATGCATACCTCAAAGCATTTTATAAAATGGAAGAATCTAGCTCATTTAAACTGCTATAAATCATTGTTATACATACCTCAAAGCTTTAAAAAAATGAAAGAATCAAGATTTAAAATTATGGGTATGACAAATCCAGAGTTCTAAATCATTTAGAAATTTGAGTAACAAACAGTAGTTCTAGATGACAGAAATTATCTCTGACTTCATTTAAAACGATGCAATAAAATTTAGAATAACTGCAATTTTGCTAAATTTATTGTTATCTTTGATTTACAATAAAAAATAACCAAGCAAATACAAAGTGTGGATGATATCTAGCAAGACTGGAAGCCACTTCAATTGCCTATGGGGATACAAGACTCATTAATTACATATGGATGCAAATACATGTAAGTGAAAAGTTAATTTTTTCCAATTTTAAGGTATGCATTGATGCCATGTGATGAAAGAATTAAGTGTATGCCAATAGCTTATATATGATAAATACATATTTACAGATATTTGTTGTTATTTACTGGAATCCATTACTTACAGTAACCCACCCAAATAAATGAAAATATTTGGCTTTAGTTTCATTCAGCAAGCCAAAGTTCTCTATGACCAGATTTTCATAGAAACAATGTATGTTACTCGAGATTGAAATAAATTAAAGGTTCTTGGGGAGATGTCAGGTGTCACGGTTCATACTGTAAGGCTAGGACTAAGAAGTAACACAAGAGAATCACTCAGCTTAAGGCCAGCCTGGGTTACATCGTTGCTATCCAATGGCCCCAAAAGAATAGGTTGCTCTTTGTGACTTCTTTTCCTAGGTTCTAGGAGAAGGTGGAGCTGTTTAATCCAGAGCGTAGCTTAGGTGGTTCTCTTTTGATTGACAGGTTTATGTTATATAAGTGTTTTTTTTTTTCTGCTGTATACTTCTTGGTACTATCATGTTTCTATTCCAATATGTAGCCAAATATATCCAGATTGGGAAATGGGGTGGGGGCTACTTTGGCCTGGACTAGTTTTGAGTACATGTCTTGAGGAAACCATTGTTCTCTGAGTGAACTTTTCAGGGATAATCCCTTATTTACCATCTTATGCCTTTGTGTAACTACATGTACACATGATTAGAATCAGGTGTATCATGGGAAGGGAAATGTGCAGCACAGAAAAGCTTATCTAACTCAAGTCTGTCAGCCAAAACAGAGAGCTACCCAAACTACACTCCCTAGTAACAAGCTCTTCCTTCTCCTTGAGCTCATAAACAGTCACCCACAGCTCTTGGACAATCTAGCTCAAGGAGCTCCCTGCTTCCATGATTTCTTATTTACTTTCCCAGTTATGTTGTACACTTTAATAAAATTTCTTGCTGTTTTTGTGTGCTTTTACAATTCTTTTAATAAGACTCCAACTACCTGGAAACAGATAGAGACCACTGGTAACATTAAGAGTTCCAGGACAGGGCTAGAGAGATGGATTAGGGGTTAAGGCACTTGCCTGCAAAGCCAAAGTACCCAGGTTCAATTCCCCAGGACCCACATAAGCCAGATGAACAACAGGGCACACACATCTGGAGTTCATTTGCAGCAGATGGAAACCCTGGCATTCCTATTCTCTCTCTCTCTCTTCCCCTGCCTATTTTTCTATCTCTCTCTCAAATAAATAAAGAAAAGCCAAAAGAGTTCTAGGACACCCTGTCCTACAAAGACCTTGTCTCAAAACAAAAATTAGTAAAAATGAACCATTCTGTGGGTTCTTGATCTAATGTTCAATGCCTATTTCCATGTGCACCAGTTATAGGTGTCATCATGAATCAAGAAAACACTCATCAGTTTTTATTTGTAATCTCAACACTGGCAGTGTTTTCAGTGAATGCATGAATAAAAAAAATGCAGTGCTAATAATGACGATTTGTGGTAGTTTGCATGTGAAATGTCCCCCATTGCCTCATGTATTTGTGACTAAGTCTCATATCCAATGCTCAACTAGTGCCAGTTTGTAAAATGGAGCCTTGCTAGAGGAGGTGTGTCATTTGGACAGGCTTTGTGATGTTATAGACTGCTCCCCTTGCAAGAGCTAGCTCACTCTTGCTGCTTCTGGCTAGCTGTTGGGGAAAGATGTGCTGCCCAGCTACTGCTCTGCCATGCCGTGATGAAACTTCCCCTCAAGACTGTGAGCTGAAATGGACCCTTTCCTCTCATGAGCTTCTTCTGGTTGCGTATTTTGTCCCAGCAATGTTACGCTGTTAATGCTAAGGGTCCTCTGTAGGCACACATTATACATAGGAACACAGGGAAGATTCTTATATACAGTATCCACCCTGATTATGTAGAATTTAGGTTGGTTACATAGCAAAATATTGTACTTTAAAAACTCAGCTTTGGAAAATACTTTTATTTGTTTGAGAGAGACATCCAGAGAATGATTATGGGCATGTCAGGGCCTCTTGCCACTGCAAACAAACTCCAGATGCATGTGCAACATTGAAAATCTGGCATTACATGTGAGTACTGGGGAATTGAACCAAGGCTATAGGGCTTTCAAAGCAAGCACCTTTAACTGCTGAGCCATCTCTCCAGTCCAAATTCCGCTTTTTATTTGATGTGGCATTAAATAAATCTGAAGATTTTTAAATAATTAAAAATATCTCCCAAAGGAATTAAGAACCAATGTGCAACTATTATTATACACATGCAACTGAAATGAAAATGGTGAGTCAGAAAGTCTAACTGCACAAGGATTTAATACATGCTCTGATCATTTTAAAATCATGAAGCATTACTGAAGATCTGAAGGCCACTTTGTTTCTCTGCCAAGTTCCATTTGTGATCATGGATTGCACTATTTCCTCCTTCCTGAATCCCCATGGGCAGTGCAATTTGAAAGCTTCATTTCTTCCTCCTTCAAAGGAACTGAATTTCAAGCTTGCTGGCAGCAGGCACCTCCCAATGGACAAGTAGATCTCAGAAATGAGCAAATAGTTCTGTGTCCTGGACTGTGGGCTGCTCCAAAGTGACCTTCAGAGATTTCTGTCTGAAATGTCCTTCAAGATGCCCAGCTAAAGGGCAGCTCAAGAAACTTATGCAGATGAAAGCATTATATGAAGATGTTGGAATAACAAAGTCTACTGCTGAGATAAAGAGATTGCACTGACAGCCCAAAATAGCCAGGAAATGAAACACTTTTCACAAGGCTAATCACATCATCTTCATCTGATGCTGTTTTGTGGGTGCTTCAAAGCAGAGTTTTTCCATGGACCTTCCAGACAATTACATTTTGCTTTGAATGTTCTATTCTTTGACATTTTGCTTTAATTTTCACTGGCTTGACTTTTTGCTGCTTCATTCTTTGCATAGTTTTGTTTTGTTTGTATATGTATCTCTCAGCAATTTTTATTGCTATATTAAATTTATGTGATTAGAAGGACAAGAAATATAGCCTCGAAAAGATAAACAGAATGGAGGCAACGGATGATCCTTCTTCTTAATCATGAATAATGAATGGCACTTAAAGTAATCAATATAGTCAAAATAAATGACTAGACAATCAAAGAATGATTAGTGAATTCTGACAGAGATCTCCAGAAGCAAAGCAAGGACTAGGGAAATAATGGGTCCACTATTATGCCAGCTTGTGAACCCCCAAATGGTCAGCAGAACCCCTTGTCAACATGGACCTGGATAAAAGCAGCCAAGAAAACCTGCTCATTCTCCAGAAGAAGGGTTGGCAGCTCAGAATTGCTAACTGACCTCCCCAAGTCTGTGCATGTGTTGGTCATGTAGGACAAGAACTAGGAAAACAAAAACATAAAATGCACGGATTCCAAATCTCCTGCCCTTGCAATTGAAACGTTCTCTTTACTGAATTTAGAGGGAAATATCTTTTTCATATTTGCATTTATAGTAGCAAAGGGCTCTTATTCAGAACATAGGAGGGATAAGGATATTAAGAACATATTCCATGTGTCTCCTGAACATGCTCATTATATTGACAAGACAATTTATAGATTTTTCTATATCACTTTGGTCTTTATTATATCCTTCCCTCATCCTAGGACATATTTCCCCTACATTTCCCAAGAACTATGAAAAGAAAAGGACAGAAATAAACATCAGTAGTTGTTGGGACTTATTAACTCTTGCAATGGAAGTCTTAAAGGAACATTGGCTCTAGGAAACCAAAATAGGATACCTGTCTTTGAACTTCACCAATTTACAAAGAAATTTATTTAATAGGAGTAGTTAATCATTCTGATTTCTTTCTTTTTATTTATATATATATTTATTTATTTGAGGGAAAGAGTCAGAGAGAGAGAGAATGGGCATGCCAGGGCCTCCAGTCATGCAAACAAACTCTAGATACATGTGACCCCTCGTGCATCTGGCTTACATGGGTCCTGGAGAGACGAACCAGGATCCTTTGGTTTTACAGGCAAATGCTTTAACCACTAAGCCATCTCTCTAGCTGCTTTCTTCCTTTTTTTGAGACAGGGTCTCATGTAGACTAGCCTTGAACTCACTATGTAACCAAGGATGACCTTCAACTTCTGAACCTTCTGACTCCACCTTCAAAGTTCTGAGATCATAGGCTTGCACCGCCTGCCTGGGTATGTTTAATGCTGGGGATGGAACCCAGGACTTCACATACACTAGACAAGCACTCCACCTACTGAGCTACCTCCCCAGCCCAGTAGTCTTGATTTTTATGTCAGAGTGATGACATTTTTGAGTGCCATGAGGACTGAACTCTACCGAAAAAAAAAGAAAACGACAAAAGTTAAGCTGGAGTTTTTCTAACGCAGACAGTCCAGCAGACAGAATCCAGAAAATCAACCCCAACAGGCTAAATTGCCTGATTGAATGAGTCACAAGTCTGAGTCACTAAATCCCATCAGAAAGGCCACAGCAGGCTCACGGCTCACAGATCACTGAGCCACTGCGCTGCTGGAAGCACCAGTGATGGCGTGAGCCAGCCTTCACCTGGATGCCCGACTTTCCTGCAGTCCTCAGCCCCCTGTTCTCAAATGGGCTGCAAACGATTATGTGCTCAGCAAGTTACTGAAATCCCTGCTGCTTACAGCCCACTAACATTGGGTAGAACACAGTTCATTGCTTTGTGATATGAGCACAAAAATGATCAGCCTTAAGAATTAGCCAGTCAGGGGAGTGTGTGTGGAAGAGACAGCCTGTAAAGTCCAGGCACTTGGAGAGCCTGAGGCCAAGAACCTGACAGCCATCCTGCTCTGTGTGTCATTTGTTGTCATATGGCTACCGTTGTTGCTTTGCGGAAGCGACAGGTTGGCACATCTTGACAGGAGAAACTGACATGCCTGTGGCAGTCTCAAAGGTTCAGTAGGACATAACATGGTCCCTCGCTGTCAAGAGGAAAGGTGTTGCTCTAGCCAGCTCAGGACACTAGGTCATCTGAAGTTTGGGATGGTACTGACCTCATACCAAGGAATAGTAAAGGCCTGTAGCGTGCTTCCTCCTGCAGTAGCTCTCGGGAGAATGGAGCCTGATTAAGTTTCAAACAAAATAATTAACCTGATAGTTACAGAAAAAAATTATCTACATCACTTGGAAGTTTTGGATATAGCCCATTATCTTGAGGATCTTAAGGAGAGCTGTTTCCTCCTCTCCTCCCTTCTTTCTATATTCCAACATTGCTCTGGTCAGACCCTCCAAGGGAATAAGACACAGTTTATTCTAGAGCCAAAAACGAGGGACCATGACCCAGGAACACAGGTTTAGGTGACTCCAAATTCCATCTTCCAAGCACATTCACAATTTCATGAAGTTTTTATAGTTGCAGAACAATAGAAAGTCATAAACCAAAGAACTTTGCAAATGCATTTGTAGAATCATTGGGTAGTTACTTATTGTAAAGCAGGGAAATCTGTCATAGGCTTTAGATGCTACCTGATGACATTCACCTGATGGTCACAAGGATGTTAGGTCAAATACAGAGGTGGACAGTAAGTGGCTATTAAAGGGACTAAAGATAGCCCAAGATAATTTGGCTCTGCATCTGCAAAATTATTCCTATAGTCACATTTCTATCAGTCAATCTGCCTCGTAGGATGTTTGAAGTAGGGGTAGCTGTCTTTCAGGGTCTTCAGTACACACAGCCATGTTCCATTTGCCAACAAGTCACATGACCAAGCCTAACATTAAGTCTATGAGGAACAGTATCCCCCCACCCCAACTGCCTATCCTTGGAAGAGGATGAAAAGTTGCAAATTTAAAGACCAATTACTTTCTAACTGTGCGGGATGTGTGGAATGAGAAACAAAAGCTCACTGTCAACACCTAGAGAGATTTTCTCAGTAAGCATGTCACAGAACCCCCGTGCTCTTTAGTGGCTCCATTAGTGTTGAACTAAAGGTGCCCTGCACGGAACAGACCCTGTCTGCTGTTGCGACCTCATCTCTTAACCAACCTCCTCCTCCTCCTTTGCCATGCTCTAGCCATCCTAGACTTTTGTTATAACAGATTCTTTCCAAAGTTAGGTATTTTCTCACAATATTCTCTCAGCCTAGAATTACTTTCTTTCCCATCTTTTTAATTTAAACCTAAGGCCGAAGGATTTCTCATTCTCGGGGGTGGGGGGAAATTCTTGGTCAACAAGACTAGGTTAAATGCTCTTATCAATGCATTGGCCAGTGGTTTCCAGATAGACGGAACAAACATGACACTGATAGATATATACATGGCAGCAGATTTATTGGAGGAGTTAGTGTGATGGTTAAGTTTGTGTCAACTTGATCTGTTTAGGAATCCACAGACATTCCTCCAAAGTGGATCTCTGAGGTTACTTCCAGGAAGGATTAACTAAAGGAGGAATCCTTCCCCCAGGGTGAGCCCTTCCCCCAGAGTGGCTGGCTCCTCTCGGAGGGGGGCTTTATCAAAAGAAGCTCTGGAAAGAAGGGTTTTCTCCTCCCCTCCCACCTGGCTGCCCATGCTGCTTGCTGCTTTCCAGTGTGAACTGAAGACCAGAGTGGACCAAAGATGAGCATGGACCGAAGACCAGCGTGGACTGAAGACCAGCGTGGACCGAAGACCAGCGTAGGCTGAAGAGCAGCGTCTCTCCAGGACACCTCCAGGCCTTCAGTGGAGGATTGAGATGCTGAGGCATCCAGCCTCGTGGACTGAGCAGCTACCAGGTTCCTTGACTCTCAGGCCTGTAATCTGCTGTTGTTGGACTGGTCGTAAACTAATCCAAGAAATTCCCTTGTAATACAATTCATTCTATCGGTTCTTTTCCTCTAGAGAACCCTGACTAATACAGTTGGCTCATGGAATTATGAAGACTAATAAATGCCAGGATAGTATATTTGCAAGTAACAGAACCAGGGATGCCAGTATCATGGTTCAGTCCAATTTCAGAAGTCTCAGAGCTAGGGAAGCCAGTGGTGTGACTCTCAGTCTGAAGCCCTGATAAACCAGAAACTGCTGGCTGATGAAAGATGGGACAATTCTTTCTTAAAATTTTTAAAAAATATTTTATTTATTTATGTATGAGAGAGAGAGAGAGAAAGCAGATAGAGAGAATGAGCACCCCAGGGCCTTCAGCCACTGCAAAGGAACTCCAGAAGCATGTGCTACCTTGTGCATCTGCCTTACGTAGGTACTGGGAAATCAAACCTGAACCCTTAGGGCTTGGCAGGCAAGCACCTTAACTGCTAAACCATTGCTCCAGCCCCATAGACAATTTTTATGTCCAAGAAAAAAAGAAGAAATGAATTCACTCTGGTTTGAACCCATCTCCCAAAGTTTATTTAATGGAAATGTGATCTCTGTTGTACGATAATATGAAGTGGTTTGGATGAGCTGTGTTTTGGGTCTTTGGGACATCATCCTCACGAATGGATTAACGTCATTATCACAAGATTTGTTTCTTGTAAAAAGATGAACGCACCCCTTCAGCCCTCTCTCTCTCTCTCACTCTTTCTGGCCCCTTCCACTTCTGACATGAGGCGAAACGGCAAGAAGGCTATCAGCCGATGGCAGACCTGCAATCTTAGAATCCCTAGCCTCCATAAATGTGATCCATGAAGTGCGTCTGTCCATTAAAATACTCAGAATGGGGCTAGAGAAATGGCTTAGTGGTTAAGGTGCTTGCCTGAAAAGTCTAAGGACCCAGGTTCAACTCACCAGAACCCATGTCAGCCAGACATACAAGGTGATGCATACACATCTGGAGTTTGTTTGCAGTGCTAGAGGCCCTGGTGTGTCAATTTTTTTTCTCTCTCTCTCTCAAAATAAATTTTTAAAAATATTTTTTAAATACTCGCTCAGACTGTGGTATTCTATACAGCAACATGAAATGGACTAAAACAGTACTCCAATTCCAAAAGAAAAGAGGGGGGGGGGACCTAGAAATCAGGCCATCAGCCATTGGTTTTGTCCCTGCTACAATGAGAGAAGATGGATCTCTGTTATTGCTCCATTGGCCAGTTTCTTCTGAAAGCAGATTCACAGGCATACCTAGAAACAGTATTGCATCTGAGTTGCCCGTAAATAAGCAGCCAGGTTGAAACATAAAACTCACCATCATATCATCTTGCAAATGTAGTAACTTTATGCTTTGAGTGTAATGATTTTCCTCTTTGCTAGTATGTGAGTTTCATGGATGTAGAAACAGTGTTAATTGTTGGGAGTATGCTATTTTCGTATTTCCAGCGTTCTATCACCACAATCGCTCAGAACATATGCACATGGATGAATTAAGGCAGTAAGATAACATTGTAGTAAAATAACATAAATATAGATGTGTGCATATAAATGTTGATTGCTATGCTCCCATAAATGAAGCTGAATGCTCTTCTCTTTTATGACCTTCCCTGTTCATTGCCCCCTTCCAACAATTCTTTGTACAGTAAAACAGAAGCCCTGTGTTTAAATCACAACTCTGCCACTTACCAGGTGTTTGGGTTGATAGCTTAATCCTTCTATGCTTATATCCATACTCAAAACGCTATTTCCCGCTTTACAGGATTTGGAGATTGAAATAAAATATGTACAAACAAGTACTCAAATCCCTGTTCCCTTCTCTGTTCTTGCTCTGTAGTCCAGCTACCAGGCATGAATAATCCTACATCTATTAGACATTTCCCTAGGATTTGCTGTCAGCTGTATATACTCAATTCAAACCAATTAACTTATTTTTTTTTCATTAAGACTCAAAAGCCAGCCAGGTGTGGTGGCACATGCCTTTAATCCCAGCACTCAGAAGGCAGAGATAGGAGGATCACTGTGAGTTCAAGGCCACCCTGACATAGTGAATTCCAGGTCAGCTTGGGCTAGAGTGAAACCTTACCTTGAAAAAAAAAAAAAAAAGCTTATAAATAAAAACTCAGAAGCTAGAGGCTAGAGACATGGATCAGTAGTTAAAGGCACTTGCCTGTAAAGCTTGAATGCCCAGGTTCAATTCCACAGCCACCAATATAAGGTCAGATGCACAAAGTGGCACATGTAACTAGAGTTTCTTTGTAGCATCAGGAGGCCCTGGCTACTTTCTCTCCCTCTCATAAATAAATAAATATTTTAAAACTCACATTTTTGTCAACTTTTCAACAATTTCAGGTTCAAATTCAGGAATCCATTCCCACTCAGGCTCCTGCGGTCCTGTAGCCCCTCCCCAGGACTTCCTAGTCATGCACAAGACCCTATCAACCTTGCTCTCTCATATGACTGTTTACTGAGCTTACAATCAAGAAGCTTATTGTGGGCTGGAGAGATGGTTTAGCGGTGAAGCACTTGCCTGTGAAGCCTAAGGATCCTGGTTCGAGGCTCGATTCCCCAGGACCCACGTTAGCCAGATGCACAAGGGGGCGCACACGTCTGGAGTTCGTTTGTAGTGTCTGGAGGCCCTGGCGCGCCCATTCTCTCTCTCTCTCTCTCTGCCTCTTTCTCTCTCTGTCTGTCTGTCACTCTCAAATAAATAAATAAATGCATAAATAATTTTATAAAAGGAAACTTATCGTAAGAGAAAACTTAACTCCAAGCACCTATTCTCTAATGTCTATAAAGCAGGAATAAGAAAACATTGCCCTTTACTTCCCTACAGGTTCTTCAGTAGGAATTGTCACCAAACCCTGTCATTGCACAAAGCATTTTGTGATTTCTACCCCTCATAGTCCTATCCAGCAGGAACCATAGTACAATCCTTGGGCGTAATCTCTGATTTAACTCATAATGTCTTGGAAGCAGGACATTGGGTAGGTCAGACTTCATAGTTTATTAAATTTAATTTCATGCTATAATATTGTAATTTATTGACATCTGTTGCTTTAATCAAAATGCACATTTGACACTTGCCAGGTATGGTGCTGCATGCCTCTAGTTCCAACACTTGAAAGGCCTAGGTAGGAGGATCACTGTGATGTCAAGACTAACCTGAGACACATAGTGAATTCCAAGTCAGCCTGGGTGACAGTGAGACCCTACCTTGAAAATCAAAAACAAAAACAAAAACAAAAGGAAAGGAATATTACTCTGGGGACAGAGAAATGGCTCAATGACTAAGGCTCTTGCCTGCAAAACCTAATTACTGGGATTCAATTCCCTAGTACCCATATAAAGCGAAATGCATAATGTGGGGCATGCTTCTGGAGTTTGTTTGCAATGGCCGGAAGCCCTGTTGTGACCATTATTTCTGTTTCTCTTCTCTCTATCTCTTTCTGCTTGCAAATAGATAAATAAAAATAAATGCATATTTTGCCAAATACGTCATAGAAAGACAGGAAAGAAAGTCTAAATGGTAGCAACTCCCACCCAACCATGATGTGATTGTCATTAGTTTCTCCTTTTCCTCAAAAAAAAAAAAAAATGCCTTTCTCTTGGCCATTCTTGTTGCCCTCTGCTGCCTTTAAAACTCTTTGTTTTCCTAAGCAAATTATGCTGTCACATTCATTATGCTTGCTTTATTCAGTAAATCGAAAGCCCCACATATAAGCCTGTCCTTTGATGGGCTCTCTCCCAAAGAGCATTATTAGTGACCCATCTAACAAAATGTGAAAGGAAAAATTCCACTCAGAGTAAATAACAAAAAAAATCTTTCTCATACAAATGTTCATCCTTCAAAGATCAATTCCAATGTCATGTCCTTCAGGATGCTCTAACAGATGCAGGTCCATGGCCAGAATCTCTCTCCTCTGGGCCCCTGTGTAGTGGGTCCTGGGCAAATTTTACATAAACAATTTCTTCTGTATAAGCTACATGAGGAAGAGCAACATCTTGCCTAAGTGTTGCTTTATCACTTTACATTGTTCAGGAAAGTTCCTCAAAGTTAGTATAAGAATCTTCAAGGTAAGAATATCCAGTAAGGGACCATGTTCCAGGAAACAGTGAAAGCACATGAGCTATGAATGACAGACAGGAGGATCACCCCACCCTTCTGGTCTCTTAAACAAGACAAAAGGCAGTGTTACTTCAAATGACATCTTCATTTTTAGTGTAAAATTTACAAGCCTTGATATCCTTGCAAAATAACCTAAAGCAACATGGAGCTGTTTTAGAGAATTATAAAATTATTTTTATGGTTTAAATCAGGTGCTTTACTTGCAGTGGTATAATTCCATGTCACAAGCATATTTCCATAGAATTGGCTCCAGACTCAAATAATTGGAACAGACTTTTCATGAGCTAATGGCGCAGACAGAACAAGGAGATGTTTTGCTTCCCAAATGCACTGATGATAAATTGTTGCACTTCATCATCTCTTGCCAAATGAAAGTTCTAACACTTTGAACACTGTTATACAAAATATTCCCAAGGAACAGATGAGATAAACCTAGTCATGATGGTAATAGAACAGAGTATAGGAAAATGACTAAGGGACATTACATCTGGGTAAGCTGTTCTGGTAGTTCTCAAAATGAGCTGCCTGCTTTTCTTCAAACCTATTGGTCACAGATCTCCAGTCCCAAAAAGGGAGTGTATATGATGTCTTTCAGAGTCATTCAGCCACTGTGCCATGCAGCACCTACGTCAATGTTCTCTACTGTCTTTCCTGACATGACCTATTGTATCTGAATAAGAGCCCATGGGGCAGAAATGCCCCAGAAGCCCTTTAACTTTACTCACAATGGATCCCACTTTATTCACACATTGCTGGCATGTACCTTTTCATCTTTCAAACTCTAAGTTGGGGAGGGTCCTAAATATACTCAATAAATTCTCTTGCTGTATGTGGTAGTTTATTTCATGTCCTCAAGTCAAATGTCTCCAGGAGTCTGTAAAAATAGCACCATACAAGTTGATTTTGACTTCTATGTTCAACAATATGGCAAGCTATCATACCTTGAACAACTTTTCCGATTAAGAGAGATAAAATCAATCACTTGGAGTCGTGCTAAAGCATTGTTGAGCTGGCACACACACAAAATTAATATGCCACCCCAAATCCTAAAAATGAGGGGAGGGCTGGAGAGATGGCTTAGCAGTTAAAGTGCTTGCTTGTGAAGCCTAAGGGCCCAGGTTTGATTCCTCAGTAGTACCCACGTAAGCCAGATGTACAAGGTGGCACATGCTTCTGGAGTATGTTTACACAGGCTAAAGGCCCTGGCACACCCATTATCTCTCTTCCTCTCCCCCCCCCGCCCCCGCCCTTCTTTCTTTCTCTGTCAAATAAATATTTTTTTGAATTTAAAACAAGGGGAAATGGTAACTCTGGGAGTGTACAATTGCTAACAGTGGTTTTCTCTAAGGATTTCTGCTAAACTATAGTGAAACAGAACTTTTAATCATACCTACTTAAAACAAAAGAAAATCCAAAGACCTGCTGGAGATGGAAGGGCTAAGAGGAGACCCCTAAGTAATGTGAAGACTCTAATGTTACCCAAGGAGAAACAAAGGAATTTGCTTATCTTGATTTCGACACTGGGTGGAAGAAAAAATAAATCTACCTTTTCAGTTTGAGACCTAACATGCCTTCCAGTAGGTTTGCCTCATATTCATTGGCATCTGTATTATTGTGTTCATTACAGTACAATTCACAATAGCCAAGCTTGGAGACAACGTAAATTCAATCCAAGTGCCTACTGATCAGCACGTGGATAAAGAAATATACATATGGTGGCTGGAGAAATGGCTCAGCAGTTAATGCATATTTGCCTGCAAAGCCTAAAACCTGGGGTTCGATTCCCCAGTACCCATGTAAAGCAAGATGCACAGTAGTTCACAGTAGTTCATTTGCAGGGGCTGTAGGCCCTGGTGTGCCCATTTTCTCTGCTTCTCTTCTATCTCTCCCTGCTTGCAAATAAATAAATACAAATACTGAAATATTTTTTAAGTTATGTAAAAAAATACACATATGATAGAATTTTAGCCCTAAAATAGATCTTGCCATTTGAGACAAAATAGATGAATTTAGAGAATATGATAAGCCAGAAACAGAAAGGAGAATCTGGTATGATTTTACTTATATGTGGAATCTAAACAAAAAAAAAAACACCAAAATAGACAATAACATGGTTACAAATAATGTACAAGGGAAGAGAAATGGGACAACATAGGTCAGAGGGTCCAAAGGAGCAGAAACATGGGATGAACACCTGATTGAATGTGTAACCTGACCACTTCAGGTAATCAAATTGTACTATATAATGAATTTATGCTAAGTAGAGGATTTAATCTGCTCTTGCCACACACAAAAATAAAATAAAGTAAAATTATGTGAGTTGAGGCAAGGTGAGTTAGTCACATTTCGTCATCATTAGGACATAATTCCTGAGAAAAATGACGTCGACGTGGAAGGATTTGTTTTGGTTCCCATTTTCAGAGTTTGCGATCCATAATCACCTGGCTCGATTGCTTTTGCCTTGAGCAGAGGCAGATCATCGCAGTTCCAGAGGCACAGGGGGGCAAAGCTGACCTCCTCATGGCAGCTGGGCAGGGTGGCGAGCTGAGGACAAGATATGCCCTTCAAAGGCATGCTCTTGTGACCCACTTCCTCCCCATGCAGGCCTCACCTCCTGACGGCTCATGCAGCTAAAAACTCATTAACAGATTTCCATTGATGACATTAACACCCTCACATAGTGCTTCTATCTAGAGACAAAGCCTCCAACGCACTAGCCTATGGGGACAGTTTGTATCCAAACCATGACACAGGGAAAGTCAGTGACTTCACCACAGTAATATATTTACTGCACGTATTTTATCCCATAATATTATGTTCTAGCTCTTAAGTTAAATAATAGAATTTATTTTTAAAAAACTAAATTTAAATGCATGAATAAATGTAAATCTAGAATTCTCAGCTTCAACTGTGCCCAAAAATTTCACATAAATGTAGCCCTGAAGTGTATAATACAAAGCCTGAAGGTTTATAAAAAGCAAACAGATTAAAAATAAGTGTCATGTATTGGAATTATCATATAATGTCATAGAAGTCACAGGTGATACACTTAAACCAATTTACAGATGGCAAAGCTTGGAAGTGTGAACAAGGAGTGTGTCAAAATAATGAATGATTAGATTTGATGAAAACACAGATAAGCTATTTTAGGAAAAAACAATAAATGAAAATTTGATCACTAAACTTTTAAGAGATTAAGCATAAGATTGGAGGCATGTGAATTGAAAACAGAAAGTTATAATATAACTCTAAATAAATTAGATATAAAATATAAACATTAAACTGGAGCAAGGAGATAGAGTGATAGAGACTATTATAATGCCTAAATAGAGACTCAGTAAAAGACATTGTTTAAAAAAAAAAACTGCAAATAAACAATATCTGCAGATTTTTTTTTCAAGGCAAGGACTTCAAAGAACTGAAATGCCTCCAAACAGAGGAAACCCAATATATCTCAAGGAGAAAAAATAAAAATAAATTCAATTTTAGGTACAGTAATAAGCCTGAAAAATGACAAAGAAATACCAAATATATTTTTTAAAGCTCCTAAGAAAAGACAGATCACCTTCATAGGAATGGCAATCTGAGTGATTGCTAGCTTTACATCAGAATGAAAGAAAACCAGAAGATGACAGAAAAATCCCTGTCTGCCTCAATTTTTATTCCAAGCAAAGCCTCCTTGCAAGAACCCATAGGAGAGAAAAACAATGTCAGACAAAACAGAGCCAAGACTTTACATCCAAAGATCTCCATGAAGGGAAGCTTTGAAGACCACACGTATGTCGAGCAAAAGGAAAGTGTTTTCACATGGAAAGCTTTGACACCCCAAAAGAAAAAAATGCAATAAATATGTGGGTGGAAACAAACTGCTGCTGACTTTGTTCAACTATGAAACTGAAGTCTAACTTATGCTGACATAAAGGCCGATCCTAAAATCCTGTGAAAAAATAGTATATTTTCTACCTTGGTGTAAGCTTTGTACATGGACCTTGACAGTTGATATTTCTAGGCCTGAAAACATGTCTGCTTAAACATTGGTTCATTCGATTTGTCCAGTTGGTGATTAAAGGAAGATAATTGGTAGGCTGTTGAGTAGGTCAAAGATGGTATTTGGGAATTCATCTTCCCCTAAACACTTAGAATGCTCTACAAGTGAGGGGAGAAAGTCTTTCTGCTTCCTTTCATGTTGAATCTGTTTCTGGTATCCTTCTCACCAGCAAGATTAGTTGTTTTACACACACACACACACATACACACACAGGGAAGGCCAGCACAATATTTTTTAAATCAGGGCAGGGGACAGAATGGTATGCATGACATGTCCTTCCTAGTCTTTTTCCCAGAGTGGACATTGCTTATTGTATTGCACTAGTTGTTACAGAGCTCATGGTCATCTCAGAATCCCCAACTGTTCCACACAGTCATCATAGTCAGTCATCAGTCAGTCAGTCGGAGCTACTACATCAAACTTCACTGCCTTTCCCAGCTGAAAGGCTGCAAACTTGCTGTTCTCAGAAGATGGTCTGTGATGGTTACTTCTTTCTTTAGTTCTTAGAGAAATACCCTCTTGTTTTCTGTTGTGGAACTAGTATTTTCCCCCTCACCCCCAGCCAAGGGTGAGGAGTTAAAACGAGTGGTAATACTGACCTACGAGTTGAAAGGCTTAGGCATAGGCAGTGGCTTTTAAATAAATATGCTCTATATTTTCTTTTAAATATTCCATAACTGATCCATGTTTTTATATAACATTCACGACTCACATTATGTAGTACTTTATAGACATGAAACCATCTTACCATAAATCTTTTGTTCCAATATGTATCAAGCAATGACACATGATATAGACACTGTGCTAGACTATTGGGAAACAAAAGTTGACCTCCTGAGTTTACAGTTCAGAAGGGTAAAACAATCATGTGTACAAATAATGGAACCACAGAATGTCTCTTTCGTTAGCAAGAAATGGGGATAATAATGATGTGGTGAGAGAAACTATAGTATTTGGAATGAGCAAAACCCAAGCTATTTACTTAGTCTTTCTACTGCATTTTAATAATACTTGACCTTTGGGCTCTATGCTCATAGGGTTATCAAAAGGAACAGAACTAGTAGGATAAATGGTAGCTACATGGCAGACAGATAAAAAGAAGATAGTTGATAGATTAATGGATAGAGAGAGGATTGATAGATGATGGAGATAAATAGATGATAGAAAGATAGGGATAGATAGACAATAAATAGATGAATGGATTGATATGTAAGTGATAATAGGAGATAGATAAAGAGATAGATAGATAGATGAAAAATAAAAAGGCTGGAGAGATGGTTTAGCACTTAAGGCACTTACCTGTGAAGCCTACAGAAGAACCGTGTTTGACTCTCCAGGTTCCACATAAGCCAGACACATGAGGTAATGCAGGTGCAAGGTTGCACACAAGACGGTACACATGTCTGGAGTTTGATTGCAGTGGCTGAAGACCCTGGCACACCAATTCTCTCTCACTCTTACTCTCAGTCTCTTGCATTAAAAAAAAGACCACTCTGAGCTGGAGAAATGGCTTAGCAGTTAAAGTGCTTGCCTATAAAGCAAAAGGACCATGGGACCCAGGTTTGATTCTCCAGTACCCACGTAAGCCAGATGCACAGGGTGGCACATGCGTCTGGAGTACCTTAGCAATGGCTGGAGGGCCTGGCATGCCCATTCTCTCGCTCTCTCTTTCTCTATATATATCTATCTCTATCTCTATCTGCCTCTCTCTCTCTTTCAAATAAATAAATAAATAAAAAGTCCAGTCTGTTGAGCTTGCCTCAAAAAGAAAAAAAGGAAAGATAGATGATAGATATATATATGTATACATATATATATACGTATATACATATATGTATATATAGATATGATAGAAAGGGAGACAGATGATAGATAGATCATGAATGAATGGGTGGATAGATAGCTAGATAGATAATAGATTGATAGATGATTAATAAAATAAATGATAGATGAAATATAGGATAGATGATAGATAGATAGATAGATAGATAGATAGATAGATAGATAGATAGATAGATAGAATATAGATAGTCACATGGATGGGTAGTCAGACAGATTTATTTTAAAGGACTGGCTCATGTTATTGTGGGTGCTAGCAACTCTGAAATTAAAGTTTTAGCAGGCGCTGATGCTGCAGTCTTCAGTCCTTATGCATTCTGGAAGCAGAATTCCTTCCTTGTCTCAGGATCTCAGTCTTTCCTTAAGGTCTTCAACTGAACAAATGAATGAATGTGACCCACGCTCACACTAAGGAGGGTGACCTGTTTTATTCATAATTTAATCAACCCATTCAATTTAGCATTGTAGCCAAGCAAAGGTTAGAAATAAAGTTAATCATCATAGGCTCATTTTATGTAGCGGGGTCTGGTCTATCAATACTTCATACAGCGTCCGGAAAGAAGCACATGCTAGCTATTGCCCTGTTAGAATCACAGATATCAGCTTCTCTGAGAGTCAGGCCTGCACCAGCTCCAGGGCAAGGCCCCCACCTGCCTGACTTTCTCCTCCTCCAAGCTATGGCTAATCAGGCTTGCTCTGTCCATGGTCCCTAATCTATTCCTAGTGCATGAACTAGCTAGGTCCAACTCTAATATGGCCCATACACCAGGCTAACCCAGGAAAAACTTGGCAATATTTGACTGTCCTTGACTTACAAAAATCTCCAATTTCAAACACTTCTCTTTAATAAAACTGAGTAACTTTGAGCTCTGTGAGTATGGATTAAAAAAGAAATCTCAGGCCAAAATCCAAAAAATAATTGAAAGTAAATAGGGAGATTAAATTAATAATCTGCAAATGAAATCTTTAAAACTCCTTCCTTTCTCTCTGTCTCTCAACACACGCACTCGCACGCACACACACACACATGCACGCACGCACGCACGCACGCATGCACGCACATTTAGGGATACCAGTGTGGAGAGTTCTGTATAGACAATACACGTCTGTGTATCTCATGAAACAAAGCCAGAAGCCCAGTTTGTCCTGCTTCCTCAGGCTTGGTACAGCTGTCTTACCTTTCCTTTTCCTTTCGTCTGACTTTTTGGATGGAGTATTTTGTTTTCTCATAAGTAGCTATCTAACATTTCTGACTTTACTCCAAGTTGTATTCACACAACAGAGGCACAGCCTGAAGGAGGTGAGGGCTCTGTAATGGAGAAAATTAAGTCCTATATTAAACATTTTGGTCCATAATATCTGATACATGCATAATGTATTTCTGGATTCTATTTTTTACTTGGTTTGGTTTTTGAAACAAGGTCTCGTTTTGTAGCCCACACTGTCCTAAAAGTCACCCTGTAGTCCAAGCTACCCTTGAACTTTCAATGATCCTCCTGCTTCAGCCTCCTGAGGGCTAGGGCTATAGACTTGAGACATCACATAAAGCCTTTATTACATTTTTTATATGATTCGCTTCTTGTTGTGTCATTATAGCCAGCCTATTAAATGAAAACAAATGGAAAAGACAAAATTTTACATGTAAGGTTTTTGTCTCAGGGTCACATTTTCAACAAACAATGCTTGCCATGGATAGAAATATGATTTAATAAAAAAGCAGACCAAGATGCATTAATTCTTCAAACTGAGCACCTATGGAGATACCTTCAACTGACAAGTTGAAGAGCACTCTTCTTGGTGGGTGGGGGGGGACACTGGGAAGCAAAAAGAACGCTCTTTTCTTGCTTTTGGTCAGAGAGTGAAAACTACTGATGTATTTTAGTTTTTCCTCATTTCTTTGTGCAAAGCCAGCAGATTCCAATTTGTTTCTGATGAGCCGAGATCTTGCAAACATTACTTGACCCTGGTGTGATAGAATTTTCTGAGCTCAGACAATGAAGAGCCCTTCTAAACTGCCTGCTGGCCTCCCCAGGGCTTGAAGGTTAATAAGGACGTGTTCAGAAGCCAGAAAGCACGAGAGCTCTGGAAGACCAGCAACAAGGAAACAGGTGGAAGCACATCTACACAGAAAGCAATTGATACCATACCGAAAGCGAGAGCGATCCCATTGGTGACAAGGATAACCTTTGGCATCCCGCTGTGTGACAGCGTCTTTTTCTCAGCGTCCTGGAAAGCAGGCCACCTTGAAGTCTCTCAGCTCATCTTGTCATGTTGCACACTTTTTGGAGTGACCATTTGTGCAGTGCATTTGTGCCGCGTCTTATTACGTATATGGTTTTATTTTTTGGTAGCCATCAGTGATTATTCAACGGTAGCAGTCACACTTAACAAAGTGAAGCTGAAGATAATTCTGCTCAGAGCAAGACACAAGGGACCTGGGGAGATGGCTCAGCAGCTAGAGGTACTTGATGGCAAGCCTGCTGGCCTGAGCTCAATTCCCCGGCACCCACGTAAAGCCAGATGCAAAGGTGCTTGCTCCTGTGATTCCAACGTGCCTATGGCAATGAGAGGCAAAGCCAAAAGAGCCCAGATGCTCACGGCACAGGTAGACTGTTACACTCACAGCAGCAAAGGCAGCAAGAGAGACCCTGCCTCAAAAGGAAGGAAGAAGAGGACAGACACCCTGAGGTTGCCCTCTGACCTCCACACATGCTGTGGTGATTATAACCATGAATACACATATATAAGTGGAAAAAAAGCAAAACATGTTATCCATGAATTCTATCTCCAATGGATAATGCATAAACATAAAAATAAAGTGTCGGAGAGTTGGCTCAGCAGTTAAGAAACTTGCCTATGAAGCCTAAGGACCCAAGTTCAATTCCCCAGTACCCACATAAAGCCAGATGCACAAAGAGGCATGTGCCTCTCTAGTTCATTTACAGTGGCTAGAGGCCCTGGTGCATCCATTCTTTCTCTCTCAAATCAATAAATAAAATAAAAATAAAAAATAAAAAGTAGAGGGTTGGAGAGATGGCTCAACAGTTAAAGGCACTTGCTTACAAAGCCTGATAACCTGGGTGCAATTCCCTAGTACCTGTGTAAAGCCAGATGCTTGAAGTGGCACATGTGTCTGGAGATTTATTTTTTCAGTGGCAGGAGGCCCTGGCACACCCATACTCACTCTCTTGCTCTCTCTTTCTGCCTGCTTCTCTTTCTCTCTCCCTCTCTCTCTTCTTCCTCCCCAACAAATAAATAATTTTTTTCATTTATTTGATAGAGAGGCAGAGAGAGAGAGAGAGAGAATGGCTACACCAGGGTCTTCAGCTGCTGCAAATGACCTCCAAATGTGTGTGACTCCTTGTGAGCATGTGCAACATTGCACATCTGCGTCACTGGGTGTCTGGTTTACATGGGACCTGGAGATTCAAACATGAGTTCTTAGGCTTCACAGGCAAAAGTGTTAACCATGAAGCCATCTCTCCAGCCCAATAAAAATATTTTAAAACATTAGAAATTAATCCCAAAAATAGCAGGGAGACTATTTGACCCAAGGAAGGTACCCGCGTAAGGCAAAGGGGTGGCAAGAGATGGCAGTGTGGGGCTGGGCATTGTCAAAGCACATGAGGTGCATGTTTGAAAATGTCTTATTCAAACCATGATTTTGTACATGGAATATACATAAGTAATGAAAACTAAATTTTTTAACAAATGAAAATGAAAGCAAACTAAAACCAGTTTTGGCAGATTACCGGTACATATTACCCCACACTACAAAAGACGTTCATAAATATGCAAACTTCAATTCTGTGCAATAGCATTTCATTCTGTATTTAGTTTCACCATCTTTTTTAATATTTAGAGAGTAACCTCTCTGTCCATTTTCTGACTGAAGTTTTATAGAAGACTTGGCTGAACTTTACCACTGCATGATTGCAGAAAGATGTAGAGAAAAATTACAATAACTGCACAAAATTCCTAGGTGCTAGCCTTGTGAACATGGCAATAGTCTAAACTGGACAGTTTTCTGACCAGATCGTGCTTGCGGAGGAGCAGAGTCTAGCTAGGGCAGGTCCTGGTCTCTCTAGACCCTTCTTTCTTTCCCTCAGCCACACTTCCTGGGATGATGCCCAAGATTCCATCATTACAACTCTATTACTGAGAAAACCACTTTGCCTTGGAGGAGAGATAACATATGGTCATAATTTATTCAATGTATATGTCTGTGAGTCAAGAACTCCCTAAGGGCATGAATTTAGTCTTCATTTTTATAACCTAAATCCAGGCAATAGTTTAGTAAAAAGAGATCAATCAGCCATGTGGTGGCACATGATTTCAATCTAGGTAACTGGGTGGAAAAGGCCAGCCTGGGTTACATAGTACATCCTGTCTCACAAAAAAAAATAAAAGCAATTTCTTGTGATCTAGGCATGTTGGCACACACTTGTACCCCAGCACTTGGAAGGTGGACAGAGGAGGAATAAGAGTTCAAGTCCACTCTCTGCTATATAGCAAGGTTGAGTCTAGCCTAGGCTACATGAGATCCTGTCTTAATAACAATAAAGAAGTAAAGAAATAATTTTAAAGATATGAGGACTGGAGATGTAGCTCATTGCTACAGTATTTGCCTTGCTTGCACAAGACCCTGGGTTTAATCACCAGCATGGGGAGGTGGGCAGAAGGGAGGAAGAGGAAGGGAGGGGAAAAAGAGAGGAAGGGAAGGTGAGAGAAGCATAGAGAGAGAGACAGAGAGAGAAGTCAATCCAGGTACAACGATATTCTTATGGAAATTTCATAATGAAACCCTAGTGCTGAGATAATAGGCATAAGCCACCATGCCAGATCTTTTGTTAGGTTCAAGCAAACTTTTAAGTAAATATATTATGACTTCCAGTTTCAATTTCTAATATGACAACTAAGGATAGATATAAATCAGGAGCCATCCTCTATAATTTTTAAGAGCACAAGGCATACCATGAGTAAACATTTGATAACTGCTATAAGCTTAATATGAGCTCAGCTCAAGTTTAGTTACCAAAGGAGATCTGAGGAAAAAAAAAAAAAAAAAAAAAAAAAAAAAAAAAAAACTTCATTTTCTGAGCATCTGGATGTTTATATTTGGAGATAAGGGTTTTTTAAGAAAAGTGATTGTAGGAGCTGCTTTGAGAGACGGCTTAGTAGTTAATGGACTTGCCTGCAAAACCAAAGGACCCAGTTTCGATTTCCCAGGACCCACATAAGCCTGACGCACAGGGTAGCACATGTGCTTAGTGTTCGTTTACAGTGGTTGGAGGCCCTGGTTTGCTCATTCTCTGTCTCTTTCTCTAGCTTGCTCGTGCTCTCTCTCTCCTCTCTCTCTCTCTCTCTCTCTCTCTCTCTTTCTCTCTCCCTCTCTCTCTTCAAATAAACAAATAAAAAGAAGAAGAAAACTAGCTGGCCGTGGTGGTGCACGCCTTTAATCCCAGCACTCGGGAGGCAGAGTTAGGAGGATCACCATGAGTTCCAGGCCACCCTGAGAATACAGAGTGAATTCCAAGTCAGCCTGGGCTAGAGAGTGAGACCCTACCTCGAAAAACCAAAACCAAAAAAAAAAAAAAAAAAGAAGAAGAAACCTGATGGTAGGAGATTGCAAATAATTATTCTAAAACTAAGTCCCAAACTTTGTCATCTTGGATTGAGAAGGCTCTCATAGACCGAACATTTAAATGCCACCAGGAAAACACAAATAATTTTGTAAAACACAGCAAGCAGGACAGGTGAGGGTATGCATGTGCTGGGCCAGTTTTCCAAAGTTTAGGAATTTAAAACAAAGTAGAAATCTAGAGTTTTATGTAAAAACCTCCTGGTTGCATTTGATATGTAAATGAAGATGTTTTTGAATAAACAAAACACTTGGCCAATCATATCACTGCGGTTCTTGCCCATGTCACATTCTGTCACACTTGGGCATTCAGAAGGGATTCTCTTTAAGGCTTCTGCCTGCCCTTTAGACCTGTTGATAAATGTTAGCTCCTCTTCCCTCTCAAGGGCATGAAGACTGAGGGAGGGCTGGCCAGATTCGGGGAGCAAAAGATACTGAGTATCTGCATCATGGGTGCTGTTGATACTTGCTTAGTTATAAAACCAAACATTAAAAAAAACAATTTATGAAATATTTTCTGTTCCCTGTAGATCTTTTTTTATCAAAAATAACCAGTTTGATGGTTTTTCCTTCCTATGTGAGTTATGGAGCTATAAGCAAATATATATTGATTTTAGTGATGCAATTCAAAAAAACGTTTTCTGAATTGGTCATGAAAATGAGAGGGAAGTTAACTCGTATATTCACCCTGCTCTGTTCAGCAGCTGCTGCAGAGCAGGGATCACTCGGGCTCCTGCCTTCGAGCCCAGCCCCTTCAGGACACTGCACCCAGGTGTACTGTCTTCGGGATTCAGCCCTGGACCCAAAATAAAAAGGCTGGCTTCTCAGGAGGCTTTTGGTGGGCTTTTTCCTCTTTTCTGGCTCCTGGGCTGTTCATCTCTCAGCATCAGATGTTTTCACTAACCAGCTTAGGTCATGTGGATGTTTCCACCCCCCATCCTTTGGTTCTTGGACTAACCTCCCCTGTCATTGCCCCTTCTTTGGTCCACAGACTCTCTCTCACCCCTCCTGGCTTATGAATAAATACAATAATTCACAAAACTAATCCTTCTCAGCCTTTTTTTTTAATTTCAAGACTTTAAGTAAAACAGACACAAGCTCGGGTATGGGGTTTGGGTTTGAAGCCCCAGAATAAGCCCTGTCTCAAAATTACAGTAATTGTTCCTGGACAATGGTTGTGTGTGTTCTTTTCTTTTGGTCTTTATCAAGTAGAAAACTACTGGGTGACTTCATTGTTATAGACAAAGAACTATTCATATTCAATAATAATTAGTCTGACATCTACTCATTCATCATTTTTAAAATTTGACCACATTATTTCTGATTATTTTAAAAAAAAATACAAGGTGGGGAGATGGCTCAGTGGATAAATACATGCCCCACAGCCCTGAGCACTTGAGTTTGTATTCCCAGACTATGAGTAAAAAACACAAGCCATCACAGACTTCTGTAATCCTAGTGTCCCTATAGGGAGAAGCTTGGCAGAGTCAGGAGTATCTCTCAGAAGCTCAGGAAAGGAGCGGTAAAGAATAATGAGGTACCCCCAGCCCCCATACAAGGCAGAAGGAAAGCACTGACCCAGAAATTGTCCCCTGACCTCCACCTCCACACATGTGCCGTGAAATGAATGCAGACTCTCTCATTCTCTATATATAAATAAGTGAACAATACATGCTTTTAAGGAAATTTGAACAAGTTTTTAAAAGGAAGGAAATAATAAAAAACCATCAGAAATTTCTATCTAGAAATAACCAGAGTTAAAATTTAGATACAGATGTTGGTTTATATGCAACCAGTTACATGAAACCAATATTTTATGTGTGTGTTCTCTAAATGCTTGTTTATGTGAATATAGAAACAAAATTATAGGACTAGTCTATATTCGATTACGCTCCTGCCACATTTTATTAATGAGTCCTTTATACATTAAATTTTGAAACGACACTTCTAATCTTATGAACATATAGCTCTGTAACAAGACAAAAGAGATTACAGCCTAGTTTTTCTGCTAAGGACACACAAATGGTAGCTATTATCATAAAGAATAGCCGTGAGTCAGACAAACTCTAACACCTGGTACATGATTTTTCCGCACTGCCTGACTCACATATCTGCCCTAGCTTGATAGTAGGGTATCGTCTAATACTTATTGTAAAGCCAAGTCCCGAGTCTTGTCATCGTGGAGTTTGTAAGGGGATTTCATAGACCACAAATGCAATACGTGCAGGCAAACACAGAGGAGTTAACTCTGTGAAACAGCAGGCGGTATGGTTACTGCTGGAGTGCTGAGTGTGTGTGCACTGCTCCCCAGTGCGTGGTCCACCTGTGAGACCTGTGATTAGCACAAGATGAACGGAAGTCTCTGTGCTTGACAAACTGGGTTTTCTCTCTGCAGAACACTTGTTCCTTAAAAAAAAAAAAAAAAAAAAAGTTCAGTTTGAGGGTTTGAAGCCCTCTTCGCCCTTTAAAAAAGCTGGTTGTTCCTTACCACATAAAAAGTTCTGATAATGTCTGAAGTTATATGTTTTTTTTTTGTATAGCTGAGGTGAGATAATAAATATATACAATAAAAATGATAAGCAGCATCAAGCATCATACTATCTTAGTGAGACAAAAGAATTCATTGGAGCAGTAACTATGGAATGTTAGCACCTAAACTCAGACGTGTGAGAAACTGCATTGGCCTTATTTTCTAGATCCACCCAATTAGGACCCAGATTGAAAGAAAACTCAGCCCGAGGCATGCAGAATTCTTTCTCCGAACGTTGATTCAGGATCAGCCCCTCCCATTCACGTTGTTCGGTACATCACTGTGCCTGATGGGTGACCCTGTCAGGCACAGGGACTCTGCATTTCTACCGCCTGCTTAAGGCGTGGCTCTTTGGAGAGACAGAGTGTTGGCATTGCCTGGCACTGCAACTGTCCCAGCAGTCTTGTCCCCACCGCTGAGACAATGCCCGGGAGCTTGGGGCTGTCATTCAGTGAACCTCCCAGCTCTCTACTCCACTGCAAAATTCCTCCCTTCCCCCTCCCACTGCTTCAAGGTCCTGACATAATTATCTCAGTGGATTAATTTTAAAAATAAAATAAAATAAAAAGGAATAGGAGTGGATTTAGGACTTCCTACTCTGTCTTTTGACAAAAGTCCTGAGAGTCAGGCTGAGGAAAGCAGGACGTAAAGGGAGAAATATTTGTGGAAGGGTTTAGAAAAGGCAGTGACGGGGCTGGGTAGATAAAAATGTTTGCCATGAAAGCCATGTAAGCACGAGGACTGAAGTTTGGTCCCCAGCATAAAAAGCCAAGCGTACTAGTAACCACAGCCCTGAGCTGGGCAGAGACAGGAGCATCCCCCGGGGCTCACTAGTCAGCCAGGCTGACCAAGCACCAGCTAGCCCCAAGGTCAGTGAAACACTCCATCTCAAGGAAGCAGTGCAGAATAACTCTAGGCGGTAACACCCCATGTCCTCCTCTGGCCTCCACGCATGCATCTATCTGCACGCAGTTCATGGAAGAACCTTAAACTCAAGATTTGATGGGTGGGCCAGCCATGGACAAGCAGAGAAGAGTCTTGAGCTAGAGAAAAGAGAAGGGCTCTTCCGGTGACTGGAAGTACAATGCGCAAGGGGATCACTGATAAAGCTGCATCACACGCAGGGCTGCTAAGAGCAGCCGAAAGCCTGAGACATGCTCCGAGACACCGTAGATTGCGGAAGGCATCAGATGCCAGCATAACACTATTTTCCTTGTTTTGAAGAAAACAAAGAACGATGAAGAAAACGGCATAGGAAACAGGGGATGAAGTAGAGGAAGAGGCAAAGATACCCTAGGATGACTGCTAGAGAAAGGCTTTCTCAGGGAGAGTGTCTTGGGTTTGCACCATGCAAGATGAGGCTGAACTTTCTGCTCACCATAGGTCTCAGTGTGGATGCTGACGATATAGCGACATGTATTAACAGATACAAACAAGCTTTTTACTCACATAATGAGGCTTTAAAAAAATATTTTATTGGGGCTGGAGAGATGGCTTAGCAGTTAAGGTGCATGCCTGCGAAGCCTAAGGACCCCGGTTTGATTCTCCAGGTCCCATGTAAGCGTGCTGCACATGGTGGCTCATGCGTCTGGAATTCGTTTGCAGTGGCTAGAGGTCCTAGCATGTCCATTCTCACTCTTTCTCTCTCTCCTTCTCTGTCTCTAATAAATAAATAAAATAAAATCTTTAAAATATATATACATTTTATTTATTTATTTGAGAGAAAGAGAGAGAGAGCGGCAGGTAGAGAGAAAGGGAAAGAGAATGGGTGCACCAGGACCTCTAGCCCCTGCAAACGAACTCCAGATGCATGTGCCACCATGAGCATCTGGCTTATGCGGGACCTGGAGAATCGAATCGGGGTCTTCAGGCTTCACAAGCATGTACCTTAACTGCTAAGCCATCTCTCCAGCCCCATAATGAGGCTATTTGAAGACAGCAAGGCAGACATTCAAGCTGTCCAAAATGCCTTGAGAAAGAGGTGACATGTGACATCACACATCCTGCAGAGCAAATTTTAGTTTGGTGGAATTATACACCTGTGCTCAATATTCCCATAACTTTTGCATCTGGAGGCAGTTAACCACTGGGGAAAATATATTGTGAATTGCTTATAACCTTTAGTTTTTTCCTGATGATATCTAACTCTGCCTTTCAAATTTAGCCTTTGTACCATGCCACTCCACAATTTCTCTTCTTCTAAAATAAAGGTATGTTGGTGTCTGATGCTTCGCATTCTGTGCCCAAGCCCCTTCTGTTGTTACTCCCAGGATCCCTTTTCAGCTGCTTCAGAACTGTGCAGCAGAAAGGTTTGGGTGAGAAGTTGACATGTCTGGTGTGATGTTTTATATTTGACTTAGCAAATAAAGGTAAGACCTGAGATGTCCCATGCTTAGTACTTAGAGCAAGCACATACCTATGGCCTGTCATGTTGGCAGTTCAAGAAACTCCTCTCCTTTTCCATCACAATGGCTTGTATTTCCACTGTGTGGTTTCAGCTTCTGAACTAGGGTGAGGCTGGAGAAGCAATGAAGACACAACATTTGGAGAGTCACTCCCTGTCACAGTAAAGTTTGCCCCCTGGGCATCACACCTGCCTCATCCTCATCCTCCTCTCAATCTTGCTAAGGGTAAACTCAGAGAATCTTTTGAATATGCAAAGATTTCTCTAAGTGATGTGGCATAGTTATTTAAGAGTAACAAGTAAATGGAACTTGCTTATCAGATTGGAACCAAATCTACTAAGGTGTTTTTTGTTTTGTTTTTTTAATGAGGTCACTGAACACATTAAGTGTGAGGAAGAGAGAACTTTGGAAAGGATTTGTGGCTCTGTCTGGGGCACAGCCTGCGGTAGATAAGTCACGGTGGGTAGGGCAGGGTGGGCATAGGGAACAAACCAAGGGAGGAGGCAAGGGCACGAAGGTACCGCTGCACTGAATACGTACAGAGGAACTGTAACAGTGATGTTGTTGTTGCCTGTTGTTACTGTTTTCGCTCTCCAGTAATTTCACATGCCCACTTATCAAAATATGAACTTCAGGATACACTAAAATTTTGTTTTAATCCCAGGTGCGGGGGTACGCATATGAAATCCAAGCACTTGCAGCTGAATCAAGAGATTTTGAGTATAAGGCTGTCCTGGGCTATACAGTGAGATCAGGTGTGAGAAAGATTGCTTTGGGGATGACTCTGAACAAACCTCTTAGAAGCTACTTTTATAACAATTTGAGGTGGTTGTTCCATATTTCAGTGACATGATGACTTAAGCCTGTTATTTATCTAGCAACCTGTCTGCTATCTATCTTCAACCTATCTTCTATCCGTGTGTGTGTGTGTGTGTGTGTGTGTGTGTGTATTTGGGTAGTATACTAAGAATATTTTATATATACTCATATGTAATGTATAAATATACACATATTCATACCTGCAATGTGTGTGAGTATATGTCTGTGTGTCTTTGTACCCACTCTTGAAAAGAAAAGCTTTGAAACAAAACAACATTTTTTCATCATGAACTGGGCAGCACTGAGAAGTGAGTTTCAGAGGACTCCATTCAGAATATTGAGGGGCAAACTTACTTGCTGAACCCAGAAGCAAAGTAGAGAATTCATCTGACTGGCTTTAGAGTTGGGTATTTATTTTATTTGGACATGGTGTGTGAGAAGGCATCTGGCTTGTTTGCACAGGATCTGATCAATGGGCCACCTGTGATTGGCTGAAGTTTGGCTGGTTATGATTGAATGTAACAGGGGTTTTGTTACAACAAATAAATGCAGTGCTAAAGTTAGATTTCAGATTTGCATACAAAGTTAAATGATAGTTTGTGATAAAGGAACAGAAAGTTATAAAGATGGAGACAGCCTTGTGTTTATACAATGCATACCACAGATGTGCAAGTAACTACATGAGAGCACTTTCTGCTCCTGGCTCTCTCATTCACTCACCAATTTCCCGTGTGTGTGTGTGTGTTGTGTTGTGAGAAAGAGAGAGATGGAGAGATGTAGGGGATTGAAGGGAGCTGAGAAGTTTTGTAGTGGGCACCAAATGCATCATCATCAGCCATCAGAGCTGGGGCTGATCCACAGGCAAGGTGACTCACCTACACTATAGCCCATTTATATTTGTTTGAAGCTTATTTCAGTTCCTAAACTATAGATCCTATGAGGCTCTCCAAACTTTCAGCCACATCTGCCCACAAGAAACTCTACCTGAAGAGTCCTCTGTGTGAAGACAGCGTCACAACACACCTGGCCAGCTTCCAGGTGATTCCATCCCTCCTCTTCTCGGTCTGCTCTGAAATGACTTCAGCATTATGCATGCTTCACTGATTTTTCTCCAACCTTTTCTCTCTCTCTCTCTCTCTCTCTCTCTTTCTGCCTCACACATGCACGCATGCACACACACACACACACACACACACACACACACACACACACATACCTTGGCACTCTCAGATTGGGCATCTTTGTGTGGAATGCTCATTTTATGATCCCAAAAAGTAATACCCAAGGTGTAAGCTTTTATAATCCACCTGCTGTTCAACTGCCCCCGAAGTGTCACATTTCTAGCACGTGAGACTAACAACTGCCACTCATGGCATGGCATGGCTTCGTGTGGCGTCCAGGTGCAAATGAGAGATCACAGCAGGGCACCCAAGCAGCTGCTGTCCCATCTGCTCTCCCAGATGAAGTGGCTATTTGTGAAGCAGCAGGAAGACAACCCATAGGTAAGGGGAAAACTTCACAAACTCAACTTTAAAACGACTTTATTCATTTGCAAGCAGAGAAAAAGAGAGAGAAGAGAGACAGACAGAGTGACTAGGCATGCCAGGGCTTCTAGTCATTGCAAAGGAACCCCAGACATATGCATCACTTTGCGTATCTGGCTTTACAAGGGTACTAGAGAATCGAACCCAGGTAGTTAGGCTTTGTAGGCAAGCACATAACCGCTGAGCCATCTCTCCAGCCCCTCAAACTCAACTTCAGATTCGTATTGAGACTCTAGAAAGCCATGATCTGAAAACACACACCCGCTCCTCCCGTCCCGCCGTCCATCTGCCAGCGCCGTGCCCAGACAGGGCCGAGGCTAGGTCTAGACCGAGAGGCTGCAGAGTACTTTAGCTGTTTTCTGAGACAGATAGAAGCTAGGGATCCAGGTAAGAATGAGAGAGACCTCACCCTGGCATGTGTTTGGTCTTCTAAGATTCACAAAGTGTCAGAAGAGGTGTCACCTACTGAGTGGTCCTGGGTGGACATTCCATCTTCCTTGCTCCAGAGGGTTTGTGAAGAAGAAGGAAAAAAAATAAACAGATGAGATGAATCACCTCTGAGGTAAAGAAAGCAGCATAATCGCTATTTCTGTGAAAACACCCATCAGCAATGTGGTCAGAGCTCAGACCATCGGTGCTTATGCCAAGTCCCTCAAAACCCAGATGTGTTTAACAAGAAAGGAAAATGTAAAATTTCTGGGCCATTCAATACCATTCCTTCATGAGAACGGAAGATCCTTAAGGTTGGGAATAATGAATGCATGGAAGATGCTGAAGTGACCCCAAAACTTAAATCTGTCTTCTCTCAAGTGTCCAAGTTTTACCACCATCATCTGCATAGCACAGCTCCAAGGAGTACTCTTGCTACAACACAAAAGGCAGTTATTGAAAACAGAGAAGTTCAAGTGTTATTCATGAATCTACTATTAACTCCATGGCATTCGTTGAAACCCTTCATAGTTATGTCTGCTGATCTTCAAACTTCAGAAAATTAAGGAATTTGTATTAAAAGACTTCTGAACTCCTATACTAACATCACCTCCTATCTTTTTTTTTTTTAATAGAATTGTTTTGGTTTAAATGGAAATAGAAAGTTAACCTGTGCCTCTGAACAGCTCTTGGGTTATGGGCAGTTAGTTCTCTTGTTCGATACTCTATGCTCACACACCGTCTCTTCCCTAGATGTCTTCACCATCAGTGTGTTGTTCCCAGACTGTTCTCTCAACCCACATAGTGCCCCTCAAGGTGAAAAGAGGAGTCTCCATTGTCTACGGAGTGTCAATCACATTGACTCCTATGCTGACTCCATTCCTAAGCACCAACTGTAAGGGTCCGAGAATCTCTGAAGAAAGACCCCAGACTGAAATAGTATGTAAAGCACAGAGCATTTATTCTGCAGAGTCATCCAGTATGCAGGGGTCAACCATTCATATAAAAATGGCGACCCCGAGAGGAGCTCGCAGGCTCCTTTAAGCATAACTAAGGAAGGTTCTGATGGGCAATTAGTTCTACAGTTTGACTGGCTAAGTTGAACAAGGATAGCATTTGATTAGTCTATTATGGCTATATATTTTTGATTGGTTGGGGCTGAGAGACCTTGAATTTTCAGGAAGTGACTCAGCTTTTCTCTGGCCAGGGCAGTCACTGATTAATGGCCTTTTGTTCTAATTTTAGGCCTAGCCTGGGAGGTGTTTTGCTGAAGCCTATCATGGCATCAATTTAGTTCTTTCACAACCAGTGGAGGTTATTGAAAGTGAGTTGTTTTATGTGGCAAAAGATTTTAAGAGAGAGAGAGAGAGAGAGAGACCCATTGCCAATATCCTAAAGAACAGAGGACATTTGGAAAGTGCTTAAGACCTACCTTTCAAAATGCTAGTAAGTCTTTGTTTTTATGGGAGGGGTCAAAATTGAACTACTGAAGTGTTTCAACTTTCTCAAAAGATGGGCTACTCTGGGGTATCTCAGACCAATGGAGTTAAGCTGTTGCCCGGCAACAGCCCTAGGGCAAGAGTGGCCCATGGCCTGAAGACATCGAGTAAATTAGGAAAGAAAATTGCCTGGTGCCTGTGTCAAAGTCACTTGTGTTTAGTAGTCCTATAAAAGGACAGTGAAAATCCAATACATTGAATATTTTTTTCTTGGAAAACACAAAACAAGGAAGTTGACTTAGGGAAAAGAGAAGCCTGCTCGATACGCTCACCCTAACACCCTCCTCTTGTGAGTTGACAGTGTCGCATGTTCCTGGAGCCTCGTGCATCATCCTATTGAATGTCCCAACAAGGAAAAGAAGAGGGGCCAAGACAAAGACCCTCAGCAGCTGCTTTCCAGTGCCACGCCCATGTGTGTGTTCACACATGGTGGTGACCCAGACAGAGATACTCTTGTTTCGTTTTGTTTTGCTTTTCTGAGGTAGGACCTCACTCTAGTCCAAGCTAACCTGGACACTCACTCTATAGTCCCAGGTTGGCCTGGAACTCACAGCAGTCCTCTTACCTCTGCCTCGCAAGTGCTGGGAATAAAGGCGTGAGCCACAGACGTCCAGCTCAGAGATACTGTCTTAGTTGGATGGATCAATACTTCGTTTTGGCCAGTAGGTTTTGTACAAGTTTGGCTAGCAAGGTCTTCCTTAAGAAATGAATTTGAGCCAGGAATGGTGGCACAAGCCTTCAATCCCAGCACTCAGAGGCTGAGGTAGGAGGATTGCTGGGAGTTTGAGGCCAGCCTGAGGCTACAGAGTGAGTTCCTGGTCAGCCTGGACTAGAGTGAGACCTTGCGTCAAAAACCAAAATGAATTCTCTCTAGATAGCTGTGGTGGGTTGAATAGATATAGTCACTGTTCTGTTAGTTTGTAGCTTGTATCTGCAGCCACCTGGCTGGAGGCAGTGTCACTTGGTGGATCTTAAGGTGTGGTGGTGGGTTTGAGATTTCAATCTAAAGATATGCCAAGTGTGCCTAACTGGAGTTCCTGAAGTGTGCCATGCTGTGTGACTTTTTGGTTATAGGCTTGTCCTTCTGTGTGTGTGTATGGTCCTGTGAAGGCAGGCCAGCTTCTTCTGCCATTATGGAACTTCCCCTTGATCTGTAAGCTTCAATAAATATCCCTTCCTCCATAACTGTGCCTGGTCTGAAAGCTCATCTCAGAGCACCTGTTGTCTGCTACAAAAGCTTTAAACACTCTTCCATATCTGTCACCCTATATTAGGGAGGACATTCAGCATTACCTATTGCAACAGATGTATCACAAAATCTGGGTAACGTGAACAACAAGGATTGTATCTTGCTAAAGTGAAGTCCAGCACAGGTTGGGCAGCCTGGACCATCTTGGAGCTGCAATCATCGGGAACCTGTGATATTGGCTCCATGGAAGAAGTTTGGTCACACCCAACTAATCATTCCCCACCTCCTTTGTCCCACCTCCTTTGATCCCCTTCCTTTTATCTAATAGTCATTGTTCTACTTACATGTTACCCTACTCCCCCCACACACCCATATTCCACAGATGAGAGAAAATATGATAATTTTCTTTCTGGGTTTGGTTTATTTTGCTTCATCCAGTGACCGTAAAGCGCTATCCACTTTTCTGCCAATGTCATGGTTCTCTGTGTCGTAATCCACTGTGAATAGATAATACGCTTTTCATTATGCGCTCATCAGTGGAGGACACAATGGTGTTGAGGGGGAAGGAGGCAGCCACAGGCATGGAGCTTTTCAAACCAAATGAAACAGGGGTTGCTGAAATGCTGTTTGGGGAAATATACACAGCTCGTTAAAAGCTGTACACTCGGAGAAAGAAGAAGTCAAAAGAGGCACAGTGCAAGCATTGTGACACGGCTCCTGCACTGGATTCTGCCGGGGGGAGCGGTCACGCACGCTTCTGTAAGAACAGCCCTTGTGCTTCAGGAGAAGCCTTTGTTATGCTGTGAATTTTGCAAACATCGTTTTACTCTTATACTGTGCTAGCATCTGGGCAGCCCATGATAGTGCAGGGGTGCCCTGAGGGACAGTGGTGCCAACTGCTTCTTATTGCCTCAGTGCATTCAGTTTCTGGCCCATTAGCCTGAGCCAGTCTGAGCCTCAGCTGAACTTCGGGGTCACCTGGGAGCTATATGAAGAGGCCTGGAATTTAGTGGATACTAACTAACTCCATTGGTTCTGCCCTGAGCCAGCACAGTGATTGAAGGGACGATGCAAGAACTCCAATGTGATCTTGTATCCTGGAGCCCCGTCATGCCAAAGAGGAGAGGAGTTTTCTCTGATGACACAGAGGGAGCCCAGCAATGCCAGGTCTGACCCCCGGCTCTGTGCCTTTCCTGTGAAGTACCCACCACGTGCCTCCCAGTGCTCCGCGTTTCTCGCATCAGTACAGCCTGGGTTTTTGGAAGGTCTTGTTGTACAAAGCCCAGACATCTATTCTTGTGGACTAGAAGCTTGTCATCTTTGTGCCCTGAGACTGAGAGATCAGGAGTTTGACAGCATCAAGAAAGGATGCCACATAACTCATGTCAATTATGTCAATTAAAACTGTCAACTGAATGTTGGTATAGCTCTATAATAAGTGTGTCTGCTCTGCATTTCAGATATCCCTAGGGAACCAAACAAGAAGTAATCTCTAGAAAATGATATCAGATGTCTCCAACAGGCTGACATTCCTGTCTTGTCATTTGAGTTTCACATGGGGAAATTGAGACGCAGACAGATTGACTTAATTATCTTTGTGCATGTGACCTGTAAATGACAAAGACAGAATAGAAGCACAGGATCCGTGAGTTCTAACCCAGTGCAGAGGGCTTGGCTTGAGGGCATGCCCAGAAACTACCTCCCGCTCTCCTCCATGGTCTCTTTGTAAATGTCAGAATGGCAGCCTAACTCTGCAGGCTAGGAGATGACAGCCAGCCAGACCACCCTGGTAACAGCTCCTGTGGTGTCAGCTTCGGGCTACTCCCAGGTAGCAATAAGCGCATGCTTAAATCATGCGGAAATGAGCAGCTTCTACCTGTGAGGACAATAAGAGGCCTCTGACGGAGTAATTGCTTCCTGCCACCACCCAGAAGTAAGTCTGCCCTGGAACTGTCACAGTGGAATCAAAGAGAGAAGGAGGCAGCCACAGACACGTAGATTTCCAAACCAAATGATCTCGGGATTGCTGAAGTGCTGTTTGGGAAAAATATACACGCCTCTTTGAAAGCTGTACGCTCAGAGAAAGAAAAAGTCAAAACAGCCACGCTGCAGGCACTGTAGACAGGAGCCTGTCCTGAGCCCTTGAAGGGGGAGTGGCCGTGCACACTTCTGGACTAACGGCCTAATTTATGCTTTTCGAGGAGCCTTTGTTAAGCTGTGAAGTTTGCAAATGAGTTTTTCTGCTTCCACTGTGCTAGCATCTAGTCCCTGATGTTTGGGGTGCCCTCACTGAAGGAGCCGTCCACACACGATGGTACTTTCAGGGGACCTCACAGCCTCCCAGCATGGTATCCTATGGCAGAATCAGCCATCTCATATTTAAAAAAAAAAAAAAAAAAACTGGAACGTGGGAAATCCATGAGCTTCAATGACAATGCCACATGCAGCACAGGGGGAGGGAAATGAACTCATTTTCACCAGTGTCATTTGCATAGAATTCTTAGAATCCAACCTGGCTTCTGGATCATTCTGGAAGGAAAATCATTTTTCACTTGTTCCAGTGCACAAATACAGTGACCATAAGGACTATTCAAAGGGCCCCTTTGCTTTCCATGGTCCTGTCCTCTTACAGGGTAATAATTGTTTAAGTTTCATAGAGATTTTGTTGGTGCTATGCAGCTGGAGTTTAGTACAGACGGGTCCCAAACTGGCTCTTGTTCAACACTCTAGTTTTTTTTTTTTTTTTAAGATATTTTATTTTTTTTATTTATTTGAGAGCAAGAGCTAGAGCAAGAGAGCAAGAGAGAGAGAATGGATGTTCCAGGGCATCTAGCCACTGCAAATGAACTCCACCTTGTGTACCTGGCTTATAATCAAACCTGGGTCCTTTGGCTTTTCACCTGAGAGCCTTAACTGCTGAGCCATCTCTCCAGTCCAGTTTTTAATCCTACATGGTGTTGAGTAGTGCGGTGGCTTGAATATGATATTCTCCATAAACTCGTGTGTTTTGAATGCTTGGCTCCCAGCTGATGGCAGTGTGGGAGGCGGAGCCTTGCTGAAGAAAGTGTGCTATTGGGGAAGGTTTAGGGGTGTTATAGCCAGCTTCCCCTTGCCAGAGCCCAGCTCACTCTCCTGCTGCTATTTTCCACATACTGTGGCAGTAGTGATGTCCAACCTGTGCTCATGCCCTGTGTTGCAGTCAAATTTGCATTGCTGGCAGAAATTACCCTAACAAGAGCAGCTTGTGGGGAAAAGGCTTTATTTTAGCTAATAGACTAGAGGGGAAGCTCCATGATGGCAGGGGAAAACAATGGCATGAGCAGAGGGTGGACATCACCTCCTGGCCCACATAAAGTGGACAATAGCAACAGGACACTAGCAAGGGGAAACTGGCTATAACACCCGTAAGCTCACCCCAACAATACTCTGCCTCCAGGAAGCATTAATTCCCAAATCTCCATCAGCTAGGAACCTAGTGTTCAGAACACCTAAGATTATGGGGGACACCTGAATCAAACCACCATACCATGCTTGCCCCTGCCATCATGAAATTCAATGTTATTCTTTAAAGTCATTAGAAATCAAATTAATTTGAAGTGGGGCATAGATACACTTTTTCAAAAACTCTATACAGCCATCCCACCCTCTAAAGATTGTAATATAATTCTGCTTTCTCCCCTTCCTTATCTCTTTCACACCATACTTCCTCTTCAGGAAGATGGTCTCCCCAGCTGGATAAAACTACTGTCCTGTTTATTTGCCCATCTATTGATTAAATACCCTTTTTGGGACTCAATTATTGATTATTTATGGATATTAATCTTTGGTCAGATGAAGGTGCCCATCCACTGATAAGTAGATCAAGAAAGTAAGGTACATACACACAATGGAGTGTTACTCAAACATAAAAATCTCAAACCATTTGCAGGAAAGTAGATGGAGCTGAAAGTCATTGGGTAAAGAAAAATAAACCAAACCCAGAAGGAAATTGTCACATGTTCTCTCATCTGCAGAATTTGGTGGAGGGGGCAAGTGTAAGTAGAACATTGACTATTAGGGAAGACAAGAGGGATTCTAAGGGAAGTAGGGAAAAGGAGGGGAAAAGGAATTTGGGTATGATTCAAATATATTCAATGCATGCATGAGAACACCACAATGGGGCTCATTATTTTTGTAATTAATATGCACAGAAAAAAGAAAGGAAAGGGCCAAACTACCTTTTAGATCAGGAAGGACAAGACGGAATGAAAGAACTCGCCTCTGGCACTCAAGGACCTCTGGGAAATGCCCTCCTCTGCTGATCTGTGCCTCCTTCTTTTTTCATTGTTCGCTTGGTGGGCTCAGTGGAGACTCTTCTGGAAGTTGTATTTCAGAAGCACAGAATTCCCTCAGTGAGAAATCATGGAAGCTGGGAACAGTTTACTCTAATTTATATAATGTTACAAAGTAAAGTTTGGGTTGAAGAACTTATGATCAATGATAGTATAACTTTGTTGAGGTCAGCAACAGAGTAAAAGGGGCACACTGGAAGTGCCAGGCGAATTTTTTGTTTTTGTTTTTGCAAGCAGGGGGGAGGGAGAGAATGGGCACACCAGGGCCTCTTGCCCACTGCAAATGAACCAGACACATGTGCCACTTTGTGCAACTGGCTTAACGTAGGTACTGGGGAGTCAAACCCAAGTTGACAGGCTTTGCAAGTAAGTGCTTTTAACCACTGAGCCGTCTCTCCAGCCCCCATCAGGCGCATGTCTTGATATCAGCAAACTCCAAGAGAGCACCCTTGCCATCGCCCCCCACAGCCCTCCTTGTGCCTCTCCCTTTGGCTTCTTTTTCCCAGCTCCAAGCAATCACTCATTTAATAGGATCTAAAAGGTTCCCCATTTACATTTTCTTGAGTGTATTATAAAGTCAGACGTCATGCAATTTGGAGGGTCTCTCTTCATTCACTGAGCAGGGCTATTCTAAGACATGCCACGTACTTCACTCTTTCTGTGGCCCAGTATTAGTCCCTTATATACCATAATTTATTTGTTCACTTGTTAATTGACATCTGGGTCATTTATCATTTAGAGTTATTAGAAATGAAGTTGCTATACATATGCACATATAATCTTTGTAATGTCGATATGCTGTCATTTCACTTAGATAAATGTCTAGGGCTGCAATGACTGGGTCATATGGCAGGTCTATGTATAAAATTGTAAGGAAATAACAAACTGCCTTCTAAAGTATGTATTTATTTATTTATTTATTTATTTATTTATTTATTTATTTATTTAACAAAGAGGGAGAGAGAGAGAGAGAATGGGTGTGCCAGGACCTCCAGCCACTGCAAACGAACTCTAGACGCATGTGCCACCTTGTGCATCTGGCTAATGTGGTCTCTGGAGATTCAAATGTGGGTCCTTTGGCTTTGCAGACAAATGCCTTAAGCAATAAGCCATCCCTCCAGCTCTAAAGTGTCTATAATTTTTTGTCTCTGGCAACAATATTTGAATGGTCTAGTTCTTCTATACCTTATCCAGCATTTGGTATGGCCAATGTTTTCCAGGTTAGCTATTCCAGTAGCCATAGAGCAGTATCCTATTGCAGCTTCAAACTACATTTGCTTAATAGGAAATGAGACCAAATATCTTTTTTTTTTTTTTTCGAGGTAGGGTTTCACTCTAGCCCAGGCTGACCTGGAATTCACTATGGAGTCTCATATCTTTATAGGATGAGTTTCCATTCTTATACCTAGTTTGATAAAACAGATGTTCGAAGCTTTTGCCCACATGTTTCAGTGGCCAGTTTATTTTCTTATTACTGAGTGGTGAGAGTTCTTTATATAGTCTGGGCAGAGTTTTCTCACATATATCATTTGAAAATATTTTCTTCATCCATTCTGTGGCTTGCTTTTTCATTCTCTCAATACTGCCTTTTAAAGAGTATAAGTTTTAATTATTGATAAAGTCTAATTTATCTTATTTATTTATGGATCATGTGTTTGGTGTTCTTTCTGAGCTATCTTTCTCCAACAGCAACAGCAAAGATTTTTTCCAATATTGTCTCCTGGAAGTCTTATATCATTAGGATCCCTTCTTTGGTCTGTTACCCATTTATAGTTACTGTCTTCTATACTTTCTCAACAGAGTTGCCTTTGTACTGCGTTGAAAATCAGTTATCGTATTTATCTAGGTCCACTGTCTATTTCTGTGCTCATGAGTCTGGTCCCGTCCCTCTGCATGCCAGCGTGGCATTGACTTGGTAACTGTAACCTTTACTAAACATTCACGTCAAGCAGGCTACATCTTCCCCCTTTGCTCTTGGTTTTCAAAATGGTTTTGGCTGTACTAGGTACTCATTTGTACTCATTTGTACTCATTTGCATTTCCATTTGAATTTTAGAATCACATGATCAATTTCAATAAACAAAAGTATAATTACAGTACTGGAGAGGTTGCTCAGTGGTTAGGTGCACTTCATGTTCAATCGTGAGGAACCAAGAGGGCGCCTGAGATTTACTAAATTCAAATCTCTAGAACCCATGTAAACAGCTAGCCATGTCCACTCACACCTGTAATCGCACTTCCACAGGGAAGCAGAGAACTGAGGGTTACTGAGCTCCCCAATTTTACTCTCTTTTCTGTTTTTTTTTTTTTAATTAGTTTATTAGTCAGTTCTGTATTCAGCAAATACAGTCAGTTTGGTACCATTATTAGGCTCATCCGTGACCTACCCCCTCCCCTTGGCCCCTCTTGTTGAGGTATAAGGGTCATGCATTGTGGAGTTAGCCCACAGTTATGGGTAAGCTAAATGTCTCTGCATATCATGACCCAACATGTGACTCTGACATTCTTTCCGCCCCCTCTTCCGCAAAATTTCCCTGGAGCTCCCCAATTTTAGAATTGGTCAAAGATATATTTTTTTTCCTTTTTTATTAAGATGTAAGCTGAAGTTACTAATTTGAGAACTTCCTTTCCTATCATTTCTTTCATGATCAGAGAACATAATTTTAATAATCTAATTTTAATTAAGAAAACTTATTGAGACTGTGATATACCCTTAGAAAGAATATATGACTTTCTAATGTTGGGGTGAGTAATCTACAAATGTCTATTACCTGCGTCGATTGCTGGGGTTGTTTGTGTTTTCTATATCCTTGATGATTTTCTTACTGTTTGTTCTATCAGTTACTGAGAGAAGGGGAGTATTTAAATGTCTTACTATAATTTTGGATATATCTATTTCTGCTTTTAGTCCTATTAGCTTTCTCTGAATGCAATTTGAAGCTATTTTTAGGTCCATGAACACTTAAAGTTGTAACATCTTCTTCGTTGATTTACATCTTTATCATTATGAAATAACTTGTTTACATCTAGTAACATTCCTAGCTCAGAAATGTACCTTTTTTGTTGATAGAAATGCACTCACTTAACTAGCTTTCTTCCTTCCATTTTCTTTTTCATTATTAGATTCTTTTTTAGAGCTGTTTTAGGTTTACAGTGCAATTGAGAAAAAGGTGGTATCCTAAACACCTCCTACCCCTGCATAGGCATACCCTCCCCCATTATCAACGCTCCCCACCATGTGCTCATTTTTTTTTAATCCATGGACATACGTTGACAGCATAATCACCAAAAGCCCACACTTTGCATGAGACTTCGTTCTGAGATTGAGTTTGTATAAATGTGAAGTGGCACATATCCACCATTTTGTGTCATAAAGATTTTTTTCACTGCCTTAAAAGTCCTCTGTGCTCCACCTATTCCCTCCCCTCATTCCTCAGCAACCACTGATCTCTGGTGTTTTGCCCTTCTCAGGATATCATAGACTAGAGTCGTACTGTATGTAGCATTTTCAGGCTGACACTTTCCACTTAGGAACACACATTTGATTTTCCTCCATGTAGTTTTCTGACCTCCTGCCTGAAGGACTTTCTTCAATATTTCATGTCGTGTAAGTTTGCCAGGAATAATTTCTTTGAAATTTTCTGTATGTGACAATATCTCTCTGAATTCAAATGCCAGTCTCCTCCAGAAGTACACTCACAGACACACCCGTTGTATTGTGACTATCTTGTCACTGAATCATGATTATTTTTTTCCAGAACACAAAAAAACATTATCCCGTTATCTTTTCAGTTATGTAGCTGATGAATTTTTTTTCATTTTTAAACTTTCTTTTGGATTTTTTGGGGGGGTTGGGTTTTTTGTTTTGTTCTGGGTTTGGGGTTTTTTTTTTTTTTTTTTGAAGTAGGGTATCTCTCTAGGCCAGGCTGACCTGGAATATTCACTATGTTGTCTCAGGCTGGCTTCAAACTCCCAACAATCCTCGTACCTGGGCTTCCTGAGTGCTGAGATTAAAGCTTATTCTACCATGCTCAGCTTTTTAAACTTTACAACCTCCAAATAAAATACATTTGTTTACTGAATCCTATCAAGACATTGCATCATTGCTTCTTCTTATTACTGCTTCCTCTAAATTGTCCTTTCACTACAATATGAGCAGGCTTTGCTTTGGTGTGATTGTCTTGTGTTTATTTTGCATTGAGCTGGTTGATAAGTTTCTTGGGTCTATAAGCTAATAGTTGTCATAAATGGAGGGGGGAAAGCTGTCACTATTTGTTCAAATGAATTTTTCTATTCCCCTTAAGGGAATCCATGAAGCAACATATTAAACTGCTTGAGTTACCTCATGGCACACTGAAGAGCTTTCCTCTTTTCTCTGTGGTGTTCATTTTAGAATCCTCTACTGTCATATGGTTAAACTCACTAGCTTTTTGTTTATTTATTTATATCCTCCAACATATAGTCTCATTCATTATATATCTGATCTCACACATTATAATTTCATCTCTAGAAGTTTAACTTGGGTCTTTATGCCCTTACTCTCTCAACTTCTTTGGATATGTAAAATGTGACAAACCTTTCAATCTCTTTGTCTCCTAAGTAAATGTCACATTTATGGATCTTTTTTAATTGTTTTCTATTCATTATCAGCTGTATCTTCCTGGTTTTATATACAATTCTTCACTATTAACTAATAGTTTGCCTATACAGTTTTTGATTTTTGTTTGCTGCATAATTGATTTAGAAATAGTTTATCCTTTCAGTGTGTTGGGTTCAAGACATGTTAAACACGTTTAGAGCAGCCTTTAGTCGAAAGCTAATTTTGTCTCACTGCTGATACAAGGGCTCTAGTTAGTTTAGTAGGAATGTGCACTATTCCCAGTCCTGTGACTGGGAATTGTCACATCTAATTTTATCACTCCATGGAACTGTCACCTCTCCTGTACCCTGCCCTGTAATTTCAGCTCCATCTCCCCAACTCAGGGGGTGTCATGGTACTGCTCTACTGTTGTGGGTTGAATATGCAATGTCCCCAATAGCCTCATGTGTTTGTGATCAATCCTCATATTTAATCCCAGCTGGTGGAGGTTTGGGGAGGTGAAGTCTTGCTGGAGGACATCGAGGTTTCTTAGTCCAGCTGGCTGGGTGTTCAGAGAAAGTTCACTCTTGCTGCTTCCTCCCAGATGATGTGACAAGATGTGATACCCAGAAGCCTGACATGGTGAAATGTAACTTCAAAACGACAAGCCTGAAGTGAATTCTTTTCTCCCATGGGAGGCTTCTGGCCAGGTGTTTTGTCCTAGCAATGAGAAGGTAACTGCTACACCTGGGTTCTGCTTCACTGGTCCACAGCATGGAAACTCTCTTAAGAAGGTCCATCTGGTCTCAGATCATTTATGTTCCCTCACTCAGGGACCATTGCCTTTCAGTGCTCAATTAACACGGTCTTAAAAATATGATTTTTCACAACTGGTACCTTAATGACACCACAGCAATTACCAATACATCCACAATACCTTCACTGTTATGAGCTAAAAATCCTTTTGACATAGAGTACAGAGGAGGAGAAAAGAAATAAGACAACATAACAGAGGAAGGACTACATTGAAAGTGGAGGAGAGTGGGATTAGGGTGGGGGAAAGGGGACAAAAGAGGGTAACATAGTGGGGATATTACTAACTTATAGAGAGAATGTTCATAAAGTTCCCAATACAAACTTTTAAAAACATTTTTTCATAGATTTTGTCTAGGTTTTTGCTTTTTTGGTGCATTATGGAAAGTCTTTTTCTGTTATACCACCTTCAAGACTTAAAAAGATTTTAAATGTTGTTACTATTACTTTGGAAACTCTTTCCTTTCTGTTTGTCTGAGATAAGTTTGAGTGCACAGCATGTAGCCATATCCTCTGGGAAGAAACAAGTAAGCAGTATGCAGGTGTATCAGCGGGACTGCTTTCAATATCAGAATATCCTGTTGGAGCCACTTATGATTTGAAATTGCATGTTAGCTCTCTGTGTCACTGAGCCTAAAGTTCAGGTATCTATTTTTTTGAGCATCATCAGGATGAAACACAGGAGAAGTAGATGCCATTAACGTTTTTAAAATAACATAATAATGCATAAGATGCATACTTAAAAGGTTATATGTCTTATTTAGCTCTTTAGAGACCATGGGGACAACCACGTGATACCCAAAATGAACTTTCTTACTCAGCTAGTAGTTATTATTTGGAAGGATCCTCTGCAACCCTAATGTAACCTCTGTACAGATTACTTTTGAAGATTAACACAATGGGTATTATTCCAGCTACTGCTTATTCTACCCAAAATAAAACTCAAATAAATGCTAAAGGTTCATAGTAATAATATTCTTTAAATAATAATTGATAGGGCTGGAGAGATGGCTTAGCAGTTAAGGTGGTTTCCTGAAAAGCCAAAGGACTCAGGTTCAATTCCCCAGGACCCACATAAGCTAGATGCACAAGGTGGCACGTGTGTCTGGAGTTTGTTTACTGTGGCTAGGGACCCTGATGTGCCCATTCTTCCTCTGTTTCTCTCAAATAAATAAATATTTTTTTAAAGTTAGAGATTGTTAAAGAATAATTGATAACCAAGACATATTTCTTCCAATGTGGCTCCAATCTAATGGCAATGTTACCACAAACAATCTATTACCACATCTAATGACTGTCGTTGGCTTTCTTGTTTGTTTGTTTCCCCTTATATGACTTCTCTGGAGTATGAGAAACCCTTGAAAACTCATATTCTTGAATTCATATTCCAGTCACTGTTCATGTGGTTCATCTATCACCCATATTATTATTATTATTATGTAATTGTGGGAGGCATGCGACCATTGGTGATTCCCTTTGACAGAAGAGCGTAGACATAGGCAAATCAGGGATGACTCATTTGGAAGAAATATTCCCATCTTAATATGTTGTTTTTATGATTAATGAGAAAAGTAAACCCAAATCATGTTTCCACTTTGGGCTCATTTTATTCAATAAAGAATTGTGTTGCACAGTGCTCAGAATATATGAATTACTAATATGCCTTGAAGTGTTGTAACTCATGCAGGGAGAGGAAAAGTGATTGCCTGATGTTTACTCTCATATACACACTTTATAGTCCACCACAGAAGACAAAATATTGAGAAACACATTGCACAAGAGTAAAAAATGCCTCCTGCCCAGGACAGACGGCCGTGTTTATTTTCCTGCTGTGACCCATTAGTAAACAGCTGTTCCTTGACTTTTGAAGAATTCTCTCAGTACAGCAAGTGGGACAGAGAGGGGACTTTTTATTTCAAACAGGTAAAACTAGGGCCAGAACATGATATATAATTCCTTTCAAAATATCACACAAATTTGGTATCCAATTCATCTATTCTAATTGTCATTACTGAACAGAATTCTCACTTAATCTATCCCTTCTATCATTGCTAAGAGGGAAAAACAACTGAGAATTTGGGTTTAAAATACTTTTATGGTGAGATATAGATATAAATATAATAAAATATCTAAAGCCTTGAAGTGCATGCCACTTTTTCTTAAATAAGTCTGCCCTAACGTCTAGGACTTGATTTATAAATTAAACCTTAATGTTGGTAAAGTCTCACAATCAAAATGTCTGAATTAACATTCTATACATGCACTCAAGTCAGCTTGGGAAACCACAAGTTACTGATTCTTTTGCAAAATTCATTAAGGGTATGACTATTAGTTGCTGACAATGGACACCAAAAACCACAGGATAAGTTAACTATGGAGCCATAATAAATTACACACATGACTGGAATGTCTTAATAATGTGCTTTCTTTGCCAAACACAGAACTTTGTAGGCCTCATTGAGTGTAGTATTGAAATGTTTATCTTCTGCAAAAATATAATCTGGCAGTTCAATGTGCTTTAATATTGGAAGGAACCTAATAGAAGCCATGAGTAGTGTAAGGAAGTAAATTAGTTTTACTTTAAAGGTTTATTTAGTCTATACTTATGAATTGTGTGCAATTCATGGATTAATACCTTGGAGAACAGAATTAAAATGCTTCATGTGGAACATGTTTAACTTGGAGAATGGAGACATTTTTACTAATCCCAAAGTTAATCCTAAAATGATGGAAATATTGGACGTGTTACACAAAATTTAAAGTATCAAAATTTAGGGGAAATCTCATTAATTGGAATTCATTGTTGTATGTTAGTTTTTCTTTTGCTTTATACATACGTACAAACACTTCTTTTGTCAATAAAAAAAATCTCATCACCATTATTTAATCATTCCAAGTATATTTGATCACCTATCATTGAGCATGAACTGTGGAAGATGTTAAAGATTAAATGATGACTAAAATATAGTCTAGTATATACATGTTATTGAATATAAACTTGTATTTCTTTTGTAAGTTTTTTAAATATGTATTTCATTGAGAGAAGCAAATAGGGACAGAGAGAGATTAGGCACACCAGGGCCTCCAGCCACTGCAAATGAACTCCAGACACGCACTCTACCTTGTGCATCTGGCTTATGTGGGTACTGGTGAACTGCACTTCCATCCTTGGGCTTCTCAGGCAAGCACCTTAAACACTGAGCCATCTCTCCAGTCCATAAACTTTAACTTCTAAAATAAAAAGGAAACAGGTTCATGAGAACTGAACAGAAATCTACCGTGACAAACGGTCCACGCAGCAGGATACAGGTATCAGCTATTATTTTTGCAGGGAAATTTTCTTAAGTGCTGTCATTAACTGCTAGAAGATGTGGATGAGTCTAACAGGTCCAGAGGTAGGTAGAAAAAGCTAAACAGAGTCTCATACTCCCAGGCTGAATAACAGTAAAAAGGAAGAGATCTAATGACTAGTAGAGAGCACTGTCTATGACAGGAATATAAGGTCTATTGTTGACAAAACTCTCATCCCAGCAGAGGGGACTGTATTGTTCCATATTGTTGTTTGACACAATGCTGCCTAGATACAGTTTTAGTTTGATTTAAAGATTTTGCCATGTGTAATAAACTGTAATTTAATTTTTTCACTTCTTTTTTAATTTTTTTTATTAATTAGTTTTGTACTCGGTGAATACAGTCAAGTTGGTACCATTGTTAGGCTCATCCATGCCCTACCCCCTCCCCCTGGCCCCTCCTTGTTGAGGTATATGGGTCATGCATTGTGTAGTTAGCCCACAGTTATGGGTAGGAGAAATGTCTCTGCGTATCATGACCCAACATGTGGCTCTGACGTTCTTTCTGCCGCCTCTTCCGCAAAATTTCCCTGAGCCATGTTGGGTTCATTTTTGGTCTGATTCAGTGATGAGGTGTTGGGGGCCTCTGGGTCTCTGGATATAATTTAATTTTTATGTGTATTTTAGTCTGATTTAAAGGTTTTGTCACAGGTAGTAAACTGTAATCTAACTCAATGTGTAAATAGGATCTTTCCTAATCTCTACCAAATAGTGACATCTCAGCCAATCACAGTAAGTCAAATATTCAACAGTGTTGAAATGGGTCATGCCAAGCTGCAACCAGCTAGGTTGTTTCTGCACCTCACACCTCACTTTTCTATATGCTACTTCCTTTCCTATGGCTCTAAGTATAACCAGCCTGTGTGGGTAAAGTGGGGAGTGTTGAATCATCTCTGGTCCAGACTTCCACATAACTCTAGAATCATAAAGGAAATCATTAAGATATGCAAAAGTGAGCCTGGGGATCTCACTCAGGGGTTAAAGACTGTGGCAAATCCTGCTGGCCTGTGTTCACTTTCCCAGTACCCAAGTCAAGTCAGATGCACAAAGTAAAGTAAAGTAAAGTAGTGCATGCATCTGAAGTTCATTTGCAGCCAAAAGATGCCTGGCACACACGCATTCTCTCTCTCTCTCTCTCTCATGCAAATAAACAAAAATATTTTTTTAAGAAGTAGATGTGCAAAAGTGGATTTATGGTAACTTTATCTTTAATATAAAAACAATCCGTCATTGCTAGAGCACGAAAATGGGTCAGAGCTCACTGGAGGTTACTGCTCGTGAGGGGGTGTGGTCTAGAGGCCAAGGAGAAAAGCATTGCATGTGGCCTCCTTCATTAAACAATGGGTCCATTGTCTATAGATTCAACTTCTTGTGTGTCGTTACCTTCTCGTTGCTTGAACAAAGCACTCAACCAAAAGCTGTTGATGGGAGGAAGGAGTGTGTTTCCACGTGTCGTCTCATGGCAGGGAAATCATGACAGACAACTGGACATCAGGTGTTGTCACGTATCAGCAGCAGGGCGGGAGCAACAAGAAAGAGTGGACCAGCTAACACCCAACAGTGCTGGACTAGTCAGCTCCAAGGTCCACCCCCAGCAGCACCCCCCCCCCCAGTAAGACTCCACCTCCCAAAAGCTTTGCCATTCCACTAAAGTGCCACTAACTGGGTACAAAATATTGATAGCACATGAGCCTATGGGTACGTTTCATTCAAACAACCGCAGGGGCATTTCACATTCCAACTACGACAGGGTGTTTAATGAGGATTTATCCAGAAACATGATATTTCATTGCCATCTTTTCCAAAGCCTCTGTACATTTAAGACTATAAAAAGAAGAAAATAGCACTTGTATGCGCCTTTGTTGAACGGATGGACAAAGACTTAAAGACAGGTACAGAAATAATTCCTCTTTTGCAACCCAGAGCTCGTTGTTAAGTGTGAGCTTGATACATATAAGAAGGAATATAATACCAAAAAAAAAAAAGGAAGAAAAGAAAGCTGTGGTGAGTGGAATTAGATTTCTTGTGAAAACTAGTAAAGTGTTTGAGTCTTGCCTACTGATTGATGTTGGGCTAGAGAGGACCATTCGATATTCATGCAAAAAATCATTAATCTCTGTGTGTGTTATTCAACCAATACATTGTCACTGTGCAATTCAAAATTTCAAAGAAAAAAAAAAAACAGGACAAAAGTAGAATAAAACTTTATGAGAAGATATTCCAACTCACAGTTTTAGTCAGTCATGTGAAAACTTGGAAGTAGTCACTCCCATCTTTAGTATAAGGTAAAAAGAAAAAATCCTTAAAATCAACAACCTCTATCAGAAAGTTGAGGTCATCAGTCTAAAGTCTGAATAGATAGATACAGAAAATACATTTCAATTCTGTTTATCTGAAGCAGACATTGCTGGAGCTATAAAGCTTAGGGATACTTAAGTAGCAATCTTGACAAACAGCTGGGGGCTGAGAAGGGACTGGTATGAGAAGGAGGAACCCTCGAAGACCAGGGCCTTAGGGAAAGCCTCACACTCTCATAGTGTTTACCTCCATGAATCTCGCTATCTACTTATGGACAAGAACCCAGAGAGATTCTTTTGTAACTCTGGAAAAGAATAACCACTTTAAATATACCCAAACTGCTCTCCACAAAAAGGGGTAAAGATTTCCCCAGAGCTTTATATAAATCTGGAACCTTGCAGTAGGAAAAGTACTTATCCTCCTCTAGCTCCTTCTAGCTTTCTTATCTCACCTACTTGGAAGGAAATATCTAAGAAACATTAAAGGGGTTCAAGACCAAGGATACAGGCCCACATCCCCACTGGCAGACTAAGATTAACTATGAGATGATAGATTGCTCCTCCCTCCCCACACCTAACTACCATGTCAACAGGACTTCAATACAACAGTGAGACAAGACCCAGGCTGTACCTGGGGAGTTCTATGAGAATCACAAAGGCAACCTGGGGAGAATTTGAGGCCGTCAGCATTTACTACAAACACTGGGCACATCCCAAATCCTTACCAGATTAACATGAGTGTTCACACCGAAGGCCCATTTACTATACTTCATATTACCCAGTGACTCATGTGCAGCTTCAGAAAAAAGGGCTGGAGAGATGGCTTAATGGTTAAAGCACTTGACTGCAAAGCCAAAGGACCCAGGTTCAATTCTCCAGGACCCATATAAGCCAGATGCACAAGGTGGCACATGCATCTTGGGTTTCCAGCAGCTGGAGGGAGGCCCTGGGGTGCCCATTCTTTGTCTCTCTCTCTCTCTCTCTCTCTCTGTCTGTCTCTCTCTCTACTTCTCTCTCTCAAATAAATAAATAAAAATAAAAGTAAGTTTATAAAAAAAAGAAAAAAACCGTGAATCATACTGAACGAAAACATTGTTAAAGGTTAAAACATATATTGTAATATCAGACAGAGGATTTGAAACATTGATGATCAACATGCTGGAAAAAATCTAATGGGGAAGCAGAAGACAGGCAAAGAAAAGTCAGTAATATAATTGGAGAGCTGGGATTTTACGAAAGAATAAAATGGGGGGCTGGGAAGATCTCTCATTCAGCGAAGTGTTTGCTAGACAAGCATGAGGACCTCAGTTTGATCCCCCAAACTCAGTTAAAAATAAACTGGACACAGTCATATGCATTTGTACTCCCCATGATGGAGAAGAACAGACAGCCGAATCACTAAGGAACACGACAGTCAGCCAGTCTAGCCTACTCGGTAAGCTCCAGGCTAATGAGAGACTCTATCATAAAGTCAATGAATGGTATTCCTGAGGAACAACACTTGAGGTTATTCTCTGGTCTACACAAACACACAAGCACACACACACACTTGCACCCACAGCCACAGACATGCACCTTGCCTACACTTGCCCATACACACACACACACACACACACACACACACACACGCACAATGAACAGAATGAAATGATGATGACACAAGATTAAAACAGAAATGAAGGACTTGTAGGATAGGGTCACCAGTATTTTTAGCACAACCAAGCAATGAATGAGCTGGGAGAAATGTCAATAGAAACTTGCAAACTGAAATACCAAGGTGAAAAGAATGGTTTAAAAAGGAGGCTGGGGTAGAGAGATTGCTCAGTGGTCAAAAGTACTTGCTTGCAAAGCCTGACTGCCTAGGTTCGATTCCCCAGTACCCATGTAAAGCCAGATGCACAAAGTGGCACATGTATCTGGAGTTCATTTGCAATGGCAGGAGGCCCTGGTGTGCCCATCCTCTCTCTCTCTCTCCTCTCTCTCTCTCTCTCTCTCTCTCTCTCTCTCTCTCATCTCTCTCTCACATCTCACTAATAAATAAGTAAACAAATAAAAAAAGGTTATGCAAAAACAGTAGTAAACCATTGTGGTAGTTTGAATTATGTGTCCCCCATACATACATGTGTTTTCAATGTTTGGTTCCAAGCTGATGGTAATTTGAGAGGTGAAACCTTACTGGAGGACATGAGTTAGTTCTTGGGGGACAGGTTTAGGGGTGGCATAACCAACCATCCCCTTGTCATAACCGGGTGCACTTTCCTACTGCTGTTTCTACTTGCTGTGACAGAAATGACACAGCCTCTGCTTATGCCGTACTTTCTCCTGCCTTCCATGGAGCTTCTGCTCAAGGCTGTGAGCCAAAATAAACCCTTTCTTCCCATCAGCTGCTTTAGGTTGGGTGCTTTGTGCCAGCAACGAGAAGATAACTACAACAACCTTAAAAGAGGGAATATGCTTAAATTTGGAATATAAGAAAGAAAGGAGCAAAAAAAAAAAAAAATACTGGAAGTAGAAAGGGCTCAAAGCTTTCTAAAATTAATAGACTCCAGCCCATCAAACCACAGGTCCAGGAGCATGTCATAACCATTAAACAACAGTATACTACTACAAATATTAAAATACCAATATATTGACATGCCATTTTCAAACTTCAGAAACCAAAGATGATGAGAAGCTACCAAAAATTTTCAGGTAGAGAAACATGAATTACACATCACTTTTCATCACAAACTACGTAAGAAAACAAAAACAAGTGTGAAGGCCAGCAAAAGAGAGGCTTGGGGCAGGGCCATGCTGCACACCACGTGAGACTGGCCTGAGCTCCAGGGTCATACCGCAAGGGAAGAGCCATCCCTGGGCAGCTGCTGGGGAAAGCAAAGCCAGCACAAGAGAAGCTGGGACAAGGCTGGGCATCACGCCACTATGGCAGAGGAAATGGAGGGGAGTCAAGATCCACCGATAAGAAGATAACTGACTGCCCACCGTGAGACTTGCTGCCTCTTCCACATCTGCCAGGGCCCAGGAGAACGTGCAGAGGAAGTGATGTCATGCACACTGCTCTCACTGCTAACCTGACAACCAGCTCCAGGGTAATGGTGGCAGACACGGTGACCAAGCAAAACCTAACAAAGCAGAAATCCAGAAGCTACAAAGACGTCAACACTAAATCATGCTGACAAGAGGCCTGTTGTGGCTCCAGAAACATTGTGGAAGATGGGATGGAAAGACTGTAAGAGCGGCAGAGTGGGTGGAAATATCCTGAGGAACCTTTACCCCACTATCCCATTGGGACTGGCTGAGGCCATCATGACCCCACAGTGAATCCCATAACCCATGGAAAAGGCAAGAGGGAACAAAAGAGTATAATCTGTAGATGAATAAATAAATAAATAAATATGGCATGAGTGTAAAGAGTTGAGAAAGAAACCCACCCTCTTAGAACTCTTCATCCAACACACACACAGGCGTGCACACACACACACACACACACACTGACACACACAAGAAAATGAGACACTCTTTCACACAACCAAGAATTGAGAGACTTAATCAGAAGTGATCTACCCTGCAAGAAACGTTAGATGAAGTTCATCAGAGAAAATGAAAGTGATGTAGATCAGACATTTGAATAGATGTTGAGGATAAAAGGAATATATTAAAAATAAATAAAATTTTAATGCCATTTTCACGTACTTGAAAGTTAAAGTTTTTTAAAGTAGTAGCAGTGCAAGGTGAATAGAATATATAAGGAAGGAAAGGGGAAATGACTATCCTAAGATATAGGCATAAGGGCTTGAGACGCTATTATAACGTATACTACACTGCAAGTGGCCTATGGTTTTATAAAGATGGACTTACTTAAACTCAAAATGCATATTTCAAATTCCATGGCAACCACCCAAAGCTCTTTTTAAAAAGTGCAAAGTAAAATGTACTTTACTCATTGTTTTCCAAACATTGTTTGAGATAGCATATTATTTCATATTTAAATTTTTTCACTTCTTTTAAATGTTTACAGTTTTGATACTATAAGCAACACTAAGATAGCACATATACTTACAAATACATAACACACTTACCATAGTCATGTTAGGATTAGTTTCTCTGTATGGAACTTATGGTTACAGCATATATATTTTAAGATATTTATATTCTAGCTATCTAATCTAGCTAAAAGTAATTGTGCTAACTTAAGTCTCACTGATAGTTTATAAGAGGACAGTTGCTCATAGCCACATGCTCATTAATACTGGAAAATTTTTATTTTCAATTTTAATTTTGAAATAAATACAAATTCAAATAGGCTGAAAACTCTTTATCCTTATCTCTGATATATATTTTATACTGATAATTATACATTAATCCTTCAAACCAGATTTATGCTGATTCATCACAAGTAATAAAAAATCTCATTTATGAGCCAGGCGTGGTGGCACACGCCTTTAATCCCAGCATGCGGGAGGCAGAGGTAGGAGGATTGCCATGAGTTCGAGGCTACCCTGAGACTCCATAATTACAGGTCTGCCTGGACCAGAGTGAGACCCTACCTCAAAGAAAAAAAACAAGTCATTTATTAAACTGTTCATATTTCAAACAGACCTTAAAACCTGCTTTGCTAGTCAGTTTATTCTTGCGGTGACAGAATGCCTGGTATAAGCGACTTAAAAGGAAAACAGTTTCACAAGCTTCAGTCCATCCCAGCAGGGAGGAGGAGGAACAACTACAACAGCTCATACCACATCAGACAGGACTCAGAGTGTAACAACGGGAAAGGACTAGGGCAAGATATATCCACAAAAAGGTATTTAAAAGAAAAAAGAAAGAAAGAAACATCTTTCATATACCTTGAGATGGTCTGTGGGAGCCAGTGGCAGAAGATGGTGGTTAGAATCAGATGTCCCTCACAAACTCACAGCTTCTGAATGCTTGGTCAGCTGCTCATGGCAATCTGGGAGGTGGAGCCTTGCTGGAGGAGGTGTTCTGTTTGGGGTGGGCTTTGGGATGTTACAGCCAGCACCCCCTTGCCAGAGATCAGCTCACTGTCTCGCCATTTTGCACCTGCTGCAGCAGAGGGGATGCCCAGCCTCTTCTCATAGCATGCTTTCCCCTGCCATCATGAAGCGCCCCCTAGCGACTGTAAACCAAAGCAAACCCTCTCCCGGAAGCTGCTTTAGGTCAGGAGTTCTGTCCAGCAAAAAGATGACTCCAACATCAGGAGAAAATGGAATCATCACAAAAGCTCTATGAACATTATCTTTATACCAAATCCAGATAAACACAAGAAATGAAATTCCAAGTCAGCATCTTTCACGAATGAACATGAAAAACCATCCAAATATTAGCAAGTCCAATAAGATGTCAGAAGAATCCTATATCCTATCTGTGTTGGATAAGCATCTTTATTTACACATATATTTTGTAGTTGTTCAGTGATTCCTGTGGGATCAATTCTTAGAACTGCTAAATTGAAAAAGTATAATATCCAGAGAATTTTAATGAACACTGTAAAGATTACTTATAAGATAGCTGACCTCGTTTTTCTTTTCAGCACAAAAATTTAAAACAGATAATTGATCCTTTTTATATAGTCTCTGGTCTAGTCAAATTACTGTTTTGTTGTTGTTTCCCATTAGGTTTTATATCTGTAACGAGTTATATATTAGATATTTATAAGATTTCACATATTCTGGTGCTGATTTTCCTGTTGTGATATTTGCTTCTTGATTCTTGGGGGATGTTGCCATAGTAAGTCGTTTAAATTATTTTTAAATATTTAAGTGATTCACAATCTAAATATTTAATTCATAGTATCAGCTACACTTGGGCTACACTTTAAAGAAAACAATCATCATAAGATTTTATGAGAATTTAAAAACATTTTTCTCCTGGTACTTTTCCTTCCATCTGAAATTTATCTTGTACAAGATAAATTGTTGTTTCCAAAAGTCACTTGTTATCTCAGAATTTACATCAGTGGTTTTCTCACCCCCTGACTTTAGTTTTTAAATTTGGTGCTAACTATGATTTTGAATATATTTCCTGTTTCCTTCTGATTCATTTGTTTTGTGTATGTGGTGTGTAGGGCACATCGGTGTGTAAGTGCCAGGGTCGGGCATTTGCAGGGTGGGGCACTGTGGCGGCCAGAGCCAGTCGCTGGTGTCCCGCTCCACCACTCTTCCGCCCTTTCTTATTTGGGCTGGAATGTCTTACTGGCCCCCACTGGTCTCTACTCCCCTATAGCTCTGGGATTATAGAGGCTCATGGCCATGCCCAGCTGTTTGTGGGGGTCATGGGGGTCAACGTTGAGCCCCATCTCTCAGGCCTGCTCAGGTCCTCATGCTTGTGTAGGAAATTTGCCTCACCACTGAGCCATCTCTCGAGCCCTACATATCATTTGATAAGCCCATCTGCTCCTCCAAACACCCAATCCAGCCTGCTTTAATTAAGGAAATTATGTATCTCTTAAGTTTTCTTTAATTTTTACAGCTATTCATATGTCTTCATTTTTGATTAAATATAAAATCATTTAATCAAGCTCTCCAGAAAACTGATTTATTTTGAGTGGCATTGCAATGTAGAAAACAGATTTAAATATACATCTTCTCATTGATTATATCTCTTCATTCTCAATTTCAAAGGGTTTTTTTTTTTCCTTCTGCATTCTACATATTCTGTTTGTTTTCATCATTTGTTTTATTTTTACTAAAGGAAAACAAGATAGCTATTAGTTTGGGGGAAATCCCTTTCTCTTCAGAGAACTTTGGGAGTTGCATAGGGGTATTTCCGTTTGTTGTAATGACCAGAGGTACTGCAACCCCAGATGCCACAAATGACCTTGCTGGGCAACAGAGAAATACACAGTGTACAGTGTCCATTACAAACATCTTCCCACATCCTTATCCCACCCCACTGTCCAGAAACAACCACTCTCTACTGTTTTTGCAACTGTCTTTAGAATTTTTCTCCATTTATCTAAACAATAGACATTTAAAGCAGGTTAACTGTGTCCAAGTTTCTACCAATTATTTCCTTAGATGAAAGCATCTTACATTCCTTCTTCCTATTCCCCAAGTATTATTGTGATAACACAAATTTCATAATATACATATTGCATTTAAAAAATACATTTGTTGTTATTTATTTATTTGAGAGAGAGAGAGAGAGAGAGAATGTGCACATCAGGGCCTCCAGCCACTGCAAACAAACTCCAGATACATGTGCCACTTTGTGCATTGGGCTTACGTGAGTCCTGGGGAATTGAACCATGGTTCTTTGGCTTTGCAGGCAAGCGCCTTAACCGCTAAGCTATCTCTCCAGCCTGCATATTGTATTTTTATTATGACTATGTAGGTATCTTTTACTCTGCAGTGTATTCCTATTTAATTTCTCTTCTAGTCCATGTTTTGGGTCTTCCTAATTCTATTAAGTGTCCTTGCCCTATTTCACCTGCTTTCTTCACTTTCAATCTATGGGCAACTCCATATTCAACACAGTTTTATAAGAGCACCTCTCAACACAATTGTTAAACTGTTAAACCAATATTTACTAATTCTGCTTCTGAGCTTGGGGTGCATACTCACAACCCTCCTGGAATTATCTAACTTGCTACATTGGACTGGATTACAAAGGCTTCAGCTCACTGTGAGCCAAGGACTTCTCTCTGAATCTTCTGTGCTGTGCCCTTCGCCTCTGAGACCTTGTGTCTTCCTCATGCTTGGATTAATCACTTGTTTTTCATGGGAGCACATTCTTCACCAAGTTCTCAAGAAATGCTGCTCGGGAGGCAAATTTTAGAAATGTTATGAGTCTGAAAATGTCTTAGTCCACACTAACAGGGATTGCTACTGTGGAGAGACAGAATTATTTTCCAAACATATGACTGTCCCATTGTTTTCCAAATACTAATACTGATTTTGAGGTCCTATTCTTATTTTAGGCTCTTTATATGTATAATCAGTTTTTTTTTCTTTTCCATTTTGGTAGGTTTTAAACACTCCTAAAATATCTACATATTTAAATATCATTACTAAGTACTAAAAAGGCTCTTTTTCTAATCATGCTGTCCTCTCAATGTTTTTTTCATATCTGGAAATTTGTGTCTCTTAATTTGGTAGAATTTTCCTTTACTATATCCTCATTAATTTCTTCCCCGGTGTTTTCCCTGTGCTCTGTTTGTGCAACTTCTATAGTTAGATACTATACCAATGTTCTCTTCCTTCCACTGGGTAGACGCTACACTCCTGGGAGTAATACTCTTGTTTTCTTCCTTCTCTTATTGTTTATTTTTAAACTTCTTTGTTCTTAGTGAGAGATTCCTTTAGCTCATCTTTCAAACCCATTATTGAATTTTTATTTCCATCTATCATTCCTTTAATTTTCCTGAGATCTTTCAACAATTTTCTGATTGACATTTGGTTCTATCATACTCTTTTCTCAGAGGTGCCAAAATTTGTCTTATTTCTTAAAACTATGAATAACAATTCTAATGTCACATACTTTGATTTATTCTTACATATTAGTTTTCTTCTAAGTACATTTATCATTAGCTTTTGTTACATAGTTAAGAAGGAAACACTAAAAACCACATTAGACTATGCTCTACATATGTAATTAGAATTCTCTGAGAATGGATTTTATTCTAGAACAATTGGTTGACTGTCTCTTTAATGGATCATGTAAGTATTCAAAACAAACTGTCATTTGTAAGCATAGTAAAAATCTCTGTTTACACAGATTACCTTTTATCTTTCTTCAACAACAAAATTCAACAATGTGTTACATCATTTTCTTCAAACATTATAGGCATATTCCTGTGGTACGTTAATTTCTGTTGAAAGAAGAGTTTTTCCTTTATGTTATGAAAAATAGTATTTTTATTTTAAATTGGATTTTTAATTTGTTTGTGAAAATTGGTTGATCTAGTGGGCAATGTTGTTAATTCTTCTGAAATTCTGTATACCATGCTTTTTGTGGGCAATCATATCATCGGAGGCTAGCAGCAATGTTATTTCTTTATTTTTAAGCCTTCCTCGTTTCTCTTATTACATTATTCGCACGGCGGTTTTCTCCTCCTGTGCATTATTTCGAGGCTGACTTTCTCTCTGCCCCGCATTTTCCAGCATAGCTTCTGCTGCCATCCCTGAGTAGCTCGCAGTTACTTCCGACAGAAGCAAACTCATGGCCCTTGTGGCAAATGACAGAGTTTTCGCTGCTCACCTCCCAGCCCAACCCCCAACTTTCCTGCCCACTCTTACCCCTCCCCACAGTGATTTCCTCTCTAAGTATACTAACCCACTGTTCTCCTTATTGTCAATGCTTTCTCTAACTTTGGCCTCATTTGCACATCACTGGCAGTGACAGATGCTGCGGTGTGTGCCAGTTACTAGCATGTGTCTCAGTTCCAAATGCACACTTCGTAGCCTCTTTGCACTGGGACATTCCCCCTTGCCAGTCGGTTTGATGTTCATCTTTGACAGAGGAAGGTACTAGAGGGACTCTGAACAGCTCCTCTTCTTGGCTTGTATTTCAACAGGCTGCAACACAGAAAGGGCATCCTTTGGGCACTTTTTCCTAACAACCTGGCGTGCAACAAATGACAATACCCCAGAAGCTACTTCTCCAGGAGTAAACAAAGCATCTTTTTAAAAAAATATTTTTGTTGGGCTGGAGGCATGGCTTAGTGGTTAAGGCATTTGCCTGCAAAGTCAAAGGACCCAGGTTTGATTCCCCAAGACCCACGTAAGCTAGATGCACAAGGGGGCGCACAGCATCTGGAGCTCATTTGCAGTGGCTGGAGGCCCATTCTCTCTCTCTCTCTCTCTCTCTCTCTCTCGCTCTCGCTCTCTTGTTCTGCCTCTTTCTCTGTCAAATTAATTAATTGATTGATTAATTATTTAAAGAAAAACAAAACAAAACAAAATTCACATCTGCTTCTTTTAAAAACATATTTTTGTTTATTTATTTGCAAGGAAAGGGATACAGAAAGAAGAGAGACAGAGAAGGGGAGGAGAGAGACCATGGACATACAGGGCCTCTAGCCACCACAAATGAATTCCAGATGCATGTGTCACCTTGTGCATCTGGCTTTACGTACGTACTGAAGAATTGAACCACAGCCCTTAGGCTTTGCAGGCAAGCGCCTTAATGGCTAAGCCATCTCTCCAGCCCCTGAGAATCATTTCATAGCTGGTTTCTACTACTCCCCAGAGGGGACTTCCAAACTGCACTTCAACAAGGTCTCCACTATCCAGGCATTATGGCTGTGTCCTCTCCAGCAGGGTCTCCAGCATGAATCTCATCACCAGTATTGGATGGGGACGATGAGCTCATCCAGGTTTGTTTCTTCCCTGGATACTTGGCTTCAGCCCTATCCTGTATCCTCACAGCGTTCTTCACTCTTTTAATAGGTGATCAAATTACAATCAGAACTGTTTTTACTCTTTTTTTCTGTTTTGAAATTTATTTGTTGATAATTATGTACGTCTGGATAATTTATTTTGATCACATTCACCCCCACTGCCTTGCCTTGTTCCCCTCCCATTCCCACTGAATCTTTTATTTTTCCCAAACATGTCTTAACTCGAGTTTGAAATGTTTGTGTGTGTGTGAGGGGGTGTTTATGCACGTGCACACGCGCGCGCGCGCACACACACACACACACACACACACACACACGTGCATGCACACTTAATTAGGGGTGCTTTATGAACCTGGGCAGGGGTTATTTACTGGACCATGAGTAATTTTACCTCTGGCTACACCACTGAAGAAATTGTCTCTTTTTCTAGCTGCCAGTACTGCTCCAGGAGAGGTAGAGGCCTTGTGGACCCTCAGAGACGGTATGGTGCAGGGCTAATCTTTCACGGATCTCAGGCAGGTTACCACAGCTGGATGAGCCTGTGAATCCAACAGCTGTATCATGTCCATAGGCAGCCTTCCTCCCCATGGGGCACTCTTCCCCATCCTCCGGCTCTCACACTCATTTCACTCTCTTCGTTTGGCTCCCTCTTCAATTTGCCCTGAGCCTTGGAGGGAATGAAATAGATGGCCAATTTAGAGCCAAGTATTCAATAGTCTTAGCACTCTGATGAGTTGTGAGTCCCCAGTAATTGCCACCTACTGCAAAAAAAAAAAAAAAAAAAAAAAAAAAAAGAAGAAGAAAGAGGAGGAGGAGGAGGAGGAGAAGGAGGAAGAGGAGAAGAAGAAACTTCTCTGACCAAAGCTGAGAGCAGCATTAATCTATGGGCATAAAGATAAAATATTTGGAAGGCAGTTTCATGGGCACAATATATACTTTCAGCCAAATAACAGTAGTAGTTTTCTTCCTGGGGCCTATAGCCTCCCCATCCCCAGGCTTTTCACAAAGTTTACAGTACTGGGAATGAATTCTCTCCTGTGGAATGGGCCTCGGGTCCAATCAGAAAGGAGTTGCTTACTCCTACAGAAATCATATCACTATTTCATCAGTGGGCATATCTTGCCTAGCTGGTTGGTTGTATAGCTCACAGAGTCCACTACTAGATAAGAGTATTTGTGACATTTTTTTTCCCCTCAGCGGCTTTCAGGCACTATGAAAGCTTCCAGCTCAGTTCCAGCTTGATTATTCTGTGTCCTGCAACTAAAGTACATGGTGTCTTCAGCATTAGGGTCTTACCTTCTAGTTTTGGTGGGCAACCATAAGCAATGGCAGTACCTGTATTATTGTAGGGGCCTCAAGGGCATACATATGAACAGGCAGCTGTACATTCAGATATTTTCTAAATAGGAAGATAAGGAGGTGATCGTCATGAGTGGTAGGGCAGCAGGACATTAGTATCCAACAGAACTGAGTGAATTTAATCAAGAAACAATGCTGCATGGCTGGAGAGATGGATTAGCGGTTAAGGTGCTTGCCTGCAAAGCCAAAGGACCCAGGTTCCATTCCCCAGGACCCATGTAAGCCACATGCACAAGGGGATGCTCACATCTGGAATTTGTTTGCCATGGCTGGAGAGCCTGGCGTGCCCATTCTCTTTCTCAGTTTTCCCTGCCTATTTCTATATCTCCTTCTCTCTCTCTCTCAAATAAATAAAAATAAAATATTTTTTAAAAAGAAAAAAAAATACTACAGGCTGGAGAAATTGCTCAGTGGCTAAAGGCACTTGCCCAGGGCTCGAGAGATGGCTTAGCAGTTAAGGCACATGCCTGCAAAGCCTAAGGCCCCTGGTTCAATTCTCCAGGTCCCACATAAGCCAGATGCACATGGTGGTACATGCATCTGGAGTTCATCTGCAGTGGCTAGAGGCTCTGCCACACCCATTCTCACACACTCTCTCTCCCTCCTCTCTCTGTCTCTAATAAATAAATAAAATAAATCTCTTAAAAAATAAAAATAACAGGCATTTACCCTGCCTGATGGCCCAGGTTCAATTCTTCCATACCCATGTAATGCCAGATGTACCACATGGTACATGCATCTGGAGTTTATTTGCAGTGGCAAGAGGCCCTGGTGGGCGCTAGAGAGATGACTTAGTGGTTAAGGCGCTTCCCTGCAAAGCCAAAGATCCCAAGTTCAATTCCTCAGGAGCCATGTAAGCCAGATGCACAAGGTAGTGCATGTGTCTGGAGTTTGTTTGCAGCAGCTGGAGGCCCTAGTGTGCCCATTCTCTTCCCTCCCCCCATAAACAAGTAAGTATAAAAAGAGGTCCTGGTGTGCCCATTCCCTCTCTTTCTCTTTTTATCATCTCTCTCTTTTTTGCTTCTCTCTTTCTTTAGCAAGTAAATAAATAAAAATATGTTTTTTAAAAAAAAAAAAGAAACAATACTAGGAATCTACTGTTATGGGAAATTTGATATTATGTCCTTAAGGATGGCTAAATAGCCTTTGTTTTGTTTTTGTTTTTTTTTTTTTTGTGTGTGTGTGTGTGTGTGTGTGTATGCTTCCCAAGGAAATATTTCTAAATGCTTCTTCCTCCTCTAGCCCTAATTAGCATATAATCCTCAATACATGATTTCAACTTGATAGCAAAGACCATTTACAGTACTGTATATTGTGAACTTTCTGTTTATTTATTTGTTTTTGAGATAAGAGTATCACCCTGACTCCAGGCTGGCCTCAAACTCATGGTGATCTCCCTGCTTAGACTCCTGAGTGCTAGGATTATAGGCATGCCTAGGTACCTCACAAAATATTAAATAAGATCTCTACCCTATGTGGACTTTAAGCACTTCTTGACAAAAGAAGCTGATACTGGATTTTCCAGCTTCTGTAGAGGTAAAGAGTTAGCATGTCACCTACATCCTGCCAATCACATGTACTATCATGAGAAGGATGGATACAGGTATCATGGAGGTAAAGTTTATACCATACGAGCATGCATTTTAGGGAAAAGAATACAACACTACAAATAAAAATGACAACGTAGAAACTTTCTTAGAATGAAAAATTATGTCACAGTTAGAAATTTGGAAAAATTGACAAGTTATCAATATCATAAAAGCTAAATACATACATTTAAATAACTTACAATTTAAATTCAATAACTGTCACACACACACACATAACTGTTTCTTTACCCTATGTGAAATTTTGTTTATTCCTGTGAACTTATTTTATTATTTTTATTAAGAAAATAAAAAGGAGCCGGGCATGGTGGCGCATGCCTTTAATCCCAGCACTCGGGAGGCAGAGGTAGGAGGATCGCCGAGAGTTCGAGGCCACCCTGAGACTCCATAGTGAATTCCAGGTCAGCCTGAGCTAGAGTGAGACCCTACCTCGGAAAACCAAAAAAAAAAAAAAAGAAAGAAAAAGAAAAAAGAAAATAAAAAGATGTCTGTCTTTCCACTGGTAAAAGTGATTGATATTCGTCATTGATTTGTATCAAGGATACATACACGATAGCTTCACACACAAATGTGCTTGCTGTTTGCACAACTAGCATAAGCATGTGCCTTCCAATGGAGTGATCTTAGTAAATTCTAGTTTAAAGATTCCCACCCCCTCCCAAAAAAAAGGAAAAGATATTTGGTACATTGATTCCATGTGCCACATTATCAATTATACACTGAGGAAGGGAGAAACTTCCCATCAGTGACAAGCAAGCCATTCACTGACAGACTTGTGGTGGGGAGGACTTAGCCTCTGACTGCACAGTTCAGACCCGTGTCCCCTGCATTGCCCACACAGACTGCTGCCACTGTACACACACTGGTGGTATGAAATGACTCTGGCCCTGTATCTTTGCGTCACGATGTCAAGATGAGATGGCACAGGGAGCAATGTATGGCTAGAAATCATTTGTATCAGTTATCTTTTTACAGTTTCATCATGGTGGAAAACGCGTAGCAGAGGAGGCTGCCAGAGCGTCACAACTTGCAAAGGAAACAACCAGAGTGAGCCAGCCCTGAACACCCACTGGGCTGGACTAATATGCCTTAAGCTCTGCCCTCTGCAGCACACCTCCTCCACAAGGCTCCACCTCCAGAGGCTCCACCAGCTGGGGACTAAGTAAAAAGTTCAATGACAATCATTTGAGGCTATGGGAGACATCTTACATTCAAACCACCACTAAGCAACTGTTCAACTCTGCCCAAAGTGCCTGAATACTGTTTATCCCATTATAAACAAATGAGATGTCCCTTCATTTTCTCTTTGGTTGATCCCAAGAATTCCTGGGGCCACTTTTAAAAAAAAATGTAAAGGGCTGCAGAGATGGATTAGCAGTTAAGGCGCTTTCCTGCAAAGTCTAAGGACCCATGTTCGACTCTCCAGATAACCACATAAGCCAGATGCACAAAGGTGAGGCAAAGGCAAGGTTGTAGTGCACACTAGGTGGCACAAGCATCTGGAGTTCAATTGCAGTGGCTGATGCCCTGATGTGCCAATTCACTCTGTCTCTTTCTCTCTCACGCTCACTTGCTCTCTCTTTAAAGAAATTAATTTGTTAAAGTTTAAAAAATGTGTAAAAGTGAAAATAGAAGAAAAATACAAATCAAAACAAAACAATTATCTGTTATATATGGGTTAGAGGGATTTTATTAGACTATAGATTGGAACCTAAAGTGCTTAAGAGAAAGAGGCAAGAGCACAGAGAGCTCCCGCCCGTGAGAAGGCAGGAGCCGGGTAAAGGCCCAACTCCATCGAAACATGTAGACTGACATATCTTATCTTTCTAAATTTTACAAAAGCCATTAATAAAATAAAAACCCAGGACCACTTTCATGGTTTTGGAAGGCATCAAGCACTGAGCTCCTGTGGCTTGACGCCAACTGTGCTTTTAAGTTTCATTTTGCAAAGACAGCTGGGTGAGGCGTCCTTCTCTCCAAGCCCATCTCAGTGGGGCAGCAGAGACATCCGGGTCCAGAGAGAAGGGCCAACACCCATGCATGGCCCCATGCCCCCATGCCCGCAGGGCTCTCCGTGGTGTCTGACAGCGGAAATGACAGCATTCGCTGAAGTGGCCCGGTGGTGCAACGTGGGCGTTATTTCTGGCTAAGACCACCAAAAGCTATGAATTCCTTTTTCTGCACAAACTAGGCTACCTAGAGAATCTGCAGCTTCTGTTAAGTTTTTCAAAAAGCTGTGCACTGTGACACATTCCTGTAATCTCACCTTTCAGGAGGTTTGAGGCAGGGGGATTGTGTGAGTCTGAAGCCAGCCTAGGGTACAAAGGAAGCCCTTGCCCTCAGCCATAGAAAACACAACAACGAAAACATTGACTCGTCAAAGTCAGTGGCGTTCAGCCCTCCACCCGTGGTTTGCCGAGTGCTTAGACAAGAAGCCTGCGATCACCAAGGCACTTACTTCAGCCTCTGCTCAACATGTCCACATAATTAGGATACCTAATCTAGGGGGTTGTGGGCTTGGTGCCTCTGGCAATTAAAGGGCAGGAAAGGGCTCAAAAGAATACTTTCAGTGAAGAGGTAAAGAAAGTCAGGGAGGACACAGGCATCTCGTGAAGGAGGGGATCTCAGAGCTGGAAAATTCACTGTCCCCAGTGGAAGCCGAACTTCTATCCAGTGAGGGCAGCCTGTCCTGGATTGGTTGGTCTGAGATACATTCAGGAATGTTCACGCCCAACAGGAGAGCCTGTCCGGGGAAACATTTACCTAGGTCAGGAAGAAGTAGGAAGTGGTCGCCATCTTCACCATCTTAGGTGGCCATCTTCCTATTTTTTTTAAAAAAATCCATTTTTATTTATTTATTAAAGACAGAGTGGGAGGAGAGAGAGAGAATGGGCGCGCCACGGCCTTTAGCCACTGCAAACGAACTCTGGATGCATGCAGCCACAATGTGCATCTGGCTTACTTGGAACCTGGAGAATCGAACCTAGGTCCTTAGGCTTCGTAGGCATGCGCCTTAAATGCTAAGCCATCACTCCAGCCCTTAGGTGGCCATCTTAGATGACTCTAGAGTATAGCCACATACCAAGGGCCCTCCTTCCCTATCTGACTAGCCAAGGAAGCTGTCTAGCTCCTATTGTGTCTCAATTAACTCACATCTATCCTCTAAAGACTAGTAATTCTAAGTTCAGGAACGATGTGTATTTTAGTGACCAGTACTCACCACATGACATGTAGTAGGTTCTGACATGAACACTGTTCTGGGGAGAAGCCAGCAGAGTGCTTGCTCTCCCTGGGCAGGGCACCCCTGACAAACTAAAGGCTAATTCCACCAGCATTTACCTTGGCAAATCAGTGCGTTATTTTCACAGAGCATGGGGTATGGGTTACTTGTAGGAGTGTGGAGACCACACAGCCACTGCACTGAAAGTTCTCATCCCAACACGGATAAAACCTTCCCACGGTTGGATAAGAGATGCCCATCATCTGGCAGGTGCTCTCAGTCCCTTGGCCTTACCCTCTATATACTCTATCCCCACTGGGAGGTCGTAGGACTTAGAGCACCACTGCATACAGCTGGCATAGGGTTTATCTGAAATCTCAGTGGAGGATCTTTCTCTTTCACCCTGAACTATATTTAACATACTTTATGGAAACTTTCTGATTTTACATCTGCATGCCCTATTAGAATTTAAGCTCCTTAGAAGGCTGAAAAGCTGACACTGTATTTCAATTATTATAAAAAAAAAAAAACTCCAGTAAGTATTCAACAAATGTTTGTTGAACTTATCTATATCATGACTTGGGAATTGGTATTTCTTTAGTTGACTTGACTTTTGTGAGATTTCACATTTTAAATCTATAAAGTGAAGAAGTTATTCTAGAGATGGTCTCATAGGATATTTTCCAGTCAAAAATTCTGTGAGTCTACATTCAGAATACATTCTCCTACCAACCACTAACAGTATCTCAAACGATATAAATGGGAATAAACGGCCTTCAGGGTAAGTTCAATCTTGTGGAGAGAAATTTCATAGCATAGAAATGTGTTGATTATTTAATTTTTACCCAAAAGGGTTATAAACCATAAGAAGTTTATTTATAGAAACCATACTGGGGAACCATCAAAGCTTCTGCTCTTTTGAGGCCAAAATAATTTTCTCAAAATGCATCTGTGCATTTTTCAAACTCATTGTTTTAGGAAATAAAATGGTTTGCTCTTCTTGGTAACTTGACAGCATTATCTACCTGCTGGATAATGTTACCATACACAAAGATTTGATGGCTTCCTGTGGGAATTCACTGCCATACACTTCAGACATTTGGGCACATTGTACCATTTAGAATAACTCAAATTTGACATCCAGTGAAGAACAAATATGATATAAATTATATGTATTTGAATGATTCTGTTTGGCTTTCACCTGGCTCCTTTGAATCTAAATTTTATATTTAATCTCCAAATTAAGTTAGCAGCAAATCTACTCCAGACACAGTAAAAAAAGATCTATGCAAATACAAAATAATGTTTTATCCCTTGAAAAAGATTCTTCTCACTAAGTATTAGTGTAAATTTTTTATCAGAGAGAGAGAATGAGCAGGAGAGAGACAGAAAGAGAAACAGTTGGCACATCAGGGCCTGCAGCCACTGTAATCAAACTCGAGACGCATGTGCCATGGGACCTGGAGATCCTTAACTGTTAAGCCATCTGTCCAGTCCTAGTGTAGCTTTTGAATTAAGTAATAAGTGAACATAATTTACTGAAAATTATACAGTATTTAGTGACACTTGCTCCAGAGAATGAGAAGAATTTTCATAAGTCAAGTAATTTATAAGGGATTCTTTTCAAAGTAACAGCATAGAAAAGATAATTTGAGAAGAATGGATAAATTAGAGTACATGCCCTATTTCTTTGTGTATACACACACACACACACACACACACACATCCCTTAGTATTAAACTTGACAGGATCAAAAGTGATTCACCTGTGTCAAAACCTAACAAGAAAATAAATGAATCAAGCCAAGGAGCTAAAAAGATAGGACTTCCATATACATAGGCCTATGATTCTGGGGAAAAATAACCTATTTACAAGGTCTTTTGTGCACACAGACCTCAAAGCAAAACTTCTAACAAACTTGTCATGGTGCAGCTTGCCACAGGAGTACCAGGGACAGAAAACCTGAAATTCAAGAACACTCCTGATACTGTTTCCACTAATGAACTGATATCAACTCCTACATGAGCCCCTGAAACCAGGGTTCTCTGTGCTTCAGAAAAATTATGGTTACTTCTCTTTTACTCCTTTAAAAGCTTCCAATTTCCCCCCCTACCTTCTCGGCTAAGCCCTCGGTCTGTCATAGCACAAATACATATTGCAGTGTTTCTGCTTATTCCTGAATAAACTCATAGTCAAGAATAATGAAATGAGAGAATCTCTGTGTTATTAAAATTAGCAGGTATGGTGCTTTGAATCAGATGTCCCACATAAGCTTAAGTGCTCTGAATACTCTGTCCCTAACAACTGGCAACTTGGGGCCTTCCTAGAGGAGGCAAGTTTCTGGGGGCAGGCTTTGGTGTGTTACGGTCAAGTTACCATTGCCAGAGTTTGGCTCACTCTCTTGTGATCTTCCACCTGCTGTGACAAGGAGTGATGTCCAGCCTTCACTCTAGGACCATCTTTTTCCTGCCATCATGAAGCTTTTTTCCCTTGAGACTGTAAGCCAAAATAAACCCTCTCCTCCCATCCACCTGCTTTGGGTTGGGTGTTTTGTCCCCCGCAACGAGACGATAACTACAACAACAGGTCAACAATAATCACTTCCTTTTGGAAAATTAAACAAAAGCATATCACCTGAAGCTACTTCCTGGGTCATCAGTCACATGATCTGGGCTGTCCTTCATCATAACTGTGGAGACGCTGTGCTCAAATGACCTAACTTTGAGAAACATTAACATGGGTCTCTACAACCAACTCAGCCAGCCTGCCAGAGGCTGCCTCACCACTTGAAATTCATTCTTTGGAGAGTTTCCCAGTATGGAAGGGAGATCACTGCTTGGTGTCTAATTTTTGGAGAAGTTCTGATACAGCAAACAATTATGCGTCTAGAACTCAGAATGTGCCCATTGTCCAAACATGAAAATGAGTTGCAAGTAAGTAGGGACACCGAGAAGCATCAGAAAGATAAGGAAGAAAGATGAGTCTGTAAGTGGCTGGGCAGGCCTGGGATGACGGGGGCCGGGGAGTGGGGGAGCAGAGGGCAGGATCCCTTTGCATTCATTTGCATTGTGACTGGTGGGCATCTTTGTAGAGGAGAGAGCAGGGAGAAGTGGAGAAGGGTAGGAGGACTGTTGCTTTATTGGACAGCCAGTGATGGCAAAATTTTAGTTTTTGATTTTACTTTTGACAGATTTTTTTTTTTTTTTACTTTATGGTCTACTTATTTCAGAAAGTTATTCTTGTTAGTCAGAAAGCACCTTTATTTTTCCTCTGAGAGACTAATCAGAATGTCCAATAACAAGAATGCCTATTCCACAATATAATTCAACAACTAAATCATGAATAACTAGGTTTAGACTGGGTAAGTAGAGTACCCTGTATCTCAGCATACTCTTTTTTTTTTTTTTTTTTTTTTTTTTTTTGAGGTAGGGTCTCACTCTGGCCCAGGCTGACCTGGAATTAACTATGTAGTTTCAGGGTGGCCTCGAACTCACGGCGATCCTCCTACCTCTGCCTCCCAAGTGCTGGGATTAAAGGCGTGCACCACCACGCCCAGCTCAGCATACTCTTGATTGAGTACTTAAAGGATCTTCTCCTGCTACTTACCTTTAGAAACAGAAGGAACCCCACTCTGATCAGTGAGGGCACTGGCCTAGTTTTAAAATACTTATTTATTTTGAAATAGAGAGAGAGAGAGAATGGGTGTTCCAGGGCCTCCAGCCACTGCAAACAAACTCCAGACGCATGTGCCACCTTGTACATCTGGCTTATGTGGGTCCTGGGGAATCAAATATGTATCCTTTGGCTTTGCAGGCAAGCACCTTAACTGCTAAGCCATCTCTCCAGCCCCTGGAATTTCTTAACTGTATAGTTTTATTAACTTATTTTTATTTATTTAGTCATCCCTTTCCTTCACATATATTTCTTAGCATATTGGCAACATAACACTTTTAAATTTTATGACTTTAAAGCATAGACTTTAATTTTATATGATTTTCTATATTTAAATATTTACATATCTTAGACTTTTACATGGAAAATATTTCCAAATTGTTCATTAGAATCTATTTAAGCTATGATAAAACATAAATATTTGCTTTATAGTTTTTAAAAAAATCTTAAGTATTATTTTTCTAATTAAAAATATAAATAGGGCTTATACACATTTAAATTTAAATTATAGATGTTTAAAACACTAATCTGCTGAGACGGCAGCATGACAGAGTGGGTAAGAGTGGGTTTATCGTATCCAAGGGCTTGGTTTTAATTCTGTGTCCAACACCTGCAAACCATAAGGGAAGGGAAGATATTAACAATTCTGTACCGGTTTTCCTCATTAGAAAATGAGAACAATAACAGTACCTATCCCAAATATTTTCCCAGAACCTAATTCATTTTAAATTATTGCTGTGGCAAGGAGTGGCAGTAAGAGTGACAGCTCAGTCTGGCTTTCCCCACCACCTCAGCATCAACTGTGAGCTTACGGACACACTGGAAATGGAGGTTTAGGGACTCTGTGGCTTTCATCTTTCTATTTGTTTTGGCTTGTGACACTGTCTCACTATGCAACACACGCAGGCTGACTTCAAACTCAATACTCCAGCCTCAGCCTCTTGGGTACTAGGATTACAGCTGTTTACCATTGTAACAAGCTCTTGAACATAGTATTGTTGTGGGCACTGTGTAAGCGAACCCACTAATGCGTTCTCTAACAATCTGAATTCTCTCTCTCTCTGTCTCTCTCTCTCTCTCTCCTACACACACACACACACACAACCATACATACATATATGCACACACACGTCCTTCAACAGAGGGGCCTACCCAGAATTGCAATTCCCACCTAAGAACATAACACACCATTACCAAGGCAGCACACAGCTCTTGCTCCACAGGGAACAAGAGAGTTTATTCTCCTAGATATGAATGACCATGGCCCAGGAACACAGATTCAAATTAGAGCTGCTCCACTGTGGAAAACATTACAAGAAATTTTACAACCACAGGACAAAAAGGTTATAGCAAAGCTGAAGGTCTCAGACGCTACCTGATGGTCCTTCATAGTTGCCAGAAACTAGTGGTCTGTTAATACACTGCAAAGGTTTTTCCTGACACTTGAAACCATGTACGCACAGATACAGATGTAGGGGATACATGGCTGGTAAGAGGACTGAAGACGTCCCAAGGTAATTTTGGCTCTCCGTCTGCAACACTGCACCTCTCCAAAACCGCCAAGTTCTGATCAGCCAGTCTGCCGGATCTTCAACCAAGATGTGGCTTTGTCAGGAAACTTCACGCCACAGTGTCAGAGTTAGGCAGTGTTGATGGGACCACTGGGTGTCTCTAATAACCACATGCTTCCCACTGGAGAAAGTTCAGGTCACCTCCGGTTAATCTAAAGAGGCTTCCTGAAGAAGCGGAAATTCTGTAACATTTTAGTGACAAGAAAGATATGGTGTTTGATTGATTATTTGAAAACTGAAGACCAGGCCTAGAGAATCCCTAAGCAGAAAGCCAGTTAGGCCTCATGGGTGATCACAGCTGGTAGACTTGCAAATAGAAGTGAAACTTCACTTGAGCTATTTCTTGAAAATGCCTACATCAAAGAAAAATGAAGCTTAAGGCCAGCCAACCACCATCTATTAGCATACATTTGCATAATTGGCGACGCTCTAGCAGCATAGAGGAACAAGGCAGCTATGCAAATGTAACCAAGTACTTTCTTTGCTTAACCTGCATTCATCCTATACAGCCCTTGTCCCTGCCTCACCTCCCGGGAGCCTGGGAGTTGTTTCTAGTACAGAGCTACATGAGTCATGAGTCACCGTCTGCTCAGATGAAGTCCTATCATTCATACTGTGTCTCGATTTATGGTCTTTACACTTTGAAAGATAGAAATCTAATCAAAGCTTATGAGGTTAAAAAAACTACCGTGACAGGGTTGGACCGGGCTCTCTAACCTAACTGAAAGTCCTAAACTAAAGAACAGAAGCAAGCACGTTCCATTCAAGGCTTGTTCCCTTGGATTCTGATGTGTGCAAGACGTGACTTTGTGAATTCTAGAGAACTCCATCAAAGCCGTGAGCGCAGACAAGGGAGAACTTTAAGGACCAAGGGATGGGCAAAGTAAATAACATAGAACACAACGTTGGCAGTATAAATGTAGAGCAGGTGGGCAAAGAGACTAGAGAAATTGAGACAGAGATGAAGGGGAAAGATAGCAAAAAAAAAAAAAAAAGTGGGGTTTAATTTAGAACAAAGTGAACATACAGAATAAAGAAGGCAGAGGTGGTGAAAATGATACTTGACTGTGGCTTGAAATGAGAGTGGGGTAATGAGCCAGCTTTCTGCCTGACAGAGGACATGGGGGGAAGTCACATCCTGTTTTACCCTTAAATCTTCAGATGTCCTAAGGCCAACATTCCAGCCAGTTTTATTAAAAAGGTAGTGTAAACCAACCAGGAGAAGTTTGTATTTCAAAGCTCTTCCTGCCACAGGAGGCCAACACTTACTATCTCAGCCCTGTGTCACCTGCCTTTTGTCATTAATGTGTTGGCACCACTATTTGTCTAGGGGTTAGACACTTGGGCTGTGGTGTCTAAGTACAGAGAGAACTCCCGCCCAAGCTTCAAAGATAGTTTGATGTTTAAACTCACTCAACTGTCAACACATACACATTAAGTTCTAAATGCTGATGAATGTTCTGCTGTTTGTTATTTTCTTTTGGAAAATGTCTTATGCCTTCTACCCTTAATCATATGGGAAATTTCTTATGCCCCTTATGTTTGTTGCCTTTAGATCATAAACACTTCAAAGTCTTGATAAATAAGACGAAATGTTCCAATTTCCTGCTTAGCTAGTCATCTCAGCACAATCAGAACATTTCTAGAAACAGATACTTTAAAGAAGTGCTTCTTTGGGGGTTCATTTAAGTTCTGTGTATTTTTAGAGCCAGAGCAATGCTGAAGAGATAGAGAGGCAGGTTCAGTCACAGAGAAAAGGAAAAAAAAGTAACCTTCAGAGCAAGTCTGTAAGAGGCAGCTTCTAGCATGAGCTAATTACCTCAACTTCTGGACAGAAAAGAGATATCTAATTAACACATGTGTCCAATTGCCATAACCAAACAGTAAATTATGTTAAAGAGAAGAAATTAAAGAGGAGGAGAGATAGGAAGAAACTCCCAGTAGACTATTCTATAGACGAAATCATAGTTACATGTTCTCTTTAGTTCTTCTATTCTTTTTTATAAAATATTTATTTACTTATTTATTTATTTGAGATTGGGGGCACAGAGAAAGAGGCAAACGAAGAGAAATGAGTATGGGACCACCAGGGCCTCCTGCCACTGCAAATTCCAGATACATGCACCACTTTGTGTATCTGGCATTATCTGGGTACTGGGGAATATATCCCTAGGTAGTAAGGCTTTGCAAACAAGCACTTTTAACCACTGATTAATCACTCCAGCCTTATGCTTCTCTTTAATGTGTTTGGCTAAGACATAGTTTTGGTAAACTGCTCTTGTCCTTTGAGAGTAAAAGACAGCAAGTTCTTCCAGTGGGAGCAAAGCAGTGATATATAGTTGGAAGGCTAGATAATTAGTGAAGTCCTAGCATGTCTAAATACTTGTCGTAGGTAGTGCTCTGAGCCAGTTCAGTGGTTCTGTCTAAGGTTAGTTCAGAGTTAAAATTAAAAATGAATAAAAGAGTGAGACGGACTAGCCAATATACTTAGTATAAGCAGGCCCATAGAATGAAGTCAGTCAATAAATGGAGGGGGAATTAGTCAGGTAGCCTTATTTTTAGGTAGCCAGATAGAGAGGGCACAAAAATGGAACACTTGGCCTAGCCTGCTTGACTGCTTAAGCAGAACTGGATTTCCATTCTTTGATGCTGTTTTCTGACATCTTTGCTATCTAGGTGTGTTTCTTGGAGTCAATAGATAGTTGGACTTGGTTTTGTTGTTGCTGTTTTTAAAATACTTTTTATTTACTTATCAGAGAGAGTTCGAGAGTATGGGCATGTTAGGGCTTCCTGTCACTGTAAATGAAATCCAGACACATGTGTCACTTTGGGCATCTGGCTTTATGTGGATACTGGGGAATTGAACCCAGGCTAGCTGGCTTTATAAGCAAGCATTCTTAACCACTGAGCCATATCTGCAGCGCCCGTTGTTTTTAATACACGCATTTAGTCTGCACCTTTTCATTGGTGTGTTACACTGGAGGTTATAATTGACAGAAGCTGCATCTCATAATATTTTGCATGTGATGTTCCCGTTGGTTGGATTACTGGCATTTCTTTTCCTTTTACCTTGAGACCTTGCTGATTTCCTGTGTTAGGCATGATTCACTTTTTCTTAGTCCTGTTTTATACACCTGTTTCTTTCACGAAGTATATTGTCATGTGTGCTCATGGATGGAGCTCTCCTTCTGCATTTTCCATAGCACTGGGTTTTTTTTTTTTCATATGAATTGCCCTTGTTTGCATTTATCTTGAAATAGTCTTATTTGTCCATCAGTTTTTGAAAGGTGGTTTTGCCAGGTTTGGCCTTCTCGGTTGGCAGCTATTTACGTCCAGTGCTTGGAATACATCATTCTACTCTTTTCTGGATTTTAGCGTTACGAATGAAAAGTCTGAGGTTTCAAGATATAGACACAGGCAAGAACTTCTTGAACAGGACTTCAATCGCACAGGAAATAGCTCCAATAATTAACAATGAAACTATGTGAAATTAAGCTGTTTCTGCATAGCAATGTGGAACGACAGCTTCCAGAGTAGGAGAAAAATCTTTTCCAGCCATACTTCAAAGAGTGGGCCTAATATCCAGAATCTTTCAAGAACTGAAAAAATTAAGCACCAAAAAAATTAATCTACCAATCACCCAATGGGCTAGCAAAATGAACGAAGTGTTCACAAAAAGAAATACAAATGGGCAATAAGCATTTTTTAAAGTGTTCAACATTCCTAGCCATCAGAAAAATACAAAATTAAAACCATTTTGTGTTACTAATCTCACTGCAGTCAGAACAGCTATCATCAAGAAAACTGACAAATCCCAATTAGGTTGTGGGGGGAAAAGGAGTCCTTATTCATTGCTGGTTGGTAGGAGTGAAACCATTAAAGAAATCAGGATGGAAGGTTCTCAAAAACTTACAAAGAGAACTGTCATATGGCCCCACAAGACCACTCCTGCACATATATCTTAAGGACTCTACATTCTTACTACAGAGATTCTTGCACATCCAGTGTTGATTGCTGCTCTATTCACAATAGCTAGGAAATGGAACCAGTCCATTAACAGAAAAATGGATACTGAACATGTGCTGCATATACACAATGGAATTTTACTCAGCAATAAAGAAAAATGAAGTTATTATATTTTCAACAAAACGGATATATCTGGGAATAGTTATATTAAGCAAAGTAGCCCAAACTCAGAATGCCCAAAACCACATGCTGTCTCTCATATGCAGATCCTAGCTTGTGAAATCTATTGTGTGTATATTAAGGGGTTAAACCTTGAAACAACTCAGAAAGCTAGACTGGTGTCCAAGAGCTGGTAATAAGAGGTGACAGAGAGGAGTAGGGAGAGTTGGGTGAAAGGACATACACACAGAGCGGGTAGGATGCCAGGGAGAGTGTGGAGACAAGGGAGATGAGGAGAGAGGAAATTCAGCTAAAACAAGTTGTAGTTGAAAAATGTGATAGAATCTTAAAACTCCATCTACTAACTAAAAAATAAAATACAGTTAAAAAAAAAAACTCATTCTCATTTACTACACCTTTACTAGTGAAGAAGTCACAAATTCTCTTTGCACACTGACCAATTTGTAAATGTCGATATTCTCTTCACACTTGGTGAGCTGAGCTGCACACATCCTTTGGTTGCATAGTACTCAGAGCACAACTCTTGTGCTATACTTTTTGTGATGCAGACTGCAGGATCCTTCTTTGCATCTTTTTATATGTAGCAAATGAGCTCATCCTCCAGTTAGCCTTCTCAGCAGGGACAACAGCAGCTGGCTCACATGAATACCCTTAGATTGTTTGCATTTCCACTGCTACTAAAACACACTTGCTCATTTTTATCTTTGCAAAATATCTGATATGATAACATTGCTATAATGAGCTCTGGGGAGCCCACCTCTGAACTAAAATGTAGATTTAGTTTATGTATTCTCATTCCTAACATTAAAATAGTAATTAAAATTACATATCATAGACTGTAAATTCTCGTGGACATGGATAAATAGGCCTCTGAGATATAAAATATATCCTAGGCTGACAACAAATATTTCTTTGCAAGTAATTTCTAGACAAATAATATTGGCAAACACTTTACATTAAATGAAGATGCTGTCTTAATGACACTTTGAAACTGTGATGCAGACATTTTGTTTTATATCTGTTATTATTCTTCCTGTAGAATCAGATCTAAATACTTAAATAATAAACAAATTTTCTTTACACTTGGCAGTGATTACATGCAAGGCTCCTTCACCCAATGTGTGTGTTCACATATATAATGATCCAATACCAGAAGTGTCACTTCCATTTCATAAGCGCCAATTTAATTTATTTATCAAACTAAATTTTTCCTCCATATACAGAGTTGAAATATTTTAGGTAATGGATCAGTAAATTCATATTGCCTTTGGAGGAAATAAAATAATATGGAGAAACATATGAAATTTGTAACAAGGGCTAGAGAAATGGCTTAGTGGTTAAGACACTTGCCTACAAAGCAAAAGGACCTAGGTTCAATGCCCCAGGACCCACATAAGCCAGATGCACAAGGCCACGCATGCATCTGGAATTCGTTTGCAGTGGCTGGAGGCCCTGGTGTGCTCTCTCTCTCTCTCTCTCAAATAAATAAAGAAAAATAAAAAATATTTTTAACAATTGTAACATGTGCATAATCCCCCTCCCTGGGCCCCACCTTCTCCAACCCCTCACTGGCCCCCTCTTCATTTCTATTTCTTCTTCCATATTGATGTGCTTTTTGCCCAAAGTACTTTTTATTGCCCAGGAACAGGGACTGTGCTTTATTCCATTGCCAGAATCCTGTGAGATACCCCTGAGAGAATGCGTGTGATGTAACACAGTCAACAACATGCCTTTACACATGGCATAGACCCTTCTTTTTTGAAGGCCATCAGCATTACCCAATGAACATAAGCAAAAACAGATGCAATTTCAGCAAAAGGACAAGTTGAGAATGGAATGCAATAAAACATTTCACAGGGTCATAGTGGATACTGGGATGCGACAGCTGTTGTAACAATATTGTTAAATACTAGTGAAAGATATAGAAATGGCTTTTTCAAATGCTTAAAATGGGGAACAAAAAGGAAACCTTTGACATATGTTTAATTGACTAAATTACCCCAATCATTAACATAAGAAAGTTTTAATGCAGAGGTTTTTTTCAAATTGCTGTTAGATTAAAATATGCATTAGAGCCAGGCATGATGGCACATGCCTTTAATACCAGCACTTGGAAAGCAGAGGTAAGAGGATCACTGTGAGTTCGAGGCCAGCCTGAGACCACACAGTGAATTCCAGGTCAGCCTGGGCTACAGCGAGACCCTACCTTGAAAATCCAAAAATGAATAAAATAAAATAAAATAAAATAAAATAAAATAAAATGTATGTTAGGCCTGGGCACAAAAGGCAAAGTATACAGCCTAAATATCAGAGAATGTGACACATCTGTTTGCTAAGCATCATTTATAATACCTACCCAATGATGCAATAGCAGAACATATTAAGATGAGTCCACTCAAAATGCCTGGGAGGGGCACCTTGAAGAATCATGAGATACCTCAGGGAGGGTAACCTTGAAAACCCAAAGGATGAGTCAATGCCAGTCAAGTATAAGCAGGAGGAAAGAAGATTTTAAGTAAAACTATTCTCAAATAGACAAGGGTCAAAAAGAACATTTAAGTAATTCACAGTGATCGGAGTTTATCTGCAGGTTATAGTTGACAGGAACAATAACAAGGGAGACTGAAAAGAAAGACACAGTCCAGATCATAAAAGGGTTTATATGTTACATCAAGGACTTTTTGTTGAGAACAGTGAAGAGCCATCGAGGAGTATTTGAAAAAAGGAAGAGACAGTACCGTTTTTGAAGTTGCAGGTTTTTCTGGTGGCAGTATTAAGAATGGTCTGGAGAAGGGCAAGAACAGCAATAGTTAGAAAAGCCAGGATTTTCTAATGATGGGTGTGGGGGTCATAGCTGTTATAAAGAGGAGACAGAGTTAAGGGATACTTAAGAGGTGTAGCCAAATGGACATTTTTAGTAGTTAGTATGACATGTGAAGGATATGGTAAAAAATAACACTAACACTGGAGTTTGTTACCACTGTCTGCTTAACAGAAAAAGTGCACAAGGTTTCATCAAAGGGAGGAGACTTTTGTTTGTGAAATATTAGGCTAGGAGCTGTCCTAAGGGATGCACAGAGAAATTTTGATATATGAGCCTGACATTCAGAAAAGGGGCTTTAGAATGAGGATTGAGATCTGGGTGTCACTGACACAGAGAAAATTCTGGCTTCAGTTGGCAAACACTATCCTCCTTGACTTCTGATCAGAAATTATAATATCAAATTTGAAGACAGAAATCCACCAGCTACAATGAAACGGCAGCTAAGAAGAGATTACCAGCAGATAAAGGACTTTTAGAAGATGGAATGTTTTTGGAAGTATGTCATTATACTTTGAAAGTGAATGTGGTAGAGGTTGACCCTTCTCGTGGGAGGTAGTCAGTTATCTTTTCTTGTCATATTGATGGGTCCTGGATCTCCCCCGTATTCTCCTCCTTCTGTAAATTAAAACAGATTCTCCAACTAAAAGTGAGAACAGCTTGGATTAAAGAGGATATACATAGTGATTTGAGAAATTTTTTGATGTGTATACCCACTCTTCTTAGCCAATAATATTGGTATGTTACCTGATTTACTTCAGTAAAGGGATCTCCCCTTCTTGGGTCTGGATGGCTCCCATTTTCTTCTCCTTTTGACTATGCTTTCAGCAGTTCTTTGACACTAAAAATCTGTGAAAATGGTAAACTCTACCCATTCTCGTCCCCTCTTTTGAACTTCTATCCCCTTCCAATTTTCTTCTTAAATCTTCATCCTGTCTTTAGGCAATTTCCCACAGTGTTGAATTCAAAATTCATGTTGACATCCCAGTTCCCACTACTTCAGATTTATGAGAAATAAAGGTCATTACTGACACAATTAATGAAGATAAGGTCATAATGGAAGAGGGTCTACTCCATTGTGACTGGTGTCGTTAAAACAGGAAATTTGGACACAGACTCCCACACATGGCAAGAAGAGAAAACAAGGCAATGCTTCTGGAAGCCAAAAAATTCCAAAGATGGCTTGAGAGGAAAGAGGCATGGGAGAGATTCTATCTGTCCTCACAAGAAACCAACTCTGCCTACACCTGGCTTTTGGACTCCAGATTCTAGCACCAGGAGGGAACACGTTTCTGCTGAATAAGCTGCAATGGTACTTTGTTACAGTTGCCCTGACAAACTAATACATGTTATATGCCTAGAGTTGACAAGGAAGGATTAGCTAGGAGCTTACTCCATGTAACCAGGAGTGAAACTACCTTACCTGTCTGTCCACAAACAAGTTCTCGTTCTCTCTATACCTCTGGTTTTCTTACGTGTAAAATAAGTTATCTTACGGTATCTGTATCAGATACTTTCTTGTTGCTGGAACAAAATACCTGACGAAAATCAGTTTCAGGGAGGAAGGGTTTATTTCAGCTTGCCATTCCGTTATAGTACATGTCTATCATGGTTGGAAAGGCATGGCAGCAAGGACACTAAGCAGCTCGTCACAGTCAGGCCACCGTCAGGAGGCAGAGAGCAATCAATGCTGGTATTCATCCAGAGCTCTCCTTTTTCTTTTTAATTATTTTCATATATTTTATTTACTTATTTAAGAGAGTTTGAAAGATGCAGAGAGAGAGTGTGTGTGTGAGAAAGAGAGAATGGGCATGCCAGGGCCTCCAGCCACTGCAAATGAATTCCAAATGCATGCGCTACCTTGTGCATCTGCCTTTACAGGGGTACCGGGGAATCAAGTCGGGTCCTTAGGCTTTGCAGGCAAGCGCCTTAACCACTGAGCCATCTCTCCAGCCCGAGAGCTCTCCTTTTTAAGACCATCCAGGACCTGTGGCTTATAGAATGATGCCACCCATAGTTAAGGTGGGTCTTTCCCCCTCAGCGAACATAACCAAGATAATCCCAGACATGCCCAGAGGCTAACAATCTAGACACTCCCTCACAGAGGATTCTAGGTCCTGCCATGTGGAGCATCCATATAAACCATCACAGTATCTCACAGTACTGCGGAGAAGTTGAAATACATGTATTCAGGGCCTGGAGGGATGGCTTAGCAGTTAAGTCACTTGCCTGTGAAGCCTAAGGATCCAGGTTTGATTATCCAGATACCACGTAAGCCAAATGCACATGACGGAGCATGCATCTAGAGTACGTTTGCAGTGGGTAGAAGCCCTAGTGTACCCATTCTCTGTCTCTCCTTCTCTCTCTCTCTCTCTCTTTCTCTCTCATAAATAAATAAAATATTAGAAATACATGTATTCACATATTTGTGTTGATATGGAAATCACAGAGTAATACATGTAACAATTATATGCTTGCAATAGTTAATGATTGTCATCCTTCTGTTGAATTGCATACCATAGTCTCTAGCAACCTCATCAAATAGAGCAGATATAAATTTCTGACTCTTTAAAGTTCACATTGTAGTGAGAGGATGCAGATAGTAAATTGAGTGGGTAAATTATGGACTATTTTAGTCTATCATAAGGTCTATGTAGAAAAGTAAAGCAATTAACTATGGATAGGAGAGATCAAGTAAAGAATCCAGAAATGTTTAATCTGACTGATCCCGGGAGGATACACTAGAATAAGTCACATATGTGGGGAAGGAACATTCTAGGTTGCACTAGTATATTTTCTGTGGGAATTACAATACCAGAAGCTGGGTACTTGATAAATAAAAGAGGTTTACTTGTCTCAGTTTGGGGAGCTGAAAGTTTCAGACCAGAGAGTTCAGCCTCTGGTAAAGATGCCCTTGACTATGTCATCACATGGTGGGAGAGAGGTAAGGGAAATGAAGTGTGACGATGAGGCCAGAGTATGGGGTGGCCTTGCTTTACCAGACACTTCATAAAAACTGGCCAGAGGACCATCAGAATTGCACCAGTGCCCCAAACTACCTAATTCCCTTCCAGCAGTTCTTACTTCTTAAAAGTTTCTGGCTGGAGAGATGGCTCCGCAGTTAAGGCGCTTGCTGAATTCCATTCCCCAGTACCAATGTAAAGCCAGATGCACAAAGTGGCACCACATGCATCCAGATTTCATTTGTAGCAGCAAGAAGCCCTGGAGCGCCCATTCGCATTCATTCATGTTCTCTCTCTCTCTCTCTCCCTCTCTCTCCTTACAAACAAATAAAAAAAAAAATATTTTAAAAGTTTCACTACCTTCCATGTTGCCACACAGGGCACTAGGCTTCTAGCATGTTAGCCTCTGGGAGGAAGGCCACAGCCTAACAACAGCACAGGTAGAGATAACAGCAAGTTGAAGTTGTCCTGAGGTTGAAGCCAGCCTGCAATGGCCCAAGAACAGTAAGGTACTAGAGTGGCTGAAGCAACGTGAACAACACAGAAGGTAGCAGGTGAAGGCAGAAGGGTATCAGAGGAGTAGGTGGTACAGGTCTGGGACAGCTTTGACTTTCACCCTGAGTGACTTGGAAAGTCAACTGGAGATCCTGGGCACAGAAGTGATACGATCTGAAGTGTATTTTCATGACATCACACTGGCCACTGTGTGGGGGATTGGATGGGGTGGGGCAAGGAAAGGGGGAAGGAGACAGAAAAAGCAGGTAGAAGTCTATTTCTGAAAGCCAGCGTCGTGGCCACACTGGCTTGGACCAGTGTTATTTGGCGAAGGTGGCAAAGCAGAGAGTGATATGACATGACGTTCCTGATGGAACCAAGGTGGGGTCTGAGAGGAAGGAATCAGGCATGACTCTGAGCTCTAAAACCAACTGTCAACTGTGTCCCCTGGAAGTTCTTATATTTGAACATTAATCCAGCTATGTGTCAGGGTTGGGAAATAGGCTCTAGTAGGAGGAGTTTAGGTCATAAAGACAGAGGCCCCAGGGATAGATTAATACCCTTCCTGGAGGAATGGGTCAGCCGTCTTGGTTTCATTTTCTCCTCCCACATGTGCCATGTTTCCCTTCTGTCGCCTGTCATGAGTTGGAGCAGCATGAATCCTTCCTTCCCTCAGAAGCCAGAAGATCTTGGCACCAAGTTTTTTCGATTTTCACCACATAACCATAACACAAAACAGACCTTTCTTCTTTATTCATTACTCAATGTGGTCTCAGATATTCTGTTACAGTAACAGAAGACAGACCAAGATAGAACTTGGAAGCAAGTGAAAGTATATCTCTGTGAATTGGGGAAAACTTTTGGAATAATGGATTTTGAAAGGAAAGAATTACTCTTCCTATTCCCTTTATTATTGTTGTCATTTTTATTATAATTAGAAGTAACTGCATAAATTTTTTTTCTTCTTTATTCTTAGCCCCATCATCTCATATATCTTTACTTTTTTTCTAGTAGGATTACCTACTAGAACATTATTCTCACAGTTCTATCAGAAATTTTATATATATATATATATATATATATATATGATAAAATTTCTTCTAAATGTAATCTTGTAAGGCTAGGGAGATAGCACACTTGATAAAGTGTTTGCCTTTCAAGCAGGAGGAGCTGAGTTCAATCCCAGAACCCTTGTACAATGCTGGACATTCAGGCATGCACCTGTTATCCCAGCACTGGGGAAGAAGAGACAGGAGAATCCTTGGGACCTGTCAGCCAGTCTAACCTAATTAGTGAGCTCCACCCAACTAAATAACTTGTCTCAGAGGAAATGGACAGTGCTCCTGAGAATGGCACCCATACGCAAGTATACACATGTGCACACACATGTATAAAAATGACAAATAAATAAATGTGATCTTGTTCACCAGAGAAGCAGGTGTATGCTTACATATCTATCGTGGGCACCCTTAACTCTTCCCCTCCCCTTCTACAGTTATACCATCTCTCTTGATTCCTACAGAAATCACACATTTTTCTTTTGTAGGAATGTCACTTTTCTTTGATTTTTCTCATTTCAGTCATTTTTCTTCTACTTAATCCAACTTTCATTAATCCTTTCATCAATGTCTTCCCCACTAACAATATTCTCTCATCTCATTCATAGTCTCCTACATTCCTTAACACAAGAAATCTCTTGACCTTAATTCCTGACTTAACCATTTTTCTCTGATCCTCAGTAACAATACTTTGCTATGTGAACATGTCAGGTGATGTTTCTGGTTTTGTAAGATAAAGGAATTACATCAGATTACCCTTAAATATCATTCCAGTATTAACCCCTGATCAAGCTGTCTTGCTATTTAGAAGCAGTGTGTGGTGAGCTTTCATTTTCTGTTTAACTTGCTTTCAAGTCTTTCATTACGTTCTTCTAACTTTCTAATTCAAAAATACCCAACCATGTTTTTAAATCATATTTTGGCCAAACTAAGTAAAAAAAGAATGCATATATTGATTAGATTTTGTTTTTTAATTTTGTCACACACACACACAAAAAAAGGACAGTATTTGAAGTCTAAAAGAAAGCAACCTTGGGGTGCAGAGATTGTTTAGCAGTTAAGGTGCTTGCCTGTGAAGCCTAACGACCCAGGTTCAATTCCCTAGTACTCACATAAGCTAGATGCACAAGACGGCGCATGCATCTGCAGTTCTTTGGCAGCATCTAGAGACCCTGGCATGCCCATTCTCTCTCTACTCTATCTCCCCCCTCCCCCGCACCTCAAATAAATAAAATATTTTAAAAATTAAAAAAAAAAAGTCAACCTTATCTGGGCATTTGTTTACCACAGGTCAAGTGTTCTTGTAAGTTTCTATGAGAATCCTGAGAGTGAAATAATGTGTTGGTGTGGTAGAGTACATGCTTAGCTTGTGTGAGGCCCTGAGTTCCAGCAATAACACCCCAAAAAGGTTTTGTAAATGCTCATGATAAGCAATTCATAACACAACATCTGCTTTGATTTTCTCAAACCTTCTTGAGTTTTCACTTTCACTTTTCTGTGGTGCCCCTACTTTGGATTTCCTTTGTCACTTGCACAGTTTAGTAGACTAATGAGAAAGGGTGATAAAGAAAGAACAACTTAAAAGGCCGGGTGTGGTGGCACATGCCTTTAATCCCAGCACTCGGGAGGTAGAGGTAAGAGGATCACCTAGAGTTCGAGGCCACCTTGAGACTACATAGTGAATTCCAGATCAGCCTGGGATAGAGTGAGACCTTACCTTGGAAAACAATACAAAAAAAAAGAAAGAAAAAGAAAAAGAAAGAAAGAAAGAGAGAGAGAACAATTTTAGCTGATCTGACTGCCCCTTTAACTAATAAAATAAAGAAAATCTTTTCTTCTAGATTTCAGCATAAATTGATAACATTAAAACAATTCTGGGCACAAAGGTCTTTTTAATGCTTTTATTTAGCACAAAAATTCCAGGTGATTTTGAAACACATTAGACATCCCATTCACTGAGGACAAAAGAGGTTATTTGGAAACATTTCTTAATAGCCCTAAAGTGATTTTGTTTATCAGAGTCAAAAGGGAAAAATCCAACTGGAAAAAAGCCATTCTAAAATGAAAATTATAGAGCTGAGTTTCTTAGACATTAAGAAAATTCACACTCACTCAAACACACACATTCTTAGTTACATTAGTTTAAAATATTCCACTTTAAAGTTAAATTTTACAGGGAACATTATAACTATAAATTGGTTCTTGACTACAATTGCTATGTGCTGCAATTTTTAGCAGGAGAGCTTGACCTCACATTACTCAATGCTGGTTGACAAATTTAACTTTGTAAAATTCTAGAAAAGTTTCTTATCTAGCCTGCTCTGCCAAGAACAAGTGCCATCTCCCTAAGTGTCACCACTTTGAGACAGCTCTCCTCCCTGTGAGGATCACTGGAACTTACATGTGTCCTTCTCCCCTCTGCCTCCTAAACACATCACCAGCTCCCCACGTCCACAGAAGGGCAGGAACAGAAAATATGTATCATAGTTTAGCTTTCTCATGATTTTGTTAATGAGAAAGTGAGAGAGAGACACACAGAGAGAGAATTGGTGCAGCAGGACCTCTAGCTACTGCAATCAAACTCCAGAAGTATGTGCCACCTTGTGCACATGTGTGACCTTGCACTTGCATCACCTTATATGTCTAGCTGGATCTGGAAAGTCAAGCATGGGTCCTTAGGGTTTGCAGGCAACCACCTTGACCGCTAATCCATCTCCCCAGCCCCCATAGTTTAGCTTTTTAAAGCATGGGCTTTGAGAGAGAGAGGCGAGTCGAGCTTTGCATATCATTTCACGGACTTAGCCCTTGACGATGACATTGGGCACACGGAACCTCTCCGAGCTTCAACTTCCCTTCACCGCAGGGTGCCGTGAAGACAGAAGTGGAGATGGCGGGGCACCCGGCACAGAGAGACACTCCGCAAAAGATTCCTCCCCTTATTGGATCCTAATAGGTCAGTCACTGTCCAATCCTGCATTGCAGTGGGTTGAACACAAGGGCTGTTTCTATGCTGTATGCTCGGGAAGCAAACTCTAGCTCATCTTTGTATTTCTGATGGAACTAATGGAGTGAAGTGCATATTCAGGAGGAATAAAATTGTGCATCATATGAAATTGAAGGTGCAGCCAGCATCAGGCCACAGCCACCAGTGGTCAGTGGATACGGGCGTCCTGGACTCCTCAGCAACAAGTTCCTCTCACGAGCTATGCTGCCGGCCACGCTGACCTTGAGCTCCCCACCATGGTTTTAAATTAGATCATACAAAATAGAACTGCTTTCTTAAATTCTCTGGCCACTGACCAGAGAACATTGTTCCATTTTTCACAGAAGTGGCTACAGTGCTGACCTTGTACAGAGGGGGACTAAAGTGTATCCATGATGCTCTGCTGGAAAACAAGAAACTGCACTGGGATCAGCACTGAGGAAATACACAAGTCATGATTCAGTAAAAATAAATAAATAAATAAACAGAGCTGCTGGGCATAATGGTCTAGGCCTAAAATCCTAGCACTCAGGAACCTGAGGCAGGAGGCATGCCACGAGTCCCAGGCTGGCAGGCCTACAGAGTAAGACCTTGTCTTGGAAAGGAATGGAGAGAAGGGCAAGAGAGAGGAGAAGAGCTGTTGAAAAAGAAAACGTAGAGAGCTAACATGGGGAGGGACGTGGAGACGTTGGTGTACCAGGAGAGTAAGAGGAGACTTTTGCACTTATGAAACAGGATGGGGGAAAAAAAAAAATTATAGAAAGCCACTGGTTTTGTTTGTTTGTCTGTGCTGAGCTCTCTTCTTGTGTCATGGGTCAGGCTTCTACGTTCTTTTCTTCCTTTGACAAATGAACATTATTTCAGTTCTAAAAGACACTGCATGTGTGTGTGTGTGTGTGTGTGTGTGCACTCATACACTCATTCTACTGATGAAATCCACACAGCCAAGCCACTCTCTTCTTGTACAAGCCAGAGTCACTATGTGATAGGAACGTGCTGTCATAAATCTATCCATCACCCCATGCAGCGTCTGTAGGCAAAGGCTCTCCCCTGTAGGCCACTGCACGTCACACCTTTTCTGCTCTGCCTGGCTCTAGAAGGACACTTCATGCACCTGAGTGTGACTTTTTCCTCGTGTGACACTCATTGGTTCTTTTGTAAAACATTTCAAGGACCCAGTCCAACCAAAGCACAAGAGCAAGCCATCCACAGTGGAAACGTGGGCCCTGAGTTCAGACGGAGGGGAGGGTGTCTCTGTCTCCACATCACAAACACTAACTTCACCCTAAAGCTCCTTAAGGCTGTTGGGAGGAAGGGAGGCAGGCTGGGAAGTTACATATGGAAGAACGAACCTTCCCGAATTTCTGGAAAAAGTCCTCTTGGGCCCTGGCCAGTGCATCCTCATCAATGTACACAGCCGGCCTCTTGGCCACAAGGAAATACTGCACCTTCCGCAGATTCCAGCCCATCACGTAGTGGAGCCATCCGCACACGGCGGCCGTGGAGCGGCCCACGCCGGCGTTGCAGTGCACGTACACCGTGTGTCCGTTCTCCAGAAGCGCGTGCAGGAGACACACAGCCTGGGGCAGCATCTGCACTCGGCCTGGGATTGAGAAAACACAGGCACGCACGTGAGTGGTGAACCCTCCGAATCACAGGCGCATCTCCCCTGCAACTCTCCGCACAGGCAGACACGCAGCAGGAGAGTGCCACCTCGAGGAGGGGAGGCAGGGAGGCGACAGCGTGCCTTGTTTGTTTGTGCGTCTGCTGGCTTCTTTGTTTTAGAGGAAGAAGTGAGAAATTTGAAGCCTGAGGATGTTCAGGTGGAAAGACAACCCCAGAAGCGACACTCAGCTTTGAACGGGACCTTGAACCCTCCAAGGGCACGACTCCTCCTTTGGGCGACTTAACCATCCGTGCTAAGTTTCCCTCCCAAGAAAAAGTTAACTGCCTCCTAATTTTCAGAAGAATCGGTTTTTGTATCCTTTTGAATGGTTTGGTTTCAGAGAACTTCAAAGACAACTTGTGAAATTCTATCCCCTCTGCTTAATCCAGTGTTTCTGCAGACAGATGTAAAACTTACCTTCATTGGACAACTGCTCAATCTTACTCACTGGTTAGAGGGGGGAAAAAAACAAATTTAATATACTGATTCTCATTTGTGTAATGCAACGGCTATCTTACTTATAGCCGATATATGTGAAATAATCATTTATTCCATCATGACATGGTAAATGCTCAAACTGATTAAATTTCTTTCTTTGTTATTGGCAAGCTGAAATATAGCTCTCACGATTTGATGAAGGCCATTTTGATTATTAGATTATCAAATGTTTTCTCATTCCGAGAGAGGATCGCTGTATCCTTTTGAGCCCTGGGGTCTCTGTGCCTCCTGCCTTCCCTTCTGTCATGTTGGGTAGAGGAACACCCCACAACTTGCCTTCGGGCTCTTGAATGGCGGCACGGTTTCCTCTGCTCCCAGGTTCCCAGTACAGAGGTACCTAGTGAGCGTTTGTTTAGCCCCTTGGTGAGAGATGAGCTTTCATAGAGTACTTCACAAGCATGGGCACTACAGAGTCTTGGATTGTAACCGTGCAGTTACCCCTGGGCATTCTCTAGCATTTCTGTCATTCACAGAGGGACACAACAGCTCCAGAAGGACCCTCCAAAGACTACGCACACAAGCCCCATCTGTCGTCATGGTGCAGTCCCCACTGAATGACGTGGGAGGTGGGAAAAGCCCTTCCCTCAAAGAATGCCTCACTGAAGCCTAGAATTCTCCCACTAGAGCCTCGCAACTATGCCTATTTTTTTTTCCTCTCAGGTGTCTTCTTTGGAAGTTCCAGTGCCCCAAAGGGGCCAATGCATAAACTTGGGGTGAGGAGCCATCCCCTTAGAAGGATGAAGTTTTCATAAGAGCCCAAGACCCTCTCAGTTGCCTATCTACCCTATTCCAGGCTCACCATGCACAGGTATAGGGGCAAGTGTGCAGAGAAGCCAGGATGATATTCTAGTCTTACTGCCTATGGTCTGTCTGCCTTTCATGAAGATGTCTGAAGCTACAAGGCACCACCCAGTAGTTTAGAAATGTTTTCAGGGGAATGTGTTTAGACAGACACACTCGGCAACCTTGCAAACTCTGTTGGGGGGTAGGGGTCTCTCTTATGCCTGCTCTTCCTCAGTGAAAGCATCACCAACTCTCATGAGTATCTTGAGCACTAGTGTCTGAACTGAGATACCAATCTTAATTTCCCTAAATCTTCATGCCTGGTTTCAGTGTGCTCTGACCAGAATGGCCCATCACACAGTTAGTTACTCAAGGAGACCTCTCAAAAGCACTAGCTATCCTAGAGATGCAACAAGTTATCAAGAGAATCAGATGTGCCAACTGGCTCCTCCTGGAAAGCTCAGGGGACGTACTTATGTGGCGGATTCACCATTCATCTCAAGAGATCAGAGGAGGCAATCCTCTAGGATATGTCGGAGCATTTTGTTGAGAGGAGTCTGATTTGGCTCAGCTAGTCTTCATCTCCATGAACTGTGTGAAAAGTTTGCTCTAAACATTCTGGTTGAATGAGAATCTCTGCAATGCTTGCAGGATGCACGGGTTCTCCCTGCTTCTGCTACCACTAGTGTTGCAGTCAGGTCCGCATTGCTGGTAGAAATCACCCAACCAAGAGCAGCTTGTGGGAAAAAAAAAGAGGTTTATTTTGGCTTACAGTCTTGAGGGGGAAGCTCCATGATGGCAGGGGAAAATGATGGCATCAGCAGAGGGTAGACATCACCCCCTGGCCAACATCAGGTGAACAATAGCAACAGGAGAGTGTACCAAACACTGGCTATAACATCCATAAACCCACCTCCAACAATACTCTATCTCCAGGAGGCATTAATTCCCAAATCTCCATCAGCTGGGAACCTAGCATTCAGAACACCTAAGTTTATGGGGGACACCTGAATCAAACCACCACCACTAGTGTCACTGAACAAGTTCCCTGCTGTGGATTCCTTCGCAGACGATAAGCAGGATGTTTTAAATACAGGTTGTGTCAAATGCCCAGTCTATGAACAGACCACAGTGGCCATTTGCAGTATGATTCAGAGTCTCAGTACCGAGTGCTTAGCTTGCACAGTGTCTATGTGGCCAGTCTGCCACACAGGTGTCTTCTACAGAACCACTCAAGATCTGCTCTCTGGATAGAATTTCGCCAAGAACAGGTCTGCTCCAACAGTCAGATGATGCAATACTATTCACTTGCCTTTTTGTCTATGATAATTCAAGAGACAGGCACGTGGCTTAGGAGCTAAAAATGAGTATGTGGGAGCATGAAGTTCTCTGATGTCAGAGGCATCCTTCTGCAGTCAAATGCTCTACCACTGAGCTACACCCCCAGAGTCATCCTTCTGAAGACAACATGAAGGCTGCTATATGGACATTCCAAAGGCTGCCAGCTTCACCCAGGTTTCATCAACAGGGGCATAGGCCACCAGTAGCCTCCACCCATATATCATACAAAGAAAACCTAAATAAATAACTAGATGGGACACCAAAGAATGGCCAGTGCAGGATGCCCATCCAGTCTGGACTCAGCTGAAGCCTTTGTGTATTTCAACCTCTTGTGATTACGTCCTCCTTTGACTGATGATAAACAGCATGTACTGAGCCCTTCTCCCTGCCTGGTGCTGTTTTACATACACTGAATGAAGCAGCAGGATGGTACTACTGTTATCCTCAATTTTTATATGAAGAAACAGTTACTCCCTAAGTGGTGTTCAAACATAGGCAGTGAGACTCCCAAGTCTGACCCTAACCACTGCACTCTGGTCCCTCCCTAATCTACCAGGTTACTGGCACCTTCCATCCCTGATCTTGCTAGCCAGAGTTCTCACCCAGGAACTCTGGATTGCTCTAACCTTATGTGAGAGCAACATCTTCCTTACACTCGAGACCTCTTCCAACCCCTGAAGAAGCTCTCTGTGCCCAAGCGTCCCATCTCCTGCTGGAAAATCTATTGCAGGTCACCCAAACCATCAACAAGTAGAAAGAGGGTCCTAAGGCTCAGGGCTCCCTGAACCCTAGAGGCAATGTTAATCAGAGCCCCTAAAGTGCAGGTTTCCTATATATAAAAATAGACTCCATGCACAACTTAATTTGCTCAAAAGTTTCCAGGTTTATAAAAACAGGAATACTTCAAAGTCCACATCATTTTTTTATGTAAAATGTTCCAGAGCTTAAATGTTGGCAACTAAGTTTTTAAAAATTGCAAACTCTATGTAGGTCAAACAAAACACTCTACCATCTGTGTTTCTCTCTTTAGAATTTAAAACAAGCTTTGAGTCTCAATAGATTCTCAATAAACACTCATTAAGTACTTGAATAAAACCAAACAAACAACAAGGAGACAATACAATATATCTGATCTGAGACACTATTAGACACCTCTTTCCTACGTTGTGCTCCACACCTGTTCCAGGCTAATCCAACTCTGGGATGCTTAAAAGCTTCTGGAAAACGAAGCATATGTTGAGCCAGTCAGAGTTATGGGAAGGGGAAGAGATGATGAAGTTCAGTACCTGACACATTAGGGCTTGTGACAGTCAAGTGTCCCTAAGGGGATGCTTTATCTAAAGCTGACTTTGGGGAAATAGTCCATCACATACACACATACACACTCACACACATACACATCTTTCCTTTCTTACTCTGGGGGCAGATACATAGCTGAATACATTGTGATTTTACTTGGGCATATTTTGATTTCCATCATTGAAACATAATATAGATACAGGTTCATTTTATCTATAACATCTCTGGTAGAAACTTAAAAATTTGAGTCTAATCCCATAGTGCCACCTTTGTGATTTTTTTTTCAAAGCCATTTCTTAGGAACTGTCTTGTTCTTTTGTTCTCCTCAAATAAGGCAGAGATGACTATCTCATGTGTCCAGTGTAAAAACCTGGCACGACCACATAGCCACTCACAGACTAGACGGCTGGAACCCACCCAGCTCCCTGACTCCACAGTCTGCATCTCTGCACAATGGCAAAGCTGCATTCAGTCTGCTCAGTGAGAGGAAGTGACTGAGGCTGTGGAGACATGTGGGTACCTAGGACTCCAGGAGGCATGGAGCTCATTTGGGAGGTCAGGGGTGGAGCCCTGCTGGAACAGAGGTCAGACTCTGAGTCCTCTCGCATGAAGGGTGTTTGCATGAGCAGATTGGGTTTGCTTTGTTGAGGTGAGTGCTGGATTTAAAAGGTGAAAGAGTCAAACCACCCTTTAAAAACAAAAGGAATGAGAAAGAAGAAATCTAAATCAGCCCTCCACATGCGACAAAGTATATACAAGAGGAAGGATCGATAGTACGATGGACTGTAATGGGTCTGTGATAAGCAGTGCTGGCGGTTGAGCCTAACAGACTGTCCTCTCACAGACTTAATCCGACAGCTTTACGCAGTGGTGCAAAATGCTTCCAAATGGAAGGGGTTTTTTTTTTTTTCCCTCTCTCTCTCTCTCTCTCTCTGTAGAGTTCTAAAAATACTCAGCTGGATTATTCTGTATATTCATTTGGGTAGGATTGTGAGCCACGTATATTAATCTATTGGTAAAAAGCACCCTGTCACGCAGGGAGAGTTAACTCTTTGATTACACCTCCAGGGTGGGCTGAACCGAAGGAATCCTTTATTCAGCATCAACATTTGACCCATTGCACGTGGCACCTTTCGTGTCACTGTCACCAGTATTGCAGTGACGCCTCTACATGGAAGTGTGGCTACAGCCACACTAACCCAGTGACCCCCTAAAATGGCTTGAATACAGCGATCATGGGCTCCAGAGGACAGTTCTCCCTCAGGCATCTGTGAATCCCAAATTATCAACAAATGCCTATTAGTCCGCAGCCTCCCACCCCCCACCACGCCACCCCCTGCCAGTCAGCTGAGCATGGCTTGAGTGGGAAGCAGGCCAACTAGTAGTCCAACTTCTCCCAGCCTGTCTCCTTCCCTTGTTGCTCCAATGTGCACGGTGCTATCAAATCAGAATCAAAGAAGCTAAATCAGATGCTCTCTGGAAGCTTCAGTCATAGGATACTAACAGTGTTGTTTGTTTGTTTGTTTGTTTTTTAAGCAGTTTAAAACCAGAGAAACAGTCTAAGCAGGGCACATAGGAGCCTCCTCCAATAGCTGCTCTTCTGGGCAAAGTTTTGCTTTGATTTTCTCTTCATCCTTGAGAAGGAGCACAGCCATTGGGACCAAGCCAAACTTCTTCGGATCAAATTACCAACAGAAATAAACAGTCAATTATTGGACCCATCTTTAGGTACATAAATTATTCCCTAACCTCAATGGCAGTTAAGACCAGGAAGACCACCTGAGGTCCGTGGAGAATCAAAGTGGCCAGGAACATGGGTTTTCCTGTGGTACTCAAGGACTTCTGTCTTGCAGCCCATTGATGGTCAAAGAGAGAAACTATGTTGGGAATATAAGCTCTGCCATGGCTTTGTGTAACACCAGCTAGCCATGAAGACTCCAAGGGCTGTGTAGGAAAAATGTAGGAGACCTTCATAGTCTGGTTTCTGGAGTGGCATTGTGAGTCAGCCCTGGAGGTCCTGGCTGTATCTCTTTCTAGTTTTATGACCTGGTCAGGTTACCCTGACCTTTTTGTGCCTCGGTTTCTTCCTCTGTGAAACGGAGATGAATGCCATGTCTTCCTAGAATCTTCTGAGCACTAGATGAACTTGTAAATTCCTCACGAGAAGAGTGCTGAATGCACAGTGTACATTGTGGGGAAGAAGTCTGAGGGTAGAAACAGTTCCTGGCTTTTCTGTCCAGCCCTGACTGCCTATCCTTTCCCCAGAATAGCAAGTCACCAAACTCCCTGGGCCTGTGATATCCACAGCTCTCTGCTGCCCCCTGCTGACACGCTGTTGATACTGTCAGTGGAATGTGGTTCACCACTACTTTTCAGCAATTCCATGTACGTATGTATATAGTTGTCATATATCTATAGATGATGATGATAATGATTAGATAGATAGATAGATTGATAGATAGATAGATGATAGATAGATAGATAGATAGATAGATAGATGATTGATAGATAGATGATTGATAGACAGATAGATAATAGATAACACATAGATGATAGATGTGCCCCTTTTCTCCTTCCATCCACCATGTCCTTCTTCCTGCATCTTCCTATTTGAGCCAGGCCTACTGAACTGCCATGACATTCACACAGCCTCCATGTGTCCCTCCTTAGAATGTGCTACGTGAAAACTATAAACTCTTGAGCACGTTACTCATTCCTCTTACATCCATGCTGCTCCTACAACTGGGTTTGAACTTGTCTTGCTGCCTCTTACCTAACTGGATCAAACATACATCTTAATTGCCTCTGCTTCCCTAGCCGAGCCCTGCAGCGACTCCCTGTCCAGGAAGACTTACTCTCAAGTACTTGCTCAGCCAATGAAGACTGACAGCACTGCCCCCCACCCCAAGCCCAGCTGCCGTGTCTTTCAGGTCACCTGTCACCTTACTGCATTCACGTCACTGGCCTCCCAGGCCCACCTTCAACCCATCCACACTACAAAGTAGGGACCTTTGGTGATGATACTAAGCAAATAAACTGTGTTTTCCATCTTCTCATCCTTGCGCTTGCTATAGCCACTCCAGAGCAGTGTGGTGCCCTCTGTAGCCCAAGGCCTGGTGCAGGTCTCCCATCCTCCAGTCTGCAACCACACATTGGTTTTGAAGTTTCTACAGCACACCACATCCTCTCCTGCCACAGGCCTTCTGTAAAGGCTCCCCCTGCCCATGACATTCTCTCCCATATTGCTCAATTCCCAGTCCCTGCTCAGATCTTATCTCAAAGAGTACTTCCCTCCCAAGCCTTCTGAGATTATCTATATGTGTTGTCAGCAATATCTGCGTATCTTTGTAACAATAAAGCTCATCGTTTTTAACACCATTTTGGCTCATTCTACTGACACATGCCATCCCTTGAGGACTTTATGAGGACAAGAATTGTGTAAATCTTTTTTTATCATGTTCCCAAGCCACCAGCAAAATGCCATGCATGCAGTTGATACACAATAAATATATATTTAGTACATAAACAATTTAATATGTTAAAATCTCAGCCAAGGTGTCAAAAGATAAATGTATATAAATGTATTAAATCTAAAGTCTAATGTTTACTCCATTTCTATTCTTCATATTTAAGACCTTCACTTATAAATGATGGACAAAAATGTGGGTCTCTTTGAAAAGAATTTCAGTGAGGAGCCAGAGGGCTTCATCCAGTCCTTACCCTCGGTGCTCATGTCTGGTGTGGGCATCCAGATGTAGACCAAGCCTTCTTCCTTGTACAGTTTCATCATAGTGTCTGGAGTCATGGGCTCTGGGTAGCGGTTACAGCCTGAAGAATTCTGGACAATATCCCATTCAGTCTGGAAATTCATGACAGCTGTAATTCCCAATTCATGCTTCAGTTTAATGGTCACATGCTCCAGTTGGCGAGGGCAGCTACCCAGCCAGATATTCGGTAGGATTCTAATGAGAACATATGGACCATCCAATTATTATTATTGCTCTAACTTAGGGACCACATCATTGCATAAAACATAACACTGGTGAAATATAACTAACTTCAATCTGGGACAGGAAAAGCTTAATTTTTAAGGATATAGAGAAAAATTTTTTTAAGAAAAAGAGTATTGCTGTTTGGGAGAAAACACATCACGCCATGAACTAGAAAGTCAGGAATTGGGCATTAGCAGATGAATTCTAGCAATACTTTAAAATAAGTTCACCAAGTTGTATTAACTCCATGAATGCCTAACACACACAAAATCCACTAACTTATCTTAAACACTTACAAGTTAAAAGTGGAGAGTCCTATAATTATTTCAAAAAAGTCTGAAAAGCAGTTACTAAAATACAGCTCATTCCTACTTTTCAATTCTACATAAAATTATCAAATAATAAAAAAAGTCAAGAATAACAACCGTCTGTTTAAAAAAAAAAAAAAGAACAAGTGCGGAAAAGATGGCTTAACAGTTAAGGTGCTTGCCTGCAAAGCCTAAGGACTCATGTTTTACTCTCCAGGGCCCACATAAGCCAGAAGCACAGTGACACAAGGTTGGCAAGGGTGCAAGAGTGCACATGTGCACAGGGGAGCACATGGGTCTGGAGTTCAGTTGCAGTGGCTGAAGGCCCTGGTGTGCCAATTCTCTCTCTTTCTCAATCTTTCTCTCTCATAAAAAAAAAAAAAAAGGCTGCCAGTTGTGGTGGCACATGCCTTTAATCCCAGTACTGGGGAGGTAGAGGTAAGAGGATCGCCGTGAGTTCAAGACCACCCTGAAATTATATATCGAGTTCCAGGTAAGCCTGGGCTAGAGTGAGACTCTGCCTCAAAAATAAAAAATAAAAAAATAAAAAAGCACCAGAGGTAGAAGGATCACTGTGAGTTTGAGGTCAGCCTAAGACTACATAGTGAATTCCAGATTTCCAGGTCAGCCTGGGATACAGTGAGACCCTACCTCAAAATAATAATAATAATAATAATTCAATCTAGCACTGTAACATCAGGTATTCTACATCTGAAATTCCCGAAGGCTGAACCTCACACTCAGTTTCTGATTTGTTAGGTCGGAGTAAAGAGCCCAACACTTTGGATTTCTGACAAGTGTTACTGTTGGTTCAGGGAGTAACCCTGGAAAAGCCCTTCCCCAGTGATTCAGTTACAAAGGTTACATGAAGCATTTAAATTATTCAGATTAAGATTCCTGAGAACAATTTTGCAGAAGAGAGGGACAGAAAGATTGTAAGAGCCACAGGATGGGAAGGAGTAACCAGAGGCATTGCCTCCCCCTCCCCTGGTGATTGGCTGTTGCTCTCACAACTCATAGCCCACAACCCCATGGTGAATTCCAGCATCCCCGCTGAGGACAGCCCTCGGTGGAATGAGGGCAGGGAGGAGGATAATGGTACCAACACATGATTTGTCCACACAAAACTTCTACTTAATAAAAAAATATAATCATAGCACATAGTCTAACAAGAACAATAAATTAGATCAGTTTCATTAGGACATATCATTTAAGTCAAATTTTCGTGCAACGTAGATTTTCTTATGTATTGATCATTTTAAGTTATCATCTTAGCAGTGATAGTGTCAAATATGACTTAATAAAATGCAGTCATTTCTTTAAAATAAGATATCTGAGTAGAGCAAAATGTATGAAAATGAGGCAGCTTTACTTTGTGTTTGAAACAGGAAGAAATGAAGTAGAGGAAGAAAAAATAACCTCTTTCAAAAACAAGAACAGATTGAAAAACATCTAGGAATATATTTAACCAAAAAGAACAATATGTTTATTAAAAAATAACAAAAAGGAAACCCATTACACTTTTATTGAAAGATTTTACATGAAAGATGTAAATAGTACCAAAACTGTAAAAATTTTACAAATTAATATGCTCAATAAATTTATGATGATTTATTGCTTGTAATTTACATCACATTGTTCACTAATTATTTCACATGCATACATCTCTCCAGAACCAGTGGGGAAGATGCTATATTTCAAATTTTACTTGAGCTATACCATCTAGAATTTAGCTGATGTCTTCCAACAGTGGAGGACTATGCCTCTGAGACATGCCCATGTGACTTGCTATTGTCTGTAAACTTGAGCTGATGTGACATGTGCCACTATCCACGAGGCATACCTGAAACCACGAGCATGATTCTGCACGTTCTTCTTCTGCTACAATGAATGTGGAAGTGTATGTGGATAGTGAGCTGCTGGGACACAGGAGCGACTTGGAATACTAAGCTACTGTAAGGAGGATATGTGCCCTGGAGAGCAAACGGCTTGCTCTGCTGACCCAGTCTGAGTGTTATTTGTTACCACAGCATGCATCTGACTTGTTCTAGCTAAAATGATGCACAAGTTATTAATTGCTTGAAACCCCTAATATGCAAAAAAGAAAAGAAAGAAAGAAACTGAACAGAGAAATTACACTTTCAATTAGTTCAAGGTGACTATAAGAGCAGTGGTTTTCAACTGAGTCAGTTTTGCTCTGTAGATATTTGGCAATAACCATAGAGATATTTTGGATAGTCACATGGTACATGCATCTAGTGGATTAAGACTAGGGGTGTTGCTGAGTATTCTACAAGGCAGAGGGCAAGTAACTTTCTAATTTAAATGTTCCTAAGAGGAGGAAGTCTTGATTGAAAAGGATAGAATTAGCCTAGAAATCATTACCCTTAGGACAGAGGAGGGGAATGCAGAACAGGGGTAAGATGAATGTATCTGATGAAAGAGTTTGGGGCTCATCAGTTATGCTGTGCTGACAATGTGATAGTGAACATCACATTTTAATTTAAAATATGTATGTATGTATGTGTTTATATGTATATGTGTGCATGTATGTGGAAGACCTAGAGTGAAACACAAGCTCAATCTCAGGTAACTGAAAAGCACTCAACATTCTTATTATGCTATAATAGAAAGGGCATACACAATCAGAAAAAAAGTAAGTTAAAATTCCAAATCCAGTACTTGCTAATAATTTTATGATGTTGAAGTCACTTACCATCACTAATCTCTTGATGTGTACATCTTTGGGATGGGTATAAAATAACTAAATCACAAAAGTTTTGTTAGGAATAAAAAAGCAAGTCTCATGTCTGAATAAGACTGGCACTAGTGAACATGCAAGAAACCCAAGTATATTTTATGTCAAGCTATAATAACTTCCTTTTTGGTAATTTGTATTGTATAATACTGACTAAAATGTATTGCTCATTGTTCTCTTTATTCTTCATTTAAATGCTACAAAGTGCATAACCCTACTTTTGGTTAAAAAATTTATATATATATATAATTTAACATTTACTTTTTCCTTCCTTCTTTCCTTCTTTCTTTCATTCATTTTTACTCTCCTTTTAGTTCTTGTTACTATTGTCAACATGAACATGAAAACAACAAACCTCAGATATGGGTATGACTCATCCTCAGTAAAAACATCTCACAAGATCTAACCACCTTCCTAAGGTTGGAGTTCTTTTCCTAGTTAGGTTCTCGTCTAAAGGATTTTTAGAAATGCCATGTTTGACTCTCCAGGCCCCATATAAGCCAGATGCACAAGGTGGTGCATATGTCTGGAGTTCGTTTACAGTGGCTGGAGACCTTGGTGTGGCCATTCTCATCTCTCTCTCTCTCTCTCTCTCTCTCTCCCTCCCTCCCTCCCTCCCTTCCTCCCCCTCCCTCTTTCTTTCTCTCCCTCTCTTTGCATCTCAAAAACAAATAAAATATTTAAAAAAATAATAAGAATAAAAATAAAATAAATGTCCTTGTTGAAACCCTTACTGAGGATTATTATGGGAAAAACAAGGAAATAAAATTTAGAAACCTAAGAAATGAATCATGGTGTTGAAAACAGGGACATGTGTGACCCAGAAGCATTTCGTTTATTTCTGACCTCAGAGAATGGTGAGATACTTGGATCAAGGGAAAGGTCACAAGCCAGTCCACTTGCAGCATGCCCAGAGCTGTGACTGGCAGAGAAGTTAATCTTCACACAAGAAGAAACCTCACACCCACAGGATGACTGTCTTTTCCCTCTGGCTTCGGGATGGAAGCAAGACCTGCCTCTGACTAGACATGCATCTTTCCTTGCATCACTCCTTAGAGATTCCGTCTCCATAATATTGTGCAATACCAGTGGCGTGGTGGTTTAGTACTGTCTTGTGTATGCTTCAAGACTGCACTAGGAGCTGGAGAGATGGCTTAGTGGTTAAGGCGCTTGCCTGAAAAAACCAAAGGGCCCCAGTTCAATTCTCCAGGACCCACATAGGCTAAATGCACAAGATGGTGCATGTGTCTGAAGGCTCTTGCAGGCTCATTCTCTCTTTCCCTCTTCTCTCTCTCTCTCCCTTTTTCTCTCTTGAATAAATAAATAAGAATAAAAATATATCTTTAAAAAAAGATTGAACTGAGCACATGGAAGGTCCATATGCTGGGAGAAAGGGAAACAGGCTCCTCAGTGACATATCCAAGTAACATAACCTGTTAAATAGTAAGGAATGTTTTCCTGGGGTAGGGGGAAGAGTTTAATTGACTGATTAAGAAAAAAATATTAGAATGAGTATTCATGACAAGCAAAGTAAATTTAAAATGTTACTCTGAATTCTCTTGAGTATTGTACCCTTTGAATGGGCAGAATTAATAGCTAGCTAGTCAAAAACAGCACATAAGATTTGCCTAAAAGCTAAAGAATTGTTCAGCTATACGGAGGATAAACTAGAACTTGTAAGCCTGGGGAAAAAAATTTACTAAATAAATAAAAACATAATCCCCAGCCAGTCAGTATATGGACTGGCATGTTGTTGCCAAACAAGGTATCATTCTGTCATCTTTCAACTCTAGTGTTGACCTGCTTTATAAATCATAGGGAAACTCAGCAACGGCAGGGAACACTGGGAAAACCCAAGACTCGTCAAGATGACCAGAGGAAGGGAAATCCCAGTGCTTAGCACTAAACAAGTCATCTTTATCATACACCCCCCACCCCCCAGGGCTCAGGGGACATTGCACAGGACGTGGCGGCAAGAACACAAGTACTGTTAGCCAGAGAAGCTTCTCCATGGAGATGGCGGCAGACTGTAAGCAGACTCAAAGCTTACCAAGGCTGATACTAAGAGGCTGTTGATAGCTCAACTCTGTCATATCCTCCAAGGCTCAGGGAACATTGTGGAAGTGGGGTAGGGGTGGGGGCAGAAGAAATATTAGAGCCACAGGGTAGAAAGGTGTACTTTGAGGCACTGTCCTCTGGGTATGAACTGACTGGTGCACTCATGGCTTCTCAATGCTGTCGTTACCCCCACAAGACCTGAACAGTTCTGAGTCCATCAACATTTTGATACAGTAGGTGTAGGAGGACAAAAAGAATGAGACATCAAAATAGAAGAAGGACTGCTTGGAAAGAGGAGGCTTCTCAGTGGAGGGGGGATATGAGAGGGAAAAATGAGAGGAGTACAGTCAAATTACAGTATGTTCATGCATTAAGATTCTCATAAAGATACAAAAATGGAAAACGGGTCTGGATTCGATCTTTGATCTTCTTTAGCTTGTATATATTCATGTGGTACACATGTATGGGAGTATGCATGTTCATATGTGTGTGGGTACACATGCACATGTGTGTGCATGTGGAGGCCAAAGGTTGATGTAGGGTGTCTTCCTCACTTGCTCTCCAACTCTAATTTTTAGATAGTTTCTCTCATTGGATCTGGAGCTCACCAAGCCAGCTAGAAAAATCTAGCCATCGAGTCCCAATGATCTTCCTGCCTCCACCTCTCCAGCACTGGGATCACAGGTGTGCACTGATACCACACCCAGCTTTTATGTGGCTACTGGAGATCTGAATGCATATCCTCATGCTTGTGCAATAAGCACTTTACCAGCAGAGCCATCTCCCCAATCCTTCTGTTGACCTTTGAACTTATAAATTTCCCACATTACATTTTTTTAATAGAAATAAGCCCTTAAAATATATACAACCACACATCTTCATCACAAATAAACCCCAATTTATATATTAGATACTTTCTTCACATATTTGGCTCTTTCTCCAAATATACTACGAGTCAGAATCTACATGTTAAGAGATGAGTGCAAAAAATGATTCCTGATTCTTTTACACGAGATGCTGTGAACCCAGGAGACAACCACTGTACTGAAGGCAAAGAGGGCCTTGTAAAGGAAATCATCCTGAATCATGATTCAAGGTGTGGGGATAAAGGCTGGGCTATTGCATAGGACCTGAGGATAAAGGGTAGGCCTACTGGAAACATACACATCAGGTCATTCAGCTTAACCAGACAACGGAAGTGCCCCTTACGTGAATCCTACACCAGGATGCTCCCTCACGGTAGTGTAACGAATGAGGGGGAACTGGTCAGGTGGCTTTATTTTCAGAGTAGACAGAGGCCGAAAGAGGGAACCAAAAAAAGAGATGTCACACTGCCTGCCTGCTTCAGCACAACCAGAGTTCAGCGTCTGATCCAGTCTCATCCAATCAGCTCTGTCTTGCCCTCTACTCAGATGTGCTGACCTATTCCTGAGCCAGCCCCCAGCGCAGACCCATCAGTTCTCTCTCTCTCTCTCTCTTTCTCTCTCTCTCTCTCTTCCTGACTCACCTGAGCCTGAGGGAAAGGCCCACCACAATAAGATTATAAATAGATGCTTTCCAGGTGGGCATGGCCTCTTTTTGGCTGTTCTCCTCTCCTGAACCTCCAGGTCCCTGTCTGGTAAGGCCCCATAGTACCAGCCTGACTGGGCTGGGGCAATGGAGAGAAGAGTCTGATATTTCCACATGGACTCTACCTTCTCCTGCCTTGCACGTGCCAGGAGCTCTTTTTACTTCCTTCTCTTTCCTTCCCTTCATCTGATAAAGTCTAAGTCTTACCCTCTGGTCTATGGATTTTCATTCATTTAATTCATAAGACAAGGATCTATAGATACCCCAAATTTGTTGTGCATTGGTGTATGTGGTAGTACAAATGTATGCCCCCCCCATTGACTCGGGCGTTGCATGCGCTGGTGTTGGTATTTTGCTTGCTGCAGTGGTTTCTCTGTGAGTGGATGTATGGAAGGAAGCAGCTTCCTCCACCACTGATGGAACTTCCCCTGGATCTGTAAGCCTGAAATAAATCCCTTCCTCCTGCCTGGCTACTGGCTCTGCTTGTTGGTGAGTCCCTCCACTTGCACGTGCATCTGTCCTGTTCCACTGTCCTTCATCTGCACTGGAACTAAGCTTACTCAACCTTCCAAAGTGGACTGAAGAACAGCAGCTCTCCAGAAAGCCTTCAGCTGTTCAATGCTGGATGGGGCGTGCTGAGACATCCAGCTATGTGGACTGGGAAGCTACTGGGTTCCTTGACTCTCAGGCCTACAGACTTCTATTGTTGAGCTACTGTAAGCTAACCCAATAAATTCCTTTTTTTTTTAATACAACTCCTTCTATTGGTTCTGTCCTCTAAAGAATTCTGACTGATATACCATCTATCGATATATTAACAAGGAACCCCAAAACTCCTGTTAAATGATGGTGCATTGACTGGGAATTGAACCTAGGTCAACTGCTTGAAAGGTAGTTATGCTCAGCACTATACCACTCAGCAGGGGATACATTTCTGGTTCCATGCTACACTGGGGGTAACAAGATGCAGTTGGCTCTTTCTAGACAGTAATTAAACATTTACTTATTCACTCAAAAGAATAATTTAACACCATTAAAAATTCACTTACGGAATCCATTTTTATTCATCTCATCTTTAGTGACAGTGGTAGTTTAAAGAGTTTTTAATATGAGGACTTTTAAGGTGAAAAACGCTGGTTGAAATATGTGATTTACGAAATATAAGGATCCTATCTAGGTAGTTTTAATGTAAGACACATGACAATTGAAAAACCTAATTAAGGAATAAATGTTACAGTTTGCAGTTATGTTGTAAATTATGTTGAAGGACCCCAGAAAATTCACTTATGAATAATTTACCATAGATTCTAAATTGTATCAGGGATTTGTGGCTGCTGCAGTAGAGGTAATTTAGAAAGGTCAGAAAGAAACCACCAAACCAAACGAACACTGACAGTCAGCTCTAACGAAGCCCCCACATCTGACTTTGCATTCAGGTCACACAGAGCGGTTTCTTTTAGGTAAGCATTTATTAATCAGGACTCATCCAAGAGATATTCTTAAAGGGCCTCTGGAGTAAGCCTTGAGATTCAGAAGATCCGCTGTCATTTTTGTATTATTGGAAATTAACCTCATTATCTGTACAGTGAGGTTTCAGGCCCACTCGCCTAGTGGGTGCCAGTAAGCGTGTATAAATAGATGGATCTCGGCACCATGCGAAGGCAGTAAATACTTGAAGCTAAGGGGTCATGAAGTGACTCAGGCTGTACACATGCTCGCATAAATCTAACTGCACCTTCCCCCAAAACAGTCTCCAGAATGCAAATGATTTCCTTAACAGAGTGAGGCACTTGAGGCCGCTACAAAGAATAGTAAAAAAAAAAAAAAAAAATGTGGGGCCCTGTGTTTGACAGACACTGTTTTCTAAAGTGAAACAAGTACTTGACATGGTTTTATGCATTAATAATGGAAGTTCACTGAAAAAAAAAGTTATGAACTTGGATTTTTACTATTCCTTCTATGAATCAACCAAACTCAATTTAAATAAAATCCACCCTAGTAATATTACAACTTAACTACAGACCATGAGAAAGAGGTGGTTGGCATCCTGCAACCTTTCTTTCTTTCATATGGCAAGTCAAAATCAATCTAATTCCTGTGAGTGAATGTGGATTTGTGGTTCCAGGTAGCCACATCACAATACTTCACTTTTTATTCTCTTGACAGGCCAGGCCTGTGGTATAAGAGCCACTGGAGCAGAAGAATCAGAGCTGCTTGCTCCACCTGAGCCGTCAGTCAAAGCCAGCCTCCTTGGCAATAATGAGGACATTAGGCAAAAGGAGCATCCATGCACTTCACACACACACAAAAAAAAAAATAGGATATTGACAGGAGGAGATGGCATAGACTAGAGATACCAGGCAACAAGTCTATTATACGGATGCCACATCAGAGTTGGCATCACTAATGGCCACGAGAAATGGCAGAATAACCTTTTCCTAAAGGTGAAAATTAGCATTATTTTGTGTGCACAGAAGAAAAACCAATTGAGAAACCGCAAGAATGAACTGATGCATGACCACAAGCTTTTGGTTACTTATCACACCCAAAGAAACTCGGAGTGCCCCTCTCCCCCTCCTTCACCATGCCAACACAGTACCATTCCAAATCCAGAAAATAGATTTTGTTGAGGTTCCATTCAAAACCCAGCTCAGAATTTGGGAGGAAACTTAAACAGCCAATTTCCCAAGTTGGATAATTGTCCTACATTCAACTTATCTAATATTTCGTAGGCGATCCAGTAGGAAATTAAAATGTAGCCTGGCTTTAAATAATGAGTCAGGAGGGAAAAGTCTCTCAATCCTACAATTTAGACTTCGTTAGTCCAAAAGCAAGAGAAACATTAAAGCCAGCCTCTCCTAAGCTCCCAGATTCATCACCACATAGAGAATTTGTCCTCTAGCAATGTTAAACTGCTACCCCCAAATGGTTCACGATTCTCCGAACAGGTGCCAGTTAAGGTGGAATAACTGCTTGAAGACAGACTGCAGTTTGGAGAGGGGTACTAATGAGCTTCCTCGTTTGAACATAGTTTTAGTATAGCTTGCTGGGGGTCACGGACTACCGGGTAAATAGCACACAAATACCATAAGATTAAATCAACCACAGAGGCCAATTATGGGTTTGTTGATATGGATCCCCAAAACTCATAGGTTGAAGTGCTGACTCTCAGTCCCTCAGAATGTGACTTTACTTGGAGAAAGGGGGTCTCCTCAGAAGTAATTGAGTTGGGGGCAGGGGAGATGGTTCAATGATTAAAGGTGCTTGCTTGCAAAGCCTGATGGTCCAGGTTTGATTCCGCAGTACCCATACCCACAACCACATAAAGCCAGATATACAAAGTGGCACGTGCATCTGCAGCTCATTTGCAAAAGCAAGAGGTCTTGCCATGCCCATTCTCTCTCTCTCTCTCTCTCTCTCTCTCTGTCTCTCTCTCTCTCTCTCTCTCTCTCTCTCTCTCACACACACACACACACACACACACACAAATAATTAAGTAAATACATGCTATGATCATTTACTTAAAAGGAAGACAGGGCTGGGGAAATGGCTTAGTGGTTAAGGTGTTTGCTTGTGAAGCCTAAGGACCATGGTTCGATTCCCCAGGACCCACATAAGCCAGATGCTCAAGGACACACATGCATCTGGAGTTCATTTGCAGTGGCTGCAGGCCCTGGCACACCCATGCCCTCTATCTGCTCTTCGCTCTCTCTTTCTCTCTAATAAATAAATAATACATTTAAAAATATATTTTAAAAGAAGGAGGACAGGGAGGAGGCTAACTATGGTACCAATATGGCTATATACACACTGTGTACATAACTAACAAAAAAAAGGAGGAGGAACTAAGTAAAGTAATTTCAGTCACCCAGGGGAAGTTTAATACAGTTGATCAGTGGTCTTATAAGAAAATATCTGGTCATAGATGCTTAGGGAAGATAATACATAGACACAGGAGGGAAGGTTCTGCAAGACAAGGTCAGGGGCCAGGAACACATCCTCCCCACAGCCCTCAAAAAAAAAAAAAAAAAAACAAACCTCATACTCATCTGTCCCCAAACCCCTAGGCTGCTAAGCAAACTAAGAAAGGTCGGGCTGGAGAGATGGCTTAGCAGTTAAGTCATTTGCCTGCAAAGCCAAAGTTCCCAGGCTCGATTCCCCAGGACCCACATAAGCCAGCTGCACAAGGGGGTGCATGCATCTGGAGTTCATTTGCAGTGGCTTTAGGCCCTGGTGTGTCCATTCTCTCTCTCCCCCTCGTTTTCTCTCTCTTTCTCTCAAATAAATAAAAATAGTTTTTTTAAAAAAATAAGAAAATTCTGACATTTAGGCTCAAAATACACACCCATTTAAATCAGACAGAGTCTTTTAAATATCAACATATGAGCTACACTCAGAGCCATTTAACAGACTGTTTGATCATTCATCCTGATGCTCAGAATTCTGTACATGCCAGAAGCACTTGCTAGTGAAGTCCACCTACCTGCTCCACACAGCTCCTTTACCTGAGCACCTCCTAGGTGGTGGAAAACATCAGCACACCCCTAACGGAACCCTTTTGGCTCATCTTTTGCCTGAGGTTCTGCAGTGACTAGTTTTAAAAAGCATAGTACAAGGTGCGCTTCTTTTACATGGCTTTTAGAAAACTGATCTCAATCTTCCAGGAACACCGCCCACCCAGAGGCTCTCTGAGCTTATGCTCCCCCACAGTGCCTCATACACACCTCTGTTAAAGGTAAGTACAAATAATCACACATCTTTAATCCAGCCTCCTGCCTCTCAACTGTGAATAAGTATTGCTTTTCTTAAGCATTCCCTCTTTTGTGTGGCAAACTCCTTGAGTACAGGAAATATCTCATTGATCCCCATGTCCTCAGAGCCTAACAATGCATTTCTGTTACCCACCTTAAAATCAATAGGTAATGAAGGAATCAAACAATGAATGAATGAATGACCCTCTGTAGCTGACTGATTCAACTAACACCGACGCTGCGACATTTCTGTAACTTTTGCAAAACTGTGGTGATGAAATCTTCAACTGTGTTACCCCAAGGACACATTTGTTAAATTATTGGTTGTTTTGTTCAAAAATAACAACTTTCTCTGCAGACAAATGTGAAAGCTGTTTTTAGTCAAAATATAAAGGAGATATAACTCAATGCGTTTCCTTTTTTGCTTTAGCGGCCAGAAAACTTAAATTTCAAGTTCAATAGTAGCAATTAGACTGTCTCAAGTCCCTGGTAATTGTTATACTACTTGTTCTCCTAGATGGCCCATTTCTAACCCAGGCTTTTCTACTACACATGATAGATCTTCTAAAGACTTCTATTATAAACAATTACATATTTGTAAGTAGGTGGAAAATAATGGCAAAAATCTAATTCTCAAAAATAGTTGTTTTTTTCCACCTTAAGTCCCTCCCAGTATAACAGTCGCATAAAAGACAGAAAGCAACCTCTATAATTGAGCCATGAGGATTCACAGCAACCTGTCAGAATCCTTGAGCCTGGGCAAGTTTCATTCTGTAGCCAAGTGTACCAACGCAAAGGTTTCACTCAAGTTAACACTGACTGAATATAAAAGAACATACAGTTCATCTGCAGTTATGAAGTTCCATCCATGATTGGAATGTGGTCACGTTTTTATCAATTACAACCCATGGGCAGTAAACATGCATTTTAATTCATGCCATGTGGAATTTTAAATGGTGGCTGCTCTTGCAGGTGGACCCTTCAGTGATCAAACCAATGATGATTCATGAGGAGTGCTTCCCAGCTACATTCTAGAATCTCTTGTTTATTTTATTTTATTTATTTATTTGAGAGCAACAGACAGAGAGAGAAAGAGGCAGATAGAGAGAGAGAGAGAGAATGGGCGTGCCAGGGCTACATTCTAGAATCTCTTGAAGCTTCTGTTGAAATACTACTGGACTCTCGATGAAATCAGTCTCTGAAGTGGTACAGTAGCAGCCTACTATTTATTCTACTCAACCCTGGGGATTTTAATGTACTCTGGGGCTTAGAAGTCACCAATGTGGAGTCTGAGGAGAAGCCAGAGATGGCAGGTAAGATTAGTCACCTTCCCTCTGATAGGGGCTTATCTCCTAGAAGGTTAAAAATAAAAATAATGACACCTTCTTAAACTGAAATTGTGCGTTTACTAAATAGAAATGAAACTTGTTACTAAAATCTGAACAAAAGAGGGAAAATAGAGGCTACAGAGATAGCTGAGTTGGTAAAGTGTTTGTGGAGCAAGCAGGGCCTGAGTTCAATTCCCAGAACTCAGGTTAAAAACAAAAGCTGGGTGTGGTAGCACTCGTGATCCCAGCACTGGGGAAGAGGAGACAGCTAGATCTCCCTGGGACTCACTAGCCATCCCATCTAGTCTAAGAGAAGCCCTGTCCCAAAAAGGCGGACAGTGTTCCTAAGGAACAACTCCTGGCCCGTACACGCATACGTATATGTGTGTGCACCTGCACACACCCAAACACACTGTGAAATCTGCGAATAAAGTTCTCAGAAACAGCTGCACCCACATGGAATGTCCTACAGGGTGACTGGTTAGAATGCCAGTGACTGTGGAGCTGGGGAGGAATGTCCCAAGTCTACAGGCAAATTACCTGGGCCTACCTTGATCCTTTTATCAGCCACATCTGTGTGTGACCTAACAACCTGGGGATACTAGGTAAGCCCCTTCGGAAAGGACAACAGATCCTGCAGCTCCATCGACCAGAAATCGAAGCTGGCATCGGATAGATTTGGAGCCTACAGCAGAGATATGCCCAAGTTGCTGCAACCCACCTATCTGGGAATTTCCAGTAATGTCCCTGAAGAGTGCCTTAGTTGAGGACCTTCACTTGCTCTACAACTAATTGTTAACAGGCTGAAACATACAACTTTGTAACCTAAATCTGTGCTCCTGGGCCATGATTACTCATATTTGGCTCCAGAATAAACTATTATTTATTCTTCTTCAGATGAAAGCTATGGTTGTTTTTTTTTTTTTTTCATTATCAACACATACATATAATAAAAAGGGAGCTGGGTGTGGTGGCGCACGCCTTTAATTCCAGCACTCCGGAGGCAGAGGTAGGAGGATCGCCATGAGTTCAAGACCACCCTGAGACTACATAGTGAATTCCAGGTCAGCCTGAGCTAGAGTGAGAACCTACCTCAAAAAAAGCCAAAAAAAAAAAAAAAAAAAAAAAAAGGAAAGAATGTGAGATAGTTAATCATTTTGCAAAGGATTTTATGTCTTTGTGAAGGATTCACGTAAGCATTTCTTCAGATACCAGGCACTCCCCGGTAGCAACCTAATTGATTTACAGACCCTATTTGTCTCAGTTAGTAACGATGCATGTGACCTTTGCAAAGTCACTTGCATCTGGCTAGGTTTCACATTTCTACAGTAGGTATGGAGAGAACAGGGCTGACAAAGCTCAAAGTTCGCTCTCCTGGTATCACGTGAGCACAAGTGCCGAGACCGCTCACCGAAGTGGGAGGACAGCTGAGAGCAGACTTACAGTCAGACTGCCTGGATTCGAACCCTGGCTCCACAGACTGTCACCCTGATCAGGTTATTTAACTTCACAGGGCCTCAGTTCCACCAGCTGTGAACGGAGATTATCAGCATTGACTGTTTAATATGGTTATGATGTCGGATTATAATATGATTCATCTCTGTGTCTTCAGGGACTGGAAAACCCACTACCATGTAGGGTAAAATCCAGTCTGCCATCTATAATGAAAATAAAGTCTTATTGGAATATAGCCGCACTCATTTATATACATATTGTCTATACTAAGTTTTCTAAGACCACAACACATTTGAGTAGTTGAGAAAGAATCCACATGGCCTACAAAGCCTAAAATACATCTTGTCTATCCCTTTGCAGAAAAGGAAAATTGTTGATGTCCACCTTAGAGCTATAATGAATTGGCAACCCATTTCTGCCCCCTAGTAACTTACCCATCAAGGCCAATTTAATTTCAGAAATGGGCATTTTCATTTCATCTACCCAGCTGGCTATAAAGAGAAAAGAAACAGTCATTAAATGGAGGGGGCCAAAGAAAGACAGAGAAGGCTGTGGATGGTGTGGGATGCTGAGACACAGTGAGGATCACAGAAGAACCTCAGCTGGGGATGAAAGAAGAAGCAGTTAATAAAACGAAGGTGAGGGCTGCAGAGATGGTTTAGCAGTTAAGGTGCTTGCCTGTGAAGCCTAAGGGCCTAGGTTCCATTCCCCAGTACCCATGTATACCAGATGTACAAGGTGGCCCATGCATTGGGAGTTCATTTGCAGTTGCTAGAGGCCTTAGCTTGCCCATTCTCTCTCTCTCTCTCTCTCTCTCTCTCTCCAATAAATAAATAAATAAAATATTTTTGAAAGAAGGTGGATAGCCGGGCGTGGTGGCGCACGCCTTTAATCCCAGCACTGGGGAGGCAGAGGTAGGAGGATCGCTGAGAGTTCGAGGCCACCCTGAGACTACAGAGTGAATTCCAGGTCAGCCTGAGCTAGAGTGAGACCCTACCTCGAAAAAAAAAAAAGAAAGAAGGTGGATAAAGGTCCCGACCTTGGTAAAGGAGCATTCTATATGATGGACATTTTCACACCCAATGGTCCACTCTTACTGTCTCAAAAATACTTTATTTCTTTATAACCTCTACTATTAATCTACTACAGTGCTAGAAACAATGGTTTGTTGAAGCTATTTGATTCTTGTGGCCTAGCAGTTATTACTCTCATGTTAAAGATGAGCGCACCAAAGCCTGCACAACTAAGCAAATTCTCTATAGCTAATCCAAGTTTAAACTTGGCGTCAAATCTCATATATTCCATTGGGCCTCAAATGAAAGTATTCGGTTCTAGAAAGGCTGTTATGTTCTCCAAGACAGAGAAATGTCACAGGAGGTTCTGATGGCCAGGATTTTCCAGGCATTGTACTAGACAATAGCTTGTCATACACTTTCTAACCATGCAAAACAATCTACTGCTCTCAGCAAGTGTAACTCTGGGGGGGGGTGGGAATAAGAATGGAGATGCAAGGTGAAAGAAGGAGTCAGCCAGCATCCTGTGCAGACAGCAACTCCCATGAAATTCATCCCACCAGGAAAGATAAAGTCGGGGATGCGTTCAGTATGAATAGAAACACAGGAAGCTATTTGAAGAAAAGACAAAACTGCGCTGTTTGAAACTAGCAGCTGCAAACCTTATCTCTTGTATTCCGTTGCTACTCGGCTTTCCTTTGCCAAATGTAAATTAGAAGAAATATAATTTAGTGTTTAGAAAATATGTCTAATTTACCACCAAAGCTATACAATTTGTCTTGAAGTAAGGAATTCTACATCAGCTTTTTTAAATGATGGTGATTAAGTAGACTACAATAAACTTGCAGCGTTCCTTTCCTTGCATTATTCGCGGCACCCTGATGAAAAGTAATTATGCTTGGGCGAGTTTTCCTCTTAGATGTAATTTGGACCACTTGTCTGAGATGCTCAGAAGGAGCTGCCGTGATGACTAAGAGAGCACACCTGCTCCAGTCACTGTACGGGAGGCCCGTCCTGAGGGCCCGTTTGTCTGTTAGCACAGACAACGTGAAGCACTGAGGGATGAATTAATGCAATGCATTCTCTGGCCAGAAACTTCCTTTAAAAGAAACCAGGAAGCTCATGGTAGACTGATTTACATACGTGAAGAAAATAAAAAAAAAGAATGGTCAGGAATACGAAAGTAGCCAAAAGAGAAAATACGGAAATATACTGACATCCAAGCCTATTGGCCAACACGCCATCAAAAATAATGCGCTTTGCCTAGTGACACACACCAGACACTACCAGCGGCTTGGGAGGTGGCTGTAGAGGAATTAGAAATTCAAGGCCAGCATGGGTTACGTGAAACCTTGTGTAATAAAACTAAAGTAAGTAAATAAACAAAAAATGCCCATTGACTACTTAGTTGCTTCTAATGAAACCTTGTAAAACCTGCTCTGTTATTTTATGAAGTGGGTCAAAGAATATCAGGAGGGAGTCTAGATTTCATTGGCTCCAAAACACATTTGTGTGCTATGAAAATTCCACCCACTCTCTTTCCACTGGTGTATAAAGTCAACAATTGGCACTTGTGGCTCATAAAACGAGGATGGTCCCAAGGCTTCATTCAAACACTAAATGATTCCATTTCCTGACCAGGATTTGAAAAGCCTCAACTTTTCAGAGACTACTTGTTCCTTTCACACCTATATAAAGGCAGTGCCTTCAGTGCCTGGCTCTCCAGCATATTCTAACAAATATCAGAAAGCACTTTCACAAACAAAACCATTTGGCCTCACTGTATCCTTGAGATTAACAAAAGTAAGTAAAGCACCAAAGATGTAAACCATGAATTTGATAGATCTATTGAAAATCAGTTAAGGGATTGAAAAGAAATTTGCTTTTGTCTGCCACTTTTTTTTTTTTTTGTCATTAATGGGAATCCAATTTTCTGATGGAAAGTGCTGAAGGAAAATGTTGCAGCAAATTGTTTTGCTTATTTTTCCTTATGCTACAACAGGATGTTTGCATCCTGTCAATTTTAAAGTAGTTACGAGGCTGAGCATGTGCACTTTAAGACCTTTTTGTTTTTACCTTTTGATTGAAAGGTAATATACATAAAAAGTACCCAATCATTATTAAAAAAAAAAACTGGATATAGTCATATATATAGCAGTACTCGGATCCAGAAACAGACTCTAGCAGCCTCGGGAAGATTCCTCTCACACTCACTTCTAATTATGAAAGGGGTGATAGCTACCCTGATATGCAAAAGCACACATTAGCCTTGCTTATTTTCATGGGTTCATGAACTTCTATTTCCTGGCTTTATCTACAAGCAGAAACAAGCAAATGGAGACATGGGGTAATAGGGATAATCTCATGCAACTCCAGAGGAGCAGTCTAGACTTTTCATCTAATGAGCTTCCGCAGGACTGCCTGTGGCCTGTAAAAGCCTTGGTAATAACCAGTGGAGAGAGAAACCATGTGACAGCCGACCTCTTTTGCACATTAAAGTAACATCCGACTGCTTTAAACCAAAGGTTTAAAAGAGATTCTCCCCCAGCTTCTTCATCTATCCCAGGTCTTTGGTCTTTTCTCCCACTGACCTCTAGCGGCTCCCCATCTAGGAAGGAAGATTACACACAGGAAAGAGAAGGGAGACAGAAGAGACACCACAATCAGGCCTTCAGCTACTTGTCCCAGTTTAGGCCACAGCACTCAACTGCAGTTGGTGTGGTGGTAGATGTTAGTCAGGATTCTCCAGAGAAAAAGAAATAAATATGACAGAGATGCGTTTCAAAGAATTGGCTCAAATGATTTTCAGAGACTGACAAATCCCCACCTAAGAAAAAGCAAGTCAGGAGACTAAAGACATGGGAAGGAGATGGTAGATTCTCACTTCTTCCAGGGAGGTCAGTCTTTTCTCTTAAGGTCCACCCACAGTTGGAGGGTAATTATATTATATATGTGTAATAGATATATTATATTTAAAAAAAAACTCAAAGTCGACTGATTTAAATCCCAATCTTATCTTAAAAATACTCCTAAGGATTTCATGAAGTTTGCTCTCCCACAGGTGTGTGGATGGCTTGGTCCCCTGCTGGGTATGGAATGTGGGAACTGATGAAAGCTTCAAGAGGAAGGGCTTAGTGGGAGGCCCTTAGATCACTGGGGGTGTTGCCTTTGGGAGGGATTAAGATAGTTCTCAGGGAACCCTTTAGTAGTTCTTTCAAGTGAGATGAAGACCCTCATCCACTACTTGGACTTTTAGCCTCTAAAACTGTGAGGAAAAAAAGTACTTAGGTTTTTTTTTTTCCTTTATAAAGTTTGTCAATTTCAGATATCTCATGATGGCAGTGAAAAGTTAACTCAAATACCTTCACAGAAATATCTGAATATCTGACCAGATACCTGGGCATCACGGCTTAGCCAAACTAACACAAAATTTACCACCACAGGTATGTATTAGATGCTTTCTCTTAGAGGTCTTTCTGACCTCTTCTTGACTTACTTAATTTATATATTGCTGCTAAAATGAGCAGTAATGCAGTGTAACTGCTAAAATAATCAGATTTTCCTGAACTTCCTTTATCCTTGACTGCACTAATCTCAGAACTCATTATATTTGTCAATATAGTGATGCCCCTTCAAAGTGTAAATTTTGTTATTTTCTGCACAGAATATGCACACTATCCTGATACTGCAGGAACGTGCAGTTGTCAGAAAATCATTACAGGGGGCTGGAGAGATGGCTTAGCGGTTAAGCGCTTGCCTGTGAAGCCTAAGGACCCCGGTTCAAGGCTCGATTCCCCAGGACCCACGTTAGCCAGGTGCACAAGGGGGCACACGCATCTGGAGTTCGTTTGCAGTGGCTGGAAGCCCTGGCGTGCCCATTCTCTCTCTCTCTCTCTATCTGCCTCTCTCTGTCTCTGTCACTCTCAAATAAATAAATAAAAATGAACAAAAATATTTAAAAAAAAAAAAAAGAAAGAAAATCATTACAGGATCCAGGAGCAGCATTTAAAAAACAAAAAACGAGCAAACAAACGAACAAAAACCCTTCGATAATGCTGAAATTTTTCTTAACTTTAGGTAATACAAAATAAAAAGAGGGGATTTGAGGGCTGGAGAGATGGCTTGGTGGTTAAGGTGTTTGCCTGCAAAGCTAAAGGACCCCAGTTCGATTACCCAGGACCCACATAAACCAGATGCACAAGGGGGCACATGTGTCTGGAGTTCATTGGCAATGGCTGGAGGTTCTGGCGCTCCCATTCTTTCTCTCTCTCTCTCTCCCTCTCTCTCTGCCTCTTTTTCTCTCTCTCAAGTAAGTAAATAACTAAACAAAATTTTTTAAAGGTTTTGATCTGCTATACTTAGAGTCCAACAGAAATTCCCAATTGCCTACAGAGCTTTGCAAGTCTTTTAAGTTTACCACACCTGACCTAAATCCTAACTCACTTCTAATTTCTACAGCAAGAGGAGCATGAGTAATCTACTCACAGACGTCACTTCCTGGGTATGTAAAGTAAAGCACAACAGTTGGCTTGTAGAGGTAATTTTAATAATGGGCTATTAAGTTGCTAATGTGAACTTAAAACTAATTTAGGCTTAGTTTGAGTCTTAAATTCCAATGCAGTTGCTTTATAAGGATCTTGATGCTTTCACTAATTTCTATATGCTTCCAGAGTCCTCGAGTTTCTTGTAAAAAAAGAAAACTGGACTTTTGCCACCAGTGAAGGTATCTGTGCATACACATATATCCTGTTGTAACTGTCAGCATCTTCAGAGGGGAGTTTTTGTTTTTTTTTGGGGGGGGCGGGTTTCAAGGTAGGGTCTAGCTGTATCCCAGGCCTGGAATAGACATGACCTGGAATTCACTATGTAATCTCAGAGTGGCCTCAAACTCACGGTCATCCTCCTACCTCTGCCTCCGAAGTGCTGGGATAAAAGACGTGGGACATTCTTTCTAATCATGAATTGTTTTCACTCCCAAGATTGTATGGTATGGCTTGAGGGAATATGTGTGTGCATATGTGTACCCCTGCATTTCCACAAGCATATGCACAAGCAAACACATACCACAGTGTACTAACAAGGGAGCAAACCCAGACTTTTGGAAGTTCTAGAAACCGAGTGTCCCAAACAGCAATATTTTACTGTAAAGCGAAAGCAGAATTGGCTTTGCCGATGGTCGTTGGGATCTGCTTAAGTAACTGAACATCTGTTAGTGAACAACGGGGGTTCTCTGCAAGCTCACTATGGCGCGTGTACAGTTTACGCGTGGGAAGCTTCTATGACAAAGGGGAAAACGGCGAAGAACTGTCTAGTCATCATAGAACATGTTCTCTGCAAAGATTCAAAGGCAAGTCAGACATGGTTTCTCCCATGGGAAAGCACACCAGTGGAGCTAGTGAGATAGTTCAGGAGTAGGCCTCATATCACAGCAGAAAGCTTTGGTGGGCTTCTGTAATCCCAGTCTACCCATGGCGAGAAATGAGGCGGAGACAGGAGAACTTCCCACAAGTTTGCAAATGGAACCGGCAGCAACAGGAGATCTGGCCTCAAGCAAAGTGAAAAGTGAGGGCTTGCTTGAGAATTGTCCTCTGACCTCCACTCATACACTGTGAGACATGCTCATTCACACTCACACACACCGACATGTATAAAAGCGAATAGAAATTTTATAAGAACACTAATATAGGTACCCTCTAAAATAATGTTTAAGAGATAGAAGTCACAGGATATTTTTAAATTTACAAAACAAAATGACTTAAAAACAATAATAATTTTGGGCTGGAGAGATGGCTTAGATGTGAAGCCTAAGGACTCAGGTTCGATTCTCCAGGTCCCAGGTAAGCCAGATGCACATGGTGGTGGTGCATGCATCTGGAGTTCAATTGCAGTGGCTAAAGTCTCTGGCACAACTCTCTCTCTCTCTCTCTCTCTCTCTCTCCCTCTCTCTCTCTCTCTCTCCCTCAATCTCTCTTAATAAATAAATAAAAATAAAATCTTTTGGGCTAGAAAGATGGCTTAGCAGTTAAGGTATTTGCCTGCAAAGCCAAAGCACCTCAGTTCAATTCCCCAGGACTCATGTAAGCCAGATGCACAAGGTGGCACATACATCTGAAATTCATTTGCAGTGGCTGGAGGCCCTGGCGTGCACATTCTCTCTCTCTCTCTCTCTCCCTCTCTCTCTTTTTCTCTCGCTCTCTCAAATAAATAAATAAATAAAATCTTTTAAAAACAATAATAACTAAATACTCAAAGGACTCATTAATGAGAAACATATCTTATGATGAGAATGTTGCTTAGGTTTTAGACTTCCTAAAAGTGTTAAAAGAGAATATCTTTAGAAATTACCTTAAAAACTTCTTGCTTAATTGTTTTATTAAAATGGTCTTCATGAGACCAGAAGATGGACTGAGAAAAAGATCAAAAGGGAAAACACTAGTATTTACTAATTGAAAAGTTATTTCCAAGTTAATGTATGGGTACAAACACTATGGCATTAACCTTATGATGATATATAAAGCAGAAAACAAACTTCGTTGTTAGTGTTTCACATGTCCATTTAACAGATGTTTTTATTGAATATTTTTATATGTTTGCTACAAAATATAGTCAGAGCTTGAGCTAAATTCCATGTTTACTACATGATTTGACATGGCAATTTAAATCCAGAGTGAATCCAGACATCTAGTAACATGTTAAAGTGTAGAGAAGGTAAGTTAAAAGTTGAGTTTTGGGATGAAGATATTGCTCAATGATTAAAGGGCACTTCCTGTGCAATCAAGAGGGCGTGAGGAGGACAGAGAGACTGCTCAAGTCGGATCCTAGGGACCCACATAACAAGCAAGGCCTGGCCATGCAGGTCGGCAGAGATCTCAGAATTGCCAGAGCTCATGAAAAAATAGCAAATATGGGCTGGAGGGACTGCTTAGAGGTTAAGGCACTTGCCTACAAAGCAAAAGGACCCAGGTTTGATTCCCCAAGACCCACATTAGCCAGATGCACAAGGGGGCACATGCATCTGGAGTTTGTTTGCAGTGTGGCTGGAGGCCCTGGAGCACCCATTCTCTTTCTCTATCAAATAAGTAAATAAATAAAAATATTTTTTTAAAAAAATAGCAAGTAGGCTGGAGAGATGGCTTAGCAGTTAAGGTGCTTGCCTGCAAAGCCGAAGGTCCCAGGTTCAATTCCCCAGTACCCATGTGAGCCAGATGCACAAGGTGGCACATGTGTCCAGAGTTCGTTTGCAGTGTCTGGAGACCCTGGCATGCCCATTCTCTCTCTCTCTCAAATAAATGAATAAAAATAAAATATTTTTTAAAAAATAGCGAGTGATGGGATCAGTAAGAGACTCTGGATAAAATAAGAAGATATGGAAGATCACTGAAGCAGGACACTGAACATTCTGCTCCAGCCAACACAGGCAAGCCAGCCCCTCTGAAGGTGAGTGCACGGGGCCCTGCAACGTGCATACACCCTCCCCCCACCTACACACAATAAAAAGTTTAGTTTTCCAAAGTCTGTAATAATGATAATGAATGAAGCCACAAGGAATTCAATAATTCCACTGGGGAGGGGAATCTCTGTATTCAGTAAGCATAAGACTCTTCTTTTCTGCCCCTTTTTTTCATTTCTGAAAATCAGTGTATATTTTTATTATACTTTTTAGGGGACAGTATGATACATGAATAAACATCCTTAAAATCAAACCTTCCTGGGCTTGAATCCCAATCCTGCAAACTAACAGTCATAAAAGTATGGCGAATGGATTCCACTTGCTAATGATGAGTTTCCTCCTCGTCATTAAAATGGGGGCACTAAATGCTGAAAGAATTAAGAGAACTCATGCAAGTAATTACCTAGCTCCCTACCTACCAGTTAGCAGGCAGTCAATAAAATTTAATTTCCTCTCTTACTAATAATGTGGGTGTTTTCTACTATTTTCAAGTGTTTTCTCATTATCAACTAAGAAGAATATGTGAGTATTCAAGAACTAACTAAAAATCAACATCTTGTATTTTTAATGTAGAATAATTTAATTTTTTGTTTTATTTATTTTTTGCAAGCAGGGAGAGATAGCAAGAAGACAGGCAGGCAGACAGAAAGAGAATAGGTGCACCAGAGCCCCCAGCCACTGCAAAACAACTCCAGAAGCATGTGCCACTTTGTGCATCTGGCTTTATGTAGATACTTGGGAATTAAACCTGGGTTGTTAGGCTTTTCAGACAAGCACCTTAACCACTGGGACATCTCTCCTGCCCTAAAATAATAATTTTTAGCATCTTAAAGTTCACTTCCAGGAAAAATGGAAATACAGACACAGGGTAAAAAACTGGGGCTGGAGAGATGGCTTAGCAGTTAAGCGCTTGCCTGTGAAGCCTAAGGACCCCAGTTCGAGGCTCAATTCCCCAGGACCCACGTTAGCCAGATGCACAAGGGGGCACATGCGTCTGGAGTTCGTTTGCAGTGGCTGGAGACCCTGGTGTGCCCATTCTGTCCCCCCTCTCTCTCCCCCACTTTCTAAAAAAAAAAGGAAAAAAAAACTTTGCTCCCCAAACCAAAGACATCAAGTCAAAACAATAGTGATCATGTGACTAGAGCGACAACAGGAAATGGTCAAAGTATAAAACCTCATGAACCAAATCAAGAGTCGGCACATTACTTCTGCTCCCCAAAAGGCATCTATTCCACAGGCATGGAGGCAGTTGCACTAAATCCTGTTTAAAATCCTTACTGAAAGCTCTCCCTCCCTCTGGTCAGTCAGAGCTAGCATATGTAGGGATCATAGATGGAGTATTAATAATGATCATCAAAATGGAAACATAGCCTAGAAAAGTTACGTGACAAAAAAAAAAATCACCTGGCCTCAAAACTTTCCATACCAGCAATTAAATAAAGAGATCAAAAAATAACAGCTAACACAATCTTTAAAGACGCTTCAAACAACTCTATGTGATACTTTGAATGTGGAGATGTGGAGCCCCACCCCACCCCCAACAGCCTCATGTGTTTGTGATGAACCCTCATGCTTCTTGATTCCCAGCTGTTGGAGGTAGAGCTTTGCTGGAGATGGGGTGTACTTGTGGGTAGATCTTGAAGTTTATTAGTCCAGCCCACTGGGTGTTCAGGGTCCATTCACTCTTGTTGACAGTTCCCAGTTGATGTGACTAGATATGATGTCCAGGCTCTGCTATGCCAGGCTATCTCTACCAAGATGAAACTTCTCCTTGAGATGATAAACCAAAATAAGCCCTTTGCTTCCATATGCTAATTTTGGTTGGGTGTTCTATCCCAGCAATGAGAAAACCGCTGCTGTGCTGTATAAACACCATATGAAAGCATGTTAAATGTGTAGAAAAATTAAGAAAAATTGTCTTTTTCAATGCTTTTGGAAGAATTCTACTTAGTAAATTTAGTTTACCCAACATTAACTTTAAAAATAAAAAGAGGTCATGATAGATAGTGCCATCATCCTCCAAAATGACACACAATTTGCAAGCAACTTATTTAGTAAATCATTAGGTTTAAGTAATTCATTAAAATGACAAAACAATGTGTCATCAAAGTAAAACCACATGTAGTGTAAAAATAAAAATACATAATTATAAGGAGCAGAGAAAATCCCTACTAATAAGAAGAAGAACTGAGATTGTTGCCAGAGGGGTGGAGTTGTTTGTGTGGTGATATCTTTGGCTTTGGAAACAACAGTATGTTAATATTTAAGAGATAACCTCCACATATGGTGAATCAAACCACCACATATGGTAAAACCCTGTCACAAACAAAAATTTAAACCTTTATTTATTTTAAGCCTTAAATTTATTTATAAATAGCAATTTAACATTTTATAACTTATAAAAATGATAACACTTTTATCCATTTCTTTAATACATTTCCAAATGACTTTTTTTTTTTTTTGGTTTTTCAAGGTAGAGTTTCACTATAATCCAGGCTGACCTGCAATTCACTATGTAGTCTCAGGTGGCCTTGAACTCATGGTGATCCTCCAACCTCTGCTTCCTGAGTGCTCGGATCAAAGGCGTGTGTGTCACCATGCCTGGTTATGACTTTCTTTTTATTATGCATTTTATATTCAAAGGCTTTTCTTTGCTGCCAGAGCTTTTTTGTCTGTTAAATCTTGGGAAGAAGGGTATATTTAGCCTCTTGACAGTGGTATAAAATGTTCAGTCTTACTTATACCATCTAACTTCAAGATTCCTATTTTTATGTTTTATAAGTAATTCCTCTTTTTCCTTTTTAAATATATGATCATTTCTGATAAATTGGAAGGCATATAGAGTAGGTCTACAAATTATTTCTTGTTCTATTAAAGGTTCTCTCTCTCTCTCTCTCTCTCTCTCTCTCTCTCTCTCTTTTTAAAGTAAGGTTTCACTCTAGCTCAGGCTGACCTGGAATTTACTATATAATCTCAGCGTGGCCTTGAACTCACAGTGATCCTCCTACCTCGGCATCCTGAGTTCTGGGATTAAAGGCATGTGCAGAAATCACCCAACCAAGAGCAGCTTTTTTTGGGGGGGGGAAAGGGTTTATTTTGGCTTACCGATTCAAGGAGATGCTCCACAATGGCATAGAAAATGATGGCAAGAGCAGAGGGTGGATATCACCCCCTGGCCAACACCAGGTGGACAACTGCAACAGGAGAATGTGCCAAACACTAGCAAGGGGACCCTGGCTATAACACCCATAAGCCTGCCCCCAGCAATACTCTGCCTCTAAGAGGCATTAATTCCCAAATCTCTACGAACTGGGAACCTAGCATTCAGAATACCTAAGTTTATGGGGGACACCTGAATCAAACCACCACAGACTGTGAAATTTGGTTTATGAGGGTGAGAAAGAGCTTTGCTTAGACTGGGATAGAAGTAGTTTGTGTGAGAGGCTTGCTATTACATCCTGAGAAACTGTGCAGGGTTACATTGCATAGAAATGGACTGGTGTGAGCAGAGGGATATAGCATAGAAATGAAATCTTTGGGCTGAAACTGCTGCCCATTCAGCTGCAATTGAAAGATTACAACCTTTGAGATTGGGACAGCTGACTAGCACTGGGGCAACAGGAAGAATATAGGCTCTTTTGAAGGGGCTGAGTACTCAAGGAGTGTCCTATTCTTCAAAGTCTGTTTTATCCCCCCCCCCCACTGGATTAACAAATTGGCACCCCATCTGGTATTATGGAGTATAAGAAATGCAGGAAAGAGAGGGTCATTGAATTGGCAATGGGGTCTTGTGTTTTGGAAATGGCTATGGGTAGTATGAAGCAGGATTGCTGGATGCCTGCAGGGAGACCCAACAGAGCCATGAGAATGAACTATGGGTTGCAGTGGAGACCCAGTGGAGATGCCAGGACCACGAGATGCCTGCTAACAAGAGCTGCCGGTCCCAGATGAAGTTTTCTAGGACAGTGAGTAGCCTTGCTGCAGGGGTGGAATTGGAACTCCAGACACTTGCTGCTGGTTAGAATTATCAGACTCAAAGGCTTTTCATTGACTAGAGTTGTTGGACTTGGAGTTACAGAGCTTGATGTTTGTCCTGGTTGTTTTAAATCTTGCTATGCCCAATGCCATCTTTTGTAGTGTGACATTCTGTGCCATTATGGTTTGGGGTTTTCTGGGGGGGGGGTATTGTGGCTCAGTTAAAATATCTTGGACTATGGGAATATTTGAACATCATTGGGATTGATAAAAACTATGGGGACATTTAAAGTTGGACTGAATGCACTGCATTTTATATCATGGATGGTTATCAGTTTATGGGAACCAGGGGTGGGATGTGGTGGTTTGATTCAGGTGTCCCCCATAAACTTAGGTGTTCTGAATGCTAGGTTCCCAGCTGATGGAGATTTGGGAATTATCGCCTCCTGGAGGGAGTGTATCGTTGGGGGCGGGCTTATGGGTGTTATAGCCAGTTTTCCCTTGCCAGTGTTTGTCACACTCTCCTGTTGCTATTGTCCACCTTATGTTGGCCAGGGCGTGATGTCCACCCTGTGCTCATGTCATTGTTTTGCCTGCCATTGTGGAGCTTCCCCTCGAGTCTGTAAGCCAAAATAAACCTCCCCCCCCCACAAGCTGCTGTTAGGTGATTTCTGCCAGCAATGTGAACCTGACTGCAACACAATGTATCCCAGGCTGGCCTTGAATTCAAATCTTTCTGCTTCAGTCTCTTGAGTACTGGAATTATGGGATGTGTGTGTGTGTGTGTGTGTGTGTGTGTGTGTGTATGCATGGGAGATATGTATATATATACATATATACATATATATATATACACACACACGTGTATACACACATACACGTGCATGTGTGTGTTACATGTATATAACAATTTTCAATAGAAGAAGTTTAAAAATAATATAGGGGCACATTAAAAGCCGTGACTGGAAGCTGGACATGGTGACACATGCCTTTAATCCCCATACTTGGGAGGCAGCAGGTAGGAGGATCATGATGAGTTCAACGGCCACCCTGAGACTACATAGTGACTTCCAGATCAGCCTGGGCTAGAGTGAGACCCTACCCCGAAAAACCACCAACAACAACAGCAATAAAAGCCATGACTGGAGAAGAAGCTCCATCCAGACACACACCCCGCATGAAGCAGTACATAGTCTTCTCACGGGAAAGCTGAAGGATATCAGTGAATACCTTTCACTGCAGGTACCTAACATGAAGGCAGTGAGGTTGGAAATACAACTGTGAGTGAGGAAGACATGCTCTCAAACCTCACTACCACAGTGGAAAGTGGTCAGTGACAGGGTATGGTAACATCATAATGACATGATGTTAACCTTATGGAAGACAGGTGGCAAGTTACCATGCTAATGTCAAAGGGACCACATGCAGCTGGATGGGCTCATTTCCCAATGTGTTTTATTATCAGAAGCCATGCACTGTACTTGAAGTCTCAGAAAAGTCTCAAATCTATAAAACTCTGAATCTCTTTGGATGACGTAGCAGCATGGGACTTACCTAATATTATAAATAAAAATGGACAGAATTCAACATTGTGCTGTTGAAGGTGAAATATTTGTGTGGCTCTTATATTTATTAGCTTCTGTTTCCAGAAAAAAAAAAAAAACTAGATCTTTTACCAGTCCCATTCATAAAAATAAGGCAGGGCTCATTTGAAAGAATTTCAGTGATAAGCTCAGAATCAATAATAAAATTTGAAGTGAGAATACAATAAAGCACTATGACCATCATTTTCTCTTTATTGAGAAATTTAATCCTCTAGATTATTTTTCCAGGCAAGCATTTGAGGTATTTTATGAAAGCTAATCTCCTACCTTGTAGACATGATTTATTCCCACAATTAGGATTTACTTAGTTTTCCTTTCTGGCCTTTGCCTCTATTCATCAATATTATTCTCTACTTCTAGCCTCTCATTTGTTCTTTTTCTAGTCTAATCTCTCTAATGACTTCATCCATAATCGTGGATCTGCTTTCCCTGTAAGTGATATTTCTGTAACAGTCTGTTCGGGTCGGCTGGGGTCTGAGGCTGTCACAGGGCAGATTTGTATCTGAACTTTAGGAACACAGTAAAGGCTTTGGTTAAAATTTTCAAGTTCATTTTAAGGACCCATTTCATGCTCTAATCAGAAGACTGTCATTTTGCCCTTAAAATGGTAGAAGATTTACAGTCTCTGTCCCCAGTGTCTGCCATACTCAGACATAATGGGCAGTCAGGTGATGCATGTCTTTGGACTGACCTTCAACCTTGTCCTAAAATGATGACTGAATTCCCAACAGCTTAGCACTACTTGCTTTCCTGAGTGTCTGGAATAAAATTGCACTTTGAATGTTTCTCATTCAACTAGCTACCGCTTACATTATCTATATTTATAATTTTGAAAATATAATAAGCCATTTGCATTGAGAAGAAAGAAACCTAAGACAAATATCTTAAAAGTTAAAGAAATTGTTTCAGTCAATGAGGCAAAACAGTATAAGCCAAAGTTGGGCAGTTACTCCCGTTTGCAACTCTCCGAGCATGCAATCATATTTTACCCTCTATTTTGCATTTTAATTATAGATATGTTCCATTAAATGACTGACCTCTTCTGCACTCTGTAGCATTTTTAAAATTTATGGGCTTCTTCTTTTTAATGAGGATCTCTAGTTTGGACTCACCGTGCACAACACAACAGATGACTTTGGGTCCGAAACCCATCATTTCTCCTTCTCATTACTAGAACTAGAGCTCCGAGACATTTCCAGGGAGTGAGATAGTTGTTCTTACTTTTATTTCCAAAAGCAAGAGCCCCAGCAGATGTCTTCCCTAATCTTTTCATTTAAAACACAACCAAAAATCTTATTCTTATTGTGTAATGGCATAGTTCATTGACTTTCAGATGAATATTATGCTATTTCCATTAAAATGCAATTCATAATTAAGCAATTAAAGAATCTACTCCAGGATGATACATTCCTTATTGGGCTATTTTGCAAGCTAACTATGTAGGAAAATTCTATTTTTCCCTTTGCTCGTTAAAGAGTGCAAAGCCATAACAGTCTTCTAATTTTAAAATATAAAAGTAGTTCTGATGTTTAATTGAATTAATGTCAACTGGGCTTTTAAATTTTAACTGTACAAATTTATGTACAGTTTGATTATTTCATACATGTTTACAGTGTGTAATGACAAAACTGGAGTAGTTAATATCTCTATGTCCTTATATTTTTAATTTTTTTGAATAACATACAAATATACCTATTTATGATAATGTGATATTTCAATGTATTTATATAACATATACTAATAAAGTCATAGTAATCAACATTTTTATCTCATTATTTTGCATCTGGAGCCTTTTAATGCCTCCCTCTAGTTATTCATAAAATATGGAGCAGGTTACTGAGAACTGTGCTCCCCACTTTCCGCAGAATAGTAGAACTTATTTCTCTGACCTACACTTACTTATTTCTCTAATTATATATATATATATATATATTTTTTTTTTTCCCCAGAGGAAGAGGCACACTCAAGCCTCCTGCCACTGTACCAATTAAATGCACCACATAAAATGCATCCAGTTGTATGCACTACTTTGAGCCAGGTGACCTGCATTGGGACAACAGAAAGAATGTAGACTCTTTTGAAGGGGTCTGAATGCTCAAGGAGTGTCCTGTTCTTCAAAGTCTGCTTTATTCCCCATGGGATTAACAAATTGGCACCCCACCTTGTATCATGGAGTATAAGAAATGCAGGAGAGAGAAGATCATTGAATTTGCAACATGGCCTTATGTTTCGGAAATGGCCACAGGCAGTGTGAATCAGATTTTCTGGATGCCTGCATGGAGACCCAATGGAGCCATGAGGATGGACCATGGATTGCAGTGGAGACCCAGTGGAGATTCCAGGACCATGATATGGCTGCTAAGGAGAACTACTGGCCTCAATGAAGTTTTCCAGGATGGTGAGTAGCCTACATGGAGGGGCAGAATTGGAACTCCAGATACTTGTTGATGGTCAGAATTATCAGACTTGGAGACTTGCCACTGATTAGAGTTGTTGGACTTGGAGCTACAGAGTGTGATGTTTTCCCTGTTTAAATCTTATATTGGTTGAATATTTCTTTGCTATGCCCAATGCCATCTTTTGCAGTGTGCGTGTTTATTCTGTGCCATTATGGATTTGGGGGAGATTTTTTGGTGTTGTGGCCCAGGATCCACATAAGTCAGATGCCCAAGGTATCACATACACCTGGAGTTCATTTGTAGCAGCTAGAGGCTCTGGCATGCTCATTCTCTATCTATCTGCCTCTCTATCTCTCTCTCAAGTAAATAAATAAAAATAAAATATTTTTTTAAATCCTAGGATTTATCAATTGGATTTCTTTACAGTGTCTAAAATAACCATCCAACCAGCTTAGCACATACAGCAAGGCAGGCTTTGCAGTGCACAAAGATAGATACTGTGGGAGAATTCACATAAACTACTGCAAGAATCCTATTTTCCAATATTTACAAGGCCTACACTCAGCAACCCATGAAATTTTATTTTTTAATAAAAATCTAAAGCATCATTTCAACAGCATCATATTTACCTTGGAGCCCTTTTCTGAACTTTAATATTATAATTCCTGAAAAGATTTTATTAGGATGAAAATATAAGAATATGAGGTAAATAAAACTTTTATGAACTTCCTTGTCTCATAAAATTTTAATTATCGTGATATCTCCATTTTTTTAAAAAAAAAAGTTGCTCTTGGTCATTAAATATTAACTGAATTTTTTGAGAGCAAAGTCACATTGTAAATGTAGTAAGAATTAAACAGGAAGTCACCCCTTTGATTCAGTGGAGGCCACTTAAAGGAACTCAAGCAGAAGAATTGCAGACTACATTAAGTTTTCCATAGTGGGCTAGAGAGATGGCTTAGAGGTGAAGGAGCTTGCCTGCAAAGCCTAAGGACCCATGTTCAATTCCCCAGTACCCATGTAATCCAGATGCACAAAATGGCATATGCCTCTGGAGTTTGCAGTGGCTAGACCTTCGCACACCCATTCTCCACCCCTCCCCATCTGCCTCTCTCTCTCTCTCTCTCAAATAAATAAAATATTTTTTAAAAGATTTCCATAGTGATGTATGTTTTATTGTCTCTACCACAAGACGATTAGCTCTTCTGAGTGGATTGGTATCTGATATCTAGCTCCTGGCAGGAAGTGAGTACTCAACAACAATAACAAAATTAAAAATACTGGCCAATGAATGGAGGAATGGAAACAAACAGGCTCAAGTCACCTAATTATCATGTGCACATGAAGAAGCACACAGTTCTGAAGATGTATTTACTATGGACTTCATTCATACTGCCTTCAGTTAATGAGGTATCAAGAAGCCCTTTGAGGAGAGGGGGCCCTTCCAGCAGAAAAGCCAAGGGACTGGCAGGATGGCTCAGTGGTAAGAGGTGCTTGTTTACAGTCTGCAGGCACAGACATGATTTCTCAGCACGCACAAAGCCAGGCACATGCACATGGAGTTTGCAGCAGGAGACCCTGGCACACCTGTACATACACACATGCACGCACACACGCGAGCACACAAATAAATAAGTAATCAACTATTTTATAAAGAAAGAAAGGAACAAGAGAGGTGGAGCGCTGACGGCTGCAGAGGGAGGTAAAACAAAAAAGTACAGTGAGGGCCAGAGAGACAGAAAATGACAGAGAAGTAGAAATGAAAGGTGACATAGAACATATAGAAAGTGGGAAGGGAAAGCAGTGCCTCCCTATGTAAAGATTTATAAATACCTACTTCAATCAGTTCAAAGCAGTTCACTAGCTGTTTAAATATCCCACTACTTGTTCATTGTTGAAATGTGAACTAACTGGGTAATTGCAGTTTGGAGGGGTTTTTTGTTTGTTTTGTTTTGTTTTTTTGCTTTTGCTTTTGTTTTGCTAGTCATAGAAACAGTGGCCAGACCAAAAACAAAACAAAACAAAAACAAAAACACCATTCAGGTATCACTCATTTAGGTGGTATGAGATCCTGCCACCCAGCTCTGTCCTGAGAGTGCCCATTACTGTCTAATGTAAGAGAATCCTTTCACAAAGTGAAAGGTACCTTTGGTTACAATGTAATACTGCTCAATCATTAAACTATCCCATCTTACAATGCCCTGGGATCCATGAAACGTAATCAAAATGATACTTCTAAATCCAGCTTTTCAACTTTTTCAAATGGGCCATAGTATAAGACAAACACAACAGGCGTTTTGAAACTTGATGCTCTGATATCCAAGTCTATTTCACCAACCAATTAAATGTAGGATTTTCAGGTTTATAATGCCATCGGCACCCTCCCTTTTACTCCCTCTTCATTTAATTAGTGATACGTAATTTGACTATATTGAGTTAAAGGAGACTCTGGACAGTGCAAGTGTAAGGAGCCACCGTTGTGCAGAAGACTGTCAGTCAATGCATGCGATGGCTGCTCTAGTGACAATGCTTTCACACACTGCTTCCCTGGTTTTGTTTCCTTGGAAAACCTGAAACTTAAAAGCTCATTGCTATTGCTGTAAATTTTGACTAGTGAGGGTAAGTCATATTTCTGTGTCAGTTATGTAAAGTGTCCTGATCCTAAATTAATGGTGGGTTGCTCTGGTACCAGTGTGAGCCCTGAGGATATGTATCTCCTGAGGATACAGACTCTGGAAGAAGGAGAGGGAGTATCCGGGAAGAACAGCTGCACTGCTGAGAAACTCTTTGGACCTCAGAGCAGCTCTGGCTCCCATTCTGTCCATCTTCAACTTGAGGGCCACTGTGTGGGATGCTTGTTTCTGAGTCAAGGATTATAAAACATTAACCATCATTTGACTTGCACAGGGTAATCCTTGTACAGCATCTGATTGACTTCCTGCTTTCATTAGTCTGCGTCCCAGGTCCCGCCCCAACTCTCTTGCTGTCATACACACGTGGCCTTTACGCAGAAGAAATGCTGTCCTTATGCACTGGAGAATCTATACAAGTCGATGCTTTCAGTGTGTGTGTGCTGGCATATTGATAAGCCCAATATTTCAAAGTGAGACCTATATATGTTAATCAATTAAGCTATTTTCATCACTATTGATTCATTGATCAAGAAAAAGTCTACGTGACATTCAAAGAAACAAATTTAAAGGACTTCAGGGTGGAAAAGCTTTCAATTTAGTACAACACACAAAAAAAAATTAAAACCGCAAAAAAATCTCACTTTTCAAAAAAAGGGTCTCCACTCATACAAGTCATAAGTCCTTTATGACACAGAAGTAACAAAGGGAGAAATAATTCTGAAATGAAGGAAGTGGTGTGTGCATATTTACTAGTTTAATTGATCTTCCCCACTAAATCCTTCCACTCTCCTCAACTAGAGGAGGCTATGATCTAAGAAACTAATGATTATATGCCAATGTAAATGATTACTTTCAATAATTGTCAGAGTGACTTAATTAGACCAACCTCTAAAGACCAGATAGAAACATTACTGGGTGAGTTCTTCTAATATAAGCACATAGACACAGCTTCCCAAGGCGGACCTGCCATAATCGACGCATGTCACTGTAGCCGTAAAACATGTGATACAAAATTCCTACCACCTGAGACTCCATGCTAGCCTGCTACTTACAGTTCTTTACAATCTAGCTAGAATTAAACAGATAACTCAAGAAAAAAAGCTATCTTAAATTGTGAAAAATGTTCGGTCTGCCTTCTGCATTCAATTTAATAGGAGAGAATAACTCTTCCCTGGCTGTCACAGCTACTGTGATATTGGAATTGGGAGAGTCTTGTAAAAATTAAAATTCATGAGTCAATACATTTGCATTTCATTAGTCACTCAGCCTATATATCTCATTCAACCCCAAAACTCTCTTCTCATTCCCATCTTAAGACCTTGATTCCTGTCTCACTACGAAGATAAGAGCAGTCAAACTCTGAACTTCCATATTTTCTCTATACCATGCTGATCGACTGCATTCAAGCCCAAATTCTCTGCCTTCCTCCCATGTTCACGGGTGAGCCATTTGATACCCTGGATTCTGTACTTGCCTGTTAACAAAATTTTTTGCATCTATTCCTCCTTCCCTTTTCCCTCTTAATCATTATTTTTCTCCCATACAACAGGATCGTTTTATTAGCATGAAAATATTATGCAACAACTCATGGTCTAACCTACTTAGGAGCAAATAACCTGTTGTGATGCCCACACAAGTGCAATAGTGGCACACAGCCATGGTGGGGAACCAACTGCTCTTAATTTGGCTAACTGATCTCCTCAGTAGTACGGGACCCATAGGTGGAGCTGGGAAACAAGTCAGAACCATATCCAAACATGAGCCCACTCACCAATATCAAGCTACCATCAATCATGGGCTACAAGAGGGCCTACACCTATTAAATTCTCTATAAAAAAAGTAAGGGTTATCTCTTTTGTCCTGGTGCTAACTTACTCTCCATTGGAGAATCTGCTTCTCTTTTTCAGATAGATGTAGATCCTAAGGAGAGAGCCACCCCATCATACTTCCAAAGGGCCCCGGCTGAAACTAAGAACAATTGGCGAAACAAGCAAGGGTGCTGTTTTCCTGATGAACCAACCGGGTACCAGCACAAGGGGGAAGGAGATCAACACAGAGAAAAATCAACTCCTACCAAATCAGAGAGCCAGAGCCTCAGAGGCCCCCAACACCTCATCACTGAAGCAGACCAAAAATGAACCCAACATGGCTCAGGGAAATTTTGCGGAAGAGGGGGTGGAAAGAATGTCAGAGCCACATGTTGGGTCATGATATGCAGGGACATTTATCTTACACATAACTCCACAATGCATGACCCATATGCCTCAACAAGGAGGGGCCAAGGGGAGGAGGTAGGTCACGGATGAGCCTAATAATGGTACCAAACTGACTGTATTTGCTGAATACAAAACTAACTAATAAAGAAAAAAAGAGAAAATATTATGCAACAGTTATCATTTTATTTTTTTCGTTATCTCACTGCTCCTTGCAAGTTAAATCCATGCTTTAGAGTAACACTGCCACATTTTTTTTTTATTAGTCAGTTCTGTATTCAGCAAATACAGTCAGTTTGGTACCATTATTAGGCTCATCCATGACCTACCCCCTCCCCTTGGCCCCTCCTTGTTGAGGTATACAGGTCATGCATTGTGGAGTTAGCCCACAGTTATGGGTAAGCTAAATGTCTCTGCATATCATGACCCAACATGTGGCTCTGACATTCTTTCCACCCCCTCTTCCGCAAAATTTCCCTGAGCCATGTTGGGTTCAATTTTGATCTGCTTCAGTGATGAGGTGTTGGGGGCCTCTGAGGCTCTGGCTCTCTGATTTGGTAGGAGTTGATTTTTCTCTGTGCTGATCTCCTTCCCCCTTGTGCTGGTATCCGGTTCATCAGGAAAACAGCCCCCTTGCTTGTTTCTCCAATTTTTCTTAGTTTCAGCCGGGGCCCTTTTGAGGTATGATGGGGTGGCTCTCTCCTTAGGATCTACATCTATCTGAAAAAGAGAACACTGCCACATTTTAACCACACAAAGCCTCATGAATCTAATTTCCTCAATTTATACATCTAAGTACCCCACTCTCACTGTCATTCCTACAGATAATCTTAGATTTGACCATTTGACAATCGCATGCTTTTCTTTCAATGTCCCGTTCATTTACCAGTGATCAAGGCATTTAAAGATGATATAAAATCAAAATTTAAATATCAGTGTCATTGATCATAGACTAGGCATCCTTGAATCCAGCTGCTTCCTTTATGACTGGTTCCACAACAGCACTATCTGCAAGAACTTACATCTTCACACACTTACGTAGTAGGTTTGAAATGACCACAAGAGAAGTAATAATTAGGTATGCTTGCAGGCCTGAAGACTTCCTGTACTCAGGAGGTAGAGGAAGGAGGATCAAGAACTCAATGACATCCTCAACTACATGGCCAGTTTAAGGCCAGCCTAGGCTACAGGAGACCTGTTTCAAAAAAAAGAAGAGGGCTGGAGAGATAGTTTGGTGGCTAAGGTGCTTGCCTGTGAAGCTTGAGGACCCAGGTTCAACTCCCCAGAACCCATGTAAACCAGATGCACAAAGTGGTGCATGAGTCCGCAGTTTGTTTGCAGTGGCTAGAAGCCCTGGTGTATCTATTCTCTCTCTCAAATAAATAAATTTTTAAAAAGAAAGAAATTTATTAAAAGACTGCTTACAGTCGGGCATGGAGGTGCACACCTTTAATCCCAGCACTCGGGAGGCAGAGGCAGAAGGACCATTATGAGTTCAAGGCCACCCTGAGAGTACATAGTGAATTCCAGGTCAGCCTGGACTAGAGTGAAACTCTACCTTGAAAAAACAAAAAAAAAAAAAAAAAAAAGACTTTGCTTACATTAGAGCATATTATTGTAAGGGTGCTAATAGGGTATCACTAATACGTTTTCCTTATGATATGATGAAAAGAAACATAATTACATGTATAATATAAAATATTTTACTTAAATATTTAAATGTATTTTACATAAATATAGTTTCACATCTAAGTAAGAAAAGGACATCTGTCAGTGATTGACCTCAAACATGGACAACATCGTTTAGACAGAAAAAAGGAACTCTTATGGGAATCTCACACACCCAGCTAACTCAATGGACATCATTGCCCAATCCAAACACAGGAGGAAAGAGCATGCTGTTCCTTTCCTCCAAGTAGGGATAATTGTAATTCCCATTTTAAGGCTTAAAAGTATCTCAAATTATTCAGCTAGATACATGTAGTAAATAAATTTAGTTTTCTATTTGGCCAATAATGCCTTCATTTAAAAAAAATACTTTTATTTATTTGAGAAAGAGGGTGTGTGTGTTGGAGGAGGAGGATCCTACGGCCTCTTGCCACTGAAAACCAACTCCAGATGCACATGCCTGTTTGTGTGTCTGATTTATGTGTGTACCAGGGAATCAAACCCTGGCTGGCAGGCTTTGCCAGACCCAAAGCCAGAGAAGCTGATACGAAGTGTAGTCACGTTGAGGTCAACATAACATGTTGGCAAAATGCCACGTAAGTCTTAGCTTTTGAAATTAGAATTAACTTTCAATCATTTCCAGAATAGCCTTCAGCACTTTATCCAGCTCAATCAGCTCACTTTACATACTGGGAAACTAAAACTTCCAGAACAATGATAAGACTTTTCCAGGATTACACAGAAGAAAATAAGAAGTCTAGAACTCAAGTCGTTCCTTACTTCTCTACCAAGTAATTCATTCATCATTTTGAAAACCATGCCAGATACAATGATATTTAGGTTATTTTGTTATGCTAGTTAAAATAATTTATAATTTGGAAATTACTGTATATCATTTTTATAAACCAAAGGGGCTATAAAATACAAGCATGCTTTTACAATACATTTTATAAGTTGTGACATTCTTAAAAGAGCCTAAGTGTGATGTTCATTAAATCTAATTTATGTCTCTTAAAATGTGTTCAATTGGCAATAAACCTTTTCAAGAAAAAAAATTATAGTTCTTTACCACTAATGTCTCATTAAACCAGTTGTCTTTAATGCAAATTTATTCTTTTGCATGAAAAATATTCTATTGATGAAGGAGGTGTAGTTTTGTACTATGTATAGCCTTGAGATGGAAGTATAATGTGTTAATTGTTTAACATCTCATCTGAATATTGAGAGGTAGCAGAATGTTCTTTTCTAAATAAAATATTCTCTGGTTGCCCTGTTTCCGGATGTTCCTAGAACAGTCCAATTTTAGACCAATTTTCCATGCTAAGTACCAAATATGCTTCTTCACCCTCAAAAGTAACCCGGTGGACACAATTGTCCAGTCACCTGACTATTGCTCTCACACACCTGTATCCACTGAATCTGAGATTCTCCTCTTTCTCAGATGTCCTGGGGGGAATAAAAAGTTCCTCATATTTCTGCTCCAGTTCCACTTCCCCATGATGATTTCCCTGAAGGAAAGGCTTCTGTCTCCTGTTACACTATGTATATATAATTCATTACACTACATATAATTCATTTCAACAATCATCTCACTGTCTTCCACTAGAGCAGGAGTCCCTGGAGAGCAAGGACCTTTCACAGTCCAGCACTCAACATAGGCTGCACAGAATAATCCACCCAAATCTGAATGAACGAATGAATTTTCCTTGTGCCCTATTACATATAACTGAATTGTATGTTTGTATTCTTGGAAGGCTTCCCATCTTGAAGGATGTGACATTTCAAGTTCAGTATCATTTACCCAAACAGATCAGGAACTTCAGGCATAATTCTTTCCCCATACTCAATTTAAATGGTGATAGTTTGTGTACATAGAGTCTTAAATGAGTTTAAATACCTCTATTAGCATATATGTTGAAACACATAACCTATCATGTGTACATATATTTCAGCAGCTAAAAAATTTTACACATTATACTCAGATGAACATGGTAAGTAGATAGCAAATAGGTGCTTTCAAATTAATAGTGAAATATTTATCTTTTCAACTCTCTTCATTTAAACTGTGTGCATATTTGTAGCTTGTTCAGTATCAAGTAATGGTGCATTGTGGCTAGAATATGTTGGGTGAGTTAAGACTAAAATACCTGAAGGCACTCAAAACATGCCCTCTTCATTTTAACCTGTGTCTTTGTTGAACTAGTCAAAGTAGTTCTAACACACCATGTGCATAATATATATTATATATTAATTATATTATTATATATTATATTTGTTATATATTATAATGTTATATATAACATAATATATACAATATTAGCATATAACCTATTCACATCCTGCTGGGAACTTTAAGTCTATGTGCTTATACTACCTCACAGAACATAAATGCTATGCAAATAGTTTATATACTATATTAGTTAGGGAATGATGGCAGGAAAATGTCTATACAATAAGTTCAATCAAAAATCCAGTTAGGTGAATCCACAAATACAGATCACACATACATGGATAGCTCTCTACATACTCATTATCTGTTATATCTAATGTGTTGTATGTTGTAGATGATTACACGTTATGATATACAATGGGAGGTTGAATTCACTGAGAATTGAGTAGGATAGAATTGGATGTAAAACCAAAAATTTCCTTACGGAAAGTAAAAAAATTCGACCTTCCATATATAGTTGAGTATATGAACTATTACTTCTGCTCACATTAGGTACAACTTTGACACTGCATGTGAAGCTAAGAAATATCTTCTTTAGAAATGGAAATATCTACTCAGAGGAGCAAAGGCACTCAGAGTAAGAGGTGCATCTTACAATAGACCCTCATATTTTCATTTAAAGTGGGGTGTAGGGCTGGAGAGATGGCTTAGCGACTAAGGAGATTACCTACAAAGCCTAAGAACACAGGTTCAATTCCCCAGAACCCACATAAGCCAGATGCACATGGTGGCACATGCATCTGGAGTTCCTTTGCAGTGGCTGGAGAACCTGGCATGCCCGTTCTCTCCCTCCTTCCCTCTCTGTCTCTCTCTCTCTCTCTCTCATAAAATGAACAAAATAAAAATATTTAAAAATAAAGTGGGATGGAAGGAGGCAAAACTACTCGTGCCAATCATGTGACTGATGCTCTTGAGAAATAGAAGCCGATAATCATAAAGGAAAGTCATATTGGCCACATGTGATAAGAAACCTAGACTTTCATAAAATCAGTATGAACAATTAAGAATCACTGGCTATTTTAAGACTAATTATAGCTTCAAAAGAGATATAAAGAAAGAAAGAACTACTGATTCTGGAAGAAATAAGACTGCTCTGGTCAGAGAACTCCAAAGTAATTCTCATAAGTATTTTAAGAAAATTCCTGACTATATCAACTCATCAACTAGAATAAATTAATATGACAAAAGAAAATCACAATATGAGAGTAAAATTACCAAAATTTAGAAAAAATATTCTATTATTTACAATAATGAAGTCTCCCAAAAATGAAGCAATAAAACCAACAGTTAAAAATATAAAAGTTAAAAATGAAATATAAATCACACAAATTCAAGATACACCTATGAAGTATCTTTAATGAGAAAGATTAAAGGCAATGAATGCAAAGGAATACTCCTACCATAGAAGAAATCCTGTAGAATCAAGTCAGGGCTCTTCAGATGGAAGGAATCAGTAAACTGTGGTTCAAGACACATGAAAACCATCCCATCAGCACATGCCGATGACAGGTTCTCACGTCTCAGGGCTGCCTTCCTTCTCCTCCATGGCCCTTCCACTTTTATTAGACTTGGAACTTGTGTGAACCCATGACTCAGTACTTTTACTTCTTCTCTTTCTCCTTCCTACATTTCACTCATTTGCTAGCCTGATCTCATCTAGATTCATCTTCTTTGTTGTAGTAGTTGCTGGGACAAAGTACGGGACAGGAAGCAGTTTATATGAAGGAAGACATTATTGCAGGCTTACAGTTAGTTTCAAGGGGAAGTTTCATCTTGGCAGGGAAAGCATAACACAGGAAGATGCTGGGCATCTCAGGCATCAAGAGCAGGCTAGCTGGCTAACACCCAGGAGGTCGGGACTAGGAAGCCTCAAGGCCGGCCTCAGGGACACACCTCCTCCGTTAAGGCTCCGCCTCCCAAAGGCTCGACCCCCTGGGGATTGAGTATGAGGCTTAATCACAAACACATGAGGCCATGGGGGACGTTTCACATTCAGATCACCACAACTTTGAATGTCGTCTGTCTATTGGAAACCCTCATTAGTATCTGCTCTGCAGTATAACAGACATTTCAAACATATGAATTAAAACAAAATGTTTTTATCTCAACCACTACTCCACATTGTCCTCCCCTAGTTTATATCATTAATTTTGTTACTCAGATCATAAAAATGGCAAGTCATGTTTAACTCTTGTCTTTCTCTTAGGATGCTTTCGATCCAGCAAGGCCGACATCAAACATGAATTTGTAAGAAAGTGTGTTCAAGAAGAATACTAATTCCCTAATACTTTGAAGAAGTTGCATTTTTTCCCTCTCTCAACTACCTCTCAGAGTCTGTTATTAATTATAGCTCTCATCCAAATCAATACACTTTAAAATCACTCGAGGAAGCATCTTCTTGCCTATGTGTGGTACAAGCATTGCGTGCTCCATAAGAGAAAAACATAATACCTAAGATGCTGGAGATTTGTTTCAAATTATTTTTATTTTTATTTATTTATTTTTTTTATTTTTTTTGGTTTTTCGAGGTAGGGTCTCACTCTAGCCCAGACTGACCTGTAATTCACTATGTAGTCTCAGGCTGGCCTTGAACTCATGGCAATCCTCCCACCTCTGCTTCCCAAGTGCTCAGATTACAGGCATGTGCCACCAAACCCAGCTTTGTTTTGAAATTTTGAAACGTAAGAACATAACTTTTTATCAAATTAAATACAAATTAATTCACCTTAAAATGTAAAAGTAATGAAAAATAAGGGTTAGTAGGATGACAGTAGATTTAGAAAAATGTAGGGGCAGAAAAATATCAGCTCTTATCAAAACAGGGTCAAAAATTGATGGACTACAGAAGAGAATTTTTATGAAGATAAGTAACAGTAGTTTCTTTTTTTTTTTTAATTATGTGTGGTGGAGATCAGAATCGGGAGAGAAAACAAGGAGGGGAAATTTCTTACCTGTAATCCAGGAGAATCAATAGACACTTTTTTTTTGTTGTTTTTTTTGTTTTTTCGAGGTAGGGTCTCACTCTAGTCCAGGCTGACCTGGAATTCACTATGGAGTCTCACAGTGGCCTTGAACTCACAGCGATCCTCCTACCTCTGCCATACCCAGCAATAGACACTTTTTACGTAACTACATTAACAAATAAATTACATATATGACATTTAAAATTACAACAAAACTAGCCATAGAGAGGTTGACAATAGTCATTTCCAATTAGTAGGAATGACAGACTTTTCATAGTATCCTTTTTGGTGTTTGTGCTTTTATTATGGCTAATTTACTTTAATTGCAATAATTAAATAAACAAATACATAACAATGTTAAAGAATGACAAAGCAAATGATTGCATCCAATGTAGTTTTATGTCTTAATTTTTTACAGAGTCATAATAAGATTTTATAAGGATACCCCAAATTATATTAGTCAATGGCATAAAGGACACAAAAGGGTGGTCTGGGATAGTAAAGTGTTTACGTTTTTTTAATTTTTTTTGTTCATTTTTATTTATTTAGTTGAGAGTGACAGACAGAAAGAGGCAGAGAGAGAGAGAGAGAGTGGGCGCACCAGGGCTTCCAGCCACTGCAAACGAACTCCAAACGCGAGCGCCTCCTTGTGCATCTGGCTAACGTGGGTCCTGGAGAATCAGGCCTCGAACCAGGGTCCTTAGGCTTCACAGGCAAGCGCTTAACCACTAAGCCATCTCTCCAGCCCATAAAGTGTTTACTTTTAATTCACCACATGAGTACAGACTGGCTATCAGCCTGTCAAAACATGCATGATACCTGCATGTGTATCTGATAAAATCATTCTATAAAAAGAATCTTCCACTAGAGGAGATTTCACACTAATTCTCTGTATTTCATCTGTTCAAAGCACTGCAGGTTTACAGATCCCTTCACAGGACAGCACTGCAGTTCTGAACACAGTAAACATTCTCATTGTCCCAATGCTACCTCCTGTCCTACTTTTAAGCTTATAAACATGGCACTATTTTTACCTTGAATAATGCATGGCTTGGTGGCCTGCAATATTAAAATAGAAGTCTGTCGTGTGCTTCATTTCGTTGGTGTGCCCAGTGGCCTCAATCCAGTGTCCAATTGGGAGACAATAAACACCATCCACCAAGTTGTTTTCGTCATACACACAGCAACGGTCGTGGTGAGGCCCACTGCCTAGAAACAGAAGTGGCAAGGCAACTGCTTCAGTTTTGTGCTTAAACCTCCTCAAAGCCTCTGGAACAAAATTAACACTCAGGTGAAAATAAACATCAAGCTGCTTCATCAATAACACAAAATAGACTGAGTGAGAGAGCAGTGGACTTTGTCAAGGATTGCTTATGAAAATCACAGGGCTCTCTCTGTGTTCCCTCCGTACTTGAGTTCTAACAAAAAGATCTCAGAACTCTCAGAAGGCCATGGAATCTCTCAGTACCCTAACAGCCCATCATGCTTCCCAATAACCAGTTTAAAAAAAAAAAAGCGAGGGGTTAAAAATCATTAGTCCCTGTGTTACATGATGTTATCTTTCTGATATGCAAATTATAGCTCAACTCAATACTAAGGTATCTTAGTACCAGCTCAAATAATAAATGCATAAATAAAAATACATTACTAAATAATAAGACAAGTGCTCACACCTAATCTTCTTTTCCAGCAAAACGTGGGTCACTGTTACTTATAGATGATGAGGCTAAGTAACACAAGAGGGTAATTAGCTTGCCTAAGGTCAGGGAACTACTAAGCCCAGAGCAATTAGTAACCTAACTCCCTTAGTCCCCTCCCTTTCAGGCACCTGATATCAAGCCACGCTCTGCCTACATCACATGCATGAAAGTGGCACTATCTTCCTTTCCAGAGCAACACAGGAAGGACACAGAGACAGAACACGCCTCTAAAAGATCACTTGCCAACTTTACAATTACTCCCAGTATCAACAACTCTAGTTGCTATGGTCTTAATGTTTGTGTAATTAACAAAATTCATATGTTGAGGGTCTGGAGAGATGGCTCGGTGGTTAAGGCACTTGCCTGCAAAGCCTAAGGACCCAGGTTTGATTCCCCAGTACCCACATAAGCCAGATGCACAAGGTGCCACATGGGTCTGGAATTCGTCTGCAGTGACTGGAGGCCCTGGTTTCTTCTCTCAAATAAACAATTAGCCTTTAAACTATTGAACTATTTGGGTAATTCTCTGGAATATGACTCTTTTCATCAGCTCAGAGGCATAGGATGACTCCCTTAACAAATCGTCACTAAACTCCCTAGACAAGACCCCTCTCTTTTCCACTGATGGCCAAATGGCACTACACCACGAATCCATTAACCTTGATATTTAATATATAATATCCAAAATATACTAGCAATCCAACTTCTGTAAGCATATCCAAAAGAAATACTAGTAAGCATAATGATACCTACCAACATATATGTATGTATCAACAATATTTTCATAGCAAATATTATAATTATCCATTTGTTCATTCTTCCATAAATTTTATTGAGGTGTGCTAAGTTATATTAAGGATTTGGCTATATACCCTAGGAGCAATTAACTAATTCTGTACTATTTTAAACAAATATGTGGCATGGCCACACTTTTATCCTGACAATACCTCTCTGGTTACAGGGTAAAACATTAATTCAAGAACAGTGAGATGGGAGTAGAGAGTCCACTGAAGGAATTACTACACTATTTCAAGTATGTGATGAGGAAAGATTATTTTAACAATGAAAAGGATTAGGTAGATTCAGAAGGGAACACCATAGGACTTGGTGAATGATCAGGCATGGGAAGAGAAGTAACCAGGGGCTCTGTAATTAGTCCTAAAGTTTTCATGTACAAAACTACAAACAGTGAAACCATTCACTCAGGGGAAATATGAGAGATTCATTTCAGAATTTTGGGTTGTGAGTACTAATTAGATATTCAAAATTAGATGTCAAGTAGAGTTGTTGCTATTGGTTTGACACTCAGACCAGAGGTATGAACTAAAAATATACAGTTATGAGTCATTTGCATATAAATGTCACAGAAGTATATCAATGAAAACAATGTTAAAGTAGAAGAAAAGAGTTCAGAACCAGGCCTGAAAATATGTGTACATTAACAGCTGGGAGAAGGGTGACTTTACAGAGAGAAGCTAGAGATGAAAAGTGGGAGTACAAGAGGTGAAATAGAACGAGCAAAAATGAAACAGACTGAAAATTGCATGGCCACATGTCTGATGTTAACAATGATTATCTGGGAAATGGATACTGGATGGACAGAACCTTAATTGTAAACTATTGTTTATTGTAAACTACTCTAAATTGATTGATATTTTACAACAAGCATGTATTAATAAAAGAAGATATGAATCTTGATATCTACCTCCTAATTTGTTTAATAAAATAATACCTGTGTTCCCCAATAATCAGTACAATACACTTATGATGATTTAAATCTTTTTCTTATTTATTTGAGAGAGAGAGAGGCAGGTAGAAAGAGAGCGAAAAGTGAGCTCACCAGGGCCTCCAGCTACTTCAAACGAATTCTAGATACATGTGCCACTTTGTGCATCTGGCTTACATGGGCACTGGGGAATTGCACCTGGGTCTTTGGGCTTTATAGGCAAGTGCCTTAATAGCTAAGTCATGTCTCCAGCCCCGACTTATGACAATTTAAATGTTACCTCAAAAGTAAATATTATTTAGGCACTCAAATATATATAAATTAGAATATACAATATTATATATTATACATATATATACAATAATATATAATATTCCAAAGAATCCTTCATTGCTAAAACGTGGTTTTAATATTCATTTTTACACATACATGTCTTAGGCAACTTTTACAGGAGTCTTTTATATATAGCACCCTAAGATATACAAATTATTTTATAGTAATCAATGTATCTTGTGGCAGAAGGTCATTATCTTTTGAATTTGGCCTAAAGAAATCACAAAGATGAATAATAAAAATGATTTGGGGAAATTCCTATATCTATAGAGCACCATAGAGTAAATAATGTTATTTTCTCTATTCTTTCCATAACTGGACATTGTATATAGATAAACATAAGACAACTTTGAAAAACAAAAAGTGGAAGGTAAACCAGAGACACTGAAATCTAAGGCAAACAATCTTGACTTCTCTGAGATGTTTCTGTCTTGGTTTTGGTTTGCTTTGGTGTGGTGCTGTTTGGTTTCTTTTCGGTGTGGCCTGGTGTGGGGTGGTGTGGTTTGGTTAGTGTGGCTTTGGTTTTGCCTTAGGAGGATCACGGTGAGTTCAAGGTCACCCTGAGACTACCCAATGAATTCCAAGTCAGCCTGGGCTAGAGCAGATTGAATGAAAAACAAGATGTGTGGTAGATGCTGACAACAGGATGACAGAGGTGAGAATTATCTGACAAAGACGGTAAAGGAGCAAACCTCCTTATGACCCATGTTGAACACATGAAAAACAGGAATGTCTCAATAAAAATAATGAAGATTAAGTTACGTAAAGAAGGGGCTGGAGAGATGGCTTAGCAGTTAGTGAGCTTGCCTGCTAAGCCTGAGGACTTGGATTCAAATCCCCAGTACCCACATAAGCCTGACGCACAAAGTGGCACATGCGTTTGGAGTTCATTTGCAGTGGCTAGAGGACCTGGCGCACCCATCACCCCCTCTTTCTATCTTCTCTTTCTCTCTCTCTAATAAATAAAATTTTAAAACTTTTAAAAAATTATGTAAAGAGGAACCAAATGGAAATTTTACAACTAAAAAAAAAAATACAATGATCAAGACAAAATAAATAGACTGAAGAGCAAAATGGAAAGAAACAATAAAGCATCAGCAACCTTCGAGATAAAGATCCTAGAAGGTATCAATCTAAATTTAAAAAAAAAAAAAAAACAGGCAAAAAAACAAAACCTTGAGGATCTATGACACTACAATAAAAATAAAATATCCGACAGTTGTGTAAATAGAGAGGGCAGAAAAACACAGAGGAAACATTGCCTGAAAGCATTTAAAAATGTGTCAAGATGTCTAAGCCCACAGATTCAAGAAGTTAAGCAAGGCCTGAACAGGATAGATCCAAGGAGATCCACAACAATTGTGCATCGCAACTTGTGAAACAACCACAGAGAGTCTTGAAAGTAACCAGAGAAGAATTGTAACAAGAGAGGAGCGAATTTTAACAAGGGGCTCAGGCACAGGACTGAAATCGCTCCAACCCTTGGGAGGCGACAGCAGGGGGACATGAAGTTCAAGGTCATTTGAAGCCCGGGCAGCGGGAATCCTTGTCTCAGAAAACAGAAAGGAAGGGAAGGAAGCAGTTCCAGTGTAAACCAGCTCCTCAGCAGAAACCATGAGAATCAAAGGATGTCCATATTTAAAAAGCAAACAGAGCCGGGCGTGGTGGCACACACCTTTAATCCCAGCACCCCGGAGGCAGAGGTAGGAGGATCGCCAAGAGTCGCGGCCACCCTGAGACTACATAGTGAATTCCAGGTCAGTTTGGACTAGAGTGAAACCCTACCTCAGAAAAAACAAACAAACAAAAAAAGTGAAAAGAAAACAGTCAGCCAAGAATCTTATACATAGTGAATATGTCCTTCAGGAATGAAGAAAAATATCAAAATATGCTCAATGAGATAAAACCAAGTGGTTTTTTTAGGGGGGGTTGTTTTGTTGTGTTTTTTGCCCATTGAACTATCCTTTAAAAAGCCTAAGAGATGGTCTGGAGAGATGGCCCAGTGGGTAAGGCATTTGTCTGCAAAGCCTAATAAGCTGGCTTCAGTTCCCCAGGACCCACCTAAAGCCAGACGGACACAAAGTTACACATGCATCTGGCGTTGGTTTGCAGTGGCAAGAGGCTCTGGAATGCCCGTTCTCTCTCTCTCTCTCTCTCTCTCTCTCTTTCTGTCTCTCTTCCTCTGTCTCTCTCAATACAAATAAATAAAATTAAAATTAGACTAAAATAAAAATAGGGCTGGAGGGATGGCTTAGCAAGTAAGGCATTTGCCTGCAAAGCCAAAAGACCTAGGTTTGATTCCCCAGGACCCATGTAAGCCAGATGTACAAGGTGAACACATACATCTGGAGTTCATTTGCAGTGGCTGGAGGCCCTAGCACACCCATTCATGGTCTGTCTCTCTCTCTCCCTCCCTCTCTCTCTCTCTCTCTCTCTCTCCCTCCCTCCCCCTCTTTCTCTTTCAAATAAATAATGCAATAAGAAATAAAGATTTCTAAGAGAAAATGAATCTTTGGACACCGGGGAGATGACTTAGTACATAAAGTGCTCATGAGCCCAGTATGATGCAAGTCTTGTACACAGCACTCACTGGAGGTCATGAAGGCAACGATCACTTTGTGTCTGGAAGAGAGTGTTCCTCACCATCCTTTGGCTCTTACATTCTTTCCACCACCTTTTCTGCTATAGCACCCGAGCCATTGGAGGGGGTGTCAGAGCTGTCTCATTTAAGGGACTGGAGAGAGATAGCCCAGTGGTTAAAGAGATATCTCATTTAATGCTGAACACTTAACTGCCACTTCTTAGCACTTGGGACAAGGATTGTGTCTCCAAAGCAGTCACCACCATCTGGAAAGAAAACTTCTCTAGCCAACAGTGAGAGCAAAACTAATGCACTGGCATAGAGGGCAATTTGATGGGCATAATATATCCATGTAGCGAAATAGTGGTAGTAGCTTCCCTCCAGGGTCCACAGCTTCCTGAGCCATACAGGCTAGTGACTTGGTTTTCAGTACCAGGTATAAATGCCCTCATACAGAGTGAGCCTCAAATCCAATCAGCAAACAGTGAGCACCCCCCGAAAACAGATATGCCACTATTGCACCAGTGGGTACATCTTTCCTGGCTGGCTAATTGTATAGCTCACACAGTCGACTACTGGCTAAAATTGGTGATGACTTTTCTCCATCACAGGCTGCATAGCTTCTGCCCCAGTATCCAGCTCAGTTCTAACTTGGTTTCTGAGTGTCCCTCAACGGAGACACATGAGTTCATGAAACTATTATAAAAATATGTAAAGAACACATCTATATCATCACTTTTGCACAGTGCATAGGCATAGAGGTAAAAGGCAAGGATATAGGAAACATTGCTTTTGCAGATGATATCAAAGAATCTATATATTGAAAAAAAAAAAACCTTAAAGAACTCATAGGTGAGTTCAGTAAATTCACAAGATATAAGAAAAACATATAAAATAAACTACCTTTAATCCCAGCACTCGGGAGGCAGAGGTAGGAGGATCGCAGATGATTTTGAGGCCACCATGAGGCTACATAGTGAATTTCAGGTCTGCTGGGCTAAAGCAAGTCCCTACCTCAAAAAATTAAAATAAAATAAAATAAACTGTATTTCTCCATAACAGCAATAAATATGTTGACAATAAAATTAAATGCAATGTTATATGCATAACATAACAAAATATATAATTTATATATTTATTTATATATATTTATTTAAATATGTGTTTTAAACTAGATGCTTAAAACTATAAAATGAAAATATCTAAATAATTGTAGAGACATATATTGCTTATAAATTAAATTATTCACCCTCCATATCTTGTACAAAAGTTAACAAAAAATTGTAGCAAAAATTAACTAAAAAATATACAATGGGCTTAAATGAAAAAGATAAAACTATAAGACCTTGTAAAAAAAAAAAAAAAAGGAAGCCTTCAGCATTTAGGGCTTGTTAGAGTTCTTAGACTTAACAATAAGAATATAATCTATGAAATGAAATATTATGCATTAACTTTTGCCACAATTTAAAAATTATGCTCTAAACTTATGCTGTTGCCTGCTCAGAAAAGAAAAAGGAAGGCTAGACACTAGGGTAAATATTTGTGTCTAGAATCTTACATACATAAAGGATTCTCAAATCTCAGCAGAAAGAAAACAACATGCTTAGAATACGGAGGGAAGACCAACACATGAAAAGATGATAAGTAACCCTAATCCTTAGGAAACACAAGTTAAAACTGCAATGACAGGGCTGGAGAGATGGCTTAATTGTTAAGATGCTTGCCTGCAAAGCCTAAGGAGCCATGTCTGACTCTCCAGACCCCATGTAAGCCAGATGCACAAAGGTGAGGCAGATGCAAGGTCACACATGCCCACTAGGTGGCAAAAGCGTCTGGAGTTCTATTTCAGTGGCTGAGGCCCTGGCATACCTCACCCTCTCTCTCTCTAAAATAAAAAATAAATAAAAGTTTATATTCTGTACACCTATGAGAATGGCTACAGTAAGAACACAGTGGCACCACTATCTGAGGTGCTGCATTTGAGGATGAAACAAACTTATTCATTCACACCTAGCTGATGGGAGTATAAAATGATCCGGCTATTCTGGAAAAATGTCTATTCTGTTCTTGAAAAGAAAATCAGAAATTGCAATATCATACAACTCAATTCTACTCCTGGCATCTATCATAGAGAAATGAAACACACACACACACACACACACACACAGAGCCTGTACATGAATATTCATAATACAATTATTCATGACAGCGAAAACTTTGGGGAGGAAAATCCCAGACAAACCTTCAATTGGTGGTGAGCAGACAAATACAGCCACATCTATATCATGTAGTATCATTAGGCCACAAAAAGCAATGAACTACTAATATGTAAAATAATCTGGATAAATCTCCAGAAAATTATAGAAATTAAAAAACATGCTGACCCCCAAATGTTACAAACAGCATGATTCCATTTATATAACTGAAAACAGCACAATTAGAATATGGAGGAATGTAAATGAAAAAATTATAGAGATGAACAGATGAGTGATTGCCAAAGGCTGAACGAAAGGGAAGAGTGAAGTGAGTATCATTATAACAGGGTAACATGAAAAAAACACGTGCAATGTTGTGCCATACTTTCTCAAGATATTACCATTGGCAAAAAGAGGTTAAAAGGGACTCGGCATCTTTTCATTTCATTTTGTTTGTGTGTATCTGTGTGTGTGTGTGTGTGCACGCACTCACAATCAGGTGTGGGTGTTTATGTGTAGGTGCACATGCTGGGTGGACATGCATGTGTGGGCATGTACATGCACATGCATGTTCAGGTCAGAGGAAAACCTTGAATGGTGCTGCCAAGGCATGAACCACCATCTTTGGCCTGCAGTTCACCAGCTAGCCTTGGAGTTCTGCCTGGCTCTACATCCACAGCTCTGGGATTACAACCACATGCCACAAAGTCCAGCTTATTTTATGTGGGTCCTGAGGGCTAAACTCAGGTCCTCATGCTTGCAAGAATAACACTTTGACAAGGGAGCTACACCCCAGCCATCATGAAATTTCCTACAACTAACTACATGTGAATCTTTAATTAGTGAAAATTTTAAAAAGAGAGAGTGAGCAGTAAGGTCAGGAGAGAGGGCTCAGTGAGCCTTAGGGGTATAAAGCCTGCTCTTGACTGGATAAATGCATATATTATTCTCACCAAACTTCCCTGAGAGCACTACACTTAATGTTCATATTCATGTATTAATGCTACTCTCACCTCTGGTTAGAGAAGCTTCTCTTTTCAGATGGCGATGACCACTGGGATGACACAAAAGGCAACACAGTGCTGAGAAGAAGGGACGGAGGAGTTTCCAGCCTCCTCCAAATATGCTAAGAGGAAATAGGTTGCTGCATTTAACGTCTCATTGCTGGGACAAACTCCAAAAAAAAGCGAAAGCAGCTCATGGGAGGAAAGTCTTTATTTTGGCGTACAGTCTGGAGGGCAAGCTTCATGATGGCAGGGGAAAGCGTGGCATGAGCAGAGGCTGGACATCAACTCTGCCACAGCAGGTGGCAGTAATCACACCCTCCAAAGCTCAGGGTCCATTGCGGAAGAGGTGGAGGAAAGAATGTAAGAACCAAAGGATGGGTACAACTCCTTGCAATGCAACTGTGCAGACCGAAATTGGCCTCGATATCCATGGCCTTGTAGTGCCTAGCAATACCTACACAAGACCCTCATAATAGGAGCAAAAGACAATGACATCAAAGTGAAAGAGAGACTAATGGAGAGAGGGAGGGGATATGATGAAGAGCAGAGTTGTGAAGGGCAAAGTGGGGGAGGGGAGGGAAATATCATGGTTTACTGTCTGTAAGTATAGAAGTTGTCAATAAAAAAGTAAAAGTAAAAATAAAAAAGTAGTAAGCCCAGGGGAAAAGTTTCAGTGGTAAAAAGAGCTTTCTAGAAAGCTTGCCTGCCACAGTTTGGCTCCCCGGCACCCAAAGCATATACACAGGTCTATAATCCTAATATGCCTGTGTCATGGGAGGTGGGGCCAGGAGACTCTGGAAGCCCATGGGGGGGGGGGTAACCAGGGGGTCTCAAGCAGTGTAGAAGAAAAGCATAGAACACCCTGATGCTGTCCTCAGACATCCACACAGGCACAATGGCATGAACATGACCATACACACACTTACATTACACAAAACAGCAGCAAAAAATGAATTTTACCCACCAAAATAGACTGGAAAATGCTTAGGTTTCTAATCCATTTCTGACCCAAAAGGACTAGGTTGCCCTATGGGGCCACATTTACTATCACAGTAATCATTTATGCCTAAAAACTCACTATCTTACAAAGGATATATTGTGAGAAAAATTAAATGAATAAAATTTTATCAGGGAATGAATTATCTGTCTATATTAGGCCTAACCACTGCCCATTAATATTTATTTAAATACATATGCAAACCGCTCACTAAGTTGGGATAAATCAATTTGTATTATGGCTGAAAAGGGAAAGATGGACTGACTGAACAAACAAAGCATCTATGAAAGGGTTTGAATCAGATGCCCCCCCCCCCGCCATGAACTCATGTGTTCTGAATGCTTGGTCCCCAGCTGGTGGCAATTTGGGAGATTAAGCCTTGCTGGAGGAGGTGTGTTGTTGTAGGTGCACTTAAGGGTGTAACAGCCAGCTCCCCCTTGCCAGAGTTGGGTTCATTCTCCTGCTACTGTTTTCCACCTGCTGTGGCAGAGTTGGGGTCCAGCCTCTGCTCATGCCACACTTTCCCCTGCCATCATGAAGCTTACCCTTCAGACTGTACGCTAAAATAAAGACTTTCCTCCCATCAGCTGCTTTTGACTGGGTGTTTGTCCCAGCAATGAGACATTAATTGCAGTAACCTATTTCTGCTTAGCATATTTGGTCACCCATATTTTTGTTCACTGACAACTTAGGTGAGCTAAAACAAAGTAAAGGGCTAGAGAGATGGCTTAGCGGTTAAGGTGCTTGCCTACAAAGCCTAAGGACTCATGTTCAACTCTCCAGACCCATGTAAGCCAGATGCACAGTAATGCAAGCATGCAGTGTCACACATGTGCACAAGGGGGCACACAGTGCCTGGAGGCCCTGGTGAACCAATTCTCTCCCTCCCCCGCCCTCTCTCATGAAGAAAAAAAAAAAAAAAGGCCAGTCTGTTAATCTTGCCTAAAAAAAAAAGTCAAGGGACACAGAGCTTGCTTTCTGGGACTCCAATCACAGCCACACAAGTAAAAAATACAAACCTCAGAATGGTGAAAAGTCTGAGGTGACACATTATTTTAATTAGTTTTATAAGTTTGATGTTGAAGTTTAAAAAGTTCATACATAACTTAAAATTATACTGGATAAGCAGCAGATATTGGATAAGTGTAGACTCCCAAAGCAAAATAAAATGTCTGTTTATTATTCATGTTATTTTATTTGAGTACATCCTCTTTAGAATTTAATTACTTTACAGTTTTCACTTCTAGCATATGAACATACATTCTGAACCTAACACATCCATCTCTAATTTTGGCTATCAATTCACCCAAGTCTGATCTTTCCAGTGCTGTCCATCTGCCACAACTTCAGAAGCTATCTGTGAATAAAGAGGCATAAACATGGAATAGTTATTACAATCCCACTGGCATTTTCATATTCCATCGCAATGGCAAAAAATAAAATAAAATATGTATTAAAGCTATGCAAGCTGCTTCTTTTTAAGCAATATGTATTTGGTGGTGGGGGGAGGGGGACATGCCACAGCCTCTTGCCACTGCAAACAAACACTAGACACTTGTGCCGCTTTTTGTGTCCAGCCAGGTGGGTGGCTTGGGAACTGAACTTGGGCCAAGAGATTTCGCAGTCAAGCACCTTTAACCAGTCGGCAATCTACCCGCCTCCCACCCCGGCCACCTCTTTGCATGGGCGGCTTCTGTCCGGCACAGTGCTTTGATAAACTATGAAACGTGATGGTGGGAAATAGCTGGGCGTAGCTGCAGTGAGATGGAGAACGCGAGGCTGCCCTGAGCAGTGAGATAGAGCTCGAAGACACCATCACGCGAGGAGAGGCTGAGGAAGGGAACGTGCATACTGAAGAGGGTAGAAAATACAAAACACCGAATGAAAAAAAAAAAAAAAAAACTCCAGCTAGCAGACTGCAGAAGGTGGAGTGGACAGTCACACACGCTGGCTCAGAGACCACCAAAGAGCAGCTAAAGGCAAGCATTTTAATAGCTAACTGGATGGTCTTTGCACTTGCATAATTATCCACTCTCCTCCAACCTTCAGTACAACCCATTAGTTTTACCCTCTAATCCTATATGTGGAGAGAAAGACAGTAGATGGTCCACTGATGCAAACATATTTAAGGGCTAAATTCCTTGCTTGCTTGCTATTGAACAAGATCACATGGGCAGAAGATCAATGAGACACATCTGATAAGCTGACCAGAATTGGGAAATAACATCAAGGGTGACCATGAGGATAGAGCACTTCCTGCTACACAGAAATCCAGTATTTCCATCCTTCCTAAATCTATAGATCTGTACGATTAGAGATTGGACACACACACACACACACACACACACACACACATACCTGAAACCTTTTATGAAATCCTTTACAAGCTTTCAGGGTCTGTGTACACAAAATGCAATAAAGTGTCATAGGCCCTTGCTTGCAAAGCCTGCCTGCCAGCCCAGGTTCAACTCTCAACCCACCCACAAAAGCCAGACACAAAAAAAAATGTGGTGTGAACATATGGTGTTCATTTGCAGTGGCAAAAAGCCCTGTCATGCGCCATGTGTGCACACGAACACACACACACAGGTTTTTTTTAAGTTCTATGACATAAAACAATTATGTATAACAGGAAAATTATAAATAAAACTTACATAGAGTATTTTATTTACAAAATTTTTATCTATTATTCAATCAGTTGAATGCACAAATCAAATACAAGATGTAAGTTTCCTGTTAATGAAAAAAATCAAATTGACATAAAAATTAGCAAGTCCAAGACTACTTAGAGTTACGAAGAAAGTTCTACTCTAACTCATGTAAGGATGTAAAAAATGTCTTGTTGACTTATGACAGACAAATCTGCACTGAGATAGTGGGAGGTTAACATTGTTAAAGAGTAGCAAGACCAGAACAAAGGCTGAAAGGAATACACTCACATACAGTCAACTGACTTCAACAAAAGTGACCAGAACACAAGATAGGGAAAAGGCAGTCTCAATCTTATCAATAAATGGTGTTGAAAATTCAGGATATTTTCATGTAAAAGAATGAAATTGACTCATACCATATGCAAAAATCAACTCAAAATGGATTAGATGCAAAAATACATGAAACTACTTGGGAAAAAACACACACAAAATGTTTAAAGACACTGGAAGAGACAAAGGATTTTTGCCACTTATTCTAGGTAAGAGAAGGCTCCAGGAGGTAGTCGTGGGGAGTAGGGGATCCCAAAAGCTGAGGCTGGCTCAGGCAGAGACGTGCATAGGGAGAGACAGTCAGTGTCCAGAAACACAGCCCACCCATAACCCTGAAGATAACCCCTGAGATTGAAAGCACTGGCCCTGAGGTCAGCAGATGGATCAAATTCTCAAGCCACCCATCCGTAGTTCACCGCTGTTAAGCCTGAGAATTCTGAACTTCCACGTGTATCCAGGATGCCCACAGAGGATTCCCGGGGGTGACTAATGCTGAGGAGTCCTTAAAAGTACAAAGATGCGTCCTCTGTCCCTATGGACTTTAGTGCTGGGACGGCTTGTGACGTACTCCCTGGCTAAAACATTAGCCACTCCAGAGGATTCTAGCTGGAGGGGAAAGAATTTAGCCAGCCCACAGAACACAAAGCGAAGTATGGCAAGAAGAGGTCCTCCCTGTGCAAAGAAGAAAACCTTCCCCCACGGAGAGAGGTCGGCAAACCATCAGACGCTTCTCCGCTACAGACTCCGCAACCACGTAAACCAAAGGAAAGGCCATGGCCACAGGTGAACTGATCCTCCCCCAAGCTATATACGTGGCAGTTTCCAATTTTCAACAGCCCAGAGAGAAGATGCTCCAACTGACACCTGGTCTTTCCTTTCTCTCTTGGGATTTTCTTTCTGCTGCACATTTGGCAAGATTTTTTGTTTCCTTTTTGCTAATTTTTAATTTTTTGGTTGTTTTAATTTGTTTTTTCCCCTTCATAAATTTATCGGATTTTGTTCAAACATTTGGGGGAAAGATTTTTTTTTTCTTTCCTTGCATTCTTTTCTCTTTTGTCCTCTGTGTTTCCTCCTTCTCCACCAAGCTCTCTCCATTTATTAGGATTTTTACTTTACCTTACTGACTTCTTTTAAAACATTCTTATATTTTTATTTTTTACTCCCTCTTTTTACATTTATCTAATTTTTTTTAAACTCATTCACTCGGGAAATCTCTTTTTATTGTTTTTCATTTTGGTTTCTTTAATCTTTTATTGTTTTCTTCTGCTCTAGAATATTCTCCAGTTCCCTTCTTCTTTCTCCTTTCATTTACTCAAACTTACTTCTCAACTTTTTCTCTCCTTTCCTTGTGTTTTAGCTAATTGTCTGATTACTGTACCCCCAAACCTGATAAAGCAAGTTAACAAAGGGATTATCTTGGCTTACAGTTTCAGGGGACAGAGTCCATCATGGCAACTGGAAATCATTACGTTAGCACAATAAGCCAGACTCAGCGAGACCAATGCCACATGTGGAACTTAAATTTCAAACTGTGTGTATGTGCACACACTTGCAGGTCATGAAACTAGAAAGAGAATCATGAGAGGAAAGGAAGAGTTCTGAAGGGAGGTAGGATATAAAGACTGTGATGGAATATAAAATCCATGAAATAGGAAAGGCCAACGAAGGACAAGTGAGGGAAGGAAAGGGAACCAGCTGATGGGAGAGGACATGGGAGAAGGCATCAGAGGAAAAGAATGAATAAAAAATATAATATATATATTATATAAAATATATAATAAATACATATAATATATATAATTATACATATGAACGAAGATGTCACCATGGAACCCTTTACTTTGTATACTAAACCTAAAATTAGTTTTCAAAATGGGCAAACATATCTTCTAAAAAAAAAAAAAAAGACTTACAAATGACCAAAAAGTTCAAGAGAAAAAATGCTCAATATTAGGAATGACTTTTGAAATGAAATTTAAAATGACAATGAGATGCTCTCCTCCACATGTTAGGAAGGCTATTTTCAAAAGCTGAAAGATACGCACTGGTGAGGATATAGAGCAAAGGCAGTCCTGTGACAGCAACGGTGGAGTGCACATTAGTGCAGTCCTGCTGAGAGATGGTACAAAGTTACCTCGAAAAGCCAAAGCACAGAACTCTCATAAGGTCCGGCAATCTCATATGTAGATATTATGTATATAAAACACATATGAATACAAAGTAATGGAAATCAGTAGCTGCACTCTCACATTACTATAGCATTATTTATAATAACCAAGATATAGGGACCAACTTGAGTTGCATCGTGAAATGCTACATAACTATAAAAGAAAACTCCGCCAGTTGCAATGACATGAATAAATCTAGAATACTTTATGCTAAGTGGAATCAGCCAGGCACCAATAGCCAATTCATGATTGTTCTTGTATGTGGAATCTAAAACCACTGAAATCATAAAAAGAAAGAGGCTTGCAGAGGTTGCAAGAGGGGTATGTGGTATGGGGAATAGTCCTATTCTGTTCAAGGTGCATAAAGTTTCATCCAGATAGAAGTAATGAATCCTTAAGTTATACTGTACAGAAGGGTGACAGTAGTCAATAATGTATTTTGGATTTCAAAATAACTAAGATTACATTTCAAATGCTTCTCCAGAAACATAAGGAATCTTATTTAGCTTGATTTATACTTTCTTTATTGCATATCACACAGTACTGCACAAATGCGTATAGTTAGCAGTTGTTAATTTAAAATAATAATATGAAGAAAAACAAGTAGCCCACTCAACCACAATCAGAATAGCCATTAGATTTACAGAGAAGGTTTTTTCTGCCACAGAGATGAAAATATCATTTGTGAGTAAGACAACAACTTGGAAGACCAGAAGATAAATATGATAGGGTGATCAGGTAATTGTGTGTGTGTGTGTGTGTGTGTGTGTTTTATGACTACTATTGCAATGGAGAACAATATACCGAATGTAGGCTAAACTAAGTCATCAGCCTTTCTGTGCATCTGTCCATGAAAACCATGATATTCCTCTTAGTCATATGTGAGCCACTCAGCCTATGGCAATTACTTGATCGAATTAGCTGGGTCTGGCTTCATTTGATCTCATTAATAATCTGGTTGAAGATCCATCAGCTCTGCTTCAAATTCAACAAGGAAAATAACAGAAGTCCTTGAGACAGGTGTTTAGCAACCTCCCTCAGGTAATCCTGAGATGTGCAGGAAAGATAAACAGGGGGTATGATTACTAAAGCTCAGCCTTGGATTCACTCGGTGCCTCATGCCCAGAGGGCATCTTTTAAAGAAGACTCCCTGAAGTGCCTTGATCATGCCCAGTTCAGAATTTCAAGGAAATGCTTAATTTTTCAACACCTGCCAAACCAGACAGATCAGAAAAAAAAATATCAGAAGGGAAAATATCTACGATGGGAGAAGGATATACGTACAATGAGGCTGATTCAGCAAGCTAATCTGAAGAAAAACATGAAAGGAAGCAAAATTCAATAGTTCTTTCCTGAAAAGGTTTACTAATCACATAATCTCTCATTGAAATGAACTAAATCATGACCTTCCAAAATCCGTATGCTAAATCCATGGCACCCAAGAAGCCCATTTTCAGGGATGGCACCTTCTATGAAGATAATGGTGGTAAAATAAGATGGTCTGCATTCCCTATGAGACACAGACTCTCTCTCCCTTTTCTTTCTGTTTCCCTCTCCCCTATCCCTCCCCACCTCTTGTTCCACAAATAATGAGAATGTAGCCATCTTTAAGCCAGGAGGGATGGCCTTCCCAAAACTCCAATCTGAAACTTCTCAACCCAGGACTCCTGCTCATCAGAACTGTGAGAAAATAACCTTGTGTTATGTAAGTGCCCTAGGCTGTGTTATGTGTTCACTGCAGCTTCAGCACAATACATTCATTTACACAGAACACTCCAGCAGTTAGTCCAATTAATAACAAAGCATGATTGAAAGTTTTCTTTGGGTCTAGCCCTGTACTGGGCTGAAGTAACCCATGAAGTTTAAAACATGACTCCCACAGTGAATGGACCTTTGCTGATTAGACAATAGTTACACAAGGAAACTAATAAATGAAACAAAACTAAACCATAGAAATAATTTTAAAACTACATAAATGTGGGCTGGGGAGATGTTAAATGTGGTTACTTGCAAAGAGCTAAGGCCCACATTTAATTCCCTCGTACCCACGTAAAGCTAGATGCATAAAGTGGCACATATCTGGAGTTTGTTTGCAGTGGCAGGAGGCCCTGATGCACCCATTCTCATTCTTACATTCTCTCTCATAATAAAAAAAAAGCTATATAGCTATATAAATAATACATGAATGGAACATTAACAGACTGCAGATAGGCTTTGTCTAAAATGCCATTTTCAACGTCTGGTGGTTGAAATGCTAAGTCAAGACGTATTCCGAGGAACAGCTGGACACTGAGAAAGATGGTCTTTCATGGGTGAAGGAGACTGGAAATGGATCACAGTGGAGAAGGGTGCATCAGTGAGAGCTAACATATCTGAAAAGCATTTATGATAGAAGGATAGATCTTAATATCTATCTAAGTATGCTTTATACACACTCATACAACAATGCATAAATGAATGAGTATGATTCAAATCAAGAAATTGGTAACAACTAACTTCAGTAGGTAGAATGACTACATAGTGATCCACAATGTCCACGTTTCTTACTGACTCTGATGGTTAAACTCGACTGTCAGTTTAATCAGATCTAGAATCACCTATTCAAACTTCTGGGTGTGCCTGTCAGGAAGTTTTTAATTTAGGTTAACTGACGTAGGAAGATCCACCCTAACTGTGGGCAACACCATTCCATCGGTTGGACTCCTAGACTGAATAAAATGGAGAGAGCAAGCTGAGCATGAACATTCATCACTCTGCCTCCTGACCATGGATGCAATGTGACCAGCTGCCTCACAATCCTGCCACCATGCCGTCCCTGATATGATGAGCTACAATACTCTCAAACCGTAGGTCAAAAACAAACCTTCCTTAAGTGGCTTTTGTCAGGCATAACATGACCTTGACAAGAAAAGTCATTAATACACCAACCTATAAAGCAAACATTCTTAAACAATTAGAATCCACAATTTAAAAAGGAAAGAAAAGAACTATACATATCTTTGACCATGAATTAAGAAGGTACATGTGGTATTCTCTAATGAAATTCCTCAGGTACTTAACTTACAGAGACAAAACATTAATTTTATTACATGATTCTGGAGTTCCAGTCTGAGACTGGGCCCATCCTTTCATTGTTTTGGGCCTCCAATGTGTGTGCCATATGGCCATGGTGGGAGTTATGTGGCAGAGACAGTGACAAGCAGCAGTAAGTATAGGAAGAGACGGGGATCATATTATCGATTTTTAGAACATGCCCCCAACAACCCAAGGACCCCCCCCATAAGGACCCACCACCTGAAGGTCTATAAGCATATCCCAGCAGTGCCACCTAAGCATGAAGACTAGGACACAAACAGGCATGGGGGACCTTCAGCTTCATGCTTTTAAATCCAAGAAATGTAATTGGTATACATGGCAATATACACACTTCACATTGGAATATACCTCCCTAAATCTCCCCTAAATCCCAAACATCATTACTAGTCAATTAACCATGACAACCAAGCCCTCCATTAGAATTTCTTTAGAAACTTTTTTTTTTTTTTGAGGCAGGGTCTCACTCTAGCCCAGGCTCACCCTGAATTCACTATGTAGTCTCAGGGTGGCCTCGAACTCACAGAGATCCTCCTACCTCTGCCTCTTGGGTGCTGGGATTAAAGGTGTGCACCACTATGTCCAGCACTCTTTAGAAAATTTTAAACTTCTGGTTTACTCAAAGCACCAAGATGTAATTAATGCTTCATTCAATGGAAAATAGCCTAAAGAGAGGTAAAATGGGTAGATCACCTGTTTTGAAAGGATCAGATCTTTTGGTTAGCTCATTATACTGTGGCTCAAGAAATGAGACAAAAAGATCAGCATATTAAAATGCTCTATCTCTTAAAAATTAGAGATATTTTAAGAATATTGTATTTGTCACATGAAGAGATGTTAATTAATGAGTTTAATAAATTTTGACTTAATTTTTCTAATGCATTTTAATGCTAGTTTTTCTGCTACCATTAAGACAGATTTTGTACAAGTGTCTAGACTCTCATGAATCACAATTCAGGTTGGAAGATCATTATTTTTGTTGTTGTTGTTTTTCAATCTCCATGGCATTCCCAGAATTGAAAAGCAAATGTCATTGTGTTATATTATGTGAACACAAATCCAAGTCATAAAAGTGAATACATTTATATTAACATTAGTCTCACTATGTAAAGCAAATTCTCCTAGCTAGAGTTTGCTATTTTAATTTAACATATCTGGAAGGCTTTTTTAAGAGAACAGAATTAATTAAAAAATTATTACTGAAAATGTATTAACTATAAGAATGTGAGATGGTTTAGCAAGAATTTAGGGGGAAAACTGTGAAGCCTAAAGCCAATTACTTTTGTGGGTTTTGTATTACCTAAAGAATAACAATGGTCACACCACTCTTGTATTTTAATCACGAATGTAATATTAAAGACATTCAACAAAGACATAAAATACTTTAAAACCATCAAGCTACAAAATAAAAATGTGGTAGGCTCAAATTAAAATATGGAATATTCCAGATTTTAAAAAAATAGCAAATATATAATTGGTCTATTAAATTAAAAATTGTTGCTGGACTCAAAAGATGACTTAGCAGTTTAGAGTACTTCCTATGCATGCATGAGGGTCTGAGGAGGACTGAGAGAGTGCTTGAATTCAACCCCCAAGACCCACACAAATAGTTGAGCATGGCCATGCACACCTGTAACCTGATATAGAGTTTCATAGGGGAGTAGAGACTGGAGAGAATTCTCAAGCTCCAGGATCTCTGAAAGATTCCAAAAGTAGGTGGAGAAGTGATGAAGTGGGGCATCCCATCTTCCCCTCTGGCCACCTAAGATAAGCACATCTCACCACAGGTGAGTGTGCAGGGCACCATATGGGCACATACACGTGCATAACACCACACACACTATACCACATTACATACACACACGTACAAAATGGCTGTTGACATTCTTTAAAGCTTGGAACTACTAAATTTCATTTCTCTGGATATTTTTTCAATTTTTTTTGTTTTGTTTTTGTTTTTGGTTTTGTTTTTCGAGGTAGGGTCTCACTCTGGTCCAGGCTGACCTGGAATTCACTATGTAGTCTCAGGGTGGTCTCGTACTCACGGCGATCCTCCTACCTCTGACTCCCGAGTGCTGGGATTACAGGTGTGCACCATCACACCCGGCTTTTTTTCAATTATTTTTTTCCTTCGGGTACAAGTTCTGTCAAATAGTTTCCACAAAATTACCGTCTGTAAAGTATTTCTATCATTTACTATTCGTAACAGAAAACTATTCTATTAGTGATATACATGTTTTTGCTGACATTGCACATGACACACATCTAATCATTTTTCCTCTAAGATATATCAATATATTTTCTTCTTCTATAATTACTGCATCTAAAAAAGGCTTAAAAGAGAGAGAGAGATGGCTCAGCAGTTAAGGTGACTGCCTGCAAAGCCCACACAGAGCCTGATGCACAAAGTGGCACCTGCATCTGCAGTTCATTTGCAGTAGCTGAAGACCCTGGTGTACTCATTCCCTGTCCCCTCTCCTCTCCCCTTCTCTCCTCTCCTCTCCTCTCCCCTCCTCTTCTCTTCTCCCCTTTCTTCTCTTCTCCTCTCCTCTCTTTTCCTCTCTCTCTCTCTCCTCCCCTCTCTCTCCTCTCCTCTTCTCCCCTCTCTTCCCTTCTCCTCTCCTCTGCTCTTCTCCCTTCTCTTCTGTTCTCTTCTCTTCTCTGCTCTGATCTGCTCCTCTCCTCTCTTCTCCCCTCCCCTCCCCTCCCTTCCCCTTCTCTTCTCTTATCTCTACGTGTTTCTGAGGCCTGAGCAAAGAGGAGAGAGTCACACACACATACTGAAGGTTGGTCCAGAGAGCAGAGCAAGCCTGTGTTTTGTTACTTTGTTTTTTAAAGTTTCCACATTGCCTCTTTGTGTACTTAGGTACACAAATAGCATTGAGGCCAAAGGACAGTACCCTCCTTAGTACCTATACCTCAATGTATGTGAAACTTGGGTTCAAAGAACCTAGAAGAACCATCTTCATTTCTGGAACTCCTCAGAATGTCCAGGCTTTATCTCACTCTTAACTCCATCCAAACACAGCCAGCCCAGCAAACATGCCTTTGAGCAGTTTCATAGTTCGCGCTTTTGCCATGAATTATCTTTTCAACTAAGATTTCCTACAATACACATCAAGTACTTTGACAAAACTCTCTGTCTGAAATTGGTCTGTTTCTGCTGTAAAACCATCTCAGAGGGCTTCATGCTTGTTTCATAGATGCCACAATGTTTTACGAGCGCGGTGAACATGCAGCTGCTGCGGCAAGGATCACATGAGCGCTGGTCGAGTTACCGGAAAGGAACAAGAAATGCAAAGGGAAAGGTACTGAACAACAAAACACTCAAACACTTTTTTTGAGGCCTACACACACACAAACACACACACACACACACGAGAGAGAGAGAGAAAGAGTGTGTGTGTAAGAGAGAATTGGCATGCCAGGACCTCCAGCCACTGTTATCAAACTCCAGACATGTGTGCCACCTTGTGAGCATGTGCGACCTTGGGCGCTCGTGTCACCTTGTGTGTCTGGCTTACATGGGACCTGGAGAGTGGAACATGAGTCCTTAGGCTTCGCAGGCAAGAGCCTTTACAGCTAAGCCATCTCTCCAGCCCAAATGCAACTTTTATATCATAGGTTGCTTTGGGAATTGAGAAGCTAAATTGTTTAAACTCCTTTTAATGAGGAATTATATAGTATGGAAATTAAAGACGGCTTAAGGTTTAGTAATTAGGAAAATAGAGTCATGTCAATATTTCAGCCAAAGACTCATATAACTAGATCAACTAGTGATGTTACAGCCATCCCAGTTTCTGTTGAGAACACGCTGTGATGCACAATGATGACATTGCCTAACCACACACTTCTCAGACTATGTCTTCACAGATGATCAAAAATGACTGTGCCATGACTCTCCATGATCACAAACCACATATCTGTAGGAAACAGCTGAAGAAGGATTTGTTTCTCTCTGGAATATGTCTGAAAAAAATATTCTAGTGGTGACTTGAACAAATATGTCTGTCTCATAGAATCAGGAATGAGAGCCAGACAGCCAAGCCAGCAATGCTGAGTTCTCTGTAAAGGTTCATTCTGCCATCCTCTCCATGGACATCATGTCGTGCTTATCACCTCCCATTCAGAGCATGAATTCTGGGCATCTCATCTGGAGTCCTGGCTGTGAGGAAGGGCAATGGTACATGCCAACTAAGCCAACATCCCTTTTAATGAGAACTGTAGAAGCCATACTGGGAGCCTCACCCAAAAGATTTCACCCATCTCAATAGCCACCACGACTGACATGGACATCTGAGAATAAGTGGCTAGGTGAGGGGCATTAGATGACTGCCACTGGCCAAGCAATGGTGACTTACCTCACCTTGGACAGACAAGTAGGCATTCCACTAGCTAAGGAGGATGGAGAGGAAAAAAACCGGGTGTTAGGAGGGAATTAAGTGTGAGTGAGATCACGGTGTCAGAGATGGGTTGGCACACATCATTTTTCTCCAGCAAGTAATTTTGTAAAACAAAATCATGTTTCCTTGAGGAATCACATATGCCCACCTGACTTAATTCAAAAGTTTACAATGGGGCTGGAGGGTTGGCTTAGCGGTTAAGGCATTTGCCTGCAAAGCCAAAGGACCCAGGTTCGATTCCCCAGGACCCACGTTAGCCAGATGCACAAGGGGGCGCACGTGTCTGGAGTTTGTCTGCAGTGACTGGAGGCCCTGGCGCGCCCATTGTCTCTCCCTCTCTCCCTCTTTCTTTGGCAAATAAATAAATAAATAAAACTAAAAAGTTTACAATGTATTAATTATTTAATTGTAAATGATGTCTAGTTAGGTAAATAAACAATGAAGAAACAACATTTTAATCTACTTTTAAACAAAAATTTCAAGGGAAAAAAAGTATAGAGATGAAGAAGCAAGTCACTTGTCTATTTGCTGACTGTGTTCACCTCCTCAGCTTCGGTACAACACAGAATCTCCTCTAGCCCAAGCTTTAAACCTCCCCAAGTTCCTCCTCCTCCAGTGTTCTCATTATCTTGCCACCATTATTTTCCGCTTTTTTTTTTTCCAATAATGGGGATTGAACCTAGGACTGCACACATCTTAGACCAGTGTTCTACCATTGAGCCATAGCCCCAGACCCACTTGTCTTTATTTTATTTTACTGAGACAGTAATTTCTCATCTTTTTAATCTGCCAATGGCATTTAATGACAATGAGCACCCTCTACTGAAGCTCTCCTCCAGGGCTCCACATTACTCTTCTGAGAGGCAGCATAGTGCAGTATTGAAGTCAGTGACTTCAGGATGTACACTCAGTATCCACTCTAATGTACACAGCCATCCCTCTGCATCATAGGGTTTGCTCCAGTATCACCCTCTGGTAACAGAAACCATGGCTGCTTATGACCTTGTATAAAATGGCAGAGTATTTACACATGACCTACACACATCCTTGTTGATGACTTATGCTGCCTGATACGGTAGAAAGGCTACATAAATAGCAATTACACTATATCATTTAGGAACTGATGACAATAAAATCATCTATACATGTTCAGTACGATTGTACTTTTTTTAAAAAAAAAATGTTTTTGATCCATGGTTGGATGACTCCACAGCTGTGAAATATAAAAATATAGAAGGCTGATTACATCGTTCACTGTTAGTATACAGTAAACAGAAAATCAGGGAGGAAAACCTATGAAAAAAAAGCGAACAAATAGTACTGACTACCTCATAGAGTTCTCATATGAAAATCAACTAGGGGCTGGGGAAATGTCTGAGTGGTTGAGGCGTTTGCCTGCAAAGCCTAAGGACACTGGTTCGATTCCCTAGGACCAATGTAAGCCAGATGCACAACAGGGCGCACGCATCTGGAGTTTGTTTGCAGTGGCTGGAGGCCCTGGTGTACCCATTCTCTCTTTCTCTCTCAAACAAATAATTAAATAAATAAAAACAAAAGAAAGTCCATACAGATTTAACACAGGAACTTGCACCACTGCGTTCCATAAAAACACAATAATGGCTCCTAACTTTCACTGGCCTTGCATCTCCCCACCCTTCTGCTCTGGGTAACTCAATACTGACATGTGAAATAGGCTCCCTAGTGGTGGTGGTTGAATGTGAAGTACCCCCCCCCAAAGCCTCACATGTTTTGAATGCTTCACCCCAGCTGATGGTAATTTGGGAGTTGTAGCCGAGCTGAAAGAAAGAGGCGTGTCCCTGGAGTGGATGAGTTCAACCCTACTGGGTGTCCTCAGCTAGCTCACTCTTGCTGCTCCCTACCAGCTGATGGGACAAGACGTGATGCCCAGCCTCTGCTCTGCCATACCATAATTAACTTCCCCTTGATACGGGAGCTGAAATAAGTTCTTTCCTCCCGTCAGCTACTTTTGGCTGGAGGTTTCCGTCCCAGCAACAAGAAGATATTTGCAATACTACTAAACACGTTCAAATGATTTTTCCAACAGCTTTGTTCAGACTCATATGTCCTTTCTCAGTTCTTTTTTTAAATTTTACTTTCATTTATTTACTTGCTACACAAAAAAAAAACAATAGGCGGGTAGTGAAATAGAGAGTAGCTGTGTCAGGGCCTTCAGCTGCTGTAAACAAACTCCAGACATATCCCCCCCCCCGCTCCCCACCAGTGCATCTGGCTTACATGGGTCCTGGGTAGTCAAACCTAAGTCCTTTGGCTTTAGAAGCAAGCACCGTAAGTGTTAAGCCATCTCTCCAGCCCTCTCAATTCTTTTCAAAGGAAACAATTCTTGTTTTCCACTCTTACAAAATAACATGTTAAAGCAAATATAAGTTTTATATCAGCTTCTCCTTAGTAGATTTTTCCTACTTTGGAGACATCATATTTTAAATACTACTTCCCTCAAAGAAAATACCAGCTCTCACTCCCTCTCTCTCCCAATTTTCTCTTAGTAGTAAGTTTGACAACCATGCATCCTGATAAAAAGATAAGCAGGAAAGAGCTGGATAGAGGGCTACTCACTCCAACCTGTGTCCACTCTTGCATTAATTGCATAAGGTAGGCTCTCACTCTGGTCCAGGCTAACCTGGAATTAACTATGTAGTCTCAGGGTAGCCTCAAACTCATGGTGATCCTCCTACCTCTACCTCCCGAGTGCTGGGATTAAAGGTGTGCACCACCACGCCCAGCACATCTCTTTTTTAATATTTTATTTTTATTTATATATTTATTAGAGACAGAGAGAGGGAGAGAGATAGAGAGTGAGAATGGGCACACCAGGGCCTCCAGTCACTGAAAACAAACTCCAGATGCATGTGCCACCATGTGCATCTGCCTTACGTGGGATGTGGAGAATCGAACCTGGGTCCTTAGGCTTCGCAGACCTGTGCCTTGACCGCTAAGCCATCTCTCCAGCCCCAATTACATCTCTTTAGACATTCCCTTGTTCACCTTGTGATGACTCTACTTAACTAACCCATTAGCCAGCCAATTTCATTTTCTAATTGCATACAAAGAAATTGTAAGCTTTTTCCAAAATCCTCTGCTAAAACTGAGATGTGCTATTCCTCACACTTGTAAAAAGCATATTTCCTACTACAAATGGCAATTGATATTTGATCAGAAAAAATTGCAAAAGCAATTTTTAAAAGCACATCAGAAACATGAAATGACATATCAGAGATTTTTTTTTTACTTTCTATGGCTTCTGTCTTCCTTTGCAAATCAGAGCAAAGTTACAATTCATATTCCTCAAGGAACATGTTTTAGGAGCTGGAGAGATGGCTTATCGGTTAAGGCACCTTCCTGATAAGCCAAAGGACCCAGGTTCAATTCTCCAGTACCCACATAAAGCCAGATGCACAAGGTGGTGCATGCATCTGGAATTTGTTTGCAGTGACAAGAGGCCCTGATATGCCATTCCCTCTCTCAATCTCTCTATCTATCTATCCTTGTAAATAAATCAGTGAAAGTATTTTAAGTGACCTTTAAAAAATGACCTTTAAGGCATCCTTAAAGAGAGAACAGCAAAATTTCTGTAGGTGAGTTTTCACTGATTTTAATTACATTAAAAATCAAAGTAATTTGCTTATATCTGCACAGAATAAAACTAATACTTTTCCTACATGAAGTAGTGCTAGAAGATATATTAAAATTTAAGAAGCTTGCCCTCAAATTTACTTCACGACCTCTTTAAATGAATTATACTGGTTTCTCAGAATTTCATGGAGGGGCTGGGTAGGAGGGATAAGAAAGGAAAAAGTAGATTGAGGAAGAATGAAGTATTCGTTTAAAATAGTGTTTAAATTCTTTTCTGATAAACTGCAAACATTACAGCATAAGGGATATGCTGCCACCTAGTGGAATAAGAAGATAAATAAAAGTTTGAAAAAATTGCAAAAATTTTGATTCCCTTTTTCATTGCTAGGACAAAGCACTGAACCCAAAGCAGCTTATGAAAGGAAAAGGTTTATTTCTGGCTGACAAGATTCAAGGGGAGTTTTCGTCATGGCAGGAGCAGACAGCCAGGTATCACACCTCCATAGCAGCAGGGAAGAAGTAGTGAGAGTAAGTTATGTGTGGCATTTGGGGCTGGGCTACAACACCCCAAGGCCCATTCCCAGAGACACACCTCCTCCAGCAAGGCTCTCTCCTCCAGAAACTCCATCAGCTGAGGGTCAACTCTGAGGCTTAATCACAAACACACGAGGCTATGGGGGACAGTCCCCATTCAACCCACCACAACCCATTATCCCCTCCGGCAACCATCTCTTTTCCGTGGGAAGACACTGCATCTTGGAGCATCATCTCAGGAGTAGAGAGAAACCTCTTACCAAGCCACCAAATCTCCTGCCAGCTTGATCTTGGGCTGGCTAGCCTCCAGGATTGTGGGAAATACATTTCTAAAATTTTATAGATGATCTCATCTAGGGTATTTTTTAACAGCAAACCAAATAGACTAATCCATTACCTTATTTTTGACATGACAACAATAAATTATGTGTCCATTACTGATCAGTCCCTATCCCCCTCATTCTATGGCAAACACTATTGTATTTTTTTTTCTCTCTAGTGCCCATTCTGCATAGTTCATAGAGATGAAATCACACAGTATGTGTTAACATACTAAAAGAAAGAGTTCTAAAGGTTGAGATTAACAACAATAAATATGGGCTTAGCAGCTAAGGAACTTGACCGTGAGGCCTAAGGACCCATGCTTGACTCTCTAGGTCCCATGTAAGCCAGATGCACAAAGTGACTCAAGCATGCAAGATTTCACATGCACACAAGGTGGCATATGTGTCTAGAGTTCAACTGCAGTGGCTGGAGGCCCTGGTAAGCCAATTCTTCACACACACACCCCCATCTCTTTCTCTCTCTTTCTCCCTCTCTCATAAAAAAAGGCCAGTCTGTTTGGTACCATTATTAGGCTCATCCGTGACCTACCCCCTCCCTGACTGTATTTGCTGAATACAAAACTAACTAATAAAGGAAAAATAAATAAAAATAAATAAAAAATAAAAAGAGAAAAAAAAGCAAAAATAAATAAATTAATTAATTAATTAATTAATTAAAGTAAAATAAGATAAAATAAAATAAAACAACTCTTCATAAAAAAAGAAAAGGCCAGTCTGTTGGGCTTGCCTCATAAAAAAAAGTTGCTTGCAGCAACTAAGTATACAATCAACACTTTTATAGAAAATATATTTAGTTATATTGATAAAGAACATGCAATTTTTCCTCAGAATTGCTCTGAACTAGCAATTACTGAAACAATTGCTTTTTGCACAACAGTCAGAATTACCTTTATCTTAGAATTCAGTGGGTGATATTTAGAATACTTCTAAGTTGAAGGTAATGAGACTAACAGTCTAGCTTCCTGAGAGAAAGACAGAAGCCACATGAAGTCTACTACTCAGACAGATATTAACAGACTTGAAGGTCAATAAAGATGGACGTCTCCCTCCCAAGCAGCCTATAAAACCAGGACCTGAAGCTGCAAGACTTTAATTACTGGTTAAAATAACGGGATCTCAGTCATATCTGTGGCCCTAGATGGAGACATAACATTCCAAACTGCCCAAAAGACCATAAGATGATGACCTAGCAGGAGACTTTCTGGTAAAGAACAGAGGCACACCATAGTCCCCTCCCTTCAAAGTTATTCCAGATGGACCTGTCAATCACCTGAGTAGGAATTCACACCCTCAAGAAAGCTGTCTGTTCTGGAGACTTTAGAAAATGTATAAAGCATTCCTAAACATGTAGGATTGCACAATGGTCTATTTGGCCACTGTCCACTCTGGCCCTGTGAGAGTGTTTTCCTCCACAATAGTCTGTTTGGGCATTACCCACTCCCACTCTTATAGTGCCCCATTTTACTCTGTAATAAACTCTATCTTCTATACTAGGGCTCTGTGTATCTCACCTGGATTCTTTGACAGAGATCACAGGACTTGGGAAGAGAGGGGAGGCCAAGAGTAACATCCCAGTGACACTAACAACTTCAGTTCCAGAACCATGCTGGGTGATGATGTCATACTCATTAAGCAGATTTCAATCAATGCAGAGGATAACATACATTATGATGAAAGATGTAAAGTTCAGTGTTCCGCCCACAAAGGTACAAATAGTTTAGAAAATCTTTAGATATATCATCTAGAACACTTTGACAATAATAGATTGAACAACAGGATAACTCTCTCTTTTCTCACAGAAACAGTATGACTAAATGACAATTTCATAGGAATCTGTCTCCCTAGTCTCTGGGGTTTCGATTAGCTAAAAATCATGACGAGGGCTGGAAAGATGGCTTAGTGGTTAAGTTGCTTGCCTGCGAAGCCTAAGGACCCATGTTTGACTCCCCAGATCCCACATAAGCCAGATGTACAAAGTGATGCATATGCAAGATCACATATGCACACAAGGTGAGGCACATGTCTGGAATGTGATTACAGTGGCTAAAGGGACTGCCACACCAATTCTCTCTCTCTCTCTCTCTCTCTCTCTCTTCTCTCTCACTTTCACTCTTGCTTTCTCATTAAAAAAAAAAAAAATGCCAGTCTGTTGGGCTTGTCTCAAAAAAAAAAAAAAAAAGACAAAATTCTTTAAATGGAACACTGAGGTTTACCATTTAAAACACGAAGGTTCGGGTTGGAGATTTAGCTCAGTGGATGAGAACTTGCCTAGCAAGCGCAAGGCCCTGGGCTCGGTCCTCAGCACCGAAAACAAACAAACAAAAACATTAAGGTTATGAAACTGAAAAGTCGTGTCTACCTTCTGGTTGCACATGACCCAACACCACAGCACCAGACCAGATAATGAAGTACAAATTGGTGACTGTGATGAAATACTCAAGTTTGCTTCACAAGACATAAATCCTGGCACCCAGACTCTTCCCAAGATAGGAAGCCACCACTCACTCCACAGTGAGGACTCAGCTGCCAGCCTCACCAGTCTCCTCCACAGAAAACAGGAATCTCATTAGACTTCTCATCTCAGCGAGCTCTCTGTCCACCGCCTTTCTGCAAATACAGGTCATTGACTATTATTCCCCCCTGCCCTTACATTCCAAACACATGAGCATTATCTTTACACAGGAAAATGTGCCCATCAGATGTTTCTTTCTCTAAACACCCTAAATTACACAGGTTCAAGTGAAGACATTCTCTTAAGTATTATTTTGTTGATATGGTACACTTTATAATAGTCTAGTTGTTCTAACACCTTTGGGGGGAGCAGGTAGATCCGTAGTGTTTTCTCCCTGCCAAGCTGTAAGTATAAACAATATTCTCTTTAATTTCACTACAATTAGAATCTTCATTCTGCTTCTGTGGGACATGAGCAAACCATCCAAAAATAGCAAAAGTGTGAAATCAGCTTTCATTAACTCTGGAAAATACTGGGGAAAATAGAACAAGAAATTAAGTGGTGTCTACTCTTGTATTAGTAGTGGTATGATCGTTTATATTGATTGATAACCTGACAGGACCTAGAATCAATCACCTGTAAAGGAATGTCTAGATTAGGATCAAGATAAGAAAGAATAAGCTTATCCACAAAAACTCAAATGGTGGCGCACGCCTTTAAACCCAGCGCTCAGGAGGCAGAGGTAAGAGGATTGTCGTGAGGTCAAAGCCACCCTGAGACTACATAGTGAATTCCAGGTCAGCCTGAGCTAGAATGAGACCCTACCCCAAAACAATAACAAAAACAGAAAAACAAAAACCCTCAAATGCCTAGAAAAGTTTCTAAACTTTTTGAAACAGTGTAAATCACAATATCTAGTGCCTAACAATAACCATTAGATAGAAGTTCATTTCCTTTCTATAGGCTGATAAACAAATAAAATCTAAATTAAGAAAAAATACATACCACTTAGAGTAGTACTAAAAAATAGCTAGCTCTAAATCTTTTTTTAAAATACTGATAAAAATTCCATATTCATTCTTGAATATTCTAAACTTGAGCTACCAACTAGGGTTGAACACAAACCAGAGCAAGCTATTATGGATACAATACAAGTATTCTAAAATATTTTTGGAAAGATGAAGGGCTAAAAGTAGCAAGCCCAATACCCAAGAACAAATTTGTAAGACTCACACTGCACTGTTCCAAGATTAGAGAAATCCACAGTCATCAATGTAGTCTGCTATGCTCAACGAACAGACACAGAGGTCAGTGGAACCATTGGAGACAGAAACAGGCCCATGTGAATACAACCAGCTGTATTTTGACAAAGAAAACTTTTTAAAAAAATAATAATTTCAACAAATGGTGCTACAATAATTGGACATCTACAAAGGAAAAATAAAACTTACGTACATATCTTACAGATAACTCAGGTATATTCAACTTGTGGCCTGCAAGCTGTGTGAGTCCCAGGATAGCTATGAATGTGGCCCAACACATTTGCAGATGACCCGCCAGGCAAGGTGAGCCCACCAGTCCAATAGTGGCATGACCGATGTGGGGGTAAACCAACCACTAATTGGATCTGAGACCCGCTCCACATGAAGGCATTCATGTCTGGTACTATAAATAAGACACTATAAAAGCTCATATCCTGGGAGATTACAGGCCTCTGTGGAGAAGCTACTACTGCTTTGCTGAATGGATATGTGGTATCAATCAAAGTGCCTTATAAAGTAGTACTACTCTCAAGTTTGGTCAGGGAAGCTTGTTTTTATGGTGGACAAGGTTACTGCATACTCATCACGGGCCAAAGTGTAGAGAAAATGCGACATCTATATCACCCACTCTCCAAGGCTCAGGAAACATGAGGGAAGAATATGAGAGCCAGAGGACAAGGAGGAAGGCTGTGGGACACTGTCTTCCAGACAGGACATGGCCATGACATTCATGAACTCACACTGGCTGTGGTTACCTGCCTCAGACCTGCAGGAGACTGGGCCCATCAACATTCTGTCATGGGTGGGGGAGGAGCTCACAAAACCCTACTCCTCCCATAGTTGCCACTGGCAACTAATGATTGTTGGAGGAGGGGTCGTCATGTCCCTCAGTGGTGAAGCCACTGGTAAGTTGTCCATGCTCCGGTATGTAAATAACCCCCAAGGTATGCACATGCAAAAAACACGAATTGAGCTCAATGAGTCAACGATTTTTAAAAAAGACATGAATGTAGGAAGGAGACTGGTTGGGAAGAAGTAGGGGTTCAGGCATTTTGCTTCAGGGGTCTTCTTCCCTAAATCCCACAACTCATCTCTAATACTGAGAAAAATACCAGAAACAGTCAATAAATCACCTTTAAAGCTTTCAAGATCATCTCAGAAACAAGGTAAATCTGAGAAGCCACCACAGCCTTCAGGACTAAATGCAATGTGATCATAACAGGGTTGAAATAAGTTAGGTTAAACAAAAGAGGGGGATGGGCGGCAGGCATGGTGGCGCACACCTTTAATCCCAGTAATCAGGAGGCAGAAGTAGGGGGATCGCTGTGAATTCGAGGCCAGCCTGAGACTACATAGTGAATTCCAGGTCAGCCTGGCCTATATTGAGACACTACCTCGAAAAAAACCAATAAATAACATAAAATAAAGTGGAAAAAGAAAACATAATGAAACCTGAATTCTCACAGCTGCACTACACTAAACTGAAATTGTAAAGAGGAAAAGTGGGCGAGGAGTATACAGGAGCCCTGTACTGTCTGGGTAACTTCTTTGTGCATCAATAACTATACTAAACAGCATATTTAATAGCATGTTTTAAAGTAAAGCTCAGTTATGTTACCAAAAAAAAAAAAATTAACAGCCATGAAAAGAAGCAGGAAACTATGATCCATCAGAAAAAAAATTAATAAAAACTGGACCTAAATGGGATGGATAGAATGGAAACAGAAGACTATGTCTCTAGCTACATATGCAACAATGCCAAGAATGTGAGTAAAAGCATGAATTATAAAGAGAAAGGAAAGATAGAAAAGAACTGAGTGAAACTTCCAGAGATGACAATACAGTGCCTGGAGAGAAAATTTCAGTGGGTATGACTAACAGTCACAGATGTGCAGGAAGCCTTAACCTTCTAATTCCCATAAAGGAGAATCTGATGTTCTGAGGATGGAAGGTAATTTAGTTGAATTCACGCAAGAAATACTTACTGCCTGCCAGACACTTCCTACAAACTCTCCATCTAGCCGGGCATGGTGGTGCATGCCTTTAATCCCAGCACACAGGAGGCAGAGGTAGGTGGATCGCCATGAGTTTGAGGCCACCCTGAGAATTCACATAGTGAATTCCAGGTCAGCCTCGGCTACAGTGAGACCCCCACTTTGAAAAAATGAAAAGAAAACAAAAAAACTCCCCATCTTTCCGCTCTTCTCCATTCACTCACTCAACCAATGTTGACTGGGCAACTACTATGAACCAATTATAACTGCAAGATACAAAAACAAATTTAAAAAAAAAAACACGTAGTCCCTACTCTCACAGAATTCAGTCTGGTGAGAAGGCATGCATCACATACACTGATACAAAAATAAATATACTTGATATCTTTTGTATTTAAATGTAGCAGGCATTGTTTTAATTACCTACTTAAAATTTATTCCTGGGGCTGGAGACATGGTTTAGAGGTTAAGATACTTGCTTGCAAAACCTGACAGCCTGGGTTCGATTCCCCAGTACTCATATAAAGCCAGAGCCACATGTGTCTGGAGTTCATTTACAGAGTCAAGAGACCTTGGTGTGACAATTCTCAATCTCTCTCTCTCCTTTTAAATTTAATGAAAATATCTTAAAAGCTACTCCCTTTGCCGGGCATGGTGGCGCATGCCTTTAATCCCAGCACTTGGGAGGCAGAGATAAGAGAATCGCCATGAGTTTGAGGCCACCCTGAGACTACATTGTGAATTCCTGGTCTAGAGTGAGACCCTACCTCAAAAAAAAAAAAGATTATTCCCTTTACTATTCTTGGTAATCAAAGATTTTCTTCAGGGTAGCAATGTGTTCAGCTAAATTCTGTAGTGTAATCACACTTCAGTGATGGCCAATTCTAAGCAGAAAGGAAGTGGGTATGCAGAGGAGATAGCATGGTAACTTCCAGATAAAGAAGGGTTGAAAGGCTGGCTTTCCCACACTTCTTGCACTCTAAGGCAGTAAAAGTAGTTGTGACGATTAGATCGGCAGCCATCTTGCTACCACGAGGGAAAGCCAAGAAAATCCACCTATAGCCTTTGACATTCAAATTTGGTGTTCTCTGAATTTAGGTATGTATGTAAATATGAGCTCCATGTGGGAAGCCTGGCTAGGGGAAATCAGTTAGCTTCATAAAATGAAGCCAGCGTCTGATGAAAGTGTACCTAAGGGGAACAGTGAGAAAGCTGAGGTAAGAGTGTGCTCTAAATCTCTTTCAGTTTGATTATATAAATAACATTTTTTTTTAGGCTGGTTCACATTGAGTTTCCATTGTTTGCAACTAAACAGCCCAATTCAATATAATCAATGTGATATTTTAACAGCAATGAGAGGTATGAGAAAAACCAACAGATGGTGTGAAAAAAAAAATGAAAAGGTGGCTAGGGAGGTCTAAAAAGCCACAGGAGGGCCGGAGAGATTGTTCAGTGAGTAGAATGCTTGCATGCAAGCAAGAGGACCTGAGTTCAAATCCCCAATACCCATGATCCTTATAAAATGTTGGGCATACCCAGTAATCCCAATGCTGGAGAGGTGGAGACAAAAGAAATGCCGGGGTGTGTCTGCTAGCTCATCTAGCCAACTTGGTATGCTCTGGGTTCAGTGAGAGACCCCCATCTCAAAAATTACGGTGGAAAAAAAAATTATGGTGAAAGCAATTGAGAATACAGCTGACATAGACCCCCCTGGTCTCCACAAATATGCATGCACATGGGTACACATATATGTACAAGCATGCTTATAAACAAGCATGTACAGCACATGTACACACGCAAGAAAAGGGAAAAGAAAGAAAAGCATAAAGGATGCCTAAAAAATAAGCTCATGAAAGCCGGAAGAAAAGGTGCCCCCTGCACCTCCTTCCCCCATCCCACCACCATGAAAACACAATAGGGAAAGGTCTTCGTGGAAAGACCCTCCTCAGCGCTCTGAGTTGTCTGTGGATCCACACAACAGACCTAGAGTAAAGGAAAAGAGAACTCCACTGAGTAACACAGCACATAGTACCCCAGCTCCCAACATAGCCCTGAGGTGTTGATCAGAGAGACCTACAAGGTCCCCAACACAAGACAGGCTGCTCCTGTCAAAGCACTTGATCACGCACCTAAGGTAAAAGGCAAGATCCTATTGCTGAAGTCACCATATGCTGCCAGCACAGAGCCTGGAGAGACCTGGCTGGAATCCAGGTGACAGCCCGTCCCCAGACAGCCCATCTAGTGCTAGAAAGCTGTACATGAGCTACTGGAGAAAAGTGGCCAGCAACAGTCTAAGCAAACACCCTGACACGATGTACACACCAGTGCAATAGTAGCACACAGCCTTGGTGGGTAACCAATAGAATTCTGATTGGCTAAGAGATCCGCTTAATGGAAAGAAACTCACATCTGGAATTGCCACCAGGTCTAAATCCAATGTGAACAAAGATTATGATCTCCAATGTCAAGCTCCCACTAGTCTTTGGCTAAAAGAGGGGCTACATCCATTAAATTCTCCTTAAATTCATAATGCTTATCCCATTTAACCTATGCTGACTTCACTCTCCATTGGAGAATCTGCTTTTCTTTTTCAGGAGATAGCAAGACCCAAGGAGATAAATTACTCTTTGTCCTTCAGCCAAGGCCCAGCTGAAACCACGGAGGAATTGAGAAGATGAACAAGAGCGCTGCTTCCATGGTGAGCCTGATAATCAGCACCAGGGTGAAGGAGACAGACAGACCCTGAGGACACTCAACACCTACCAAAGCAGAGATCCAGAGGCTCCTAAGAGCTCATCACTGAAGTAGACTCAAAACACACCCACCATGGCTCAGAGAATTTTGCAGAAGAGGGGACAGAAAGACTGTAAGAGCCAGGGGTTGGGACATCGTGCCCAGGGGCATTGCCTCCCCCCAATAACTGCTGCTCTCACAATGAATAACCCACAGTCCCATGGGTAATACCAGCAAGCCCACTGAGGAAGGGCCCCAGCAGAATGGGGACAGGGACCAGGGGAAGGGTGGTACCAACACATGATGTACCCATACTAAAAATATCCAAAATAAAAAAAAAAAAGTAGCCTGCTGCCCCTCAAGTCACCCACTCTCCACAAAATCTGCCAAATTGCAGAGGGCCACAAGGGTTCAGAGATTTTGAACAAACATAACCAACTTCAACAAAAGAGTCGCCTATAATGGCCAACCTAGCCTTCACTCAGAAACTAATGGTCATCCAAGGATTACCACATATTTCAAGAAAATCTTCAGCACAAATGAAGCCATCACAAAAATAAAACACTTGAAAAAAGGAGGAAAGCTAAAGTAAGACAAAACCAACTTTTAATTCTATTTAACGCCTTCTGGAAGACTCAGACATGAATTATATTCAAGCATGAAGAACAGGCAGCTCTGGGTCTGGGGAGATGGCTCAGTTGGCAAAGCACTTGAGGCACAAGGACCTCAGCTCAGATTCTGGCACCCACATAAAAGCCAGGCGTAGAGGCATGTGTACCTGCAATCCAGGTGCTATGGAGGATCCCCGGGGTTGCTGGCTAGATAGTCTAGCTGAAATCAGCAAGTTCATACTCTAATGATCAGTCAATTGTGAGGGCAAAATAAATATATTTTGGGAATTTAGGGACTCAGATATTATATCTCCATTTACAACTTCTTGAAGATTCACGAATACTCTCCAAAGCCAGGCATGGTGGTCCATGCCTCTAATCTCAGAATTTAGGAAGCTGAGTTAGGAAGATTATAGTGAGTTCAAGGCCAGCCTCAGGCTACAGTGAATTCCAGGTAAGCCTGGCTAGAGTGAGACTTTGCCTCAAAAGAATATATATATTCTTCCATGGTAAGCCTGACAATCAGTGCCAGGGTGAATGAGACAGACCCTGAGGATACTCAACACCTACCAATTCTTCAATGAATTCTTCAGGGGGAAAAAATATTTTCAAGAAATAAATAATTTACATTCATTAAACAGTGCAATTAAGCAGGAAATGTTCAGGGTCAGTGTGATTATTCTGTTAAAATAATTAAGAAGAAGTTCTCAATTGAGTTGTGAATTCGTTTCAGTCCATACGACATAAAACCAAGTATTGATATTATTTGCAGCAAAACTTGGGCAAGGTTCATATGAAGAAATAGGACTTTTTCTTTCCAGTGATTTTTCTTTCCATGTCAGAGAACTGCATTTCCTTTCTTTATGAAGCTACATGCAGAACTTGTTTTTTTTTAAGAATAACCATAAAGGGCTAGAGAGATGGCTTAGCTATACAGGCACTTGCCTGCAACATCTAAAGACCCAGGTTCAATTCCCCATTACCCATGTAAGCCAGATGCACATGGTGGTGCATGCATCTGGAGTTTGCTTGCAATAGCTACAGGCCCTGGTGCGCCCATTCTCTCCCCCCGCCCTCCCTCTCTCTCTCTCTCTCTCTCTCTCTCTCTCTCTCTCTCTCTCTCTCAAATGAATAAGTCAAATTTTTTTAAAAAAAGAATAGTAAAAATGACACGTGTGGTGGCTCATGGCTATCCCAGCACTTGGGAGGAGGTGGAGAGGAAGGCTTGCCTTGAGTTCCAAGTCAGAATGTGCTGACTCTTTCTTGAAAAACTGTCTCAAAAGGCCAAAATAATAGCAATAGTAATAGCAGTCAACTCTATTAGCACTTAACATATGCACTCTTCTATCACTTTGCGTCCTAATCTAAGAAGCAGAGTTCCCTTGTTCAGCAGTCGATTCCTACCAGCGACAGCCCCTGAGGTGAAGTGGTGTTGTTCTGTGCGCCTAGACAATGTGTTCTCAGAACACCCGGCACCATAGGGTCTCCTATGCTCTTCACTGATTTCCAGTCCTTAGAAACAACCCATCACCACCTAAAACAGGGCATGCATACCAATGAGAAAACAGAACAATAAACATATAAAACAACAGTGTGGACAGAAGTGATGAGTGAGAAAAGGGAGAGGGATGTGTGTGTGCACGCATGCATGCATTTTGCACATGCATGTCGTGTTTCAATATGTTCATATGTGTATACGTTCATGTGGAGGCCAGAAATCAATGTTAGGGGGACTTCCTCAATCACCCCCCATCTTATTCTTTGAAACAGGGTCTCTCTCTCACCTACAGTTCACCAATTCGACCCCAGAGATTGCCTGCCCCCACCTCCCCACTGCCGGGATTATAGGCATGTGCCACTATACCGGGTATTTTATGTGAGTTCTGGGGTTCTGAACTCAGGTCCTTGTGCTCCTATGGCAAGAACTTTACTTACTGAGTCATCTCCCCAGTCTTTTTTTTTTTTTTTTTTTTCCACCGTGGGGTCTGGCTGTAGCCCAGGCTGACCTGGAATGAGGCTGGCCTTGAACTCACTGCAATCCTCCTACCTCTGCCTCCCAAGTACTGGGATTAAAGGCTTGCACCACCACACCCCACTCTCCACTTTATTTTTTTTTAATCCTTTTAAGAGTAATTTTCTTTATAGTATGAGCTTTCTACATAATGGAAAGCAAGTGTTGTTTATATAATTTAAGATAACAATGTAATAGTCAGCAGGAAAGAAAGATAATGAACTCAATTCATCATATTTTATAGTTCATGTGATGGTTAAAATTATGGAAATTTAGCAGGTGCTAATAATACTGCCTAATTTTAAAAATTATATATGATACATGTGATAACTATCAGAAAAGCTAAAAACAGGTAGGTTTAAGTAAATGCATGAAGAAATAACAATGCAGGTAAGTTATTCAGAGCTTTGGGAAGAATATCAGAAAAGCTAATAAAAGAAAAGGAGAGGTGGAGGAAAGGCTTTGTTTTACAAATCTTATATTTTTATTAAAATGAGCAGATGTTCATTGTGAAAAATCAACACTCCTATGATTCATAAAAATATGCTGTAAAGGATGGATAGTCAGAGGAGGCCGCCTCTCCATTGTGGCATGATAAAATGACAAGAAATGCCAGCCAATCATCAAACACAGGAGGATCCCAAAAGAGGAGAAAGATAATATGTAAACATAAACCAGCAAACTGGTCAACTCTTTGGATTCTTTTTCTACACCGTTATAGGATTAACGACCCATTTTCTTTCTGTACGAACTTCTCAAGAGATATTCATTTGATTGGCTTTAAACCACCACAAATTTTTCCACCCTCACATTTCCTTAAAAACGGGATTGCCTCAGTCTCCCCATCTTTCGGGAGTACTCACTGGCCAAATGATGTGCTCAGGATAAAACTTGGTGGTCCTTGTTAAAAAACGGTAAAATATGGCCTGTCATGGTTTCTGACACCATTAATCCCAGCACTTGGGACGCAGAGGTAGGCGGCACGCAGTGAGTTCCAGGCCACCCTGAGACTATAATTCCAGGTCAGCCTCAGCTAGAGGGAGACCCTACCTCAAAAAAGAAAAAAGAAACACAAAAGTAAAATAAAATATATTCTTTAAGAAATTTTAAATATGGCTACTTTTTGATCCATCGAATTCATGTCTCTGAGTCCACCCTACAGATATATGACCAAATGCTCAGATGACTCTGTTCCAATGCAAACAATGGTTGCTAACAGAAAAACAGCTGTAATTTCAAAGGCAGTTGCCGTGGGTTTGTTTTTTTTTTTTTTTTTTGTTGTTGTTGTTGTTGTTTGACAGTTTAAAACATAAAACACATCTGTATGTAATAATACTGCAAGGCATGAATAACCTGGTGGAAAAAATCAAGATTGAGAATTATGTATTGTACTTTTTTTTTGTTTAAAAGGATACACACATCGCCCATGTGGCAATGTGCTTATGCTGTTGTGTGGAGATCTTATTATTCATACTATTTATCTATTTTTTTTTCTTTTGAGATGGGGTCTCTGACTACATAACCATGGCCTCAAACTCACTGAACTCGAACTCAACTGCCAGCAATCCTGTTGCCTCTGCCTCCCTAGTGCTGGAATTACAGACTTGGGCCTCCATACCCAGCTTTAAAAAAAATTAATTTTGTTTTTATTAGTTATTATTCTTTACAAAGATTATTATTATTCATATATTTTAACGAATCAGGTCACGCCTCAATTGTCTTGTTTCTGGGATTACCGGGGCAGGGAGGAGTTGCTATTGTGATTACAAAAGGGAAACGGTGTTTTCCCACTGGTTGAGTCTTAACATTTAGGGGACTATTCCATACAGTGAGGGACAGGCTGTATGTAGTCCTGGACTCCTAAAAAAAAAAAAAGGCTCCTTAGGAACTTGGCGGAGCGGTTGGGCCAGGCATTAAGTACTTGGACTGAAGGAGGGCAAGGGGTGGGGACGACATGAGTCTGGGGGAAAGGAATCCTTGCAGGGAAGTGCGGGTGGGATGAAGGTCAGGGTGAAGGTCAGGGTCAAAGCCAGGAGCGCGGCGGGCGCTCGGGCGGCAGCGCGGATGCGCGGGGAAGGGCGCGCGGGGAGCAGCGCGGGGCGCGGTACCTTCCCAGCGCAGCTCTCCTCCGGCTCGCGCTGCAGGAACTTGTACCAGAACGTGTCCACGCGGCCCGGCTCCGCCCCGTCCGGCGCCGCCTCCTCCTCCTCGTCCTCCTCCAGCTCCACCTCCCCGAGCCACAGGCCGGGCTCCTGCAACGCCAGCGACCCGGGGCCTGCAGCCGAGCCCGCCGGCCGGAGACGCACCGGCGCCCTGCGGTTCCCAGCGCCCCAGCTCCGGCCGCGACCCCACGACCAGCAGCTCGGGGCTCGCGCCGGCCACCGCGGGCGGCACCACCACCCCGAAGCGCACCCGCATGGCGGCTCCTGCCTGCGGCTGCCCCGGATCCCAGCCCCGCGATTGGGCGGCGCGAGGCCCGGGCACCGGCGGGGACACGTGCCCGTGGCGCCCTGCTCGGACCTGGTCACGAGGCGGAAGAGCCTGCACCCTGTGCCCTCCTGAGCTGCGGCTTGGGGCAGCGGGCCTGGATCCTTCTGCGGGCGGACGAGAACCGGGCGTGGGCCCTAGAAGTTTTGCATCCTAGCAAGAGTTCTGAAACTATTCCTGTGAAGGCCATAAAGCAAGAGCTGGCGTCTAGGTTTTGCCTCCAGATGGGGAGAGTGGGAGAAGATCCAGCCAAGCTGCAGATCACTTGGTCTGTCCTGGCCTTGGGCTGTCTTGATTTATTATTTACTTATGTATTTATTTATTAGACTGAGTACGGGCTTGCCAGGGCCTCTTGCTGCAGCAAAGGATTTCCAGATAACACACACCACTTTGTGCATCGGTACTTGGGAATTAAACCCAGTGCAGCAGGCTTTACAAGCAAGTGCCTTTAACTACCGAGCCATCTCTTTAGCTTCCTGGGCTGTTTGTAAATAGACCCCACTGCTCTGATGGATCTGTGACTGTGAGAGAGGCAGCTGTGACTCTGGACCCACAGTCGAGTAAAAACACTTAGTACTTTTCCTCTGTCTGCTCTGTCACTAGCTGGAAAAAACAACAACAAAAATCCAGTTTTCAAGTACGTGGAAAATGGGTTTGGAGCAAATACTTTAGTTCTTCGCAAGGTCAAACAAGACAAAATTAATTCTGTGGTGACAGACATATGGCTTTCTTAGTTCTGTGATGTTTTGTTTATTAGAGACAGGGTCTCACTGTGTAGCCTGAGTGGCCTGGGACTAACTTGCTACAATCCTGCCTCTGTCACCCTGGTGTGGGTACCCCAGATACTTTCGTAATTGTTAATGGCATAAAAAGTTCAAACCTGGTATTTAAATTTTGCTTTAAGTAAATCTTTGCACTGATAAGTTTTATTTTAACTTTGTTGTTGTTGTTTTCAAGATAGGGTCTCACTCCAGTCCAGGCCGAATTGGAATTCAGTGTGTGGTCTCAGGCTGGCCTTGAACTCATGGATCTCCTACCCCAGCCTTCTGTGTGCTGAGATTAAAAACATGTGCCACCATGCCTGGCTGTATTTTAACTTTTTATTGACAGCTTCCATACATATAGACAGTATGCCATGATCTATTTATTTATTTTTGCGCCACCTAGTGGGCATGTGCGACCTTGTGCTTGCCTCACCTTTGTGCGTCTGGCTTACATGGGATCTGGAATCAAACAGGGATCCTTAGGCTTCACAGCCAAGTGCCTTAAGTGCTAAACCATCTCTCTAGCCCTCTTTTTTATTTTTATTTACTAGAGAGAGAAAATGGGCACACCAGAGCCTCTAGCCACTGCAAACTAACTCCAAGATCATGCACCGCCTTGTGCATCTGGCTTATGTGGGTTCTGGGGAGTTAAACCTGGACCCTTCCTTAGGCTTCTCAGGCAAGAGCCTTAACTGCTGAACCATCTCTCCAGCCCCAATATTTGTTTAATGTTAAAGCATAGTAGGGTTTACAGAGTTACTTGGCCAAAAGAAAAAAAATTATGTGTTGTGAGGGAAGAGTGGGCACTGCAACGTGTCATTGCCACAGACTAATGCATGTCCTGTTTACATTTGTTATGACTTCCTAATAATTCTTCCCTTTGTATATTCACCAGCGTTTCACCTAGTACACAGCTCTTCAGTGAATAGTGACACACACACACACACACACACACACAAAAGATGCATATCTGTATAAGGGGGAAACTCCAAAGTTCTATGAAAACAGAAAATGTCTAAAACAAAGGAACCAAAAAGGTAAAGTTCACAGGCCCCGACTGTAGAATGATGAATAAACCAATGCGTGCCACTCTTAAGCATTGCTAGTCCACTCAGAGTTTAGTTGGTTGCTAAGCTTAGGGATAAACATGAAGAAAAATGTGAAGACAGCAAGGCTGGCCAAACACAATGGATTCAGGAACCAAACAGACATGAACTCACAGTGGCATGTGAGTCAGTTTATTCAAGACCCAGTTACCAAACATTCCTAGGGTGATTTTTTAGGAAAATAGTGCTCATTTGGCTATGCAAGGAGGACTGTTTGTCTACAAAGGAATTCAGACTCCAGTGAACCTTCTCATTTCTTCAGGGAGGGGGCCATGCAACGCTGAGATCCTTACTGTCTGCATGGTGCTACCTGTACTGCGTCCTTTCCACGTGGCCTAATTCCCTCCAGAGCCCTGACCACCTCAGGAGAAACAATGATGGAAAAAGAAAAAACTGTGTTCAACAGATGCCACTTTCTTGTCTTTTTCTCATCTTAAAGTAGAATAATTTTAACTGTTGGTAAAAATAACCCTTTCGGCCCCTGAACAAAACATGTAAGAGCTTATACTGTGGTGTGAACTGAAACTATGGTGCATATTTGGTGGTTAGATCATGTACCAAAGTGCACCTGGAAAGGAGGCAGATACCAAAATATGGGTTAAATGATGTATTTTAAGGCTTCACTTATATTTTGACTGTTAATTGTTTGGCTATGTCAACATTAGTCATGGCCTTTGAGACCTTACTGCATGCCATGGTTTTCATAGTTGTATTACCTCACTTAATTCAGCAGTCCTATGAGGTAATGTGGGACTTTCCCTGGAGAACAGACCAAAGAAATGATTCCACTCACATCCAACCTGGGGAACCAGTGAGCGTATCAGGATTACTTACAGGAGCATGGGTGACTCAAAAGCAGCTACATTAGTTAAAGGCTCACCCCCATTTTCAGTGAGGACTCACAAAAGCTGCATCTCTGGAACTCCCTGCCCAACTTGCAGGCAGTTCCACTGAAGAGTCTCCCCACCAACTGTCAACACCTTTGATAACCTTTTGGAGATGGCGGGGGCATGACGTTGTGAATAAAAACTTGCTGAATTTCCAGGGCCTTGTAAGTTTTACGAGTTCCCAGAGGTTTATAAGTGTCATTAGTTTCCTGATTCTTGAGGCTCCCTTTTTCCTCTAGGTGAGAATGTTTCAATTTAGAGGAAATAACTACACAGCCAGCAACTATATTCCCATTTTCAGATGTGAGGAAACAGATGCAGAATGGGATAGTATAAAGTCCAAAGTGAGCAAGGGCTCAATCAGGTACCAAAAGGCATCTATTCTGCTTAAATTTAAATTTAATTTTATTTATTTGAGAGAGTGAGAGAGAGAAAGAGGCAGACAGAGAGAGAGAGAATGGGCGTGCCAGGGCCTCCAGCCACCGCAAACGAACTCCAGATGCATGTGCTACCTTGTGCATCTGACTTATGTAGGTCCTGGGGAATCAATCCAAGGTCCTTTGGCTTTTTAGGCAAACGCCTTAACCCCTAAGCCATCTCTCCAGCCCCTCAAATTTAAATTTATACCAATACATGTATACTTTCATAGAAAAATTGTCTGTAGAATACATTTAAATGCAACATATTTAAATGTTATTCTCTTTCAGCTTTAAGTAAAAAGTGAACTTCATGTCATTATTTTCTATAACTAATTTCCTCTTTAAGGACAGAATAGACAAATAACCAATACAAGTCTAAACTGATCAATGAGCTGAAAGACATAAATATTTTGATAACTAGAAAAGAGGATTTGATGTTAGGTCACAGGAAATTAATTTTTTTTTTTTGAGGTAGGGTCTCACTCTAGCCCAGGCTGACCTGGAATTCACTATGGAGTCTCAGGGTGGCCTCAAACTCACGGTAACCCTCCTACCTCTGCCTCCCAAGTGCTGGAATTAAAGGCGTGCACCACCACACCCAGCTCAAAATTAAAATTTTTATACCTTTGTGCATGTACATTCTCCATTTGTTTGTTTTGTTTTTTTGTTGTTGGTGGTGATGGTGGTGGTGGTGTTTTTGAGAAAAAGTCTCATGTAGCTCAGCTAATCCTGACCCTCCTACCTCAGCCTCCACAGTTCTGGGATTGCAGGCATTAGCCACCAAGCCTGATGGTATGCCTATTTTGTTGGTAAGAGAAACACATGTTTAAGAAGTCATAGTGTAGTGCTCAACCAGTGGTTAAACTATTATTCCCAGACCTTGTTCTTATTCCCAGACCTTGTTCTTTCTTGAGTATTCCTATGTGAGATTTCTTCTTGCATTCCAAAGAATCTTGGCATTTATTTAAAGGGATTGTTTATGAAATCCATTTGAGGTCAGATTCCTGATGCTATAGGGACGAGCTGAATTTGGAGCAAACAGGAGCTCCAGAAAGTAACGTAACTCTTGTAATAATTCTTGAAAGACCAAACCAATTTGTTGTCATTGAATTCCATTCCTACAGTGCCAGCTTATATATCACTACAATATTTCTTGGTGAATGGGTGATAAATTCAAACTTAATGTTGTAGGACCCAATTCAAATGTGCATTCTTTCAGAGTCCCCTTGGGGAAAGCTATTACTTGGTTTTGTAGTGATTTATGTTTTCAGAAACAATCCAAATAGTCAGTGAGCTAGAAATCTTTCCATATAATATATGTAGATCCACGGTTACTGATGTAAGTCACATTTCATCTGTAGTTGAGGAGGAACTCAAAGTATTCATTTATTACTCAACAGAACATATCTAAAAGTTAAATGTGTCATAGACTTTTTCCAACTTTGTACCTTAAAAAAAAAAAAATACCTTCAGGGCTGTGGAGATGACTCCATGGATAAGAGGGCCTGCTGTACAAACATGAGGACCTGAGTTTAATTCCAGCACCCACACACTCACGTAAGAAGTTGGTCATAGTTCTGCATGCCTATAACCCCAGTGTACAGAGGTGCATAAACAGGAGGACTGCTGGGGCTCCCTGTCAACCAATGGTGAACTCCGGGTTCAGTGAGAGACTATCTCGGGCAGGGCGGAGGGGAGGGGCGGGCGTAAGAGCGATAGAAGACGACACCCAACATCTTCCTCGGGTTTCTATAGGTGTAAGTATGGGACATGTGCATCTGCACACTAATGTGCATCAATACACACACATGCACACACACACACACACACACACACACACACATGCATGCAAATACCTTCAGAGACTATAGCTCAGATTACTCAACAGAATATACCTAAAAGTTAACATGTCATAGTATACCTTCTGAGATGTTCTGGATACAGCTTAGAAACATGTGCACTGGTTAATCATAGCTCATTGCTTTGGAAGGTGGAAAATTCTTGGTTAGCCTACTTAAAACTCCTTTGGAAATGTAGAATAATAGATGGAAAGTAGATACACCAAGGCTTTGCCTAAACATTCTACAGCATGTCTCAATTATCTTAAATTAAGGTCCCTTTTAGATACATATAAAAATCTACCTCTGGGCTGAAGAGATGGCTTAGCAGTTAAGGCACTTGCCTGTGGAGCCCAAGGACCCAGGTTTGATTCCCCAGAACCCTCATAAGCCAGATACACAAGGTGGTGCATGCATCTATGCATCTGGAGTTTGTTTACAGTGGCTAGAGGATCTGGTATACCTATTCTTTCTCTCTCTCTCTCTCTCTCTCTCTCTCTCATAAATAAGATAAAATATTTTTTAAGTGTACCTGTAATAGATTCTGTTATTTCCATTCCTTACTCATCCCATCATAAACACGTCCTGTCTTGTCAGCACATCACCTGATTGCCATGTTTTTCTTTCTTATATGATTTAGTTTATTTATATTTATACTATCATTTAAACTACACACTATTGATTCAAAAGCCATCTCCAGTATGAAATTGCAATGGAGCACATGCCTTTTGAAAAGACACTGACCTGTCTTTTCCCTGCATACACCATCCTACCTTTACTACTGTAAAACCCACATCTCCTCCAGTCACATCTTAGCTGAGAATCCCTGCTCAGCAAGGCATTCTGACAAGCAATAACCTTAAGTGACTCTGCCTAGAAGAGTGAGGGTCAAGCCAGGTAATTGGACTTTGAGGAGATAGCAGTTCAAAGTAGCGTTCAGTATAAAAAGATGCTCTTAGGTCTGGGGTAATTTGAATAATAGGCTACTTAATATCTTCCTTTATATGGAGAAAGAGAGAGAGAGAGAAAGCTTGATAAGTCATTCAAGGTCTGGAACAAAGATAGTCCAGTGGTTAAGACACTTGCCTCCAAAGTCTAACAACCCAGGTTTGATTCCCCAGTACCCCCACATAGAGGCCCTTGCATGTGGAGTTCATTTGGAGTGGCTACAGGCCCTTGTGTTCTCTCTCTCTCTCTCTCTCTCTCTCTGTCTCTCTCACTCTCTCTCTCTCCTTCCTCCCTCCCTCCCTTTGCAAATAAATCAATAAAAATTAAAATAAAACAGTGGTAGCTGTGATGTCCTTCAAGCAATTTGCAAAGTGTTTGAAAAAAAAAAAAAAGAATGAAGGGAGCTACAAGCAGCTCTTTCACTTACATAGTAGATAGGGGCTGGGGATGGAGGAAAACCTGACAAGTAAGTTTGAGGAACCTGAATTCTCTGAAACTCATCCTTACCTTATTTTTCCTCAACATTTTGTGTGGATTACAATGAGAAGGAAAGGGTTTGAGACAGGAATCTGTTTGGGTACATACAGAAGGGGAGTTTGAAGACACTGTTTTACTTCTTCACTAGCTGGAGGAAGAAGAGAGCCCAGAGAGGAAGGTAAGCATTGGTGGAGAGTGGACATGAAGAGTCATCCGTGACGCCCCCCAATACCAAGGGCAGTGTTGACTCTGAGCTTTCTTCCAGCAACTCACTGATTCTTTAGAAATAAAAAAATAAAATAGAATACACAAGGCACACACATCTATACACACGTACATACACCATATGCACACACATACCATACACACATATGCACACCAAGAAAAGCATAAATCTTAAAAAAAAAACTGGAGAATTTTTATACAAATGTCTGCATTTTTGTCTACACTTGACAAAAATGGCAAGAAAAGACCACGATCCTCAACACACATGGGCTAGATCTTTGGTGAACTTGATTGCCTGACACCACAATCTCAAAGTATCACTCAAATTGTCTCCCACAAAATGATCCAATCTGCTAGTTATCCTTCAACTTGATGAGTTTTGTTTCACCTTCCTCCCCGCCACCACCCATAGTAAGAGGACTTCAAAAAGTAGCATGGGAGTTGAAATTTCAAAGCTCATTTATTGTTCGTAAGAATTATTCATAAGTATAACAGTGCAGTTAACTTGATATGTTCCTCAAAAAGTTAAACACTTACAATACAATCCATCTGTTGCAGTCAGGTTCACATTGCTGGCAGAAATTAGCCAACCAAGAGCAGCTTTTGGGGGAAAAAAAGAGTTTATTTTGGATTACAGACTCGTGGGGAAGCTCCATGATGGCAGGGGAAAACAATGGCATGAGCAGAGGGTGGACAGCACCCCCTGGCCAACATAAGGTGGACAATAGCAACAGGAGAGTGTGCCAAACACTGGCAAGGGGACACTGGCTATAACACCCATAAGTCCACCCCCAATAATACACTGCCTCCAGGAGGCGTTAATTCCCAAATCTCCAGCTGGGAACCTAGCATTCAGAACACCTAAGTTTACGGGGACACCTGAATCAAACCACCACACTATTAATCCCTCTGCTCTACCAGAAATGAAATCACCTCACACAAAAGTTTTTTCATGAATGTGTATAGCAACTTCATTCATAAATAACCCCAACTGGGAGCAACCCAGATGTTCACACAGCAGAAAAGTGTAAATGTCCACATGATGGAAAGGTATAAAGAGAATGAGGTATTGATGCATGCCATAACACAGTTGGACCTGAAAACAGAATGTGAAATAACTAATCCAGACACAAAAGACCACATGTCACATGACTACATTTATGCAAAATATCTAGAATAAGCAGATTTGTAGCAGAAGGAAGCAAGTGATGTGTTTACCTATGACTGGATGTGCGATGGAGAAGGAGCTAGAGAAAAATAAGGAGTAACTACTAAAGAACAGAGGGTGTGGGGGGGAGGTGATGGAAATAGTTTTAAATTAATTGGAATGATGGTTGCACATACTATAATATACTAAAAAGTCATTGAGTTGCATACTTAGAATAGATGACTGACATGGGATGTCAACTATACTGTGCCAGCCTGTTGTGGCCCCTTTGAGTTTTGAACCCTTGTCTTTTGTTTTTGAGACAGTATATTTTATGTAGTCTAGACTGACCTTGAGCTCATTATATAGTCCATGCTAGCATAGAATTCATAGTAATTCTCCTACCTCAACTTTACAGGTACTAGAATTACAGGCATGCACCACCATGTCCAGCTCTTGAAACTCAATGGAGAATGACCATAGACCTGATATCCAAGAATTTAGAAAAGGAAAATTTGCTTCCTTTAGCCTACAATAGGATATTAACTTGGAGTGGTGATGAAAACACTAACAATTTTTTCAAACTTGCCCACAACATGTATCTGTTTCTCATAAAGCAATCAATTTACAAATGTTGGAGAATATGTGCTGGGTTAAGTGATTTAGAACATTCAAACAAGGTATGAAACTCAAGAGTTCTGTGTAGTGGTTTGAAATATAAGCATGCAATAAATGAATTCCAGCGACCTCACTTAGGAGGGTCCTCAGTGGAATGAGAACGGGGAAGGAGGGCTAAGAGAAGATAACATGAGAGGAATGGGACCAACACGTGATTTGTCCATACAATAATGTTCCTAATTAATAAAATTTAAAACAAAAATATATAATAAATGATAAAATTTTAAAGGATATGAAAAGATGAATGACTGCACAGATACGTTTTATTTATTTATTTAAGCAATGCTAAATTGCCTGTCACGGAGTAATAACTAGCCTGAACCCTACTGTTAAAGATCAGAAGAGGTCTGAAGCTCAAAGGACCTGGACAGGATACAAAAGGACTAGCAACCAGCACTTGGAGTATCTTGCAAACGACAGAATTATGTAGAACACCCAGGAGGAAGCTGGCTTCCGGGCGGGGGACCTGTGTCAACAAAAGCAGAGCGGCAGAAAAATCTCAAAGCCTGAACTTTTGGAGTCACAAATTAACTATCCCAGAAATTGTTGTGCTAAGTTTATGGCAAACATCTATTGCCTCTCCCAATTATATTTTAAACTAATCATGCACTTTAGCTTTATGTTTCACAATTTGCAATTTTCAATGCAGTTAATGGATAAGAAGACAAACATGGTAGTTCTATAAGGAAACTAGTAGGTGTTTAATGTGGAAAGGGAGAATGTGAAACTTACTGGAATCCAGAGATGAAGTACTTTATGCACCTCACTGTAATAAAAGGCATGAGCTCCATTATGCTACTGCACACAGCAGAAATCAGCACAGTGTGAACTGTCATGTCTTACTGACTTGTTACCCTTGGTGCTGACTATGTGAGTTCATGTAGCCACAAGCTTACCACGTAAACATCACCATTGTTTTCAAACTTTGTAACGTGTTAGCTTAGGTATATGAGATTTATTTTCATACATAAATGTTTTTGTAGTTAAATATCACTCCTTTTTAGAAAGTGTGATGTATTCTTACTCTGAGGAAAGGATGGATTTTCCAGAATCTTTAATTTTCAATGGTTCGTTCTGACAGTCACTGCAGGGCCACTCAATTCACCTGAAAAACAACAACAACAACAAAAGTCTGCAGTTTAATTAACTTTGCATGCCTCAGGTGGAGTGGGAATCAATTCCATGATGCAATTTAGACATGCTTCCATACGATGAATGAAAACACAGTTTACTTCAACAGAACAATGTATTCATTATTTATTCAATTTTTTTCTCTTTTTTTACTTTCTTCTTTAGAAAGCAACTTTTACTTATTCTCGTAACTTAACTTGCATTTTTTTTCTTTTTTTAATGTTTTGCTTAGATGAAATGATATCTGGAGAGATGGCTTAGCAGTTAAGGCATTTGCCTGCGAAGCCTAAGGACCCAGGTTCCATTCTCCGGTACACATGTAAAGCCAGATGCACAAGGTGGCACATGCATCATGAATTTGTTTGCAGTGGCTAGAGACCCTAGCATGCACATTCCCCACCCCTCCTTCTCTCTCTCACGCGCATCCTTTCTCTCTCAAATAAATAAATTAAAATTAAAAATTTAAAAATTTTCTGAGGAAAATTTGGTCATTACAATGACAAAAACACAATAATATCTTCTTGATTTGCATGACTCAATCCCTTTAATTTTTCCTTTCTTCTTCCTTCTCCCTTCTTCCTCTCACGCTCCTCTTCCTTTCTTTAAGTTTAAAAGAGACTATTAAATTAAAAGAAGGAAAGGGGAGCAAGTATGAAGAACTCCATGAGAAGGCAAGAGGGAGTAAAGTCCCAATTTTATATAGTTAAGTTGTATCGCATTAATCTACGCTACAAAATTCAAAGAAAGAACCATTATGCCTAGAAGTACAGATTTTAAAGAGGCAGACCTCTGTGTCCCAGCCTGTTTTGAATAACACATTAGAAAATAGAGACTCTTATAAGGGATTATTATTCATTGTTTTTGTCTGCAAATTGAGGTCCCTGAAAGTTACAACATTTTCAGAGAAATGGTCCCTTAGCAGTATGATTTTCTCCAGTAACTTCTTTCCTTAAAAGACTATGTGACAATATTAAGTGTTCAGAAAACATCTACTGAAACACAGTCTATTCCTGAGAAGAGTAACTTGCTTCAAGAAAATAAAAGTCAGACCCTGAGACGACAGAGTTAATTCCAGGTCAGCCTGGACCAGAGTGAGACCCTACCTCGAAAAACCAAAGAAAAAAAAAAAAGAAAAGAAAAGTCAGCTGGGGATGTGACTCGGTTATTAGGGTGTTTGCCTAGTATGCATTAAGCCCTGGGTTTGATTCCCAGGACTGCATAAATTAGGCATGGTGGTCCACACCTGTAATCCCAGAACTCTGGAAGTAGGAGCAGGAAGATCAGAAGTTCAAGGTCATATTCAGCTATACTATGAGTTTGAAGCCAGTCTAGGATACTAGGCTACATGAGATTCTGGGGTTTTTTTGTTTTGTTTTGTTTTGTTTTGTTTGTTTAAATAGTGATATTTTGGTTCTGTGGGGAGGAAAATAGCCATGGAGATTTTTATGTCTGTGTTCAGAGAATTTTCTACCACTATTTAAAGGTAATGGTTCCATATTTAACCAGCATTTTATACCCCACTCTCCTCATAATATTTCAAGAAGTAGTATTGTATAATACTATATACCCATATATTAATGCTACTCTCACTTTTGGTTGGAGAAGCTTCTCTTTTCAGATGGCGGTGACCACTGGGATGACTCAAAAGGCATCACAGTGCTGAGAAGTGACAGAGGAGTGCTTAGCACTGAAACATCTCCTTCAAACCCTCCAAGGCTCAGGGTCCATTAAGGAAGAGGTGGCAGAAAGAATGTAAGAGCCAAAGGAAGGGTAGGACTGCCTACAGTGAAATTGTTCAGAGAGAAATTCGTCTCATTATCTGTGACCTAACAGTGCCTAGCACTATCTTCACAAGACCCTCATAATAGGATGAAAAGACAATGACATCAAAATTAAAGAGAGACTAATGGAAAGAGGGAGGGGATATGATGGAACCATTACCTTTAATATATGAATGTTAAGAAAAGTGCTTACAGGGCAGTTTGGTGAGCATAATATATGCCTTTAGCCAGACAAAAGCAGGTGTTGCATTCCTAGGGCTCATGGCCTCCTCTGCCATAGGCTTTTCTTTAAGTTTTCAGTACCAGGCATGTATTCCCTCCCATAGAACAGGCCTCCAGACCAGTTAGAGAGCAATTGGTTTTCCCCAAAACAGACATGTCACTATTGCACCTGTTCAGTCATCTGGCCTGGCTGGCCAAACTTGAGGGTTTCAGGGTCCACTGTTTTCACCACTGATGACTTCTGTTTCTCATAGGGCTGCATGCAGTACAGCATTTTCCAGCTTTCGGTCAGCTGGTCTACAGGGAGGAAGTTTTCAGCTCAGCCCCAGCTTGATTTCAGTGACCTTGCAGCCTAGGAATGTGCAGTCTTCAGCAATAGGGTCTTACCATGTATTTCTGATGGGAAACCAAGAACCTCGGCAATGGCCTATAATGTTTGGGGGACATCAGGGACCTCACTGGTCAACAACTAACTGGAAGGTATCCCATTCCTGCACTAAAGTTTTTCTAGTAGCAGTCTATGGCTTCTGGGTGTGCCATTATCCAAAAATACAAGTAGGTTTTTATATGACTTATTCACAATATCTTGAATTTTGATTAACTCTCCCCTCACCCTTCTTTTACTCAATCTCTTCCCCTGACCTCACTTAAGCCATTCCACTCCCAGTAATCTTTCCATCTACTTATATATGTGCAATACCATCCCCTTAAGTCCTCCCTCTCCTCCCTCCCTTTTAGCCCTTTTCTAGCTTACTGGCCTCTGCTACTGGCTTTTTACTCCACCTCACCCTTGAGCACTTTTTCAGGGCAGAGGAAACCATGTGCTCAGCAGTGTGATTCCTCACTAGGTGCTGCTTTACCTTGCAGAAGTGCAGCCGCCTTTACAAAGACCTACTAGCCCCTGTGGGGCTGGATTTGCTTTATGCTTTATTAATACACACACTTAGCTTTGGTTAGCAGTCCCTTTCCTCCTCCACACCTCCATCTCCCTGACCATTGCCCTTCCCTGCAACTCCCAGCATTCCCCCATCGACTTTGATATCACTTCAGATCTGCTGCCTTCCTGCCCTTCTCCCTTGATGCCTCTTTATCTGCCCCCCTCCTACGGACTCCTTTCTAGCTTCCTGCCATTTATATCCTCTCTCACATACAATAACACACACACATAAAGGCTCTAAGCCGGGATTTGCCTGTGAACAGAGAGCACGGCTCCCTTTTTTTTTTTTTTTTTTTTTTTTTTTTTGCTTTCATTACTTCGCTTTATATAACATCTTCTACTTCCATCCATTGTCCAAAATTTTCATAATTTCATTTTTGATAACCTGTATAGAACTCCATTGTATTTATTGACTTTGAAAGTCAGGGCCAAGCCAGCAGCACACACTCCTCCACTGGGAAGGAATATCTCCACCCAACTTTCCAACAGCAAAATAATCTTCACTGTGTTCCATGTGCCTATATTCTTTCACTCAGCTAACCTTTTGATAGGCAGAAAACACTGAATGTATCAGTCAAAATTAGGTAACACTTCAGTAACAAAATAAGTCTCCACGATAGCCAAGACTTACCACCAGAAGAATTTTAAGTCTCATTCAAATCACATTCCCATCTCATTATTTTCCCTATATCATAATCACAGCAAAGACCACATGAATAGAAACTTCTCTTAGGAACTTGTGGAAATTTTTGTCAAAGGGAAAAGGAAAACTGGACCATAAAGAGTTTGTTTTGAAGTGATGCAAGACAATTCCTCTCATATTTTATTGGCCAAAGCAAGGCACATCGCCAGGTCACCATTAGGTGACCCAGGGTCATATAAAGCACTTTCAGAAAGGAACAGCAATGATTTGTGAATCATTAGTTCATCCTCAGCAGGGAACCAGAAACACTGGGAGACAGTTTTAGAGGAAAATGAGCCTTCTTCTGAGTGGTCTAAGGGTATGACTGCTGCTTGGAGTGTATGAAAATTGCCTTTCTGAAGAAGAGACCTGAGTATATATGTGCAGGTGTCCTAAGGACAGCGTTTAGTTACCACCCTTAGATTTGCTATAGATAAGTACATAGAAACACGGTTTGTAGACCAGTGTCCAGAAAGATGGATGGATATTTAGGTGGACATAGAGCCACAGGCAAGTGGAGGAATATGGATAAAAGGAAGATAGAAAAAATAGACAAATTTAAGAATAAAGTATAACATTCACTCTACATGTTATTTTACAGTCAAGTTGGTTGTTTCAGTTTTTAACGAGAAATACACAAGCATTGAATTAATCTACACCTACAAAATTGCAATTCCAAGTAAAAGTCAAGGAAGTCCTCCAACTTAAAGATGACAGAAAGTCATGACAAAAATGAGAGTTGGGCTGAAGAGATGGCTTAGCAGTTAAGGCACTTGCCTGCAAAGCCTAACGACCCAGGTTTGATTCCCAGTGCCCATGTAAGCCAGATGCACAAGGTGGAGCATTCATCTGGAGCTTACTTGCAGTGGCTGGAAGCCCTGGCACAACCATCTCTCTCTCTCTCTCTCTCTCTCTCTCTGTCTCTCTCTCTCTCTGTTTCTCTCTCGCTCACTCTCACTCCTCCTCTTTACCTCTCTCAAATAAATAAATAAAAATAAATAAATAAATGAGTCAATACTCCTAGCTTGTATCGCACCGAAGTTAATAGGTCTTCTTCCAACTTCTAAATTTAAAATTGTTTGAATTTTTTTAAATAAGGAAATAAAAATATACCATGAGCTATGCAGAAGGATGCTCCAAAGAGGAGAGGATAGTCAAGGTCACAGTAAACACATGGTTCAAATTATATATAATTGAACTTTAGAGGGAAGAGAGAGAATCTGGCAGGATAACTATATAAATAAAACTTGTTCAAAAATTATAGGGCTGGAGAAATGGCTTAATGATAAAGGTGCTTACCTGTGAAGTCTAAGGACCCAGATTCAGTTCTCCAGGTCCCATGTAAGCCAGATGCACAAGGTGGCACATGCTTCTGGAGTTTGTTTGCAGTGGGTGGAGGCCCTGGCACACCCCTTCTCTCCTCTCTCTCTCTCTCTCTCTCTCTGTGTGTGTGTGTGTGTGTGTGTGTGTGTGTCCTGGCTGTAATAAATAAATTAAAATTTTAAAAATTATAAACTAGGCCTGGTGGCAGAGACCTGTACTCTGAACTACTCTGGAGGTTGAAGCAGGAATATTTTAAATTCAAGGTCGGCCTAGGCTATGAAGTGAGTTCAAGGCCAGGCCAGGCAACTTAGTTAGAACCTTTCTCAAAAATTGTTTAAGGGATGGAGAGATGTCTTAGCGGTTAAGGCACTTGCCTGTGAAAGCTAAGGATCCCGGTTTGACTCCCCAGGACTCACATAAGCCAGATGCACAAGGAGACACATGTGCACAAGGCAGGTGGCACATGTGTCTGCAGTTTGCTTGCAGTAGCTAGAGGCTCTGGCCCACCACTTCTCTCTTTCTCTCTATCTCTTTCTCTATCTCTCTTTCTCATGCACATTCTCCCTCCCTCTCTCTCTCTCTCTCTCTCATAAATAAAAAAAAATTGTTTATGGTCTGAGGATATAGTTCAGTGGTAAAGCACATGCCTAGCATGAGTGAGGCCCTAGGCTCAATCTCCAGTACCATACAAGTTTTTTTATTCAAATTTGATTAATGAAATCTATGGAGATGAAATGTTCAACAAACAAGCAGAATAAAGACACAAAAAAAGTGAATTCCAAGGAGAACATTGTAAATCACAGGAGCCTGAAATGATCAATCCTAAATATAGAGAGGATACAGAATACTATAGTTAGATATGGTTTTGTTGACGCTATTTGGATTAATTTCCTAAGGCTTAATTAATGCACACTAGAATGTTTAAAACACTAGAAATATATTCTCTCACAGTTCTGGAAGCTAGAAGTTATCCATCAAGTTGTTGGCAGAGAGCCATACTCCCACTGAAAGCTCTAGGGGAGAGTCCTTCCTTATCTGCTTCCTAAGTTGGGGATGGGGTATGTGCCAGCAATCCTTGGCACATGGCATTGTCCCCTCTGCATTTCTGTCTTTATGTCCCAATCATCCTCTCCTTTCTCATAAACATACTAGTCACTGGATGGGTAGCCCAATATAATCCAGTATTACCACATCTTAACTTGATCACATCTGCAAAATCTCTCTAATTCCAAATAAGGTCACATTCACAGACACAAGTGATTAGGAGTTGAACATATCTTTTTAGGGACATGATTCAACCCACTACAGGATGTAGAAGACAGAAGATTATTCCAAAAGGCTTGAAAGATACCCTCCCTCCTTGCGTGTGGCTACAGAGTACATTACCGACAACCCGACACAAGATCTCATCGTGAAAGCATTTGAACTCCAAAGGATGCCAAATGTGCAGCTTATGTGAAACAAGAGGCTCACTATATTCTTCTTATATTCCATCCCCTCAATTTCAGACATGTCCTCACAGTTCCCTGTAGATACTAGCCAGATTCGGTAGCACATTAGAGGCATCCAACATGGGTATTCTCGAGTTAAAATGTACTCAGAACACAGGGCCTGAGAAGCTACCAGCTGACCATGTCCCTTGAGAGAGCCCACAGGAGGCCCTGGCATGCCAATTCTCTCTCTCTCTCTCTCTCTCTTCTCTCTCTCAACACCTTGCTCCTCTAGGAGTATTTTTCAGTGGCACAGAGAGTACTTCCATAGTAATTTTTCAATCCTTCCATCCAAATGAAATGCATGAGTAACTTTATGCTGCAGCAATAAGAATCCTCACATATTTGAAGATGAAGATATTTGAAGGACCATATTTCAACTATTAGGAAAGCAAAATCTCATAAATAGCCAGCTAGAGAAAAGGCACTCGGGAGTCAGTTAACAAATCGATTCCTGGCCATAATCTAGTTCACAGTGGTCATGAATCTACAGAAGCATCCACAGCTATCTCCCCAGTTCTTGAGCTTGATCAACATGATTGTGATTAATAGCTAGTACAAAACTCAAATTGGTTCCTTCACTTGTAGAGTAAAATTCTAATTATACAAAAGGTAATAGAGGGCTGGAGAGATAGCTTAGCAGTGAACACACTTGCTTGCAAAGCCACAGGACCCAGGTTTCAATTCTCCAGGACCCATGTAAGCCAGATGCACAAGGTGGCACATGCATCTGGAGTTCATTTGCAGTGGCTGGAGGCCCTAGTGTGCCCATTCTCTCCTCTCCCTCTTTCTCTGTATGATAAATAAAAATAAAATATATTTTAAAAAATAAAAGATAATAGAGGGCTGGAGAGATGGCTTAGTCGTTAAAGCACTTGCCTGCAAAGACAAAACACCCAGATTGGATTCCACAGGACCCACAAGGTGGCACATGCATCTGGAGTTCCTTTGAGGCAGCTGGAGGCCCTGATGTGCCCATTCATTCTCTCTCTCTCTCTCTCTCTCCATCTTTCTCTCTCTCAATAAATAAATAAAAATAGTTTTTAAAAAGGTAATAGAAAAATATGAAAGTCCTTAAAACTCCTCATGCAACATACCAGACAGTAAGTTAGAAGACAGCCCCTCATTCTGGATGGAATGGTAGAGATCAGTGTCTCCTATCCTACTGAAAGAGATGCAGCGACACCACGACTCCACTGAATTCATCAGTGTGGCCCTTGCCAAAGCCCTTCCAATCATGATAGAGGATGATAGAGTATACTATGCTCTTTCTAGAACCCCAGTGGGTAGCCTGACCTCAAGCACAGTATTGTTGGAAGGATCCAAGAAGAGGCACAAGGGCTGTGGAATTGGAGCAACAGTTAAAGGCATTTGCTTTTAAAAAGGCACAACTAGGGGCTGAAGAGATGGTTCAGCATTTAAGGTGCTTGCCCATAAGCCTAATGACCAGAGTTCAATTCCCCAGTACCTACCTAAAGCCAGATGCACGGTAATGCATGCATCTGGAATTCACTTGCAGCAGCTGGAGGCCTGATGTGCCCATTCTCTCTTTCTCTCCCTGCCCAGCTGGTGGTGCATGCCTTTAATCCCACCAAGGCCAAGGTAGGAGGATCCCTGTAAGTTCTGGGGCAGCCTACGACTAATTCAAGGTCTGCCTGGGCTAGAGGAGACATTATCTTGGAAAAAAAATAAAAATAAAAGAGGGGATGGGGTTGGGAACACAAACATAAGTAGGCTAAAAGTATTGCCTAAAGCATTCAGTGGAAAATTTGGAAAGTTGTGAATTGTAGCCAGGCCCGGAACAAGAAATGGCTACAGCAGTCAAGCCTGAGGTTTCAGTAGCAGTATGTTTGGGGACATGTTCCCCAACTATGGTGGTTTTATTCAGGTGCCCCGCCATACACTTGTGTTCTAAATACTAGATCCTCAGCTGATGGCAGTTTGGGAATTGAAGCCTCCTAACACATTGCATTTTACATCATGGATGGTTATCAGTTTATGGGGGCCAGGGCCAGAATATGGTGCTTTGATTCAGTTGTCCTCCCACCCCAATAAACTATGTGATCTGAATGCTGGGTCCCCAGCTGTTGGCAGTTTGGGAATTGAATCCTGCTGGGAGAGTGCATTCTTGGGGTCAGACTTTAAGATATAGATAGATAGATAGATAGATAGATAGATAGATAGATAGATAGGCTTATAGATAGCTTCTTCTGCCAGTGTTTCGCAAACTGTCCTGCTGCTGTTGTCCACCTGATGTTGGCCAGGAGGTGATGACCAGTCTGCTCACGCCATCGTTTTCCCCTGCCATCATGGAGCATCCCCTCAAGTCTGTAAGCCAAAATAAACAATTTTCTCCCACAAGCTGCTCTTCGTTGGGTGTCTTCTACTAGCAACTCAAAGTTGATTGCAACTCCAACTAAATCTCAATATGCTTGAGATGTCAAAGGTAGATAGAAATGCTGGGTTGAATGTCCACAAAACTCAAGCAACCCTCCAACAAAAATTAATATGAAACTATGTTGAAATGTCTCAACTTCTTTGCCCCTAAAATAAACTTGTTCTGATTCTGAATTTTCATTAGCTCCCTAGAGTTTCCCTAAGGAGATTGTGATCTAGATAGAGTGAGAGGTAACTAAATTCAAAACACACAATGAATTTTCTGCTTACTTTCTTGTTTATTTTATCATGGTGATATTTTTCTTCCTCTACTAAATAAAGTGCTTGATTAAAGCATATTCTTTGGGCTTGAGAGATGGCTTAGCAGTTAAGATTCTTGCCTGCAAAGCCAAGATCCTGGTTTAATTCCCCAAGATCCATGTAATCCAGATGCACAAGGTGGCGCATGCGTCTGGAGTTCATTTGCAGCAGCGGAAGGCCCTGGTGCGCCCATTAGCTCTATCTGCCTCCATTTCTCTCTTTCTCTCTCTCAAATAAAGTAATTTTTAAAAAAGTATTTTTATAAGTCAAATATGCTTATAAATGCGCAGTTTCCTAGGTTTTAACTTAACAGTTGAACTTGACACTTCTACTGAGAATTTGCTTATGAGAGCACACATGCTAAGAAATTGTTTCACTTACTTTTTGAGTTTTGTAGAACTAAATCATACTGCAAAAGTTTTTTTTTTTTTGGTAGCTTATGATTTTGGTTCAACATGTTTTTTTTTCAAAATTCATATGTATTATACTATATAGCTATAACTCAACCATCTTTATTTATATATGACCTATTCCATTGCTTGAATAATCAATTCTTTTTAAAATGTACCCTTAGTGGGGAGATGAGTTACTTTTTTACTATGCATCTACTACAACAGGGGAAGCTAATAATTCTTGGTAGGTACACCTCTTACATTTGCACATTTCCTCTAGGGTGTATGTAAATGTAGGGTATGTTCACATCCTATCTGTTCCTTACATAGTATTTCAAACAACAACAAAAGTCTTGGGCTGGAGAGATGGTTTAGCAGTTAAAGCACTTGCCTGCAAAGCCTAAGGATCCAGATTTGATTCCCCAGTGCCTATGTAAGCCAGATGCACAGAGTGACACGTGCATCTGGAGTTCCTTTGCAGTGGCTGGTGGCCCTGGCACACCTGTTTTTTTTTTTTTTTTTTTTTTTTTTCTCTCTCTCTCTCTCCCTCTTCCTCACACTCTCTTCCTCCTTATTTTACTCAAATAAATAAAATATTTTAAAATAATTTTCCTGGGGATGTGATACAGTGTGTACAATATCCTCCTAATCTCCAGTTTTTACAGAGTGCATTTCCAGTGGGTGACCTCTGATCACATCAGATCAGACTGATCACATCAGACTCCAGTCCATGGGAAGAAAGAAGGCAGATGGCTTCAATTCCTTTTAAGCACCTGCCTCCATATTTGCTCCTTGAAGAATGTAACCTCCATCATCTCTTTTCTTCAAAAAGCAAGCCCAGTTCCTTGAGCCATTTTTTCCCTCAGGGGCAGTCTCCAATGCCACTAATTATTGACATTGTTCTCATACGTGGTTTTCATTCTTCAGCTCTAGAATAATCACACATATTATTGTCTAAAATATGTAAGCTTTGAGAAAGAAAATTAGTGCTACTTAGTACTCATTTTATCTAGTAGATAGCAGATACAAACCAGATCCATCCCACCCAAACAAGACATACTGTCATCTTGTTCATGTCACACTCTAGATATATTTCCTCAAAGTAAATAGCAGAATGATTATGGAGGACTGGCTTACATTAAATATTGAAAAGAGAAGCTGGAGAGATGGCCTAGCAGTTAAGGCACTTGCCTACAAAGCCAAGGACCCAGGTTTGATTCCCCAGTACCCACGTAAGCCAGATGCACAATGTGGCACATTCAGGTCTGGAGTTCATTTGCAGTGGCTAGAGGCCTTGACATGTCCGATTCTTCTCTCTCTCCATATGTGTGTGTGTGTGTGTGTGTGTGTGTATACTTCTCTCTCTCTCAAGTAAATAAATTTTTTTTAAATATATTGAAAAGGATGGCTGATCATGTGACATACTCTTATTTGGAATCTCAACTCCAGGGACTTTTCTATGAGTAATGACATCAGTGAACAGGAAGGGTAAATGCAGATCTTCTGAGGTAATACAACCTAGACTTCAGTTATGTTTTGAGGGAACTGGTGAGCACACATTCAGTCCTTAATTTAGTGGTAAACACAAGTCTGACTGGTGATTCAGTATTCAAAGGACTTTTTCAAAATCATTAGCTGGTTGCTACGTAACTGTGGGAAAGAAAGCAGAACACTGACTTCCCTCCTGGCTGCAGACTTCAGAAACCCTTTTACGTAAGACTTGTTCCACAATCTGTACTTAGAAAATTGTAAGTGTGACATTTTTCAGCAAACAGAAATATGCGAAAACAAAACTATTTTAGGCACAAAGAAATTTCACAGGGTTAGTATTTGTTTTTATAGAGCCGTCTATCATAGATCTCATCGCTTAGATAAGTGAGACATCTGAGTAAAAGAGAAAATGTTTGGGCCTAATGGCCTCAGAAATACTTAGATTTTTTTTGAAGTAGCTTGGGAGTAATGAAGGCAACTGAGATTCGCACTTTGATTACATTTATAAAACCTCCTGCCAGGTATGGTGGCAGACGTAAGAGAGTCACCACGAGTACAAGGCCAGTCTGAGACTGCATAGTGAATTCCAAGTCAGCCTGGGCTAGTTCAAGACCCTACCTCAAAAAGTCAAGAAAGAGCCAGGCATGGTGGCACATGCCTTTAATCCTAGCACTTGGAAGGCAGAGGTAGGAAGATTGCCATGAGGTCGAGGCTACCCTGAGAATAGAGTGAATTCCAGGTCAGCCTGGGCTAGAGTGAGACCCTATCTTGAAAAACAAGCAAACAAACAAACAAAAAATTCCCAACACCAACAACAAAAAAAGAATAGGGCTACAGAGATGGCTTAGTGGTTAAGGCACTTGCCTGCGAAGACTAAGGACTCATATTCAACTTCTGAGGTCCCACATATGCCAGATACACAGTGACACAAGCATGCAAGGTTGCACATGTGCACAAGGAGTAGCACATATCTGGAGTTTGACTGCAGTGGCTAGAGGGCCTGGTGCGCCAGTATTCTCTCTCTCTCTCTCTCTCTCTCTCTCTCTCTCTCTCTCTCATAAAAAAAGCAGTCTTTTGGGCTTACCTCCAAAAAAGAATAAATAAATAAATAGAACTTCCTTAACAAATGAGAGAACTAGAGAATGACTGGCTAGTTTTACTCAGTAAAATAAGCATAAATGGTTACATAAATTCTTTCTCTTTTCCAAGTTATTAAGTAGCTGTGTTGTTGCTAGAACTCAAGACTGATTTCAAAACACTTTATAATCTCAATAAAATATTCTGACACTTTTATTTACTGACTTATAAACAATGTTATGGTTAATCAATTTATAATAGTTAAATTAATTGAGATAGTTAATAGAGTGCCAACATGAAGATGCAATAGTACAGAAACAATACTTAAAATGAGGGCTGGAGAGATGGCTTAGCAGTTAAGGCACATGCCTGCAAAGCCTAAGGATCCAGGTTCAATTCTCCAGGTCCCATGTAAGCCAGATGTACATGTTGGTGTATGCATCTGGAGTTCATTTGCAGTGGCTAAAGGCCCTGGTGTGCCAATTCTCACCCACTCTCTATCTCTTTCTCTCCCTCTCTCTGTCTCTAATAAGTAAATAAATAAAACAAATCTTTAAAAAAAATAATAACTAAAATAACTTAAATAGGGATTTGGGAGTATCTTCAAAAAAAATCAAAACAGCTGGGCATGGTGGCGCATGCCTTTAATCCCAGCACTGCGAGGCAGAGATAGGAGGATCGCTGTGGGTTTGAGGCCACCCTGAGACTACGTAGTGAATTCCAGGTCAGCCTGGGCCAGAGTGAGACCTTACCTCAAAAAAAGAAAAAAATCAAAACACCCAGGCTGGAGAGATTGCTCAGTGGTTAAGGTACTTGGCCTGCCAAACCTTGTGGCCACAGGTCGATCTCCAGTACCCATGTAAAGCCTGTTGTACAAAGTAGCACATGCATCTGGAGTTTGTTTGCAGTGGCTAAAGGCCCTGGTCTGCCCATATTCTCTCTCTCTCCCTCTCCTTTTTTGCTTGAAAATTAAAAAATAAAATAAAATAAACATGGGGCTGTAGACATTGCTCAGCTGTTAAAAGTACTTGCTTACAAAGCCTGGTAGCCCACTTCCATCCCTAGTGCCCACATAAAGCCAGATGCACAAAGTGGCACATGTGTCTGAAGTTCATTTGCAATGGTAAGGGGCCCTGGTGTGTTCTGTCTTTCTCTCTCTCTCTCTCTTTCTTCCCTTCCCTCTTTCTCCTTGCAAATAACAAAAATATAAAAATATATGTTGGGAGGCTGGAGACATAGCTTAGCAGTTAAAGCACTTGCCTGCAAAGCCTAAGGACCCATGTTTGACTCTCCAAATCCCACATAAGCCAGATGCACAAATGTGAAGTAAGTTCAAGGTTGCACATGCCCACTAGGTGGTGCAAGCACCTGGAGTGCAGTGCCACTGGCTGAGAACCTGGCACACCAATTCTTTCTCTCTCTCTAAAATTATATATATAGATGGAGAGAGAGAGAGAGAGAGAGAGAGTTGGAGAGATGAGTTAATGTTTAAGGCACTTGGCTGCAAAGCCAAAGGCCCCAGGTTTGATTCCCCGGGACCCACAAAAGCCAGATGCACAAGGTAGCGCATACATCTGGAGTTTGTTTGCAGTGGCTGGAGGTCCTGGAGCACCCATTCTCTATCTGCCTCTTTCTCTCTGTCTCTCTCTCAAATAAATAAATAATAAATATGAAATAATAAACGAGATAAATAAATATATATATATACAACTCAGTGGCTAAGCCCTTTTGATTGCAAAGCCTGAGAGCCAGCCTGGGCTCCATTCCCAGTAAAGGTAACCAGATAAAAAGCCACATGCACAAACATGTGTCTGGAGCTCATTTGCAGTGGCAGGAGGCCCTGGCGTGCCATCCAGCCTTCCCCTACCCCTGGCAAATAAATCAATTTTTAAAAGGTTTTTTAAAATATTTTTTTATTTTTATTTATTTGAGAGAGAGAGAAAAAAAGAGGCAGAGAGAGAGGGAGAGAATGGGCACAACAGGGCCTCTAGCTCCTGCAAATGAACTCCAGACGCATGCACCACCATGTGCATCTGGCTTATGTGGGGACTGGGGAATCAAACCTGGGTCCTTAGGCTTCACCAGCAAGTGCCCTAACCACTAATTCATCTCTCTAGCCCCTTTTTTGGTTTTTTAGGTAGGGTCTCACTTTAGCCCATGCTAACCTGGAATTCACTATGTAGTCTCAGGGTGGCCTCAAACTCACAGTGACCCTCCTACCTCTGTCTCCCAAGTGCTGGGATTAAGGACGTGTGTCACCAATTTTGTTTTGTAAATGTACAAAAATTTAAGAAAAGTTGTATAGCCCCGTGTGGTGGCACCATTTGTACTCATTCATACATTGTCCACTCCTCACGATTCTTTACTGCTCCTGAAGAGTTGGGTTAGAGCTTCCAAACCTAGAATGTCTGCTGTCTTTCCCAATGAGGAAAACCTTGCCCACTGCTTCTCAACCGTGGTTTCTCAACTACAATACTACGGGCATTTGGGGCTACATGATTGTCTGTTTTTTGTTTTTTTTCTGTCGGGGGGATAGTAGGGGGGTTCTGTGTTTTGTAGGTGGTTTAACAGCACATACAGCCTCTGCTCACTAGAGGCCCATACTACTTCTGTACTTGTGCCAACCAAACTGTTTCCAGATCTAACATACCAAATGTTCCAAGATAGTACCACCCAAAGCTGAGAACAGCTGTTCTATGAAAGCATCTTTTTTTTTTTTTTTACTAAGTGTACTACAATCTTTAAAAAATATTTTAATCTATGTATGAGCAAAGAGAGAGAGAAAGAAAGAGAGTGAGTGAGTATGTGTGCCAGGGCCTCTTGTCCTTGCAAACAAACTCCAGATGCACGCACCACCTCATGCATCTGGCTTTATGTGAGGTACTGGTGAATTGAACTCAGGCCAGCAGACTTTGCAAGCAAACATCTTTAATGCTTAGCCATCTCCCCAGCCCAGTGCACTACAAATTTTGACATAAATTGTTTTCATAGCAACCTATACAGTAACATGAAAGAGTGCACTGAAAGACACTTTATTGGAAATGTAAAAATAACGAAATAATTTCTGCAAGCTCTTACATCCACTTCTACCCAGTACCACATACTGTATTCCTCACTTCTCTCTTTCTGCACGAAACAATAAGTTCTTCTGCGGTCAACTCCTCCATGCCTGCAAAAACCTCATCTCCTCTCATCTACTCACAAGCTTCACTGCTATGATTCGCCACCCTCCTCCTCATCTTCCTGCTCTGCCTTTGCACTGGATCACAAGCTTTGCTTTCTTCAATGAATCAGGGCTAGTAGGCACATTGATGGCTTTATTCCAGTCATCTTAAACTAAACCTTTCTCTTCTTCCTCTAATTTTTCTTGACTGTGATTTAATTTTTCATATGGGTAAATTATTAATGCAGAAGAAAGCAGTGACAAACAATGAAATTTTGAGTGCTAAGGCTTTTTGTGATATACAAGTTAAATGAATCCTCTACATATTTCTAACAAAAATGCTGTCGATGACCAAATTAAAACCGTGTTGTGATGGTTAACCTTTATTGGACTGGATCTAGAGGCATCTATGAGACAAGCCTCTGGTCATGTCTATAAGGGAATTTCTGCATTAGGTTAACTGGGGAGGGCAAATCCGCCCTAACTGTAGGTTGCATTACGCCAGGGCTTGGGTCCCAGACTTAATAAAGGGAGAAAGCTGATGAGCATCAGCATTCAATGTTCTTTGCTTCCGAACTGCAGGTGCCATGTGTCAGCCCCTCAATCTCCTGACTCACGCCTTTCCTACCGTGATGGACTGCATCCCCTTGAACTGTAAAATGGAATAAAGCCTTCCCTTCTTAACTTGCCTCTGCTTGGGTATTTGGTCACAGCAATGAGAAAAGCAACTAGTATACAGGCAAAACAAAGCACAGGTTTAAAAAGAAAAAGGAAAATAGGTTAGTGATATTAAAACCTCTGAGCTTTCCATATTGAACTTTTAAAGTTGAGACATGCTTTATATTATAATAACTTTCACACTTATGAAATGTAAAATTCACTTGTTTTTCGTGTTTCAATTTGTTCACACCATCAGCACTTACTAGTTTTGTTTTGACAGTCATCCTACTGGTTATTCAGTGCAGTCTCATGTGATTCTGAGTTTCATTTCTCTAATGAGATCTAAGGATGTTGGGTTTATTTTCATTTGCTAATTGGATATCTGTACATCACCTTGTACAAATGTACACTGAAATCCTTTGCCCACTTTTAAATTGTGTTATTTATCTATTGAGCTTAATTTTGAATTTAAAAACTATTGTACTTAAGACACTGCTGCCTAATCTGAGATCAGAAATATTTATATACATGATTTCTTCTAAGAATTTATAAGTTTGCTCTTTCATTTCGGTAAGTTATCTACCTGGAATGAATTTGTATATGTTGGTGTGCATGAAAGGGCCTAACTTTCGTCTTTACTGTGTGGGTACCCAATTATTCTGGCATCATTTGTTGGAAAGACTGTTCTTTTTTCTACTGTATTATCTTGACTCCTTTGTTGAAAATCCAGAAATATAAAGGTTAATTTCTGGGCCCTTCATTTTATTCCACTAATAGATTCAGTAGTAGAAAGTCTTGGTTACTATAATTTTGGGGTTTTTGTTATTGTTGTTGTTTTTCAAGGTAGCATCTCACTCTGACCCAGGCTGACCTGGAATTCACTATGTAGTCTCAGGGTGGCCTCAAACTCCTACCTCGGCCTCCCTAGTGCTGGGATTAAAGGCGTGTGCTACCACGCCTGGCTGGTCACTATAGTTCTGTAGTAAGCCTTAAATCTGAGAAAAGTTAGTGCCCCAACTTGGTTACTTTTCAAGATCATTTGGACTATAATAAGTCCATTGCATTGCTATAAGAATGTTATGATCAACTTGTTCATTTCTGCAATGAGCCTGTTTGGAGATTTGATCACCGAATTGCATTGAATCAGTAGATCGATTTGAAGAGTATTGCCATTTTCACAATATTAAGTCTCCAGGGGATTTTTTAAAATTTACTTAGACCTTCAATTTATTTCATCAATATTATATACCTTGTAACACCTATTATTCTCCTTTGTCTTTATTTCAAAGTATTTTATTATTTTGATGCTGTTATAATGGAAGTGATTTCTTCATTTTGAGATTGTTGCTAGATATAAGCAATACCATTTATTTTGCTTATTAGTTTGTCATATATCATGCAAACTTGCTGAACTTACTAATTTTAATAGCGTTTAGTGTATTTCTTGGAGTCATGGCATTTGCAAATAAATGTACCTTTCTTTCAACTTGGATGTTTTAATTTCTTTCTTATTATAGAAAGAACTTTTGACAAGCATCATCCTTATCTTGTTTCTGAACTTCTGGGAAAAACTTCCAGTCTTTGCCATTACATATGATGGTAGATGTAGGTTTTCCATAGATTCCTTTGATCAGCATGAAAACATCTCTTACTTTGATAAATGTTTTGAGTTATAGTACAGTGTTGGATTTTGTCAAATGCATTTCCTATGGTGATGACTACTTAATCACCTGGGTTTTGCTCTTTATTCTATTAATATGGTACATCACATACACTGATTTTCTTATGCTGAATCAACTCTGCATTCCTAGGATAAATCCCACTTGGTAATGATTTATAATTTTCTAAACGTTGTTAGAGTCTGTTTGCCAGTACTTTGCGAAGGGTTTTCATGTTGTATTCCTAAAGAATCTTGGGCACACCAGGGCCTCCAGCCACTGCAAACAAACTCCAGACGCATGCCACCATGTGCATCTGACTTATATGGGTACTAGGGAATCAAACCTGGATCTTTGGGCTTTGCAGGTAAGCATCTTAACTGCTAGTTCAGCTAGTTTTATAGTATTAGATGATAAATTTGAGACATTTTCTCCTGTCCTATTATCTGGGAGTTTGTGAAGAATGGGGGTCAATTCTTCTCATACCCAGTAGGATATACAAGTAAAAGTCCTCTGGGAGTGAGGTATTCTTAATGGGAAGGTTTTAAATAATAAACCCAATTGCTTGTTATAGTTCTGTGAGATAAGGACCCCAGTGGCCCTTGTGACTCAGTTCTCGCCCCCCCCCCTTCTGCAATTCTCAAAATAACTACAGAATGTGCTTAGACTACAGCACCCTTGATAAGGAACTGGTCAGAACAGCCTAGGCTGTGTAGCCCACCCCTCTTAGAACAGGACATCCCGCCATACCATAGCCCAGTAGTCCCAGTTGTCTGCAGGCATCGAGCCCAGAACAATGTGTACTCTGGGCTTCTTTCTGCTTGGTACAATGTGGGAACCCACATACACTAGCATCTCTCCTGAGTTTGGGGAGAACCAGGTGCCCATGAATCTACTGTCCCTTCCCTTGCTGCCTCTCATCTCAGTAACAAAGTCGCCTTCTTTAACTTGCCTATGAGTGTCCTGTACCATCAGACTTGTGCAAGTGGGTTGACACTTGTATGTGACACTGGCAAGATGTTTAGAGTCCTCTGCTGGGGCTGATACTGGTGAATGGTGAGCCTGTGGCACGTCTACTCCAATAGTCAAATTCTTGAATTTATGTTTTTCAATAAATTTGTCCATTTTAACTTAGCAAAAGATACAGGGTGCCTATAATACAGGTTGGAGTAAAATTATTTACAGTATTCCCCATATAATTATTTTTATTTCTGTAAGCTAGGTAACAATGTACCTACCCTTTTAGCTCTTTGCTTTAGTAATGTGAGTCTCTGCATTACTTGGTTAATATAGCTAAAGTTTTGTCAATTTTGGTGGCCTTTCTAAGAACTGATTTTTGTTTCTACTGATACTTGGTTTTCCATTGTTCTATTCTCCATTCCATTATTTGTCCTCTGCTTTTGATTTCTTTCTTTTTTTTTTTTTTTTTTCCTGTTGTTTGTTTTTTTGAGGTAGGGTCTCACTGTAGCCCAGACTGACTTGGAATTCACTGTTTAGTCTCAGGGTGGCCATGAACTCACGGGGATCCTCCTACCTCTGTCTCCTGAGTGCTGGGATTAAAGACATCACCACCGCGCCCGGTTTACTTCCTTGTTTATGTTTGTTTGAGCTTAGTTTGCTCCTCAAGCTTCTTCAGATGGATGGCTATTGAGTTCATGTTCTTTTCTAGACTGTGGCCTTATTTGGAAATAAGACCTTTCCAGGGATAGCTAAAATGAGGTTACAGTGGATTAAGGTGGACCTTGAATTCAATGACTAGTACCTTAATAAGGAGAGAGAACAAAAAACAGACATAGGGAAGAAGGCTAGGTGACAAGAGAGACAGAGAGAAATAACACAGCTACAAACTCAGGGATGCCAAGGATTGTCAGCCATGTCCAGAAGGTGGGAAGAGGCAGAAAAGTCCTTAGAATCTCCAGAGAGAAAGAGAGAGAGAGAAAGCTCCCCTGATATCTCATTTTCAGACTTCTAGTATCTAGATCCATGAGAGAGGAATTTCCGCTTGAATGTTAATACCAACTGAATATTTAGAAAGTACAGCTAGGCATGATGGCACACGCCTTTAATCCTAGTACTCTGGAAACAGAGGTAGGAGGACAGCCGTGAGTTCAAAGCAAGCATGAGATTACACAGTGAATTCCAGGTTAGCCTGGGCTAGAAGGAGACTCAACCTTGGAAAAACAAACAAACAAACAAACAAAAAAGCACAAAAGCAGTGTTCATAAATAGTTCCATTTTCTTCTCTTCTGATATGCTGCTATTGTCACACAAATTATAAACATACATGGTATACTCATCCACACAAAATTTTAATCATTACCTCATATGTTTTTTAAGAGCAAAAGAGAAACAAGTAAGAAATACATATATATATATATATATATATATATATATGTATATATATATATTAAAAAAACAACAACTTTGCCTCAGTTGTCACTCTTCCCAGTCCTCATCTCCTCCTGTGGCTGTGATTTGCTTTGTAGCTTCTTTCTATTCAGGCTAAAAGACTCCCGCAGGGATTTCTAATGCAGGTATGCTAGGAACAAATGGCTCCAATTCTATTTGTGCAAGAAGTCTTACTTCCTGCTTCATTTTTTTCATGTATTGGTCCATGTAGAATTATCTTTATTTTACTTTTTACAGTTAATATTTAACTTACAAACTTCATATAATTGCAGCATGTGTTTTTTAAAAGAAAAAAATTACTATAATTATAATCCTTTCCCTTCTATTCATTTTAAATACTATAAAACTAGTGCCACATATATAAGTCAATGTGTGTATAAATATAAAAAGAGCTACTAAGGAGGAAAATTATGCTCATCATAAAGGAAGCAGCACCTTCTGAGTTACTAGATAGTATTAAACATTTTATTTATTTTATATTTTATGTATTTTTATCATTTGGGGAGGTTCTTTGAGACAGGGTCACCATCTGTAAGCCTGAGTGGCCAGGAACTCTATGTGCACCAGACTAGCTTCTCATACTTAATCCTAAAGGCATACACAACTAACACAAGCTTCAAAATCTCTCAAGCAGTGGCTGGGGAGATGACTCACTGGATAAAGTGCTTGTTTCACAGACAGGAAGAACTGAATTTAGATCTCCAGAAACCACACGAAGCCACATGAGGTACATAGTGCATGCCTCATGTGAGAAAGAGGTGGAGGCAGGAGAGTCTCCAGAAGTTCATGGGCTAGCTAGCAGTGAACACAGTAGTAAAAAATGAAATGAAAATCCCTGTCTAAAACAAGGTAAAAGGTGAGGATTGACACTGAAGTTGTCCCCTGACCTCCTCAGGAGGGCCATGGCATGCATACCCACACTCACACACACACACATGCACAGACAAAAGATTGACGATAATGGGGTTGTGGAGATGGCTCAGTAGGTAAGAATACTTGAAGTGCAAGCATGAAGACCCGAGTTCAATCCCCAGAGCCTATATAAAAAGCTGGGAATGGCTATACATGCCTGTAACCCCAGCACTGAGGATGGTAGAGATAGGAAGATTACTGGAGCTCATTAGTTAGCCAATCTAGCTGAAGAAAGAAAAAAGAAAGAAAGGAAGGAAAGAAGAAAAAAAGAAAGGAAGGAAGGAAGGAAAAAAGAAAGGAAGGAAGGAAGGAAGGAAGGAAGGAAGGAAGGAAAGAAGGAAGGAAGGAAGGAAGGAAGAGAGGGAGGAAGAAAACAGTGAGTTCCAAGTTCAATGAGTGGCCCTATCTTAAGGAAACAAGGCAAAAGATAGAGGAGGATGACCAATGTCCTCCTCTGGCCTCCACAGGCATGAACACAGGCACGCTCATGTGCACATACATGTATATACCACAAGCACACATACACCACATACAGACACATACAACAGGATTATGAATATAATAAAAGCAAAAACTAACAAAATCAAAATTAAATCCCAAATCATATTGTGTGTGGTGGTGGTGGTGGGGGATCAAATCTAGGGCTTTGCACATACTAGTTAATTGCTCTGCTACTAAGCTACATCCCCAATCCTTCACAAACATAGTTTGGAAATCAAACATTTCTCAATTACTGACAGAGCTAGTTCAAAAGAAATAGGGTTATACAATGTCTGTATGGCATTTGCTAAATGCTGTAGCCAAAATTACAAAATGCACATTCAGTCCAAGTACATATGAAATTTTCATTTTGTTTATTGCCTTAACATTGGCCTCATAAAACAAAAATCATGACAAATTTCAGAAGTTTGAAATCATATAGATGATATTCTCTTACCACAATGCAATTAGAAATCATTAATAAACACTATTATTAAATCCCCCAAATTTGGAAATTTACTAAAATACTTCTGAATAAATATATAATAAAATAAAGCATAAAATAAATATTGGAATTGACTCATAATGGAATACATATATAAAAATTTGTTGCTGAGCATGGTGGGTGGTACATGCTTTTAATCCCAGTACTGAGGCAGCTGAGGCAGGAGGATCACTGTGAGACTAACGCCAGGTCAGCCTGTCTAGAGCAAGACCCTACCTCAAGAAAACAAAATAAATAAATAAATTTGTGAGATGCTGCTGAAACAGAGTACTTCTGAATAAATATATAATAGAACAAAACATAAAAATATTGAAATTGACTCACAATGGAATACATACATAAAAATGTGTGAGATGCTGTTTAAATAGTGAAAAACAATTATTTTTAAAAGCCTATATTACAAAAAAAAAAAAGAAACATTTGAAATCAATGGTGTAAATTTTCACAAGAAGAAACTGGTAAACAAAAGGCAAGTTAACCACACAGTGGAAATAAAAGAAAGAATAAGGGCATGAGGACAAATGTGAATGGCATGTAAAGGGAGTCAAGGGGACTGGAGAGATGGCTTAGCAGTTAAGGCACTTGCCTGCCACACCTAAGGACCCAGGTTCAATTTCCCCATACCCACATAAGCCAGATGTACAAGGTAGCACATGTGCCTAGAACACATTTACAGTGGCTAGAGGCCCTGGCACGCCCATTCTCTTGTTTTCTCTCAAGAAAGAAAAAAGAAAAGAGAAAAGGAGAAAATTAACACAGCTCCAAATCAGCTCCTTTAAACAGATAAGTTTATAATCCTATGTCAAAAGTAATGAATAACAAGGGAAAATATAGCTGGGCGTGGTGGCACACACCTTCAATCCAGCACTCAAGGAGACAGAGGTAGGAGGATCACCATGAGATCAAGGCCACCCTGAGACTACATAGGGAATTCTAGGTAACCTGCTCTAGAGTGAGACCCTACCTCAAAAAGGAAAAAAAAAAAAAAAAGGAAAATACAAATTGCTAACATCAGCAATGAAAGATGGACTCTACAAAACAGATTCTCTACAGATAAATTAAAAGCACTAGGGAACATTGTGAAAAATATAAAATCACTATTACTCTAAAATCTACAAATTTGATATCTTGGATAAGGAAGACAAATTGAAATACACAATATACCAAAACATATCTATCCTTCTATATTTACTTAAAAAGAAAAGAAGAAACCTTTGTATAAAGAAAATGCTAGGGCCGGGCGTGGTGGCACACACCTTTAATCCCAGTATTTGGGAGGCAGAGATAGGAGGATTGCTGTGAGTTCAAGGCCACTTTGAGATTCCATAGCGAATTCCAGGTTAGCCTGGGCTAGAGTGAGAACCTATCTCAAAAAAAAACCAAAAAAAAAAAAAAAAAAAGAAAGAAGAAGAAAAAAGAAAAGAAAGAAAGAAAGAAAGAAAATGCTAGCACAAGTGGGCTCTCCTGTCAGAAAGCCAGCGGGAGGCTCTACAGACAATCCACAACCACTCACTCCTGCACCCAGGAGGGGTATGCCCCCGGGGCTTTCTTTCTGTCCCTGAATTTCATATAGATGACACACAGCAGTGTGCCCTCTTTTGTGTCCTGGCCCTGCTTCCACTACTCCGGCAGTGGCACTCTTGCTTTCTGTCACAAGCCATTGCCAATGAAAGAGCTGTGACTAGAACAGTATCTACATAATATGGTAACTCCTGAGACACATTTAAATGAAATACAGCTTTGAAGAAAACTATGAAGGGATTTCTTCATACTATGACATATATACATATATACAGAGAGAGAGCCTTGTGGCTGAGTTGCAGTATCATATTCAAAGTTTAATAGAAACAAACTAAGCACAGGCCCAAGTGGCATGTTTCTTGAAAGTAATGTCAGATTGGGAGGTAACTTGTGTGTGTTCAACTTCTTTACCACATACTTGAAGCGTTCTCCCTTCCACGCTGTGTCCATCATCTTCCATACCCTCACCTCCCCATTTCCAACCCCATCAAATTTCTTCCAACGTCTAACCAGGAGAGATCCTCTCTCTCCTTCATGCTGTTCCTTTTCTCCTGGCACTCACCTTCAGCCACTGCTCGTCTGTCCCATCATTTGTCCCTGCATTGGCAGCTTGGAATCAAATCTTTCTTTAGCCTAGAGTACACTGCTGAGATTTCAGCTGCATACATGAATTTTCATCATGAAATTCTCTACTTCACTACATGCCTCTACATCCTAACTTACTGATGTTAAACACACCCAGGGATATTATCCTGAAACTGAATATAATTTTCTGTGTGGCTTGGTCTCTATCGGGAGTTGTATTTGAGAAAGCGTAGTTCCTGAGCCGAAGCAAGAAATCCAGTTATATCTCCTGGAGAACACCAAAAGATTTTAGATCGTAAGCCACGACAATTATTTCTCCAAACCACCTTCTCACCCACATAGCTCTCTCCCACCAATCAGAAGCTATGTCCTAACCTTTCCCCCACTCTCCAGTTCTGGTATTTTCCTCTGTGCCTTGCATTTTTACCCCATACAACTCAGCCAAGCATCTTTGTGGGAGGACCTTGTCATGGTTCCTGCATCCCAGCAAACTGCCATGGAAAAATTACAGAATCTGATTACTTTCCAGGGTTCCCTTGAGCCTCAAAGAATTAAAACACAAAGGCCTTCCAGAATTCTATTTCTTGTAGCCTGGCTTCATTTCTCTCAAGAAATCATATAACATTTCCTAAAGAAGGAAATTTTTCTCTTCCTCTACGGTCTTATTTCATTTTGTGACCATCTGAATGATTTAAAACTAAGAGAAGACTTTTGTTTTGATTTGTTTTTGATGTAGGGTCTCAGTCTAGCCCAGCCTGGCCTGGAACTCACTGTGTAGTTGGAAATACACAGTGATCCTCTTACCTCCGTCTAGAGAGTGCTAGGATTAAAGGCATTTGCCACCACGCCCAGCAATAACCCTCTTTTATATAAAGGTTTTCCTCTCATCTACCAGAAACAAGCCCTTGTGGCCTAATCACATCTTAAAGCCCATGCCTCTTAACACTGTGAAAGTAGCAACACCTGCCTTTAGCAACACATTCAAGCCACAGTGTTCTGTTTTACCTCAGCCTGTTTACTGAGTAACTGGAAAAGCTCCTAGTTTTGAGCAGGCCCAGATGAGGACAAGTCCTTGCTGCGATCATTTGGACCATAGGATCCAGTGGTCCCTGACATGTTGGTGTAGGCGAGGAGGCTGTCTGGAGCCTCTGGCAGGCTTGCCAAGTTAACTGCAGTGCAATCACTTAAGAATTTAGAGCAAGGCTCTGCCATCATCCACAGATAACGACTTTCCTTTTGAGAAACAGTTCTTGCTTGGCCTGCCAGTGGGCGTTAGTAGAAACTGAATGTGTCACCATGGGTCTCCAAGTTACCATGTGCCGTGAGCTGCCCACCGTGAGCTGGGTGTTACCTGATTGGCCCGGCATGAAGTTACGTGTGTACAGGAGCAAGGCACCAACCAACATGGGTGTGTATGTGCTCAGGACTGAGCAGGTCCTGGAGGGACAAATAAGTCATATGAAGTGAATCAAATGTCCATATTCCTTCCAAGCCTGCGCCTGCAGTCTCACGGGGAGTTTCCTATGATCATTTGGCAAAGGAAGAGAAGACCTGGTCCTAATGCAAGCACTGACTAAAGGTGGATGGCTGCGGCACTATATAGCCTTTTATGGGATGCCCCTAAAATATGACATTGGTAGATACTTGGGCTGTGCACCTGGTCTTTTTATGTTTATTATTTTAAGGTAAGGTTTCATTCTAGCCCAGGCTAACCTGGAGTTCAGTGTGTACTCTCAGGGTGGCCTTGAACTCACAGCAATCCTCCTACCTCTGTCTCCCGAGTGCTTAGTCTTCCTTTTCATTGCTGTATCCACACTCATTGGCAGCATGGCTGCACTGCTCTTTCCATCAAGAGACAGAGTCTATTTCACCACCCCACGAATCTAGTTTGACCATGTGACTGCTCTGGAAAAGGGACCATTGATAAATGTGACAGGCAGCCCATACGGTAAGGGCTTGCACACTGGAGCTCTTGCCGCTACTGTCTAAATAAGCCTGGGCTAACCTGATGGACGATGAGAGGCATGCGGTTTAATTGTCCCAATGCTCCAGCCAACAACGGCCTGCCAATGGACAGACAGGAAGGTGATCTTAGGATCAACTACTCTTCAGCTGAGCCACCAGCTGACCATGGACATGTGAGCCAACCACGCAGCATCTGGGTCAGGCCAAACAGGAGTGGCCTAGCCCACTCAGCAATGGGCTGATCATATTGTTGCCAAACCCCAAGGTGTGAGGGTAGTATATGATGCAGCAAAAACTGACAAAACTCATCGTTCCCAGATCAATAAGCATCTAATGAATGCTACTTGGATAATGACCTCACCTGGCCACTGGGACCCAAAGACAAATCTACCTAGAGGGGCCCACAAATAACCATGACAACAAATAGATAATGGTAGTAAAATGTGATTAATACTAGGAAAATAAAGTAGAATTTAATAAAATACAGCAAAACATGGGAATATAAGATGAAGGGGTGATTCATTGACCTGGGACAGTCAAGCAAAGACACAGGTGGGATCAGAAGTGGATTCTCATCAAGGACTGAGGCCAAGGAGGAAATGCAGTCTTAAGCATTAAAGAATATACAATCTTGGGCTGGAGAGATGGTTCAATGGTTGAAGGCACTTGCTTGCAAAACTAGGTGGCCTAGGTTCAATTCCCCAGGATCCACGTAAAGCCAGATGCAAAAGTGGCACATGCATCTGAAGTTTGTTTGCAGTAGCAGGAGATCCTGGTGTTCCCATTCTCATTGTCCCCAACCCCCAGAAAATAAATGTTTTAAAAAAGAGAATACAATCTTGGGGGAATTCTGAGAAATACAATGTACTAGAAATGTAGTGTGAGAGAAGGTGAACAATCAGATTAAATAATTCATTTCCTAATTATTGTGGAAGGATCATGAAACTAAGAAGTGGGGAAAAAAACATAATAAGCTTGTCAGAGCATGAATTGCACAATTACATGGCTTCCTCCCATCCTTTGGTTTTGAACTCTGTTGCACCATGTAAGGCTATTGTAGTGCAAGGGTCTAGTTCACAGTATCACCTTGCTCTGCTCATCTCATTAAATTACATGTAGTGTTGTTCCACTTGGAGAACATACTTCTTCATTGGCATGAATACCCCCAATTATATGACAGGCAGTTATTTGCAAAGCTATTTAAATTTTTTAAAACACTGACTCCGCAGTTTTGGAAAGCTGGCTCCCTAAAATACTGTGGGAACTCATTGGTTTTTGTATTTTTTTAAATTACTTATGAGGAAGAAAGAGGGAGAGAGAGGAAGGGAGGAAATAGGTATGCCAGGGTCTCCAGGCACTGCAAACAAACTCCAGATGCATGTGCTACCTTGTGCATCTGGCCTACATGGGTCCTGGAGCATTGAACCTTGGTCAACAGCTAAGCCATCTCTCCAGCCATCATTGGTTTAAACTGAATTTCAAAACGCCACTTTTCCAAAGTCATGGAATTACTAAATGCATGCACTAAATAGACTACTTATGTGTACTTCATGACACTGAAGAATGCCTCTTAAGGTAGTCAAAGAATTATGTGGAGAAATATTTTAAATCAATCTACCTACAGCCTTCATCTCTCTGGAATTTATCCATTTCACATATTTAATGATGAATGAGAAATAAATTACTTGTACAACCTGAGGGTTGAAAAACCTTCAGAGCCTACACAGTATTGGCCTGAGTGCTCTATGAACACATTGACAAGTAACTTCAACTTCACCAAAATATAAAATGAGAAATTGAATGACCATTAAAGTCACTACTAATTCTCATGATTTAAGTAACTTTTTCCCACAAGATAATAAGAAAGAATAAAAAATGGACACATCAGAATTCAATTTATTTAGTCTTGTCTAATACATAATTGCATTAGCCCTTTAAAAGGAACACAAAGTATAAAACTATAAAAATAACCCTGAAAAATTATACAATTTTCTCAAAGCATCATTTTAAAAACAGGTCTTGTAAAAGTCTGATTGCAATGTGCCACAGGAATCATTATAAAATGCAAAAAAAAAAAAAATGAAAAACAAACATCAATAGAAGCCAATCACCAGTCACTGTTGTCTTAAACATAAGGATATTGCAAAGAAATTACAACTGCTGCTATCTCAGTACTTCTGTGATGGGATTCAAGAATTTTCTTGAGATTCTTAACCTATTAAATTTGTTCCACTACTAATATTACTTTAACTCTAAGCCACAGCTTGCGCGTTTCACAAACCTTGGAAATACTGTACTTTTTGGATCTAATAATCTCAAATACCGTAACCTTTTCAAAAAAAAAACTGTAGCAAAACACATATAGCATAAAATGTACTACCTTAAAGTGTGCAATTCATGGCAATTAGTACATTCATAATAGTGTATAACCATCAGCACTATCTTGCTCCAGAATGTTTCACTGCTCTAAAAGGAAATGCCACACTCATTAAGTAGTCATTACCTTCTCCCTTGACAACCACTAGTCTGGCTTTTCTGGATTTGCCTATTCTAGATATTTCATATAATTATACATTATGTGGCCTTCTGTGTTCAGCATCATTCATTTTTTTTCAATGAACAGTACATCCTTTTGTTTTTATGATAAAGACAACTCTGAGTATATAATTCATGGGAAAGATTGAGTGGAATTCTGAATGCAGTTCCCCTCAAGTGAACAATGCAATACAGCTTTAACATTTTAAATGAAAAATTAAGATCTTTAAAAATTATATTCACCCAATCATTAACCACTCAAAGCAATTTCATATGTCAAGACCTTTTACAAAACTACTGGAACATCGTATGAAATCAATACTGTTCTCTCCTTTATCAAACCCCTTACTTTATTAAAATATAGGTAATCATTTTAAGTCATCAGTAAAAGACATTCAGCTAACATAACCATGCAGTTGGTAATTTTAAGCAGGTGTAATGATGCTTCAATTTTTGTAGTTTATTTTTGTTAAATAATGTGGTTAAACCTAAGTGCTCTATTTCAAAATTTTCAGAATTACAAATTTGTGTTTACAAACTTGTGCGCCCAGAGACTTTAAAAGAAGCTGGATAAGTTGCTTAAATCTAAAATTACTAAAAACCACTGAATTTAGGTTGACTAGCCAGGGAAGGAGGTTTTTCTTTTTTAACTCTGTATAGTTAATCCAGGTTTCTTGACTACCTCCTCAGAAACTGAAGCTGCAAGGACAACTGCCATGAAAATGATTTCAGTAGGGAACAGATTCCAGGCAGCATAGGCAGGAGCACCTTTGTTCCACTTCCTTACCACTGTTTCTTTCTCACCAGCTCATAACCACACTGAGTAACAAAGTAGCAACCTCAGCCTTTGAGTATGAGCAGACTCATGCTGTCTGATCTGCAGGTCCCTCTGCCAAACACTGAGCTCACTTACCAGCCTGTTGATCTAAAGAGCTTGTCTGAGAGCGGGGAGGGAACAATTTCTACCAGAAAATGATAACTAAACCTGATGAATTTGATTTCGATGGAAAAGGATTACACTGACCTGATGACTGATGAATCTGGTACCAAGAACTCAACAGAAATGCAACAATATTACTTTCAATGAACTATCATTGTTTAGTTATCATTTGCTATTATAATATCTGCATGTGTTAATGAGCTTGTGGGTGCCTAATATCATAAGTTAATGAAAAAGAACTTATTTCCCTCAGCAGTTTCCTCTGAAATGTTTTTCTTCATACTAAAAGACAAAGTTTCAAGTGAGTATGCCAAGGATTGGAAAGTTATTTAAAGGGACTTGAATCAATAAATTATTACTATATTGCTATAAAGCATGTTAAAAAATCATGTTTATAACCCATATCTGCTTCCTTGTAGTTTAATAATCAGAAATCTCTCTACTAACATATCAGAATATCAACCTAAATACAAAAGTTGTTTTGAGGTGAACTAAGATTTCAAGATGCATCCCAATTAAAAAAAAAAAAAAAAAAAAAAAGCCCGGTTCTTGCACATCCATTCTCTCTGTCTCTCTTCTATCTCTGCTTGCAAATAAATAAAGAAAATTTAAAAATAAAGAAAATATTTTTTAAATTTCAATATGGCTAGTTATAAAGATTATATATGTCAAATACATCTATAACTAAATCATGAACTTCCACGTTTTAGTCATATATAAGTCTTGTAAACATTTAGCAAAATACCTTGGATTTTTAGAGTAACTTATTATATTTCATTAGTTTCTACTTTGTTTCCTTTTAGTACTACCCAAAATTCTTTTCAAAGCTGTAGGAAACCAAATATTTAGGCAACATTATTTGCCAAAGAAATTTCTTTTCATTCAAATGTCCCATCTCTTTCTGAATCTGTGAAGTCCATATGGGGACACATTTTCTTAGTACCTCAATATTACACATAAAGCAAACGGGAAGTTGAAAGGTATTTTCCTTAAAACTTTCTTTAACCTTGTAGAGAAAACAATTATGTAAAAGGTAATTTCAAAAAGATTCCACATTTAGAATTAGCCTTTACTTAACTCAAACTTTTTTTTCTGGAAATCAGATTTGGATTAATACTAACAAATTGGCACATTATTTTAAACTTAATGGAATGACCTAGTCAAGAGTACATTTATGACAGGAGTGATGGCACATGCCTATAATGCCAGGACTTGAGAGGCAGAGGTAGGAGGATTGCTGTGAGTTCAAAGACAGCTGCAAAGTGAGTTCCAGGTCAGCCTGGACAAGAGTGAGACTCTACCCTGAAAACAAAACAAAACAAAAGAATACATTTGTTTTAGAGGCATAATTCAACATACTCTGCCTCACAGGCCTCATGAGTACGGTAAGGCCACTGACAGCAGCATTCAGATAATCAGCCAAGCACAGAATCAGAAAAAAAATTTATGTAAAAGTTTTGTCCAAAGAACTGAGCACTTTTTAACAACCAGTTCTGCAAATTCTAATCACATTATCTTTCAATGTGGTGTGTTATGCATGAAACAAGCACACATTTATTAACTTTTCCTCAGAAATATTTTTAAAAATTAAATTAAAATTTAAAATAGGTTGGGACAGAAAACATGAAAAGATATGTTCTGATTCCAATCACCTAAAAGCAGTCAAATCTCTACAAGTAAAATCTTTTAGCAATATGGTACCACAAACCTCCTTCCCATCAGAATGCATGGGAATTTTGCTGAAAAGCCTGTCATCTTCAGTATTATTAAGATCCCAACACACCATGTTAAATGAAATGTGACAATATCATAATGGTGATGGGTTATGAGGATCAGTATCAAAGACCCCCCCCCAAAAAAAACAGATTCTACATGACTGATAAACCCATCTTTAATGTCTTTTACTGATTTGGTTGAAATGATTCCTAAGATTTAATCAAATATTTCTTCTCTACTTCTACTACCACTTATTCTAAGAATCTAATATGTTCACAGGACTTGGCAATCACTGAACAAGAGAATGAGATGACTAGGCTAAATGTTAATGCTAATGAACTAAAACTTTGTATTATAATTTACCTTGAACAAAACAATACCAGTAGAATATTAGGGAAAGTTTAAATACTGGTAAATACTGCTTAAAGAAAAAAAAATCTAACAATCATAGTACCCAATGTATTTTGTCACATGGCTATAAAACTGAGACAACATATATAATTTAACCATTAATATTAATAAGTTACCATTATTCTAATTGTGGATTACCTATATGTACACAAACACATACACCTCTGACATGTCCAGGCTTTCCTCCAAGATACCTATTTTATGGTGCATCACAATCACCTGGAAACCTTACTAAGACTGCTCATTCCCACCCCAAGTAACCTGCAAGTGTCAAAAACAGAAAGACAATGAGAGATAGACAGAGAAACACAGATGAATTTGGATATTACCCTCCATTGTGATGCTTGCGCTCTATCAGGCTACCTATCAAAGTCTAAGAACGCAACACATTCTTCAAATGACAGTCTACTAAGCCAACATACAAACCTTTTCTTTTGCATGCATAAGAGGGTGACCATGCCAGAAACTTTGGCCTTTCCATTATCACTAGGTGGGACCACTTTCAGGACACCCCAGGAGTCAAAAAAGCTAATATTTTACAAATCATAAACCATCAGTGCTCATCAGTAAAACACAAGTCAGCAATGGTAGTTATCAATCAATAACACCTAGAACACGTGGAATGTCAACAGCACAGAAACATATAATTGTGTTCAGAATGTGTTGAACATGTATTAAAATTTATTTAGATGAAAGTTTTTCTTTTTTAGTTACTGAGCCATATAATTTTATTAGAACTTGAACAAATGTAAAAAGAAATCATTTAAACAAAATAGTATGGTGGCATAACAAGCAAAAAAGAGACCAGAAAAACATGTGTAAAATCAATAGAAGGTGGAAAAAAATCTCATTCGATCCAGTGTGAAAAGAAGAAATCTAAATTTAAAAGCCATGAATTTAAAAAAGCATAACCATAAAACAAAAGGTTAATGCTTGTGTTTATCCTAACCATGAACACATTCTTCAGCAAAACTTTAAAAGGCAGAGTAGTATTTTACACTATTTAGCCTTATTTCTGTTGTTGTTGTTTTGACAGAAATAGTTTATTTTTTCTTTATGTAATTCAATCTCACAGTTGAACAAGTGTTACGCACTGGGAAATGAGTATTCTCCTAAGTGAAATGGCAACTGGGGCAAAGCAACTGATTAGTCTCTAATGCTGTAATTTTCAACTGTGATAAGTACTTGATCCAACCAAAAGCAATCTTAAGCAGTTTAGAATTTTCCAATGCTACCAGCCTGATTGTCACCTATAGGAAACACAAACCAGTTATCACAATGCACTCTCAAGACAGAGTAGAAAGGGAAGATACACTGAGTTTTCACATTCAGGACCATTTTAGCTTACCAAATACCAGAATTTTTCTGGATAACTTATTTAGGTACTTGCTTCCATCTTTGCAATTAATTTCTAAATACTGACACAACGTGTATGTTCACTTTTCAAAGTGAGTATATCACATCAATAATTGTGAAAATCAATTTAAAACTATAATAAAATGTTTCAAGAATAGGTCTTTGAGTATTTCATTACCATACTTTATCTTTATAAAAAGATACAAGTCTTACTTTCTGATAAAGAAGTGCATGAAACATAAACTTGGAAATGTTTCCGAGATTGTCAACCACGCAAGTTTCTGCCTGATTGCTACAAAGAAGGCATTAAAACAATGCCTTTACAGTTTTATAAACTTCAAAAACCAAACTTTTGAAAGACTTTTCAAAAAAAATAGTTAAGCCCTTTGCATTCTAGATATTTTAAATTTATTCATACAATATGCCAAATTCAAACTCAAAGTGAGGTATATATATTTTTTCAAACATTAGATATCCAGCAAATATAAAACATCATGTACAACATCAAATTAAATTCACAGGCTTGCTTTTTGTCTTCTGGTTATTGGTTTAACCTATCACACTGCCAAAACTCTGGATATGGCATCTAGTAAGAAAGACCTGTGTCTGATGATTCTCTGTGTATGAGCTCTAAGAGTACAAAATGTGAATTATTTTGCAATCATGAATTGGCATTACTTAACATTATTTTGATTTAAAATATAATGTAAGTACTGAAGGTCACCTATGCACTGAGAGATGTGAAGGAGAAGGCTAAAGAATTATATAGTATTATTTTGACTTTAAGCACAACATAAATACTGGAGGTCACCTGTGCATCCAGAGTTGTAAAAGGAAAGTGCTAGAAAATGGTATAGTGTCTTATGGCAGTGCTTAAACAACTGAAAGTGTTCATCTGAAAAAAAAAAATTCATACTGAAATTTTGAACTGTTTTGCTTTTTGATGATACGGGTTTTAACCCACAGAAAACTTGAGGAATTGTTTGGTCAGGATCTTTTTAGCCCAAGAAGCAAAAAATTTCAGAACCAAAATATGCACACCATTACAAAAGGCAATTTTGAAAATTCTGAAGCTAAAAATTAGATAACCCTGTCCAGCAAGTTTCAAAAATTTCACACATTTCAAACATTAAGGCAACTTTTTTCCAACTAAACAATAGTTTATAAAAATATATGTCACTTCAAAACATTATATACATAGTGACAATAAATTTAGCTAGTTGTAGTCTTTAATACATTAACAAAGTGTCACACATTACAAAGAAATCATACCAAGTGCTTGCACGTATGTGCAAGTGAAGTTAGTTTTTAAAGAACAGGTTTTAGCACTGAACGCAGTGAACGTCCTTCTTTAGTGAGTTCTCGTGTCACACACATACATGGCAACGGAACTGCTTCCTCCCGTTTCTCTACGATGTTGTAAGTGCATTTCTTCAAGTGGTCAGCCATGCTTAGGATGTCAGCAAACTTCCATTCATTAACAGAACAAAATGCAGTACTGAATCTCCACACCTAAAAGAAAATTCTCCTTCAGATTTAAACAATTCAATTTACAGAAAATCAAAATGAACATTTTGCTCTAATGCATATGTTTCTTTTATACTATTAGAGAAATACCAATATAAGGCTTCAAAGAAGTACAAAATTTTAAAGAATCTATCATGATACAAATGTTTGTCAGAATGTTTATAGAACTCACTTCTATGATTACATCAATAAGCAATTAAAACTTAAAAAGATAAAACTCAGGCTGGAGAGATGGCTTAGCAGTTAAGGCACTTGCCTGCAAAGCCTAAGGATCCATGTTTGACTCTCCAGTTCCCACGAAAGCCAGATGCACAGTGATGCAAGCGTGCAAGGTTGTAAATGGGGACAAAGTGGAATGTGCATCAAGAATTCAATACAGTGGCTAGAGGCCCTGTCATGCCAATTCTCTCTCTCTCTTGTTCTCACTCTTGCTCTCTAGCATTAAAAAAAAAAAGGCCAGTCCATTGGACTTGTCTAAATTTTAAAAAAAGGGTAAAACTCAACATTAAAAATCATATCAAACCTGACTTTCTTAAAAATTGTCACCTTACCCAGGCATGGTGGCGCACACCTAAAATCCCAGCACTCGGAAGGCAGAGGTAGGAGGATCACTGTAAATTTGAGGCCACCCTGAGACTAAGGGTGAATTCCAGGTCGGCCTGGGCCAGAGTGAGACCCTACCTCAAAAAAGAAAAAGAAAGAAAGAAATTAAATTTTCTCACCAGGCATGGTGGATCATGCTTGTAACCCCCCAACACTTAGGAAGCTAAGGCATAAGAATTGCCATGTGTTTGAGGGCAGACTGGGCTACAGAGAACATCTCAAAAATAAAAATTGAGGGCTGAAGAGATAGTTTAGCAGTTAGGGTGTTTGTCTCCAAAGCCAAAGGACCCAAGTTCAATTCCCCAGGACCCAAGTAAGCCAGATGCACAAAGTGGTGCATACATCTGGAGTTCGTTTGCAATACCTGAAGGTCTGGCACACCCATTCTCCCCTCCCCCACTTCTCTTTCTCTCTAATAAATAAAAACATGAAAATGAATTTTTTTTGTTTGTTTTCTGAGGTAGAGTCTCACTCTGGCCCAGGCTGACCTGGAATTCACTATGTAGTCTCAGGGTGGCCTCAAACACATGCCAATCCTCCTACCTCTGCCTCCCAAGTGCTAGGAATAAAGGTGTGTGCCACCACACCCAGCATGACATGTTTTTTTAAAAAATAATAAAATTTAAATTTAAAATTAAAAAAAAAATTGTCACCTTATTCTTTCACCCCACCCAACTGCTGTACAGAAATATCCATAATCCAGATATTGTTGGTACAAATGCTGTTTTCCTATCTGGGTGTTTCCATTATTCCTAATACTCCATACAAAGTGTATTTAAAATGCCTTAGTATACTGGATACTAAGGTGGCTTATCCTCCCACTACTTGCAAGTAGTAAAGGTGCTTCATAGTAGTTTGTTGTTGTTGTTTTGTTTTGTTTTGTTTTCGAGGTAGGGTCTCACTCTAGCTCAGGCTGACCTGGTATTCACTATGTAGTCTCAGGCTGGCCTTGAACTCATGGCAATCCTCCTCTCTCTCTCTGCCTCCCGAGTGCTGGAATTAAAGGTGTGCACCACCATGCCCAGCCTTTCATAGTTTTTTTTTTTTTTTTTTTTTGGTATTTTGAGGTAGGGTCTCACTCTAGCTCAGGCTGACCTGGAATTCACTCTGTAGTCTCAGGGTGGCCTCGAACTCTTGGCGATCCTCCTACCTCTGCCTCCCGAGAGCTGGGATTAAAGGCGTGCGCCACCACGTCCAGCTTTCCATAGTATTTTTTAAACTTAGTGTCTAGTACAAGAGTCAAATGACTGAAATGGACAATCAACCTACAAGTCATGATGACTGCTTGTACAAAGGGAGGTAACAAAGCAACACAGCACACAGAGCCCTGCACCTCTTTCAAGTTAGAAGCAGGACAGAACAACACGCAGATCACATGCACAAGAGATATGCTTCCTTGTTAATTCACTGATAAGCACATCAGTGAATTAAGATACTTACTCTTCTTCATCTGTCAGTGGAGATAAGTGGATTAAGCAAGTTAATGAGTAAAGGATTAATGCACACTATCTAACAGGATAGTTGTATAAGTGTGGGTAGTAGGACAGCATATCCAAAGGCTTTAAGGCAAGAAAGAAATCATTAAGAGAGTCAGTGTGACTGGAATATAAACTATACAAGGAAAAAGTCGTAAGTAAGAATAAGATTATGAAAAGTCTTTAATGTTTCATGAAAAAGTCAGCCTCTATCACAGAGGCAATGGACAAATACTAAAGAAGTTGTAAGCACTGCTATGAGTGTAAGAATTTTATTAAAGACAATATAAATCAATCTTACTCATATGTAGGAAATATACTGGAGAGGAGTCTAATTGGAGGTAAAAACAGGAGAGGAAGCTGTAGGCAATCTAAGAAAGAATCAAGGTGAGACTGGAGTAGGAACACAGCAGTGAAACAGAGAGACAAACCTGAGACTACAAGAAAGGAAGACCCAATATAATTCCTGGATTACCTAGGTGGGAATAAGGGAATAAAACAGAGTCAACCCTAACTCCTAAATCCCTGGTTTAGGCAGCTTAGTACACAATGATGCCCCTTCCTGAGATGAAGTGGGTAGAGAAGAGTAGGCTGGACATGTGAGTTTGAGGAAGCTTTGAAGTAATCAAGCAGAGATGTTCAGCAGACATTTGTTTGTACATTGTGGACTGAGTTCAACTAAGAAAATGGGAACTTATTATGTGTAACGTGCAAAACTGTTGGAAATACAAGCTTGAAGACTAGATATTTGTAGGAATTAAAGTTTCAGATATTTCATTCCATAATAAATGCCAGTTGCTAAGGACAGGGTTTCATTCCAAAGAGCAGCTATATACCAAGTCTTATGGAAAGTAAAAATCGATACATATAGATAGATGGTCAAAATTTTTGTCACCAAAATAATAATAACAATGACAACAATTTTTGTGTTTAGTCACTGGTCAAAATCTCAGGAGACCACAGATGCATATTTTTTTTCTATTGGAGTAAATGATAAAACCCAAGCGTACCAAGAATAAAGTACTAGAAATATGAATGCTATGTAACCAAATCTCAATTTTTATCAAAATTGTTTCCAGCTTTTAAAATGGAAAGTTTCAGAATACAGGTGTTCTAAAATGAGAAACACTTTCAATCACAGGTATCTTGTTATGCCTTGGACAGTACTTGAAGTTGAATCAAAGCAAAAGTAGGGCATCACAGAAGAGAGATGGATCAAAGATTTGTTCAGGTCTGCCAAAATTTCTGGCCCACATTTCTAATATGTATCACTCCTCTGAGGTGCAGTCAATCCAGACGCCCTACCCAAAATATCAAATCTACTACCCTACTCACTTCACTTCAGCCTCATCTTCCCATTTACACTATCACACAACTAGATCATTGGTCACTTACTAGAATGATTGTAGTTTTTCTTATCTCTTAGGTTCTATTTCAAACAATGAAATCTTTTAAAAGATACTATTAAGAACAGAGATGGTGGGCATGGTGGTGCACACCTTTAATCCCAGCACTGGAGAGGCAGGGGTAGGAGGATTGCTGTGCGTTTGAGGCCACCCTGAGACTACATACTAAATTCCAGGTCAGCCTGGGCTAGAGCAAGACCCTACCTCAAAAAACAAACAAACAAAAAAGAATAGAGACAATTGTAGGCAAGAAGAAAACCAACCCTTTCCTAGCTTCTTCAACTGTGTAATAGCGAAAAATTTTCAGTCCAAATTTGAAGGTAGTATCATGGACACATATAAAGCAAGTTGTTAGAAGGAAGAGAGGATTGCTCATCTGAAGAAACCAATGTTTAAACACTAGATCTAATCTTAATATTAAATCTGTGATTATAACAAAATTCTAATTACTTTAGTTCCTCATTATCCCTTTAAAATGTGTCACAATGACTACTTTTTGGTGGGGATGGTAAACTTTTTAAGAAGATACTAGATGATACGAAGATATCATGTGCCTACTTTATGCTAAGCAAATGGTTGATATAGTCAAGATTAAACTGACCTTTTCCTTTATCTGCCATGACGAGTTTCCTTCTGGGTACTTCTCTTTCCCCCACTGCAGTATGACCATTCCACGAGACTGAAGTAGACTGCCACACACATCCCTCATTAGCCTGGACACACACGAAAGCTGGCATAAACTGAAACCATCAAGAAAGCCTGCGATGTGTTGCAGCACCTCAAAAGGGAGACTACTTAAATGGTCACTATGTAATCCCAGCACACAGTTTCTAGCAGGCTCTGCTAATACTGTCGATACACGTGGCTGAACTCCAAATGACCTCAAGTGGCGGTCGTGTATAATCTTTGCTCCTTGTGTTGATGGACAGAATCTACGCTGAGAATAGGTACAACCATAATAAGCTAAAGGGCACCTCTGTTCCATCCATCCATTGAGTCCAGCATGAATGTCACCATGCACATTCTTAAAATGTGAAGAAAATTCTTTTCTTCTAAATAACTGTCCACACACAAAGGTAAACATTGAACGCTGCTTAGGCTGGTACCTAGCAACACATTCCAAAACTAAATCCAACCCAAGTGTCTGAAAGGGACTTGGATTTGAAAGCTGAGGGTTGGCATGATCACAGGCTGAAGCTGAAGCTATTTCCCCAACCATTGTATCTGTGGCTAATATCGCAGATGGAAGTGAAAAAGTCTGAGTCCCAAAGTCAACATGATATATGTCAGCCATTCGACTATCAGATATGCCCCTCCCACCTGGAGAATCTCCCAGACAAAACAGTAATGCTGCTGTAATCAGATCTATTCCTTGGAGGCCCATAGGATCTTCTGCCACTTCCAAATCTGATGTATCCACTGCTTTGTCTTCCTTTGGTTTAGACCAATACGAATCAGAAAGAAACTTGAATGAAGGAGTATGACTGATCGCTAAGACATCCACATTCCTCAGGTCCCCTAAGTCTACTTTTTTCCAACACAGTTCTTCATCTTCACCATCTGGCATGATGATATGCTGAACTGTGCCATTAGGCAAAGCGTTGGATGGTAGTACTTCCTTAAGTTGTGCTGCTACCAAAAGTGAACTGGAAGGTTCTGAAGTACCATCTGCTGCCACACATTCTCCATTTGTTAAATTCTGATCCTGGTCTTTGACCTGTGTACATATAGTTTCCAAAGGAAAGCCATTACAAAGAGCAGAAGTGTCATAAGAACTTGTATTCAAGTCACATAATAAGTCACTTGAACCATTTTGTTCAGACTGGGCATTCTGAGTTGTGCCATTAGTGTCAATTCCACCTACTGCCCCAAGCTCATCCTCATATAAGTGGTCCTGGTCTTTTAGATTTACCTCCTGTAAGCTTTCTCTGGTATTCTGCTCCTCCTTCACTTCATCTGCAGTAGCATTAAGACCTGCATTTAACATGCCAATGTCTCTTGTGGCAGTATTCAGGATGTCTAAAGCAGCAGCCAAACTTCTGGTTGTTTCTACAGTAGCTTGATAAAGTGCACCATAAGATTCTTCATCAACAGATACCAAACCATTAGCACGAGGTATTTCTGGGACACTTGATTTCACTGAGATCTGTTCTCTAGGTTCAGATACTTTATCAGTTGCTTTTGACATCATGGTGGCTACTTTGAGAGACTCTAAAAGCATCCTTTGGTCTTGAAGGGCTAAGGCCATATCTAACTGTGCCACTTCATCAACATCTCTGCTTAGATTTTCATATGACTTCCGGTCTGCATAACTGACTGGCCATCGGTTCCATTCCATAGTACAGCACACAACACTTGCAGGACACACTTCTAGGTGTTCACCAACTTTATTTCGGGCCATGGTAAATGGACATCCAAAGTCACTATTTAAGCAGGGTACTCGTTCAAATGGACATAAAAGTCGATGCTCATCAGATTTACAAGAATGGAAAACTGCTCCACAAACCAATGGACAACCAATCAAGTCACAGGAAATCCCAGGCTCTGGTCTGGTCATACATCGCCTACTGACACAATTCACACAGTGTGAGTGCTGCAGCTCCTCCTCCATAATGGCCAGGCCAGTTCTGGTTTTTAGAATGGAAAAGATAAGAAGTTAGACAAAAAAGTGGTTGATTTTTCAAAACTGCATAATAAGTCAAATCACTAATGGATTTTAGTTTATTTTTGAGGATGAAATACATAAAGTACATAAAAACCTAAGTGGTTTATTTTACATATGATCAGTACACCCAAAGAACTTAAGCACTTTAACGACTCAGTACTTTAAAATGCCATGAAGTTTTATTTTTATATAATAGATAGCAATATGCCAAATGCAAATTACAGATTTCAAAATACAGTATTTCAGTATTAATAGTACTGTGCCAATAAAAAAAATCAATGTGTATTTCAACTTCTACAGTTCAGAAATTATTATTTTTTTACCTTTCTTACTTCAATTAAATGAATTTGATGTGTCTCACATTGCTGACCCCTCTTCATATTCCCAAGAGAATAAATTGCATTTCAGTAATGTAATTAATCAAAATTTTATTAGCGTTTATATTTCCTCTAAACATATGAATTCATATAAGACTTTATCTATTGCTCTCTTTTACCTATTCCTAATAAATCTTACAACAAATTAACAGAGGCTTAATTAAAGCATATGGAGACTTTAACAAGAAAATAAAATTATAGGTCAAGTTCTGCAGCTATAACATATTTATTGTTAGTTACTAGGTCCTGGGCACTGTGTTCCCTCTGGCAATATAAAGATTATTAAGTTATGGTGCTTTCTCTTAAGGAGCTACAGGGAAGGTAAAAATGGCATCACATTAAGTGATCATTGTAACAGAAGTGCAATGGCAGCACAGAGAAAATAATTGTAGTGTGAAAAGGAATTAAAGAAGGTACAAAAAAAAAAGACAAGGATCTGAAGAGATGCCTCAACAGCTAAGGCACTTGCCTGAAAAGCTAGATGACCTGGGTTCAATTCCCCCAGTGCCCATTTAAAGCCAGATGCATAAAGTGGTGCATGCACCTGGAGTTCATTTGCAGTGGCTAGAAGGTCTGGCATACCCATTCTCTCCACTACCACGCCTCTCTTTCTCTGTCTGCGAACAAATAAATAAAAATATTTGGGCTGGGCGTGGTGGCACACAACTTTAATCCCAGCACTGGGGAGGCAGAGGTAGGAGGATCGCTGTGAGTTCAAGGCCAACCTAAGAGGACATAGTGAATTCCAGGTCAGTCTGGTCTAGAGTGAGACCCTACCTTGAAAAACATATACATATATATATATATATATATATATATATATATATATATATATATATGTGTGTGTGTGTGTGTATATATATATATATATATATATATATATATATATATATATATATATATATTTGGGCTAGAGAGATGGCCCAGTGGTTAAAGCACTTGCCTGCAAAATCTAACGACCCAGGTTTGATTCCACAGTACTAACATTAAAGACAGATGTACAAAATGGCACATGCATCTGGAGTTCATTTGCAGTAGCTAGAGGCCCTGGTTCCTCCATACAATCTCAATCTCAATCCCCCCCCCATCTCTCTGCTTACAAATAAATAAATAAATAAATAATATTTAGGCTGGAGAGATGGCTCAGAGGTTAAGACACTTGCCTGCAAAATCTAATGACCCAGATTCAGTTACCCATTACCCACTTAAAGCCAGATGCCCAAAGTGGTGAATGCACCTGGTGTTTGTTTGCAGTGGCCAGAGGCCCTGTCATGCCCATTCTCTCTCACTTGCGCTCTCGCGCTCGCTCGCTCGCTCGCTCTCTCTCTCTCTCTCTGCTTGCAAATAAATAAATTTCAAAAACTAGGCAGTTAATACTGAAGTAAAAGCAATGCAAATGGAGAAAAGCATGAACTGACAAAACACTGTCAATCTTCCTGGAACTGCTGGAAATGCAAGGTAGCTGTGAGAGACGAGGTCAAACAAAAGTTGTGCCAAGCATGAGTGCTATAAGCTACTCCTAAGGAGGTTCAGCCTTTAGGAAGTCATGGACACTAAGAATGTTTAAGTGCAGGAAAAAAGTATTTACAAACTACGAAGACATTACATACACTCTTTCCTGCTTTACAACTAGTATTTTAACATTTTACCAAGTAAGGTTTAAAGCAAAAGAGAGAGAAAGCATAAGCACAATATGATGACTTACACTTATCCTATCGTCTGCAACCTCTTTCTTAGTTTCTTAGCAGTGGAAACCTAAATACCTGGCTTTTGCTACATTATTACTTGCCAGACTTTCCAAAAGAAAAAAAATTCTTCTAATCTCCCATATACTTATCAACCCTCTGATCTGTCTTTATTGTTGCTACCCCACATTAAAACTATTCTACAGAGATTCTCATACATCTAAAGGGCTTTTGGGGAGCCGGGAAGATGGCTCAGTGGATAAAGGCACTTGCTTACAAAGCCTTCTAGCCCAAGTTTGATTCCCCAGTACCCACAGATGAACAAGGTGACACATATATCTGGGGTTCATTTGCAGGAGCAAGTGGTCCTGGCAAGTATGTTCATTTGTTTAGTTCATATGCAATTTCAATCTCCGTCTCTCTTCTCTCTCTCTCTCTCCCCTTGCGAATAAAAATATTTAAGATAAAGGACTTTTTTTCCCCTCAGATCCCAACACCTTTGCTTCTATCATCACGATTACTAAATTTTGCTCCTTTTGAACTGTTATCTTTCCTAACATTCATGTTGTCCCACTTCTCCAATTTTTCTACCTGTCTGGATGTTCTTCAGTCTTTTCTTAAACACTACCTTTCTTCAGGGTTCCATGTTGTTTCTCATAGCCTACATTCTCCAGGGGTGCTCTTAGGTTCTTGAAAAGTTTCAATTACCACCTATAGGCTAAAAATCCATGTACACATGCTGCCTAGAAAACAAACCCTCTTCCAAACTTCAGACAACTAGTGATATTATACATTTTCATTTACAGATGCACAGGTAACTTAAATCACTATTTCCCAAACTAAATTACATTGTGGCATATAATTTTCCAACAAAGAAACAGATTCTTTTTTTCTTTTGGAGGGGGGTGGATTTTAAGACAGGGTCTTGCTCTAACCCAGGCTGACCTGAATTCACTATGTAGTCTCAGGCTGGACTCAAACTCATGGTGATTCTCCTACCTCTGCCTCCTGAGTGCTGGGATTAAAGGTATGTACCACCACACTAGGCTATTTTCTTCATTTGATGTAAGATTGTTAGCTCTCTGATATAGTTTTTCATAAATTCTATCACTCCAAAAATTATTATCACTTTCTCTGGCTGAACAATGATTATCCTCAAACTAGGGTAATGAAACCAATCTAAATGTTATTACTAGAGCTTTCCTTTATTAGGTAGAAAGTTCTGAGTTGATAATGTGATGTTCAGTGATGCCAGGTAAAAAGGGTACATATACAATATCAAAACTGTATAAACTTTTTAAATTGTGCTAAAAAATAACAAACTGAGTTACTTTTAATTTTTTTAAATAAATTACATAGGCAAGTACTGAACTCTAACTTTAAACAAGTTATTCTAAGAACCATAATAGAAGAAATGGCATACTAATGATGACATGTATTTGTAATTGAAGCAAAAGAAAAATTGTTAGAATTAAGACAAACCTTTACTGAGCTATGACACTGTGAAAACAGCTGTAGCTTTATTTTGCAATAACCACATTGAGTTCATCTCACGTGCCAAAGGATATAAGCTTGACTGTTGCCAAGATAGAAACCTAAAAATACAAGCAGTTTCAGCAGAAGTGACCACTGCTTTCAGAACTTGTAGGGACACTTTATGTTACTGTATACAGCATCACATGACCACACCAGGCAGAACACATCTTAAAAATATCACTTAATTAAAAACTGTTTAAGATAGCAACCACTACAATTAACCGCAATTAACTACAGTTAACCGAAAAACTGCAGCTTCAAAATAAGTAGCCTCTTCCATACTATCTCCTTCTGAGGAAGAATGTTTTAAAAAATGCTTCCATAGCAACAAGTCCTTAATACTTTTTACTGAAGTAAGCTTAGAAAATAGGGAACACTAATTGTATACCTATTTTGTCTTTCTTAACATGTATCATGTCAATTTTCACAACAACACATAGGAAATGGGTTTAGAAGTGATGACTTACCCAAAGTCATCTATGTAGTTTAAGTGGCAGAGGTGGGACTTACATGTGTATTTGATCAAAGTATAAGCAGACATGTTTACTAGTAAATGTTTAAGAAATTAAGGCAACTCTTTAGTAAATGGTGATCCAATTCTAAGATGTTATTTGGGGAATGGAGATTATACAACTTTGTAGTTTATTCTAACACTTAATCATAGTTGTCAAGAAAGCCTTTTTTTTTTTTTTTTTTACAATTAGTAAAGCACAACACTTTGGAACACAGGTGTATGAAATATGAACATATAGAACATGACAAACCTCAACATAACCATGCAAAGGAAAAATCTAGTTCAATGCCATCTTACAGGTAAATACACTGGGAAATAAAATACAACAGTGTTTGTGGAGAGACAGGCTGAGTTTTAAATTCAAAATTAAAACCTCTCCTACATCCCTTCTCTTTCTAATCAGGATCATTATTATAAAATTTAAAATGCTTTCATAAGTACCTCACAATTACTCACAAATCCTGTGAAACAGGTTTTAAAACGTCAATCCCTGATTTATCAGTTGAACAGTGACACAGCAGGCCTAGTAGAAAACAAGTTGCTAAAACTGCGGCATCAAATTTAAGATGAGCTTAAGCTCAGAATTTTTTTTAAACATGCCAAATCATATTTGTGTCAATTTACACTAAATGTAATTTATTGGAACAAGTTTCAATAGAGTAATGACTTTTGGCAAATAATGAAATACTTTACAATAGTTTCAATTTTCTATAACAAGTTACTTGCCAACTCATACTCTGTGGCTGACAAGCAATCCTTAAAAATAGTTTTAAGACATGGCATTTTCCCATACAATGTAATAAGATCTTGGCATTTAAGACACAGAGAGTACCCTCAAATAGTTTTATAAATTCACTAAATGTATAAGGAGAAAATAATCAAAAACTCACATGATTTTAAAATATGCTAAGATAAACAGCCTATGTACTCAAAATAGATCACTGCCTCAGGATTGTTCTTAATGTCTGCCTGTTTCTAAGACAGACACACATACTGTTCCTCCCCACATGCCAAATCTAGTTTCTGCTTAAGTGTTACTTTCCCATTACCCCAAGACAAGATGCGGGTACCTTACTATGCATGCTCACTGCATGCTGCATTTCTCTTGGTAATACTAGTGACAACTCAAAGTAGAACATTTTGTTAATAACTAGACCCACAGAAAAATTATAAGCTTCAGAAACATCAAAACTATCTATGTCTCATTCATTCCTGAACTACCTGCATTCAAAACTCTGCCTCAATTACAGAGTCACTTAAATAAGTAAATGAATGAAAGAAGCATGATACAAAACTAAATGTATTCACAAACAGATATTCATGACTGGATGAAAAATGCACCATGAAAAGATACGGACTCTAATAAATAGTATTCCCCCATTTTCAAGCAAGCATCCTCATTTAAACTCAAGAGAACCAATCAACACAAAAAAAAAAAAGAAAGGAAAGAAAAAAAGAAAAGGAAAGGAAAGAAGAAAGATAAGACATGGGGCCAGGTGTGGTGGCACATGCCTTTAATCAGAGGTAGGAGGATCCTTGTGAATTCAAGGCCAGCCTGAGACTACATAGTGAATTCCAGGTACCCTACTTCAAAAACATAAAAATAAATAAACCTACGAAGTGGGATTAGGGAAGAAGAAGGGGGTCAAACAGGAGTGAGACAAGAGAAGATATGAGGGTGAATAAGATCAAAATATATTATGAATATTTAAAATTGCTAAAAATAATCAAATAGCAAAATAAAATTTTTAAAAAGTTCAAACTTATAAATCTAATGAATTTGAATCAAAATTACCTTATTGTAATAGCCATTAAGTCAATATTGTTCAGTTACTGAATACTTAAGCATATAAGTGTCAGACATCATATATGAAGACAAATTTATTTAAAACATTAATCAATGAAGGCAAATCAAAAGTGAATTCTAATCATTTATTGTTTTAAATTTTTTAAAAATAAATTAGGCAAAGGAGGAAATATTTACCTTTATGATACTCTACTATTTTAATTCCCTTACCAACCCTGCAGGCTAGTTGCTTAAAAACAAAAACAAAAACTGGAAGAGGCCTGCAAATCCAAAGGATCAAGGTTTGATTCCCCAGGATCCATGTAAGCCAGATGCACAAGATGGTTCATGTGTCTGGAGTTCGTTTGCAGTGGCTGGAGGCCCTGGTACTCCCATTATCTCCCTCTCCCTCCCTCCCTCCCTCTCTCTCTCTCTCTCTCTCTCTCTCTCTCTCTCTCTCTCTCTGCCTCAAATAAATAAATAAAAATAATTTAAAAAACAAAAAGAAAAAGAAAGGTAAGGGGCTGGAGAGATTGCTTAGTGGTTAAGGCACTTGCCTGCCAAGCATAAGCACACAGTTCAATTCTTTAGTACCCACATAAGCTAGATGTACAAAGTGGTACAGCATCTGGAGTTTGTTTGCAATGGCTAGGGATCCTGGTGTGCCCATTCTCTCTATCTGCCTCTTTCTCTCTCTCTAGTAAATAATTCAAATATTTAAAAAAGAAAGATAAGAGTTGGTCTCTGCAAGGTACAAGGTAAGGAAAAGCAGCTCAAAAGAGGAACTGGACTCAGCATAGCCTGTTGCTTAGTACTTCAATTATCATGGTATTAGAGGAAATAGAGTTCTACTTAAAAAGTAGCATGTTCTATAGCCGCGCATGGTGGCGCACCCCTTTAATCCCAGCACTAGGGAGGCAGAGGTAGGAGGATCACCGTGGGTTCGAGACCACCCTGAGACTCCATAGTGAATTCCAGGTCAGCCTGGGCTAGAGCGAGACCCTACCTCAAAAAACCAAAAAAAAGAAAAGAAAAAAAAGTAGCATGTTCTAATGTAATACTGATGTGGAATAAAATAAGATTGTTCAATTAATTAACCATTATTCCCCAAAAGTCCATGAATAAAATTTCAAATTTAGCAATCAGAATAAATCTCACCTTTTGTCCAGCCAGAGTTATTAATACTAAATACAAAAGTTGCTAACATGATAATCAGATAGGTTCATTTAGTTTTAAAGATAATAAACTTCTATCTCAGCTGGACATTTTATCTCAGTTTTTAAAAGGGAGTAGTGGGTGACGCCTGTGGACATAGCTCAGTAGTTGAGTACTTCCCTATCATGTGCAAGGGCTTGGATTTAATCCTCAGCATTAGAAAATAAAATAAAATAAAAATTTTAAAATAGTGGTGGTGGAGATGGCTAGACAAGATAAAAATAGACAACCACTAAATTCTCAACTCAATTCATAGCATATGTTCCCTGTCCACTGGCTAAGTGAGTTCCACTGCATAATTACTTTATGAAACTTTGATTCTAACTTTATTTATAAGAAAAATGAACTAATAACATTGAATTTTTCAAGTTTTTATCTTTCCAGATATATCATCAAAGCATACACATTCCATTTCTAAATGTGGTCATGGCCGTAAGGAGTTTATTTCAAAGTGTAAGCTCTAGCTACTTGCAATGTTCTCCACTAAATAAACAAATGGACTTATCATAGACTCAAAGCAGAAACTGAAATATTAGTAAATATTTAAGATTCAAACCAGAATCTATTTGAATCAATACTTAAAAACAGTCCAGGGCTGGAGAGAGATGGCTTAATGATTAAGGCACTTGCCTGAGAAGCCTAAGGACTTATGTTCAACTCTTCAGGTCCCATATAAGCCAATCACACAGTGACATAAGCATGCAAGGTCACACATGCGCACAAGAGGGCACAGGCATCTGGAGTTTGATTGCAGCAGCTGGAGGCCCTAGTGTATCAATTCTCTCTCTCTCTCTCTCTCTCACTTTCATTCTTGCATGAAAAAAAAACAAAAATGGCCAGTCTGCTGGGCTTACCTCAAAAACAAACAAACGAACAATAAAAACAAAAAAAAAAACCAAAAAAAACAAAAAAAAATTGTCCATTCAAATGGCAGAATGCCAGTCTGTTAAGATGCCAAGAGGGAGTGGGCTTCCAAGGAGTCTCTGCTTTTACCTTAAGTAGATGCTTATTCTGCTCTGAAAACAACCTAAGGCTCTGCAAAGGTCTGTTGTGTGTCCAATAGGATATAAACATATAGCTCTCAGAAACATTTTGCTCTACACAAAAGCCACATTTACATACAAAGCTTTATGTACAATTGTTCTGAAATGTTATTTAAATTTATAAAGCTTACTGAATGCCATTACATAAAAACTAATGCACCTAGTGCTTTATAGAACATTTTATAGAACAAAGACTTTTGGGGGATAAGAGACTGGCTTTTGAGTTAATATTTGTCTTTTTCAAAATATTTATTTGAAACAGAGAGTGAGAAAAGGAGAATGGGTGTGTCAGGGCCTAATGCCACTGCAAATGAACTCCAAATACATGTGCCCCTTTGTGTTCCTGGCTTTACATGGGTACTGGGAAACCGAACCCAGGCTGTCAGTCTTTGCAAGCAAGCGTCTTTAACTCTTGAGCCATCTCTGCAACCCTATTGAGTTATATTTGTATTTAACACCTATCACCTTAATCCTATCTACAATGTGCAGGCCACTAGTTGAAGGTGAATCTTCCCCCTTTCATCAAAATGAATGTGGAATTAAATACATTTATGTGGCCTTTTTTGATGCAAGACTTTAACAAAGTATTATAGAAATGACACCATCCATACAACCCATAGGAACTACAAATTCCTTTTGTTGAAACAGTAACTCTTAGAAAGTCATTTAAAACATTATCCCCACAGTCATGTTTTAGAAACATGTTATGTCAAATAGTAAATACATTAACCAAGGCCTATTTTGGTGACCCTAAGGTACCTCCTCAACTAAATATGAAATGTTAACAAATATTTTATGTAGTACTGATGTTTGTGGTATACTAGAAGATTTTGTATATTAAAAAATAGAAAAACAGTCAATATCCCAATGCTAGACACAGAAATGAAGAGTTGAAATTAAATATTTAAGTCACTTCAGATACACAGGTCAACTTCAATCCTCATAAAACTCCACCCAGTATTTCTAGAATTAAAAAAAAAAAAAAAGCTTATGTCACCCTGCTAAAGGACTGGGTACAAACAAACTGACAATTTAAGTTAGCCAAACACCATGTTGTCCCCAACTAAACTTCTACAGTGAGAAACAGTGACTAAGCATAAAGAAGAGTGAGTGAACGAAAACTGTTCCTTCAAATCTATACCTTAGAGGGGAAAAAAAAATCCTGCAACCATACGTCACTCTTCCATTTACCAAAACAACTGGCTTGCTTTGCAAAACTTTAATATGAACAAAAGCAAAAAACGTTACCTGAAGTTATTATGTCTCTACATAGCTGGCCACACAAATCTGAGCTAAGACACACACACACACACACACACACACACACACACACACGGAAGAAAGTTCGGTTTCTGTATTGAAAGTTTGAACTTAACCTCTACTGATACCAGAGTGCCCATAAATAACTAGCATCTTGGATCACAGTCAACAAAGCAATGATGGGAGAAAAGGTCAGTTCCTTCCCAAGCATCTTTTATGCTGGACTCACACGGCAGGGCTCAGGAAGAAAAAGAAAAGAAAGGGCGAAGGGAAGAGGGTAAACACAGACTGCTCTGTCATGGTAAAGTAAAACAAAAACAAACATATCCACAGATGACTTTGAACCCTACCATGCGTCCCGTGTGTCCCTCTTTCCAAGGAGGACCCAAGCAAGCAAGCACCTCTCCAAGCTGGGGGGAAGAAGAAGAAGAAGAAAAAAAAAAAAATCAAGAATTTTCCCTTGAGCAGGGACCGAGGCTAAGCCTCAGCTCCTCTCCACTTCCATGAATGGAAAAGTTGTTCCCCACTTCGCTCATCCCCGCGCGCAGAGCTGCGATGCCTCGCACAGTCACTTTAACCCGTGTGTCCCCAAAGAACCCCAGTTCCTACAAGCCAACCGGAACGAACGTGGAGACCAGACACCGGAGGTGGGGAGGGCGGTCTCGGGGCTTCCCAAGTGCAAGCCTCCCCGACACGCACACACGCGGCCTGCGGGGACAGCGGGGGGCCGCACGGAGCCCTCGGGGTTCGGGTCGCCATTTGCTTGACCGTCTCGACAGACGGCCACGCAGGCGGACACCAGGGAGGGTGTCCCCTCGGCCGACCCGTAGGCCAGCGCAGGCCCGGGGTTTATTCAACTCCACGCCAGGGGCCCGACGACCCTTCACGGCCGCTGGCCCGACCGCGCTTGGCCCGGCTCGGCCACCGTCTCGGGGGTCTCCCCACGCCGCCGCCGCCGCGCAGGGGGGGGACCGGCTCCCGGCCTCTTCCTCCCTCCCCACCCCGGCGGGGGGCCGCGCCTCACTCACCGGAACCGCGAGGCCCACGCTCTGGCCTCGGAGACTCCGCACTGTCCGTGTGCCGGCCGGCTCTGCGCCTCGCCTCCCGGAGCCGGTGCGCTGCCCTCAGCCCCGCCGGCCGCCGCCTTTTCTCTGCTCCACGGCCTCGTCTGCAGCCACCGGGCCGCCCGCCTCCTCGCGACGCCACGCCCCGCCTCGCGACGCCCCGCCCACCGGCCCGGCCCGGCCGCGGCTTCTCGGTGACGGGCGCGCGCGCGTACGCACGCAGAGCCGGGCGGGAGCGCGCACGTCGCGCTCGGACCTCCCCACCCCCCCACCCCACCCCCGGGCCGCGGCCTGGCTAACCCCGGAGCAAAGAGTCAACGTGGGCAGCGACTCCGCGGACGCCCTTGGCCGCGTCCAGCGCTCCCCAGCCCCGCGCCGTTCTAGAACCTGGCTTTCTTGGAAGGAATCTTTACCAGGCCTGGCCGTTCACGGGAGGACACGGGCCCCAGGAGCCCGCGGGATGCCGGGCACGCGGCCGTATTCGCTGGAAGTAGGGTCAGCTCGTGGGTGTCCACGTCCTGGGGTCGCCGGGGACCCGTGTCCTTTGGCAGACTCTTGCTCAGCCCGCCACGCTCGGACCTCAGGGGTCCCCGGGGGCGCTTTGAAGCGATAGATGCTCGGCAAATGCCAAGGCCTGTCTACCTATCAAAGAAGGGGTCCCGCACCACTGCCGTCGAGCCGAGCCCGGGATCTGAGGTCAAGGGACAGAAGGGACACTGACTCCCGAGTGCTGGGGTGAGAGTCTTCCAACCTGGCGTCCACCCCATGCGGTGGCCTCCTGCCCATTCCCACGCCAAGAAAACTATCTCGAAGAAGACTGATCTGGCAAGGAGAGCTGAGGGCACCGATGGGAAAACACTGTCCTGTGATCCTTCTCCTGGGTACATTTTTAACTCCAGCGGCTGTTCTGTGGAAAAGCCAGCTCACACCTGAGTCCCCATCCTGAAAGGACTAACTCAGACTTCGACATTGTAAAGAACAGGAATAATAATAATAATAATATAGGATGGGGAGATGGCTCAGGGATTCTCCATCCAGAAGAGAGTAACTCTCAGACTTTGGCACTTCAAAGACCAGTAATAAATAATAATAATAATAGTAGTAGTAATAATAATAATAAAGGTTGAGGGGCTGGGGAGACGGCTCCTTGAGTAAAGTGCTTGTTGTGCTAGTATGAAGACCTGCAATTTAGATCCCCAGCACCCATGTAAGAGCTGGGTGTGACAGTCAATGCCATATAATCCAAGGCTGGTAAGGAGGAGATAGAAAGATCTCTAAGGCTTGTGCTAACTAATGTAGCTGAATCGATGAGCTCCATTTTCAGTCGAAGGTCCTGACTCAGTAAGATGGAGAGCACTTGAGGACATTCCTCATCCACCTCTGGCTACCACACCCACCTACACTCACATGCAGTCAAACACAAGTATGCACATGCAAAAAGAAAGCTAAGTTAGGAACTTAGATTAATTATGGTGTACGGATTATTTATTAGGGCTGGAGAGATGGCTTAGCAGTTAAGGTGTTTGCTTGCAAAGCCAAAGGACCGAGGTTCAATTCCCCAGGACCCACTTAAGGCAAAGGCACAAGGTGACGCATTCATCTGGAGTTCATTTGCAACAGCTAGAGGCCCTGGTGTGCCCATTCTCTCGTGTTCTGTCTCTCTCTCTCTTTCCCTCTCTCTCCCTCTCTCTCTCCTGCCTCTTTATCTCTCTCAAATAAATAAATATTTTTAAAGATTCTTTAAATGGAGATTCGAAATTTGAAAGGGGGATATTTATTTTGTGTTGTTAATTTTCTGTCTTATTTGACCATAGATGTACTCTTGTCCAGAGTGAGAGCCAGCAGAGAAGGCAGGAGGCATAGTGGAAGAAGATTGGGTTCTACACTGTTCCCCTGCTCTGCTCAGTGTTGTGATCAAGTCACAGGCTCTTTGCTTCACATATTCTCCTATAAAATAAAATAAATTAAATAAGATAAAGGTCCTTTCAGACCAGCCACCACTAGAAAAATTCTCCCCAAAGATGAGAGCCATAGGACACTGAGGAACAACAGGTGCCTGTCAGTCTTAGCCACCTTCCCAAGGTCTCTTGGCTGAGTCTGGCTTGTGTAAGACTGCTCTGTAGAGGAGACAGCGCAGGGGAGAGTCAGCTGTGTGAAGTCTGACTCTGTGAGCCATCAGCACTGCCTGGGCCACATGCTCTCACAGTCCACAGTGCTCTGGGGCAAAGGGGGCCTTTATCTGTCCCATTCAAACACCCTGGTTTCTTGCTGGTATGTGAGTACTGTTGTGGTTGCTGTTTTGTACATTAAAGGGCTTTATAGGGAAATAAATAAATAAAGGAATTGAAGTAGATGATTTAAAGGCCCTCTCCAGCTTCAAAAACCCCATGATTCCACAAGAGTGCAAGCTTAAATTTGGGGCTTTCCCCTTTTCTAAGTCACCTAACTGACACTGGGGGTGACCGTCTCCCAACTTATGCTGAGGTTTGCAGGCTGGAAACCGTGATCTTTGCCCTCCCATTTGAAACTGTGGTGGAAACCAAAGAAACTGGTCAGGAACCACACTTTTCTTCAAATGTTTTCTAATATACATGAATTTTGACATGAGCTTGTGGAGCAACGCTTTTTCTGTGGCTTGTACACCTTAGAAGTGACAGGTGCTTTGGCAATTTAAGGCAAAAAATGGGGAGAGAGAAGTGACAGCTTCCAAGTTTGACCTGTCACCTTACAAAAGAGAACCTTTCCTACTTCTCAGATCACGCCCTGCAGATGGCTTCATAGGGCTTACACGAGGTGTAGATCCTGCTGACTCAAGGTCGTGCTTCTGTGGGGTTGGGTGAGAACTAGTACGATTAAAATCACACCACAGTCACAAAGCCCAGGCAGAAGTCTAGCTCATAAGAGTTGTCAGAGAAATGAAGGAAGGGTTTCTTGCCCAGTTAGACCAGCCTGTGTTTGGGTAGCCTGTGGCCAAAGCCACAGAAAAGTCCAGACTAACATTTAAGTCATGTGCTAATTAAGGGAAGCATCCCTGACCAGAGACAAGTGGGAGTGGGTGGGGACTGATTGGCAGCTGTGAGATCACGAGACATCAGAATCACCCTTTGGGACTGTGGTGGGAAATGCCATTCGTGTTTTATGTTATGCACCTAAGGAGTCTGAAGCGAGAAGGAGCCAGACTGATTCACCCAATACCCAGGGTCTAGCATCTGATAGCTGTAATTGTATTTCCTATACAAAATAATTTCAGGTATGAAGACTGACCACACACAATCATATCATCATTTAGGAAGTCTTCCCAAGAATAAATTTTATAGCCCCAAGTCAACCTTGTAGTTTTATATAAATAATCAAAGAAATCTGAACCCAGGCAGCCTGGAGTGTTGGAAAATAGAAGACCCAAGTTTTGTTTCTGTCCACCACAGGCTTACTCAAGTGTATTGCTAGGACACACTCTGCTTCACAGTTTGAGTTATTGAAATTACACTTAGAATCTATGTTGACTCAACAAATGAACTCATGAATAATTGATCCTGCAAAAGGCTGATCCTACAAAGGTGTTGCCTTTGCATTTCAGTGCTTAGCATGAGGTAGTGCCAATGTGGGAGTGAGCAGATAAGCAAGCCGACCCAGATGGAGGTGAGAAGGCTGTCTGCTTTTACCAAGTGTCTACAAACTACCTATGTAACTGTTAAGCTAATAGCACTTGGTGGCGGTAACATTTAATTTCTAAGTATAATTCTCATACAGAGAAATTTGATAAACAATTGAAAACCAGTTTTAACCATAAATGGACTCACTTCAGGTCTCAGTCTTACTGAACCCACTGTTGGAAATGTTGCAAAGACAAATGTCATGTAGAATAGCAAGTAGACTCAAAGGCACTTGTGGGCAGCAGACAAGCACACTTTACTAGATTGTTCTATTCAACATTATTCCACGTGGGAATAAAGGGAATAGTGCCACACCTTCCTATTAGTTTGTCTTAAAAACATCTGAATATCTAGATTATTACAAGAAGCTGTATGTTGTTATTAAATTTTCAAAACCCATTGAGGGAATCAGTCACCACAAAAAGCCAACATCTCTTTGGTGACTCATCCAAAAATGATAAAATAAAAGTTTGTTCTTATTTCTAAAGATAGCCTAGTTTTCAAATCACTCGAGTCTCACTTTCCTCTAAGATGGGTTTCCTGACTTAATGGTTAATTAGCTGTCAATTCCTGGGGAAATTCCCCTCTCTCTGCTGCCAAACTTGGGTGACCACAGTGCCTGATGTCTCCTAGTCATACATTTTTGTAACCTTCTCTCCTTGAATGTGCACAGTGCCTATAACGTGCTTCTAACCAGTAGAATATGTCAAAGATTTTGAGCTATCACTCCTGTGATTACAAAAGATTGTGACTTTGTATTGCCAGAAAGCACTCTCCTTTGCTGACAATTTATCACACTGGGAGAGCCATATGGTATGAAATTGAAGACATCAAGCAGACTGTAGTCAGTGAGGAATTAATTCCCTCAATTCAGTTTCGCAAAATCCAATGTCAATCTTTTCCTGGTTGAGCTTCAGTTTAGACCTTAGCCCCTGCCAACACCTTGAATTACAGCCTCATGAGAGCCCTTAAACCCTCCACTCACACATGCCCTGGTCCACAGTATGTGGCAGTGTTGGTAGTTTTAAATCATGAAGCTTGTGGTCATTCACCATGGAGCAATAAGTAATGCATCCTGTCATGCTTTTTTTTTTTAATCTCTAGACAAGAAAGAAGAGTACTCTCCTGCCTCCCCAACTTGTACTATTTTGAGGGTTAAATGAGTTAGTTCCTGTAAAGTACATAGAACAATATTTGGTGCATGTGAATGCTCAGTAGTGTTGGGTGCCCTACCTCACATTTTAGAGGTGATGTCAGATGTCTTAGGTGTCAGACCAAAGCTAAGAAGCATATCCCAGAATTGGTTCAAGCCCGAGTGACAAGTTACAACACTTGGGTAGAAGAAAGTACTTCCTGTTAATATACTACCTTGTAGCAGCCTTGGCACAGAGCCTACAAAGCTGCAGGAATCACCTTTGCAAGCCAGAGGAGTCCATCCTCATGGAGCGGAGGAGCAGCCTGTCCATGCACTGTGAGATGAGCACAAGCTAGAGAAAGGGTCAACAATAGAGTTGTTCTTAAACACTTTCTTAATCTTTTATTTATTTGCACACAGAGAAGAGAGACAGAAGAAAGAGAATGGACACGCCAGGGCCTGCAGCCACTGCAAATGAACTCCAGATGCATGTGCCACTTTGTTCATCTGGCTTTACACAGGCACTGGGGAATTGAACCTGGGTTATTAGGCTTTGCAGGGAAGTACCTTAACCATTGAACTATCTCTCCAGCCCCTCTTAAACACTTTTGAACAAACTTTCTGGGAAAATCCAGAAGCAGATGAACCAGCACGTGCAGCACACCACTGAGAGGTAATGAAGACTCCCATTACAATGCTGAAACTGTGAAGACTTATAGTACAAACCTGGTAGCCCTGCACTGTATCTTATCTATCTGGTTGATTCCTCTATCCCCAAGATCTAATATGATGTAGTTCATGTTAAATGTTGCCTAAGTGATATTTGTGTTGTAAAAATTATAAATTGTTCTTTCATGGAACACTTTTCATAGAGCTTTCTCCTGCCTGACCTCACACTTTGACAGGAAAGAGGCTATACACACAGTGACATGGGTCTAGGAGCTCACTTTCCCACATCTAGTTTCTTTGTCACATTTCTGAGAGTAGGGCAAGGTCAATAGATTATTTTCCACTACACTGGAATGTCAAAGGTGAGTCATTCTAGGCAGGCATGGTCGCGAACACCTTCAATCCCAGCACTCAGGAAGCAGAGGTAGGAGGATCACCATGAGTTCAAGGCCAGCCTGAGACTACACAGTGAATTCCCAATCAACCTAGGCTAGAGTGAGACCTTACCTAAAAAAAAATAAGTGAGTCATTCTAAAACAGAAGATTGTATCCATCGTTCTTTTTATAATTGATTCAGAATATGGAAGATAGGGCTGGAGAAAAGAAAGATGTATAAGCAAGTCAATAATTTGGGGTTGATATTAGTCATCACTAAAGGCAGACCAAGTCATTCATGTCAGCAGGACTCACATAAGTCTTGAAAATCAGCATGTGGACTCCAGGGAATATTCACATCACAAGAAGAGCTCAGTGTCTCCTGGTGGTTGAAATGGTAAGGCCTAGAAAGGCGGCGCACACTTTTCCGATTTTCCCCTTCAGGAAAATCCATTCTGGTCAGCTGAAAAGCTAAAGCCAGTGCCTGGCAAATGGCTCCCTGATTCCTGTCTGAACTGACTTTCCCTGCAGAAAAACAAAGCCTTGAGGTGAATATGTGTTTTCCTGGCTCTTCCTCAGGGGTGGGAAATCTGAGTTTCCCAGTCTAAGTGGGACACAGAGTTCTGTTTGCTCCTTTGGTGTTAATGAGGCCTTCTGGAATCAGTTGTTAAAAGACAGTTTCTGCTAGAAATGGCAGTGCTGCATTTAGATGAACTGTGGTCCACGGTGGCAGAAGAAAATCTGGGGCACAGAAGATGCCAGGACCTTAGCACGGTGAAAATTGAAAGAAGAGGTGGAGGCCTTCAAAGTCTAACTGCATGTTTACTTCTGGCTGTTGCTAATATGGACTTTTGCTGAGACACTAAGTTTCCACCCAGCAATTCTAAGTCTGCTTTCCCCCCATGTGAATCCCACATTAAGATGTGATGTAATGAATCCTATATAGGCAAGTCTACATATGCAAATCACCCTCAATTTCCTTGACATCTCAGGACATGATTTTTCTCCATGTAGTTCCACTGAGTTTCTGGGCACAAAGAAAGAACTGAAGTACTTGTCCTACTGTCCTCTCACAGAAGTCCTGGTTCTAGCTTCACAGGCATTTCATGCTCCCTGAAGCACTTCGACTCCTCATATCACACATATTGCAAATAAGAAGGGCTGTAAAATCCATTTCTGAGCCAGGCCCACAGACTGTAGGACCTCTGACTCCCACATAATGTGATTTACCTAACAAGATACTGAAACCAAGCACACTGCAACCAAAACTAGATTAGCTCTAATTTGGTTTGCAATACACTTATCAAATGTGTAATTTCATTTCCACCCAAAATGGAAAGATCCACAACAAGCCCACCTGAGTCACTCAGTCACAGCTATGTCACCTAAATGCCCTGTGATCTTTAGACACTTAATCTTTCCCCACATCTCTCAGGCCTGCAGAGTTGGGTAGGCTGGCCACATCCTGATGCTGCCCACCCACTTCTCAGTGTATGCTATGCAGAGAAATATTATAAACAACATATGTCTCTGTTTCTTCCCTTCCTCAGTGAGGTCACACAATTTTGTTTCTTGAAGAAATCAAATGAGCTGAAGCCTCCACACTGGGAAAACTTCAGCTTCCTCCCACTTTTGGTTAAATGCTTATAATGTTTGTAAAAGAACATAAGCATTTGTGAAATAGAGGAGAGAAGTCATCCAAGAGGAACAGAAGGCAGATAGTACGTGGCAGAGCTAGCCTGGAAGTACATCTAATTATTTCAGACTGTCTTTATAACCATTTATTATATCTCATCTAATTGTTGTGGAAGCCAGTGGCTTAAAGTCCCTTCTGTGGCATAATATGAACAGCAGCATGAAGTGATCCTGGAGTTGACCTAAGATGTCTAGAAAGGTGTGGATATTCTGAGATGAGGAGTAGGTTGCCAAGGGAACCAACTGAAGGGAGATCTAGTCCAGAAAGTCCTCTGAATTGCCTCGTGAGCCTGAGGCATGAGCAAGGCTGGGGTTTCCACTGTGCCTTCCAGCCTCAGGCAACTGTTTCTGGAATTGCAGGCACTCTGTGCTAGGGGGGCTGCAGGGGAACTACACAGTAGGTCAGGAAATCTTTCCCTACTTTCTGCCTTCTGATCTCACCTCTGCCCTTGAAAGTTCTACTTGGACATTATCTTTGCTGCTTTCATGGGCAAACAAGTTCTTCCTCAAAGAAGTCACGAAATTTGTAATAAACATAGGCATCAGACGCAGCTAATGTTTAGTTAAGAGCCCTTGGAGTTTTTAGATTTTTTTTTTTTTTTTTTGGCATGCTAATAATCAAACCCAAGGGTTTGTACCTGCTAGCCAAATGCTATACCACTGAACTAAACCCCTTGTCCAGGAGCTCTTGTATTTATACAATATATTTAAATTTTTTTCAGGGCTGGAGAGATAACTTGGTGCTTGCGTGCAAAGCCTGATGAAATGGGTTCAATTCCCCATTACATATGTAAAGCCATATGCACAACATAGCCCGTGCATCTGGAGTTTCTTTGCTATGGCAGGAGATGTTGAAGTGTCCATACTCACTCTCTCTGTTCCAGAGTGCCCACACACACTATCTCTCCCCTCTCTCACTCACTCAATATATATAATTTGGGAGGGGGTTCAAGGTAGGGTTTCACTCTAGTCCAGGTTGATGTGGAATTCACTAATTCACTATGTAGTCTCAGGGTGGCATCAAACTCATGGCACCTCTGCCTCCCGAGTGCTGGGATTAAAGGTGTGTGCCACCATACCCGGCTCAAATAATCTTTTTTTTATTTGTTTCAAATAATATTTTTTAAAAAATAAAATAAACTAAATATTTCAGAGTGTCTTTATAACTATGTCTTCACCTGCCTCTCAGCCTCTCAGCTCACCATCAGCACACTGGGATTACAGATGCCCACCACAGTGTCTGGATTTTTATGTGAGTTCTGTGGACCCAAACTCAGATCCTCATGCTCATGAGTAAGCACTTTGTTTGAGTCATCTCCCCAATCCTCATGAATAATCATTTATGGACCTATGTTTTTAAGTGAAGTTAAGGAAATGCCTAAGCATATGATGGTTAGGTTATATAGTAAATTCATGTTCAGTTTTATTAGAAGGCACTAAAATACCAGTTTACAATATACCCATTTTGTGTTCCCACCACAGATCTTCTATCTCATCAGGACTAGATCTTGTCAAGCTTTTTTTTTTTTTTTTTAGACTTTAAATTTTAGATTATACGATCGTGTCTCATTTTGGTTCTAGTTCAACTTCTGTAATGAGTAATAGTAAAGTATTGTTGCATGTGCTTATATGCTGTTGATTTTCTTTTTGGTGAAATATCCATTGACTTGCCAGTTTTAATGAGTCCGTTTGTTATCTTGGGATAAAGTTTTGATAATTCTTCATATATTTTGGATAGTCACTTATTAGATGTGTTTTGAAATGTTTACTTCCAGTCTATAGTTAGACTTCTCATTCTCTTAATGAATTGAGGGGCAAAAGTTTGTTTTTTGGTTTTTTTTTTTTGTTTTTTTTTAGTTTTGATGATATTTACTTTAATTTCTAGGCTTTCTCATTTAATTCCTAAAAAAATATGTGTATTGAAGAAATCAGATTACATAAAACATAGTGCAATTGACTGATGTATCTTTAAAGCTTCTGTAAACCTCCTATTTCTTTCTTTCTCCTTTCTAATCCTTTAAAATTTATTCAACAAAAAAAACAAGATTATTTGTTTAACAGGGTCTCCCTTACCCTAGAGATTTCTGGCTACCCATCCTAAATCGTACTCATATGTGCTGAAAATGAGGAGTTGGCTCTAGAGCTTGGTAAAGATTAAGGTCAGTTTTTAGCAGAAATACTTCACTGGTATACTTTAGCCAGAGGCCAAAATGTCTGATAATCAGATTCGGGAGGATATTAGTAGTCATTGAAGATTATGACTATTAAGATTTTAATTAAGTAACAGAATCTACAATATTTATCTGTCACTATTTTCGGCATTGGCCAAAATAATATCACAACACCTTAAAGTTAAATAAAAACTCATTATAACATTCGACCTTCCAAACAACTTATTTGGCAGACTGTCCTTATCTCTATTTTTCACATGAGGTTTCTGCAGTTTTGAGACAGGAAATGACTTATCTGAACTCACATGCAACCAGGGGGAGAAGGACTCGTATGACTCTGGGTCCCGTGTTCTTTACATCAGGAAACAGTGCTTTCTTGGGAATTATATGCATTGACGGAATCATTTGAAAATCCTCATTGAATACCTATTTTGTTGTAAGCTCTGTTAAAACTACAAGTCAGCTAGTGAGAATGATATTGTTCCTGCCTTTATAGAGCTTATAGTTAACTACATCACCACCTGTGAAAGTATTCTCAGACCTCTGTCTTGTAACATTTTATGAAGCATTCTTCAGTCACTGTTCAGCCTGGGCCTCCACCTCCTCACAGACTTTTATGTAATTTTTTTCTGATGTTTTATGATATTTAATTTCCAGAGGTTTGTAAGTAGTCAGATTTTCATTGCTTCATCTCCAAAAAATGGTTACCTATTTCAAAATGATCATCCTTTACACTATTATTAATAATCAGGGTATAAGCTGGGCATGGTGGCCAATGCCTTTAATCCTAGCACTTGGGAGGCAGAAGCAGGATTATCACTGTGAGTTCCGGGCTAGTCTGAGTGAGCTCCAGATCAGCCTGGGCTAGTTTGAAACCCTGCCTCAAAAACAAACAAAAAAGAACTGGTGTATAATGTCACCTTACTCACTCACCTTGATATCTTGATATATACCTGACAGATGCCTCCTTTTGGTAAAGTTAAAGTCTGGGTGTTCTCATATATATTTTGGTAACTTTTATTTATTTATTTATTTATTTTTATTTTATAGAGAGCAAGAGACAGAGACAGAGACAGAATTGGCACGTCGGGGCCTCAGCCACTAAAATCGAGCTCCACATGCTTGTGCAACCTAGTGGGCATGTGGGACCTTGCTCTTGCCTCACTTTGTGTGTTTCGGTTCCGTGGGATCCGGAGAATCAAACATGGATGGGCCCTTAGGATTTGCAGGCAAGCGCCTTAACTGGTAAACCATCTCTCCAGCCCCTATTTTTGGGAATATTTTTATGTTGATACTTGCATTAATACACACTGCATTATAATTTTGTCAACTGAAATTATTGCCAATTCTCTATCTGAAAACACTGGAGAATTTTGATCTTTGTATTTTAAGGATGATGTTATTATGCCTATGGAAAGTCATTCATCTCTAAGAGGAAGTAGAATGGCTTAATTCCTTACTTTTTTTTTTTTTTTTAACAAAGTATCCTTTGTAGTCCTAGCTTCTCTGCAAGAATCATATGATTGCTTCCTTAGTTGGAAACAGACAAATTGCTAGTTACTTGCCAGCCAGTACATTCTTGACTTCTTGGTCATCTAAGTATCTATTAAAAGCTCAACTAAGGAAACAATGTTCATGGATGATTTTAAAAAGACATTTTTCATCCTTCCCTTCATATTTTGTTCCCACCATGTCTAACCAACTAAGCAGCTTACAAAACTGGCTAATGGGGAAGACATTAATAAAAGCTAGCAAGTACTTCCAGAGTATGTGACTCGTGTTTGATGTGATGCCCTGGGCTGGTCCTGATGATCTCTCCCTACGATCCAGCACCATCCTGCAGAACTCAAGTCACTGGATTTCACCTTCTTGTTTGTTTGTTGTGTTCTTTTTTCCTTTTCTTTTCTTTTCTTTTCTTTTCTTTTCTTTCTTTCTTTCTTTCTTTCTTTCTTTTTTTTTTTTTTTTGAGCTAGGGTCTCACTCTAGCCCAGGCTGACCTGGAATTCACTATATAATCTCAGAGTGGCCTCGAACTCTTGTCAATTCTCCTACCTCTGCCTCCTAAATTCTAGGATTAAAAGGCATATACCACCATGCCCAGCTTGATTTTGCCTGTTTCTTTTTTAATTATTTGACAGAGGAAAAAGGGAGAGAGAGAGTGAATTGGCATGCCAGGGCCTCCAGCCACTGCAAACAAACTCCAGACGCATGCGCCCCCTTGTGCATCTGGCTAACATGGGCCCTGGGGAATCGAACCTGGGTCCTTTGGTTTTGCAGGCAAATGCCTTTACCGCTGAGCCATCCCTCCAGCCCAATTTTGCCTTCTTGATGATATACCTTAATGTGTTTTTTTTTTCTGATGCTAGTTTTTAAGGAATAGATTTATTTATGTTTAGAATTTGATTTATTTCTATTTTTATGGATAGTATGAGTTATGTTAACAATCATATTTCCATTGATAGCTTATTGAGTGTGTTTTAGGAATTTCTTTAATAATCTTAAATGTCTTTTTTATTACATATTAATAAATATATATTTCAGGGCTGGAGAGATGGCTTAACAGCTAAGTGCTTGCCTGTGAAGCCTAAGGACCCTGGTTTGAGGCTTGATTCCCCAGGACCCACATGAGCCATATGCACAAGGGAGTATATGCATCTGGAGTTCATTTGCAGTGGCTGGGGCCCTGGCGCACCCCTTCTCTCTCTCTCTCTATCTGCCTCTTTCTCTCTCTGTCTGTTGCTCTCAAATAAATTTTAAAAATGAACAAAAAAATTTTAATAGTAAATAAATATATATATATCAACAGCCAATTAATAAAATATTAAATCCATTGTGTGAAAAATGTAATTGTTGGTAATATCTGCCTTTTTAACTTTAAAAAGTTTTATTTTAATGTATTTATTACACACAGAGAGAGAGAATGGGCACACCAGGGCTACTAGTCACCGCAAACGAACTCCAGACACATGTGGCACCATGTGCATCTGGCTTATATGGGTACTGGGAATCAAACCTGGGCTCACGCTTCCCAGGCAAGCACCTTAACTGCTAAGCCTCTCTCAGGCCAAATATCTGCTTTTTAAAGCCACTGAGCCAACACAGTGTGGTGGAATATACTTATTGTTTTTCTACCAACTTGCAGCCTTATTCTGGAGAAAGCAACTCATTTTTATGTAAACTGTTCCATCCATTCATAATCTGCTCTATGAGAAATGTAGAGTACTCTAAGTATGAGTAACCCCACCATGCTGTTCTTTTTTTTTTTTTTAATTTTTTTTTTTTGTTTATTTAGTTATTTAAGAGTGACAGAGAGAAGGTGGCAGAGAGAGAGAGAGAGAGCGAGAGAGAGAGAGAGAGAGAATGGGCGCGCCAGAGCTTCCAGCCTCTGTAAACGAATTCCAGACGCGTGCGCCCCCTTGTGCATCTGGCTAACGTGGGTCCTGGGGAATCGAGCCTCAAACCGGGGTCCTTAGGCTTCACAGGCAAGCGCTTAACCGCTAAGCCATCTCTCCAGCCCCCCACCATGCTGTTCTTATGAGGAATGTGGGGTACTCTAGGGATGAGTAGCCCCACCAAGCTGTTCTGACCATTGCCCCCACAGGCATTACTGTGGCCTTTTGTTTATGGCTTGGAGAAGGGTTTAGTGTGTGTTGGTTCACATTGCTGGCAGAAAACATCTGACCAAGAACAGCTTATGGGAAAAAGGGTTTATTTTAAGTTACAGACATGATGGCAAAGGAAAATGATGGTATGAGCAGAGGGTGGACATCACCTCCTGGCCAACATCAGATGGACAAAAACAGGAGTGGGCCAAACACTGGCAAGAGGAAGCTGGCTATAGCACCCAAAAGCCCACCCCCAATAATACACCGCCTCCAGGATGCTTCAATTTCCAAGTCACCATCAGCTGGGCACATAAACTGATTACCATACATGATGTAAAGTGCAATGCATTCATCCAACTTTAAAAGTCCCCTTAGTTTTTATCAATCCCAATGATATTCAAACATCCCCATAGTGTAAGGTCTTTTAACTAAGCCACAATACCAAAAGAACCCCCCCCCAAAAAAAAAACAAACATAATGGCACAGAATGAACCTTAACACTGCAAAAGATAGCATTGGGCATAGCAAAGAAATACTCAACCAATACAAGATTCAAAAATGTCCAGGGAAAACATCAACCTCTATAGCTCCAAGTCCAACAACTCTAGTCAGTAACAAATCTCCGAGTCAGATAATTCTAACCAGCAACAAATCTCTGGAGTTCCAATTCCACCCTTGCACCTAGGCTACAATCCTGGAAAACTTCATCCAGTGCTGGCCGCTCTCCTTAGCAGCCATCTCGTAGTCCTGGCATCTTCACTGGGTCTCCACTTGCAATCCACAGTTCATCCTATGACTCCATTGTGCTCCACGCAGATAATCCAACAAACCTGCTTTACACTGCCCATGGCCATTTCCAATATACAAAACCATGTTGCAAATTCAATGACCCTCTTTCCTGCATTTGCATACTCCATAATACCAGGTAAACTACCAATCTGTTAATCCAGGGAGAAATAAAGCAGACTTTGAAGAACAGGACATTCCTCAGCATTTCAGCCCCTTTAAAAGAGTCTGCATTCTTCCCATTGTCCCAATGCAGGCCAGCTGGCCCAATCTCAAAGGCTGTAATCTTTCATACAGCTGCATCTGAATGGGCAGAAGTTTTGGCCCAAAGATTTCATTTCTTTCTGTGCCATATCCTGCTGCTCACACCAGTCCATTTCTATGCAATGCCACCCTGCACAAGTTTCCAGAATGCAGCAAGCCTCTCACACAAACTGCTTCTAGCCTAGTGGTCTTTCTCACCCTCACAAGCCAAACCTCACAGCCCATAGTTCTTACTGCATTCAGATCTTTCAACTCTGACCAGAAAAGCCCATTAAGCTGTTCTTACAGCACTGCAAGGCATCTCTTAGGCCAAGGTTTCAAATCCTTCCACATTCCTATGAAAAGCCACATGGTCAGGTTTCTAGCAGTAATGACCACATTCGGTACCAATTTTACTGTTGCAGTCAGGCTCACATTGCTGGCAGAAAACACCTGACCAAGAGCAGCTTGTAGGAAGAAGAAAAAAAAAAAAGAGTTTTTATTTTGGCTTACAGACTCCAGGAGAAGCTCCGTGATGGCAGGGGAAAATGATGGCATGAGCAGAGGGTGGACAGCACCTCCTGGCCAACATCAGATGGACAACAGCAACAGGAGAGTGTGCCAAACACTGGCAAGAGGAAGCTGGTTATAACACCCAAAAGCCCACTCCCAACAATACACTGCCTCCAGGAGGCTTTAATTCTCAATTTGTCATCATCTGGGGACCTAGCATTCAGAACACCTAAGTGTATGGGGGACACCTCAATCCAACCACCACAGAGTATAAGATAGTCTTGTCCTATGATGGAATTGAGATGTGAAGCTTTGGAACTGTCAGAGATCATATTTCTGCCACAGGAGAGAGCCTGGCTCAGTGTGAGGAAAAGCTGGCAGAGAGCAAAGAGACAAGTGAGGGACAGAAAAAGTGAGAAAGAGGTTGGGTATCAGGTTTCTGGCTATATCAGTTCTTGCGATGTGTACACCCTTATTCAGGTATTGTGAAATAAGTTCATTTCCTTTTTCTATGTTAGTCCAGATTGGGTTCTGTCACTTTCGGGGAAGAGCCCGGCGGAGAGACATGCTATTACACATTCTTGTGTGGAGCCTGCATCGTCTGGCTTCCTTCTTTGTTCAAAGACAGAATTCACTTTTCCTCTTGGAAAGTCTATATCTGGCTCTAACATGTATTTAAAGAAAATCAGCTTTGCCTCTTAACTCACGCATGAGACACTTGAATTTTATTTTCCATATTATCGGTATTTCAGGAACCTCAAGGGCAGATGATTAGCTAACCAATTTGTGTCAAAGTTGGACTCAGGCAGTGCTCAACAGAGATGCAGAGACTTGGAAACTAGCATTTTCCATATTGTTTCACCTTATCTCCCTACCAGATAAACACAAAGCCACATGCCTAAGTTTGCAGAGTGGAAAGAGATCTGATTTTAGGTCAGACAGCCCTGTGTGGATCGTCCTCACTTTACAGCTTGATCAAGTTCTCCTCTCTCCCAGTTCCCTCCTAGGCACTGGAAAAAAACAATAGCATGTGAAGTGAAGTATGTGTACAGCCCTAAGACACTGTCACCATAAATTCCGTGGGTTTGAATATCTCTAATCCAAAATCCAAAATGGGAAACTTTTTGAGTGCAACATAACGTCATATGTGGACAATTCTGCCTCTTACCTCATACAACAGATCACAGTTAAAATGTAGGCACATCAAGAGGATTACCCTCAGGCCAGGCTGCAAGTACACACCTATGATCATAGCACTTAGGAGGCAGAGCCAGGAGGACTGTCACAAGTTTAAGGCCAGCCTGATCTACATAGTGAGTTCCAGGGCTACACAGCAAGATCCTGTCTCAAAAAACAAACAGCAATTACCTTCAGTCTGTAGAAGAAACAAATGAATGTTATATTTAAACTTGGGATATCTTCTTATTACATGTTTGCAGATATTACAAAACAAAAAAATCATGAATATAAACACTGAAATCAGATGAGGGGTACTCAACTTAAAATAAGTGGGACTTGCAATGTGGCTTCCTGTGGAGAGGCCTTTGCAAAGAGCTGTGGCCATTTACCTGCAGCTCTTTAGAATCCATCTTTCCACTGTTTCGTTCCTATTTTCCAGATACCTAAATTTCTTGTTCACCCATCTATCTCAGTGCAAGTGTTATGTGCTATAACAAAATATCATAGACTGAGTAGCTTACAAGAAAGAGAAATTTATTCACTCACAGTTCCAAAGACTGGAACATTCAAGAGAAAAGCACCAATAAGATTGGTTTCTGGGGCTGGAGAAATTGCTTAGTGGTTTAGGTGTTTGCCTGTGAAGCCAAAGGACCCAGGTTCGATTCCCCAGGACCCTCATAAGCCAGATGCACAAGGGGGTGCACACGTCTGGAGTTCATTTGCAGTGGCTAGAGGCCCTGGCACACCCATTCTTTCTCTCTCTCTCTCTGTCTTTCTCTCCCTACCTATTTCTCTCTCTCTCTCTCAAATACAAAAAAAAAAAAAAAAAAAGCTGGTTTCTGTTGAAGACTGCTCTCCATTTGCAAGATGGTGTGTTGTGTCTGGAAGAGATGCCCACTATATCTTTTTTTATTTTGGTTTTTCAAGGGTTTCATAGCCCAGGCTGACCTGGAATTCACTATGTAGTCTCAGGGCAGCCTCGAAGTCATGGCGATCCTCCTACCTCTGCCTCCCGAGTGCTAGGATTAAAGGCATGTGCCACCACGCCCAGCTCTGAATTTAGGTTCATTTTCAGTAGCTGGAGGCCCTGGCACACCCATTCTCTCCCCCACCCCCTCCTCTTCCTCTCTCTCTCTGTCTGTCTCAGATAAATAAATATTTTAAAAAACTGTTCAGTGATATTGCTTCCACATAAATTTAAGAGAGGACAACAAATTTAAGACATGCACTACCTGCTTCCCCTACTAGTACAGGGATGCCTTAGCCTGTTAAAGTTGTGCCTTCCGCCATATGTGGTGGCACACGCCTTTAATCCCAGCTCTCGGGAGGCAGAGGTAGGTGGATTGTTGTGAGTTTGAGGCCACCCTGAGACAACATAGTGAATTCTAGGTCAGCCTGGGCTAAAGAGCAAGACCCTACCTTAGAAAATCAAAAACAAACCAACAAGGACCACAAAACAATACAAGAAGTTGTGCCTTCCCCTCTAAGACTCCCCAGCATTTTCTCCAGACTCGTACATAGTTTTCAAAATAGATTGCAGGAATAAAAGAATGACAGTAATCTTTATTGAGAACATTTTCAGCATAGCAAGATGAAGTAATCATTAAATTACTACTTTATAGTTTTCATGAGTCTGAAATCTTGAGATAAAAAATACGGAAATAATTATTTTCCCCCAGGAATAAAGTATAAATAGAAATGATTCTTCGCAATGGCACTTTATTCTTATTTCCAGAAACCAGGTTTAGTTCTTTATGTATTGTAATGAACATGTGGTCCTGAAATTAAAGGGAGATAGAATGGGCACGAGGATCGTTCATGTCCTCAATACCTTGCTCTACCTGGAAATATCTCTGGAAGAAAAACAGAAGCTGGGAAGGTTTCCTGGGGCGGTAGGTTTTAAGTTGCTACTTAAAATATTCTGTGTCCTTGCAGACTGTATGCCAGAGCAGGAGTCTCTATTTGGGGTCCAGATACGCCAGAGCCTGCAGCTCCCTCCTCAGACAGTTGCTGTCTGCGGGCCGTCACACTCCCAGGCTGCCCTCTGGGTGGCATACAGTAACATCACTAACTGCTAAGCAGCTACTCTTGCACTGAAATAGAAAGTTCATGCAAGAGGCGAGACCTGTTTTCACATCCACTCAAGGAAAGTTTAAGAAAAGAATGCTTTACATTCCCAAATTCCAGGGACTATTTTTATGAGATAAGTAAACCGCACATTCTCCTATTTAGGGTTCAGAAATAGCAAGTTTGAATTAGTTTGTGAAAATTTCATTATATTGTTTGCCTATTGTGGTAGTTTAAATAGAATAGATGGCCTCCAATATATTCAGTTGTTTATTTGTTTGTAGTTTGCATCTCTAGCCATCTGGCTGGAGGCAATGCCATTGTGTGGATCTTAAGGTGTGGTGGTGGATTTGAGATTTCAATCTAAAGATATGCAAAGTGTGCTGTGGCTTTGACCCAGGCCAGTTTCTTCAGCCATTATGGAACTTCCCCTGGATCTGTAAGCTTCAATAAATATCCCTTCCTCCATAACTGTGCCTGGTCTGGAAGTTCATCTCAGCAAACCTGAACCTGTCTGATACACCTATTTTATATCTCAGCATTCTAAGAGTTACTTGCAAGGAAGGGGTGGGCATGAAGCAGTAATTTCCACAACATACTTGAGTAAGTTAATTCGAGGGAATTAATTTCTTTATTTTTTTAAAAACATACTTATTTATTTGAGAGAGAGAGAGAAAAAAAATGGATGTGCCAGGGCCTCCAGCCACTGAAAACGAACTCCAGATGCATGCGCCACCTTGTGCATCTGGCTTACATAGGGCCTAGGGAATCGAACGTGGGTCCTTCAGCATTGCAGGCAAGTGCCTTAACCGCTAAGCCATCTCCCCAGCCCAATTTCTTTATTTTTTCTACTAGTTTTGGCACTGCTGTGCTCTACTAATTCCAAATAGCATTGCATTTGGTCATTTTCTTTTGATGTACATTATAAAATATATTCTTGTAACTTCAAATACTTTCTGTATCCTCAAGTCAGTTGGGTTTTGAGGGTACAAAAAAAAAAAAAACTCAGAGTCACATCACACTGAGCACAGTGACTATGATAATTAATTTTGTGTGTCAATTTAGCTGAGCCACACTACTCAGATTTTTGCTCAAATGTCATTCTAGATGTTTCTGTGAAAGCTTTTTTTTTAATTTTAAAGATGAGAGTAACAGTTCAATGAGTTGATTTTTGAGTAAAGCAGATCATGTTGGTGGGCCTCATTGAATGAGTCAAAGGCTCTACTAGGAAAAGACTGACCACTACAGAGGAAAGTCTGCCAGTGGCCTTAAGACACACTGAAATATGAGCTCTGTCCTGGGTTTCCAACTCTCCACAATCCTGTCAGCTAATTTCCTATAATGAATCTGCATATGTGTGTCTCTGTAGTTATACACACACACACACACACAATGTATCTCCCTTTAGAATCCTGACTGATAACAGTAGTTAGTGGAATCTGAATGGCCGCAGGGGATGACATGCCAGGGAGATGTCATTTTATGGGTCTGCTTTAATGATGTTTAATACTACTGTTACAGTCTACTTGTAGCTGGAGCAAAATACCACAGACTTGATAAACTATATACAATAGACATTCATTTTTCAGGCCAGGGAAATGGCTCAGTCAGTAGAGCACATGCCATGCAAGCATGAAGATCAGAGTTCAAATCATCCCCATCACCATGTAAAAGCTAAGCAAGGGCTGGACAGACAGCTTAGTGGTTAAGGTACTTGCCTGCAAAGCCTAAAGACCCAGGTTCTACTCTAAAGTACCCACATAAGCCAGATGCACAAGGTAGCACATGCATCTGGAGTTTGTTTGCGGTAACTGGAGGCTCTGTTGTGCCCATTCTCTCTCTCTCTTTCTCTCCCCTCAAATAAATAAATAAAAATAAAAAAATATAGAGCCAGGCATGGTAGCACAGGCCTTTACTCCCAGCACTAGGGAGGCAAGAGGTAGGAGGATCACGTTAAGTTTGAGACTACCCTGAGACTACATAGTGAATTCCAGGTTAGCCTGGACTAGAGCGAGACCCTACCTCAAAATAAATAAATAAATAAGAGCCAGGCGTGGTGGCACACACCTTTAATCCCAACACTCGGTAGGTAAAGGTAGGAGGATAGCCATGAGTTTGATGCCAGCCTGAGAATACACAGTGAATTCCAGGTCAGCCTGGGCTATAGTGAGACCCTGCCTTGAAAAACCAAAAGTGGTCTAAGCTACTCAGCAGCAAACAACCTGACATGATGCTCAAATAAGTGCAATAGTGGCACACAGCCATGGTGGGTAACCAACTGCTCTTGATTTAGCTAAGTGATCTACTCAGTGGAACAGAACCCATAGCTGGATCTGGAAAACAAGTCAGAACCACATCCAAATAATGAGCCTGCTTTCCAATATCAAGCTCCCACCAATCATGGGCTATAAGAGGGCCAAACCTATAAAATTCTCTCTAAAATAATAATGCTTATCCCATTTATCTGGTGCTGACTTCACTTTCCATTGGAGAATTTGCTTCTCTTTTTCAGATGGATGCAGAACCTGAGGAGAGAATCAGCCCATCGCACCTCACCAGGGTCCCAGCTGAAACCATAGAGTAACTGGGGAAATAAGCAAGAGTGCTGCTTTCTTGGTGAACCTGGTACCAGCACAAGGGTGAAGGAGATAGACACAGAGAACACTCAACTTCTACCAAACCAGAGATCCAGAGCCACAGAGGCTCCCAAGACCTCATCCCTGAACTAGACCTAAAACAAACCCAACATGGCCCAGGGAAATTCATGGAAGATGGGGTGGAAAGATTGTTAGAGCCACATATTGAGACATTATGCACAGAGACATTGCCTCCTCCCCATAACTGATGACTACCCCCACAATGCACAGCCCACATTCCCCAGTGAGGAGGGTCCCTTTGGAGGAGAGAGGACAGGGAGGAGGCTAATGATGGTACTAACGTGGCTGTATACACACTGTGTACATAACTAATAATAAAAAACAATAAAGAAATTAAAAATATAAAACATTTTTTTAAAAAACCTGGGCATGGTGGTATAGGCCTGTAACCCAAGCTTGCTGGCTAGCCAGTCTGACAGAATCTATGAGTTCTATTTTACTGAGAGAGATCCTCTCTCAAGAAATAAGGTTGAGACCCATTGAGAAATACTCCTAATATTAACCTTTGGCCTCTGCACACACACATATGCACACGAACATACACATACATACATACAAACCCCCATACACATGCACACACACATGCAAAGAGAGAGAGAGAGTGGGAAAAGGAGGGGAGGAAAGAAAGGAAGAGAAAGAAAGAAAAGTTCATTTCTCACAGTTCTTGAAGTTAAGAAGTCCAAGATCAAGATCTGACATCTAGTGAGGGCTGCTCAGTGTGGCAAGACACCCCTGACTGTGTCTTCAACATGGAGGAAGGAGGCAGGAAAGGGGACAGACACTGTCCCTACATAACGGAAGAGATGAAAGATCAAAAAGTAGGAAAATGCAATATTTTAAAAAAAGTGGGTGGTGGAGAGATGGCTTAGCAGTTAAGCGCTTGCATGTGAAGCCTAAGGACATTGGTGTGAGGCTCAATTCCCCAGTACCCACATCTGGAATTTGTTTGTAGTGGCTGGAGGCCCTGGTGTTCCCATTCTCTCTCTCTCTCTCTCTCTCTCTGCCTCTTCCTTTCTCTGTCTGTCACTCTCAAGTAAATAAATTAAAATTAAAATTAAATAAATGAATAAAATAGTAGCCTGCATCCTTCAGCCCCTTTGATAAGCACGTTAATCATTTCCTGAGTGTGAAGCTTGGTGGTCCTCATCACCTCCCAAAGACCCCATTTCTTTTTTTTTAATTTTTATTTATTTATTTGAGAGCAACAGACAGAGAAAGAGGCAGACAGAGAGAGAGAGAGAGACAGAGAATGGGCGTACCAGGGCTTCCAGCCACTGCAAACGAACCCCAGACACGTGCACCCCCTTGTGCATCTGGTTAACGTGGGTCTGGGGAATCGAGCCTCGAACCAGGGGTCCTTAGGTTTCACAGGCAAGTGCTTAACCGCTAAGCCATCTCTCTAGCCCCAAAGACCCCATTTCTTAACACCCTCACTTTGAGGTTTAAGATCCAAGGCTTTTCTGGAAGGTTACATACACTTAAACCATAGCATCCAGGAGGGTTTTCTTTTTTCATTGACTCTGAAAATAAGGCATCTCCTGTTCCCCAGGAGTTTTACCTTCATCCTTGCACTCCAGTTGCCCCCCTAGTCTGGGGAGGGCAGGAGTGGCAGGAGACTGTACTGGATCATTGGTGTGACGTTGACATGAGTGGCTTCTGTGCTCCTGTTTCACGGAGACGACACAAATGCTTTAACTTCACCTCCCACCACTGGCCAATGTGGGAAAACTGGCAATAGAGCCCACAGAGGCAGCTTCCCGTGTTCTCTCTTCCCTGTCCATGCATGCTGTTCAGTATTCAAGGGAATCACCTGCAACTTGAGTTCCTTCCCAGGGGTCAATGTTCTTTCAGCTCCTCTGGTTGGTAAGAGCCGCTGTCCATGACAGGTCTAGAGGAACAGAAAGGCATGCTAAATGCAAAATCTAATCAGTGGAACAAGGCAAGAGGATGAATTATTGTATTTTCCATGCTAGGACCAGATTAAAGGTGAAAAGACACAATAATGACCTCAGCAAACCAGCATGTACAAACACTCAGTTACCAGGCGCACCTTTCTCTATTTTGACCCAAATTTCTAATGATTGGCTCTATGAGTAGAAGGAGATTATGCTTCATTTATAGCTAAGTACCTGTATTTTGTTCAGAATCAAGAACCAAAATGTAATCATCAAAGGCCTATATATGGAGAATACACTTCAGAGGAAATAACACAGTCTGTATTTCTCTCTCTGCTTTTTTGTTTGTTTGCTTTTGTTTTTCGAGGTAGGGTCTCACTCTAGCCCAAGCTGACCTGGAATTTACTATGTAGCCTCAGGGTGGCCTCGAACTCATGATGATCCTCCTGCCTCAGCCTCCTGAGTGCTGGGATTAAAGGTATGGGCTACCGCACCCTGCTTCAGTCTGTAGAAGAAAGCAATACTTCAACAAAATTTGTTCTTCACAGCAGAGAGGCCCACCTTGCAGAAGTCAGTTCCTCTCTAACAGTTGTCAAACGCAAGAAACCGAACCTCAGGAAGTCACTTTCTGTGAGAACAGAGTTCACAGTGTAGTTCAATTAAGTCAAAAGAGGGCATCCAGCTGTATTCAAAATAAAGTTCCTGGGCTGGAGAAATGGCTCAGTGGTTAAAGGCACTTGCTTGTAAAGCCTACCAGCCTGGGTTCAATTCCCAAGTACCCATGTAAAGCCAGATGCACAAAGTGGCACATGTATCTGGAGTTCATTTGCTGTGTCAGGAGGCCCTAGTACACCTATATGTTCTCTCTCTTTAAAATAAATTTAAAAAATTTTTAAGTTTCCTTTTAAGTTAATCAGAACAGATGCTACATCAGAGGCATGGGGATGGCAGGAGGAGAGGATGCAGGAGAATGTACTCTGGAGAGAGTTTACTCTCCAAAATGCTGGGAATTTTCTTCCTTCTTTCTTTCTTTTTAAATTTTATTTATTTATTTGCAAGCAGAGAGAGAGAGAGAATGGGCAGGCCAGGACCTCTAGCCACTGAAAATGAACTCCAGACGCATGTGCCCCTTGTGCATCTGGCTTACGTGGGTCCTGGAGAATTGAACCTAGGTCTTTTGGCTTCACAGGCAAATGCCTTAAGCACTAAGCCATCTCTCCAGCTCCAATGCTGGGAATTGCTGTGTTAACCGGTACAGAAAGAAAGGAAAGAAGGAAGACTGTTCCCTTTTTTAGTCTTTACTCTCTTTCACAACCGTGACGACTAAGGGATTGTTTAATTTGTGAAATGCCTTTTATACAATCTGCTGGGGAAGGCATTTTGTTTATAGTCTGATACTCTGCCAGCTTCCATGAATCCCTTTTGTTTTGTTTTGCTTTGCCTTTTATTAAAGGCCTAACATGAAATACTGACTGTTCCCTGCCTCCAGAGCCTCTTATCCCTCCCCCACCTACCCCTTCATTTTCCTGGCCACTCTCACAGTCAGCGGTGAGAACAACAGATGAGCTATCTGCTTATTTAACAGTAATGGAGTTCAAATCTCTTAGGTTGGTTACAGCAACAAGCTTCTTGACATTTAATTAAAGGTACCTTATAAGCAGAAAGTTTTGAATGATGCTAGGAATGTTAGCAACAAACTTAAAAGTTCTGTGTCATATGGTACAATTTTAAAATATCAAAACATAATATAAAGCTGGGCATGGTGGTTCATGCCTTTAATCCCAGCACTCAGGAGACAGAGGCAGGAGAATCACTGTGAGTTCAAGTCTAGCCTGAGACAACATAGTGAGCACCAGATCAGCCTGCTGGGCTAGAGCAAGACCCTACCTCAAAAAAAAAAAAAAAAAAAATTCCCAAAAGTAATGTAGTGGGCATAGTGGCAGCACCTCTTTAATCCTAGCACTTTGGAGGCAGAGGCAGGAGGATCACTGTGAGTTGAAGGCCACCCTGAGACTACATAGTGAATTCCAGATCAGCCTGGGCTAGAGAAAGGCCCTACCTCAAAAATCCAAAAAATTAATAATAATATTTTGACTGTCAATACAGGCATTTAAAAATAATTGGGGCTGGGGAGATGGCTTAGAGGTTAAGGTGCTTGCTTGTGAAGCCTAAGGAAACCCATGTTCAACTCTCCAGGTCCCATGTAAGCCAGACGCACAAAGTGATGCAAGTACTTAAGGTTGCACATGCACACAGGGTTACTACACACATATCTGAAGTTTGATTGCAGTGGCTGGAGGCCCTGGCATGCCAATTCTCTCTCATGTGTGCACACTCTCTCTTTTCACTCTCTCTCACTCTCTCATTCTCTTACTCTCTCACATTGAAAAAAAAAAGGCCAGGGCTGAAGGGATTGCTTAGCAGTTAAGGCATTTGCCTGCAAAGCTAAAGGACCCAGGTTTGATTCCACAGGACCCATGTTAGCCAGATGCACAAGGGGGCACATGTGTCTGGAGTTTGTTTGTAGTGGCTAGAGGCCCTGGTGCCCCCATTTTTTTCTCTCTCTTTCTCCCTAAAAATAATAAAATAATAACTAAAATAAAAATAATAAAATATTTTTTTAAATGAGGACAAAAAAAGCCAGTCTGTTGGGCTTGCCTCAAAAGGAAAGTAATTATTTGCCTATAAAGAAAGCATCACCAGTTAATTTTTTTTTAATTTTATTTATTTATTTGAGACAGAGAGAGAGGAGAATGGGCATGTCAGGGCCTTTAGAAACATACATCATATTGTGTGCCTGGCTTTATGTGGGTACTGAGAAACTGACGCCAGGCCAGCAGGCTTTACAAGCAAGCACCTTTAGCCACTGAGCCATCTCCCCAGCCCCAGATCACATTTTTTTAGATTTTTATTTATTTATTGAAACTTATACTGCACTTTTTTCTTCTACAGGGCCGCGACATTTCCTACTCCAGGGGTCAATCATGTTCAAGGTGGTTATGTTAGCTATTAAAGGAATCAGGAGCAAATCCCTATATTAACATACCTCCCAGCAGATACTCTCCTTTTTCTTTTTTTCAAGCTAAAACTTTACAATGAATGCTGAACATGCCCAGAGCCATTTCCGTCTGTCATTTTAACCTTTCAAACGTGTACTCTGTGACCTTGAGCTAAGCAAGTCCAAAAAATATGTTTGCTATCTTTCTTATTTGAACTTTGACCTGAAATTGAGCATGCTCAGGAATGCGTTCTTTAACTGAGCATGCTCAGGAATGTGCCCACCCTTGAAGTCTTTTTCCATAAGAATGTGTGGGTTTCCTGAGTACTCCTCCCCCTTCTCTCTTTGGGGAGACTATTGCTTTGGGAATAACTTCTGTGTTCCCCTTTCTTTCTCCATTTTTAGTTCCGGTCCTGCTTATTGTGGCTTGGCATTCCCCAAGATATAAACTCATTGTATTTGGTTACAAATAGTGATTGTGTAAGCCATGTCAGCCAACAGCCTTTTACTAGTTTCCAGAGTGATCAAGGATGGGCAGGGGTTTAAGTCAGGATATTGAATATCATTCAGTTTTGAGGAAGAGGGGTGCCTGCTCTGATTAGCATCTGCAACCTTACACATAACGAGCCTGGAGAAAGCTAAGGTTGAAGAGCCGACAAAGGTGAGGAGATCCGCAGATGGAGACTGGAGCCTGATGCCTATTTCCTCCATCTGTTCCACCTGACCCACAATAGGACTGTCCATTTACTCAAGAAAACACATTAGCACTTTGGGCTGGAGAATGGCTTAGTGGTTAAGGTACTTGCCTGTAAAGCCTAAGGACCCAGGTTCCATTCCCCAGAACACATGTAAGCCAGATGCACAGGGTGGTGCACGTGTGTGGAGTTCATTCATGGTGTCTAGATGCCCTGGTGCACCCATTCTCTCTCTCTCCTTAATAAATAAAAATATAAAATATTTTTAAAAAGAAAATACAGTCCCCCTCCTTTGTTTTTTATTTTATTTATTTACAAAACAAAACAATAACCAAAAAATCCATAGAAATTCTGCTGTCACTACATTTTAACTTCCAATGTTTTAGACACCATTTCCTCTGTCTGATAGAAGGGTCCTTGGACAAACGAGCAATGACTGCAAAGACACTAACAGCAGGTGGTGATTGCATGTCCCTTCAAAACCTCTTGAATGGAATTGGCTTAGCATTTGTCACACCCCACACCAGTCACTCATGTGGAGACGACAGCTAGGTCAACACTTACTCATCATTTGTGCACACTTTACTCCTGACCTGGCCGAGTTTTTGGACAACTGATACTCCAGGGAATTTTCGTGTGTCATTCTTGCCGGGCTCCGCCGGCGGGGGCAGGTAGTGCCGAGGGAAGGACCAGGCCCGCTGGTTCCTCCCGAGGGGCTGAGGAGGAGATGAGCGTCCGACGACTCAGACCTCTCCTGGCCACTGGAGAAAAACCACACTGAGTCGGGAGTCTTGTAGAAGCAGGAACTCGATTTATTGCTATGAACAGTTGCCTATATAATGTTGGGGGTGAAGGCGGGGATTGTAGGATGGTGGGGAAAGGTAAGGGCCAATAGTAAACTGTGACTATTGAAATGATAATTCTAACTCCCATGTGGAGGTAGCAGGTAAGAAGCCATTAGGCGTCTTGCTGAGTCACGTCTGGCCAGAGGCAGATCACCAAACTTTAGCTAGGCTCAGGAAGTTCCACTAGGCCTCACACCTGGGCCTTTAGAGGCCAGCATCTCCCCCTTTTGTTTTTGTAAGAGCATTAGTCACCATGGCCCCTGTTTTAGGTTGTCCCCCTCTGGGGGTCTTAACCGTCATTGGGTACCAGGTGTTTAGCTCAGAGCATTCATCATGGCCCCTGTCTTAGGTTGTCCCCCTCTGGGGATCTTACCCGTCACTGGGTACCATGTGTTTAGCTCGGTGAGAACCCACCCCATGGCCTGTCTTAGGTTGTCCCCCTCTGGGGATCTTACCCGTCATTGGTCACATGGAGGGCAGAGGAGGTGGCAGTGGGTCATCTGAGGAACTTAATTCCTGAGTTTCCAGCCTGTATTTTGACCTGATGAGGTTTTATTGCCTCTAGCCATTGGTGAATAAATTGTGTAATCTTATTAATTACACAAGGCCCGACAGTGAGGAGAAGGAAAAGGAGAAGAAGGAGGGGGAGGGGCCCAAGTAGAGGCAGAAGGTAGGGTAAGAAGTCATGTAAGCCCGCCCACAGCAGGTTGTCCTGGAGATCCCGCTGCCACCTCTCCAAGTCTTCCTGGAGCCTCTTAATCTTGTCCTGGATGATTCCTGATTTATTGGCGTAAAAGCAGCATTTTTCCTGTAAAAACAAACATACGCCTCCTTTTTCGGCCGTTAGTAGGTTTAGTCCTCTCCTGTTTTGTGGGACTACCTCAGCCAGGGAATCTAGCTGTTGTTGAAGATAGGTCTCCCTCTGATACAGGGAGGGCCTCATTTCCAGGGATGATATTTACATCTGGGATTAAGGTGGCTGGGGCACAAAGGCCCGTCCAATTGGTGGGCAGAAAGTCATAGGCCATCCCGCCTCCACAAACATAAACCATTCCAGAAGGTGGGCAGCATTGAGCATTGGGATCAGCTGTGTTAAAAGTACAGAAGGAAGGATGAATGTATCCCACATCTATACTGGAATTATTAGGGGAAGGCGGGGCCCAAATGCAAGTTCCAGGGGAAACATTGGGAAAAGCTGGACGGGGATGGGGAAGGTGGCTGAGTAATGTTTTAAGGTCGTACAGGCAACTGTACTGCAAGCAGCCAGAGAGGCCCAGATTGGAGGCAAAGCCAGCAATCCTCCACAAGGGAGGGAATTGTTTAGTTTAGTAGGGTGAAGGACCATTTTAGGAACAGTCCTCAGGGGTGGGACACTCCCTAGAGAAGTGACTGTCAGTGTCCTCTTGTTGGGACAAATATTTTAGGTCTCTCGCTGGTACCCAAATGGGTCTTTTTTCATCTTGAGGGAAGACACATCCAAACCCTCTCCCTGCTGTGAGGAGCGGATCAGGCCCTCTCCAGGCCCCAGTCAATGGGTCCCTCCATCTTACCCAGATAGAACTGTAGGTAATGGATGAAGACCAATGTTTTTGAAAAGGGGAGAGTTGTTTATCTTCTTTAGAAAAGTTTAAAATATTTAGGGTAAATAATGCCTTTTTTAGTTGGTCGTGTGGGGGTAAGGATTCCCCCTTTTGTTTTTGTAATTGAGACTTGAGAGTCTGATTATATCTTTCAACGATAGCTTGGCCCCGGGGGTTGTATGGGATGCCTGTAGAATGTGAGATTTTCCAGTTCTGGAGAAAATCTACAAAGGCCTTGCTTACGAAGCAGGGGCCATTATCTGTTTTAATTTGATCAGGCAGCCCAAGAGTGGCAAAACATTGAAGCATATGACTAATGGCATGTTTAGATTTTTCCCCGGCATGTGCTGATGCCCAGCAGGCACGGGAAAAGGTATCAACTGAAAGAAAAATATATTTAAGTTTCCCAAATGGAGAATAGTGTGTGACATCAATTTGCCACAGATGATTAGGGCGTAGCCCTCTAGGATTGCTTCCTGTAGTTTGAAGGGGGGGTACTTGGAGGAAGGGCTGACAGGACTTACAAGTCCGGACAATTTTTTTAAGGTCCTTGACTGGTACCTGTGGAAACCTGTGCTTGAGACCTCTCCAGTTGACATGGGTCAATAAGTGGAAGCGTGTAGCTTCTGTAATAGTATTACATTGAGGCATAGAAGCCATTTTATCAGCCAAATTGTTTCCTCGAGAAAGAAATCCCGGTAAGTTTTGATGACCCCTGAGATGTTGAAGAAAAATGGGGTTAATTCTTTGTTTGAGTAGGGAACGAGCTTGAATCATCAGAGGAGATATAGGGTTGGAGTCCAGTCTAATATGGGCCTCAACCAGGTTGGGTAATAAATTAACAACATAAAGGCTGTCAGAAAATAAGTTAAATGGCTCTTGAATAGTGTCCAAAGCTAGAACGACAGCAAATAGTTCTTTGAATTGTGCTGACCCCTCAACCTCATGAGAGACTGACTTTATGGGCATAGGCTCTTTTTCCTGTTTTAAGGGAGGGTAAACGACTAGGGAAGCCCCCAGGTGCCCTCCATCAGTAAACACGGTAAGAAAGTCAGGGTTAGGTTGAGACAGAAAAAGCCTGGGGGGCTTCCATTCTAATCTGGAGAAAGAACTCATCCATTTGTGGGGGCCATAATGGCAATCAATTTTACCTAGAAACCCCTCGAGAGCCGTAGCAACTCTATTATTATTTCTCTGAAGCCAGGTGAAATCTGTTATCTTAAAGGGGGTGACAATAAGGTGAGGTTCTGTGCCAAACAACCGGACAGAGGTGTCTCTGCCCTTGATAATGCAATCAGCAACCTGGTTGGTTATAGAATAAACTCTGGGGACCCCACCGATTGAGAGGTGGACCCATTGGATGGGTTCACCTTCCTGGGCCAACAGTGCAGTGCATAATGTTTCCCCAGAGAAAATGTAGAGGGAGATGGGCAAATCAGGATTGAACCTCTTTAGGGTCACAGTATTTATAGCCTGTTGTACCTTATGAAAAATTTGTTGATGACAAGGGGACAAAATTTCCTGAGAGGAGAAGTTAAGGTCCTTTAGGAGGTCAAATAAAGGGGACAGCTCTTCAGTAGTTATGGGTATCCAAGGCCTCATCCAATTAATTTCTCCCAAAAGCTTCTGGAGTTGAGGCAAGGTGTAAGAATCCTGAATATAAAGTTGTGGTTTAACAGGTGAAACTGTATCTAGGGTAAGGATCGAGCCCAAGATCTTAAAGGGAGGCACAGTTTGAACTTTTTCCGGAGCTACTTTAAAGCCGTGAGTATGCAGGATAGTTAGACATTGGTGGGTAAGGTCCTGGAGTGTGGAGGAATCTAGGCACCCAAGAATAATATCATCCATGTAAATATAAAACAGGGTATCAGGGAGATTGATAAGAGAAGAGAAAATGGATGACAGGTAATATTGACAAATGGGTGGGTTATTTGCCATGCCCTGAGGTAAGACAGTCCATTCAAATCTCCTATCTGGGCCACAAAAATTAACAGCAGGTACAGAGAATGCAAATTTTTCCATGTCTCCTGGATGGAGAGGGATAGAGAAGAAGCAATCTTTAATGTCAATGATAGTAATATGGTATATATTGGGAATAGCTGGGATCCATGGGAGTCCCCTCTGGGGAGTTCCGAAGGGGATCATGCGTTCATTGATCTTTCTTAAATCATGTAAAAATCTCCAGGACCCATTAGGCTTTTTTATGACAAAGACAGGAGAGTTCCAGGGACTAGTGGAGGGACGAATATGTCCGGCCTCCAACTGTTGATCAATAAGTATGTGGAGTTGGTGTAACTTAGAAGAAGGGAGAGGCCACTGCTCAACCCATACAGGATCCCCCGGTCTCCACTGGATTTTAAATGGGGGGGGCTGGGCAGTGGCCCTTAGAATTGGGGGTGTTTATTGGAGTACTTTTGTCTGAGTTGCTCAAAGTAAGGGTCATCTCTATAATTGGGATGATATTCCCTCCCTTCCTCAGACTGTTGTTGATATTCTTTTTTATCTAACAAATCATTATAAAAGGCCTTATGGTCAGTAGTGATGAAAGCCTCGGCATCTCCAAGGATGTCTTGCCCCAGTAAGTTAGCAGTGAGCCCAGTCACCACGAGAGGGCGGACTTTTCCCCTGTCCCCACCTGGGTCAGTCCAAGGGAGCCACGTGGCAGTCTCCCAGGAGGTGGATTGCCCGCCAATTCCCAGTAGGGGAGGGCCGGGCACAAGCTGCCAGGAGGGGGGCACTTCCTCCTTTCTCAGGACCGTTCGGTCCGCTCCAGTGTCAATGAGAAGTTTGAATTTTTTATTGCCAATATTCAAAATAATTTTGGGTCTAAGGCCGGGGACCAGGGGGACGGTCCAATAGGCTTTGATGGTCTCTTTCCCCTTATTAAACGGGGCTGGGGGAAGCCCCTGGAGGAGTTTAAAGGCTTTCCCTGTATGTTAAACTTCCATTTACATTCCTTAGCCCAATGAAACCCTTTATTGTATTTAGGGCAAAGGGTGTGAGGGGCGTTGGTCGTCCCCCCAGAGCGCGGAGGAGGCTTTGTCCTGTTGGGGCACTCCTTTTTAAAGTGGCCCTCGTCCCCGCATCCAAAACATGTCAAGTTTTTAGAATTTAACTGTAATGCACAGATCGTATTGGCCAAATCTCTCTGTTTATTTTCCTGAAGGGCGGCAGCCATGGCCCTAGCCTGATGGGAGATAGTGCCAACGTCCTTGGTGGCTACAATCCATCTACTCATGGAGTTGTCCTTGAGACCCGCACAGGCGAGGCGGTGATCGGCCGTCATCCCATCCCAGACCAACATTTTAGTAAACTGATCCCGTAATGCCCCTGGGGGAAATTTTCTTTGGAGACTTTTTTCCACCCTATCTATAAATGTAGCCAAATCCTCAGATGGTTTTTGAGTAATACTCATAAGGGGAGTTTCAGAGGGTCCCTCATCAAGCTTTTTCCATGCCGCCAAGCCCAGTGCCCTGACCTGGTCCCTATACGGGTCAGGTATAGCCGCCTGTTGAGTGCCTGTAGCATATTGATCAGAGGTACCAGAGAGCATCCCAAAAGTTATCGGCACAGGGGGCTGTTGATTTTGGTTTCGTTCTGCCTGTGCATGGCATTCATCTCTAAAAAAGGCACACCACTTAATGTATAGGGGACCTGACAAGACAGCCCTGACTAGATTTTTCCAATCTTGGGTTGTACAAGGTTGATGGGCAAGGCCCTGTAACAGGGTCTCAGCCCAAGGAGAGTTGGGTCCATCCTCTGAGACCGCCTTTTTAAGCTCCTTAAGGTCCTGAGCTTCCCACGGATACCAGGCAGCAGGGCGATTGCCCCCAGGATTTAGATTGACGGGAAATAAAAAAGTAGCTTTATTTTCTGACGGCTTGGCTGCCGAATATGGAGGGGCTGAGGGGGTCTCGGCGGCCGAATATGAAGGAGGGGCCGAGGGGGTCCAGAAAGGGTTAGTTGATGGAGGAGGTGGAGGAGGTCCCCCGGAAGGCCAGGGAGCACTCTCAAAGGGATCGAGTGAGGAGCATAAAGATGCATCCTTTTGGGGTTTTTTTAAAGCTGTATCTCCAGGAGGAGTAGCTGGATTAGGCTGTATATTATCTTTTTCTTCTGTCTTTTGTTTATGTTTGGTTGGCCTTGGAGGGAAGCAGGCCTTGAGGGCTGAGATCATAGGGAGGACCCCTGAGGGGGGTATTTGACCCTTCTCCACATGTGCCCGACAAACAAGGGCCTCTACCCTATCCCACGTGTCCCAATCAAAGAGATTTCCTTCCGGCAGCCATGGCGCCAGTTTGAGAAGGCAATCCCAGGTCTGTTGAGCCTGATTATCAGTCAAATTAAGCCCTCTACTCTTTAGGAGTGCCCTGAGAGATTCTAAGGCAGGATTGGATTTACAGTTAGACTGTCCCACATTATAAAGTTGAGAGAAAAATGTCCATAAAATTAGGGCAATAGCAACCCACATACACATGAGTACAATACAACCACAAGGATCCAAAAGATAGGTAAACATGCTGTACAAAAGCCGCAGATGTAGCTTGTCTGCAAACTAAAAGTGAAAGGAAAGAGAAAGAGAACAAAGAGATGTTGATCAACAAGTACAGGTTATAGAAGCAAAGTTTAGCGCATTAAATATAAAGACTACTTATGGGGGTACGCTCACCGCATATGTACACCGATTGACCTCCTCAACGAATGTCTCTCAGGGGGCACTAGTCTGCCGGATTCCAAGAGCCGCACGTTAGGCGCCAGATGCCGGGCTCCGCCGGCGGGGGCAGGTAGTGCCGAGGGAAGGACCAGGCCCGCTGGTTCCTCCCGAGGGGCTGAGGAGGAGATGAGCGTCCGACGACTCAGACCTCTCCTGGCCACCGGAGAAAAACCACACTGAGTCGGGAGTCTTGTAGAAGCAGGAACTCGATTTATTGCTATGAACAGTTGCCTATATAATGTTGGGGGTGAAGGCGGGGATTGTAGGATGGTGGGGAAAGGTAAGGGCCAATAGTAAACTGTGACTATTGAAATGATAATTCTAACTCCCATGTGGAGGTAGCAGGTAAGAAGCCATTAGGCGTCTTGCTGAGTCACGTCTGGCCAGAGGCAGATCACCAAACTTTAGCTAGGCTCAGGAAGTTCCACTAGGCCTCACACCTGGGCCTTTAGAGGCCAGCAATTCTTACTGTTAACTTACCCAGAAGTTTGTTGTTAATAACTTGAATTCTCTGGATCTGATATCATTAAAAATAGAAGCAAAAAAAAAAAAAAAAAAAAAAAAACCCAGTATCCTAATTCTGTCTAATGAGTCACTTTTTATTTCTGCCAACGACCCCCTAGGGAACCAAGCTACGGCTTAAATCCTATAAGAGCAGTGGATGAGTTTACTAATGGGCTATGAGGAAGGGTGTGAAAACCTGTGGTTTAGGAGCAGCTTGTGAGCTGTGAGTGAAAGGCAAGAGAACATTTGCTGTGGCCACTCCCCTGAGCCACCTCAGCATTTCCATTCCATGGGTAAAGTCTCAGGAACAGATTAAAAAAAAAAACAAAAAACTATTATTAACAAATGCTAGCAAATCCCTTTATTCTGAGCCTCTGTTTCCTTTTTCCAAAAGTGACCATCTGCATGTTCATGGTAGAGATAAAAATGAAGATTTGGGCCAGGCATGGTGGTGCACACCTTTAATTCTTGCATTTGGGAGGTAGAGGTAGGAGGCTCTCAATGACCTTGAGGCCACTCTGAAACTACATAGTGAATTCCAGGTCAGTCTGGGCTAGAGTGAAACCCTACCTCAAAAAACCAAAAAAAGAAAATAAAAAATAAAAGGAGATTTGGGGACTGAAGAGATGGCTTAGCCATTAAGGTGCTTGCCTGCAAAGCCAAAGGACCCAGGGTAGATTCCACAGGGCCCACATGAGCCAGATACACAAGGTAGCCTATGCGTCTGGAGTTTGTTTGCACTGCCTGGAAGCCCTGGGACACCCATTCTCTATCTGCCTCTCTCCATCTCTCTCTCTCTCTCAAATAAATAAAAAAATAAAATAAAATTTAAAAATATTAGAAAAGTAAAAATTAAAATGAAGATTTGGAATATATGTGGAAAGTTTGGAATATATGACTCAATGAATATATCTTCATTTCACTCATCTTCTTCCCTGTGCCCCTCCAATCATATTTTTCATTATTTTTTTTTTCAAGGTAGGGTCTTGCTCTAGCTCAGGCTGACCTGGAATTCACTATGTAGTCTCAGGGTGGCCTCGAACTCATGGCGATCCTCCTACCTCTGCCTCCCGAGTGCTGGGATTAAAGGTGTGCACCACCATGCCCGGCTTCATTATTTTTAAAAAGTATTCTAGCCTGGGCGTGGTGGTGCACACCTTTAATCCCAGCACTCGGGAGGCAGAGGTAGGAGGATTGCCTTGAGTTCGAGGCCACCCTGAGACTACATTGAGACTACATAGTGAATTCCAGGTCAGCCTGAGCTAGAGTGAGACTCTACCTCGACAAACCAAAAAAAAAATAAAAGAATGTATATATATATATATATATATATATATTCTTTTATATATATATTATATATATGTTTATATATAATATATATTATATATTTATATATATTTATATAAATATATATAAATATTATAAATAATATATTTAATATATTTATATTATATTTATATATATATATGAAAAAAATATATATATATTAGGGCTGGAGAGATGGTTAAGGTGCTTGCCTGCGAAACCTAAGGACTCATGTTCAACTCTCTAGGTCCCACGTAAGCCAGATGCACAGTGACGCAAGTGCACAAGGTCACACATGTGCACAAGGGGCACACACATCTGGAGTTTGATTGCAGTGGCTGGAGGCCCTGACTCACCAATTCTCCTTCTCTCTCTCTCTCTCTCTTTCTCTCTCCTTGCATAAGAAAAGGCCAGTCTGTTGGGCTTGCCTCAAAAAAAGTATTTTATTTGAGACAGAGAGAGATAGAGAATTAAAGAATGGCTGAACCAGGGTCTCCTGCCACTGCAAATGAACTCCAGATACCTGCACCACCTTGTGCATCTGGCTGCATGTGGGCACTGGGGAACTGAACATGGGCCATCAGGCTTGCAAGAAAGCACCTTTAACCACTGAACCATCTTTCCAGCCCTTTCTTCATTATTTGTTCCCATCTTCCCCAAATTCTATGGTTAACCTTAAACACTGTCTGACCCCTCTTGCTTCTGAGACCTGGCAAAGGCTGTTCCTTCTGCTTGAATGTCTCCTCAGCTCTCTCCAATTCATCAACATCGGGGTGGATATTTCTTACTCCTACTCTGGGGTCTACCTCATATGCTAGTCTTAATCCCTCCAACTAGAAATACATGTTTCTTCCTTTACAGCACTTTTCTCATTCCTTCTCTTCAGGAGTGTGGCCTTCTACATGCCATAGAACCTGACATCATGAGAAAAATACTGCAACACTTCTCTAAGCCTGAAGCTTGACTACAATGGCATTTTAACTGTGGTTCTCTCAAAAATGACATCCTACATTTCCAGTATTTCATATCCTCAACCTTTTCTTGTATAATGAGTGGGATACAGATTTAATTTAAAAGAAAAATAGATGTCATGTCAGCCATAATAGTAATGTGTCTTCCAGATTAAAAAGGTAATTCTAATATATGTTGCCTTGGAAATGGGAAAATTCTCTTTTATGTGTTTAAAATAATGTTTCAGAAGATAAAAATTTCTATCAGCCCAGTATTTGCACCAAGTTTATTCGACCAATATGTCCATGAAAGTGTTGTGGGTAAAATAAAGTATTTTCTTAGTGAAAACTTTCTGTGGTCTGACCTTCAATGACCCTTTTCTGAAACCCCACAGCTGGTGCGTTAAAGGGCAGGATGAAGGCTGAGGGGAACTTGGAGTCCTAGTCTTGTTTACCCTGTTTTTTCCATGGACAGTAGCACTTCATTACACTTGCATGTTTTATGCCCAATCACCGTGGTTGCTGTTGATTGCTATATTCTCTAAATCAGCCCTGTGAGGAGATGGAGAAAAGCTGTTCATAGTTTCTTTTTCTCTTTTCTTTCCTTTTTTTTTTTTTTTCAAAGATAGGCTCTCACTCTAGCCCAGGCTGACCTAGAATTCACTATGTAGTCTCACAGTCTCTTTGAAACTCACAGCGACCCTCCTATCTCTGCCTCCTGAGTGCTGGGATTAAAGGTGTACGCGGCCACACCTGGCTTATGTTTTCTTTTATAAAGTTTATTATTTTTGACAATTTTATGCATGCGTATATTTTATTTTTTATCACATTCAGTCCTTATTGTGCACCACTTCATATCTGTAAATACTTTATTAGTATTATTTATTTGAGAGAGAAAGAGAGAGAGAAAAGGGGCACGCCAGGGCCTCTAGCCACTGCATACAAACTCCAGACACATGCACCACCTTGTGCCTCTGACTTATGTGGGTAGTGGGGAATTGAACCTGGGTCCTTAGGCTTGGCAGGCAAACACCTTAACCACTAAGCAATCCCTTCAGCCCCACACTTCATATCTTTAAATATTTATTATCATCCCTGGATTTTTTTTTTCACACAAGAGAAGTAGCCTTGATAGCTCAGGAAGGAATTTTCTATATCCTCAAGGATCTTCCCTTTTTCCAGCCAAGGCTCAGAGAGGGAAAGAACTTGTCCAAGATGGTGGCTGTGGTCCTGAGGACCTTCCCCCTGTCCCTCAGCTTGGCTTCCGGTCTCTAACCACTTGATCTGGTAAATGTGTGGAACATTATGATTTCCGTGTCTGTTGCAGTCAGGTTTGCATTGCTGGTAGAAATCACCCAACCAAGAGCAGCTTGTGGGAAAAAAAAGAGGCTTATTTTGGCTTACAGACTCGAAGGTGAAGCTCCAAGATGGCAGGGAAAACGATGGCATGAGCAGAGGGTGGACATCACCTCCTGGCCAACATAAAGTGGACAACAGCAACAGGAGAATGTACCAAACACTAGCATGGGGAAACTGGCTATAACACCCATAAGCCCGCTCCCATAACACACTGCCTCCAGGAGGCATTAATTCCCAAATCTCCGTCAGTTGGGAACCTGGCATGCAGAACACCTAATTTTATGGGAGACACCAGAATCAAACCACCACATTCTGTCCCTGGACCTCATAAACTGATAACCATACATGATTTAAAATGCAATGCATTCATCCAACTTTAAAAGTCCCCGTTGTTTTTTTTTTAAATCAATCCCAATAGTGCAAGGTCTTTTAACTGAGCCACAACACCAAAAAATCCCCCCCCCAAATCCATAATGGCACAGAATAAACATTCACACTGCAAAAGATGGCATTGGGCATAGCAAAGAAATATTCAACCAATACAAGATTTAAAACAACCAGGGCAAACATCAAACTCTGTAGCTCCAAATCCAACAACTCTAGTCAGTGACAAGTCTCCAAGTCCAATAATTCTAACCAGCAACAAGTCTCTGGAGTTCCAATTCTGCCCCTCCAGCTAGGCTACTCAGAATCCTGGAAAACTTCATCCAGGGCCAGCAGCCCTCCTTAGCAGCGGTCTCATAGTCCCAGCATCCCCACTGGGTCTCCATTGCAAGCCATGGTTCATCCTCACGACTCCATTGGGTTTCCATGCAAGCATCCAGCAAACCTGCATCACACTTCCCATGTTCATTTCCAAAACACAAGATGTATTGCAAATTCAGTGACCCTGGCCAGGTGTGGTGGCACATGCCTTTGATCCCAGCACTCAGGAGGCAGAGTTAGGAGGATTGCCATGAGTTTGAGGCCATCCTAATACTACATAGTCAATTCTAGGTCAGCCTGAGCTGGAGTGAGGCTCTACCTTGAAAAAAACCTCAACAAACCAAACCAAAACAAAACAAAAAACAAACAAAGAAACAAAAATTCAATGGCCCTCTCTTTCCTGCATTTCTTATACTACACAACACTAGGTAAGGTGCCAATTTGTTAATCCAGGGGGAAATAAAGCCAACTTTGAAGAACAGGACACTCCTTGAGCACTCAGGACCCTTCAAAAGAGTTTGCATTCTTCCTGTTGCCCCAGTGGAGGTCAGCTGGTCCAATCTCAAAGGTTATAATCATATATAACGGCAGCTGAACGGGCAGAAGTTTCAGCCAAAGATTTCATTTCTGTGCCATATCCCTCTGCTTACACCAGTCCATTTCTACACAAAGCAACCCTGCACAAGTTCTCAGGACAGGATCTTAAGAGCAAGCCTCTCACACAAACTGCTCCTAGCCCAGTCCAAGCAAAGTTCTTTCTCACTCTCATAAGCCAAACCTCATTGTCCATAGTTCTTACTGCATTCAGTTCTTTCAACTCTGACCAGAATTAGTCCATCAAGCTGTTCTTACAGCACTGCAAGGCATCTCCTAGGTTTCCAACCCTTCCATATTCCTCAGATCCAAAAGGCCAAAGCCACACAGTCCAATGTCTAGCAGCAAATGACACCACTCCTCAGTATCAACATTATTGTTGCAGTCAGTTTCTCATTGTTGGCAGAAATCACCTGACCAAGAGCAGCTTGTGGGAAATAAAAAGAGTTTATTTTGGCTTACAAACTTGAGGGGATGCTCCACAATGGCAGGGAAAACGATGGCACGAGCAGAGGGTGGACATCACCCCCTGGCCTACATAAGGTGGACAATAGCAACAGGAGAGTGCGCCAAAAACAGGCAAGGGGACACTAGCTTCAATACCCATAAGCCTGCCCTCAACAATACCCTGCCTCCAGGAGGTGTTAGTTCCCAAATCTTCATCAGTTGGGAACCTAGCATTCAGAACACCTAGCTTTATGGGGAACACCTGAATCAAACCACCGCAGTGTCATTCATATCTGTTAGAGTTATTCATGTCTAACTAATTCAACATTAACAAAGCTTATAACTGTACAGTACTTACCATAGCTTCTCAAGGGTGCAGAAGGTACATATGATTGGTATTTATTCCCATACAAGGGATTTTGTAGGTGACCATTATAATACAGAATTGTAGATATTTCCAGGCAATGGGAAAACCATACACACTTATGTGGGTTTCTATTCATGTGTCTTTCTATTGGGGGTGAGGGTGCTGATCTGTTCTCACTGGATGGAACTAGGTAGTCCCACTTTACCAGTTGTAGTGACAGATCACGGTCTCCCATGACTTTTACTTTGTGGATCTAGTTGAGGGGAGAAAAAAAAGTTGTTGGCAGTAAGTGAACCTACCTCTGTTTCCAGAACATAGTTCCACACGAGATTAACTTTCTTAGTAAAAATAAATGAAAAGTAGTGAACAAAATCCAGTCATGTTTATTTTGCTATTTTGGTCTTGAATGTTATATTCAAGTGACACCATGGAGATAAGTCCCGTGCTTACATGGGCCTGATTCCTGCTTCTAAATCTGAATATAATTCTGTTAGTATAGTTGCTCCAAGAAAAAAGGTGCAAAATATAGTTAGGAGTGCAAGAAATGTATTAGGAGTAATTCCAGTGGAAAAAAAATCAAGAAAAAAAAAAAAAAAAAGGAATGGAAGGGAAGAGGAATGAGGAAGAAAGGCTCAGACTGTGATTCAGGTCTGACCCTGTGGAAGGAATCTGGAAAAGCAAGAGGACTGGGTAGGAACAGCTTCAGAGTGCTCTAAATTTAGCCCTGAGAAAATATTGGCCTATCTAGGAGAGAGCTCTGGCACAAAGATTGAGCAACGAGCTGACTTGCATTAGGGAGGGATGACCAGGTTCTGGGAGGAAATGCCTTAGCCTTAACTGGGACCTACAGAAGTTTCTGAAGGCAGCAGAATTCTTTTCCTTTATTCTTTTAAAAATATTTTCTTTTTTTATTTATTTGAGAGAGATATAGAGTGATAGAGAGAGAGAGAGAATGGGCATGTCAGGGCCTCTAGCCATGGCAAATGAACAACAGAAGCATGTGCCATCTTGTGCATTTGGCTTTACATGGGTGCTGGAGAATTGAACCTGAGTCCTTTGGCTTTGCAGGCAATCACCTTAATTGCTAAGCCATCACTCTAGCCCTATTCTTTTCTTTTCTTTTTTTTTTTTTTTAAGGAAGTGTCTCAATCTAGCCCAAGCTGATCTCTCAAAGTGACTTGGTATCCCAGGCTGGCCTTGAACTCATGGTGATCCTCTTATCTCAGCTTCTTGTGTGGTAGGATTATAGGGGTGAGTCACAACACCTGGCCCTGGATAGCAAGTTCTTTGTAGCTGAGTAGAACATACTAGATTTTATCTCTGTATTTGTGAATGGTAAAAATGAGTGTTTTATAGGCACATTACTAGACACTAAGATAGCTTTTGGTTTAACCAGCATTAATCAGTCTGTAAACAATGGTCATCCTTTGGAAACTGAAATGGAAATTAAAATCCTATGTGAACATGACTGCCTATACTACCAAAATAACTTCTGAAATAGAAAATGATCACTAATATACTAAAAGTGCATTTCCCCAAACTTACATTATACTCCATGGTGAAACCGTGACATACTGGAGGGAACATACTTCGCGACTTCAAAACTTATTACCAATTTATTATCTCAGCAACCCAACTGCTAGAATTAAAGGGAGGCATCACCACACATGGCTACTTTTCCCATTTTTCTATTAAATAATTTTCTGGAGGTCTTAGGAAGCCCTCTGTCACCTGCAACCACAGTGGAAGATTACTAGTTCTCCCTGGATTCCCTCAGAAGCCATATACTATTAGAGTTTGTATCTGACACACACTAGGTGCTTATGTAATCGTAGTCGCAAGAATCACGAGTGAATAACAGCAAACTCTGTGTAGCATTTCTGAGCGTCACTGAGCTGCGGTTTGGGCTTTGAGAACGCCAGACATTCATTGAGAAACAGTGATGCACAAGACCTTATCTTAGTGCTCAGATGCCAGGCTAAAAACATCTACCCAGCCAGAGAGGTGGAGCTTTCTAAGTGCTCCAACCAAAGAGTGAGGGAAGACTTTAAGAAAATCTGAATGACACAAGTTGATTTTTGTGTTGAGGCTTAAAACTACAAAAAATGCACACTATAGTGGTGCACACCCTTAACCTCAGCACTAGGGAGGCTGAGGTTGGAGGATTTCCATGAGTTTTAAGGCAGCCTGGAAGTATAGAAAATTCAATCTGGGCTACAATGAGACCCTGCTTCAAAAAAAAAATGTGAAAAATAGGGCTGGAGAGATGGCTCAGTAATTAAGGTGCTTGCCTGCAGAGCTTAAGGACCTGAGTTAATTTCCCAATACATAAGGTAGATCCCCAAAGTGGTACATGCATCTGGAGTCTGTTCGAAGCAGCTAGAGGCCCTGGTGTGCCCATTCTCTCTGTTTCTCTTCTATCTCTCTCTGCTTACAAATATAATGTTTAATAAATGTTTTCACCCCGAAAGCCAGATTTTTTAAAATATGGAAAATAAGGCTGGAGAGATAACTTAGCAGTTAAGGCACTTGCCTGCAAAACCTAAGGACCCATGTTCGACTCTCCGGATCCCATGTAAGCCAAATGTACAAAGGTGAGGCAAGTGCAAGGTCATACATGCCCACTAGATGGCGCAAGCATCTGGAATTCAATTTCAGTGGCTGAGGCCCTGGTGTGCCAGTTCTCTATCTCTCTTTCTCTCTCTCTCTCTCTCTCTAAAAAATTCAAAAATAAATAAAATAAAATTTGAAAAATATGAAAAATAAATGTTGATAATTTGATTGTTTCCTTTTAAAAAATATTTCTTTGAGAGAAAGAAGGAGGTAGATAGAGAGAGATACCAACAGAGAGGGCGAAAGTATGGCATGCCAGGGCCTTCAGCCACTGCAAGCGAAGTCCAAATGCATGCACCACCTTGTGCATGTTGGTCCTGCGGAATCAAGCCTGGGTCCTTTGGCTTTGCAGGCAAGTGCCTTAACTGATAAACCATCTCTCCAGCCCAAATGTTTCCTTGTTTTTAAGACTGGGGTCTTATTCTAGGCCAGGCTGACCTGAAATTCACTATAGGGAATTGAACTCAGGCCCTTAGGCTTTGCAGGCAAGCACCTTAACTACAGAGCCATCTCTCCAGCCCTCCCATTGTTTTAAACTGGGCCAAATATCCTTAAATTGAAACAGGTTCTGAATAGAAATGAAATAGTTCTAGAGAGTAAAAAATAATAGCAACAACAAACTGAAATAATAAATTTTCTCATAAAGAGGTAGCGTTTAGTAATAGTAATAATAAAAAATGTTGGAGCATTTGGTTTTTAAGTCACTCAACTTTGGAGATAGCTCATGAGCAAGATTTGAGAGTAAAGCCGAGATCACACACACACACACACACACACACACACACACACACACAGTGTCCTTTCTAAATGAAAAGCCCAAGGGGACAAAGGCTTGATGATGATACCCTAGATATTACACTGAGACAGTTATTTGTTTTCTTTTGTGATGGCACTTTTTTTTTCTTTTGGTTTTTAAAGGTAGGGTCTCACTCCGACCCAGGCTGACCTAGAATTAACTATGTAGTCTCAGGGTGGCTTCAAACTCACCGCAATCCTCCTACCTCTTAGAGGCGTGTACCATCACGCCCGGCTTCGATGCCCCGTTTTTTCAGGTTGTTAGTGGTAGGTAGACTTGTTAGTGTTACCATATTCTTAAACTAATGTCCATTACTCAGCCTATTAAGTCTAAACCGTCAAATAAAATAGGCTCTATGTGAGACTGTGGTACTGTAAGAAATATAAATGAGAGACGGGGTGGGGAGAGAGAGATCTGTCTTTTCTGACAAAGGGCCACACAAAAAAAAAAAAAAAAGAAAGAAAGAAAGAAAGAAACTAAATTCTGAAAAGTGAAAGGCCCCCTTTCTGAATCAGCCATCCTTGAGAGAGACCAAAAGAGTTAACAAACATTGAAACCAAAACTTCTAATTCTGTATTTGGTAAAAGGTCCCTAAACCTTTTGTTTCTAGAAACTGCAGCATTTAAAAAAAATACTATTTTAAGCTGGGCGTGGTGGCACATGCCTTTAATCCTAGCACTGGGAGGCAGAGGTAGGAGGATCGCCATGAGTTCGAGGCCACCCTGAGACTTCATAGTGAATTCCAGGTCAGCCTGAGCTAGAGCAAAACCCTACCTCAGAAAACAAATACATATATATGTGTATATATATATATATAATTTTATTTTATTTTGTTTATTTATTTGAGAGAGGGAAAGAGGCAGACACACGCAGAGGGAGGGAGGGAGAGAGAGAGAGAGAGAATGGGAGAGAGAGAGAGAATGGGTGTGTCAGAGCCACCAGCCACTGCAAATGAACTCTAGACTCATGCACCATCTTGTACATCTGGATTACATGGGTCTTTGGGAATTGAACCAAGGTCCTTTGGCTTTGCAGGCAAATGCCTTAACCACTAAGCCATCTCTCCAGCCTAACTGCACTGTTTTTATATTTTAGCTGATCTCAAAAGAGCGTGAGGTTGAATTCCAATTGATCAGAGTGAGACACGGGCTCTCAAATTAGAAGATAAAAACCCAGCTAACTTCCAGCTGGGGCTCTATGGCCATGTATCATGCAGAGATAAACACTGCCTTGTCCAGGGTGCTTGGGAATGTTTGGTTTATTCTCAGACCTCAGAATCATCTCTAACTGTACCTTTCTATTTATTTCTAGTACAGAATATTCAGAACCACACGTTGTCACAGTTTTATAAACTACTGCCATCTTATTATTCTGGCTTGACTATTTTCTTCCCCATAGATGTAGTCATCTCGAGATCCTGGCTCAATCTCCAGCTTGAGAAGATATATTAGCACTGCTGTGGAGTGAACTGTGTCCCCCTCAAAACTCACCTTCTGAAGCACTTACCGCCCCCCCCCCCCTCCGCCACTGTTATAGTACTTGGAGACATGAGTCACTGGGAGACAAAGAGGTTTTAAAGGGGTCACGGAGAAGGATCTTCATGATGGGCTTAGTGCTCTTACGAGATGAGATACTAGAGAGTTAATTTTCTCCATCCCATCTAAGTCCACAGCAAGTAGGTGAGACAGTGGTGGGATCTACAAACCAGAAAAGAATCCTCGCCACAACTCCATCTTGCTGGATCCCGGTTCTTTAAGGTTTTTCTGATTAATCAAAATTCCGATTTTATTATTTCACTTAAAAATCAGTTGTGGATTTTCTATGTTTTCCACTTGAAATCTTTTCCCGCTGGGAGGGGTGTTCCTTCCTCAGCTTGGGAGCTTTTCTGCTTTTCTTCCTTCTTCTTTCTACTCTCTCTTAAATAAATCTTTTATGATTTACCTTTAAAAATTAATTGATGCATAATTGTACATATTTATGGATTTTGGTATGATATTTCAATACAAATCCAGTGATCATATCAGAGTAATTGACATACACATCATCTCTAGAATTTATCATTTCTTCTTTTAAAAAGAAATTTTTATTTTTACTTATTTACTAGACTGAGAGAGAGAATGGGTGCACCAGAGCCTCTAGCCACTACAAACAAACTCCAGACACATGTACCACCTTGTGCATCTGGATTACATGGATTCTAGGGAATCAAACCTGGGTTCTTAAGCTTTACAGATAAGTGCCTTACTAAGCCATCTCTCCAACCCACATTTATTATTTCTTTGTTTTAGGGAATGTGGCAGTTTGAGTCAGGCGTCCTACATAAACTTAGGTATTCTGAATGCTAGTCTGCCTAGCTGATGGCAATTGGAAATTAAAGTCTCCTGGAGGTGGACTATTGTTGGGGACAGGCTTATGGGTGTGATAGCCAGTTTCCCTTTTCCCCATGCCTGTTTTTGGCACACTCTCCTGTTCCTATTGTCCACCTGATGTTGGCAGGGGGTGATGTCCACCCTCTGCTCATGCCATCATTTCCCCTGCCATCATGGAGCTTCCCCCTTGAGCCTGTAAGCCAAATTAACCCTCTTTTTCCCCCCCCCTCACAGGCTGTTCTTGGTGGGGTGATTTCTATCAGCAATGCAAACCTGACTGCAACAGAGAACATTCAAAATTCTTCTCTACTAGTGATTTTGAAATCTATAATTAGTTGTTGATAACTGTGATTACCGTATAACATAGTGCTAATGAACACTAGAAGTTCTTTCTCCCATCCAACCGTACCTGGTAGCTCTCCACTCCTCACCCCAACCTCACTCTTCCCAACCTCTAGCAACCACTACTCTACTTCCAAGGCCAGCTTCTAAGCTTCTGCATGTGAAAATATATGGAAATACTCATTCCTTTTTGAAGTGCTTTCTCCATTGGGCTTTCAGCAGCCCAGTCTCCTGACTTTTATTATTTATTTATTTACTTATTTATTTATTATTTTTAATGAGAGTAAGAGCAAGAGAGAGAATTGGCATGCCAGGGCCTCGGCCACCATAGTTAAACTCCAGACACTTGCGCCACCTACTGGGCATGTGCAACCTTGTGCTTGCCTCACCTTTGTGTGTCTAGCTTACATGGGATCTGGAGAATCGAACATGGGTCCTTAGACTTCTCAGGCAAGCACCTTAACCATTAAGCCATCTGTCCATCCTGTTGTTATTATTATCATCATCATCATCATCATTATTATTATTATTATTATTATTATTTTGCTGCCCCTTCTTCGTCTTCTTCTCCATGCTGGCCTACCCCAGGCAGAGCTAGATCTTTGCCACTGCCTCTTCTCTAATTGCAGCTCTAGAACTCTGAGAAACAAATTTGTGTTCACAAGGGCTCTCAATCCACCATGCTGTGGCCATCTGAGCTAGGACAAGTACCATTAGCCTTAAGCAGATGGGCATGCTCATCCTATTTCAAGCTCCCCTTCCAATAGCAGTGAGAAGGCAGATGCATCCAAGTGAGGCTTGAGGCTGGGTCATTCCAGGAGTGGAGCCTCCACGTGGATCAAGGCCTGGGCAGTCTCTCAAAGGCTTCCTCAGTGAGCATTTTGCAACAAAGCAGGACCTACTGTCAATAATAGGCAGCCTCTCACAGTCATCCATTTATGCTTTGGTATGCTTTTTTTTTTTTAATAGTAGCTATTTGGCATAATTAAGGTGATAATAGAGTCCATCTCTCAAGCTGGGACACTGAATATGGTGCAGTGGTATACACTCTGAATTGGGTGCCAGGTTAACACTGAGGTCCTCTTGCAAAACCTACTCATTACCTACATCTGCTTCACATTGCCTGAGCCCCTGGGGGATGTTGCACAGGTCCGCCTGCGCCCACTGCATAGTGCAGGGCACATTCTCTCCTGGCAGTAAAAACTCTACCAACTAACTTCTCCCCACTCCTTTCTTTCCCCATGAGGGAGAAGCAGGTTTGCTCCATCTGTCATTGATTTCAACATCCCTTCCCACCATGTAAGTTTGGGTATCTGAGCTTCTGTTTTGAAATCTCTCTGGTTCTCTCAGAAAATAACTTTAACAAAAAAAATACTTATTTTGTGCTCATTTTTATACCTGTTGACCCTTTTACAATTTTTTTTTTCTGAAAATTCTCTTTTAGGACTGGAGAGATGGCTTAGTGGCTAAGAAGCTTGACTGCAAAACCAAAGGATCCCTCTTTGATTCCCCAGGACCCACATAAGCCAGATGCACAAGGTGGCGCATGTGTCTGGAGTTCATTTGCAATGGCTAGAAGCCCTGGCTTGCCCATTCTCTCTCTGCCTCTTTCTCTCTCTCTCTCAAATAAATAAATACATTTTTTTAAAAAAATGAAAATTATCTTTTAACTCTCAACTTATTCACTTAGACATAAGGATAATGACAGTTTCCTCACCTGCTTATACATTAAGGATTATAGCATCATAATCAACTGGACTGATCTTTAAGGACTCTCAGTGTGTCTTATCTATTTTTGTCCCTACTACATTGGACAGGGCATCTGCATAGCAAGGTGCTTTGTATAGAAAATACCAGACTAATAGGAGCCATTGTTATTAGTGTCAAGCATTACTGGTAACACAGGAACCAATAACCTCTGACCCTGCTTTGAAAGTGGTCAGAAGGTTCACCTTAGGTAGCCTTTGATGAGCCAAAGGCACAGAAGTCACACCCTGGGCAAATGGGGACATAGACACTGGGCCACGGTTTCAGATTCCAGGGAGCCCTCTTACTGAAGAGAAAGGTTAAAGGAGACTCCTGAAGTTGCCTCTTTCTTTCTGGGCCCGGTTCCACTAGGGACTTAGAGGCAATGTGCTTTCTCCACACAAACACCAGTTATCTGACACACAAACCCTCACCATGTGGCTGTCTTTGACTTTGCTGGCTAAGGTGGGAAGATAGAGAGGGGCATCTCTGAGATATAAAAAAAATCCTAGAGGGGGCTGGAGAGATGGCTTAGCAGTTAAGGTGCTTGTCTGAGAAGCCTAAGGACTGAGGTTCAATTCCCCAGTACCTATGCAAGCCAGATGCACAAGGTGGTGCATGAGTCTGGAGTTCTTATATTGCCAAAACACTTCAGTTTCAAACCCCAATTGCAGGTCTGTACTATGTTCAAGACACTTTTTAAAAATATTTATTTATTACTTTGAGAGAGGGAAAGAGAGAGGGGGAGAGAGAGAAAATGGGTGTGCCAGGGCTTCCAGCCACTGCAAACGAACTCCAGATGCATGTGCTACCTTGTGCATCTGGCTTATTTGGTTCCTGGGCAATAAAACTGAGGTCCTTCGGCTTTGCAAGCCAGCACCTTAACCGCTAAGTCATCTCTCCAGCCCAAAACACGTTTTTTTTTTTTTTTTAAATCAGTTCTCAAATATAAACTTAAGTAAAATAGGAAGCCAAAGTCCCACATTGAGGTCACTGTAAAACTACTCTATGACGGCTTTCGCTGTCTCCTCGGACTTGACTTAATTTTTCCACTTGTCATTGCTCCCCTGTCACTATCATAATGAACAAATACACTAAACACGACTAAGTCAAGACTTATAGGAAGCCAATGTGCATTCAGTCGGTGAGGATCTGAATTCATCCATCCATCACAGTGCAGTGGGATGAATAATGACACCCCCCCCCCCCAGAATATTGGGTCTGTGCTAATATTATAATTTCAGTGTGGAATATCTCCCACAGGTTCATGTGTTTGAACACTTGGGCCCCAGATAAGGTAGTGCGGTTCTGAACTGCTGTGAAGCCTTTGGAATGGGAGGCATGTCTAGCAGCATGGGGGGGGGGGGCTGTCACCGGGGGCGGGCCTTTGAGGATTATCCCTGCCCCTGCTCCAGGCTCAGCTCTTTACTCTCTGGTTTCACAGTGTACAAAGCCACCCCCATGCCACAGGGCCACACACTCTCTGCTCCCTTGACTTCTGTCAGCTATTTTGTCACAGTGATGAGAAAAGTAGTAGTGCAGTCAGCACTGTGTTGTAACATTTGAAATACATCAACTTGGAAGGGAAAGGGTTTATTTTGACTCACAGTTTTAGATGCTTCAGCCCATGAGTGGCCCTTTGCTTTTGGGTCTATGGCAAGAAAGTACATCATCTTAGCCGGGCGTGGTGGCGCACGCATTTAATCCCAGCACTCGGGAGGCAGAGGTAGGAGGATCGCCTTGAGTTCGAGGCCACCCTGAGACTCCATAGTGAATTCCAGGTCAGCCTGGGCTAGAGTGAGACCCTACCTCGAAAAACCAAAAAAAAAAAAAAAAAAAAAAGAAAGAAAAGAAAGAAAGTACATCATGGTGGGGAGGGGATATGATGGAGAATGGAATTTCAAACGGGAAAGTGGGGGGGGGGGAGGGTATTACCATGGGATATTTTTTATAATCATGGAAAATGTTAATAAAAATTGAGGAAAAAAAAAAAGAAAGTATATCATGGTAGAAACATGGTAGAGCAAAATATTCAGTTCATGAATACCTGGCAGCGTGTCAGGCAGTCTAAATAGAGAAGCAGCAGAGGCTGGGTTCCACTGGCCCTTTCAAGGGCAAGATCCTAGTGACCTAATACTTCCTGTTACACTGGCTCTACCTCTCAGAGTTCCGGCTCCACTCCCAAGCTCAGGACCAAGCCTTTAACACAGGGCAGATCTGAACTACTGTAGGGTTCAAATGCTGGTGCCTATAAGCGTTTTCTCATATAGAACAGGGGCCTGTATAAAAGGGCTCAAGGGAAAGTTCGAAGTGAGAGACTTGATTTGGTGGGCCCCGAATGCAATCACAGGTGCTACTGTAATGAGGGAGGTATAGGGGATTTGGACCTAGAAGAGAGAGGGCACCTTGCATACACACACAGAATGGAGTGGTGTGGCCAAAAGCCAAACATGCCAGTAGCTGAAAGAGACAAAGTGGGAGATTTTCTTTTAGAGTTTATGGAAGGGTTATGGACTTGGCAACACTTTGATTGCATCCAAATGAAATTGTAGGCGTGGTGGCGCACGCCTTTAATCCCAGCACTCAAGTTAATCCCAGCACTCAGGAGGCAGAGGTAGGAGGATCACCGTGAGTTTGAGGCCACCCTGAGACTACACAGTGAATTCCAGGTCAGCCTGAACTAGAGTGCCTCTAAAAAAAAAAGTAAATTAAAAAAAAAAAAAACTGAAATTGATTTCAGAATCCTGGCTTTGAAAAGTGGGAGAGTTAGCTACTGTTATTTTAAGCCAGTTCCTCTCGTGGCAGACAATTTGTTACTACAGATGCAGCAATCAAATATAGATTCTCTCTTCTAGAAATTCTCTCCTAGACTCTAAAACATAAAATGGACATCTTTCTCAAATGTATCTGCTTGCTTGTACTTCCGTAACAAAGTATCCAAGTGAGTGGCATAAGAAAAAGAACTTGAGGGCTGAAGAGATGGCTTAGCAGTTAAGTGCTTGCCTGTGAAGCCTAAGGACCCTGGTTCGGGGCTCGATTCCTCAGGACCCATGTTAGCCAGATGCACAAGGGGGCGCACGCGTCTGGAGTTTGTTTGCAGTAGCTGGAGGCCCTGGTGTGCCCATTCTCTCTCTCTCTCTCTCTCCCTCTTTCTCCCTCTGTCTGTTGCTCTCAAATAAATAAATAAAAATAAACAATTAAAAAAAAAAGAGAAAGAAAAAGAACTTGATTTGCTCACAGTCCTGGAGGGTAGAATCTTGAGATCAAGGTCATCCAGCTTGGTTTCTCCGGAGACAGAGAATGGGCACCCCAGGGTCTACAGCCATGGCAAACGAATTCCAGATACATGTGCCACCTTGTACATCTGGCTTATGTGGGTCCTGTGGAATCGAACTGAGGTCCTTTGGTTTTGCAGGCAGTGCTGTAACTGCTAAGCCATCCCTCCAGCCCAACTTTCAGTTTTTTAAGATAAGTTCTTGCATTGAACTCACAACTCTCTTGTCCCAGGCTGACCTGAAACTTACTATGTAGCCAGTGCTGGCTTTGAACTCATGGTGGTCCTTCTACCCCAGCCTCCTGAGTTGCTGGGATTAAAAGTGTGTGCCACTACCAAAAAAAAAAAAAAAAAAAAAAAAAAAAAAAAAGAATCCACAAATGTGTATTCTAGGGTTAGAATGAATTCTTGTTGAATGTTATTTCTTTTCACTTTTTTGGTAGGATCTCAGTCTAGCCCAAGATGATATGGAATATGTAGTCTCAGGATGGTCTTGAACTCATGCTGATCCTCCTACCTCTGCCTCCCGAGTGCTAGAATTAAAGGCATGCATCACCATGCCCAGCCAAACTTTTAGTTTTTTTTTTTTACAAAGTTTTTAAAGATATTTATTTATTTATTTATTTATTTATTTATTCATTCATTAGAGACAGAGAGAGGGAGAGACAGAGACAGAGAGAGAGTGAAATGGGAGTGCCAGGGCCTCTAGCCACTGCAAACAAACTCCAGACGCATGCGCCATGGGCATCTATCTGGCTTAAGTAGGACCTGGAGAATCGAACCAAGGTTCTTAGGCTTTGCAGACATGCACCTTAACCGTTAAGACCAATTTTTTTTTTTTTTTTAAGACAAGGTTTTGCATTGAACTCACAATCCTCCTGTTCCTGGCATTGTATTTTTTAAAGAAAAATTTTGATTAAGGACACCAGTTTCCAGTATTAAAATATGGTTATCAGCATTAAGGTAGCACTGAGTTAATGAACATAAACCCTGTGTTGTGTAATGTGAAATTAAAATAGAATGGCATATGAAAAATAATATTTGTATTCCAGATTATGAAAGATCAGAAGAAAATTAAAAGAGGAAATAAACTTGCTCTCTTTAGGAAAGTCTTAGCCCTGTTAGATTCTTACATTTTCTATACTACTTAATTACCCAAAATGAAGACTTACTACTTTTGAGGTAGAAGTCAAGAGGATGAATGTAAGAATATAAAAGTCAGGAGTAAGGAAGCAAAGGAAATGATATCAAGATCTTTAGAAGAGTCTCTGAGACTCTTAAGAGTTGTGATGAGAATTGGTTACAAGTATGTTAAGCCGTTAACTCCTTTCATGGTAATCTGTTAGCACAGACACAGCAGTCAAGTACAGACTCTTCCACGGAAACTTTCCTCTAGACTCCGAAAACCAGGACTATTTTGCCAAATGTATACATTTGCTTGGAATGTCACAACACAATATGACAAATTGGGTGACATAAACAACAGAACTTGACTTGCCCTAAAAGTGTCAGAAGAAAAAAAGGAAATAATCTTGAGACCCATCCTTCTAAGTTCTTGTTCAGACCTGACGATATTTAAGAAAAAGTCCCTGTTCAACAGTATCTCTTAGAGCTGACTTCTCAAAATACCTTTTCTTTGGGGGGAGCAAACATAAATTGTGAAATAAACTATTAGTTATTTTAAGGAAAGAACTCTTGAATCACAGTTGCTTGATTTCTTCTTTTTCTTTTTTCTCCTTTTAATTGTTTTAGAGAGAGAGAGAGAATTGGCGTGTCAGGGTCTCAGCCAGTGCAATCGAACTCTGGATGCTTGCACCACCTAGGGGGCATGTGCCACCTTGGGCTTGCCTCACCTTTTCTTTGTGCATCTGGCTAACGTGGGATCTGGAGTCGAATATGAGTCCTTAGGCTTCACAGGCAAGTGCCTTAACCACTAAGCCATCTCTCCAGCCCAGTTTATTCTACTTAGATAATAATGCCTCTCACTTTTATTTCCTAAGATTTTGTCTTTAATCCCAGAGTTAGGAGGTAGGAGGATCGCTGTGAGTTAGAGGCCAGCCTGGGACTACAGAGCAAGTGCCATGTCAGGCCTGGGTTTTTAAAGGGAGACCCATCTCAAAAAAATAAAACAAAAAGAAAAATTGCCAATCAAGTTGTAAGCTATTGCTGTTTAATAAGAATTTCCAAACATAAAATCTTTCATTGATTGAACATCTACTGAACCCCTACTATCTAAAATGCATCATTATAAATGTGGATGCAAACAAAACAAATGAAACCAAAAACTACTCAGAAAAATGTCTGCCTACATTGCAAGGCAGAGCATTAACAGCCACATGCCAAAAATTAAACCCAGACTATGTGGTTGTTGAGCTCAAGGATGTCAGTGCCCATATACAGCACAAGACCATAACACCATCATATTTCAGACCCACACAAATCATGACAGAAATAAATTATTATTATAACTATTATTTTGAGGTAGGGTCTCACTCTAGCTCAGGCTGACCTGGAATTCACTATGTAGTTTCAGGGTGGCCTCGAACTCACGGTGATCCTCCTACCTGTGTCTCCTGAGTGCTGGGATTAAAGGTGTGTGCCACCACGCCCAGTTTATTATTTTTTTTTTTTTGTAAGTCACTTAAGATTTTGGGTTTGAATCCAGCATTAGGGAATGAATATGTTTACAGTAATTCCATTGAGATACATTCTCAGTATATACTGCCTAACAGTTCGTGTTCAATTGGTGCATGATCACTTTGCTATAAATGTTACAATGTAACTAGGAAAATGAAGATTTCAGCAATACAGTACTTTGAAAACAACTGATGGCCTATTTCTAGTAGCACTAGGAGGCTCATCAATGATCTGGCTCTTTCAAAGGAATGTGATCTCCTACCAGACAATTGAGTGTTCTGTACTACTTAGTTACCCAAAAAGACAGCTTTCTGTTCATGAGGTAGAAGCAGGAGGATTACAGCAAGTTTGAGTCCAGCCTGGTCTAAGTAGTGAGTTCCGGGCTAAGCCAAGGTTATATAATGACATCTGTCTCAAAAAAAAATGAATAAATAAATAAAACTAAAAATAGGCTTCTTGTTAATTACCACACTTGAAGATGCTTGTCATCACAGATACTCATAAGGAGGACAATTCTGTCCTCTTTACTTTCTTTGTTTTCCAAAAGTTAATTTTTAATTTCTAACCTGACTAACATGACTTTAATGGTTTATAGAGACAGAAATGTGCCTATTATCTGCTTTCTAAGCCATTTGCTGATCTGAAACAATTTTTCCCCTAAATCATCATATGTTTAATTGGTTGAACATAACAGTTATGCATGTTTTAGAGACTGGCATGGTGCTACCTGGTAACACAGAAAACAATTTGCATAATTAGATAAACCTATGTTAATGTGGCTGAGTTTTTATTTTCATAAAAACAAAACTCCTTGAATTTTCTATCCAAGGAAGTCTTTGGAACAGACTTTTTTTTTTTTTTTTTTTTTTTGTAAAAGTTAATGTTGTAAGGCAAAACATGACTCATTAGTAGTGTCTGTTACTTGCACTAATAATAACAGAAATCTTTACAGCAAATGGTTACAGCATAGTTAATTTTCTTTCAACCATCTTTAAAACTCTGGGCTGTGAGACAATTTGTATTCGGCTTTGTGATGTAACTGGACCAAAATCAGTTTATACTCCAAGGAAACTTTCATTACTTAATTCGCAAATGTATTAGCATTTATCTCATCTCAATTGTGTTTATAATGCCCCTTTTGATGCTGGGTGCATGGGGTACTTTGAGGTGTACTAATTTTGATGACAAGGAGAGAGAAATGTATAACCCTTTTAAGTACTGGGCAAACAGATGCAACTTGTCTGTTTATTGCAATCTCATTGAGTGCTATGATGTTGCTCCATCCCATTTCTGGCCTAGCTAAAGTCACTATACTAACAAGTAGATGAGTCATTGCAGAGTTATGTACACATGCAACAGTGGTTCTCAAAATGTGTTCTCTGGACCAGGGCACAAACTTGCTAGAAGTCCACAGCTTCCCACTGTAACTGCTGCATCTGAATGCCATGCTTTAAAGAGGTCTCAGAAGATCCTTCTTCGGGTTATAGTGTTATTGTTTGAGAATCAGTCACACATGGCATTTTAAAAAATATTTTATTTTTATTTATTTGACAGAGTGAAAGAGGGAGAGAGGCGGGGAGAGATTGGGTGTGCCAGGGCTTCCAGCCCCTGCAAACAAACTCCAGATGTATGCGCCACCTTGTGCCTCTGGCTAACGTGGGTCCTGGGGAACTGAACCTGGGTCCTTTGGCTTTGCAGGCAAATGCCTTAACTGCTAAGCCATCCCTCCAGCCCACACACGGTATTTCTATAAAGAAGATAAATGTCATCTAGAAACCAGTCCCTTGGCAGGTCCAGTGCAAATATGAGTTTACAAAAATGATACTGACATTTGTATTTTCTCTCATATCTGTTACCTTCTTGTTTTCCTATTAGAATAAACTGCATGAATGATAAAGTCAAGGCTCAGGGAATCTTAAAATCAAGAAGGGATGGAGGCTGGGAAGACTGCTCAGTGGTTAAAGACACTTCTTTGCAGAGCCTATTGGCTTGGGTTTGATTTCCCAATACCCATATAAAGCCAGATGCACAAAGTGGTCCTGGATTTTGTTTGCAGCAACAAAAGACCCTGGCACACCCACTCTCACATGCTGTCTCTCTCTTTGCTAGCAACTAATTGAATATTTTAAAAAATTTTAAATTTTAAAATTTTAAAAATATGTAAGGGCTGAAGAGATGGCTTAACAGTTAAGGTGCTTGTCTGTGAAGCCTAAGAACTTATGTTCAAATCTCCAGGTCCCATGTAGCCAGATGCACAGTGACACAAGCATGCAATGTCACACATGTGCACAAGGGGCACACACATTTGGAGCTTGTTTGCAGAGGCTAAAGGTCCTCATACACTCATTCTCTCTCACTCTTTCTCTCAAAAAAAAAAAAAAAAAAAAAAGTAAGATAGGAGGGTGATGGGAAGGGCCCTGATTGCTGTCTTCCGGGTACAGCATGGCCATTACTCTCATGAACTCACAGCAACGGTGGTTTCCACACCTCTCAGAGTAGCTAATGGCAGCTGAGTGCTGCTGACAGAGGAGTCGGGTTCATCAGTGTGCAGCCCTTGGTAAGTTGCCCATTGCACAGTAAATAACCTTCAACCCATGACTGTGCAAACAACCCTAATTTGACACAACTGGTTAAAAAGAAAACAGCACAAAAGTAAGATGGGTATTAGTGGAGAAGAAGAAGGGTGCTAGTGGTAGGGGACAAGAAAAGAAAGGGTAATTAATTGGGGGAGTAAGATAAATATACATTATACACTTGTATGGCAATATTAAAAAAAAGTTAAAATTGCCGGGCATGGTGGTGCACACCTTTAATCCCAGCACTTGGGAGGCAGAGGTAGGAGGATCACTGTGAGATTAAGGCCATCCTGAAACTACATAGTGAATTCCAGGTCAGCCTGGCCTAGAATGAGATGCTGCCTCAAAAAAAAAAGAAAAAAAAAAAAAAAAAAAAAAAAGGTGAAAAATTTTAAAAAGTAGCTGGGCATGGTAAAACAAGTAAATTGCTTCAGAGTTTAACAAATTTAAACAGCTGAAAATGAGAATACGCTGATATGAGGGAGAATTTTTAGAAAAAAAAATACCAGAGAATTTCTTCATAGTATCTCCAAATTTTACCAACTTAAATAATAATTTTGGGGAAAAGACTGAAAGAGACCATCATGCCTACCATTCAGAGGAAACATTAGTTAAATGACATACTATTAGTTACATAACTGGATTCCCAAAGATTTACAAACCCTGGAATTAAATTAGTAAACATTTAAGTCTTACAGAAGGGTGCTAGTGGTAGGGGACCCATAATAAATATCTATCAAACTACACAGAGTTATTTGCTATGTCAACACTTAGTGCCGCTGTCGGAAAGAGTAACTGTCCCCTGGAAAACCAGTGTAGCTAAATGGTCTTAGCATACAGCATCATAGAATGTCAAAAGAAAAATCCGGCAGAGTACAGAGGAAAGCATGTAGAGCAGCCATTGGTTTTGCCTAGGGTGGGGGAGAATGGCTTGGGAAGATCAATGAAGAATGAGGAACTCTGAGCATGGCTCTGAAGTATGCAAGAAAATTCACCCCTCTCTGTGCGCTCACGTGTACACAAGTGTCTTAGTTACATTCTTGTTGCTGTGACCAAATATCTGAGCAAATACTTGCCCATTTTTCTCATTCACTGTTTCCTGATTGCTTGACAAAGAGAGAGAGAGAGAGAGAGAGAGAGAGAGAGAGAGAGAGAGAAAGGAAAGGTTTATTTCTGCTTCTAGCTTGAGGGAATCCAGTCCATCGCAGAGGAGAGGGCATGGTGGCAGATAGCTCCACAGTAGCAGGAGTGTGTGTGTGTGTGTGTGTGTGTGTGTGTGTGTGTGTAGGGTCACACAATCCTCACCTCTCACTTGGTGGAAGAGGAATCAGGGATCAGACAGGAAGTGGGGCTAGGAAGTGGGACATGTCTCCAGAGATCCATTTATTTTCTAGTTAGGCTTCACCTCCTAAAGGTTCCACAACCTTGCAAAAGAAAGCCTCCCACCAGCTGGAGACCAAGAGTTCAAAACACATGAGCCCATGGACAGGGGAGCATTTCACAGTCCTGGTGCACTTTCTGAGTATTTCCCCCCAGCCTATTCCCATTAATCCAACATCAGTTACGAATGGAAGTGAGATTGTCCCCTGTAGGCTGATGGCCTCTGGGGAAGAAACATCCCTGCATCTAGGACCAAATGGCTGATGAAATGTGTGAGACCCATTCAAAGCTACAGCGCTTCCAACAGAGACGCCTTTAACTTCCTTTACTTGTCTTATTGTATCCTACCAGCTTGGACTTAGCAGTGGTGAGAGGGGATGTCCTTTCTTTGTTCCTGATATTTTTTTAATTTGATTTTTATTTATTTATTAGAGATAGAGAGGGAGAGAGAAAGAGAGAGAGGGAGAGAATGGGCATGTCAGGGCCTCTAGTCACTGCAAACGAACTCCAGATGCATGTGCCATCATGTGCATCTGGCTTATGTAGGACCTGAAGAATCAAACATGGGTCCTTAGGCTTCACAGGCATGCGCCTTAACTGCTAAGCCATTTCTCCAGCCCTTTGTACCTGATCTTAGTCTCTCATTGTTATGTATTGTGTTAGCTGTACATGACTTTTCTTCTTCAGTCCGTTGCTGTGATGAGTTATATTAGTTGATGTTTTAATGTTGAACCAGTTTTGTACACTTAGGATGAATTCATTTAGCTATGGGTCTAAGATATTTTTATTGCATTTTATAGAAATAACAAGGGTAAAGATAGAACGGTAGCAGAGTTATCAATGAAGCAGCTAGACTGATTTGTATAGTAAAAGCCTAAGAACCTCCAAGGGGTTGGACCCCACAAACTCCACAGGAACACTCAGGCTAGGTAACTGGGAAGGTTCAAAAAGGGAGCTATTGGGCTGAAGAGATGGCTTGGCGATTAAGGCTCTTGCCTGCAAAGCCAAAGAACCCAGGACCCACGTGAGCCAGATGCACAAGGTGGTGCATGTGTCTGGAGTCTGTTTGCAGCTGCTGAAGGACCTGGTGTGCCCATTCTCTCTCTCTCTCAAATAAATATATTCTTTTAAGTGGAGCTATTAAGTTAGGCATGGTGGTACATACCTGTAATCCCACCACTTGGGAGGTGGGGGCAGGAAAATCAGTTCAAGGTGATGAGTTTGAGACCCTGTCTCAAAAAAAAGTAAATAAATAAGAGAATTAATATAACATGAAATAAAAAGGAGCTATTTAACGTGGATTGAGCACAGTGGAGAGACAGTGTCAGGGATAATGAACAGGGAAGCTAGGAAGAGCTGAACCTACTTGGTTCGAGGGAGAGAAAAATCAGTGACAAAAGTCTTTTTTTAAAGAGTGTTCAAGATGAAAGCAACTTAACCGCTAAGCCATCTCTCCAGCCCTGAACTTCATTCTTAAATGACTGAAGTGTGCTAATACTTCTGTTGAAAGCAGATGATGTAGCCAGCGTCTTTGTTTTACACATGAGGCGTCTCAGAGGATAAGAGACCTGCTCAAGGGGCCCTGGCTTGTTTTTAAGGTCAGATGAAGCCAACAGCTCAGATGCACTTGCTCCACACTGAGGTGCCTCTGGGTATATTCAGAAGGTTTAGAAATAAGGGTCTAAGTCTGGACATGTGAAAAAGACTGAAGGAGAAGAAACGAAAAGCTGTAGTGAAGCTGAAGTCATGATCACACAGCAAAGCAACCAGCCTAAGTGATTTCACTCATAGATGTATTACATTTTCCTACATCAAGTTCTACTTTGTAGAAAAACAAGAGACATATAGTTTTAATATAAAAGTTTTTTGAAGCTAGGCGTGGTGGCGCATGCCTTTAATCCCAGCACTTGGGAGGCAGAGGTAGGAGGATCACCATGAGTTCGAGGCCACCCTGAGACTGCAGAGTGAACTCCAGGTCAGCCTGGGCTAGAGTGAGACACTACCTCGAAAACAAACAAACAAACAACAACAAAAAAGATTTTTGAGTGATAACAATTTCTATGGAAAGTCTTGGGAACATTGCTAATTTTCACTCCATCTATAACATGGTCTTTTCATACATACACATGTATGCCCCTCCTCTGCATAAGGTGCTAGACATAGCAGCAAATAGGATTCTAGCTCTCACAGTTTAATTTCTGATAGGGAAGATGGAGAAAATGTATAAAGTGAATATGTATCAGATGGTGGTAGGAGCTTGGAGAAAAACAAACTGTTAAGGGGTATACCATGGCGGTGGGAGGAACGAGGGGTTCAACTTTTTGGAGTGTCATTGAGCAGTTCATATGGATAAGCTGATGTTGAGTAGAGGCCTGAAAGGTGCCTGGTGGCTGACCAAGCATGTACTTGGGGAATGAGGTACAAGTGGGGAGAATGGCCAATTCAAGGGCCCTGAGGACTGATGTTTGGCATGCTAGAGATACAGAAAGACTCGTTCTGAGGATGGAGCCAGCAGAGGGGAAGTATAGAAGTTGACAGGTATCAGAGGTTTAGATGGGTCCTGTAGAGCCTTTCCAGCCTTTGTAAGGGTTTAATGTTCTCTCCAGTAAACTCAAAAATCAAAGGAGAATTTTTTACACAGAGGTATGACATTACCTGCCACATTATCTTAAAAGGAGCACTGGTGACTGTTCTGGGAAAAAAAAAAAAAAAAAGAATAGGAAATAGTAAACACACACACACACACACACACACACACACACACACACACTTGACACAATGATGTCAGGGACCAAGTCATACCTGGGAAAGTATAGAAAAGTATAGGTAGATGCATTTTGAAGGTGGACTTGACTAATGATGGATAGGTGGGAAGGATGAGAGAAGAAAATGTTATCAGACCACGTTTGGAGATCTGGGTTTGAACAAGGGAAGAATGTATTGATGTTCACTCAAGCAAAGAATGCAGCTAGCAGGCTTATTCTTAAACTGTACTTAACAAAAATTCAAATGAACAAGTCCATTTTATTTTGTAAACGTTCTGGGGGAAGACGTCATTGCTTATGACTTTGTATTTCATTACTGGGCATCTATACCCAGCCTCATGGACCTGAATTCTGGGGAGGATATATACTTCCTTCCTACAAGGACAGCGGGCACATCTGTGCTTCCCTGCAGCAGGTTGTGAAGGGGTGAATGGGGATGCCAGCTTCTAGTGTCGATAATGTTAATGGATGGAGGAAGGAAACGAGAGAGGGAAGGATGGAAAGGGGAAGAAATTAATAATCCTTTAATTCTAGCCACTAGAAATTAAAAAGAGCTACTTTTGTCCTCTTGTAGCAGGTGGAGACTTTTAGGTGCCACAAATTAATGACATAAAGTGATATATTAGTATCATAACATAGCCTCATGTGTCTGCAAATGTCATTTCCACAAGCTTCAGGATGTATTAAATTGATAATCCATACCCTTGAATTACACTGTACCAAAATTTAAGTCCTCATTCTTAGGGATCTGGTTGATAGGATGGAAAACAATGGTGAGTTCAGATGTTGAATGTTCTCAACCATAAAGATGGGTGTGCTTGGGCTGGAGAACTGGCTTAGCAGTTAAGGTGCTTGCCTGCGAAGCCTAAGGACCTGGGTTTGAGTCTCCAGGACCCACATAAGGCAAATGCACAAGGTGGTGCATGTGTCTTTCGTTTGCAGTAGCTAGAGGCCCTGGTGCGCCCATTCTCTCTATCTGCCCCTCTCTCTCAAGTAAGTAACAAAACAAAACATTTTTTAAAAGATGGGGGTACTTGAAACCTGTTAGTGTACAGTGCATATACCTGTGATCCCAGCTACCTGGAATGTTGTCAGGAGGCTGGCTTGAGCACAAGGGTTTGTAAGAAGCTTGGGCAATATACTAAAACCCTATTTAACTCTTTCTGTTGAAAGAAAAATCTTTCTTCCCCAAATGACATGTAAAAAGTGGGTATTTTTGTTGTTGTTTTAGAGGTAGGGTCTTACTCTAGCCCAGGCTGACCTGGCATTCACTATATAGTCTCTGGCTGGCCTCAAACTCACAGCGATCCTACTACCTTGGTCTCCTGAGTGCTGAGATGAAAAGCGTTCACCACTATGCCCAGGAAAATAAGACAGTTTTATGATTTACAATGTGACATGTTAGTATAAATATATATTCTAGGATAATAACCAGTCAAGCTAATTAACACATCTATCACTTCATAGTTACGATTTTAGCAAATCTTTATTGTGGCAAAACTGGTCATAGTTACATTTTTATCTCTAATGATTTTTTTTTTTAACTTACAAATGCGCAAAGTTAAGTTTTAAAATACAATGCAAACAACTCATTGCTTCTGTGGTTTCATGCTGGAATTTCACCACTGGGCTCAAATTCTAAAGCAAAATATCAAAATCATTCAAATAAACCTGCCAAATAATACAGACACCCTATCAGTTACTTTTCTTCTTGCTATGACCATGGACCCAACAGAAGCAACCTGCAGGAGGTTTGTTCTGGCTCAGTTCGGGGAGCAGGCATCATGACACCCATGGAGGCATGGCGGTTGGGCAGCTCTGTCCACGGAGGCAGGACCTTGCTGTCTGGCTTGTCCACATCTTGGCAGATCAAGAGGCAGACATCTCAGACTGGAACCAGAAGTACACATCACCTTCAAGTTCCACCTCCAATGACCCACTTAATGCTAGCTGGGCCACAGTCTCAAAAGGTTCCATAACCTCCCAAAACACTGTCATCCACCATATGTAAACCAAGTTCAAACACATGAGCGTATGGGGGACAACTTACATCCAAACTGCCAATCACCTCAACTTCCTATGATCAGTTAAATGGCTTTTTACATACTATCCAGACTATTTCAAATGCTTGTACAAATGCAGCAGAAATTAAACACATGGGTTTTCCCTGCTGGTACATGGTCTGTTACTGCAATGGAAAAATTGACTTATGCCAGTGGCTCTCAATCCTGTCCTCCAGGAGATATCTGGGCACATTCTTGTTTGCTAACTTGGGGGTGGGAGGTTCTACTGGCATCTGGAGGGCAGAGGCCATGAATACTGCTCCACATTATATAATGCACAAAGCAGGCCCCAGAAGAGTTATCTAACCCCAAACATGACGGTGCTGAGGTTACACCTCCTCGATTTATGCTCACTCTACAATGCTTTCCTTTAGCGTAACCTTGCGGTTCAGCTGGTAATACTGGAGCGCTGCAGGAAGATTGGCACTGCAGGTTATATTTCTGGGACGTTAAGAGCATGCTCCTGTGAGGGTGCGGGTTTTATTGTTGGTCGTTCCTTGGTTGGAAGGCCATTTGAATCTTCACTAGAAACTGGCAAGTTGATATTCAACAGGGCTAATGAGAAGCTTAAAAGATAACAGTCTGCTTTGTTTCACGTGTAAGAATTATGTCTATGTGTTTGCTGGTCATTTCAGTGCCACAGTGAGCTATTTAAATGAGTGTCAATTATAATCAGCAGTTGCAGATGTGACATCTCTGTGGCTGCCAGATATCAATGGTGCTCAGACTCCGAGGACAATATTCTCTACAATATGCACCTCATATTTTGAAGACCATCTGTCCCCATTCTATCTCCAACAGGCTCTGCCACAATGTTTGCAACGCCTAATGACTTTCTAAAAAAGAAAGCTTTGTACATTAAAAAAACTCCAAAAAATGTTTATTGTTACAATTCACACACCATAAAAATCTAGCCATTTAAAGTGCCAACGTCAATGGTTTCTAGTATATTCAGAGCTGTGTAACTGTCACTACAATCTGAATTTGAACATTTTTATTGCCCAATAAGAAACCCCATATCCATTAGCCGTCACACTGCTCTGCCCCTAGAACTAGACAATTAGTGACATACTTTCCAATGCTAAAGAACTGTTCATTTTATAAAGACAAGTGTGCAGTGTTTTGTGACTGGTTTCTTTCTCTTAGCATCATTCTCTACATTTATCCATGTTGTAGCACTTTCGTTTATGTCCCAGTGTATAGCAGTAGTCTTCTCTTTTTTTTCAAGGTAGGGTCTCGCTCTAGCCCAGGCTGGCCTTGAACTCATGGTGATCTGTCTACCAGTGCCTCCCAAGAGCTGGGATTAAAGGCATGCACCACCACAACCAGCCACTTTTCTTTCTTATCTTCTTTCTTTTCCTTCCTTCTTCCCTCTCTCCTTTTCTTTCCTCCCTTTCCCTTTCTTTCCTTTCCATTCCCTCCCTCCCTTTCTTCTCTCTCTTTCTTTCTTGTAGGATTCTCTTTACTGTTACTAATCTCTTAACCATTCCAACTGCGCTCTCAGCACCAGCATGCTCACTGCAGGACATTTCAAACTCGTTTTGTTTCTTTCTCGCCAAATAGCACATTGTTCATATCTTTGTTTGTTGTTCTTTCACTGTAGACTTGGATAAAAGCAGTGAACAAAAATCATGCCACCCCCCCGAGCTGCTGAGAAGAGCCGTCTTTGCAGTACTCCCTGGTCTGTCTCTGCTCACCACAGCCACCTACTTTCCAGCAGCATTTTCGACAGAGTCCTGGAACTCTCACCTTCTCGTTCACCCACTGCAGCGGCGTGCCCGACCAGGTCAGATGTGCTGTGGACACCAGCTCTCAGATCATCACCAAGGATTTGAAAGGGAAGAAGGAAGTTGCAGAGGAGGCAGAGAATGGAAGAGAAACCCCTGCCAGTGGAATGCTAATGAGGAAAATGGAGAGCAGGAGGTTAACAATGAGGTAGATGATGATGAAGAAGGTGGTGACGGTGAGGAGGAGGGAGATGATGATGAGGAGGCCGAGGCAGCTATGGGCAAGTGGGCAGCTGAAGATCGTGAGGATGATGATGTTGATACCAAGAAGCTGTAGACAGATGACTAGACAGCAAAAAAGGAAGTTAGTGAAAACAGGCCACCACGACCTACTCACCCTCCACTCCCCATGTCAGGATCTCAACATGGTCATCTTCCAGTGGAGGCAGGCCTGTCTCCCCACTGCAGGCAGTGCTGCCCCCAGATGACACACTCTCTTCAACATCCTACCCAAACCACAAAGAGAATTTGCAGCAGGGGAGATGAAAACCAAAACTTGTAAGGCCCTGTTTGTCTTAAAAGTACTTTAAAATGAAGATCTGTATTTTTTTACTTATGTTTTTGCATACATTGTTAGGTGTCAGCCATTTTTAATGATAATGCATGACCAGATCAGCCCTCAGAGTGTTCTCTGTCCTACTTCTGACTCTACTTGTGGTGTGACCATGTTCATTATTATTTCAAAGGATGAAAAAAAAAAAAAAACCTGTAAAAAGCACAGAAACAACAAAACAATCTTATTCCGAGCATTCCAGTAACTTTCTTTTGTGTATGTACCTAGCTTTACTTTAAGTAGTTGGTTTGTATGATACGGTTTAAAAGGCCAAAGATAATAGGTTACCCCTTCACACACTTTTTTTTTGGTCTATGAAGTTGCTGTTTATTTATTTATTTTTGTCCAGTTTGATGTATGTGTGAAACAATATCCAGCAATAAACTGGAATTTTATTTTGTTGAGTTGTTCTTACAACAAAAATCATGCCACACTCAATGCTATTCTTACAATTTCCTCTGCCAAACAAGTTAATCTCCTACCTTTCAATTCAACACATCAGCAGCATGCAGCTGGTTTCTTTGCCACAATATAACATGAACTACCTCTATTTTTTTTTTTTTTTTTCCGAGGTAGGGTCTCACTCTAGCCCAGGCTGACCTGGAATTCACTATGGAGCCTCAGGATGGCCTCGAACTCACGGCGATCCTCCTACCTCTGCCTCCCGAGTGCTGGTATTAAAGGCGTGTGCCACCATGCCCGGCTTCTATCCCAGTTTTTGAGTTTTCTTTTCCCCTCTGAAACCTTCTACATGGAGGCTCCATTGTCCCATACTTCTTGGCATTCTGGTCTTCCAAACTCTCATCAGAATGGCTCCTGAAGCTCTTTATGGCATTGTTAAGTCTTTTGTAGTCCAAAGGTCCAAACTCTTCCATATTCCTCCAGAAAACCAGTTCCACAGGCCCATGATCCACATGGTCAGGTCTCTCATTTCTTGGTAGCAATTTTCTGTAGTAGTTACTTTCTTGTTGTTATGACCAAATACCTGACAAGAAGCAACTTAAGGAAGAAAAGGGGTTTATTCTGGCTAATGGCTTCAAGGGGATACATCTCATCATGGTGTGGAGGGCAAGGTAGCTTGTCACAGGAGAGCCAGAGACAGGAAGAAGAGAGTGAACAGGAAGTGAGTCTGGACTATACAGTACCATGGTCTGTCCCTGGTGACACACTTACACCAAAAAGGCTCTACTTCCTAAAGGTTCTCCAACCTTTCAAAAATAGCACCACTAGCTGGAAAAGTGTTCATACACATTAGCTTATGGGGGTATTCAACTTTCAAACCGTAACAGCCCCTAGTGCCTGTAAATCCAGTGCTGAGGGGGCTGGAGATGATAACTTGGTGATTAATCATGTATTGCTAAATTTTCTACAAGCTACTATTTATAAAATATTAGTAGTTACATGTTGAATCAACACATTAAGATTTTGAATTTGTTGTTACAAAACATATAAACTTATTTTATAAGATTTGTTTCCTTTTTGAAGCAAGGGACTAAATCCAGGGCTTTGTATTTCTAGGCATGTACTCAACCACTGAGCTACACTCCCAACACGGGAAGGACCAGTTTCCAGAAATAAGAGTGTATGACTCATTGTGCAGACCGCATCCCAACAGCAAAGCCATGTAGGTCTAGAGGCGAGCATGGAAAGAGGTACTCTGCTGCTGACAATGCAAATGCACTTTCTGTGCTACTACGCTCACCCACAGCTGCTTAACAAAGAACAGTTCTCCAGATACAAACACATGTAAGCTTTCTCTAAAGGTTCGGGCTGCTTTAAGGATGGAGAGGTATGTCTTCCTGAGAGGTTCACAAGAATGGAACTCATTTAGGAATATCTACAGGAATATTTCAGAGAATATAAAATGATGGAAAAAAAATACTTTGTTTGCAGCCAAGATGTGGACTAGTATTGAATGAGTAGAACTGCCACAATTATTTTGAAGAAACCAAAACTGTATGTAAAGTGTAGAACTCTATGAAATTTGCTATTTGACATCATTTGTTGAGAGAAAGAAACCAAAAATCCAGTAGTGTACACCTTAGAAATGCAACAATTCCACACTTTCAATTTCCACTAAAATATTTATTTAATTGAGGCTATCTTACAGAAATAAATAAGAGTAGTTTCTCTAATACTCGTAAGTATACATAACTAAATATTTTTTTTTCTTTTTACAAAATGGAAGCATATCAAATTGTTTTTCCCAGAACACAGCAAGGAATACAGGAATCAAACATAAACATGAACTTAGAGAGTCCTGTTATTTAATTAGAACCACGGGCTTCTGAACAGCAGCATGGCATGATTTAGTGGAAGAACACTGGATGTGAAGCCAAGGGCCTGGCCCAGGCTTCACATGTTATTTGCTATATGTCTCAGGCAAGTTTCTCAGTACTTTTGAACATTAGTTCTTTATCTTTGAAACAGGAATGATGTATCTACTTCACAAAATTGTTGAGAAAATTAAGCACACAAATACACAGAAAAAGCCCTCTGTAATACGTAAAGAGCTTTGAAGATATTATGTTTAACTTCATATAAAACAATCAATTCACATCTCCTCTTCAACTGAAGAATAAGCACCAACAATGTGTCTTCTTCAGTTAAACTGTTACCTCTAAAGCTGGAAGAGGGAGACGCACCTTAGCTAAGCACCAGAGCTGTGGATGAAGAAGACCCAGGAAATATTTACTGTACAGTATTCTGGGCAGCCAGGTAGGAGCTAATGAGTCCTGAGGGTTATTTAAAACTCTGAAGGCTCAAAGAAAACAAGAACATTTCTATTACCCAAAGGTTAGCATACAACAAGCTACTTCTTATGTTGTGGTGTTAAAGTCCATTAATTCTTCATAGAAGAAGAAACTCAGTTTTATATACTTTAGTTATTTGCTTATGTGAATAAAGCATTCTCTTATGCATAAGATCAAATACTAGTCTCTAAGGTCAGAATGACTGAAATATAGTAACAAAAACTCTATCACAAATTAGGTATCAGTGGTTAAAATGACTAGCTACACAAGAACATGTGAAAGAAATAGATCTAAGACATCAGGACAATAATGATTTAAAAAAACCCTGCCAATTTCTATGTTAGAAGAAAACAGACAAATTGTAAGACTGTACTATTTACAAATGTATCAATCTTTAAACATATAAAAACTTAAAAATTAAGAGTAGAAAAAAAGATAATTATAAGGTAAATGTTAATAAATTTAAAAATGCTACTTAGAATAAACCACTTAATGATACATAATGGAAATATGAAACAAGTTTTCAGTATTTTGATTTCTAGTATCAAGATGCAGAGAAAAAAAATCTAACCTGAATCTATAAGCTGGGAGTTGCCCCACAATAAAGTTACAGTTTAAATTCATGCAAAATACTAGGAATGGTTACAGTTCAGCATTTACTTAAAATGTTACCAACAAGAGACTGGTGAATCATGTGCTAAACACACTTTCAACAGTGTGGTGGTTTGATTCAGATGTCCCCCATAAACTTAGGTGTTCTGAATGCTAGGTTCCCAGCTGATGAAGATTTGGGAATTCAAGCATCCTGGGGGCAGTGTATTGTTGGGGGTGGGCTTATGGGTGTTACAGCCAGTTTCCCCATACCAGTATTTGGTACATTCTCCTGTTGTTATTGTCCACCTTATGTTGGCCAGGGAGTAATGTCCACCCTCTGCTCATGTCATCTTTTTCCTCTGCCATCATGGAGCTTCCCCTTGAGCCTGTAAGCCAAAATAAACCTCTTTTTCTCAAAAGCTGCTTTTAGTTGGATGATTTCTACCAGCAATACAAACCTGACTGCAACAAACAGTGAGATCTACACTGGCTGAATTTACCAGGCCATATAAAATTAGGCTACTTGACTTATCCATTACTTCTCTTAATTCCCTTTCCTCACCAGGTATAGATACTTGTTGGAACAATAACTGATGTTTCATTGGAAGTGTGCAATTTAAAATCATTTTACATCTCTTGAAATCATTATATTGAAAAGGAGTCAAAAATTATCAGGCCAGTGTATAAACAAAAAGGAAGCAAATTCAACTTCCAACAGCATTTATAGATGTTTGTAGAGTTTTTAAAACACAACTTTCCTGCAGAGTTACGACAAGCAGCACACTGAGGTCCGTGGAGGGGTCCGAGTGTGAGTCACTCAAGCTCATCGGTGTCTTTGGAGAACAGGTCTGCCAGATCCGCCACAGTCAACACGGAGGCCTCAGAGTGCTTTCCAGACGGGCTTGTGAGACTGCAGGTTCCCAAGAGACCACAATGAGAAAGAATCCCAGTGAGTCAGTGACTACACTTGTGGTAACAGAAGACTAGACAAATACTTGTTCCCAAGTCGTTATAAATGGGCCATCAGAAACTACCAGAGGTAGGCAATGAGATTGTTACATTTCTTCAAGATTAGTGAAAACTCCTATAAATTTATTATTTATTATGTTTTTTGAGGTAGGGTCTCACTCTAGCCCAGGCTGACCTAGAATTCACTAGGTAGTCTCAGGCTGGCCTTGAACTCCAGCAATCCTCCTACCTCAGCCTCCCAAGTGCTGGAATTAATAGCATGCACCATCACACCCAGCCATTTTCATTTTTTAAATTTTATTTATCTATTTATTTGAGAGAAACAGGCAGAGAGGGAGAATGGGTGTGCCAGGACCTATAGCCACTGAAAATGAATTCTGGACTCATGCACCACCTTGTGCATCTGGCTTACATGGGTACTGGGGAATCAAACCTGGGTCCTTAGGCTTTGTAGGCAAACGTCTAAACTGCTAAGTCATCTCTCTAGCCATACAAATTTATTTTAAAGCTTTGTCATACAACGTTTTTTCTTTGAACAACTGTTTTTCCTAAAAAGCAACTATTTTTCCTAAAAAGAAACAAAGCCCCTGACAACCACTGCTGACTCTAAATTTATAATTTACTATCTAAAGCTAATTGGTTAATACAACAGTTCTTCCCCCCCTCCTTTTTATCTGTACCTGTGTGACCAGAGATTGACATTAGGTGTCTTTATTCCACTGTTCCCTTATTCTTTGAGACAGGGTCTCTTCTGGAACCTAGAACTCACTAATTTGGCTACACTTAGCCTAGCTACTGAGCCATGAGTATTCCCTGTGTCTGCTTCCCTGGAGATAAATTTAAAGACATGCATCACCACACCCAGCATTTTACTTAAGTGCTGGAGATTTGAACTCAACTCCTTATGCTTGTGTGGCAAGCACTTTACCCACTGTGCCATCTTCCCAGCCTGTCTTTTGTTATTTTATGTAAGTATCTTAAACAAATCTGTACCATGTGACAACAAAAACCCAGCTTTGGGCCTGGGGAAATGACTTAGCAGTTAAGGCACTTGTGTGTTAAGCCTAAGGACCCAAGTCTGATTCCCTAGTAACCACATAAAGACAGATGCACAAAGTGGTGCATGTGTCTGGAGTTCATTTGTAGTGGCTGGAGGCCCTGGCACATCCATTCTCTATGTACTTGAAAAAAAAGTATAATATTAAAAAAAAAAACAAAAAGCTTAAGGGCTGGAGAGATGGCTTAGTGGTTAAGGTGCTTGCCTGCGAAGCCCAAGGACTCATGTTCAACTCTCCAGGTCTCACATAAGCCAGACACACAAGGTGATGCAAGTGCGCATATGCACACAACATGGTGCACACGTCTGGAGTTCAACTGCAGTGGCTAGAGGCCCTGATGTGCCAATTCTCTCTCTCTCTGACTAAAAAAACAGTAATAAAAAGCTTAAAAAAACCCTTTTAGATAAAAAGCTTAAGGAAGGCTATGTCTTTCCTTTTATGTATCACCAGAGGAAGGAAATTTCTGGTTTCAAAATGCTTTTGACCTATCCAAAGTACTGCTGGAGACACAACCCTTCCTAAAATGTCATTTTCTCCTTACTTGCCATTCATTTCAGCAGGAGGTAGAAAGGTACCATATATATATGCATATGATGTATATGTATATATATATACATATGTATGTATGTATATATATGTACACACACACACACACACACATATGCAGAGAGAGAGAGAGAGAGAGAAAATTATTACATAAATGTTGGGAAGTTTGATTACTGCAAAGCCTAGCTAGTTTTCAAGTGAAGACTGCTTTGGTCTTTCTGCTTCTGCTATGTCTTTGGAACTGACACAACAATTATCAGCCAAGACTACACTCAGATACTATTCCCTGCATCTGGCTAACAAGTGAGAACCACAGAGCAGCAACAGAAGTTTAGCTCTGCACATACCTTAAAATATATCTTAAGGTGAGCCAGATGTGGTGGTGCACACCTTTAATCCCAGCACTCAGGAGGTAGAGGTAGGAGGATCACTGTCTGAGTTTGAGGCCAACCTGGGAGACTACATAGTGAAATCCAGGTCTCAGCCTGGACTAGAGTGAAACCCTACCTTGGAAAAAAAAAACCATATGTATATATACACACGTGCATATATATACATACATACATACATATATATATATATATTTATAAAAGCATAAAGACACAGTTCATTTAAAGAATAGTCTAGGGGGTGGAGATACAGCTCAGTTGGCACAGTACTTGCCTAACATGCATGAAGTCCTAGGTTTAATCACGAACACTGCATGTAGTGGGCATGGCAGTGGGAGATGGAGTTAGGAGGATCAGAAGTTCAACTCTTAGTTATACAGCAAGCTTGAGGCCAGCCTGAGCTACAGGAGACCTTGTCTCAAGAAAATAAATATGCTGAGCATGGTGGCATTCCCCTTTAATCCCAGCACTTGGGAGGCAGAGGTACGAGGATTGCTGTGAGTTTGAGGCCAGTCTGAGACTACATAGTGAATTCTAGGTCAGCTTGAGCTAGAGTGAGACCCTAAATGAATAAATAATAAATACATAAATAAATCAATAAGTAACCTAATGTGGTTAAGTCAGGGAGTTTAAATATGTTTACATATTAAAAGTTATTAAGTCAAATGCAGACTGTTCAAAAGTAAAACATTAGTGTTTACATCTTTTACTGTCCTCTAACTGAAGACGTTCCAAAGGCACTCAGGTAAACAGGAAAACTCTCCATGTAGACTGGCAGCAAACCGTCACCTACCTCCTCTCAGCAGTTTTCAGCATTGTCTGCATTCGCTCTTCTATCGTTGCTTTAATTAAGAATCTGTGTACAATCGTAGGCCTAGAAGGAACGAGTTAAAAGAACATCTTGAAAACAATTTAGGAGAAACTGACTTTATGTGCCACATTCACCAGTGTGTTAGTGTCCACCTGTGGCAGGTCCTCACTGATGTGCTGGGGCACAGAGCAGCGGTTAATGTAACCAGCTGGTGTGGACCACTAATCTCATGGGCCCTTTGTAGGGACAGACCATAAACACATGGAGGAAACAGTTTCACACACAGAAAAGGCCGTAAGTAGTTGAAATAAGAGAGGTGGGAACAAGGCACTAAGCAAGAGGATCAGGGATGGCACACAAGCATGAGGACAGTGTGGTCAACGCATGGTTCGGGGGAAGAGAACATGCTTGGGAAAAGCTAAAAATATTGCAGAAGGCAAAAAAAAAAAAAAAAAAAAAAAAAAAAAAGGCTAATGAGGCAGAAGTTTGCTGTAAATGATGGACAGAGGTGGGCATGGCTAAGAACTGGATTTCATTGTGGTTAGGATGGGAAGCACTCGGTGCTCTGTGATGGCTTGGTTTATGCTAGACTGTACTTTGGAAATGCCTTGGGCTGCTGTGGAGAAAGGAAAAAGAGTTAAGTTTTTTCATTTTCCTGGCAAGAGGGTAGCTTGCATTGCTTGTGCCAGTGGAGACAGGAAGTAGTCAGTGGATAAGGAATAGATTTGGGAGGTGGAGCTGACACGACTGGTATAATGTGAATGTGAGATGTGCAAAGGGAAACATGGGAAGAGTCTTAGATTTCTTGTCTGAACAACTATAAATGACAGAGCCACACTATCATATGAGGAAAGCTTGGGTTGGCTGGTAGTGCATCAGGAATGCAGTTTGATTTTGCCCATGTTAAACTGGAACTATCAATTTGAGGACCCTAATTCCCACCCAGCCCTGTGGAGATGTACAATTCAGACACTTGTACTTAAATAGAGCTAGATATATGAAGTGTAAACAGGTACTAACTGGACATTTCTGGGATTCACATTTGGTAGTCACTCATTTATCTATACATCCTACTAAATGCCCAAGGGACTGGATGAACTCACCTAGGAAATATAGAGAGAGAAAAGAACCACTGTGCCCCGATAGGAAGTAGGTCAATACATCAGTTTAGTTGTATCTAAGAGGCAACAAGTCCAGTGGCAGACTAAGGAGGTGGAGGCAGAAATAAATGTAAAGGAACATCAGTTTTTATTATTATTATTTTGGCTTCTTGAAGGAGGGCCCCGCTCTAGCCCAGGCCGACCTGGAATTCACTAGGCAGCCTCAGGCTGGCCACAAACTCACAGTGATCCTCCCACCTCCACCTCCTCAGTGCTGGGATTAAGTTGTGTACCACCACACCCAGGACAGATACATGAATACATAATGTCATGTGTTACAGGAGGAAGATCCTTGGGAATGAGAAAAAGACAGGATTTAGGACAAAGGATATGGCTGGCTCTTCACAGAAAACTTTCACTGTAATGAAGGGAAGATTTGCACCAGATCCATGCTCTGTCCTAAAAACAGCCTTTCTGTCAGTGTTAGCACTGTATTCTTATGCCATTCAAGGTTGCAGCTCCAACATTTCCCCATCTCTCTTACTTTTTCCTATTTTCCATTTCTAATGAATCATTCTCTATTTTTTTCCATTTGAAAAAACTGAGCATTTTATTTTATTGTCTTTCATTACTTTTTTGCTTTTCTCTGCAGCAAGATTCCTGTGAGCAACATAGAAACAGCAGGGAGAGGTGAGGTTACAGCAGCCACTATACAGGAAGGGCTGTGCCCACACCTACCACGATTCTTAACTGTGCAGTCATATACAACTAAATCCTGTTCTTTCTCACTGCTAAAGCTGGTTTTGATCTTCATGCTGCTAAAACTAACTAAACCCAATAGCAAGATACTCTATCTTGACAGTTGACAGAAAGTGATACAGTAGGCCATGGACTCTTCCCTTGGTTTGATTTTTACCTATCACCACTGATGGTCCCTTCTCTGCTTGGGCTTTTTGACTTTGGTGTGCCTTAGAGTTTAGTTCTTGGTCATCCTCTCTCTTCATACTCACTCCCTGGGCAATCCCATTCAGTCTCGTGACTTAAAAATACTAGTGATTTCCAAGTGTTTATCTCTTGCTACACTTCTCTTCCACACTTTGAAGTTGTGTAACTAAGAAGAGAACAGAAGAGAAATTCTATTTGGATGTCTAATAAACATCTCAGAGTTATAACTAAAGTAGACTCTGTTCTTCCCTTACCAAATCTGCTCTACCTCATAGATTCCTCAGCTTAGCTAAAAGCTCTGTGTGTGTGTGTGTGTGTGTGTGTGTGTAAGCATGGTCTCACTCTAGCCCAGGTGGACCTGGAACTTCCTCTGCAGCCCTAGGCTGCCCTTGAACTCATGGCAATTCTCCTACCTCAGCTTCCCATGTACTGGGATTAACGATGTGTACCACTATGCCCAGCTACTAGAAGCTTTTCATCCTTCTAGCTGTATAAGCCAAGATAATCTCTCCACTATGTGACAAAAATATTGTCAGTTCTACCTTCAAAATATGTTCAGAGGGCTGGAGAGATGGCTAAGAAGTTAAAAGTACTTGCCTGCAAAGCCTAACGAGCTGGGTTTGACTCCCCAGGACCCATGTAAGCCAGGTGCACAAAGTGGCACATGTATCTGTAGTTTGTTTGTAGTGGCAAGGAGGCTCTGATGGGCTGATACTAACTCTCTTGGTCTGCCTCTTGCTCTCTGTCTCTTCCTTTCTCATTCTCAAATAAATAAATTTAAAAAATGTATCTCCATCCATCACCTGACCCCTTCTCACCAAGTGCACTGCTGCCATCAGGTCAAGCTAACTTCCATTGTCACAAGGAAGACCACATGGCTCCCTCGCTCTCTCTGCTCCTTCTTCCCCTGCTCCCTTCATTCCTGGCTGTAACACTCAGAATGATTCTTTCAAATCAGAATTTCATTAGATCATGTCTTTCCTCTGCTAAGGTCTTCCAATTTGACTCAATATAATCCTTCCCCTCCCCTCATCCAAGCCTTCTGACTTCATTCTTTATTTCTTTCTGCACGGTTTCACTCTAAGAATTTTGGCTCCTTACAATTTCCTGCAAAGCACACACCTGACTTGGAACCCCACACTAATTCTATTTTCTGCTTACTCCTTCTTTCTAAAAGACTCATGTGCTCAGATGCTACCTTCTCAGTAAGGCCCGATTTCAGCCCAGCCACAGCAATCTTTATCTTCCCCACCCCATTCAGCTCCTAGCATAGCCCAGCTTTTACTTTGATTTACTGCTCACTGTCTCTTGCTCTGCCCCTTACAAGTAGAGTGTAAGTTCCATGGGGACATCTCCTATGCCTTGACCTGTGCAAGGTACACTGTTCAAATACAAAGGGAAGATGAAGGAATTTTAATTTGACTATAACTATTTTTCCCAGATGCAGCACAATCACATTTGGGAAAGAATAGGATTTAAAAACTTAACAGTCTTGGGCTAGAGAGATGGCTTAGCGGTTAAGCGCTTGCCTGTGAAGCCTAAGGAGCCCAGTTCGAGGCTTGGTTCCCTAGGACCCATGTTAGCCAGATGCACAAGGGGGTGCACGCATTTGGAGTTTGTTTGCAGTGGCTAGAAGCCCTGGCGTGCCCATTCTCTCTCTCTCTCTCTGCCTCTTTCTCTCTCTCTGCCACTCTCAAATAAATAAAGAATGAAAAAAAAATTATCAGTCTCTTTAGGAAGCAGAAAAATCTATTCACTAGGGAACCCTAGTAAAACTTCTGGTACTGCTGAATGGCTTTATTGGATTTGTGCTTTTAAATGGGAAATGAGTCCTATCTATATCTTAGTAAAGTACTGGTGTAACAAGAAGTGGCGCAAAGCCATGGTGGGAAACCAACTGCTCTTGATTTGGCTAACTGAACTACTCAGTGGAACGTGACCCATAGCTGGGGCTGGGAAACAAGTCAGAATCATATCCAAACACAAGCCCACTCTCCATTATCAAGCTACCACCAATTGTGGGCTACAAGAGGGCCTACACCTATTAAATTCTCTATAAAAAAATAAGGGTTATCTAATTTGTCTGGTGCTAACTTTAACCTCCATTGGAGAATCTATTTCTCTTTTTCAGACAGACGCAGATTGTAAGGACAGAACTACCCCATCATCCCTCAAAAGGGCCCAGCTGAAACTACGAATAATTGGCAAGACAAGCAAGGGTGCTGTTTTCTTGGTGAACCAGGTACCAGCACAGGGTGAAGGAGATCGACACAGAGAGCAATCAACTCCTACCAAATCAGATACCAGAGTCACAGAGGCTCCCAACACCCCATCACTGAAGCAGACCCAAAATGAACCCAACATGGCTCAGGGAAATTTTGCGGAAGAGGAGGTGGAAGAATGTCAGAGCCACACGTTGGGTCATGATACACAGAGACATTTCTCCTACCCATATCTGTGGGCTAACTCCACAATGCATGACCCATATACCTCAACAAGAAGGGGACCGGGGGAGGGGGTAGGACATGGACAAGCCTAACAATGGTACCAACTTGACTGTATTCACTGAGTACAACTAATTAATAAAAAATAAATAAATAAAAAATAAATTTAAAAGCTGGGCGTGGTGGCGCATGCCTTTAATCCCAGCACTGGGGAGGCAGAGGTAGGAGGACCACTGAGAGTTCAAGGCCACCCTGAGACTACATAGTGAATTCTAGGTCAGCCTGGGCTAGAGTGAGACCCCACCTCGAAAAAAAAATAAATAAAAATAAATTTAAAAAAAGATTCTGATTTTTACTAGCCTTTTAAAAGTACATTAACAATAGAAGCTATTTTTGAAAGCACTTAAAAAAAGAAGTCACTACTTAAAAATACACAACAAAATGAAACACACACACACACACTCCAAGATGCAACTGCATTGTAAGTGCTGTTGGTAGTACTTTAGAACAATGATTACAGTTATATTACTGCTAATCTTTATCAACTTGATGAGATTTAGAATAACCACAGAAACACATTTCTGGCTCTCTCTCCTGAATGTTTTCCAAAACGTTTAACTGAGGATGGAAAACCCCCTCTGAAAATGGGCAGAGCCGTCCTATAGCCTGGGATCACGGACCAAGTAAAGGTGAGCACTCACGACTCTGCTTCCAGACTGTGGAGGCAATGTTTCCAGCAGCAGCCTCACTCGTATCACCAGCATGTCACCATGACTTAATAACCATGACGGACTGCACCCTCAAACTGTGAACTAAGAGAAACCCCTCCTTCCTTGAGTTGCTTTTGTCAAGTATTTGTCAAAGCAACAAGCAATGTGATTAATACAAAGAGCCAGTTTCTTTCCCATTTAGAATTTAAAAAGTCTGTGTCTGCTCTCTTAGCTAGGGCTTATGTGAGTGTGTCCATATTTGAGAGTGACATGGAATTGCTCATCTCTCATGTTTTTTTCTCATGCTTCACTCCAGCAGTTCCAATCGCCTCACAGTCCCTAGAATGTCATGTAGTTTATCACCCATTTTCTACATATACAACTCTTGTTGATTGCATATCCCTTTCCAGCCTGACTTTGAAATAAATAATATTCCTTCAACCTAATATCTTGTCTATAGCACAAAGGATTACCTTCTTCGCTTCTTTGCTTAGTTTTAAATCATTTTTTTTTTTTTTTTGCCCGTACTAAGTACATTGCTAGAAGGGAACGGATTTTGTCTCCTGCGAGTGGAATCTTCAGTATTTAGTGCAATGTCTGACATGCTCTGGATGCTCAGCACTTGCTCAATGAGTGCTCAGTGCAGAATGCGTGTCTGTGTGTGTTCCTGCAAACATTCAGAGCATCTAACATCCATGAAGGAATATCTCCTGGAGGTCTTGTCAAAGAGTGTACTTCTAATATTTGAATAAAGGAATTACATATTATGTAATGTTTGCTATTACATTTGGTTCAGGCTTTACACTAAATCTAATTATTTGTACTAGATGACTTAGTATGATGTTTTCTCTTAGGATAAGAATCTAAGTAGGAGCCATTTACTTTTCAATTGCGTAGGAAATATCTTGTATAAAACACAGGCTATCTTAGATCATCAAAAATTAATTCTTAAAGTCATATGACAGATGCCTTTCACTTTCTAGCTATTTTAAGTATTCCTAGAAAGTTTTGTTTAATGAGATAATCAGGATTTTGTGGGAAGACAGTAACTGGGAAATCTCAGGAGTTTGTTTCTTGGAGGAGATAGTTTGGAAGTTCACGCCTTTTGATCTTTAATTAAGTATAGATGAACATCCCAACACAAAATCTAAAAAGTTTTGAACAGATATGCTACAAATAGAAAATTCTATATCTGACCTCATGAGATGCAGTCAAGACCCAGACATACTAAAAACAATGTGTAAAATTACCTCTGGGCTATGTGCATAAGGTGAAACATAAATGGATTTCATGTTTAGACATGGGTCTCATCCCCAAGGTATCTCATTATATATTTGACAGTACTACAGAATTTGTAAAGACATTTCCTACATATGAACCTTTTTCGGGGTCACACATTACAGAAAAGGGTAATATTTAACTTGTGGTAAAAACAAAATAGTCACAGTGAACATACCAAAGAGTGTAAGTGCTGATTTAGTGCCTACAACCTGAGGACAGTGACTAAGGCTGACTTCAGTCCTTACTTTGTCTGTCCGATTCGGTGCACCCTCCCGATGGCCTGGAGCTCATGGGCAGGGTTCAGTATGGGCTCCACCAACAGAACATGAGTTGCTTCAATGATCGTTAATCCATTAGAACCTGTGTGCAGGGGCAGCAGCAGAATATTGATTTGGGGATCATATTTAAATGCTGAAAGGTTCTCCTAGAAAAGAAAGGTACAACTTAATTTTAGCTGGATCAGTTAAAGTAAGATCAGTACATTATTGTTAACATTATAGTCACTTTGTTGTTGACATCAAACATGTTAGTGATACCCATTAGGTCACTGGGACATGTCACAACTAAGAGAATCAAATGTAAAATTATAAATTTCAAAAATTAGAAACTTTTTGTGTGACTTTAATTATGAATTACAGCATCGCACAAACACTCTTGTTTATACAATACAGTAGAATCACAAAACAGATGCATGTGATGTCTAACAATTGAACTACATGAGCTTAGAGAAAAGGAAAAAACTGTGCTAAAGTTAATAAGAGAAAAGAAATAAGAACCTGCCTGATTTTCATTTGGACTATGTGTGTGTGTGCACACGCATGCACACACACATGTGCACTGTCTTAGGGTGATGGTGTCACTGTGCTGGGTGAATATGACACAAAGGGAATTTTGATTCTACAGTTCTGTCTGATAGAGAATCTGTTAAACTTAAGTCCAGGGAACTAGACCCCATTCAAAAGAGATATCACAGGCCATCTAGTCGTATATATATATATTTAAAAGGGTCTTAAGTTATAAAATATCTATAGTTTCTCATTTTAAAATGTTAATTATAACCAAGAACTCAAACCCTTCTTATGGGGCTTAGGACAAAATACTTGTAGGTCAGTCAATTAAGTTTCATTTTGCAGCTGATCTACCACCACCAATAAATAAATAAATAAAATACAAAATAAAAAAATAAAAATAAAAGTTTGATGTACCTGAAATGTCTTAACACGACCGATTTGTGCAAATTCCATATTGTTGTCAGTGAGAGCTTTTGAAATAATATCTAATACATCTTGCCACTAGAACATAAAGAAGACAGAAAACATAACAGGGCTAGAGAGACGACTCAGCAGTTAAGGTGCCTACCTGCAAAGCCTAAGAACTCATGTTCGAATCCCCAGGTCCCACATACGGCAGACATGCATAAGAAAAGCAGAACTTTCCAAAACAGTTTTGAGGGGAGGATAAATCATAATTAACTTTATTTTTACTATTTGAGAGACAGAGAGAAAGAGGCAGAGAAAGGGAGAGAGAGAATGGGTGTGCCAAGGCCTCCAGCCACTGCAAACAAACTCCAGACACAGACACCCCTTGTGCATCTGGCTTATGTGGGTCCTGGCGAATGGAACCGAGGTCCTTTGGCTTTGCAGGCAACCACTTTTAACCACTAAGCCATCTCTACAGCCCACAATTAGCTTTTATACCTCAGACTTAAATGAAAATAAAGCATTCAAATGCAGCACCATTAATGCTGTCTAGCTCTAGTGTGAAACAGTAAATTTTTTGTGTGTGCACCAAATATTGGCTGAACAGGTAAAAAAATACAAGCATCTTTGAAAAGTAAAATAAAGTAAATAAATTAACTGGATGCAGCTATTTGTCTTTCTAGATGCAAAAGTAAAGTTTTTAACTCAATAGGCCAATTAATTTGAGGTATGAAAATTCTCTAGACACGAATCTATCAAACTATAGAAAAAAAAAACTAACAGTAATTCTTTTTAAAAAAATAATATTTTATTTTTATTTATTTATTTGACAGAGAAAGGGGGGGGGAGGGAGGGAGAGATAGAGAGAGACAGAGAGAGACAGACAGACAGACAAGACAGAGAGAGAGAGAGAGACAGAATACAGGCGCATCAGGGCTTCTAGCCACTGCAAACGAACTCCAGATGTGTGTGCCCCCTTGTGCATCTGGCTAATGTGGGTCCTGGGGAATAGAACCTGGGTCCTTAGGCTTTGCAGGCAAACTCCTTAACCGCTAAGCCATCCCTCCAGCCCCTAACAGTAATTCTTGATCTTAATTACATATCAATGGCAAGCATTAAAAAAAAGATTTCAGATAAGCATTGATAAGAGACAGAAATCAATCTGAGTTACTATAGAGGCTGAAACATTCTGATTGTACCGTTGAGAAAACGAGAGCTTTGGCCCCTGGATCTCTCAGCTGTATTTTCATCAGTGCTCTGACCACAGCTTCCACTTTCGTAGAATGGCTGCCCTTTGAACACAAAGAGTAACGCTAATCAGTATCAAATGAAAGCTATTCAAGAATAGGAAAAAAGAAGTTTAAAACATTGTGTTCTCAAAACTACATGTGCATCAAAGACAACTGGAAGGTATACTTGTGCTTAGACTGTTTGCTGAGAATTTTCTGTTAACTCTAATTATTGAAATTATAGAATCTGTACCCACAGAATTGAACATAAAGGTACACTAGAAAGTCATACAGTACTAAACATTTTTACATAAATAGATTTTCAGGTATTTGTTGATTAGGTGTTTTTTTTCCACCCAGACAGGATTTCAAGCACTGCAGGCTGGCCTTGAACTCGCTAAGTGGCCAAAAGTGACCTAGAACTTTGGATCGTCTTGCTTCCACAGCTTCCAAGTTCTGAATGATTTAGTATGTCTAATTACTTCATATATGAAGTAAGGCAGTCTAGAAATTAAAAGCTCTGTTCAGCAGGAAGCTACACCAAGAGAGACAAGCTTCTAGATGGACAACACAGGCTGCTGAGAATGAGAAGATTGGGGAAGAAGTGAGTGGCCCATGTGGATCTTTGGCTCTGGGCTTAGATTTGCATGCCCTACACAACTTTTGAAAACAAAAGACATCCAACACATTCTCATGCTAGTAAAACGTGTTATGGCAGCAACTCTAAAGAAGAAATGGTTTTTCTTCTTTATCCAGAGTCTTACTCTATAGCCTAGCCTGGCCTCAAACTCCAGAAAATCCTCCTACCTTAGCCTCCCAAGTGCTGGGATGATAGGTATAAGCCACCATGCTCAGCTGAGATTAAATATTTCATATTTTACACTACTTGTTGACATTTAAATTACAAATTGCCATAGATTTTTCTGTGCTTGTTTTTTTCAATGCTCTTAGTTGTTCTATGATCCACTCCTCTGACCCTTTGCTTCAGGTTTTAAGATGCTATGTTGCAGTGGAGGAGAAATAGGAGCGAGCTAGCTTCTTTCAGCCAGTTTCAGTTAGGAGCTGAGGCCCAGAGAGAAGCGATGCCCTGGCACGAATCAACCTCTTAGTGAGAATGGAACTTGTGATGATTGAGACACATCTATAATAGCTTTAGTGCTCCCTGATGCCCAGTCCAGCATACTACCTAGATACATGGCCTTCATTATTCAGGTGTACTGTACCTGAAATCTGTCCTTCAAATCTAGAAACCAATCAGGTCTTCTCTTTGCATGCCTGAATCTGACTAAACAATACATATCCAATAAAGGTTTTTTTCTTCTCTCTCCCTCTCCTCATGCTGGTCACAGGAATACAATTAGTATGGCTACAACCCCCAGCCCCAAAGCCTGGGGAGAGCAGAGTACTGTTTCTTGGCCTGGGTAATTCTTTCTTTCTTCCTTTCTTTGTCTCTCCCTTCCTCCCTCCCTCCCTCCCTTCCTTTCTTTCTTTCTATTAAATAAAACATTAGGCTAGAGCGAGATCCTACCTTGAAAAACCAGAAAATAAAAACAGAGCCTGGTGTGGTGGTACATGTCTTTAATCCCAGCATTCCGGAGGCAGAGGTAGGAGGATCTCCATGAGTTCGAGGCATGCCAGGGACTACGTAGTGTATTCGTGAATTCCAGGTCAGCCTAGGATAGAGTGAGATCCTACCTTGAAAAACCAAAAAATAAAATAAAATAAAATAAAAACATTGGAATATAGCTCAGTGGTAGAATGGCTGCCCATTCCCCTAACCCTGAACATAAATAAATTAAACCAAGGTAGTCAGACTAGAAGGACTGCGGAAAGTTTTGGGCCCATCTGGGCTACAGGGTAAATTTCAGGTCAGTCTGAGCTAGAGTGAAACCCTGCCTCAAAAAACCTAACACAGGGTTGGAGAGATGGCTTAGTGGTTAAGCGTGCTTGCCTGGGGAAGCCTAAGAACTCCAGTTTGAGGCTCGATTCCCCAGGCCCCAAGTAAGCCAGGTGGCGCATGCATCTGGAGTTCGTTTGCAGTGGCTGGAGGCCTTGCCGTGCACATTCTCCACATATATGCCTCTTTGTCTGTCTGTTACTCTCAAAAAATAAATAAAAATAAATGAAACGTATTAAAAAACAGAATAACAAAAGAAAACAAAAAACATTACACAAAAATGGGCTCTGGAGGCCGGGTGTGGTGGTGTATGCCTTTAATCCCAGCACTAGGAGGCAGAGGTAGGAGGATCACCATGAGTTCGAGGCCAGCCTGAGACTACATAGTGAATTCCAGGTCAGCCTGAGTTAGACTGAGACCCTACCTTGAAAAACAAAACAAAACAAAACGGGGGGGGGGGGGGCGGAGGGGAGATGGGTCGTGCATGGTGGCGCATGCCTTTAATCACAGCACCTAGGAAGCAGAGGTAGGAGGACAATTCCAGGTCAACCTGGGATAGAGGAAAACCCTACTTGAAAAACAAAACCAAACCAAACCAGAAAAGGCGGGGGGGGGGGGGCTGGAAAGATGGCTCAGCATTTAAAGATATTTCCTCTTAAAAGCTGTCAAATGGGGTACAAAAACAACAAAAGTAACCACAACAGGGCTGGAAAGATGGCTTAGCAGTTAAGGTGCTTGCCTATAAAGCAAAAGGACCCAGGTTCGATTCCCCATGATCCACATAAGCCAGATGCACATAGTGCATGCATATGCATTTGGAGCTCGTTTGTGTGCCCATTCTTTCTCTATCTGCCTCCCCCCACCAAAAAAAAAAAAAAAAGTAAACAGTAGCCATACCAGCATCTGGAGTTCTTTAGCAGGGGCAAGAAACCCTGGTGTGCCCATGCTCACAAGCATGTAAAAAACAAAACGCAAGCATAAATAAAATTATTAAAAATAAATAATAATAAAAGGCAGAGAAGCAACTAGAATGCTTGAGGCCCTCCACAAGTTGGAGCAGAGATCTTCTCCTGTAGACACCGGCCGTGGGTGACCTGGGAATCTCAAAGCAAGGCCTATAGTGTTACATCTAAGGCCTCTCAATGGGCTCGAGAACCCATCCCTAAGCCTCAGCTTCTCCAGGAACCTCTCCCCTCCCAGCACCCTTGCCTGGGCCTGGGCAGTCTTTCCCTGGTTGACCTTGTGTCCTACCATCTCCCACCCAGCCTGCCTACCCACACTCCCCTTACCTGTTCACAAATGGAAAGATGCTCAGCGGTTAATGGTGCAGACTTGCAAACTCTGAGACAGAAGCTGCTCTAGCTTGGCCTGGGTAATTTTGTTTGCCTCTGGTTTACACTTTGGGATAACTTCTTACTTTAATTACATGTATGATTTTCCTCTGGTCTCTGAATCTAGCACATGTATATTTCCCTTACACTCTAGATCTACCACATGGTGCTTCCTCTAAACTCTGGGGCCTGCTACCAGTGTAATTTCTCTAAACTCAAGGTCATGATGGGTGCAACTCTCTTCACTACTTTAATCTTCTGAACTTCTTGGTCTCTCTGCTTTGATATTTTCCTTCTGTTATTCTTCCTTAAGCTGCCACCATTTGCCCTTTTATCTTTCTTCCACAGGGACATTCAGAGCAGATACTACGTGTGTTCCTTCTAAATCTCCCTACACAGGCTCCTAGGTTCCACTCTAGTCTTTCCCTAAGAACCTCAATTTCTCTTAAATGAATCTCATGGACTCTGCTGTGTTTTCCACAGGAATACGTGTTTCCTACTTTCCATGTGCTTGTGACTCTGCTCTAGCCTTCTTCCTAGATCCCAGTTTCCCTTAAATCAACCCCACAATTTGTGATTCCTCCCTAAATGAACTTAATAACTCATAATTTATCCTTCTTGAGTCCTTTTTAAAACATTAGTTCTTTGTTAAAAATTGGGGTTTATAAACCAGAGGGACCCCTCCTAAACTCCAAAATTCTGCATTACAAGTTGAAAATTCACTGTCTTTGTGAGTCTTTCTATCTATCTTTCTTTCTTTCTTTCTTTCTTTTTTTTTTTTTTTTTGGTGTTACGAGGTAGGCTCCCACTCCAGCCCAGGCTGACCTGGAATTCACTATGGAGTCTCAGGGTGGCCTTGAACTCATGGCAATCCTCCTACGCCTGCCTCCCGAGTGCTGGGATTAAAGGCGTGCGCCATCACGCCCAGCTTTGTGAGTCTTTCTTAATCAGACTTTATAACTTGTTATTAAATGAAAATAAAACACTATAAACAGCAAAGGATTACTGCTATAAAAGGCACAGAAAGTTATCACAGGGGACTCTTCTTGGAATCCTGTCTGCCTTGGGGCCACATGGATACTGTTGCAGTCAGGTTCGCATTGCTGGCAGAAATCACCTAAGCAAAAGCGGCTTGTGGGAGAAAAGGTTTACTTTAGCTTACAGACTCAAGGGGAAGCTCTACAATGGCAGGGGAAAACAATGGCATGAGCAGAGCATGGACATCACCTCCTGGCCAACAGCAGATGGACAATAGTGACAGGAGAGTGTACCAAACACTGGCAAGGGGCAACTGGCTATAATAACCCATAATCTCACCCCCTACAATATACTGCCTCCAGGAGGTGTTAATTCCCAAATCGCTATCAGCTGGGAACCTAGCATTCAGACCACCCAATTTTATGGGAGACACCTGAATCAAACCACCACATTCCGCCTCTAGCCCCATAAACTGATAACCATACATGATGTAAAGTGCAATGCATTCATACTTTAAAAATCCCCATAGCACCATAGTATTTATCACTCGCACTGATGTTCAAACATTTCCATAGTCCAAGGTCTTTTAACTGAGTTGTAATACCAAAAAAGTCCACCCCCACATCCCATAATGGCACAGAATAAACATTCACACTGCAAAAGATGGCACTGGGCATAGAAAAGAAATATTCAACCAATATAAGATTTAAACAGGGCAAACATCAAACTCTATAACTCCAAGTCCAACAACTCTAGCCAGTGACAAGTCTCCAAGTCTAATAATTTTAACCAGCAACAAGCCTCTGGAGTTACAATTCCACTCCTCCAGCTAGGCTACTCACAGTCCTGGAAAATGTCATCCAGGGCTGGCAGCTCTCCTTGGCAGCCATCTCATGGTCCTGGCATCTCCACTGTAACCCACGGTCCATCCTCATGGCTCCACTGGATCTCCATGCAAGCATCCAGCAAACCTGCTTCACACTAACCATGGCCGTTTCCAAAACATGAGACCTTGTTGCAAATTCAATGACCCTCTCTTTCCTGCATCTCTTATACTCCACAATACTAGGTAGGGTGCCCATTTGTTAATCTGGGGGGAAATAAAGCCAACTTTGAAGAAAAGGACACTCTTTGAGCACTCAGGCCCCTTCAAAAGAGTCTACATTCTTCCTGCTGCCCCAATCTCAAAGGTTGTGATCTTTCACACAATTGCTGCTGAACAGGCAGAAGTTTCAGCCCAAAGATTTCATTTTTTCTGTGTGATATCTCTCTGCTCACACCAGTCCATTTCTATGCAAAGCAACCCTGCACAAGTTCTCAGAACACAAGCATAGCAGCAAGACTCTCACACAAACTGCTTCCAGCCCAGTCCAGGCAAAGCATTTTCTCACCCTCATAAGCCAAACCTCACAGTCCATAGTTCTTACTGCACTCAGGTCTTTCAACTCTGACCAGAATAGCCCATCAAGCTGTATTTACAGCACTGCAAGACACCTCTTAGGCCAAGGTTTCAAATCCTTCCACATTCCTCTTGAAAATCAGTTCCAAAAGGCCAAAGCCACACAGTCCAATGTCTAGCAGCAAATGACCCCACTCCTCGGTATCAACATTACTGTTGCAGTCAGGTTCACATTGCTGGCAGAAATCACCGGACCAAGAGCAACTTGTGGGGGGAAAAAGAGGTTTATTTTGGCTTACAGACTCAAGGGGAAGCTCCATGATGGCAGGGGAGAACGATGGCATGAGCAGATGGTGGATATCACCCCTTGCCAACATCTAAACAACAACAGTGACAGGAGAGTGTGCCAAACACTGGCAAGGGGAAACTGGCAGTAATACCCCCAAATACACTGCCTCCAGGAGGTGTTAATTCCCAAATTCCATCAGCTGGGAACCTAGCATTCATAACATCTAATTTTATAGGAGACACCTGAATCAAACCACCACAGATACTAAATGTGTAAAACCTGCCACAGATGATGAGCTCATCTTTGTCAGAGGTAGGCCATTCATCTCCAAAACAACAGACATTTTTAATCTTATAGCCATACAGGAGTAATTTTTGCAAACTTAAACACACTATGAAAATCAAAGGTCTTAAGCTTTGAGACTATTTGAAGATTTCTTCAAGAACCCTCACTTTTCTGACTTTTATTAGTTTTATTGTGGACTTTTTGTTTTGAAGTAACTCCTTTAAAGTCCCTGTGTTGTTGCAGTCAATTCCATGTTGCTGGGATGAACTTCCAAAGGGACACAGTTTATGGGAGGAAGGGGTTTATTTGAAGCTTATAGATCCAGAGGAAGTTCTACTGACAGCCCTCTTTCATACATCCAAGCAGAGAGACACCACACAGCCAGCACCACAAGCAAGAGTAAAACCCACAGCCAAACAGCAGGGACCCAGGCAGAGCTCAGACCACTCTGCATACCTTTAGGCAGGCAATCAAATCTAACTCCAGCGACATGCTGCCCCGCTATAGAAGTCTGCTTGCTAGGGACAGAAGCTGCAAACTCAATGTTAGTAACACCTGAGTCTACTGGTGGGAATACCTTCAAACTACCACAGTTTCCCATAGCAGTGTTAGCAGTGATGAAATCAGTTACTACTGTTTTATCACTGTTTGCACCTCCTCACCATAGTATAACCCATGCTGTTTTTACCAGTTACAATTCAGTGTAGTTATGAGGCTTGTGTCACTGAACCCCTACACTAGTACTTTTCAAGGATGTACTAAGGCAAGTACTAGGTTCTTCACTCATTCACATGTTACTTGAAACAACTTCAATGCAAGCTAACCCTAGGCTGTGGGAAATATTAAGTGCATTATGTTACAAAAATATTGTCCTATTTTTTAAACAATTTGAAAAAATATTTCAGACACAAGTGAGCAACTGTAGAAAGGTTAAACATCTTATTTGGGTCAAAAAGCTGGTAGGGATATTTTATATAAATACTACTGAATCAAGGTATTTACTGAAAACCTATTATGTACAAAACATAGCTCTGGATTGTGAGGACACAGCAGTGAAAAAAACAAAGGCTTACCTCATGAACAATGTGTATACACTTGACTGGAGTTAAAACTCCAAAAAGCTTTTTATACAGATACTGCCATAAAGGTAAGTTATAGTTTAAGCCTTAGAACAGATAATGCCATAAAGATAAACGACAGTTTATGCTTTAAAAGTCTCTACTGTATGTTCAATTTATTGTAAGCTGTAGCTAACTTTTAGCATGGGTTTACTAACAGTCCAGAACTGCAACTGTTAACTTGGTCAATGGGTCAATGAACAGAATAGAATCTCTTTCTCTCTGCCTCTCTCTCCTCCCCCACCTTTCCTCCCTTCCCTTCCTTGAGTTATAATTATACACATGACGTATTCTAACAAAGCATACAAATGCATTCTAAATTTACCAGTTAAGTGTTGATGTATTTATTTAGTTTGTATGTGGATATTTAAATGCAATTACTTATTTATTATATTTACCAAATCATTTCATGCCTATTTTAAACTTAATCAGAAAGTTTCTCTAGCCAGATGTTTAATTACATTTGAAAACTACGAGACCGGGCTGGAAAGATGGCTCAGCAGTTAAGGGGACTTACTTGCAGGGCCTGATGGCCTGGGTTCAATTACCCAGTACCCACAAAGAACCGTACCTACAAAGAACCAGATGAACTAAGTGGAACATACATCTGGAGTTCCTGTGCAGTGGCAGGAAGCCCTAGTAGAGTCCAAATCTGTGGCGGTAGGACCTGAAATACCTCTCTGCTTTTAAGAACAATCTGGTTGATTATGCACAAATGTTTAAGGTGACAAAGTAATTGTGCATGTGTCTAATGGTGGTGATTTTGCTGTGTCTTTAACTATGCAGACTATTTTGAATAAACAGAAACTTCTTAGGACATCAAGATCTTGTCCATTACAGGGTCTGGGCTTAAGACTGGCAAAAATGCCTTCTATGAAACCTAGCCAAACACAGGACACAGAGAACAAGCCACGTGGGGCCTATGTTCTGCCAGGAAGCCTACTTCACCATCCACATGCCTGGCAGTTGTCAGAACTTGCAAGGGGAATTTTGTTTACTTTGTGAAACACCCAGCAGGTTCCAAGGTCACTTAGGAACACTGTCATACTGTTATAAAGAAAGACAGTCTTTAATTTCATCAATCAAAGGCACATTTCTGATCCAGTATTTTATTTGTATTTAATCAACAAGATTCTTTACATTGTGACTTTTCTAACTTCCAAAAATGTCACGAGAAAAACATGCCATAGACTATTTATTGGTGTTTTTGTACTCCTCCAATAACATTTCTATGACATCAGTTATATGATTAAACACTATGTATGCTATCTCATTATATGCTCTGCTGTGTCTGGACATGGGTATCTACTGTGAAATAATTATTTCCAGTAAAATGGAAAACCTTAATGAAATATAAAATTACTTCTATATGTTGTTATTAGGGATTAAGGATTGGATAATGCTAATAGTATTAAAGAAAAGTACCTCTATGTGTAGGAATAGTGTGAACCAATAGGTCTTAAATTAGAAAATAACATTTAGTTATTTACAAAGATTCATCCTTATTTTCTGTGTGATCATCTTTCTTCACTCTAAGACAAGTGACAGGACTGACAGGACCTTTTCATGGGGAAACCTCAGAGTCTGAAGAGGGAGGTGAAGTCTGAGAATACATCAGGCAGATGTTTCAAGCAGTATGTGACAGACAGCAGGATATAAATGTGACAGAAGTCAGAAGAGGTGACAGGTAACAAAAGGCAGGAGTGGTATATACAAATGGTGACAGTAAAAGCAGAGAAGCAAGCATAAATATGGTAAGAAGTAACAGAAAAAAGTGGAGGAGGGACAAGCCTGGTTTATAAGATGGACAAACATTCAGCCACGTGTCTAATAAAGAGGAAATGGAAGTATATTTGCATCAATTGCAAGAGGGGAGGCTACCTCTGGTAAAGTCTGGTGATACTTCAGTTAAACGTGTTCCTCAGTACCCATGAAGAAAAGAGCAAGAGCATGGTAAGCAGCACTTCCACACTGGCATCTCATCTCTGTCCCAACAGGGCTGCAAACGTAACTGCCCCAGGTGTCTAGAAAGCTGCCACACAATGAGTAGATGTTTGGGTCTAATGGCCTCAGTGACTCAGTTCCACAGAGGCTGTGCTGTTCATTTGCAGCAAGAACAATCCCTTCCTCAACCTCCCTACACAAAGCCTGGCACAGTAGCAGTTCTGCCTCACACTGTGATAAATGCTTTCACCACCTAACAGTGAGCCAACTTCTCTTACCCACCAGTGCCACCTGTGGCTGCTGGCATGCACATAGTCACAGGAAGAACCAGAGAAGGAAGAACAAACTAAGACAGATGATCTTTAAGGGGAGAAGCAGAGAGAATTGTAGGAGTGAGATGAATGTGGGACTGGTAGGAGGGCAGTTTTCAGAGAGTGACCAGCAAAGGCTTCCAAGCTGGGCATGGATGGTCCCAAAGGCCTCTACTTGTTGACTGCACATGTTTTGGCAAACTCTTTAGTCACATATTTATTTAGGGGTTCAGACAGACAAGATAGTCCTTAGGTTTCCTTTCTCCTCACTTACCCTTCCCACACAGCGCTGAGATCTCATCTATATTTACCCCTCCTGGTTAGCAACTTGTACTACTAAACCTTTCCTGTTGTGCCTTGCAAGAACCTATGCTTTAAAATCAACAGACTTGGGATGGAGAGATGGCTTAGTGGTTAAACGTTTGCCTGTGAAGCCTAAGGACCCCGGTTCGAGGCTCAATTCCCCAGGACCCACGTTAGCCAGATGCACAAGGGGGCACACGCATCAGGAGTTTGTTTACAGAGGCTAGAAGCTCTGGTGAGCCCATTCTCTCTCTCTCTGCCTCCTTCTCTCTGTTGCTCTCAAATAAATAAATAAACAAACAAAAAAATTTCAAAATCAACAGACTCTTACTTATTTTTTTGTACCTCTTGTGAAAATACTCTTTTGCTTTTACTAAAGCCTGCCTGTCCTTTGAACGTATTAGAGATTAGGTGGTCTTTCAAGTTTTACTCAAATATCAGCTTATAGACAACAGTGGTTTCTGATTTTAATGCTGTGCTTGGTCACACACAACTTCCCATGATACTGCTCTAACCATGCCTGCATGTGTCTCTAACCAACTGTACCTTCACAGGGATGTCCTCCTCCTGGCTTGCTTGCTCTGAGGTGAAGACATAGGAGATTTCCTTGTGTGAGGTGGTCTGGCGGCAGATGGCACACTTGATGGAGCTTCTGTGAGACCCCACACTGTACTGCTCAATAATGATAGAGGTGCATTCATTACAGAAACAGTGCCCACAGGTCAGTACTGCCCACTAAAAAGAAAACACACAGCACAGGCCTTGGTGAGAATGCTTGATGATGCGTTCCAGACTATAAACATAATAAATTGAGGGAGAAATGACTTACAATTCCACTCTTAAGTATTTAATAGCATTGCTATTTGTTAAGTGATAAAAGCCAAGAGAGGCTTTTAAATTATTTAGTCTACAGACAGTATGTCAGTCATCTGAAGACAATATTCTCATTTAAACAGACATAACAGGAACAAAAACAAGAACAATATTAATTTGGAGATAATGTACTCAACATTCTATTCAACTTATTAAGCAGATTTATGCTGCTTAACTTGCATATATATAGAAAATGAGATGAGCTGGTATTTTCAGATTTATTTTAAAAGTGTTTCCAGGTACATTAAAAGAGGATAAAGTGGGACTTTCAGGACCCCTTGCCCTATTTATAGACAATAAACATAGTAATCCCTGACTCTGTGGTGTACAACATAAAGCATGTATCCCTTTTTGGTAGCAGGATCCTCAAATCTTAGCTGTGTCTATTCTAGGATTTGCATGGAATGGACTTGCACAGAAAGAAAGTGAGTAGGCTGGCCCAGCCAGTACTTTGCAAAGGACTAAGACGCTCCTTGGAAAGGAACTCAGACTACGGTAAGGCAAGCTGAGGCAGACAAGCTTAGGTTTAAAGAAATGATTGAGAACAGATAGCGGTCAGTTTTCGTTGTGGTGGATGACACTGCTGCTGCTGACACTGGTTTCTCAAGAGCTTTATCCAGAGACCTCAGGAATGTAGTTAGAAAAAAGTTATAGCAGAACTAAAATATAGTTGGTTATAGTATACCTGGATAAAGTAGTGTGTAGGAAGAAATTAAAAAAAAAACTGCAAATGTATAAGACAAAATAAATTTCAGAGACAACTGCATGAATCTTACCGAAACTACAACCAAAATGATAGTACTGTCATGATCTGTTCCCACTTTTGTATTTGTTTGTGTGCATGTTCTGTGCAGGACTGAGCTCAGGACCTTCGTGGTGCTAGGTACACACTGCCACTGAGCCACTTCCCAGGCCTGCTCCTTTCCTTCCTTTGATTAGAATATTCCATACTTTTGTCAGGTGTCACTAGTGACTCCCTATTGTTCTCATGCTCACTCTTCAATGCAGTGTGCATCTTTGTAAGATACACAGTTAAGCAGTATCTCCTGAGAATTCACCTTCTCTGTAAATGCTGAACTTATGTTAATTTGCCATATAAGCAGGAATATAACACAGTTGGTAGTATAGAAATATGAACTTCTTTTTTTTTAATTTTTTAAATTTTTATTTATTTGAGAGCAACAGACAGAGAGAGAAAGGCAGATAGAGAGAGAGAGAAAGAATGGGTGCACCAGGGCCTCCAGCCACTGCAAACGAACTCCAGACACATGCACCCCTTTCCTGGGGAACTGAGCCTAGAACTGGGGTCCTTAGACTTCACAGGCAAGTGCTTAACTGCTAAGCCATTTCTCCAGCCCAAAATATGAACTTCTTAAAGAATTAATATACACCATCATAAGTTCATATGAAGAATGTTGAGTGATGTTACCATGCCTTTGTACTAATATAAGTAAATCTACATGTGTTAAATTCCATTATTGGAAACATATTGGAAATATGGTCACAATTACGCATCTTTAATGAAAAAGGTAGGGTCATTCTAGGAATATATTTTAACTTATGACTTAAACAAAAAAGATTGTTCAAATAGACATTGTCTTAAGCATGTCATCTAAGCTCTGGTCCTACTTTTAAGATGGGAATTAATACTTATCTTTCATCAACAGTTATCAGGTATGCATGTTTGTGTGTATTTCAGAGAGGAATAAAAAGAAACATCATGTAGAGAAAAAGATATCGAAAGATTATATATAGAAGCCTTAGAAAATTATAAGGTCTTTTATAAATTCACATGATGATTATTTTACCTGTTTTCCCAGTTGTCCAGCACAGATTGGACAAGGTTCTGGATTAACACCTCCTGATGTTTTGTCTTGAGACTATGCAAAAAAAAAAAAAAAAAAAAAAAGTATTAGCTACATTTTTATATTTAAACCTTGATACATGGTATGAAATATATTTGGGCAAGTATATGATGGCAATTGAAATTTAAATAATCTACCTAGTGGGAGTCTCAGAATGGAAAAGAGCAATAAGATTGGTAGAACTGTGAGGTACAAAGACTTTGCTGGTCTGCTTGTATCACAGGGTCAAAAGAAAGTCACCCAGGAGAGAATTGCTTAAGAGCATGCATGGCATTCCTTTGGCTATTTGTAAATAATTCACCATAATTCAGTGTTTCTTTTAATATACTATGTTTAGAGGAATAGTTGGTACTTTTTCTTTAAGGGGTCAGACTGTAAATTCTATTGGCTTTGAGGTCATATAGCCTGTTACAACTGTCCAATTGAGCTACTGTCATGTGAAGCACAGCCTTCAATAGGTAATACATGACTACACCCAATAAAACTCTACTTAAACAAGTGGTGGGCTAGACTTGTTCTGTGTGGATATTTATAGATACCAAGGTTATGGATATAAATTTCCCTTTAATTTTGTCAATTAAAAGAAGCTGGGCATGGTGGCACAGGCCTTTAATCCTAGCACTCAGGAGGCAGAGGTATGAGGATCACTCCTAGTTCAAGGCCAACCTGAGAATACTCAGTAAATTCCATTATAGCCTGGGCTAGAGCCCTACTTAAAAAAAAAAAATAAATAAATAAAAAGAAAAAATAAAGAAGATCTTTCCTAAGCATGTCTTAACTGCATAATCACTTTTATTCAGTTCAGAACATTTTCTAATTTCCATTTAATTTCTTTAAATCAGGTGTTATTTACAAGGTGTTGTTATTTTCAAAATTTGAGAATTTATCTAGTTACCTACTGGTGTGTTGCAGTTGGAACTTTTGTCAGAAAAAATACCCTTGCAGAATTTTAATTCTTTGAAAATTTTAATTATTTGAGTGAGAGTATGAGAGAGAAAAAGAATGAGAATGGGGGTGCCAGGGCCTTTAGCCACTGCAAACAAACTCCAGACACATGTGCCACCTTGTGCATCTAGCTTTACGTGGGTATTGGGGACTTGAACCCAGGTTGCCAGGCTTTGCAGGAAAGTGCCTTAACTGCTTAGCCAATCTCTCCAGCCCTTAAGCGCTGTTTTTCCTTTTTTTTTCTTTTAGTATCAGCAAGAGTTGATTTAGTAAAGTTAGAAACTGCTAGAAAAAGTTAGTAGGGTCAGTAATTTTCAAGTACAGTGTTATCAATTAGACTATGCTTGTTCAAATGCTTGAATTTGTAACACACTGACCATTTCTGTGAAGTATGGAAGACTCTTAACAGTTTAACTCTACTTATCCCTTCTTTTGAGTTACTATTATGAATTTGCATCCTACAATGTTGGTGTATCCCATACAATAAGCAGCACCGATTTAAAGGAAATAATCTTTTATATTTAGCAAGATTCCTTTAATATTTTACTATAAAATGTGACTTTGTATTACTGAACAAAATGGAATTATATTGATCAATGGCAGATGAAGTAATCAGTGTTTGGCATGCCAGTTTGATCACAATGCAGATGATGTACTATACATAAAGCACATTACAGCTTCTATAAGTATAATGTTTGTGACTTGTATAGCTACTATCGACAGAGCTAGATGTACCTCGTGTAAGGAACACAGAGGAATTACTTGTATCAGTCATTACAGAACTGGTATTTTAACTGGAAGAAACCACTAACGTAGTCTATGATAAAACAACATGGGTAACACTGCATTTTTAAAAACAGTACCTTCTCCAAATTTGTCAGGTAGAGAAGTTGGCCCAGTTTTTTCTGAAGCTGTGATGCAGCAACCGCTTTATCATTTATGAGTTTTATACGATTTTGTTCTACCTAAAAACAAATAATAAAGGCCTTTATTTTCCTTGCAGACAGACAGTTCAATTATGTTAAACATGCACTATTTTCATCAATAATACAAATAGATCCTGTTTTAAAAAAGTCTCTTTACATATTAAGACTCATATTTGCAAAATATACTTTTAAAAGTTCTTTTTGGTGTCCAAATGGCACAACGCAACAGAGATCTTTTAAGAGGAAGCATCACTCTATATATCTAAAGTTGGATATAACTCAAAGCAAGTTCTACCTATGTACCACTTCTCAGTAACACTTGGAAGGGATGAAGAAAATCATACAATGTGCTGCTTGGCCACAGTCACTTTATAAAATCCAGATTAGAACATCACTTCCCTTCCTTCTTCCCCAATCTCATGTAGAACAAAGCACTATAGCAGACAGAAAGAATTCAAATAAGAGAATTTTCTCTCTCTGTGTCCTCTTTCTTCTTTTTGGTAGTTCTAGGGATTAAATCTGTGGCTAGATTTTAGAGAAAAAGATAAAATTCACATTTTAGAACGAGCACATATAATAACGTTGTTCTAAATTATAGCCTTAAAGCTTTATAAAAAAATGGGTTAAGGGCTGAAGAGATAGCTCAGTGGTTAAGGCACTTGACTGCAGAACCCAAATTCAATTCTCCAGTACCCACATAAAGCCAAATGCACAAAGTGGCACATGCATCTGGAGTTTATTTGCATTGGCAAGAGGTCCTGTTCTCTCTTTCTCCTTGTACATAAATAAAAATATATATTTAAAACTTAAAAACCAAATATTTTAATGTGGAATAGAAAAGTGATATTATGATTTAATCCCAAGATATAAAGAGGGATTTATTAGAATCTAACTTGTAAATATCTGCCATTAGCAAGAAAAGGAAAAACAAATTTTTGTTATTTTTGATTTTCTTCTAGTTTTGGGAGAGTTGAGATGATATGAAAATATGTTTAAAAGGTGACCAAGCGTACCTACTGGATTTGACACATAGAAGGTATTCAATAGATGAATGGGGCTGGGGAGGTGGCACAGTGGCTCAAGCCCGAGCACCAGAGTTTGATCACTGGACCCCACATAAGCAGCCAGAAACCACAGCAGGCAACTGTAGTTTGAGTACAGTTGACAGTGACATGGGAGAAGGAGATACAAGAATTTCTTAGAAGCCCAAAGTGAGCATAACAAACAGCAGTAAAGTGAGAGCCAGAGTTTAGAAACCCTCCCTCAAATGAGATGGAAAGGCGCACACTGACCCAAATGCTGGCTTACAAACTTTATACACGTGCCTGCACTCACACACACAAGAATACAGACATCAGAGCATGTGTGCACACCGACACACACACCAGATGAATGTACTACTTGTAAAATAAAATGCAAGAAAACATTAGAATGAAATGGCTTGTTTTGGAGAACAAAACATTTTCTTGACTAAAACTATGGACTACTTACAGTAGAGATCAGTGCTGTGATTCTCTACGGTGGCTCTTAGATTTTTATGACACCAACCTGTTCCCTTGCCTGTGATTTGTCCTTAATTACCTCATGTGGCTCAATGATATGATGAACAGATGGGTTTGGCTTTGGCTCTGTAGGATGTCGCACTCTCAGTCTTTCTGTAGCCATTGCAAGTTCATCCACAGCGGATACTCGATTTCTGAGCGTCATCCAATATTCATGAAGCAACTGAATGGAAAAGACAATGGTGGTAAACAAAGTTAAAATTGGCAAAACCACAAAGATATACCTAGAGCAGAAGGCTGCAATGTAAGTCTTTATTTCTTCAGTGTTAAGGAACAAGCAATTTTAGGAAAAGTGTGACTGAGAACTCCCACTGGACACTCTGGAGACTTCTTAGCAAGAGAATACCTAGATTTCTAGGTGCAACCAAAGCTCTACAGGAGCAAGTACTAGAGATTGTTGGCATAACCACCTACTTTATTTTAAAACAGCTATACTGTAATGTATTCACTTACTCAAAACAATCTGTAAGTATATGATTACTGAAAATCACAACTGAGTATATAGCTTCCAAAGTTAACTAAGATGAATTGCTTAGAAAGCCTTTACTGAACTAATTTTTCCTTTCTTTTCTTTATTAAAAATTGTTTTATTTACTTCATGAGAGAGAGAGGCCGATGAGAGAGAGAGAGAGGAGAAAGACAGAAAGAGAGAAAGACTGAAAGAGAGAATGGGTGCACCAGGGCCTTAAGCTTCTGCAAATGAACTCCAGATGCATGCTTCACTTTGTGCATCTGGCTTACATGGGTACTGGTGAATCAAAACTGGGTCCCTAGGATTCGCAGGCAAGTGCCTTAACGGCAAAGCAATCTCTCCAGCCCACATTTTCCTTTCTTATACACTGCTCCTTCACAGCCAAATACCAGGTAACTACTTTAATTCAACTTTGTGCTGGCACAATAGTGTAAGTTCTTATTCTGAATAATTTACGAAATTTACAGGAGTGGTATCTATCAGCATAAAATGTCCCGAAAAGCTTTCTATGCTCTTTATTTTGATGAGATTCTTGTTGCTGGCTTTAGCAGTAGCTCATTCATTAGTTCTGTGAAACGGTTTTGTTGGCAAAGTTATTTAGGAAAAAAGCATACAGACCTGGGGAAGTGCATGATAAATCCTCATCTAGCCATAGAGCACATGGCTAAATGGAAGATGTGGCTAGCTGAACAATGTACATGTCACACTGTCTTCTTCCATGCTTGCTGTAATTATGTGTTCATGTACATTTCACTTATAATAGCAACGTGCAAGAAAAAATTATGAAGTGATGATTTTTTACTTCTAACATTCCCCCATTTATCAATCCATGAACTGATATTTCAGATAACATATCTTCTCTTTTGACATAAAAGTTTCCACCTGGCTTCAAAAAGATTTCAAGCCGGGCGTGGTGACACATGCCTTTAATCCCAGCACTCGGGAGGCAGAGGTAGGAGGATCACCGTGAGTTCAAGGCCACCCTGAGACTACATAGTGAATTCCAGGTCAGTTTGGGCCAGAGTGAGACCCTACCTCAAAAAAACAAAACAAAAACAAAAAAAAGATTTCAAAAAGGTAACACATGGAACTACTATATCATGAAAAAAACACTTTGCCTTGCCCTTCCCATCTCATGTGCAAAGTACAATAACAAATGATAAATTTAATATAAAGAATTAAAAGTTAATAAAAATTATTTTTCAAAAAATTAATAAATTCTAGAATTACATCTCAAGTACATAGTTAAAATATGACATAGGCATTAATGCCAAGGCTGGAGATATGGCTAGTGATTAAGGCGCTTGCTTGCAAACTCTAACAACCTGGGTTTGATTCCACAGTACCCATGTAAAGCCAGATTAACAAAGTGGTGCATGCACCTGGAATTTGTAAGCAAGAACAAAAAGCCCTGACACTTCCACTCTCTCTCCCTCTCTCCTTGCAAATAAAGAAAAGATAAAAATAAAACAAAGAATACAGAGCCAATTGTGGTGCATGTATTGGAATCATTTCCAGATTTACAGCTTCATGGACATTTACTATGTTCCCTGATCTTTAAAATTAACATTGATATCTGTTATTCACTGGGAAAAATCAAAATTAAAGATAAATATGTAAGTAAAAATAGATAGAATGAAACACATAACTACCCAAAAGGGTTAAGTAATTCACTTTAAAAACGATTTTTGTGGAGCTGGCTGTGTGGTTAAGGTGCTTGTTTGCAAAATGTAATGGCCTGGGGTTCAATTACCCAATAGCCATGCAAAGTCAAATGCACAAAGTGGTACATGCATCTGCAGTTGGTTTGCAGTAGCTAGAGGCCCTGCTGTGTCCATTCTCTCTGTTTGCAAATAAATAAAAGTACTTAAAAAATGTTTTTGTTTAGTAATTAAATGAACATCATATGTCAAGTAATCTATTACTGTTTATTCTAATAATTACATTTTAGGGAAAGACATACCAAGCTTCTAACACACATCCTAAAGTTAACATAGAGAGTTTGAATACTGAAGCTTATAATACAGAATACCTTATATTCCTTCTTCCATGCCTCAAAGAGATCCATGGAAGTACTTCCTTCATCTATGAACTCAGCATCAAATCGATGTGACCTTGCAAATGACAGTATTGCCTTCATAGATCGTTCTGTCTCACTAGTTGCCCAAAGTCCCCGGGTGGTGGTGGGTACCCGATCATCTACCAGTCCTTCTTCATCTTCTATCATCTCCTCAAAGATTGCAGTCTGGCCTTTGACTCTGCAAACACACCCGAACCAAGCAACAGTGAAAACCAGCAGAAGGTAACAAGTCTTGTGAAGGACTGTTACTGGCAGAACAGAGAAGCAAGCTCAGTAATGTTTTGGCAACTTTCAATGACGTGCCTAAGATTATACCTGCATTCAATATCCTATCTGATACATGCCTACAGGTCTCTGGGACAGTAGCAACTGGTTTGGGTAGCCGTAACTACTGGGTCCAGCGTAAGAATAACCTGAGATAACCAAAAATGTCTGTAAACCTCAGACTCTAACTCTCACTGAGAATTAAAAATAAGCATCTGCCATTTCCATTCACCACCACATCAAAGCAGCTGTCACTCACAGTATATAACCAGAACTCACCTAAGTCTTCTTTAATTTCCACATTTGTTAGGGGGCAATTCTCTAATACTGTGGTTATATGCAATCAGTAGGTAGTGTTAGCCCCAACAGAAGAATGCAGATTGTTCAAGTAAGGTATTAGTAATGACAGCTGACACTTTTATTGGGTTCTCACTGTGCACTAAGCACTCAGCTAAGTAGGGTGTGTGTGTGTGTCTTTGTCTTTTTTCTTTTTTTAGTTTGTTTTTGTTGAAGTATGGTCTCACTCTAGCTCAGGCTGACCTGGATCTCACTCTAGTCTCAGGTGACCTTCAACTCGTAACAGTTCTCTTACTTCTGCCTCCTGAGTGGTGGGATTAAAGAAGCAGGCCACCATCCCCAGCTAGTTGTGTGTTTTCTTATTTAGTATTTGAACAAGTCAATGAAGGATAGGTTATTTTTTTCATTCATGATAGGGCAGGGAGGGTGAGAGGTAACTTGATTCCATCAACGAACAGGGATTTGAGTTCAAATTCATCAGAGAACAAGAGACTGGTTTCTTACCACTCTCTTACAGACTCCATCTCAATGCTCAATGCACTTCTTCAAAGATAAAACTGGAGTGTACCAAATGATAAAGTGCCAAGGTTTATTAAACTTATTTAATGAAAGAAACAATGAGGGCTAGAGAGATGGCTTAGTGGTTGAGGCACCTGCCTGTGAAGCCTAAAGACCTAGGTATGATTCCCCAGACCCTACATATGCCAGATGTACAGGGTGACACATGTATCTGGAGTTCATTTGCAGTGGCGAGAGGCCCTGGTGTGCCCATTCTCTCTATCTGCCTTTTTCTCTCACAAATAAATAATATTTTTTTAAAAAGAAACAATTAAAAAAGGTGATAATGGCAAAGAGTTTCAAGATGAAACATTAATTCTTATAATAAACAAAAATGTTTCATTTTCTTGATGGGTAGGAATCACAGAACTTACGTGTTAGAAAATAACTTCGATTCATATTCCGTGAATAGCTCATCAGCTTTACAAAAGACACAGCTAGAAGAAATTATCAGAGAAATATTCACAACCAGTAAGTAGAAACATTTTAAAAGAAGCTTAGTGTTTCTGAGGGGGAACTAGTCAGGTAGCTTTATTTTCAAGTAGCCAGTTAGAGGCCCAAAGAGGGAACCAAAAAGAGATGTCACACCGCCTGCCTACTTCAGCAGAACTAGAGTTCAGCATCTGATCCAGCGGTCCAATCAGCCCTCACTCTCCCCTACTCAGGTGTGCTGACCTCTTCCTGAGGCAGCCCCTGAGCGCAGACCAATCAGCTCTCTGTCTCTCTCTCAGACTCACCTGAGCCTAAGGGTAAGGCCCACTACCATAAGATTATAAATAGATGCTTGCCAGGCAGGTAAGGCCTATTTTTGGCTGTTTATCTCTCCCAAACCTCTGAGTTCCCTGCTCTGGTAAGCACCCGTTGTCTCAGCCCGGTTGAGATGGGAGAAGAGAACCCTATTCCCATGTGGGCTCCTGTTTCCCTCCTACCTTCTACATGGCATGAGCTCTCTGTACTTTTTTCTCTTTCCTTCTCTTAATCTACTAAAGTCTAAGTCTCTCCCTCTGGTCTATGAATCTTAATTTTTTTTTTTCCCCCTCAAGATAGCATCTTGCTCTAGCTCAGACTGACCTGGAATTCACTCTCAGGGTGGCCTTGAACCCACAGCAGTCCCCTTAATCCTGCTTCATGAGTGCTGGGATTAAAGGCATGAGCCAACACACCCAGCTAATGGATTTTAATTCTTTAAATTCATAAGACAAGGATCCAGGGACACCCTAAGTTTATTAGTGCACTGGTGTACTGGATAACTGGCAAAGAGCCCCAGTGCTCCCATTATATTTTATGCTTTACTTTAGGACAGGCATGATACTATAGAAAAAAAATTTTGCACAGTTTTCAAGTATGTGATCCCTATTTTATTTCAAAATTATGTCTGCTGTCAAAATGCTTTAACTTATAATCCATTACTTCCTCTCTCAGATAAAAATCTAGCTTAATGGGATGGCAGAGTTTCATTGCATGGTTCCTTCAATTACCTACCAGTTCAGAGGAAGTCTGGTTGGTCGCAGGTGGCAAATTGTTGCAGACTCAATAATATCACGAGATGGAGGCTTCTCCAGGTTTTTTACTGCTTCTCTCACTAGCTTCTGGAATTTATTCAGCTCTTCCATTTGTGTTGTAAGTAAGAACTGAAGGCCTCTGCAGTCATGGAACCTGATCCCATCACCAGCATCACACACAACACAGGAAAGAATAATAGGTTAGTTTCTTCCAATTCAGAAAATGTTTGCCAAGCACAGGTGTAAAGAAACTGGGCCACATGTGTTGTCACACATGCTGACTTTCCTTTAGAGTATACTGAGCAGTTCTATTGTATAATTTCAAGAGCTACTGTTGTGCTCAAGTTAAGGTACCTAAGGTTACAATGTTATTATGGAAGTTATGTACCAGAGCTAGGAGTTAAATAAAGTGCTTAAAAAAAAAAGTGGGAAGGGGTGTTAAGTCTGTGACCCTGCACATGCTAAATATTAGTAAGCTACCTATACTCCTGTCCCCCAAGTAGTGCTCTTAATCATTTTGATAAATTGTAGATCTGAAGAGTACTAAGGGGAAAAAATTTATAGGCGTGTGTCTGTGGGTTTATTAAAGAAAAAAAGGAAGTATAGAATAATAAATCAGAAACTGGAAAACAGATATATGTCTGCCTTTTAAGGGCACATACACCTCCTTCCTGAAATGGCATGTTCGTCAGAAGAGCATGTTCTTGAGCCTTTGTTAATGCTCCCCCCAGCACTACCTTCTCTGCTTTATCCCCGTGCCGTTCATGAGAGATATTCACATTAGCACTTAGTTATATTCCAGCCACATACAGACTTACACTTATCATACTGTTCATGGATTTCTCTTTTTTATGTGCTACCTATTAGAAGATCAGGATTATTTATTTCCTTTTCTTAAAAACATATACCAGAGGCACAAAATAGCTATTTAGTAATTTCTCAAAGAATTTCTACAAATACTTGATAATTTGGCAAGGTATCAATATTACTTACAAAAAAGAAATAAGGTTTTCATTTCTAGCTTATTAGAAATTAAAAAATACTCTTCAAAAATTAACTTTTGAAACAAAGGCTCAAAGTGACTTTGGAAAAATTATCTTAACTCATTCAAATCTGAATCATGTAAGAAAGACTGAAAAATGGTATTGATTAGAATTTAACCAGCTTTGGCAAATGTTCTGCCTTATAGATGCTTGAAAATGAAAGAAAAATAAGATACAATGATTGCAGGTGGCTCTTATACAATATACTGCACAGTGGACACTCCTCTACATGTGTGTGTCACAAATATCAATCTGTTTAATTCTTACAGCAGTGCTGGGTAGATTCACAGTGAAGAACCTAAGGCAGGGCCTACATTTAATTATAGGTCTAACCCTTACACGGGGATAAGATCTGAAAGTTAAGCAAATATACTCTAACCTTTGCCTGGAATCAATGCACAACTCCTCACACTAGACAGACACTTATCTGAGTTAAACCACTGAGGGCACTTTTTTTCACTTCATCCCATGCTGACCTAGAACTCACTCTGTAACCCCAGGCTAGATTTGAACTCACAGGAAATCTCCTACCTCAGCCTCCTGAATGCTGGGATTAAAGGCATGCATTAACATGCCTCGCCTCATTGAGAGTACTTCTGGTACAAAGCAAGATTGTTTTGTGGGGAGAACTAGCTACCATTTCTACATGAAGAGCAGCAACTAACATCTCTAAAGATACTAATGAATGAGGAGTGCTGATGGGAGACAGGGAAGAGCGTAAGAAATTCTGCAGAACAAAGTTTGGGCTTTTGTGGCATGAGATGCTTAGTTCTTGAAGAATGAATCACTCAAGCTAAGTCAGAATTACATCAAGGACAAGCCTACTTTAAGCAACGTTTCTAAAGTGTAAAAAAAAAAAAAGAGTATTTTAAAATGGCCAGTAACAAAGAAAAGAGGCTATTTTAGACTTCTATCTAATGTTTGTGCTTGAAATATAATAAGATGTAAAACATAGATGCTTTTAAGTACAATATATTCTAATATTTAACTGTGGAAACTAATCCCAAAAAGCCTGACTGCTTGGGATGATGACTAGTGAAGTTATTCTGTTTTATTCTATTCTCTTACTTCTCCACCATGGAAAGCTTGTCAGTCTGCTGCTTGTAGTTGCTAGTTATTTCATTCCGCACTCGCTGAACAAGTTCCTCATCAATGGAAAAGTCCACTGCTCGGAGGATAACATTCAGCCACCAAGGAGAGTTCGAGTGAATCTGGAAGAAAAGGCATCATCTGATCAATTAGTTATTTTAGTTCTCACTAGGAAAGGTGATGCGGGAAACTCAAAGATATCAATAACAACTACTCTCAGAGGGAGGGCAACAGAGGGGAGACAAATATACATCATCTGTGTGCATTAGGTGTACAACTTGTCTGTCTACAACTGTCTTTTGATTGTTCTGAATAGATTAGAATTTACTTGATATAAGACTTGTGTAACAAAGCTGTATCAAAACACAACAAAAGGCTGGAGAGATGGCTTAGCGGTTAAGGTGCCTGTGAAGCCTAAGGACCCATGTTTGACTCCCCATATCCCATGTAAACCAGATGCACAAGGTCATGCATGCACACAGGTGGCACATGCATCTGGATTATGATTGCAGTGGGTGGAGGCCCAGGTGTGCCAATTCTCTCATTAAAAAAATACACAACAAAATGGACATTCTGTACTATGTGAAAGGTCCACATAACAGGAAGCCTCAGTTCTGATCTTTGACTATTAAACTTGATTCCAATGAATACATAACAGAAGAATATACTAAGTAACAAACTAGGAAGAATAAGATGTGAAACAAATGACTAAAACATTCAACGTGAAAGATGAATCTGTGCAGTCTTCTTTTGACATTACTCCTGATATCAAAGACATTACAAATGTAATACAGTTTATAAGAAAAATATATGTGGTCATAATATCTTATACACTAAGCTCCAAAGGAGGTTATACAAGTCTTGACTTTTTCTATAAACAGTTACATACTTGAAGAGGGAATAAACTGCAACTTAAAAGAAAAAAAAAAAGAAAAACAATTCAACATATCTAATTTCTCTACATATCAGTCCACTCAACCAATGACAGTGCTAACTGCAAATAAATTTGTACTATAAGCTTTGAACCAGGTGCTAAGCATTTCAAAGTGAGTAAGAGGCTCCAGGTTTCCCCCAGACACAACGAAATCTGTCCATGGTATGTGGAGCCCTGCAGAGAACAAGCCGGGCTCTGGGCGTACCTTCCTCTGCAGCTCCCGGATGGCCTGCTGCACAGGCTGGACAGCCTGCCGGGCTTCAGCGACTTCTGAGTTACACTTGCTCATGTAGTGCTCTCGCAGCTGCTTAGCCTGCACGCAAACGAGAAGCAAGCACAAGCTTTCACTGTAGGCTTAATTTAGGCTGATGTTTCAATAGCAATATGGTCACTTCATTCATTTAAAGTTGCTTAACTTGATTTAAACATAAAACTCTGAAAGTATGCTGTAGACAGTATGAATCATGCTAGAATGGAATAAAACTGTCCTGTTCATCACATAAAAAATTTAAAAATCCCCAAAATTCACCCCCAAGTATTGACTTTTTTGGTAAAATTTCTTTTTAATTAGGAAAAAAAACAAAGAGTGTAAAAAGAACATCAATATTTTGAAATATGAGACAACAGACCTCACAGAATTCCTTGTCTGATTTTGTTCCAGGAGTAAATACTTGCCTGTGACACATCTGATAAGGGGCTCATATCCAAAACACACGAGGAAATTAAAATATGCACTAGCAAGAAAGCAACTCAATTTAAAAACATTCAAGGAACTAGCCAAGATATTTCTCGAAAGAAAACATACATATGTGCCAACAGGTCTATAAAAAGGGCTCACTAATCAATAGGAAAAGAAAATTAAAACAAGAAGATATCACTTCATACCCACTATGACTTCTGTTATCAAAAAGAAAGAGAAGGTTAGTGGTAGTGAGGGTAATGGAGACATGGGAGCCCTTTTACACTGTAGGAACATAAATCAGTACAGCCATTATGAAAAAAAAGACTATGAAGGTGGCTTGAAGTATTAAAAAACAGCACTACCACATTATCTAATAATCTGACTTCAAGGTATGGAGTCAATGGAAATGAAATCATGATGTCAAAGAGATTATCTGTCCTTCCATGTTTGCAGAAGCATTATTCACAATATGTATGACACAGAATTATCCCAAGTATCTATCAACCCAGGAATGGATGAAGGAGAAAATGGAACATAAACACCAAGGTATCATACTCTTCAGACTTCAAAAAGAAGGACACTGCTGATCCTTACACATACTCCTTACCTGGAGGATATTGTACAAATGGAAGACAAATACTGAATGATCTCACTTAGATATGGAAGATAAAATAGTAAAACTCATAAAAATAAAGTGGTGGTTACTGGAAGCTGGAGACTGAGAGGTGATGGTCAAACAATACCATAATTTCCAACATAAAAGAAGAAATCAATTCAGAAACTCCATTACACAACATACTGATTACACCAAGAACAGATTCTAAAGGTTCTCATTGTAAAAACTGAGTATGTGAGATAACAGCGATACTATTTAGCTTGATTTAACTATTACACATTACCCATGCAATCATAACATCATGTCGTAAACCCTAAGCAGGCAATTTCACCAATTAAGAACCATTTAAACAAAGTGTAGTAAAAGGGCTGTGCACGCTGTACAATCTTATTTTACTAATATTACTGATTCAAACAAAAGCTCCACTTATAGGTTTAATATATTTCAACCACAACTATGCTTGTGATCTTAGCTTTGCTCTTCCTCTCTGAGTTTTAAAAAAGTAAAAAATCCTTGGGATAATTCGATAGCAATCAAAATTTACACTGAGGGGACTAGAGAGATGGCTTAGTGGTTAAGATGCCTGTCTGCAAAGCCAAACGACCCAAATTCAATTCCGCAGAACCCACGTAAGCCAAATGCACATGCTGGTTGTCGTGGTTTGATTCAGGTGTTCCCCATAAACTTAGGTGTTCTGAATGCTAAGTTCCCAGGTGATGGAGATTTGGGAATTAATGCCTCCTAGAGGCAGTTTATTGTTGGGGCAGGCTTATGTGTGTTATAGACAGCTCCCCCTTGCTAGTGTTTGGTACATTCTCCTGTTCCTATTGTACACCTTATGAGGGCCAGGGGGTGATGTCCACCTCTGCTCATGCCATCGTTGTCCCTGCCATCATGGAGCTTCCCCTCAAGTGTGTAAGCCAAAATAAACCCCTTTTTGCCCACGAGCTGCTCTTGGTTGGATGATTTCTACCAGCAATGAAAACCTGACTGCAACAGTGGTACGTGGGTCTAGAGATCATTTGTAATGGCCGGAGGCCCTGGCACACCCATTCTTCCCCCCACCCCACTCTCTTTCTCTGTCTCGTTCCCTAATAAATAAGAAAAATAAAATAAAAATGAAAAATACTAAAAAAAAAATAGTTTAAAAAATTACACTGAGGGATGGATAAATGACTCAGTGGTGAAGGTGCTTGCCTTCAGATCCTAATGACCTAGGTTCAATTACCCATTACCCACATATACTGAAAATTTGAATTTTTTTTTTTTTGAGGCAAGCCCAACAGGCTGGCCTTTTTTTTTTTTGTAATGCACGAGAGCCTGTGTGTGTGTGTGTGTGTGTGTGTGTGTGTGTATGAGAGAGTGAGAGAGAGAATTGGCATGCCTCGGCCGCCAGCCACTGCAATTTAACTCCAGATGCATGTGGCCCCCTGTGAGCATGTGCACCCTTGTGTGATTGTGTCACTCTGTGCATCTGTCTTACATGGAATTTGGAAATCGAATGTGAGTCCTTGGGCTTCTCAGGCAAGCACCTTAATGCCTAAGACATCTCTCCAGCCTTTGAGGGTTTCTTTCTAACTGTCTTAAGTATTATATAACAAAGTGGACAAAGCATAAACCTTTCTATAGTCACCAAACCACATATTTTTTAGTCTTGTTATGGAATCAATCTTTATTTTTTGATACCTATTAATATAATATCTACAACTTATTAATATATCTGAAAATGGGTCACACGCTAAACAAAATAATGCCATTCTCTGTGACCCCAAATCACCATAGCAAAGTTTTTTTTTTTTGTTTTGTTTTGGTAAAGCAATGCAAATATAGTTACAGTGACTTATGCATTATGTTCCAAAAAAATCTCACTACGTAGAGCATGGAGATTAAAGAAATAAACTTTTAAGAGACAGAATGAAAAACACAATAATTACCTCTTCTTCAAGTCTGCCATCTCGCAATGTAGGAGGTATCCCTGGGTGTTTGGCTACCAACAGTTCCATTAAGTTATGAGTGGCATGAAGTCTCTACAAATACACAAAAGGCAAAACCTTTTATAGGCACTGCAGTGGGCACTGGAGAACCTGCTATATGGCATACCAAGTATGAGCTCCAGGTTAAGTTTATAATGCCAAATACCTTCTTAAACACTTTGATTACATTTTTTTCCAGAGAGCAAAGAATAGCCAAGGTCTTAAGTCATCAAATGATTTTTTTTCAATTAACATAAGCAATATTATGCAGTACAAAGAAAGAGACCAAAGCACTATCTCTAGAGACTATGACTCGGGCTATTTACCCTTTATTCTTTAATACTCAGAATAAATATTTTCTATAAAATAAATTCAACACATACTTAGAATATTTTAATTTCCACTTACTTGAAGTGAATCAGTTTTGAGTTTTCCTTTATGCTCCTCAGATGAGCGCAATACTTCTCTGTACAGTTCCGCTGCTAAGGCATACTCACCTAGGATGAAAACATACTTCAAGCACAGAAAATGTCTCATGTGTAACTCCCAGTACTATCTACTTAGCTATAATCTAAAAAGCTCCACTATAAAAATGTAGCAATGAAAATAATCTTAATTTTTAATATTTTTGCATTTTTCCATGCTGGGGAAGAACCCAGGGCATTACAAACCCAATGTCATTTTCTTTTTTAAGTTGAGTAATTTGACCTGGTATTAATACAAATGTTTGGGTTTTTAATAAAATGATTGTAGCTCCTCTTTGTAGTTCCACAGAATGTTATTTTTATTATACTTACACTGTTAAACTATACTGAAATACACTTAGGATAAAATATGTTTACAATGTCTTCAAAATTATACTGCAAAACCCACTCTGGATTAATTTAATTTAGCATATGTAGTATATTTATGGTCACTACTTTGACTTTTCAGAGTGTACCTTCATTTGATTGCATGCCAATAACATTTCTCCACTCGTAGACTTTCTGCTATTACTATTGTGAAGTTTATATTTGCAATTTAGAAAACCTATAATGAATTTCAGTCTTTGAAGAAGTATGTATATACTTTTTCCTTCTTTAACAAGTCATTTATTTTAGACTGCTTGAAATTTTCTAAAATTACACTGATGTTCTTTTTTAAAGTTTTCAGTCTTTTCTTCTTTTTTTAAACATTGAACAATTTCTCTTCCTATATACTATACTTCAGTGGTGTTGATCTTTTCTGTAATCTCTAATCTCCTATTTAATTTAAAGTGTATTTTCCATATCAGACACTGAAAATTTCATTTCTGGTCATTTTAAATTACGGTTTTAACCCTGCTTAGCATTTTCATCTTTAGTCTTTAGCCTACAGACCACGGAAAGATGTACACCAAATGTGCATACTAAAAGTGCCAGTGGAGTGTTTGGCACTGAGACATCTCTAACACACACTCCAAGACTCAGGATTCATTGTGGAAGAGGTGGAAGAAAGAATGTAAGATTCAACAGGAAGGGTCAGACTGCTTACAATACAATCTTCCAGACACAAAATGGCCTGGGTATCCATGACTTCACAGTGCCTGACACTACCTACACAAGACCCTCCTAATATGAGAAATATATAAATGACATCAAAATAGAAGACTCTATAGGAAGGGTTAGATGGAGGCTGGATTTGAGAGGAGGAGAATAGGGGTGGGGAATGATCATGGCTTGTTATCTATACTTTCGAAAGTTGTCAATCAAGCCTGGCATGGTGGCGCACGCCTTTAATCCCAGCACTTGGGAGGCAGAGGTAGGAGGATCAGCCGTGAGTTCGAGGCCACCCTGAGACTACATAGTTAATTCCAGATCAGCCTGGGCTAGAGTGAGACCCTACCTCGAAAAAACTAGAAAACAAAACAAAAAGGAAAGTTGTCAATCAAAACTTAAAAAAAAAAAAAAGGTTCTAGTGGAATTTACCCAGTCCAGAGCCCTCCCAAAGGGGAGCTTTCTGCTTTCCCTTCCTTAAAGCGTCTTCCCATTTCTGGGGAGCACCTCCTGCTTTATAGGAGCTCTGCCTTCTTTCCTTCCTTAAGCTGGATAATAAAAGTTTTCTAAATTGCAACAAAAAAGTGCCAGTTATATAACTTCTGCCACCAGTTTAGAATGGCAAATTTAATTTTTTTCCCTGTTAACAACTAAAATAAAAAAAAAATCAGAATACGAGATGAAAGCTTATAAGATGCTAGAAGGCAAAAATAGTGATGAGAAGCAACCAAGTAAACAGTCTTTTATATAAATACAAGTGATTCTTTCTGACCCACTTAAATTTTGTGAATATGTAACTCTTAACTGTTTGTGTATATGCAAGAATTTATCACATTCTGAAAAAAGTTAAGGTCCACAACACCCGGGACTTGACTTTATATCATCTAGATCATTCTTGGTTTATAAATATTAATGGAAAAATGAATTTTAAAATCAATGAATACTCTGAAAATATAACCTCTTCTAGTTCTAGATAATTTGGTCATTGCTAATTATTCACTAGAAAAGACTAAGATTGCCAGGCATGATGGCACACACCTTTAATTCTATCACTCAGGAGACTGAGGTAGAAGGATAGCTGTGAGTTCAAAGCAAGCCTAGGCTAGTGTGAGACCCTACATGAAAAAAACAAAACAGAACAAAAAAGACTACAATTAACATCTTATGGCCAAATCTTCGTTCATATTCTAATGTTCCTTAAAACAAACAAAATCTTCCCAATATGCAAATGTTTACACAAAGTTCATATACACTGAATATTCTTGGAATGTTCTATATAATTGTGGTGGTTTGAATAGAATAGATGGCCCCCAATATATTCAGTTGTTTGTTTGTAGTTTGCATCTACAGCCACCTGGCTGGAGTCAGTGCCATTGTGTGGATCTTAAGGTGTGGTGGTGGGTTTCAGGTTTCAATCTAAAGATATGCAAAGTGTGCCTAGCTGGAGTTCCTGAAGTGTGCTATGACTTTTGGCTTTAGGCTTGTGTTTCTCTCTCTCTGCTTGGTCCTGTGAAGGCAGGCCTGCTTCTTCTGCCATTTATGGAACTTCCCCTGGATCTGTAGGCCTTCAATAAATACCCCTTCCTCCATAACTGTGCCTGGTCTGGAAGTTCATCTCAGCGAACCTGAATCTGTCTGCTACAATAATCATTCTCTATTAAATGGGAGCTATTTAAGTTACAACAAGCAGTATAGTGAGAGCATACTATGAGGCATGTGATGGATGTGATTTTGACTGCAATTAACCTTTCTCAGAAGTATCTAAGGAGCCAAGAGACAATAAAGCAATCACCTTCTACCTTTAATGATATGGATGCCTGCCAAGCCATTGAGGGCACAAACTAGCTGTCGATGAGCTTCTTCACATTCAGTTACACATTTCTTCTGCAAAGATGTCAGCAGCTCTTCCATTGTCATGGTGCTAAAAGAAATGGCACATTTTTCAAAATCAGAAAGGGAACCCCAAAGTGTTGTCTCAGTGGGAGTATCTTGCATCATGTTATTTCACCACTGTGGGAGTACTGTAACACAACTTTTCCAGTGTTTATGCAATGCCCTCAGCATTTTCTTCATCTTCAAGTTTCTCATTATTGCTTTTAACTTACTAATTTCTTACTGTTACAATAAGTACACTTGTATCTCATTCCATCCTATTTTTGAGTTGTTCCTATTTTATTCATGGGAGAGAATAACTAGAAGTATCTTCCTTAAGTATAAAGTACAACACATTTAAAATAGTATAGCTTTTGACAATCAATGTGAAACCAGGTCTGAATGAACCCCAGAACTGTAAGCCAAATAATTCATCTTATTCCTCATTTCAAGTCAAAATCACCCTAACCATAAGAATACTTAATTGCTACCATTTAAATACAGATTTCACATAAATCTGTATAGTATTTAAAATTTAATCATAATCAACTTAAATTACACAAATCTTTGCTATGTCTCCCATTTGTCTATAACCTAGTTAAAAGGAAAGGCAAAATACCTCCTATGATATGAACCTCAAAGAGTTTCTTCTAATAGTTGGTAATAAAAAACACCAGCTTTTGATATGCAGTCTGATTCACAAAATATGTCCAGGACAAGAGTATTATGGACACAAATTCTGTACTGTTTTTGGAGGAAAATGTCAGACATAAATCCAGAACAATTATAAAAAATATTTAATGGTAACCTAACTCCTTGATGTTTGAATCCAGAAATATAATAAGAACAAAAAAATTTGTATCTGGACTGGAGAGATGGCTTAGCCATTAATGTGTTTGCTCACAAAGCCAAAGGACCCAGGTGTAACTCCCTAGGACCCATGTAAGCCAGATGCACAAGGGGGTGCATGCGTCTGGAGTTTGTTTGCAGTGGCTGGAGGCCCTGAGCACCCAATTCTCTATCTGCCTCTTACTCTCTCTCAAATAAATAATATTTAAAAAAAAATTCAAACCTGCCAAGGCAGAGGTATGAGGATCACTGTGAGTTCAAGGCCAACCTGAGACTACATAGTGAATTCAAGGTCAGCCTGAGCTAGAGTGAGACCCAATCTCAGGGGGAAAAAAAAATTACATCTGGAGTATAAACAAAAAATAAATAAGTCCACCATAAAGCACAACCAAAAACAGTCCAAGTTTAAAAAAAAATTTTCAAATCTATGAAAACAATTTTGCCATGATTCTCTTTCATGTATGAGGCCTCAAGAAAAACCACCATAGCATAAAAATACCTGAGGTTCAGTTATAATATTTTAAAAAAAACTGTAGGCCACAGGGTAATTACTTAAGTTGTCTATGATCACACCTTTTTTGCAGAGGTAAGAACTCTCCGCGGACAGCCTGCGGATGGCAACAAGCCTGCCTGAGCCTCAGCAATGGATACAGGATGGAGGTGACTGTCCTTCTGTCCAGGCTGCTGAGCTTCAGAGCCCAGTCAGAAATCTTCCTGAGTTTTGCCACAGCATCCTGGCAGCACACCTCGTGCTGACGATGGTAGAAATGTCTCTCTACTGGAGAAAAGTGAAGCCAGTGTATTTCTTCAGTCTGAGGAGGTATCTGGATCTGCAGTGTGAAGTTGGGAAAAGATTTCATATGAAAATTTTGCTTTCATCTCAACTTTGTTCTTTACCCATTAGCCTTAGTCAGTAAAAAGTGAGTAAACTGACTTGGTCAATCACGTCTTTCTTTGCAGATCTCCACAGAATCTTTGCAATGAAACTGTAGAGCAGCTGAGGATTCTTCTTGCAGTAAGGGTGATAGAGAAGCCGGACCCACCAGTGTCTGACACAGTAAGGCTCAATACCAAGAAAGACCACCAGTCCAAAAAGATCTGAGAAGAAAAAGCCACAGCACACTGAGGACAGCTGCTTCTGTACTTCCTTATTCCTCTCTTGAATTCCTTGCTTCAGATACTACAGAGCACACACAACCCCCTCTATGTATCAGAACTCAGGTTTAACACAACTCAATTTACGTTTACTGAGAATCTGCTTTACACTAGGTTTTGTTCCAACTGCTTGAGGAACCATTAAGCAAAGCTTGTACTTAACCCACAAGTCTGAAATTACATCAGAAGTTAAAAATTACTTGAGTATGCAGAAAAGATAGGTAAGAAATAATGCAACTCGTGTTGGACCAGAAACAAAATTTCTAATTGCATAAAATGGAAAATATTCTAATTTAATATTAATAACCTTTTGTCTCATAATTCCACTACTAAAAAAAGCCAGAAAAGGGCCAGGCATGGTGGTGTGTGCATTTAATCCCAGTACTTGGGAGGCAGAGGCAGGGGATTGCTGTGTGTTCCCAGCCTGAGACCAGAGTAAGATCCAGGTCAGCCTTGGCTAGTGTGAGATCCTATGGGGCTGGAGGGTGGGTGGGGAGTAAAGCCTAAGACAATAAAAAGATGTATAGAAAGTATTTACTCACAGTGAACCACAGCCATAGTCAAAGAAAAATATGTGAATTATGGCATCCTCTTAAAAAGAGCACTAGCTGGATAACAGGATGGTGAAGTGGTCCTAAACTAGAACTACATTTTTCTTCTAATCTAACAGGCTTCTATGATTAATCAGAGTGCTCTTTGTATAGCTTTTGATTGGCCACACTCAATTTCATGTTTCACTTTCCCCCCAGTCAACATTTCCTAAATAGGTTTTTAGTATAATTATTTGTGATGATGATTTTTTTTTTTTTCGAGTTAGGGTTTCACTCTAGCTCAGGCTGACCTGGAATTCACTATGTAATCTCAGGGTGGCCTCGAACTCGTGGTTATCCTCCTACCTCTGCCTCCTGAGTGCTGGGATTAAAGGCGTGCACCACCACGCCCGGCTTCTTTTGTTTTTTTGAGGTAGGGTCTCACTCTAGCCCAGGCTGACCTGGAATTCACTATGTAGTCTCAGGGTGGCTTCGAACTCACAGGCGATCCTCCTAACTCTGCCTCCCAAGTGCTGGGATTAAAGGCGTGCACCACCATGCCCGGCTTGTGATTTTTTTTTTTTAACACATGGAAAACATTTTATGATACAGTTATATGAAATAAAAACATATATATACACACACACATATACATATATATATATATGTGGTGATCTGAAATATAAAAATGTGTACTAGAAAAGTAAAGAGATGGCTTTGTTTCCATATGAAGATTACAGGTGAGTATACTTTATGCTTTCCTGTATCTTTTTTGTTTTATTTCGGTTTCGCTTTTTCAAGGCAAGGTCTCGCTCTAGCCAAGGCTGACCTGGAATACACTATGTAGTCTCAGGCTGGCCTTGAAGTCAAGGCGATCTTCCTTCCTCTGCTTCCAGAGTGCGTGTGCCACCAGGCCCGGCTCTTCTTTTTCTCAAACCATGGGGTTATTTACTTCAAAAGGCATAAGAATTATTTAAAAACATCCATGAATCTACCTACACCATCTATTTGAAGATGACCAGTAAACATTTAGATTCAATGAGGTTACTTTGCTAGTACATGGCAGGAAGTCAGGCACATTTGAAAAAACAAATGTGCTACTACCCACAGATTTGTATTTCAGCTCAAACACATCCACTGCTGCTTCTCTAAGGTGCCAAGGCCTCAGATTCTACCTGCCAAAACCAAATTTCTAAGATTCTTCCCCAAATACGCTTTTCTCTTACTATTATTCACTGATGAATGTCTCTATCCAAAAAGTTCTGCAAGTTCGAAATCTTGGCATTTTCCTGACCTATCATCACACCTTATTAATTACCTTATCCATTTTTTTTTTTTGTTTCCTCAGGACCATTGCAGCCCACATCCACAGTGCTCACAGTTCATAGACAAGTGATACTTGCATGAGCACTTAACGTAGCTGACATTCTTGTATCTACTCTGCCCTCTTTTCATTAATACAACTAGAGTGAGCTTCTGGAATAGAAACTTAACTAAAAGATGATACCAAACCACTGTGTTTAAATCCTCTCAATAGTTCCTATTTCTTTCAAGAAAATTAGTAAATTACTTTGTGATGTTTTACAAGGCCTCCCATGGTCTCATCTACACCTGTCTCTCTATGCATGGGATTTCCCCAGCTCTCTATACTTAGCCACATTGGTATTCTTTTTTTTTTTTCTGCTAATCTGCCAATTTTCTGCTCCTAGTGGAGAGCTGTGCCTCCCACATTTACCTGATGATTCAAATCACAACTCAGTTGCCACTTCCTTCTGCATCCCTTATTATGAAATTTTGTTATAATTTTTGTTTTTTCTCACTTATAGAAATTATCTGATGGCAACTTAATATCTTAGTATTTGAAAAAAATTATCTTCCCATCTAAGCTACAAGCTTCAAAGGTCTGGGACTTCGCCTATTTTTGCTCACCTGTTACTTCAAAAAATTAGTAAGGGCTGGAGAGATGGCTTAGCGGTTAAGACGCTTGCCTGCAAAACAAAGGGATCCAGGTTCGATTCTCCAGGTCCCATGTAAGCTAGATGCACACGGTGGTACATGCATCTGGAGTTAATTTGTAATGGCTAAAGGCCCTGGTGCACACATTCTCTTTTTCTCTCTAATAAATAAATTTTAAAAAATAAATCTTTAAAAAAGATTAGTAAAAGCAAGGGCACTACAGAGAACTGAAGTTATTTAAGTTCAACACTGAACTTCCAAAGCAACAAAAATAAGTGACTAGTAAGTAGGAAATAAAAGCAACAGCAGAAGTGAATGCAGCTATTGTTCACCAAGTATGTATGTGGTATCTGCCAGGCACTGAGCTAAGTTTCTTAAATACTTTGTTACAAGCCTTATATACCTTATTTTATAAATAAGGAACATACAGATTTGAATGCTTCACCTGCTTGTCTATGGACTTGCAAATAAGAAGCCACCAGAATATGCAGCCAGATTTATATACCACCAAAGCCAAAGCTTGCCTATCATGAAACAAGCATGTTACACACAGAGGAAGTGTAGGGTGAAGAGTGGGCAGCTTGCTTGTGTATTATACAACAAGCATGTTACATAAAAGGGGAGTATGGGGTAGGAAAGTGGGCAGCTCACTTGCCTACTTATCTTTGCAAGTAGACTGCCAGTATTCAGCCTGCAATCAAAAACAAACTAGAGGCCATAGAAAGGATGGCATGAAAATACTCTACCCTCATTTCTTCAATATGTGACCCGTCCAAAAGTTACAAGTTCTTTAGGTTGCTGCTACTTAACAAATCACCACATGTTATTTTTCTCTCTCAGTGTAGCACAATGGTCATCAATGCAGCAGAAGTAGAAGGGTGTAAGTTTGCTCTCCAGGGGGTACTTAGCAATGTCTGGAAGCATTTGTGGGTGTCAGAACTACAGGAGTGCTCTCAGCATCCAGTGGACAGAATGTAAGCATCCTAAAGAACACAGGATATTCAACAACAACAACAAAGAATTATTTGGTCTAAAATATAAAGATGAAAAAAATTAAGAATTTTTGATTTAACATGAAATGGAAAATAAGTGAGACTTCTATATCTAAAAACCACACATTTTAAGTCATGAGCAAGCTAATTCTCTCACTTACAAGCCAGAAAATAGTATGGAAGATGGCAGAGGATCATGGGAGCAAAGGGTAAAGACAAGTAAATACCAGAAGTTTGGGGAAAGCTACGTTAGGTGACACAGGGCATGAGGAAGCTTTGGAGCATGATTGTTTCATTGTGGGAAAAAAGACTCAGTATACACTATGTCAAAACTCTTTGAGGTACACATGTTAAATAGTTCCAGTTTTATTATGTCACTAGTACCTCCATAAAGCTCAAATAACTGAATGGAGCTGCTTTAAAAAAAAAACTGAAGAACTTGTTGAATGGTGACAAGTGTTCAAAACTACCTGCCAACATTAGAAATGTCTGAAATGAGGAATTATACTGCTCATGCTCTTCCAAAAATTAAATCAAAGAATCATAGTCATCACCTTATTTGGTAGCATTCCAGCTAACTGTTCAGCTGAATAAGATGTTTTTAATACCTAAATATCTATAATTTCTGCAGTTTTGTATGTGAAAAAGCAGATCACTGACATTCTATGAAATCTGACTTTCAATGAGTTGATATTATTCTATGGTAAGTGTATTAATGAAGCATTCAAATTGTGTTAAAATTTAAGTATACATTATTTTAGAAACTTTTTTGTTGTTTTTTTTTTGAGGCAAGGTCTCACTCTAGCCCAGGCTGACCTGTATTTTACTCTGTAGTACCAGGCTGGACTCAAACTCACAGTGACCCTCCGCTAGGTCTTCCAAATACTGTGATCAAAGCGGTGCACTACCACATCAGGCTATCTTAGAATCATTGTACTCTTAAAATTAACCCTGATGACCCATCTCTGCAATTTCAATACTTGGGAGCCTAAGGCAGGAGTATCACGAGCTCAGGGTCAGTATGAGATACACAATGAGTTTGATGCTAGCCTAGACTACAAAGTGAGGCCATGTCTCAAACAAAACAAGGGCTGGAGTAATGGTTCAGTGGTTGACATTTTGATTTTATCATGTTATCCTATAGAAATCAAAACTTGAATGAAAACTTGAATTTTTAGAAAGGTAAGTTTTTTTTTTTTATTTGCAAGTAGAGAGAGGAGGAAGGAAGGAGGGAGGCAGGGGGGGAAGGAGAGAGGAAAAGGGAAGAAAGGAGGGAATATGAATGGGCACACCAGGGCCTCTAGCTGCTACAAATGAACTCTACATACATATGCCACTTTGTGCATCTGGCTTTAAGTGGGTAGTGGAATTGAACTGGGTCATTAGGCTTTGCAGGTAAGTACCTTAAATGCTGAGCCTTCTCTCCAGCCCCTAAAGGTAAGTTTTTTTTTTTTTTTTAACCACCTCAAATTGTTCTCATATATAGCCTGTATGTTAAATTACTGATATTTATAACTTGCTTTCATTTCTATTAACCAGTATTCAAAGTCACTCATATATGTGATTTTTTTTCTTTCTTTCTTTTTTTCTTTATTAGTTAGTTTTGTATTCAGCAAATACAGTCAGTTTGGTACCATTATTAGGCTCATCTGTGACCTACCCCCTCCCCTTGGCCCCTCCTTGTTGAGGTATATGGGTCGTGCATTGTGGAGTTAGCCCACAGTTATGGGTAAGATAAATGTCTCTGCATATCGTGACCCAACATGTGGCTCTGACATTCTTTCCTAAAGGTAAGTTTTAAACATAGATTAAAAACTACTGGGAGCCGGAGAGATGGCTTAGCAGTTAAGGTACTTGCCTGCAAAGCCAAAGGACCTCAGTTCAAGTCCCCAGGACCCACATAAGCCAGATACACAAGACGGCACATGTGTCTGGAGTTCATTTGCAGTGGCTGGAGGCTCTGGCACGCCCATTCTCTTTCTCTCTATCTGGCTCTTTCTTTTTCTCAAATAAATAAATAAACAAATAAATAAAATGTTTTAAAAAAACTACTGAGATGCCGGGTGTGGTGGCGCATGCCTTTAATCACAGCACTTGGGAGGCAGAGGTAAGAGGATTGCCACGAGTTCGAGGCCAGCCTGAGACTCCACAGTGAATTCCAGGTCAGCCTGAGGTAGAGTGAGACCCTACCTCAAAAAACCATAAAAAAAACAACCTACTGAACTCCCAAGTATAATTAAATTTTATATTTTAATTATTTATTTGAGAGAGGGAAGGAAAAAGAGAGACAAGAGGCAGATAGAAAGAATGGGCACACCAGGGCCTCCAGCCACTGTAAACAAACTCAAGATACATGTGCCACCCTGTGCATCTGGCTTTACATGGGCACTGAGGAATTCAACCTAGGTACTTAGGCTTTGCAATTAAGTACCTTAACTGCTAAGCCATCTCTGTAGCCCTAATTTAACTGTATTTTAATGATGTCTTTTGGAGAAATGTAATATAGGACTGTAGGGAAGGCGAATGAATGAGAATAAAGTTATATAGTAGCATTCATGTATGAAAATATCATGGGCTGGGGAAATGGCTTAGTGGTTAAGGTGTTTGCCTGTGAAGCCTAAGGACCCTGGTTTGATTCCCCAGGGCCCATGTAAGCCAGATGCATAAGGGGGTGCATGTGTCTGGAGTTTGTTTGCAGTGGCTAAAGGCTCTAGTGTACCCGTTCTCTCTTTCTCTCTGCCTCTTCCTTTCTCTCTCAAATAAATAAAGAAATAAAGTACTTTTTAAAAAGAAAATAACATAATGAAGCATTACTTTGTATACTAATCCACAAAATTAATTTCAAAAAGTTCTTTAAAAACATGTAACACATCCTTTCTTTAAACTTTTAGTTTGAAGTATTCACAACTTGAATAAAGGGTCTTAAAATTGAGCTGCTTTTCTTTTGTGTGTGCACATCTGTTATGAGTTTGTATATGTATGGGCATATGTGCATGTGCTAGTCCTCCTGCAAGTGCAAGAGGTGCTTTCTTCACTCAGCCATCTCCTTAGCCCTCAAATTTGGTTGCTTTTCTATGGACAATAGTTGAGATTAAGGCTGAAGCATTACACTATGAGTGCAGAGAGGAGGAAAGGTAGACAGAATCATTCAAGAGAAGTGGCTGAAGGAATGAGTACACACATACAGTGTGACATATATAATGCTACAACTACTTTGTAACTTTTAGAATTAGTAAGATTATGGTCTCGTTACTTATGGGTTCAGATAATGGCCAAGTGAAATTAAATCCCCTTTTCTTCACTCTCTCTGTCCTTTTTTCTCTTGCTTTCTCATCAGGTTCTTTTTATTTTCACCTATGACCCTGGAACTCTATTACCTATTGAGTAGATACAATACTTGTTCAACTTAATTTCAATGGGAATGCATACTATACATCTCAATTACATTTAAAAGGATAAATGCTTGAAATGATTAGAAGTGAATTATGAATACACATTTTCCAAATTAAGGAATTCAACAGTTAAGCATAGCAGTATTTTTTCCTTAAAAACAGTTGTTTCTCAAATACATGCAGTACACGTGGAAACCCTACATTACCCTCCAGGCCTCTCTGTACAGGAGTGCCACTAATGCACCACCGATTAATTCCACTCAAACGCTGGGCCATTTCTGCAGCCTGATAAGAAAAAAAGAAAAAAAAAAAGAATAAAAAAAAAAGAAGATAACAGCAACAGGAAGAGCACAGAATAAGACATACATGAACTCATGAAACCAGTCTATGAAAAGCTGTACTTCAGGTGAGACTGACCTGCTTTACCTAACAGCACACTTAATGTTAAGTGTCATCTCAATGGGCCATCACCCAATACAACGGTTCTCATTAGTGAAGGCCTGCAACATGCCATCCTGAAATGGAGGGCTAGTGCACACATGCAGAAAAGGAAACATCTCCCTGAACCACCCCGTACTCCACAGATAACTTTCTGTACTAAGAGATGATTCAGGAAGTAAGTTTGTGTTACAATCCAGTAAGGTTATAGAATACATATATAATAAAGGTACAATCAAAATTCTGTACTGCTCTCCTGAAAATAGACTAGACTGCCACAGTCAACTTTGGGTCATATTTATTAAATAGTATATAACATGAGCTTTCTAGTTAGCAGACATGATCCAGGAAGTTCCTAAATATAGTTTGCTCTGAGCTGTATCACACATATTTTGACATCCAAGTATCTGAGTCTTACACAGAGAGCAATGATTCAGAGTATTAAAATAATTGCCAAAGGCTGGATAGTTCATACCACAAGAGGAAAGGAAATGTGGTGTGTTTAGCAACAAGCTCTCAATCAGTATCATTATGGTAGGCTAGCTAGACTTTTCATGCCCCTCTCTGCCCATCTCCTCTCCCAGCCAGTAGGTTTTGCAGAGTGCCTCACTTTGACTGTAGGACATTCAACCATCTGAGCTTCATCAAGGCAGATCCTCCACCACTCCACAGCTACCAGGGGGCTGGGAATGGCCATGTAACGCTTCTGGTTCCTCAGGCGACGCCCGTCCTCACTATTGCTATGTGGGATATCAACATAGTTTAATTCTGAACGAAGGACATCGTAGGTAATGATCACTATATCTTGTTCAGCCAAAAAGTGGGGCTGTAAGAAGCCATGTTTCTTCACTCCTTGATATACCTAGGAAAAACAGCATCAACAGTTACTGCAAAAAGGCTTGTTGGGCTGGAGATATGGCTTAGCAGTTAAGGTGCTTGCCAGCAAAGCCAAAGGACCCAAGTTCGATTCCCCAGGACCCACATAAGCCAGATGCACAAGGTAGCACATGCAGCTGGAGTTTGTTTGCAGCAGCTGGAGGCCCTGGTGTTCCTATTCTCTCCCTTGCTCTCCTTGCAAATAAATAAATAAGTTATATATATATTTTTACAGGCTTGTAAAGACCAATAAAGTACTCATTTATTCATAAACCTGTCGAAAGAAAATTGACAGAAGGGGGATAAAACTTAATCTAAAAACCATGGGCTCTGGCCAGTAAATCCCAGGCCCAGAATTGGGTTGCCAGCCACAGTGAGCTGTTGGCCAGGGAGACCCATGAGGTCCCCAAAACATGTGGGCCAGTGCCAAAACACTTGATTACCTGCCTAAAAGGTAAGAACCTATTAATGAAAATACCACAGGATGTGGTAATAGGACATCAGAATATCATGCTGAAACCAAAAGGGAAACTAAGTCTCTCCTTGCTAGCCCTCACCATTGGGGAACAATGCCTGCTAACAGCATTAATAAGCAGGAGACACACTGACTACGAAATCAGCCAGTTGAATAAGAAGTACACATTTGTGCAACAGCGGCATGTAGCCGGTACAGGGAACCAACTGTTCTCTGATTGAATATGAGGCCCACTCAGAGGGAGAGAACTCTTATCTGGACTGGAAACCAAGTCAGAGTCCCATAGTAAGGAAATTCAGACTTCAGAAAACCCCCCCTCCCCCACTGCTAAGAATAGTGGCCTCTCAACTTCGCATATACCTCCTTTAACCCAAGCTGCTCGCTCTTGGTTGGAGAATGTGCTTTATTTTACAACTGGCAGAGAAAATGGAGGCTAACCAAGATCCAACAATAAGACAAGAAGGTCACTGACTACCCAATATCAGACGTACCACCTCTGCCAATGTACCACTTCTACCACCTCTGACAGGGCCCAGGAGAAACTGCAAAGGAAGGGGCAACATGAACATGGCTCTTACTGCTAGCTTGACAACCAGTTCCAGGGTGATGGTGACAGACACAGTGAGCAAGTAAAACCTATCAAAGCAGAGATCCAGATGCTACAAAGAACCTGACACTAAATCAGACTGCCAATAGGCCTGCCATGGCTCAAGGAATATTGCAGAAGAGGGGCAGAAAGATTGTATGAGAGCCACAGAATGGGTAGGAATATTCTTTTTTTAAAAACAGGTATTTTAGCCCTGATGCCCCCAAAACATTATAGGCCATTGCAGAGGCCCTTGATTTCCCACCAGGAATAGATAGTAAGACCCTATTGCTGAAGACTCCACATACTTGGGCTGCAAGGTCACTGAGAAATCCTGCTGGAACTAAGCTGATAACCTCCTCCATGTAGACCAGCTGACAGGAAGCTGGAAGAAGTCATTCTGCATGCAGTTCAATGGGAGAAAGAGAAATCACCAGTGAAGATACTCAACAGTGGACACTGCAAGCCTTATATTTAGCCAGCCAGGCCAAATGAGCCAATGGGTGCAATAGTGGCATGTCTGTCATGGTGGAAACCAACTGTCCTCTAACTGGACTGGAGGCTGGCTCCAAGGGAGGGAATACATCCCTGATGCTGAAAACCTAAAACAGGGGTGGTTATGAGCCCTAGGGGTGTAACGTCTGCTGCTGTCTGGATAAATGTATATATGAGATGGGGAGGGGATATGATGGAGAATGGAGTTTCAAAGGGGAAAGTGGGGGGAGGGAGGGTATTATCATGGGATATTTTTTATAATCATGGAAGCTGTTAATAAAAAAATTGACAAAAACCCCAGAAACAAAAAACAAAATGAAAAAAAAATATTTTAGGGCTGGAGAGATGGTTTAGTGGTTAAGGTAAATGCCTGCGAAGCCTAAGGACCCAGGTTTGATTCTCCAGGTCCCCTGTAAGCCAGATGCACATTGTAGCACCTACATCTGGAGTTTGTTTGCAGTGGCTGGAGGCCCTGGTGTGCCCATTCTCTCTCTCTGTCTCTCTCTCTGTCTCTCTCTCTCCTTCTCTCTCTAATAAATAAACAGATCTTAAAAAATATATATTTTACTTTGCTGGTCATGGTGGCACACACCTTTAATCCCAGCTCTCGGGAGGCATAGGTAGGAGGATCACCATGAGTTCAAAGCCACCCTGAGACTATAGAGTGAATTCCAGGTCAGCCTGGGCTAGAGTGAGAACCTAGCTCAAAAAACCAAAAACAAATAAATAAATTACTTTATTTATTTGAGAGAAAATAGGCAGAGAGAGAGAATGGGTGTACCTGGGCCACTACCCACTGCAAACAAACTCCAGACACATGCATCACCTTGTACATCTGGTTGACGTGGGTGCCAGGGAATGGAACCTGGGTCCTTAGGCTTCACAGGCAAACACTTTAGCCATTAAGCCATCTCTCCAGTTCAGGATAGGAATATTCTGAGGTACAGTCCTCCTGCTACTTCATAGGGACTGACTGTGGCCTTCATGACCCCACAGTACCATAAGCACACTGAGGAGGGCCCCTAGGGTAACGGGTGCAGGGGTGAGGGGATAAAAGAATATACCTTGTCATTATATAAAATAAAATAAAATAGGCAGGAAAGTAGATATAATTAACAGCTGTGTGAGAACACAATGGTATGGAAGAAACAATTATAGCTATTATTCATGATATGTCTTTCATGGTTCAGAGATGATGACACATATTCTCTTCAAACTTCAATAACAGTATTGTTGGTTATTATTACTATCACACACGGGAGAAACATGAACCCATCTGCCTACACACAGCAGAGCTTCTCAATGGTAATAACTATTGTATTTGTTAAATCCTCCATGCCCATGATAGTGGCTAAACTACAGAAAACCTACATTTCTGCATGGGAAACACAAGCAGTGACAATGACCACAGGCCACTTCAGCAAGTCCCTGAATTTTCCTGACAAAGCACTGTTTCAGAACTCAGTATAGTTCCTGGTATGTGACATGTACTTAGCAAAAGGTCCACTACATGAGTAAGTAACTGAGACTCCCAGGACCATTCTAGAGCCAGGATGTGACAGATCTAATAGGCAGCTGTGGTTATGCAACGCTGCTTAAATTTTTTTTTTTTTAATTTGAGACAGAAAGAGGGAGAGAATGGGCACACCAGGGCCTCTAGCCACTGCAAACTCCAGACACATGTGCCACCTTATGCATCTGGTTTACCTGGGACCTGGAAAAATCAAACCTGGGTCCTTAGGCTTCGCAGGCAAGCACCTTAACTGCTAAGGCATCTCTCTAGCACCAATGCTGCTTTTAAACTGATTTCTCTCTTAAAGTATAAATGTTTACCCCATCTCTTTTTCATCTACATGATCAAGAATTCTTTAAAATCCTCACATCTTTAAAAAAAATTTTTTTTATTTGAGAGAGAAAGAGGCAGACAGAAAGATACTGAGTATGGGTACCCCAGGGACTACTGCCACTGCAAACAAACTCCAGACACATGTACCATTTTGTGCATCTGGCTTTATATGGGTACTGAGAAACTGAATCAGGGTCATAGGGCATTCAGGTTTGGCAAGCAAGCAAACTCCTTTAACCACTGTGCCATCTTTCCAGCCCTAGAAGTCTTCACATCGTAATACTTAGTGCTTCAACTTATAGAATTTGGAAGTCAGAAAAGATATACTCTATTTCTTATTTTCAATTTTCTGTAAGTTCTTAGTATTATTATTATTATCATATATAACATATATAATAAGTATAGTATACATACTAACAAAAAAAAAAGAGGATGGCTGGGGATGTGGCTCAGTGGCAGACTACTTGCCTAGTATGCATAAGGTCTTGGATTTGTACAACTTAGAAAAATGAAAGCATAAAGAAAGTTAAAATACATTTTCCCTGGGGTTGGTGCCATATACTTGCAATCCCAGAATTTTAAGGTAGAGACAGGAAAATTATGAGTTCAAGGTCATCCTTGAGGGCAGCCTGAGCTACATTAAACCTTGCCCCTCATCCCAAATAAAAAAATAAAACTGAAAAAGCAACATAGAATATGAAAGGAGTCATGAAAAAGCAAAATTTCATGTTTCTATCCCTCTTTAACCCCACCTGCCTTACCAAGACTCGGAGAGAGGAGGACCTTACATGCCGGTTGATCTCTTCCACCCACTGGTGACAGATGGAGCTTGGAGAGATAATCAGTGTTGCTCTGGTTGATACGGGCTCCATTGCAACCAGGCAGTGGGGGCAGTAGAAGGGCTTGACCTTCAGATTCTTCTCTTCATAGTTCACACACTTTGCGTGCTGCCACAGGTGGCATTTCAGGCACTGAACACGAGGCTTGTGGTCTATCTGGTCAAATACACCGCATATGCACTCAAAGCGATAGTCAGGGCTATTACAGGGACTCATAGTATCAGAGTGTGGGGTGCTGCCATCAGTGAGGTTGAGGGGTTCTGCAAAGCCTTCTACTCCTTGCTCCTGCTTGACTTCAGCAGCACGCACGCTTTCAGTTGGGGTCACCTCAGTACTTGCGGAGTCCTCAGAAGCTGCACAAAGGACCTGAGGATCCACACTGATGCTAGGCTGACTTTTTCCTTTTCTTGTGAATACAACAGGCCTTTTTCTCAATTTACTACGATTTCTTCTGACTTTATCATAATAGTAGTAAGGGTCATCATCATCATCAGAAGTGTGGGATGGCAAGTACTCAGAATCCGTGTCCTGGTTCCCTGATTTTCTTAATTCTTTCTGAACTTTTCTTGAACTTCCAATTGCCTATAAAAAAAAAAGTATTATTTAATTATTTTAATAAGGTTGTACTTATTTTCACAAGGTTGTACTTCTGAAGCTAAACTCCATCCTTACACATACACATATGCTAATTACAAAAAAAAAATACAGCAGCCAAGTCTTCTTCTCTACCCTTTTCCCTGAAGACACTCTGTTGAGAAGTGGATTCTAATGTTCTCTGACAGAACACTTTGTTGTTTTCAGAGAAGCAAAAGGAAGAAGGCTCTCCATCATAGTCATATAAGTATATTCCAGAGAGAATAAAGATCAGAAACATAAAGGTGTTAACATTTTTTTTTTTTTTTTTGAGGTAGGGTATTACTCTAGCCCAGAATGACCTGGAATTTACTTCATATTCTCAGGCTGGCCTCAACCTTACAGCGTTTCTCCAACCTCTGCTTCCTAAGTGATGGGATCAAAGGCATGTGCCACCATGCCTGATTTGTTCGTCTTTTTAAAAAAAAATATTTTATTTTATTTTTGTTTGTTCATTTATTTATTTGAGAGAGAGAGAGACAGAGAGAGAGAATGGGTGTGCCAAGGCCTCTAGCCACTGCAAATGAACTCCAGATGTATGTGCCACCCCATGCATCTGGTCCATGTGGGTCCTGGGGAATTGATCTTGGGTCCCTTGGCTTTGCAGGCAAGTAACTTAACCACTAAGCCATCTCTCTAGCCCATGTTAACGTTTTATGATGTACAGTCTGTGTAAATCAATAGTACAAACTTAGAGGACATACATATCACAAATTGGAACAAGAGTAAATTACCAAATACTAAATGTCATATTTTTACCCTTTCTATGTATGTCTTCTCTTGCAATTAGGTTTTGAACGCTAGCTATGTACCAGGCATGCTATAAGGTGGTAGGGTACCAATGTGTGCATTATTTAGCATGTCAACACATCTCAGGACCATAACTAGTAAATCCAGTGAGCTGAAGATATGACTCAGTAGTTAAAGGCACTGGCTTGTTAAAGCCTGCCGGCCAGGGTTAGATTCCCCAGTATACATATAAAGCCAGATGCACAATGGGGGCACATGTATCTAGAGTCTTTTGTTGTGGCAGGAGGTCCTGGCATGCCCATTCTCTCTCTTTCACTCCCCACTCTGTTGGAAAATAAATAAAATATTTTAACATAAAAAAGTAAAGCTATGCTACAGGAATGCCTAACATGGGGTATGTAACACAGTGTGTGGGGTGATGAGCAGGTAGTTGATATGAGCAGCTTTCTGCAAGAGGTATCAGAGGACAGCTCAAATAGAAGAGTTAGGATACTTAACACAAAGACAACAGCACTGACTAGAGATTTTCTACTTTTGGAAGGTAGTAGGATTACTGTGGGTCATTCACTATGTTCTTCTACAGAGTCTGGGGATAGTAGTAGACATTCTCTATTCCCAGAAACGGTGATTTTTTTTTTCCTGCTCTCTTTTACAGTGGCCATGCTAGTGGCCTCATATTTTGATCTATTGTCATTAGTGTTTTCTTGATATGTTTGGAAATATTGTACCTATTTCCCTAAAAGCAACTGACATTACTGGCCCAGAGCAGGTAGATTAATGATAAAATATAAAAATTTTGTAAGATGATGACATTGGAAAAATGAGAATTTTATGTAAAAGATTTCAGGTATATCTAAATGTAGACACACTTAATCTTGCTAAATGTGCACTAAATCCTTTTAGTGAAGCTACAACGAACTAATTTATAATTCACTCAAATGAGTATCTGCTGTGTACCAGGCATGCTTCTCTGGGTTTAACAGTAACCAAGTTAGGTTTCTAATCTTGAGGGGCTTATATTCAGAGTAGAAGCCACTTCTGTAGGTGCTTTTCCTAAGGAGTTTGTCCAACTTCATGAGCTTCAGTACCTGTTTTTTTGTCTTTTCACATATATCCTCTTCCTTGTAATTCTTCCCCAAAGTAAAAGTCCCAGAGAAACCGTGGCCTTTGATCTGTTTCACAAGACCTTCAAAAATTAAACATTTCAGCATCCGTTTCAGGAGACTCCTGTTCCGCTGAACATCATATCTATACATGGAACTGACGTACTTATAGATGGAAAAGATAGAAACTCCTTTTTTCCCATTCATTTCCTTCACAGCTGTCAGGATCATCACACGTGTAGCTAAATGCAAAAGGATTTGCTAACTTAGTCAATATAATTAAAATGAAATGAAATTCAATCTTTACCTGCAATGAAAATAGGTTAAGAAATAAAAGATATACTGTAGTCTAGTACCATTTAGAAAAATATGTAGTAAAATTAACCTCACTATATTAAGAAAAAATTACTATAATAGAAGTAATCCAGGTTAATTTGTTATTCTAATTCTGTAGCACCCACATAAAGCCAGATGCATCGAGTATGGCATATGTATTTGTAGTTCATTTGCAGTATGGGAGGCCCTGGCATGGCTATATTCATACTCTCTCTCTGCTTTCAAATAAATAATAAATAAATTAAATATTTTTTAAAAATGAAAAAGAATAACAAGCTGGGTTTCAACGCTAAGAAAACATAAATAGGCTGAATCCAAAGTACCTGGACTAAAACAAACACAATTATATATTTTTAAATCTCTGCTATTATTGTATCTTATAATGAAATCCACTTATATAAAATATAAACAACTGAAAAAAGCAATTCCTGGTAATTCTAAGACCTCTCCAAGAACTGCATGAGCTATAACAAAGAAGAAAGAGGAATAAACATTAAACAGTTATCTTCATGAGACATTATACTCACGAGGGCACTGAACTTTTTCTTTTGGTTCAAATTCCACATATTGGGTTTCTGTGTTTTTCACTCTTCCTCCAGAACAAGGTGGCGGGATGAAATAATTTACCACTTTTCCCTGAAATATATGGCATTCAATAGTTCACATATTCCCTTTCAGTATTCTGAACTGTTATTAAAACTAACCCTCAGTCCATTAAGGAAATGCAAAACAGTTCTATGAAAAAAAAGGGCTAAATAGGGCATTCAACATCCAAACCTTATTTCAGTGCTTACAACTATCACTTTTTAAATTTGATATATTATCTTCAATTGTCAAGTGTGGAATGTCTGAAATTAACTATTTAAGACATAATTTAAAATAAACACACTAAATTCATAATACTGAGTAACTTGGAATTAAAATACATTGGTCTGAATCCAAGAAATTATTACTACTTCAAGTCACATGCTGAGTCACTTTTCTAACAAGAGGAAAAGATTTTTGTTTCTACTCAGTATTCAAATCTATAAACACATACACTAAAGGTTGTGGACCTGGCAGTCCTTAAAGACACTTAATTACAGTGTGTCCTTGAGTAGGTGTCTCACTGCAGCAAGATATGAAGTGATGGCTTCAGATTTCATTACTAGAAGCTGTGCACTGCATTTGCCTCAGTGAAGCTGTTTTATCCTAAACTCTAAAATTTATATATTTAAATGCAATTATGAATTTTGGGAGAACTTAAGAATCTGTTTCATATAACAAATCTACTTACTCAACTACCTAACTTTTCTCTGGCGAAGTACTAACTATTATTAGATTCTAAGATTTCCATAGCTAGGGTTTGTTTAATTTTCAAATAATTCTTAATAGTATTCAGTGGAATCTGCAGACAATTCAAGTGTCAATAGCACTTTTCATAAATGAGTTCCCTACTAAGTGGTTTGGAAAGTCAGTGGTTAATTCATATGTCCCTTTCCTAGTTGAGCTGTTACCATCACATGAGAAAAAGTCTGTAGTCACAAACATCCCATTCTATGTTCACCAATACAACCACAGAGTGAAGAGATGGTATTGACCAGAGTGCCAACCCAATGCTTGTTATTTAATCCTTTGGAGATTGTATTTCCTTGTCCTCCCACTCCCCACATTCCTGAGCACTAGGATACTCCCCTGTACCTCAGGGAGGGTAGGGGCATCTTGTTTGACATCTTGTCGAGTGTGTGTCAGAATCAGAGCCAAAACCTCCACTGTCTTCCCAAGACCCATCTCATCTGCTAAGATTCCACCAAGCAACTGTGGCCCAGATGGTGGGTATTCACGGATGATGCTATGGGAAAAACAAGAAAATATATCACAGGAATGTGAATATAAGTTATACTGTTCTTAATTAGTATTCGCCAAAGGGAACTAAAAGAAATTCATAAGTCAAAATATATTGAAAATCTATTTTTATGGAGAAACACTTTAAATCTCTAAGTCATAAATTTAGGTAGTTTAATAGTCAAAAGTCCTGAATGGGGGCTGGAGAGATGGCTTAGTGGTTAAGGCATTTGCCTGCAAAGGCTAACAACTGACATTCAATTCCCCAGTACCCACTTAAGGACCAGCTGCACCAAGTGGTTTTTGAAGTTTATTTGCAGTGGCTAGAGACCCTGGCATGCCCATTCTCTCTATCTCTCTTCTTTCTCTCTCTCTCTGCTTGCAAATAAATAAATAAAAATATTGAAAAACAAAACCTCAGTGGACAACTAAATCTGTAGAAACAAAACTGGTATTAGTAAATATTCGTAATTTTTTCTCTCCTATAATCAAAAAGAAACATGTCTGCCTTCTTTCTATGACCTTTATGGATCTATAAATAAAAAAATGTGCAGGCCAATATCTACTGAGTCACTAATTATGTTTAAAGATCCCTAAAATTCTTTATAGTATAAATTGATAAATTTAATTTAAAAATGTAAAAACCAGCACTTAATACACAAGATAACACTTTACTTAGCATGGAAATTTCTCCTTCAATCTTGACACAGCACCTTGCATCCCTATAATACCTTCATCTGCTGAAAACTGACCAGTGCTATACAGTCTAAGTTGAGCTATCTATAATAATGTCTAAGATATAAGGCTAAGTCTATCCTATCTGTAACAATGACCAGGAAGGCTTAGTATTCCTTTATGAAGTACTCCCAAAACTAAGCATGTTATAATCTTACAGTTTTTCATATTTCATTTTTAAAACAAGCATATAAATAAAGTTTTGCCTTACCAGCCTGTGTATGGATTATAGTACAATTTCAATCCCTCAGGCGTAATAATTTCTCGCCATAAGAAGTGCAGGGAATTGTCTAAAGAAAAAAATATTACAAGAGTAAATTTTTATTTGTTTTTCCTTTTATCAGATAATCATATGAGGATAAAAATAAAGTCAAAATATAGGGACATGGGCCATGAGGAAACTTTCTAGGGTAATGGAAGTATTTAACATCAGCATATTGGACAGAAACATAATGGGAGTCACATGTACAACTTTTAATCTGAAATTATATTTAAAAAAATAGGGCTGGGGCTGGACAGATGGCTTAGCAGTTAAGGCTCTTGACTGCAAAGCCAAAGGATCCAGGTTCGACTCCTCAGGATCCATGTAAGCCAGATGCACAAGGTGGCACATACATCTGGAGTTCATTTACAGTGGCTGAAAACCCTTGCGTGCCCTTCCCCCCACCCCAATCTATCTGCCTCTATCTCTCTCTTTCAAATAAATAAAATAAAATAAAATAAAATAAAATAAAATAAAATAAAATAAATAGGGTTGGAAAGATGGCTTAGCAGTTAAGGCACTTGTCTGTGAAGCCTAAGGATGCAGGTTCAATTCCCCAGGACCCATGTAAGCCAGATGCACAAGATTACACATGTGTCTGGAGTTTGTTTGCAGTGGCTAGAGGCCCTGGTACACCCATTCTCTCTACATATCTGCCTCTCTCTCTCTCTCTCTCTCTATATATATATATCAAATAAATAAACGAAACTTAAAAAATAAAGAAGTTAACTAAATTTTGAAGGGAGTGAAGGCAGTAGGCTTGATCACTGGTTCTCAGAAAGTCTTAACCATAATGGAAGGAGCTTCAGGTTTAATGAGAGACCTTGTCTCTAGGAAATGAGGCATATTTGTGTGCAGATGCATAGGCCTCATGTGTGGAAGAAACATAAGCATCTGCACACAAATATGCATCTACACACAGTATTCATGTACATACTAACAAAGTTTCTTACAATAGACTATCAAGATTCCCATCTATTCAGGTTCTAAAAGCAATTCTTAGTTACCATATCATGTAAGCTAACTTCATTTTGTTTGTTTGCTTGAGACAAGTGTTTCATGGAGCACAGGCTAGACTTGAACTCACTATGTAGCCAAGAATGACCTTGAATCCCTGATTATTCTGCTTTACCTCCTAAATAACGGGATTACAGGTGTGTAGCACTACATCTGGCTTTAAGCTAGTTTCTTAGGTTTTAAAAATTCCCATCAAGGCTAAAGGAAAAACTGTTCTCCACTTTTAATTTTTCTAGATTTCAACTTTGAAGGATTACTTCAAAAAGACATTTTGTTCATAGTCATTTCTGATCTATTCTCTTTCCATTATGCTTTATTTAGTGGTAACTCCCCTCCCATACCCCTTACGACTACCTCTTAGAATCCATCCGATCATTGAGCCCTTCCTTAATATCTTATACTTGCCACCAGTAGGAGTGGTTCTGAAGCATTCTTGTTGTAGCATCCAGTTGACAGCATCTCTCTGGTATGGCCGTAACACCGGGATCAAGGCAGGATGCTGGACATCTACTTGGACTGACTGTGTTTCTTGCTGATGTGTTTGCTTCACAAAGTGATAGAGCTCATCAACGTCCTGTCCCTCGGGCTCACTCTCTGAATCTTCCTCATCTTCCTCCAACACATCTGTATATCCAACAATAATGCACCCAAATGTCACCTACCTTACAGAACAAGAATATTTTTCCGAGACATCTTACTATATACTCTAAACTGGCCTCCAACTCAAGATCCCCCTTCCTCAGGCCCAAGTGGCATGATCACTGGCATTTATCAGCAGGCTCAGCTAATGGCAGTCCTTATTCTAAGAAAATACCACGTTCTAAATTAGCACTGGAGGTTGTTCTCTATGTGTCCTGTGACTTGAAATCCCTAATCATTCACATGGTATTCACATTTAGATATAACTATACATTGAATTCTGTCTGGTATCACCACCATATGTGTATTTGTCCTTTCCTCATTTATTTTCATGGATCCTGAGAGAAGCTGACGCGCTCCTGGCCAATTGTGGGAAATTAATAAGCACCTGAAGAACTGAATTTCAATTTTTTTATGCCTGAAAAGAACAGGCATCTAGTAGTGGCAGCAGCTAGTTAGAAAACAAGTGTGTAAACTATTCATGTAAACTTGTAAGGTGATCAGATTCATTTGATGGGCATGACCACCCATGTTGAAACATGAAACAAATCTGAAACACATTTATAATTCCTTCAGCTAATGTCTTATGAAAAGGAGAAGAAATGAATCATTTATTTTGTAACTGTTTTCAAAGAAGCCTAGTCTTATAGAATATACCTGACATGATTTACCAAAAAAATGATTATACCAAGTAACCCACAATTTATCATAAATAAAAATTTGCCACAAAGAATCTTTAAAACTATACAAGCAATATATATTTATTTTACACCACTACAATGCAATAATTACATAATTATGAATATCTAAATGTGAAGTTTTTCTTAGAAATGTGTTTTACAATTTTCAAATCACATTACTTTTTTAAAAAAGTACAGTAAGAGAAATAATTATGATATTCATTTTTGATAGGGTCTCACTATGTAACCAGGTTAGCCTCAAACTTTTTATATAATCTACACTGGCCTCAAACCGCAAGATCCTCCTGCCTCTGCCTCCCAAGTGCCGGGAGTATAGGCATGCTCCACCATACCTTCTAGAACTCATGCAATTAAAAAAAATTCTAGATTTACTTAGAAGCATTCTTTCTGAGTATGGAGAGATGGCTGAGTGGTTAAGCTGCTCGCTTGCAAAGCCTAGGGACCTGAGTTCAATTCGCCAGTGCCCACACAAAGGCAGATGCATAAAGTGGCACATGCATCTGGAGTTTGTTTTGCTGTGGCTAGAGGGCCTGGTGTGGCCATTCTCTATTTTTCTGCTTGGAAATAAATAAAAATAATTAGGGCTGGAGAGATGGTTTAGTGGTTATGGTGCTTGCCTGAGAAGCCTAAGCCTAAGAACTCATGTTCGAATCTCCAGGTTCTATGTAGCCAGACACACAGTGACACAAACACGCAATGTTGCACATATGCCACAAGGGTGTGCATATGTCTGGAGTTTGTAGCGGCTGAAGGACCTGGGATGCCCATTCTCTCTCTCAAAAACAAAAAGTTAAAAAAAAATTCTTTCTGATTCTGAACCCAGATATATTTTTCCCTGTAAGTCTCCAACTTGCAAAATAATTTACTATTATTAGTATTATGAGGTTTTGAAAGAATAGCTACAGAATCAATTTAACCTTATACTTAGAAACCGATGTCCAAAATATCCCAGTAAGAAAATATTCTCTAGGGGTAGGGCTGTAGCTGAGTAATAGGGCCCTTGCTCAGTATGTCCAAGTCAGTAGGTAGGTAGGTAGAAGGAGGGATGGGAGGGCAGGGGAGATGAGGAAAGGAAAGGGAGGGAGGGAAGGAAAGAAAATGTTCTTCAAGTTGCAACTGAAATAATGTTGACCCACTAGTTCTCCAAGCCGAGCTGGAGAATTTGAGCATCATAGTTGGCCATAGAAAGCCATATACACAACCCTGTCTACCAGTGGCCAACAACTCTCTAATCAAGAATGCAGGTTACACTGTCTTTATGGGAACCAGGCTCATAGGATTTTTGTCAAACTGCAAAGGAGAGATAGAACAAAGACCAGCCAAGAATCTCTATCTGGATAAGAATTCTTCAGAGTAACACAAAAGATCTAGCCAGGTCAGATCTGGCTATCCTCTGCCTTTGACTATGTAATGATGCATAAATGCTTCTTGAAAACTCACTGTGGGCTAAGCACTGTGTCCAGCAAGCACAGTGAAGGAACACATGATGTTATTAAGGGCATTCCAGGCAGGAGAAATTTTGCCATGCATTATTGTGGTGGTTTGAATCTGATGTTCTCCCATAAACTCGTGTTCTGAGTAACTGGTCCTTGACTGGTGGCAATTTGGGAGGTGGAGCTTTGCTGGAGGAGGTCTTACTAGGGGTGGGCTTTGGGGTATTATAGCCAGTTTTCTACTGCCAAAGTTCAGCTCACTCTCTTGCTGTTTTCTGCCTGCTGTGCAAGGAAGTAATGTCTAGCATCTGCTGTCCTGTCTTTCCCCTGCCATCCTCCCCGTGAGAAAACCAAAACAAACTCTTTCCTCCCATCAGTTGTTCTTAGTCAGGTGTTTGGTCCCAGCAACACGAAGGTAACTAAAGTATTTTATGTAGATTATTCTTTCTTATTTTATTTTAACTAATTAATCAATTTATTTATAAGCAGAGAGAGATAGACAGAAGAGAAACAGAGAGAATGGGAGCACCAGGTCCTCCAGCCGCTGCAAACACCAGATGCATGTGCCACTTTGTGCATCTGGTTTTATGTGGGCACTGAGGAAATGAACCTGGGTCCTTAGGCTTTAGAGGCAAGCGCTTTAACTGCTGAGCCATCTCTCCAGTAACCCCATCATTTCTTTTCATGTTCATTACCTATTTTTTAGATTGTTATATGTAGGAGTTGGGGAAAATGTGTTAACTCCAGAGTGAAAACAATTTTAAAGTTTACCTTAAAAATTACCTGGAATGATATAATTATATAACGTTTCCATCACTTTCTTCATGAGTTGATTGAATTTTTTCATTCTTGAATTTGTATCACTCAAATAGTCTAGTTTTGCTAGGCCAGCTTCCAAAATGTAAATTCCAACCTATAAAGAATTGCCAACGTAAGACTGATTTTTGGAGCACACGATTCTTTATAAGGGTAGGAGAGGAAACATTGTTCAGAGTCTCTGTTGCATGAAGTCCAATGCTTGCTCCACAGACAATAGGCATATATACCCTGTCATGTACAAATTTCCACCTTTAATAATAAACCCACCACAAACACACGTGCCTACTGTATGTGATAAACCATTTAAATTACTAGTAAAAGATACTTCCTTAACTGGAACCAAATTCAGGAGGTGACTAAATTTCCAATTCTGCCTACCAAGTCACCAGTTCAATGCAGATTTTCCCAGAATAACATATGTACTGAGATTCTTATGCAATTAGGTTATGGAATCTTTCTATTAGGATCAAACATTAAAAGGTGTAGAAACACACTTTATTAGTGTTAAGTACTTTAACTGGTGAAGCAAGACAGTTAGTGAATTTTTAAGTTGAAATATTTAATTCTGAGTACAGGTAATGAATGATATTTAGTAGTTAAAGACACTTGGGAACTATTACCTCCATTTGGACTCAAATGCACTCATCTTTTAAATGGACAACCTATATGAGATACTCTAAAAAATATACTTAAAAAATTCTACTTGTAGACAATAAAAGCTAGTTTTCTTCATTTCTTGAGACTATCCTATGTCTGACTCTGTAATTACTGATATTCTCCTAGACTGTCACAAAAAAAGAATCCACCAACATTACACAGGGATGAATGACAAAAATATTATTTCATTCTTGTTTATAAGTGGCCTGTGTCTACTTGGAGATGGCTCACCACAATGGTAATAAATGTTTAAATATTTATACAATTCAAGAGCAAGGAAAATGGAACAGATTAAGAGTTGGTTTGCAGGACAGATGATAGAACACAGATCTACAAGCCATGAATTCTTACTTGTTAGCACTCAGCCACTATTTTAGCACTATCAGTAAACTCAGGGAGTTGCTTGGTTACAGTTTCACTGTTCAGGAAGGAATTCATTACACTCTAATGCTCCTAAATATTCTTCTTTCCTTTGGTCATTCTGAAATAATAAACCAGACTCTGCTTCTGAGAAATGTACACGAAAGCATTTTTTTTTCCTGTGAAGCAGGGCTGAACTAGTATTTTGTTTATTTATTTATATTTATTTATTTATTTGTAAGCAGAGAGAGATAGAGAGTAGACAGAGAAAATGGGCATACCAGGGCCTCCAGCCACTGCAAGCAAACCTCAGATGCATGTGCCTCTTTGTGCATTTGTCTTTACATGGGTACCGGGGAATCAAACCCAGGTCATCAGGCTTTATAGCCAAGCGCCTTAGCCACTGAGCCATCTCTCCAAGCCCATGAACTAATATTTTAGAATTTCTTTCTGTTTGAACTTTTAGCACAAAGGCATATTATAATCTCTTTACAAAGTACATTTGCTTATATTACTTCTCACCAGATTTTTAACAGAATTATATAATGAAGGAAGAATGGATATTAGATTTCATACAGAAAAAAAGATGAAATTAGAACATTTACATGATGTGCACACATTTACAAAGCTAGATGCTAGTAAATGGCAGAACCTCACAGAAATTATAAAAATATCCACTTGTTTACTGACAATCTGTCAGGTTGCCAAGCACTTCAGCACTTCGGAAAGATCTAATACAAAGTGCACAAGTAGCCTATCAAAATGTACATGGGATATTCTGGAGAAAGGGCACACAATGCCAGCCATGGGGTTTAAGGAGAAAGTCCATGTATGAAATAATTTCTGAAAAAATAGTAAGGGAAGGAAGTAGAAAAGAATCTTGGCAGATGGAGTTGTAAGAAAAGTGTAGAAATATATAGGAAATTAACATGGAGTTTCTGGCTCAAAAGCAAAGGCAGAATGAAAAGGATGAGGTTCAAGAGGAGGACTTGTGTGTCACAATAGGGAGATCATGCTCAGTTCCTCAGGTAGGAAAGAACTGTACTTAAATTGTGGTTCATGAAATAGATAAGAGACTTGACAATGCAAGGTAGGAAGCAGGGAAATGTCAAGTCATTGTTATAGTACCAGATAATAAACATCAAAGCAAGTAACAGAGTAGAGGTAGAAAGGAGATAACAAGAGAAGCTCCTCTGGGAAACACAGCCTAGCTAGAAATAATTAGATAGCAAACAGATTTTATGGTTACTTAAAGCCCCAAGTGTTGGGATTAAAGGTGTGCACCACCACACCCAATTTGGGAGGCTGAGGTAGGAGGATCACTGTGAGTTTGAGGCCAGCCTGAGACTAATTCCAGGTCAGCCAGGGCTAGAGAGAGACTCTACCTCAAAAAACAAAACAAACAAAAAAGAGAAATGCCATACTGAATGTCTTATTACTAGGTTTTCAGAACTTACAAAGTTAAGTTCAAATGAAATGTTAGTATAAAACAACTTTTAATGACACCACAGAAACTGGGTACCTTAATAATGTGATTTCCTTCTGGTTTCTGATAAAGCTTTATTCCTCTCTTCTTTTGTAGCCATCCCAAATCCTGTAACATGTCACCACTGAAGGATGATGTCACTTGAATACTCTTGTCACAGATGCTAACTGACTCTTGGGGAACTTTTTCTTGGTTCTTTCCATCTTCACCTTCACAGTGAACATAGATCAGGAACTGATTGCTTGTCTCTGAACTCATCAATGTAAAACCCCTTTCAGAAAAATTTTCTGTTAAACTCTCTCCAGGAAGAAGCTGAAGAGTGAATTCTCCTAGTAATGCTTTCCAAGAATTATCCACGTGATAGGGAGAAATCATAATATCCAACTTTATAGTCAAAGAGGAAAAGACACCAACAGTTTCTTGTTTAGTCGGTTCTAAGGCGCTAGCAGGCTCTGAGCGCCTCTTCTTATCTCTGTGAGCCTCGTCTTCCTGAGGACTGTCATCCAGGATGATGAAAGGAGCAGCCGTGTCCACATCAGCATCTGCGCTGGACAGCAGCGGCTCGTCAGCAGTCAAGGCGAGCGGCTCATTCCTCCGGTCCTCATGCATGTTCCAGCGAAGCTGCTGCTGCTTTTCTTCATCGACCTTCACTGGAGGAGCACGTTTCCGTCTGCTGCTCATTTTCACGTTTTCTTGCTTGCTTGGTAAATGTGTATTCTAGGAGACAAATGGAACAGTTGGCATACCAAGAATTTTTCTATGTATTTATTTTCCAGGTGGACACTGAGTATAAACTTACAGTCACACATATAACATGAAAATTCACACAGAGATACAAAGAAAAAAATGGGTATTTTTTTGAGTCATGTATGGTGGTGCACATCTTTAATCCCAGCACTTGGGAAGCAGAGGTAGGAGGATCGCTATGAGTTTCAGGCCAGCCTGAAATTACATAGTGAAAACTTTGAAAAAACAAACAAAACAAAACAAAAAAAGGAAAGAAGGAGTAGGAAGGAGAAAGAAGTATTTATTTTTAAAAAAGAAGTCATAACATTTACAGCTTCGATGTGAAAGTCGTCTGTGTTTACACACTTGGTTCCCAGCAGCTGGTGCTGCTTAGGGAGCTCAGGTCCTAGAATCATTAGAGGCAGGGACTAGCTGGAGGGAGAGTCACTGGGGGGGAGGGTGTTGAGATTTTAGAGCTCAGCCCTGTTTCCCGTCCATCTCTGCATCAGGATCTACCCAGATGTGAGCAGGGAGCTTCATGCTCCTGTCATCAGCACACATTCTTGAACATGACCATCTGTATCCTCAGCCATGAGACACAGTAACTCTTTCCTGAAGTTGCTTCTGGCCAGGCATTTGGTCCCAGCGATGAGAAAGTAACAAATATAACAAGAAAAGACTATATTAACTATAATCTTGCATCAGATAAATTCTACTGGTCTTTACTAGATACATTTAGTAAAGACAATCTACTGTATATATTAAAAATTCTAAAATACATTTGGTAAGTAACATAACAGGAAGATAAATCTCTTAAATAGTCTTGAAATGCTTGTTTGAACTGTAATATTTGGACTCATAATATTGCTACAGAATTCCAATTTTGTTTTATAATCCCAAAGCATTAACAAAACTCAACTTTACCTTTATATAGTTTAGTATCCCCTAAAAAATGTATCATTTTTTCAAAGAAGAAAAACGAAAAAATATATATATATTTTCTATAAGTTAGCAGGTAAGAGGGATAAGGGTAATACAAAGAATGAGGTGCTAACGATAGCCAGAAGAAATGGGAGCAGATACAGAAGAAGAAAAATGTAGGGAGTAAAAGAAAAGAGAGCCTCGTTATCTCAAAATAGGATCATGGCTAAATGTGGCCTATTGAGATTAGTCTCAGACAGTAATGAAATATAGAACAACTCAGAGATTAAATAATAGGGTCATAGTGATTGCTGGTATCTATTCTAGCATAGTAGTTGCGGAGGAAGAAAGACTATCCAACTAACTTGGTTTCAAGTACAGCTTAAAAATACTATCAATATTTCTCTTTTTTTAAATAGAATCCAATTAAGTACTTTCTAAGTCTCCACTAAGTACTTAGCACTGTGCTTTATTTTAGGGAAAAGTACAAATCAAGTGTTAAATGGAATCATAATAGACAGCAGAACAGAGAGTAAATTGTGCTGTGGTTTCTTGATGACAAATTTGAACCCAGAGGACTCCATACTCCTTTACTCCTACTAACTCCGCTTGCCTATCTCCTCCTACCAAGCCAGGAAGGAATGAAAAATGTGCTTTAGGAAAATAGTTCAAGAATATGTAGCCCTATTTAAAACAGGAAAAAGCAAAACCACCAGGGGAATCTCAGTTAACTAAAAACTGAGGCAATCCCAAACAATCATTAGAGGCAATCCGATTGGGATGCCAAGTGATAGCAGCTATGCAGTAATGTAAAACAGGAGTATCATCAAGGGGGTGTCACTGCCTAGCAGGGTGGACCCCAAATGAGTGCAGACAACCATGGAGCACTCTGAAGCAAGGCAGCTGCAATGGGGCAACTGTAAACATGACCTTTTTAGTGACGACGGGAAAAGCTTATGACAGTGGGTTTGCCCACCGTGGGGTCTCATCAATGCTCACTCAGTGACCACAGGAGAAAGCAAGTTCTAGCAGCAACTTCTGATCCTCCCCTTCCCCAAGCTGCACATTAGGCAAATGAAGAATGAAACAAGGAATCAGAACTGCAAAGATGGGCTCCCAATGAACAGGCAAACATTCAGAAGAGAAAATTCAACAGAAAATTACCCCTAAGTAACAGAGTTCCAATCTGAGTTCCATACAGTTAGCATCCTCACATCCTCAAGGAGAAAACACAACATTTCCATGCAACAGAAAAACGTAATACAAAGATGACTATCTGGAGCTGAAGAGATGGCTCAGCACTCAAATGTGCTTATTTTTAAAGCCTAAAAACCAAGCACCCATGTAAAGCCAGATGCACAAAGTGGCGCATGCATCTGGAGTTCATTTGCAATGGCAGGAGGCCCTGGCATGCCCATACTCACTCTATTTCTGTCAGTCTCTTTCTCTCTCTAACAAATATGTAAAGATGTTTTTTGTTTATTTTTATTTATTTATTTGTAAGCAGAGAGAATGAGAGAAAGAGGCAGGGAGAGAGAGAGAGAGAGAGAGAGAGAGAGAGAGAGGGAGAGAGAGAGAGAATATGGGTGTGCAGGGCCTCCAGCCACTTCAAACGAACTCCAGATGCGTGTGCCCCCTTGTGCATCTGGCTTATGTGGATCCTGGGGAATTGAGCCTCAAACCGGGGTCCTTAAGCTTCACAGGCAAGCGCTCAACCACTAAGCCATCTCTCCAGCCCCGTAAAGAAATTTTTAAAAGGAAAAAAAAGATGTTGAACAATTTTAGAAAGGCAAACTATATTAGTTAAACTTGAAAGAAGAAAAAAAGCAGACCAATGATTTGGGAGGAAAAAGGGTATAATTACAAAACAACTATTATAGTGATCCCTGAAAGAAGTAAAACAAGTGAAGCAACTCCTGTAGCTACAACGAACTTTCCCTTGGTTTGTCTGGAACATTCCCCATGAAGCAATGAAAGTCTAAAGCTCTGAATTCCCACAGTTCCATGCAAGCCAGGATACACGTGGCCTTTGTCCCAGCTTATCAGTAGGAGAGACCAGGAAGAGCAGCAGCAAAGGAAGGGAGAAACAGCAGTTTAAGGAAACAAAATTTCAAATTTGCAGTTCAAAATGCCAGACAGGAGGGGCCTATACACATAGGTGGCTGTGAAGATAATGAGCCCTCTGAGTTTCTTCAAAGGTCAAAATTTGTATTTGTAGGTGGGAGAAATACACAAAGTTGAAGGAAAACAAAACAAAACAAAACAGGTGGAACAATCCATGGCTTCTACATGGCTAGGGAGATTTTGGAAAAATTCTACAACATGAAATAATTATGTAGCATTTTCAGAAGTGAGAATTTTGTGGGTCCAAAGAAACTTTACACTAGTGGTTGAAATAAAAACTACTTTGTTCTAAACTTTTCCTAGAAGAATCTAAAAATAAGCATGAAATTAAGCAAAATGTCTGGTAAATAAAAATCAGGAGGAATGTGGACTGGAGAAATGGCTTAATGGTTAAGGTGCTTTCCTGCAAAGCGTAAGGACCCAAGTTTGACTCCCAAGAACCCACACATAAGCCAGATGCACAAGGTGATACATGCGCCCAAGGTGGCTCACACATCTGGAGTTCAACTGCAGTGGCTAGAGGCCCTGGCATGCCGATTCATTCTCTCTCTCTCTTTCTCTCTCATAAAAAATAAAATAAGGGCTGGAGGGATGGCTTAGCAGTTAAAGCATTTGCCTGCAAAGCCAAAGGACCCAGATTCAATTCCCCAAGACCCACGTTAGCCAGATGCACAAGAGGGCACACACGTCTGGAGTTCGTTTGCAGTGGCTGCAGGTCCTGGTGCACCCATTCTCTCTCTCTTTTCCTCTTTCTCTATCAAATAAACAAATAAATAAATTATTAAAAAAATAAAATAAGAGCTGGGCGTGGTGGCACACATCTTTAATCCCAGCACTTGGGAGGCAGAAGTAGGAGGATCACTGTGAGTTCGAGGCCACCCTGAGACTACAGAGTGAATTCCAGGTCAGCCTAGGCTAGAGTGAGACCCTACCTCAGAAAACCAATAAATAAAATATTAATCAAATCAAATAATTCAGTAGGCATGTAAAACAAAAACAAAGGAAACAATAAATAAAAGAAACAAGAAGAAAAAAGACAAAGATAAAATAGACACAATGTTCAGTTATTGTAAAGAACCTGAGTATGTTCAAGGTAGTAAAGGAACACATGACAAGATGAAGATAAATAGAAAACATGAGAAGTTCACACAAGATTAATGAATGTGAAAAAATAGTGCCTGATACGAAGCACACATAGTATGATATCAACATCAGATGATACAGGGCAGGAAGAACAGAGTGAATTTACAAACAGTAATATGAGAAATTACTGAAAATGAAGTTGGAGGCCAGCCTGGGACTACTGAGTGAGTTCTAGGTCAGCCCAGGCCACAGTAAGACCTTACCTCCAGAAAACAAAGAGAGTATCAGAGATTACTGGAAAATTTCTAGTCATCTAGAATGTATGGAACTGGAATTTCAATTAGACAGGAAAAACCAAAACTGTAGAAAACCATTTTTAAAAATAAAATGCATAAAAATTTCTAAATTAGATAAAAGCTATAAACTAAGATAACTCAGAAACTCAATGAAATCCATTCTGGGCACACACAAGAGTAACTTCAGGGTATACCATAATTAAATTGCTAAAAAGGATTATCTTGGCAATGGTTAACTACTGCTTAAGCACTGAATTGTCTCTTCTGCCTTAGAGCAAAAATACATGGAAAATCCTTAAGTTCCAAAGTTAACCTTTGTCCAGTTCTCCTCAGAGCATATGTTGGGATTCTGAAACTAGGTCACTTTCCTGGAACTTTTAGATTGTATCAGCTTATCAGTTAATTGTGGCCACAAACATGCTGTATAATACCTCACTCCACAGCTCAATGTCCTGAGAAAGCAAATTTTTTTTTGTTCTCCCCCACAGATATGCAGGTTATCTGAAGGTGGCTGGTGCGGTCTGTCTCCACAGTAGCGCAGCTCCATCTACTGTAGTTCTTAACCCTCTTCTGGAAGCAAAGTATCCTGGGGATATTCTTATGGACATGATTGAGGTGTTGGGAGTACAACTCCAACCACACAAGTCATTTTCAGTGTTTGCTACCAGCAAAGCCACCAAGGCTCCACAGGATAAGGTGAGTGAGGTTGACAGAGCCCAAATCAGGAAGCAGGGGAATCATATCATTTCTTTATTGCATGTCCTAAACATGGCCAAGAGCATGGGTATGGGCAAGTCACCAAATGTCTCACACAAACTGTAACTCCAAAAGCTCAGCAAGCAAGCAGCTCATATTCCAGAGCTTCATACCAGCAAAGCAGTACATAATGTAGGACAAGCGGGTTTGGAGGTGCAGGTCTGGATCTGGCATTGGTGTTTACTACATGATAGCAACACACCTTTACATGCCAGCGTTTTCATCTTAAACTGGTGAAGACAGCGGAAACGTGGCTCCAAATAACAAAAGTGCTACAACCCTGGACCAGAAGCTTAGCATGCATTCAAGAAGTGGTGGCTGCAATCATTATCATACTGAGAATACACTTTACAGTAACAAAAATGTAATATAGTCAGACAGAAGACAATAGAGCTGTGCTTCTCATCCTCAAGTGCATATTAGAAGAGAATTTTTAAAAATCCTCGTGCCCAGGTCAGCCAATTAGATAAGAAACTGGAGGTAGATGGGGGGGGGGTGTTATCTCTATTACTTTTAAGGCTTCCTAAAATATTCCAACATGTAGCCAAACTGGAGATGGCTTAACCTGTTGTCTACTAAAATGCATTTTCTTTTCAAAATATGGATCTTGGCCAGCTTAATACCATCTCAGGATTAGTTCCAGCCAATGAAATGTGCATAGACTATTTCTTATAAACTTGTCACAGATATTTTTATTTCTTCAATAAATGACACTGCTTTCCCATAAGACCCACTCAATACCTTTTAAATGCTGAGCCAACTTTTTAAAATGTTATTTATTTACAAGAAAGTGGGGTGAGGTGAGAGACGGTGAGTGAGTAAGTGTACCAGGGCCTCTTGCCACTGCAAACAAACTGCAGAAGCATGTGCCACACTGTACATCTAACTTTACATGGGTACAGGGGAACTGAACCCAGGTCTGCAGGGTTTGCAAGTGTCTTAAGTGCTGAGCCATCTCCCCGGTCCTCAGTCTCTTTTAGAATATGTAAGCCAATATAAGTGTACATTCCTTCAGATGTTTGATATCATCCTGACTCATCCAATAGAGGAACCTCAAGGTATTTATCAATATAATGGTAAGTCTGAAAAAATATTAAGGCTGGGCGTGGTGGTACATGCCTTTCCAGCACTTGGGAGGCAGAGGTAGGAGGACTGTTGTGAGTTCAAGGCCACCCTGAAACTACATAGTGAATTCCAGGTGAGCCTGTGCTAGAATGAGACCCTACCTTGAAAAACCAAAAAGGAAAGGGAAGGGTAGGGGAGGGTAGGGGAGGGAGGAAGGAAGGAAAGAAGAAGAAAGGAAAACAAGTATTATGGTTTTTATCAAAGGTTACCTTTGGACAAACTTTCAATTGAGCAAACACTCAGGATTTTAAACAGTGGTTCACAACCCTCACTAAAGGCTCTGTATCCAGAAATAAGTACTAGTGAAATTCTCTATCAATGTCCACATCTTGCATACTCTTATGTGTCTTTACACCTATAAATCACAGTTCTATTGGTTCTTCTTCCTATGCCTAAATAACAGTATTTGAGTAAAATGTGATAATATCAAGTTTTCCATATGGACTACACTTTTATTGTCCTGCATTTAAATGTAAAAAAAAGTCCTTTGTTGTGTCTTTTCATGCTTTTCTAACAACTGCCATCCCATTTTTCCCTGGAAAGCCTTCCACAACCAACACAGCACACTTAAGGACATCAGCTTACTGATCCCAACTACTACCCCTGTTCACTTTGAGTACCTGACCACCTAGGATAAACAGTGTATTACTCGGTATTCTACCACCAAACGCAGACCAGTGCCAGGATGTAAATGATATGCAAAATGAGGGGAACACGGATCTTTCTCATTTTAAGGAGTAACAGTACTTTGCTCACATTCTTCTGGGAGAAATTTCTTTTATCCACAGACTATAAGACTATAGGTAATAGAATACTACTATTTCTAGCCCAGAGCAAGACAGAATACAACTGGCCAAATTTAATCTTTTAATAGATAACATGTATTGCCAGCAAAGTACAAACAAAATGTGTTTTAAAATACAACAAATGAGTTAAGTTAAATCCTGAGTTTTCCTCTCTGTACTGATTTGATCTCAACTCCCAAAATCTTATTATATGCTGAAAACTTGGTCCCCAAAGCAGCAGTGTCCAGAAGTGGGGCTTTAGGAAGGTGACAGGATTATGATGACTGACCTCATCAGTGGATTAATTCACTGATGGACTCATAATCTGATGGCAGTATCAGGAGATGACAGTGGAACTTAGAGGAAGTAGATCACTGGAGGCCTGATCCAGAAGGGTATGTGTTGTTTTCTGCCCCGCTTTGCTTCTTGAATGCCAAGAGGTGAGCAGTCTCCTACAAGCTTCCACTGTCATGAACTTCAGCCTCACTCAGTCTAAAAAACAATGGGGCCAGTGGACATGGACTGGAAGCTTTGAAACTGTGATCCCCCCAAAATGCCTTTGTCTCTTCTAAATCATTTATCTCTAGTATTTTCTTGCAGTGACAAAAAGCTAACACACCACGAAATTATTATCTCTTCATTAAAATATACTCGTAAATCCTGAATTATGACAAATCCATAACAGGCAGCAGTTTTGGCAATCAAGGGCAACAGAGTATATACATTTGTAATATTTGTCCAAGGTGTTAGCTTATGCAAGAAAGTCCACTTATTACACAGAACAGCTTCATTAACACAATTTTTGTGGTAATAAATCTGGCAAGGTGAGACTACTTTTACATCTACTGAATCCCAAGACACATGACAGTCCTACAAATTTGAAAATGGTCTCTTAAGTGTTTTCATTAACACACTGTTTTCTCAAAATCTTTCCAGCCTAAACTCAATAGAAGATTTAATAATTCCATAAGATCAGTTCTTCTATACTTGTCTGAGAGGGTATGAGTAGCACGTGTAGTATCTTTTAAAAGTTAAACTCAATGGTAAAGTGCTTGCCTTGTAAGTATGAGGGCCTGATTTCCAATCTCAGTTAAGACATCAAAAGGCAAGGTGTGGCCCCATCTTCATAAAATCCCAATATCCCTAGGTGAAGACAGAGGATCCCTACAGCCCGTTGGCAAGCCAGCAAGTCCGTTCTAATTGGTGAATCCCTGGCCAATGATACAGCCTGTAGCAAAAACAGGTGGCCTTTGTTCCTGAGGAGCCAAAGGCACAATACACATTTGAGGGAGAAAAAAAAGTTAAGCATTTTATTTTCAACTGCCAGCTTATTGGTTAACTATCCCCTCAAAGCTGTGGCAAATACAGCTTAGCCAAAACAAAGAAAAGTATCCCAACAGTGTTCACCAATGCTCTGCTTCCAACATGGTTCTCAATCTTTCTGATGAAGGAACAGAGATGGACCGTTTCTATTCAAAGGAATTTCATTATTACTGCCATCACCCACTAGAAAAATCAGTAAGAAGAATAACAATAACAATGATGGCGATGACATCAAGATTGCACTACTTTGTTAAGAGAAAGTATCAAGTTAATGTAAGTAGGAAAACATCAAAGCCACTTGGCAGGAAAAAACAAAGCAGTTTAATGATCATTTAATAACACTGTGCATCTGACAGGGTCCCTTAATCACAAAACCACTAGGTTTATCATTCATGAACCTAGAGCCACCGCCCACGGTGTCAAAACTGCCAGGGTGGTTTGGAAGGAAATTAATGTGACTCCAAAGGTAACTGAGAACTTTCAGCCCGACAGGACACAGCCTATGCCCAGTGCCATGCTCGGGTCGGCATTCGTGCGTGTGCGGACACACGCTCAGGTTGCTTATCTCCCCGGGTCGGTGCAAACGAGCTCCGCCGCGGCCTCGCCCCACGCCCATCCCGGGGCATGCAGAAGGGCTCCCTCCACCGCCCGCCACGCGGCAGGCCCACCCACGCCGCAGGGGCCCTGCCTCGCTCCGCCCGTCCTCCGGCTCCTCCACCCAGACCCTCCGCTTCCGCTCGCTCCGCAGCTGCGGGCCGCAACCTACGACCGCCGACACCCCGCATCCATCCAGGCGCCTACCTAGGCCCGCTCCCCTCACTTCACGTCGCCACCCTCGGAACACCTGCCTGGGGCGGGCGGGCGGGCGGGCGGGCGCACGCGCGCTCCTCACAGGGATACCCCCGAGGCCCGAATGCCTGCAGCGGCGGGTCCAACGTGAGCGCGTACGCTCGAACGTCCCCGTCCCCCTTCTCCTTCCGCGCAGGCTTCGCGAGACTCTTCTGCGCAGGCGCGTGCCAGGAACTCTCCTCTGAGGAGACCGCGGAAGTCTCGCGATAGACCTCCTTCTCTCATTACCCCCTCCTCCGTGACAGTAGCGCAAACTGGATTGGCTACAGCTGTGAAGGAGGCGGACAATCCCGTGGTGTGGGCGGGACTTCCTGCCGGAGGGGGGCGAGGCTGCCTTTGAAGGGAGGGTGTGATTGTAAATAAATTGTGGCATAGAAGGAAAGCTGAGAGGGTTTTTCCAAAAGCGTCTGCTTCCAGAATACAGTTGCTAATGAAGTCTGAGTGAACCTAAAATACCTAAATAAATAAATAAAAGAAAATGTAAGTAAGCATTTTAAGGTGAGGAAAAAGACTACTTTGTTTTTCTAAAGCTGGCTTTCTAGTATCTTAGTCTTTTCCCCTCCCACACTTCTTTGGAGGTGAACTTGCACCTTAACTTGGTAACGCCTGGAAGAGGCACTGGGTCCAGGAGCCAGCACGTTAACCCCGACGATACCTTGGACAGTCAATGGTTAGTGTGCAATGACACAGAATGAATACAGTGTAGAGGCATCTGCCTGAGTAATTGCAGAAACACCGAAATGTGGACTTTGAAAAAAAATATTCTATTTATTTATTTGATAGAGTATAGACGCCTCAGGGCCTCCTGCCGCTGCAAACAAAATCCAGACTCCTGCACGACTTTGTACATCTGGCTTTAAGTAAGTACTGGGGAATTGAACCCCGGCGATCAGGCTTTGTAAGCAAGAGCCTTTAACCACTAAATATCTCCAGCCCCCTTCCCCAACTATGGTCTTGGCCAAGAAAGCATGGTATAAGAGTAGATAGGAGTCCAGAGAGACATCTGGTGAAAATTTCAGGTTCTGGCGTCCTGGAACAAAGAATTGGACCAGAGACAAATGGTTAATGATATAAATGGAGGCAATTTATTAAGAGAAAGGCACACCCCAGGATGAAACTGGGCCAGAAAACTGAGAAAGGTTAGAAACTCTGATGGCCCCTCAGCCACCAGTGTGGTGAACCTTTATAGGATATTTACATAGCATCTCCCTTCCCCTGTTTGAATATTTATAGTGCTTGCTTCACTTTTTACATGTAGCCCTACTAGGGAAGGGTTTTCAGCCCCTGTCTGCCATTTTTTTCTTTCATCTGTTAATTTTTTAATATTTTATTTTTATTTATTTATGAGAGAGAGAATGTGTGGCATGCCAGGGCCTCCAGCCACTGCAAATGAACTCCAGATGCATGCAGCCACCTTGTGCATCTGGCTTACTGAGTCCTGGGAAATTGAACCTGGGTCCTCTGGCTTTGGAGTCAAGTGCCTTGGCTGCTGAATCTCCATCCCTCATATGTTAATCTTGATGCCTCTTTCTATATACCCTACTCTCTTGCCTCATGCATCCAGTGTACTGGAAACCAGTAAATGGTCCACAGCTCCTTAGTACAGACCTTATCACGGATCTCTAAAGTAGCCTGAAAAAGTCATTTACATGAACCACAATTTGTCAGTTTAGATGGAAATAAAGTGCTTTATACAAGACATAATGTCACAAGTTTTAAAAAGTAGTGCTGAGCTGAAATAGTGACCAAATAGTCCTTTTTGAGTGAAATGACCAGTTTACCAAATACAGGACATAACAAAAAAAATTTTTTGAGAGTCTCTAATCCATGCTGACCTGGAATTTACTATGTAGTCTAAGGCTGGCCTTGAACTCAAAGTTATCTTCTTACCTTCTGTACTTCCTGAGTGCTGGGATTAAAGGTGTGTGCCAGCACACGTGGCAGAATTTCTGCTTGAAATTCAGTACTTACAAGTGCATTGTACCGGAAAAGGTTATCTTTGATAGTTTTATGGCAATTTGCATTATTGGAGCAGAAAATTGAGTCCATAATTTTGTTGAGTCTAGTTTGTGCTTTTCATAACTTTTTCTTTCTTTCTTTCTTTTTGAGGTGGGGTCTCAATGTAGCCCAGGCTGGCCTGGAGTTTATTATATAGTCTCAGGCTTCCCTTGAACTCACAGTGATCCTCCTACCCCAGACTCCCAAGTGCTGGGATAAAAGGCATGTGTCACCATGCCTGGCTATTCAGAACTAATTAATAGTAAGCAAAGTTAGCTCATCTTTCTTCCCTTAGGTGTAATTTATAAATATAATTATAGTAATCTTGAGAAGTATTAAACTACAACTCAGGTTATGAGCTGTGTGCAGATATAATTTCAACTACTGAAATGGAATTCTGTACTCTGCCCTTCAGTACATGCAATCATACTAAATCCTCCCTTCTTAATTTTTGCCATGATATGCTCAGTCCTATTTTTGACAAGTGTTTTGTATAACCTCTGGAATTTTTCTGTGTGGGGGAATGTTTTGCAGTATCTAATTCCAGGGATAGAGGGAAATCCTTTTTACCTTCGTTTTCTGGCAGTCCTCAGCTATAAGACATCTGTTCACCCGTAAAAACATTTAGTTAACCACCTACTAGCTAACAAGTGAGGACATATGCACATCTTATCAAATGAACCCCATAGTGTTCATATAGTTTAATGGCCCCATGATGAAGCTATACAGGTATATTTTATATCCATTATGGGTGTGGTTCCAGGTGAGTATAATAAAATGAATGTGGCAATGAAGAATCACAAATATTTTTGTTTCTGTATCAGTTACTTTTCTCACCAGTTTTACTAAATACCTGACAGAATCAACATAAGGAAGGAATGGGTTTACTTCAGGGGTTTACCTCAGGTTACACATCTAGGGGATACATTCCATCGAGGATTAGAAGGCATGGCGGTAGGAGCTGGAAGGCAGTTTATCACGTAGTATTCAGCAAGCACAGATTAACAGGAAAGGCTGTTCTATAAAACTCCAAATCCACTTCCTCCAACAAGGCTCCACTTACTAAGGGTTCCCCAACTTTCCTAAATAGTGCTAACAACTGGGTTGCTGATGGTAGAGGTGGCTGTGGAAAATTTATTAAAATAAAACAACAAAGGTTGTTGCATCAATTGAGTCTTCCATTCATGAAAGACTTCTCTATAGCATGCAGTGCTCATTCAGTAACATATTACCCCCAGTAGATCATTTTAACCTCACTAAATCATCTTTGAAAATTAGACTTGGTCCTCTCAAACCTTGCCTCTACCTCATCAACCTAAGTTTACACAAAAATCTAAATCTTTTGCTGTCATTTCAACAACATTTCCAGTGGTTGGTTTCAGGGTTCACAATGAAGGGACAAGACAGTTTCTTGAATCCAAGACTTTATTATAACAAGGGAGAGGGAGAAATTGGGGAGAGAGAGGAAGGAGATAAGGGAGAGAAAGGGGGTGTGTGCATCAGAAAGAGAGGAGAAAAAGAGGGGGGAGAAGGGGGAAGAAGAGGGGTGCTTGCACGTATAGCAAAAAAGCCAGGTGAGGCGTGGTGGCACACACTTTTAATCCCAGCACTTGGGAGGCAGAGGTAGGAGGATCGCTGTCAGTTTGAGGCCACCCTGAGATTACATAGTGAATTCCAGGTCAGCCTTGGCTGGAACAAAACCCTACCTTGGAAAAACAAAAATAATAAATAAATAATAAAATGTTTTTTAACGCACCAAAACTAGAGCCAGTGTGGGCCAGTGAGTGGGTTTTACAGGAAGGAGAGAAACTGTAAGGGAGGGTCCTTGCATGGTGTGCAGAGGTGTGGGTTGGGTAAACTGGCCTTCCCTCGTCTTAGCCTAGATGTATATTTAATTACCATAGCAGGAAGCAGTCCCAGAGTCCCAGGTTAACTTGGCCAGGTGGTAATGGAGAGAGAAGGAGGGATGGTGAGAGATCTCTGAGACTCTTAACAGCCAACAACTTTCCCAAGAATAGGTTTCATCTTCACCATTTTCTTCACTCATCCATAAGAAGCACATTCTCACCCATAAACTTTTACCCTCAAAATTACTTTGGTTCAGTCACATATTAGATTCTCCATTTAACTCTGGTTTTATTGCTACTTCTACAACATCTACAATTATTTTCCTGCACCAAAGTGTTGACTTCCTTAAAGTCATCGATGTCTTTTTTTTGAGGCAAGCCCAACAGACTAGCCTTTTTTTTTTAATGAGAGAGAACTGGCACACTAAGGCCTTCAGCCACTGCAGTGGAACTCCAGATACACGTACCATCTTGTGGGCATGTTCAGCTGTGTGCACTTGTGTCACCTTGTGCATCTGGCTTATGTGAGGCCTGGAGAGTTGAACATGGGTCCTTAGGCTTTGCAAGCAAGTGCCTTAACCTCTAAGACATCTCTCCAGCCCAAGATTTCTTATAGCCATCTTATCAACTTCTTCCTAACTCCTGGTAAATTTCTTGACTCCTCAATGTGCATTTAAATAAAATTAAATAGCTAAAAACCTTTCAAAAGTTCAAAGCAGTACTTATTATATGATTGCAAGTTAAGTCCATTTGCATAGCACTCCATCTTGGATGTGATCTCTTGAGTGTTCATTTAAGAAAATATTAGAGGTTAAGGTGCTTGCCTGCGAAGTCTAGGGACTCATGTTCAACTCTTCAAATCCCAAGCAAGCACAAGGTCTCACATTCCCAATAGGTGGCACAAACACCTGGAGTTTGATTTCAATGGCTGGGTCCCTGCCATGCCAATTCTCTCTCATCTGTCTGTCTGTCTCTTTTTTTTTTCTCTCTCTCTCTCAATAAAGAAGAAAAATTAGGGGCTGGAGAGATGGTTCAGTGGTTAAAGTTCTTGCCTTCAAAGCCTAAAGACCTGGGTTCAATTACCCAGTACCCATAAAAAGCCAGATGCACAAAATGTCACATGCACCTGGAGTTTATCTGCAGTGGCTGGAGGCCCTGGCATGCCCATTCCCTTTCTGTCTGTCTCTCTTCTCTATCTCTCTGCTTGCAAGTAAATAAATAACATTAAAAAAATCTAGCTGGGCTTCTCTCTATCTGCCTCTTTCTCTGTCTCTCTCAAATTAACAAATAAAATTTAAAAACATATTTAAAAAACTGGGCTGGATTTCTTAGTGGTTAAAGCACTTGCCTGAAAAGCTAAAGGACCCAGGTTCGATTCCCCAGGACCCACGTAAGCTAGATGCATAAAGTGTCACATGTGTCTGGAGTTCGGTTGCAGTGGTTAGAGGCCCTGGTGCACCAATTCTCATCCTCTCTCTCCCTCTCAGATAAATAAATAAATAAATAATTTAAAAATATTAAAAACATATCAGCTGGCCATACCTTTAATCCCAGCACTCTGGAGGCAGAAGTTGGAGAATCACTGAGTTTGAAGTCAACCTGAGACTACATCGTGAATTCCATGTCAGCCTGAGCTAGAATGAGACCCTACTTCGAAAAGAAAAGAAAACATGAGAAAAAATCTGAAACTATAAAACCAATAGAAGAAGGTACTAGAATTGGCAAGTGTTTTTGAACAAGATCCTCAAAACCTAGGAACCAGAAATACAAATAAATGGGAGTACATCAAACTGGAAAGTTTCTGCATGATAAAAGAAAACCATCAGCAGAACAAGAAACATCGTATAGGAGAAAATATTTGCAAACCAAGAGGTTAGCATCCAAAATATATAAAACTAAAAAAAACTTCAATATCTAAACAAATGAATGAACAAACCCACTTTGAAAACATTCATTTGGCACAGTGCACATTTTTTTCCAAAGAAGACATGTAAGTGGACAGACAATAGACTTAAACACTGCATGATATATGCTTGTATTGCAACATCACATGATGCCCTTACATATGTATCATTTAAGAAATAAAGTTTTTTGGGCTGGCGAGATGGCGTAGTGGTTAAGGCACTTGCCTGCAAAGCCTGAGGACCCAGGTTCTATTCCCCAGTACCCACGTAAGCCAGATGTACAAGGTAGCCCACACATCTGAAGTTTGTTTGCAATGGCTAGAGGCCCTGGTGAGCCCATTCTCTCTCTCTCTCTCCATATATATATATATATCTGTCTCTCTAATGAATAAATAAATAAAAATTTTAAAAATTTTTCTTTAAAATAAAAAAATAAAGTATTTTGCCACGGGCTGGCTCACTCTGCTGCTGCTGTTTTCCACATGCTGGCATGGAGGTAATGTACAGCCTCTGCCAATCCCATGCTTTCTGCTGCCATCATGAAGCTTCCCCTTGAGACTGAAAGCCAAAATAAATATTTTCCTTCTGTGTAAAAATAAATAAAGTAAAATACCTGTGAAAGTATATAGTCACCACTGTGCAGTAGCACAATGGCAATTTGAGGCTCAGCTCACTGGAAATTTCCTGGAAGTTGGCATAAGTTCCCTACTGCCAGTCTAATGCACCCAAAACAGTTATGTTCTGAGTGCACACAGGTATCTAATGTAGGCTATGCCAAGATTCTAGAACTGTTTATAGACAAGGTTTAGTTTTTAGCTACTAACCTGATAGGTCTTCTCAGAGCTAGACACATACTTTTTGCAGAGCAGACAGAAGCCAGAGAGAAGTTCCTGGTGCTTCTGGCCAGTTTCTTTGTTATTTAATTGGCATTGAAAAAAGACCAGCCATCCAACTATCCTAGATAACTTCAGAGAAAACAATTCAGAAGGAAATGTTGGGAACCACTCTAGCAGATGATCTCCTTTTTGTTAATAATTGACTCCCAGGTGGTTATAAAGCAAGCTTGGGGCTATATTTTGAATCTTGAATGTTTCCCAAAGGTATGTTGGCTAAAAGTTTGGCCCTCAGATGCTATTAAGCAGTGATAGAACCATTAGGACAGGTAGTCTGTGGTCCATGGGCTACCACATGCATCCCAGGGTAGCCTTGAATGTGGCCCAACACTTATGTAGATGTCATAGTCAACTTCATGTTCCTGGAATAAATCTCTAGACCAGACACAGTTTATATTAGGAGTGGAATTTATGGAAGCCTAGAGATCCAGGGGAAGTCCCATATGGCAGAATACACTGTCCCCCTTGCACAGGTCCACACAGAAAGAAATACCATGACCAGCACCACAAACAAGCATACTTCAGGAACCCAGCAGAACTCAGAGTGCTCAGCATACCTTAGGCTGGATTTCCAGATCTACTCCCAAATACACCCTAAGGCTGGACCTTTTCTAGCCAGGCAGCTGGAAACCCAAGAAGCTTTAATAAAACTGAATGTATTGTGGACATCCATTCAAACTCACATTTCACCCTTGGCTCCCAATAGATTCATAATCATCTTACATAGTAAATTGTATTCAGACAAACTTCAAAGGTCCCCATAGTCTTTACCAACTTATGATAGTTCCAAAGTCCCAAGTCTCATCTGAGATTCAAGATTATCTCTTAACAGTCTGTGAGCCCTGTAAAGTCAAACACGTCACATGCTTCCAATATATAATGACACAGAGTAAACATTTCCAACTGCTGTAAGGCATAGCAAGGAGAGACTGGACCAAGACAAACTCAGTAACTGACAAGCAAACATCAAACGTCTGCAGTTCAAGTTCGATATAACCATTGACTGACAGTCTAAGGATTTTCTAATTCTGCCCTTCCGGCTTGGCTGAGTTATCAGGGAAAACTTTCAGCCCAAGCCAACAGCACTCCATTGTAACCCTTACACAGTCCTGGTATATCCAAAAAATCGTTTGGTCTCCATGAAAACTAGGGTCCATCTTCAACTCTGTACATTGGCTTCTCCAGCCTTTAAAACAGGAATATCTTGTTTCCATGCCTCATCTCAGCAGAGGCTCTTGGAACCACGTATACTTCATGACCCACTCCACACATTTCTCATGCTTCTGAAACCACTATCTGGTCTATAGGACACAGCCATGTTGTTAATTCAGGGATGAAGAGCAGGTACCTTCCTTTCAGTTAACCCCTTTCAAAAGAGTTTGTATTTCTACCACTCAGACTTTTCCTCAGGCATCCTTTCTATCATTTCAATGTAAAGCAGTTGGGCCATCCTTAATCATGGTAATTTCTCCTTAACAATAGCTTTAGCAACCAGTCTCACTGCCAGCAATTTTAATCTCACTTGAGTTTTTCTAGCTTTAAATCTTAAATTTCTCAGTCCCATAGCTTTAACCAAGCATATCATTCCATCACAAACTTAACCTTGATCAAAGTCTCTGGATATGGGCAGCGGAATGCAGCTTGCCCTTATACCAGTAGCCCAGTTCCAAAAAAGTTCTCTGCAGTGTTTCCTTCCCCTTAAAAAGTTCATAAGCAAAGACAATAATTCTCTCTGCACTTAGCATTTTCAAACTCTTACCAGAATAGTCCATAAAACACTGTGGAAGCCGTCTTTAGTTGCAAGTACCAAGCCCATGCTCATTCCTCAAAAACGAAACTTCTAAAAGACCAAAATCCATATGGTCAGATTCATTGCACAGTAACAACCCACTCTCTAGTATCAGTTCTGTAGTATACAGCTTCATGTGGCTGGGAGGATCTTCCAGACTAGACAGAGTTTATAGGAGGAATGGAGTTTATTGAAGCTTACAGATCCAGGGGAGGTTCCGTAATGGTAGAAGAAGCTGGCCCCCTTTCACAGGTCAATGCAGAGAAATAACCACCAGCAGCACCACAAGCAAGCATACTTCAGGAACCCAGCAGAATTTAGACTGCTCTGCATACCGTAGCTGGAATTCAGATCCACTCCCCAAACACCTTAGGACTAGACCCTAGGATCTGTCCACCGTGACACCTCTTCCAGCCAGGCAGTTGGAAATCCAAGAAGCTTTAATAAAACCAAATCTACTGGAGGATATCCATTCAAATACCATGGCAGATGACATCATATTGCAATGTCAAAAGGTTGGACAACCCTGCTTTAGAAGGTGTGGCCTACTAGATGGAAGTTATGTCACTGGGGGTATGTCCTTACAGGGAATTTTGAGTCTTGACTCCTTGTTTGCTTCTCGGCCACTATGGTGGGAACATGCCTCTTCTGCATTTCTGTCATGTCATGCTATGCTGCTGATTTAGGATTTTAGGGTTCAGGAGTGGTCCCTGAGCATTTATGAACTCCAAGTTTTGGGTTCTAGCCTATCTTTAATAAATAATTAACAAAGATTGACTCAAGAAGGATAAATTATGAATTATTAAGTTTATTTAGGGGTTTATCACAAATTATGGGGTTTAAGGTGGCCATGTTGGCACATGCCTCTAATCCCAGCACTCAGGAGGCAGAGGTGGGAGAATCACTATGAGTTCAAGGCCAACCTGGGACTACAGAGTGAATTCCAGGTCATCCTAGGCTAGAGCGAGACTCTATCTCAAATAAACTAAAATAAACTAAACTAAAATAAAATAAAATAAAAACAAATTATGGGGTTTATTTAAGGGAGATTGGGTTGTAGGAAGGGAGGTGAAAGCAAAATTATAAGTGCATGGGAAGTAGGAAACACGCTTTCATGTGGAAAACACTGAATAGTTTATAAGATCCTCTTAAGAAAAATTAAGGTTTTTAGAGAAAGATGCGAGTAGAGCCTCAAGCATGTGGAAGCAAGTGGTTCATAAACTCACTTAAGAGAAACTAAGGCCTTTAAAGAGTGATTAGAGTAAAGCTGGAGGTACACGGAAAGCTCACTTATGAGAAAGTGAGGCATTACAGAGGGATTAGAGTAGAGCTGCCAATGCATGGAAAGTAGAATCCAGGAGCTCGTGTAGGGAGACTTAGGAGCAACCTGCAGTGCATGTGCCATGTGATTCCTTGTGGAGGGAACTTAAGAGGGCAAAAGGTGAGGCTCAAGGAAAAATGAGAGGGAAGATATAAATTTATATATAATGAAATTACACAGGTAGCAAGCTTAGAGTTAGTGAGAGCACCCACATGGTAGGTCTGGAGTACAAGGCAAGTACGCACGTGATGCATCCCGAGACCAGAGGGAAATCATACAAGTAATACAAGCAAGAAATAATTCCAAACTATGAAACAGAGGCAAACAAAAAAGTTTAGATCAAAACACAACGCTATGCTCTCCTTACCCCCACCTAGGGAGGGGCAGAGAGGCCCTTTATTGTGTCAAATTCAGGTAAGCAATGGGAAGACCTGATTGGGTTGTAGATTTCGAGGGCCAACCCCAGGGCCAGTCCACCTGGGCTGTTTATTTAGATAACATGCTAGACTGTGGACAGCAGGGGGCAACGTAGATCAGTCTTGATCAGACACACATTTCATTTCTGTCCTTATGCCAGGGCAAGGGGGCATCTCCTGGTTCTCTTTGGGCAGCAATCCTTAACTGAAACTGCATAAAGAGGCTAGCCTTCTATCCTTCTTCAGCTGCCACAAGTTCAAAGAAACAGTGTGAAAAGACCACAGGCAGCTGGGCATGGTGGTTCATGCCTTTAGTGACAGATCTAGAGAGGCAGAGGTAGTAAGATCTGTGAGTTTAAGGCCAGCTTGGGACTATAAAGTGAGTTCCAGACTAGCCTGAGCTAGTGTGAGACCCTACCTTGAAAAGAACCAAAAACTATAAAGCCAAAATAAACCTTTTTTTCTAATTTATCTCAGACATTTTGCCACAATAATGAGAAGCTAAGTTACTTCTATACTTCAAATCTTTATTTTCAGTAGCCACATTATAACTGATGGCTTCATGTCTAGAGATTCATTTCTACTTTTTTAAAAATTTGCATGTGTATGTGCATGAATGTTCAAATATATATGGGAACATGTGTGTGTATGTGTGCATGAGTGTGTGTGTGCACATGTGCACGTATGCAGGCAGGCCAAAAGACAACTTGAGGTGTTATCTTCAAGTATGTTTTCCACCTATTTTAGAGACAGGTCTCTCTATGGCCTGGATTGATTAGGCTAGACTGGCTGGTTGGTGAGCTCCAAGGGTCCACCTATCTCCATCTCCTTAGTATGAGACTATAGGCATGTGGCAGTATGCCCAGCATTTATATCTATATCTATATCCATATCTATATCTATATCTATATCTATATATATATTCATATATATATATTCATACATATATATTTACATTTACAGGGAATCATACCCAGATTCTTATGAATGCAAGGCAAGAATTTTACCAGCTGAGTTATTTCCCTAGCCTTCATTTGTACATTCAAAAACATTTTATTTGTTTATTTGCAAGGACATACACACACACACACACACACACACAGAGAGAGAGAGAGAGAGGAAGAGAATGGGTTCACCAGAGAATGGGTTCACCAGGGCCTTCTGCCACTTCAAACAAACTCCAGATGCATATACCACTTTGTGCGTCTGGCTTCACACAGGTACTGGAGAATTGAACCAGGTTCACTAGGCATTGCAGGAAAGTGCTTTAAACCACTGAGCTATCTCTCCAGCCCAAGAGTTTCTCTTTTGGTTTTTGTTTCTTTGAGATAGGGTCTCACTCTAGCTCAGGCTGATCTGGAATTCATTAGTAGTTGCAGCCTGGCCTCAAGCTCACAGTGATTGTCCTACGTCAGCCTCCTGACTAAAGGTATGTGCCACCATGCCAGGCACCACCTGTACGTTGAATGTACCAAAATTAGTGTGAGGATCCATACAAGAAAATAAAATAGAAACATATGCTTTATCAACATACATTATGTATATTAAAAATTATGGATTAGAAAATTATAAACAATACTTAGAGGAATTTCCCAGAATTGATTAAAAAGACCTAAAGTATCTTAAATAGTTCAAATAAAACTAGAATGAAGATGTTTCTGTTTCAATAATTCTACTTAATTTTTTTCAAAATAAAGGGTCTTAAAATTTAGGCACATTTAAGAAGTCTTACCTTCCACTAAGAGCCTTTAAAAATGGTAAGTGATAAGGAAGGATGGGTCATTTCCTTGGTTTCACAAAAACAATGATTGCTTAAGTGCAATAGCAGACTGGATTAGCTGAATATATTTTGGATGTTGGTACCCACTGGTTTCACTGGTCATAAGTAAGACATTTGTGAACCTGGTTTTGAAGGTGGGAAGGACATTAATATTTAATGAATAAAGTGTTGTAGGAATAAAGTTACATTTGGGGCCTATATTGGCTTCTTTAATTTTTTTATTAATTATTTTATTTGTTTGGGAGACACAGGCAGAGAGAGAGAGAGAGAGAGAGAGAGAGAGAGAGAGACTGAGAGAGAGAATGGGAGATACTTTGCTGTGAGGATCTGCCTGTACATATTATGATGTTTGGTGCATCCCTAGTCTCCACACATGAAATACCAGTAAAACGTCTCAAACTACAGTCATGACAATAAAAATTGTCCCCAGATGTTTCCAAATGTCTATGGCACATGTCACCTTGTTAGAGAATTACTGAGCTTGATACTTGGTTTGCTTCTCTGAATCATTGTTACTCACTTCTTTACTTAACAGTTAGTAGGTGTTTAATAAACATTTATCATTTTAAGTTATTATTTATTTATTTGAGAGAGAGAGAGTTAGAGAGGGAGACAGAAAGAAAGGTAGAGAGAGAGAGAGAGAGAGAGAGAGAGAGAGAATGGACAGGCCAGGGCCTCCAGCCACTGCAAAGAAATCCAGATACACGCCCACCTTGTGCATCTGTCTTATGTAGGTCCTGAGGAATTTAATCTGGGTCTTCAGCAGAAAATAGCAATATTAAAAGAAACTTGTGCTGGGTTGCAGTGCCCCCCAACAAGCCAGAAGCTACCCAAAGAGAACAGATAAGTCCCAGGTCACCCTTGAGCCACCCACAGGGAAAGACCAGGGTAGAGAGAAGTTTCCTGCCCACAAGGAACAGCCAGGGAATGAAGATCAGTTCTCTGCCTGCACTGCGTGTTACTGATGGTTTTGGGTTGACTGGAACAGACGTTACAAGAAATTTAAACTATGTAGGTGCCCGCTCTTGCCCGCATGTGCACTTCTGTAGCCTTGCTTGCTTGTATGAATAAAGATATAAAAAGCCCCTCTTGCCTAAACTCGAGGCTGATGCCATTACAGAGTGATCTGGGCTAGCGTGAACAAATCTTCCTCTCCTCTGTCCCAACGGCTCTGAATCTCATTCAAAAACTTCCTGCAACAACTCCTTAGGCTTTGAGGGCAAGTGCGCTGTGTGTGTGTGTTTGTATGTGTGTGTGTGTGTGTGTGTGTGTGTGAGAGAGAGAGAGAGAGAGAGAGAGAGAGTCAGAGAGAGAGAGAGAGACAGAGAGAGAGAGAGACAGAGAGAGAGAGAGAGAGAATGGGCACACCAGGGACTCTAACCACTGCATGCAACACTTTGTGCGTCTGGCTTACTGAGTACTGGGGAATCAAACCTGGGTCCTTAGGTTTCATAGGCAAGCATCTTAACTGCTAAGCCATCTCTCTATCTCCCTAAACATTTATCTTTTAAAAGATATTTGTAGCTGGTTGTGGTGGTGCACACCTTTAACCCCAGCACTTGAGAGGCAGAGGTGGGAGATCTCCATGAGTTTGACACCACCCTGAGAGTCCATAGTGGATTTCAGGTCAGCTTGGGCTAGAATGAGCCCTACCTCCAACACAACACAACACAACACAACACAACACAACACAACACAACACAACACACAAAACAAAACAAAACAAAACAAAACAGAAAAAGGCATTTGCCTTCTGTAAACATTTGCAGCTGGATTCTGTTGACAAATTCCAGTAAGAGCATATGAACTTGCATCTTTGGTAAGTAATATTATATCCAGTTCTTTGGGCATGATGTCTCTCAACATAAATAAAATTAGTCTAAATCATTCTTACCTTTTGTAAGTATTTGGAATTCAGACAAGTCATATGCTTCACAAATGAAATGAATTTACTTAATCTTTTATATGCTTCTAGTGCATGCTTTTTAATGTTTCATATTTACTGATGGCATATATGACAGACACTGTGATGAATCATTTTCTGAACCCCAGCCAATGCCCATAGCAATCCATATAATGCATTAAATTTTGATGTAATTTAACTTGTGAGACATAACTTTATTTATAGACCTTTTCATAAGCTATTTTAATTATTATCTCAGCTTGTAGTTTTTATAAAGCTGCCAGTTTATAGAAGTCTCAGATAATTAAATTGACAGATGTGTTTGCTTAAATTGATTTTCATATTGACAAAGAAGAAAGTATTACAATTTATCCAGGACTAAAAAAATTAAAACCTTATGAATGTTTGTGTATTATTGAAAACCATAAGTCTATGGTCCCAACCTGAATCCTGAAAGGGAAACATTGACAAATTATGGATGCTAAAATAATACGAAAATTCTGTTGTATAGCAATCTTCTCCCAATTGAAGCATCTCATGCTGGAGGAGGTAGGCTGCTTAGGAAGTTCTAAATTTGAAATACGGGCCTTTTAAGACTCAGGAAGTTGTGAAGCTCATTAAAGCTCAGGAAGTCTGCAAGCTCAGGATGTAAACACTTCACAAGTCCCAGGAAGTTCCTGCAAATAAGGAACGCACAAGACCCTTTCCCTAAGGCTGTTTAAGGAGTAAGAAGAGAAGAGACTCTCCTGGTCAGTCAGTCTGCAAGCCAGCCATTCCATAGGCTTCAGGGAGAGCTCCAGGGGCACAGCTTCAGTGAATAGCCACGTATTTAGGGATAGCTTTCTGGTGATGTGGCTGCCTATGAGACTTCTGCCTGAAGCTAATCCTGTAAGTAAGTGCATGGCTGGAAAAGCTTCTTTGGTCTACAGTGAATAGATAATTGTTCACATCTGCCTAGGAAAGGTAATGCAATAATATCATTGGACAGTTAATATTAACCCAACTTTTTAATATTTTATTTATTTATTTATTTTTGAGAGACACAGAATTGGTGTGCTAGGGCCTCCAGTCACTGCAATCAAACTCCAGATGCATGTGCCACCTTGTGCATGTGGCTTACGTGGGCCCTGGGGAATCAAACTTGGGTCCTTCGGCTTTTCAGGCAAGCACCTTAGCTGTAAGCCATCTCTGCAGGCCAACTCAACTTTGTTTTCAAACTGTGGCAGGGTCTCATTCTGTAGCTTCTGGGTGGCCTCAAACTCATAGCAATCTTCCTGCCTCAGGCTCCCAAGTGTTGGGATTAAAGGCGACTGCCATCACATCCAGCTGTAGCCCAACTTCATTTGTGCTTCAGTAAACTTTACAGAATGTGGAACATCCATCAGGTTTTTCCTTTTGTGGTTGAGTCTCTGATTTGATCCTGGAAAATTGCTAATGGTTTGTTCAGTGGTTGTACAGTTGTTGATGTGGGTGAGAAATACAGTACAGACTTGTTTGGTTTCTTCCATTGTTTCATTCTCTGTGCTTAATTCAAACCATTCTCCACGTCCTGTTGATGACCAAATTCTGACCCCGATACTTCCATCCTTAGATGGTCACCATCATAGTTTATACCATTTTCATTCATATTCGTAGCTGGAGTTATTTAATGGCTTAAATGGCCACCAGTATCACCATTAATTAGAGGTCAGCCTGAACGACTATCACCATTAATTAGAGGTCAGTATGAACGACACATTCAAGACCAGTTTTGACTAAATAGAGCCACCAGATCTCAACAACAGTAACAACAAAAGAAGACCTGGATCTTCCTTTTCCTTCCTAAACCCTCCCTTTCTTTTAGAATTTTGAACTGAAAACTGGGCTGCTGGCACCTCCTCCAGTGCTTTTTCTCCCTTCTAGGTACATGCACCTGCCTCATGTGGCTAGAATTCCATCTCCAGTCCTGGCCAGCTTACTTCTGTCCACTCCAAACTCAACTAGGTACTACTTCAGACTAGTTTAATTTGACTCTCACAGTGTAAGTCACCATGTTGCTCACTTTTTCCCTTAGTACAATCCGGGTACCTGTCGTGAAATGCTTGGTACTGTACTGAAATTGGCTGCTTTCATTCATCTCCATTCTTAGTAGATCCAATGTGCATAGGTTGTAGACTCCTTGAAAGTAAGTAATATGTCCTACTCATTGTTGTGTTCAATAGGCATCTATGGTGGTTTGATTCACGTGTCCCCCCATAAACTTATGTGTTCTGAATGCCAGGTCCCCAGCTCGTGGCAATTTGGGAATTAGTCCCTCCTGGAGGTGTTGTATTGTGGGGGTGGGCTTATGGATGTCATAGCCAGCTTTCCATTGCCAGTGTTTGGCACACTCTCCTGCTGCTGTTTCGGTCTGATGTTTGCCAGGAGGTGAAGTCCACCCTCTGCTCATGTTGTCGTTTCCCCCTGCCATCATGGAGCTTCCCCTCATGTCTGTAAGCCAAAATAAACTCTGTCCTCCACAAGCTGCTCTTGGTTGGCTTATTTGTGCAACAACTAGAAACTGCAACAGCATCTAACTCAAGCAATAAAATGAAATTTTGTTTCTTCTGTTCAAGGTTACTGTGAACACAGTATGTTTAGTTTGATTATCTAGAATCTGGAAGTTGATGTAGTTTGAGTACCTAGAACCTGGAAGTTGACATAGTTTGATTATCTAGAATCTGGAAGGTGACATCAAGGAATGTCAAATGATTCCTGTTGTGCTGACCTTTGACCTCTGTCTTGTGGGTGGATGAACTGTCTGTTGAAGGGCCTACACATGTATATCAGCAAATATGACAGCACAATTATGCTGTCAAAATTAGTCTAGTCAACTGCCTGCTGGAGGAGCCTTACAAATCTCAAGGTCAAAAAGAGCATTTGTAAGGAAAGTGTAAGAGAAAAGTGAAAGAGAACACTGGACTTGATCTCTGTCTACAGACAGACTGTAGATTGAGAGAAACAGCGAGGGGCAGCGGCCTTTCCACGGAATGAAGGCTGAAGCACTGGGCTAGGCTGGCGTGCAATCTTATAAGGAGGATCCTAAGACAAACAGACTGGACCAGCTGCATGTCCAAGGGAAGTAGATAAGGAACTTGTAGTTATTTGTGTGCTTGCTCAGAATAAGCTTTTTAAGCAAAAAAATTTCTAGGGAGGATATCCCACCAGACGGTTTCTGCTCTCTCAAGGTTTTCTGAGCTAAGGGAAGTTTAGTTTATCATTTGGGAGTGGGAAGGCCTGTCAATGCCATGCTTCTCAAGATTTTTTATTGCTTGCTGGTCTTGGATATAGTTATTAACTCTTTATTTCTCTCTAGTGTTCAGGGAAGGATATTAACCCTTCATCATTCTCCAAGGCAGTACTACTCAATAGAATTATCTATGCTAAGCATGTGATTTTATATTTTCTAGTAGCTACATTAAAAAGTAAATTTTATTAATACCTTTTATTAACCTAGTACACCCAAAACTCACTGTTACAACATATAATCAATATAAAGTCACTATGAGTTAGATATATCACATTCTTGCTTTTTTGGTACTTGATTTGCAAAGTATTTATTTTATACTTATAGCATCTTAACTTGGGATATCACATTTCAGGAGTTTAGGAACTGCACATGACTAGCTGCATCCTTATTGGACAGTGTTGCTCTAGAAGGTCGAATACAATATGTCAACTTAGAGGAGGATCACAAATGGGTTACAGGTTGGGATCACTGACACCAGGCAGAGCTAATGACTAAGAGATCATTAATGACTAAGAAGTTGAAGATAAATAAAGCTTAGGAAACAAGCATGAAAGATGTCAAGATGATCTCAAGAAACACAACCCAAATAATGTTCTAAGGCCAGATGTCCTGGTATGGCACTTCCTAGCCCATATAGAATGGTAACCAGTCCCAGGGAAAAGGGTTGAGAAGCTAAACATGTCTGACAAATAATGGGTTATAAAAGCTGAGCAGGTCTTACTCTAATTAATTTATTATAGTGTTTCACTTTCTTTGTTTTGCCTCATACTCTCTAAAACACTATGTTTGCAAGCATGACCCACTGTATGACGCTTAAAAATAAAATTTAAGCTGGGCTTGGTGGCGCACACTTTTAATCCCGGCACTTGGGAAACAGAGGTAGGAGTATCTCCATGAGTTCGAGGCCACCCTGAGACTACGTAGTGAATTCCAGATCATCTTGGGCTAGAGTGAGACCCTACCTTGAAAAACCAACCCCCCTCAAAAACAACAATAATAAAATAAAAAATTAAAAATTAAATAAATAAAAATAAATAGAATAAAATTTAAAAATTATACAAGTAGCTCATGAATGTATTTACTTTCAAAATATTAGTGTCTTTTAGTGTGTGCATCTGTGCAATATGTGTGCTATGTATGTGGTGGTGTGTGTGTGTGTATTTATGTGGGTGTTCAGGCACGTGCATTTGGAGTCCAGAGAAGAATGTTGGGTGTCCTTCCCCCATTACATAACCACTTGTTTCCTTGAGATGGAGTAGCTTGTTGATTTCAGAGCCATTTTCCTGAGCCCCAGTGATTCTCTGGTCTCTAGGGTTACAGCCATGACCAACTGTTTTACATGGGTACTGGAAAACAGAACTCAGACAGTCCCAGACCTCTTTAGGTTCTCATGCTTGTGTAGAAAGAACTCTTTTTTAAATATTTTTTTAAAAATATTTTATTTATTTGCGAGAGAGAGAGGAAGAGGCAGATAGAGAGAAAGAGAGTGGGCATGCTAGGGCCTCTAGCCACTGCAAACAAAACTTCAGATGCATGCGCCCCCTTGTGCATCTGGCTTATGTGGGTCCTGGGGAATTGAACCGGGGTCGCTAGGCTTCTGCAGTCAAATGCCTTAACCGCTAAGCTATTTCTCCAGCCCTCTTTTTTTTTTTAAGGTAGGGTCTCAGTGTAGGTCAGGCTGACCTGGAATTCACTAAGTAGTCTCAGGGTGGTCTTGAACTCATGGTGAGCCTTCTGCCTCTATCTTCCAAGTGCTGGGATTAAAGGTGTGCACTACAACACCCCAGAAAGTACTCTTATCAACTGAGCTTCCCAAATTAGATTCCGATACAGTCTTTCTTGTAAGCCAATCCAATTCCATTTGTTTAAATTAATTAAGTAATTTGAGAGAGAGAGAGAGAGAGAGAGAGGAAGAAGCAGAGAGAGGGGGAGAGAGAGAGAATGGGCATGACAGGGCATCCAGCCACTGCAAATAAACTCCAGATGCATGCACCACCTTGGGCATCTGATTTACATGGGTCCTGGGGAATTGAACCTGGTCCTTTGGCTTTGCAAGCAAGTACCTTAACCACTAAGCATCTCTCCAGCCACCAATTTATTTTTTTTAACTTTGAAGTGTTTTATCATTCCAAATTCTATTGTTGTGTTGGAAAAATATCTTTCCTGATCTTTTGATAGATGTCTAACAATGTACTTTGGAATTTTTTTATTTTTATTGCCTAGTGCAACAGTTACTGTTGCATTTTCACTGACCATATCTTTGAGCTCTATAACACACACACACACACACACACACACACACACACACACACACGTCAGTGTTTAAACATAAAATGTTAATTGAATGTCAAGACTTTGGTAATAAGTCTACCAGTCGGGGATTCAGGGACCTAACAAAGGAGGAGTGAGCTACCCAAAGATGGGTACCAGGGGAGGCTGTGAAGAACGTGACCTTGAAAAAGAAAGGCGGGGGGGGGAATGGCATTGTCTCAGACAGTAGCGTGTTTGGGGGATATAGCATTGAGAAGAAATGAGGTACCATGTGGGGAAAGAGCCGATAAATGGTCCAGCATGTCTCACTTCCTGTCTTTGACTATTGCCTGCTGTTGGCTGAATGTGGATGGAAGACCAGCTTGTGGTTACATAACACTGGTGGTACAATTTATAGGGATCTATCCCTTAGGGAAAAAGTTCAGGGCAGAAAAAGACAAAGGATGTCTCTGAGGGTGGAGACAAAATGGAGAATAAGTACAATTCCTGCCTCATTTGGTTTACTAATGTCTTGTACATGGGTATGCCATGGCTTATTTAGCCACTTTGATCCTAATGGGTATTTAGATTACATATATATTGCCACATTGGACATTCTTGCAAGTAATGTTAGTTTATAAATATTTGTGAATGTTTCTGAAGGATAGATACCAAGAATTAAATGGATTATTAGCATCACTGTTTTTCACAGGTTACAAACCATTCTCCAACTATCAGTATGTGATAATGTTTCTGTTTCCATATATTGGACAGAGATAAAAAAAAAATCCACAATTCTCTATCTCTCTCCTCTTTGTCTCTTGCTCTCTCTAAAAAAAATGCCTTTAAAAGGGCTGGAGAGAGGGCTTAACTGTAAAGATGCTTTCCTGAGAAGCCTAAGGTCCCATGTTCTACTCTCCTGATTCCCCGTTAGCCATTTAAACTTGGGACACTTTTTTCTTCTTAACATTTTAGGAATTCTTTGATTACCAAACAATGTTTGGAAAACATCCATCTATTAGATAGACTAGTCTTTGCAACTAATTGTTTAATGTCTGAATCCTCTGTGTATTATTTAGCTTCTCTGGAGTTAAAAATATCCACTTTTCAGGGTTTTAAAAATGACTAACTGGGGCCGTACAGATGGTTAAATGCTTGAGTCTAAGGACTCCGGTTCAAGGCTTGATTCCCCAGGACCAACGTTAGCCAGATGCACAAGGGGGCACATGTGTCTGGAGTTCGTTTGCAGTGGCTGGAAGCCCTGGCACGCCCATTCTCTCTCTCTCTATCACTCTCAAATAAATAAATAAAAATGAACAAAAATGACTAAGTGCACTTAGGGCAATGTCTGAGCCAGAGTAGAAACTCATATGTTGATAGGAAAAAAATGGGGAACAGGAGCAGAGAAGGAGTATGTTTAAACCAGATTTTAAAGGATAAGTTGCTTTTGTGTCATCTTGTGAAAATGTGGTGGAATAGGCAGAAGTCAGGTCATGTGAGGCTTTGTAGGTTATGGAAGACAAATGAATTTTTATCCTATTAACAATCCAAAGATGATATTTTTATGTAGGAGAATGATATTTACATTAAAACTTATATAAGCCAGGTGAGGTGGTGCACGCCTTTAATCCCAGCACTTGGGAGGCAGAAGTAGGAGAATTGTGGTGAGTTTGAGGCCAGCTTGAGACTTCATAGTGAATTCCAGGTCAGCCTGGGCCAGAGTGAGCCCGTACCTCGAAAAAAAAAAAAAACCCAAAAAACCTTACAAAGTCGTTTTTTATCATAATAGTAGAAGGGAGAGGAAAAGAAAGAGACAAGTTAGAAGGTATCTTGGAGAAGGGTACAGACTAAGACTGTGCAGAGAAGCAAGGTAACTGAGAATAAATTTGGAAGGACAAAACGACAGGATGTTGTATTGGAAATAGAAGGCATCAGGGATGGAACTGGGTTTTGGAATAGAGCAAATTGGGTCAACAAAGTGCCATTGCTACAATGGATATCTGGAAGAGAGAGCTTGTATTAGCTACTTTCTCATTGCTATGATCAAACTACCTGAGTAGAGAGAACTTAAAGAAGAAAGGGTTTATTTTAGCCTACAGTTCAAAGATAGAGTCTATCCAGGTTGGGGAACACATGGCAGCAGGAGATTGAGCCAGCTGGTCGCAAACAGTCCACAGTGTGGAAGCAAAGATCAATAAATGCTTGTGTTCATTTCCTTTTTAAGTAGAAAACCCCATCCCATGGATTGGTGCTGCCTACAGTTAAGGTTGGTCTTCTCATTTCAGTTATGCCAATAAAAATTGTCACTCACGGGCATGCCCAGACATTCACCACATAGGCAATTCTACTTACTGTCAAGTTGAAAGTTAGTATAAACCACCACAGATCTCAAGCCTCTTGTCAGTATGTTAAGTGTGGAATGACTATTGAAATACACACAGGGATACTTCAAAGGGATTAATAAGTATACATGAAATCATTAGCTGATGGGTCTAGCCACCTGGATGGTTTTATTAAAATACCAATGCCTAGGGGTCCCAACTCCAGAATTTCTAGAAGATTCGGAGTGTGAGCTCTAGAAAATAATCCATTTCTAGCAAGTTCTCAGATGACACTGATCCTCAGGGTCAACTAGAAAACAGTAACAGGTGAGAACCACAAACAGAACCACACTGTGGAGTTTTTTTTTACCCAGGGTCCAAAGAGCGTGATATAGCCCTCCAGCAGAGCTCTGACCTCGAGCTGAGATTTTATTTTTACTTTATAGTTTTCATAGCCAAGGCGGAGGGGGGCGGGTAAGTGAACAAGCAAGATGTGGCAATTTGCATATCATTTCTGTCATCAGGTCACCCTAACAATGAATTCCATTTTATTTTGTTTTAGCTTAAATTGTGTTTCCTTCTTTTTTTAAAATTATTTTATTTTTATTTATTTATTACAGAGAGAGAGAGAGAGAGAGAGAGAGAGAGAGAGAGAGAGAGTGGATGTGCCAGGGCCTCCAGTTGCTGCAAACAAATTCCAGACGCATGCACAACCTTTTGCATCTGGCTTACATGGGTCCTGTGGAATTGAACCTGGGTCCTTTGGCTTTGCAGGTAAGTGTGTTAACCTTTAGGCCATCTCTCCAGCCCCTGTCTTTCCTTCTTACTGTTCACCTGGGCCCTTTCTGGACAGTTCTCTCTTTGGCATTTTTCCAACTGCTGACAAAGATAAGTTTAGCTCCTCAGCAATTAACTCTTATAGTAACTCAGTGAATCAGTTCAACTTTTATTTTCTTTTCTACCATACTCCCTCCTCTTTACTGTCATAATACCTTATGATTTTGTATGTAATATCTGATACTCCTGGTGTATCACCTGTCTTTTAATTGTTTTCATTCTTGATTGAGTGAACCTGAACAGAGCATTTAGAACATAGGGTTGTAACATAAGACCCAGCATAATTATTACTTGAGGCCCCATTAAAGGAGCTATCCAGTTTCCCCATGTAGTCCACATAGGGGACAGGCCCGAGGTCTGGAGTACATCAGCTGTAAGACCTCCAAAGTCTTGGGTCAGTATGACATTGAGAGCCAAGCATGTGTCAGTTGTCATTGGGAACATTGATACTGTTACCATTAAATCTTGTATTTAATTATCAGCAGCAGGAACTGGTTCATGATTAGTGTCCTTGAAAATATGGATGGTAACACAAAAGAATTATTATAATAAAATGAAGCTAAAGAGATCCAGGAAGGCCTGCCTCTGTATAATATTAGTCAGCAGAAGTGACTGTGACTAATCCTATTGTGAGGAGAGCACAGGTCACTCCTGCAGTTAGATGGAGGGGTTGTACCACATTCCTCAAAAAGAAACAGACATTTCTGTGGTAGGAAAAGGATATAATAAAAGGCAACAGTAAAGAACTGTATCCGTTCAGGGGTGAAAGACATAGAAGTACTTTAGAGCCAGCATTTTTCTATGGATCCCACGAGGTTATCAAATGAGCCAATTTGTCCAGCAAATGGAAGGGCGTGTCTGATTCTTTGACTTACTGAGTTTTATAGGGCACATGTTGCTATAAGAAGCAGATAATTTTTTAACCAGGTATAGCATATGCCAGCAGGACTGGTGGACATTTCTCTCTCTCTGTAAGACATTTCATGTTGAATTGCTCAGGCTCCTGTCATGCATATACTAGTTAGCTTTCATGATTGTGACTAGAGCAGGGCCACAGTCTTTTTGGCAGGGGCAGGTGTCCTCCAGAGCCTGACCTTCAGGGGATCCTCTGGGTCCCTTGTGACCTGTTGGATGTTACAATCAGCTGAGGATACTGTCTTCTTGACTCTGGTGTGATGAGTTTATATCTCTTGGCTGATGCGTGTGGACCCAATTTCCCAAGGAAATGTGGGTCCCCTTGTGTTAGAAATTTTAAGGGCACATCATCAGTGGCAGGAGAATCTGGCTTACCTCTGTAAATTTAAGCAAAGGGACACCATCAAACACTAGCACTACCAGCATTAGCAACTACAAACAGCCAGAACTCTAAACAGTTTTTACATCTTAGGGCTAGGCTCTAGATTTGGCCCAAATGTAATTTAGAGCTTGGCTGTGAGATCTGTCCTTAGTGATATACCTCCTTTTAATAAGACATATCAAGGAGAGATTGGACTAATATGCATCAATAACTATCAGGTAAACATAATCAGTGATGACAAATTTTGGATCTTGGAATTAAAGGCAAAAAAAGGCAGACTAATCAGAGCCAAGCAGAGGCAGAGGGCATGAGATAATGCTAGAGCTTAGTACTGTAAGCCGGCATCAGGCAGGGGAGTCTATTAGTCTGAATCTTTGTTTATATTATAATATCTTGTGGTTATGTTCTCTAACTTGGTGTTTAAGACCATGTAGGCAGCTAAAATTAACTATGTATTATATTATAGACTTCAGTTATGGATCCATAAGAGAGGCTTTAGGAACAGGTGAGGAGTTCTATGACTCTCACCATTGTCATCTGGTAGGATAAGGCCGTGCTAACAAAGTGGCCCTCCCTCTTTTGGGAAGCCTGGAGGACTGATTTTCCTCTGATGTGACTCTCCTGTTGCAGGTACACCGGTGTCTATGTCCTCCCTGATCAAGAGACAGTTGACCTACCAGACACTAGAAGTTATTAGCAAGTGTCCCATCATCTCCTGTGGCCTTCTGACCTGGGAGCAGGAACCACATATTTGTTATCCTTAAAAAAATAGTTAATTAGTTAATTTATTTATGAGAGAGAGAGAGAGAGAGAGAGAGAGAGAGAGAATGGGAGCACCACGGCCTCTAGCCAGTACAAACGAACTCCAGATGAATGCACCATCATGCACATCTAGCTTATGTGGGATCTGGAGAATTGAACTTGGATCCTTAGGCTTGGCAGGCAAGCGCCTTAACCGCTAAGCCAGTCCTCCAGCCCTTGGTTATCCGTTTAACTCATGTGTTTCCAATTGATGTTGGCTTCTACATATGGTTATTAATCATTCAGAGAGAATGTACACATCTGATTAGCAAAACAGATTTTGTTAAAGAGGTGCAGAACGTATCTGGTTAGCAAAGCAGATCCGATCAAAGAATGTTAAAGTAGTTTAAAATCATTCTGATTATCATTTAAGTTTCATTGTCAGGTGACAGTGTAAGCTGTATCTGGAACATAGAAAACATATACATGTTTATCTTTTAAGTACCTCTCAATTATTAGTACAGGCAGAACATGTTAGCAGCTCTGTAAAAAAAATATTTTACCCACAACTTAAAATCAGTTGATTTGATCTATAAATTGTATGTCAGGAAAAGACAAGACAGTATAAAAATTTGTCATCTATGTTTGAAAATAACTTTTGTTAGTCTGTACATCTATGTAGGTGCCAATTACCTCTAAAACTGGAAGCAGAACAGCAGAGTTTAATACTATTTTTTTAGAGTAGGGAACATGTTTAAGTATCAATATATTTATAAGCAGTGAACTTAATACCAGAAATGAGACAATTACTTAAGCAAAACCTTGACTGAGACTGATAGCTTAAGAATAAAGCCAAACCTGGTCATTGTCGAGTTAAGTTAGCCTGACTTTAACATACATTGGAGACATTATGACAGACATAAAGTAATTTATTAGTCAAGTACTTTTAACCATTGAACCATTTTAAAGCTTAACATAAAGCAATATTTATGACTTAGAATATATGAAGCTTAGACAAACTATATTAACATTGTTTGTACATAGCAGGTTTTCCTAGCACATGAGGCACTTCCTCAGCTTTCCTAAGAACAAAGTTACAATGACTAAATCACCTTTTATAAGACTTAGACAATAATCTTGGTGATAGTCACTCAGTGAAACATCATGAACAAGACAGGAACCATCTTAAGGTTACAGTGAACGGATCTCTTAGCCAGTCAGAAAACTATTGGTTACCCACAAAGGCTGTGTACAGCTATTGCACTATTGTGTACATCTTGTTAGGGTGTTTGCTTAGACTGTTGCTGGCCACTTTCCTCCAGTAGCTCATGTAGCATTTCCAGTTCTAGATGGGCTGTCTGGGGACTGGCTCTCTTCCAGATTCCAACCAGGTCTTTCCATGCTCTGTGTTGGCAGCATATGGCGTCTTCAGCAACAGGGTCTTACCTTTTGTCTCAGGTGGGTAATCAAGTCCTTTGACAGAAGCCTGTCTTGTTTTGGGGACCTCATATGTCTCTCTGATCAATGGCTCATTGTAGGTAGCAATAAGTTTCTGGTACTGGGAGTTACAGGCCAGTGGGGGGAAAAATTAAGGTTAGGCTTCATCACATTCTGTCCAGGGCCCTTCTTTTCAGTTGCTCCCCACTTACTCCTATTTAGGGTTATTTCTTTTTGTCTGTCTTCAAGGATAAAGGTTTCTATGGTACTAGTTCATTTTGGATTTAGTTTTGTGTTTGTTTTTCCCCACCTTCCCCTTCCTGTTCCCCCAATGCTTCCATCCCTATTGTCTGTGCCTTGAGTTGCCTATTAGGTATATCAGCAACTCGAGCTGGTCCAGGTTAGGAACCTCAGGTGAATGAGACCATGTGGCATTTGTCTTTCTGAGTATTATCTGTTCCAAGTCTGTCCATTTTTTCTAAAAATTTCATTGTACCATTTCTTTCTTACTGTTGAGTAGAATTCCATTGTGTAAGTATACCACAACTTTGTTATCCATTCATCCAATGATGGGAACCTGGATTGATTCCAGTTCTTAGCTATTATGAATTGAACAGCTATAAACATGGTTGAGCAAATATCTCTGTAGTGAAGTATGGAGCATTTAGGATAAATGCCCATTAAGGAAATAACTGGATATATTGGTAGCTCTATATTCATCCTTTTAAGGAATCTCCATACTGATTTCCATAGTGGTTGAACAAGTTTACATTCCCATCAACAGAAGATGAGGGTTCCTCTTTCCCCACATCCTCACCAACATTTGTTGTTAGATTTTGTAATGATTGCCAACCTTAACTGGAATAAGATGGAATCTTAGTTGTTTTTCTTTGAATTTCCATAATGGTTGGGGATGTTGACCATTTTATTAAGTGTGTGTTAGCCACTTTTATTTCTTCCTCTGAGAACTCTCCATTAAGTTCTCTGCCCCATTTTTGGAGTGGGTTGTTTGTTTTTTTTTTATTGTTTAGTTTTATGAGTTCTTTGTAGATTCTAGATATTAGGCCTCTATCAGTAATATAGCTGCAAAATTTTTCTTACATTCTATGGGTAAACTATTGGCTTTGCTTATAGTATGATTGTCTATGCAAAAGCATTTTAGCTTCATGAGATCCCATTGGTTGAATGATTGTTTAACTTCCTGGGCTACTGGGGTTTTGTTCAGGCAGTCTTTCCCCACTCCTATATCATGGAGGGTTCCTCTTATTTTTTTCTTCCAGTTGGAGGAGATTTTCAGGTCTTATATTGAGGTCTTTAACCCACTTGGACTTGATTTTTGTTTATGGTGAGTTGAGTGGGTCTAGTTTCCTTTTTATACATGTGGCTATCCAAGTTGTCCTGCACCATGTGTTGAAGATGCTATTTTTTCTCCAGTCTACACTATTAGCACCTTTATCAAAGATCAAGTAGCTCTAGTAACTTAACCTAATGGCCGGTTCTTCAGTTCTGTTCCATTGGTCTATATTTCTGTTTTTATGCCAGTACCATGCTTTTTTTTTAAACTATAGCTTTGTAATATAACTTTAGATTGAGTATGGTGATAACCTCCAGAAGTGTTTCTTTTGCTGAGGATATGTTTGTATATCTGAAGCCTGCTGCCATTCCATATAAATTTTGAGATTGTTTTTTCTATCTCTGTGAAGAATGATGCTGGAATTTTTATTGGTAGAATTGCCATTTTCACAATATTAATTCTACTTATCCAGGAGCATGGGAGGCCTTTCTAGTTTCTCAAGTCCTCCTCAATTTTTTTCTTAAGTTTTTAAAATATTTTCATTATATAGGTTTTTCATGTCCTTGGTTATTCTAAGGTATTTATTTTCTGTTTTTATTGAAAATGGGACAGACTCACTGGTTTCTTACTCTGTATATTTGTCCTTTGCATATAGAAAGGCTAATGATTTTTTGTGTTGATTTTGTATCTTGCCACTTTATTGGTGGGATTAAACACCTTTAAAAATTTGGAGATAGAGACTTTGGGGTCACTTATGTATCATGCCATCTGCAAATAGGGCTAACTTTGCTTCTTCCTTTCCAAGTTGTGTCCTTTTTATTTCTTTCTCCTAGCTTGGGATAGGACTTCTCATACTATGATGAAGAGCAGTGTTGAGAGTGGGCACCCCTGTCTTTTTCTTGATCTCAATGGAAATGCCTTGAGTCTTTCCCCTTTAAGTATTTGGACTTTAGGTGCTTTATATATAGTGTTAATTGTGTTGGGATATAAACCCTACATGCCTATTTTCTACATTGTTTTGATCATGAAGTGGTATTGTGTTTTGTCAAAGACCTTTTCTGTATCAATTGAGAATATCATGTGGTTCTTGTGACTAAGTTTATTTATGTGGTGTATTATGTTGACCGATTTTCATATGTTCAATCATCCCTACATCCCTGGGATAAAGCCTACTTAATCAAGGTAGATAACGCTTTTGATGTGTTGTTGAATTCAGTTTGCAAGGATTTTGTTCAGGATCTGTGCATCTAAATTCATCAGGGATATAGGACTATAGTTTTCTTTTCTTGTAGCTCTGTCTGGTTTGGTATTAGGGTGATGCTAGCTTTATAAAAGGAGTTGGGGAGGATTCCCTGGTCTCTGATTATGTGAAACAGTTTGAGAAAAATTGGTTTCAGTTCTTCAATAAAGGTTTGATAGAATTCATCTAAGAAGCCATCTGGTCCTGGACTTTTCTTTTTGGGGAGATTTTTGATTATGTTTTCAATCTCCATGTATGCAATAGATTTATTTAGGAGATTAATCTTCTCTGAGTTTAGTTTTAGTAGGTGGTGTGTGGCTATGAATTCATCCATTTCTTCCAGGAAGGAAATTTGTTAATTGATACCAGCTTAACAGATATATTATTTTACAGTCATTTATACTGTAACAATATGCAAAACTTTCCAAAAATGTCCTAAATAGGCATGGTGGTGCATGGTTATAACCTCAATACGTGGGTGATAGAAACAGGAGATAGGTTTAAAGCTAGCCTGGGCTACATAAGGGAGACCCTGTCTCCAAACTAAAAAAGCAATAAAAAAGAGTAACAAAGTTATGAAAGCAAAATAGAGAAAAACGCATGGAAAAGCCAACAAAATTCTGACAATTTGGATTTCAGATGCAAACCAAAGGTAAGAGTTAAACAGGATTTTCACCTCTTTTCTTCCGGTACCACACAAATACAGTCTTCATCTATGTAAAGAATTAGCTCTGCCTGGTTATGTTGTTTAAGGTAAGAAGAAAGCTAAGAACAAGAGGTAAAATTTGTTCCAGATCCTGGAAACAAGGCAGTTTTAAAGCCTATCCATTGTGATAGTTGCTGATTGGAGGGTTAATGCTCCTTCTTCATGAAAGATTGATGAACTTTCTTTAATTCAGAAAGCTCCAAGGAACTAAAACAATTCGAGACATTCTGCCCTGCAGAAAACTACTGAGGCAGCTCCTCTGACTCACTGTGGAAGATCCAGCAAACCAGACGTTGTTATTTAGGTACCTGTCTACCCCCACCAAACTGCACCTGATTCCTGTCATTTTCTCAGATAGCACCCTTGTAAGCTGGGTCTTTTCCCCTGCTGAGTGCGCCCCTGTGGGAAGGTTGCAGCCTCTCGCTATGCTTCAATAAACAGTCTCTGTCTGTTGAGATCAAGTCTGGTTTCCTTTTCTCTTTCACTTTCCTTACACTGATATAATTACATTTTTCCAAAAAGCTTTGTCAAATTAAAAATTTGATGTTATTCTCATTACTAATTTTTTTTCAGTGTTATCCTACACTGGCTGTAGTCCTAACATGTGTGCAGAGACTGTCTCTCCTGCTATCATCATGTTCTAACTAAGCCACCATTAGGTTCTGTCTGGCTTATCACTGCTGCCACTGCTTCCATGCTTGTCTCCCTAAAGTATATTCTTCTCAAAGCAGCCAGGGCCCTCTTATTAAGCCATAAGTCAGATTGTGTCTCTCTATGGCACAAAATGTTTCCATACCTCTTCATTTCATGAAGAATAAGACAAATCCCAGTGGCCTACTCAGCTCTGTATCAACTTATTCCCAGCCCGCTTTCTGCTCTCATCACCCCCTGCTCTCCCTCGTTGGCTCCCCGTTCCAGACAGAATGGCATTTTGTTGTGTCTTCACTCACTCCAGGCACCATCTACAAAAGCACAGGGCTTTTCATTGTACCCATCCTGGGAGCACTCTTTGCCCATACATTCTCATAGCAAACTTCCTCATCTTCACACCCTTGTTCAAAGGTTACCCTCTCAATGAAACTAATTTATTTAAAATTGTTGTCCACTCTCTAGTCTCTGCCTTACACTTAACACTTCTATTCCCAAACCTGCAACTCTGCTTTTTCCAAGGGCACTGGTAACAGCTTACATAATTTACCTGCTTCTTATGTTCAGTGTTTACTTTCTGTTTCTCCCTAATGGAAAGAAGCGAGACACTTCTGTGTCGCTTATTTGCTGATGCATACCAATCACTTAGGAAAGTGCCTGACACACATGACACGCTCAGTAAATATCGGTTGTTGATTTCATGATGACGATGATGATGATAACAGTGTCAGCTACCACTTACAAATGCCTCACAGTTTAGGGTTTTAAAACACCTTTATTTTTAAGAAGCTGTAGTAAATATGGAAATTGTCAGGGGAACATCACCTAATAAAGCTAGTGTCATCCAGAATAGTGTGAGAATCCAAATGATGGGAGGAGATACATCTGTGCTTGATAAGTACTGTCCACTACACCCAGCTGCCTGGGTGAGGAATAGGCATTGGATTAAGCAGTTGCTGCGTAAAGCTACAGAGAATAGTTCGAATGGTTGGAATGATTTCAGAGATAGGTCAGGAAGTAAGAAGGCATTGAAAACCAATAATGTCTAAGTCCCAATGTAAACCCATATCTGTGACATTATAATGAAGGAATATTGCACTTGGTTGATTAAGAAACAAACATTTTAAGCCATGCCCAGATGTGAGTATGTGTGGTTTATATACTAAACATATGAAAGGATCAATATCATTTTGGCAACACTTTGAGTACCACAGTAAGTAGGAATAGATATGCTGGAAGACTGGGGCCTTTGTCAATGTGTTCATTTAGTCCATGATATATAACCTAATGATACCTTACTGGTAACAGAAAATAAATTCCAATTGTGTTTTTGAAATATTATCAAATTCAGTGTGAGAATGAGTACCTTGAGTATAATCTGTTTCCAAATAGCTATGGGAAACAAAACTACCCCAACCTGTACCTATATATTTCTCCATAAAAAGATAAAAGCTCCAACCAGAGAATAACCATTTACTTTTAGCTAAAATAACTAGGCTGGACTATGAAACAACTCGACAACTGGGGTAGTTCCTTTGGGTAGAAACAGAGAAGGCTGTTTTATAGTTCTACCTGTGCATATCTATCATAGTTATTCGATTTAATAAAAGGAAATAAAACCTTAATTTGTAATTAAAATACATGATATGAATGGAAGACAAATATACATATTAATAAATGATAATAAAGGACAGAGGAATATGTTACTGTTGGACCAGAACTGGGCCTGGGACCAACATAGGTGATGTAGAAATGAAAGTAGGAGAAGACCACTACAGCATAGGTTGTCCTTTATTCAGTTAGAGAAAGAGACAGTGAGGGACTGTAGTCTCTCTCTGTGGAACTGGGAGACTGCTGTGTCCAGATTTAGCTGGGTTGGATTTTTAAAGAAACAGGTGGAAGAAGCAAACAAGGAGAAGAAGGGGAAGTTGGGGAAGTTAAAAATGGAAACAGGGTCTTCTTTGCTGACTTGTTTTGCACATGGGGCTAATGATCACACACAGTCCCTGAGGTCAGGCCTGTCTAGTTAGTTCAGCATGTCCTATAACTTTTGGGGAGGCATTAACCCTTCATTTATTTTGTTTTCTGTAAAGAAAATCTGGATTCAGAAGATGCATAGTTTGTGAGAAAGATATTAATTATATGTTTAGTCAACTAGAATATCAGGATTGAAAATCTGAAAATGTATCACTAAAATAAAGAATTAATCTGGAATTAATCTGGGCATGGTGGCTCATGCCTTTAATTCCGGCACTTGGGAGGAAGAGGGAGGAGAATTGCTGTGAGATCGAGGCCACGCTGAGACTACATAATGAATTCCAGGTCAGCTTGAGGTTGACTGAAACCCTATCTCAAAACAACAACAAAATAATAATATTTCTCTTGTTTGTTTGATCAATATAATGAAATTTAATTTAATTTAATTTTAAAAAGCTTTACCTTGAAAAATATACATGCCAAAAATGTTGGGGTAAGCTTTTCCAAGATTTTACTGCAGCCGGGCATGGTGGCGCATGCCTTTAATCCCAGCACTTGGGAGGCAGAGATAGGAGGATGGCCATGACTTTGAGGCCACTCTGAGACTACATTGTGAATTCCAGGTCAGCCTGAGCTAGAGTGAGACCCTATCTCGAAAAAGAAAAAACAAAACAAACAAACAAAAAAAGACTTTATCGCAATTACAGCAAATTTTAAAAAGTAATAATGATTTCTCCCAACTTTTACCATCGATACTCCTACAAAGACCCTCTATTCGCATTACCCTTTAGAACTTGCTCTTGGGACTGGGAAGATGGCTTCGTGATAATGTGCTTGCCCTGCAAGTATGAATCCCTGAGTTTGGATCCCAAGAAGTCAAGTAAGTCCAGATGCTGTAGCATTAGTATTTGTAATTCCAGTGTGCTTAGGAAGTGAAGGGAGGTGGAGACAGGAGAATCACCAGGAGCTTGTGGACCAGCTAGCCTGGGGAATGCAGTGGTGAACAACACAATGAAGTGACAGGCCTTGCCTCAAGCAAGGTGGAATGCTGGGACTGTTAACTGAAATTGTTCTCTGACCTCCTCCTGTGTGAAAAGCAAGTTTCTCCTGACTGCAGAACCACAGCCCCATCTTTAGGTAGCATAAGAATATAATAAATTCTTTGATAATCAAATGTGGAATTAATATTCTCAATGAATTGTTTAAATTTATTTAAAATATAATAAATTATTACAACAGTCAGAAATGAGCAAAAAGTTCTGTACTCTTTTATATGAGATACAATAGTAATACAGTAGCTCCATAGAAAGACAAGGCTTGATGGAACAGATCTGGTGTGGGTGTACAGGGAAAATGAGACTTTTATCTTTCTAACTCAATAAATTCACTAATCCATTATCATAGGTGTGATTATTGTGCTGTTTCTATATTATGTACATAGTTATTATATCTATGTTGTACTGTGCATGCTTAATAAGACCATAGTTATATATGAATTAAGCTATTTTTAGTTATGGAATTCAAAGACTAAAATGGAAAATATATTTAATAACAACACATCATTTAAAACAAGTGGAAGCCAATGACAAAAGCTTGGCCCCAAGGACTGTGACTCTGGGAAGAATTGGTGCAGTTAGTGTTACCAGTTTTCTTGGGTTATTCCTGTGAGATACCACATAGTAACTTGTATGGGTGTGTTTATATGTTTGGGGATGTAAATTAGGCACCAATTGGTATGAACTGGAAATAGTTACTTTGAGTGCCTGTGGGGGCCCATGATAGGCTGAACAGTTAGACAATAAATTAGTTACTTTGTGTATGTGAGCTCCTAAGAGCTTGTAGGAAAAATGACCACCAACTGATCTCTTGGTGAGTCAGCATGAATCAGGGCTTTTTGGATTTAGATTGAAGACTGTTCTTTGGAGTTATCATCAGTCATATACAACTTAATGTGAAATCTTTGTGCTTTCAACTTTGTTGGGCCATACAGATACTTCTTTATTCCTTTTGGGACTGTAACTCTAACTACCTACAAAATAGGGACTACGTTAGTCTTAATTCCCATCATTTGTAGGATATTAGTGTTTCTAAAACATTAAGACAATTACTTAAGAAATATCCATTATTCTGTGTTCATTCATTCTCTATAGGTGTTTGTTTTGAGTCTCTCACAGATTTAGCTTTGAGCTGTCTAGCAGCAAATGCAGAGCAGAAGCCCAGATTTGATAATAAGGTGTTATAAGACACAAGATAAGTATTTGCTCAAAAATATACTTTAATACCACCAGAAAGAGATCTGTGTATCCCAAAAGAAACTGCTATAAACAACGAACAATACCCTCATCATCACCATACTTGCTGAGAAGCTGGTGATGTTTCTTAAGGCTGGATAAAGAATCAAAAATTTATATAGGATGTAGTCTCATTTAGATTAGGAAAATTAATATATCATCTAAGTAAACATTACAGTTTTGGAGGTGGAGGGGACACCATAGGACTTTCTTTCATTGTTCACAATTTTGTGCCTGAATGTCAGGGTTATCTGAAATTATGAAATAACAAAAGGCTGACATTTCCTTCCCATTATGGTTTCTTCTCCTAAAGGAGAACAATGCGTGCTCTTTACATGAAGTAATCTAATTGAGAAGGGAATGGTGATCAACTGGCCTTTTTTTGGATGCAGTTTATTTGCTGTGTGTATTTAATCAAGCTTTACTGATTGCAACCAAAACCATATTAATGTTTTTTTATTTATTTGAGAGAGGGAGAGAGGGAGAGAGAGAGAGAGAGAGAGAGAGAGAGAGAGAGGGAGAGAGAGAGAAAATGGGTGCACCAGGGACTCCAGACACTGCAAATGAATTCCAGATGTATGTGCCACCATGGGCATTTGGGCATTTGGCTTACATGGGTACTGGGGAATTGAACCTGGGTTCTTAAGTTTTGCAGACAGACTCCTTAACCATTAAGCCATCTTTCCATTCCCCCAAACCATATTTTTAAAAAAATATATTTTATTTATTTGAGAGAGAGAGAGAGAGAGAGAGAGAGAGAGAATGGGTATACCAGGGCCTCCAGCCACTGCAAATGAACCCCAGATGCATGTGCCTCCTTGTTCATCTGGCTTATGTGGGTCCTGGAGAGTTGAACCGGGATCCTTTGGCTTTGCAGGCAAATGCCTTAACCGCTAAGACAGCTCTCCAGCCTCCAAAACCATATGTATTTTTAAAAATATTTTTATTTATTTATTTGAGAGAGAGAGAGATACAGAAATAGGGAGAGAGAGAGAGAGAATGGGTACACCAGGACCTCCAGCCACTGCAAATGAACTCTAGTCGTGTGCACACCTTGTGCATCTGGCTTACATGGGTCCTGGAGAATCAAACTGGGATCCTTTGGCTTTGACAGGCAAATGCCTTAACTGCTAAGCCATCTCTCCAGCCCCCCCAAACCATATTTTTGATAGGTATTAAATTTTTAAAAATAGTTTGGGATGTGTGTGTATGTTTGTATGTGTGTTTTAATGTAGGCTTTTAATAAATATTTGTTGAATGGATAAATGAATGGGCTAATATTTTGCTTTTAGTCATTCAATGGAATAACTCCTAGATTATGTATTGTTATGTTTGAAGCAAAATTTGCGCACTTCCTATTGAAACAGAGATACTTACTAATGTCATCATAATGATTTTAAACACATTTAAAAATGAAATAACACATTTTTAAATAACATGGATGCATGAAGAATATGTGAGTGCACAGTAACATATTTTTAAGTTTCCCTATGAAATCAATAATTACCGTAAGGACCTGACCCCAAATTAAGAACTGAAAGGACTTAATAACCAGTTGTTAAGAGTAATGTAAGTAAAGTAAGAGAAGCTATTTTCTTTAGCATGTTGTTTCTGTTGAAATCCGTAATTGGCAAAAACAAAGAACAAAATTATATGCACAGGGAAAAGAGCCAGCCACTGGCAACTCCTTAGTACGTTAAAGACTCACTTCTTTTGTTTCATCAACCCTGGAGCAAGCTGTCAGGACCTGGGAAAACCTCAGACTTGGAAATCTTTAAAAAACAAGTAAACCAACAAACACAGATCGTTCTTTGTTACGCTAAGCATTCTGGGAAACAGAAGACAGTAAGTATGAGTCTAGCTATACCACTGTGCCACTGGACTTGAATCTCAAATATGAGTCCTCTTTTCTTCTAAGCCACTACCTTTAACACACCTGTGGTGCCTGTTTTTGCTCTCAGATAGAATATACTCTCTCTCTGGGCTGGAGAGATGGCTTAGCGGTTAAGCGCTTGCCTGTGAAGCCTAAGGACCCCGGTTCGAGGCCTGATTCTCCAGGACCCACGTTAGCCAGATGCACAAGGGGGCGCACGCGTCTGGAGTTCGTTTGCAGTGGCTGGAAGCCCTGGCGCGCCCATTCTCTCTCTTTCTCTCTATCTGCCTCTTCCTCTCTCTGTCACTCTCAAATAAATAAATAAACTGAACAAAAAAAAAATTAAAAAAAAAAAGAATATACTCTCTCTGGAAGACCCTTCTCATATATTTTTGCTAATATGTGTTCCTTTCCCCTACCTCTCTCAAGGAGTCTCTGACTAACTGCTTTTGCTAAGATAGGATCTTCTGCTAGGTATCATTTAGACTCTGAAAGCTTTATAAAACATTTGTAAGGCTGGAGAGATGGCTTGATGGTTAAGGCATTTGCCTATGAAGTCTTAAGGACCCAGGTTAGATTCCCCAGGACCCGTGTTAGCCAGGTGCACAAGGTGGCACATACATCTGGAGTTCGTTTGCAGCAGCTGGAGGCTGTGGGACACCCATTCTCTCTCTCTTTCTCTATCTGCATCTCTCTCTCTCTCAAATAAACAAAAATAAAAAAATATTTTAAGAACATTATTTGTCATTCATGGTGACATTTCTGTTATGCTTATAGATTAAGCTCAGAGCCTTGCACATACTAGTACTCTTGTGTCCCATTACTGAGCTACACCTCCATATCTTAAATTCCTACCTGCTTTTGAACAGAACTCTTTTGTTAGCTTTCTGTTACTATAACCAAATGTCCAAATAGTTAACTTTTTTTTTTTTATTAGTCAGTTCTGTATTCAGCAAATACAGTCAGTTTGGTACCATTATTAGGCTCCTCCGTGACCTACCCCCTCCCCTTGGCCCCTCCTTGTTGAGGTATACAGGTCATGCATTGTGGAGTTAGCCCACAGTTATGGGTAAGCTAAATGTCTCTGCATATCATGACCCAACATGTGACTCTGACATTCTTTCTGCCCCCTCTTCCGCAAAATTTCCCTGAGCCATGTTGGGTTCATTTTTGGTCTGCTTCAGTGATGAGTTGTTGGGGTCCTCTGAGGCTCTGGCTCTCTGATTTGGTAGGAGTTGATTTTTCTCTGTGCTGATCTCCTTCCCCCTTGTGCTGGTATCCGGTTCATCAGGAAAACAGCCCCCTTGCTTGTTTCTCCAATTTTTCTTAGTTTCAGCCGGGGCCCTTTTGAGGTATGATGGGGTGGCTCTCTCCTTAGGATCTACATCTATCTGAAAAAGAGAAGCAGATTCTCCAACGGAGAGTAAGTTAGCACCAGGACAAATGAGATAACCTTTACTTTTTTTTTTTATAGAGAATTTAATAGGTGTAGGCCCTCTTGTAGCCCACAATTGATGGTAGCTTGATATTGGAGAGTGGGCTCATGTTTGGATATGGTTCTGACTTGGTTCCCATCTCCAGCTATGGGTCCCATACCAGTGAGGGGATCAGTTAGCCAAATTGAGAGCAGTTGGTTCCCCACCATGGCTGTGTGCCACCACTGCACTTGTGTGGGCATCACAACAAGTTACCAAATAGTTAACTTTAAAGGAGCAAAAGCTTATCATGGCTCATAGTTTTAGAGGTTCTAATCCATGATTAATTGTTCCCATTCTTTTGGGTTTGTGGCCAGGTGTTTTTGTTTTGGGATGTTGGGGATTAAACCTGGGACCTCACACATGCTAGGCAAGCATCCTGCTACCAACCTACACCCCAACCCAGCAGTTCTTATTAGAAAATTTAATTTTCAAACAAAGTTCAATGCCAGTTTTATTTCCCTAAGGTAAGGATACTTAAACTAACTAAGCCATAAGATTTATTTACTTTTGCTTAGATTATACCAATTTATCAGACTTACTTGTTTTGTTTTAAATAGAGAATTTCAACACTTTATATCTCTGAAGGGAAAATGCATGATATTTTTGATATAAGGATTGGTTACCATTATATAGACTCCTTTTGGGACTTTGTTATAGGTAATATATTTTATAATTTATTATATTATTTATATTTATTACATTATATATTTTATAATTACATATGTGATAACTTTAACAACTATTTAAAACAATATTGCTTTGTATGAGTATCACCATTTTTTTCGTTTTTTATTTATGAGAGAAAGCAAGAGAGAGTGAGAGAGCATCCACACGCCAGGGCCTTAGCCGTTGCAAATGTGTCACCTGTGCGCATGCATCACCTTGTGCATCTGGCTTACATGGGTTCTGGGGAGTCAAACCTGGGTCCTTAGGCTTCACAGGCAAGTGCCTTGATGGCTAAGCCATCTCTCCAGCCCTGAATATCATCATCTCAATAGTCATGTGACTTTAAACTGATTTCTTATTAACAAGGATCACTTATTTCACATCTTATGTGGCAAGCAGTCTTACACATTTCATACTTTCATTTTTGTCAAAATGAATCCATGAGATTATTATTCATATTTTGAATAGATGAGGCTGAAAGAGATGGAGGCTGAAAAGACATGAACAACTTGTTCAGGGTTACGCAGCAAAGCAGCTGATGTAGGGTTCTAAGGCAGGCCTGTCCAAATCCAGAGTGATTATGCATCTGACTATTCTGTAGTTATGTCTATGACAAAACTATGATGAAATTTAGAAGAATTGTTAACATGCAGGGAAAATGACATCCCAATAGCTTTAAATTTGATAGGATTTTCTTTTGGGACTTAGCTAAATATTGCATTTCTGTCATGAGTCTTGATTGAGATTTTGATCCCGTGTTGTCTTTAAACAGTGTTTCTTTCTGCGCCCTTCTAGATTTAGAGCCCTTTTGTTCTTACATGATTACTTTAGCCTCATGCTCTTAATTAGTGAGTGATAATATCCTCAAGCTGCAAATGTCATTCTATTTCTCAGTGAAGTTTACAAATACTTTGTTCTAAGTGAAAACAGAATAGAAAGGGGAGAAAAATACTTTTTACAGAGCAGTCTTTGCCATGTAAGACTTTGCCCTCCAGCAAGTTCATGGTTATTGGATAGCCATGATACTCATGGACATATATATGAACTGGTCAACCCAGAGCAATCGTTCGTTATACTAGCTCTTCTTTTCCTTGTGCCACCATGGCATTATTTCTAAAACATTGAGCTTTAAAATGAACATTTCTGCCCACATCTAGTTCAACTGTATTTCATGTGCATATGTTCTGTTTTCCTTTGTGTTGAGTATTATAATTCCATTTTATGTTCACTTTTGGCATGATGGTGATTCCTCTCTTAACATTTTATTTTACTTTATTTTTTAACTTTTTGTTTAGTTTTATTTATTAGAGAGACAGAGAGAGAAAGAGGCAGAGAGAGGAAGAGAGAGAATGGGTGTACCAGGGCCTCCAGCCATTGCAAATGAATTCCAAATGCATGTGCCACCTTGTGCATCTGGCTTTCATGGGTACTGGGGAATCGAGCCTTGAACGGGGGTCCTTAGGCTTCACAAGGAAGCGCTTAACCACTAAGCCATCTCACCAACCCAGTATTTTATTTATTTATTTATTATTTTTTTTTTTGTTTTGCTTTTTCAGGTAGGGTTTCACTCTATCCCAGGCTGACCTGGAATTCACTATATAGTCTCAGGGTGGCCTCAAACTCACAGCAATCCTCCTATCTCTGCTTGCCAAGTGGTGGGATTAATGGCGTGCACCACCACACCATGCTCTCTTCTTAACATTTTAAAAGGATTTCTATAAAGTTGATAGCTTTCAAATGATTCTGTGGCATTTCATATGGACTTAAGAATGCACTATAATATATATTTCCACCTTCTTTCTCCAATCCCTTGTATTTCTTAAATTGCTATCAGATATTTTACATTTGCTTAAACCACACAGTATATTAATCTTATATGTGTTTCACAGAATTATCTTTTAAAGATATTAAGCCAATTAAAGTTCCCTTTATATTTGTACAGACTTCTGTTTTAAGGTAGGGTCTGTCTCTAGGCCAGGCTAACCTGGAATTCACTGTGTACTCTCAGGATGGCCTTGAACTCAAGGAGATTCTCTTACCTCTGTCTCCTGAGAGCTGGGATCAAAAGCATACACCACCATGGCCGGCCCTTTCATACTTTTCATTTCAGGTTTGTGGCTTTTCCACTGTTTACTTCAAAACTATATTCTCTTGCTTCAGGAGGCAGTGGCTCACTGTTCATTTGCTTTGCAAGTATTTTGAGGGATGTCCTTCTTTCCATACGATAGTGTTCCAGAAATGCCTCCAAACAAGGGTGTCTTGCATAAGTCTTTCAGGTAGGCCTAGACAGGTCAAAGCAGACAGACAGAAGTCCTGTGCCCTTTGCCCTCACAACAGAGACCAAATAGCACACAAGGGAAATGCAAGTTTACTCTTAAGTATCATCTTCAGCCAGATAAAAGAGTCATGGAAGCTGTCTGTCAGTAACATTTTATTGGTGGTTTTGTCTTTTGTCAGTATGTTATTGATTGCTTTACATTTCACTATTTTCCAGACTTCGGACAAAAACAGTTTTGCCAGTTTTTGCTTGTTTTCTTTTTGTGTGTATGTGGGTGTCGAGTGCGTGAATGTGTGTGTATGCCCGTGTTCTTATGTGTATGGGTGCACAAGTGCATGTGGAGGGCAGAGGTAGACATATGGAATATATTCACACTTACTCATTTCCATAATGTCTGTGCCTGCTTTCTCACTACAGTGGCTGAATTAAATATCAGTGACAGAGATAGTATGGTCTGCAATCTTAAAATATTAATAATCTGGCTCTTTGCAGAAAGAAAAGTTTGCTGGGCTGGAGAGGTGGGTTAGCAGACAAGGCACTTGCCTGTGAAGCCTAAAGACCCAAGTTCAATTTTCCATGTCCCATGTAAGCCAGATACACAAGGTGGCGCATGCCTCTGGAGTTTGTTTATAGTGGCTAGAGGCCCTGGCATGTCCATTCTCTCTCTCTCTGTCTCTCTCCCTTTCTCTCTGTCTCAAATTAAAAAAAATAATTTTTTTTGCCAACCTCTCTTTTAAACAGGAAACTAATGTTCATAGTTAATTCACTTTAATCCAATGTGAAATTTTCTTTTTATAAACTACTTCATAAAAAGTGAATAATTTGGGGCCAGAGGGATGGCTTAGCTGTTAAGGCATTTGCCTGAGAAGACTACGGACCCAGGTTCAATTCCCCAGGACCCATGTTAGTCAGATGTACATGGTGGCACATATGTATGGAGTTCGTTTGCAGTAGCTAGAGGCCCTGGCACACCCATTCTCTCTCTCTCCCTTTTTCTCTGGCAAATAAATAAATAAATAAATAAATAAATAAATAAAAAGTTCTATCTTGTCCAACTTTACAAAAAAAAGTGAATGATTTGCTCTGTATAAAAACTTTTTAGGGCTGGAGAGATGGCTTAGCAGTTAAGGCACATGCCTATGAAGCCTAAGGAGTCACATTCGATTCTCCAGGTCCCACGTAAGCCAGATGCACATGGTGGCACATGTGTCTGGAGTTTGTTTGCAAAGCTAGTGGCCCTGGTGTGCCCATTCTCATTCTCTCTCTCTCCCTCTTTCTGTGTCTAGTAAATAAATAAAAATAAATCTTTTTTAAAAAAAACCTTTTTAAACGTGTTTTCTGCTTTTAATATTTCTGCTGTGATAAAATAGGTGTCAGTCAACTGATGATGCAGGCACTTGTGCTTCGAAATGTGAGGAAAGCAAGTTAGAAGCAAACAAAACATGCTATTTGTACATTATTTGCATCGATGAAGATGCACCTTTACATAGGCCCTTCTTCAAAGTGCTACTAAGATTTTTGACTCATCAAAGTACTTGCAAGGTAATTATCCCCACAAAGAGGTAAGAAAATAGAAATGCCAGCTTAGTTACAGGATCAAGAACAAAACTGAAACCAATAGATGAATTGGTGGCAGAAGTTGAGAACGCAGCTTTGTTGTGCAGCCAGATATTATATGAAGGAATCAGGACTCTTCACGCAAGTTCCTCAATTCACAGAACACTTAAAAGTTTACATAAGAGGCAAGGGCAGGACCCAGATAACTGACACAGCAAGGTACTAAGATGCTGACTCTTGGCCTTGTAGACTGGCATCTTCTTTGAGTTCTCAGAATGCCTTGCAGCTTTTTCAATGCACACATTTTTTTATAGAGCTGTGTTCTTGGTTAGCAACATATATTTTATCTGATCCTTAAAAGCAAGAATTATATAGTCTTTGTTTGACTATGAAAAACACATACAATGTAAGTATTTTCTCGGTGTGAATTTAAGTGGTGCAATTCAGAAAACTTGAGAAAGGCTATAATCCGGGTTGTTAGTATTTTCTGAGGACCTAAGTACAAGGCGAGAGTGGATTGGAGCTTTTTAGGAAGGATGGGACTAGCCTGGTGATATGGGTAATCTCTGGTTTTCAACTTGATGGGATTTAGAATCAACATGGAAACAAACCTCAAGGCATTTCCATGAGAATTTTCTAGATTATGATCTGCCCTAACTGTGGGTTCCTGGACTGTATAAAAAGGAGAAGGCTAGCTGAACATTCAGGCATTCATTGCTCTCTCTACATCTTCCATGCTTGTGGGACAACGTGATGCCAGCTGTCTGCTCATGCCATGCTTTCCTCTGCCCAGACAGACTACCTTCTGGAACTCTAAGCCGAATTAAACCCATTTCCTCCCTAAGCTGCTTCCGTTTGGGCAATTGGTCTCAACAAGAAAGTAACTACTACGTATAACAAAGGAAAGACAAGCTTGAGATAGCGGCAGAAATGAGTGACATTCCCAGAGACAATGAAGAAATGTTTTCCTAAATGAAGGTTATCAGTTGGGTACAAGACAGTGTGATGAGAACAGCATCTGTCTAAACCACCCTAGAAACATAGCAATGAACTCTGTAAAATCACGTGAACTAGAAGATCCTTTCACGAAATGCAACCTCTGGCCTTATGAAATCATGAGAACAAACTATTAGTTCTAGTTGGTTTTTCACATTTTCTGTATTTATCACAAGTCTGTCTATGCAGGTACTAAGATGCCTTGTAGTGCATTTGGGCTGGTACCTTCACTGTTGAAGGTGGAGTGCACTCTAGTTCATGCCATTCCACTCTCCACCCATGTAAGGCTCTAGTCACGTGTATGAGAAGCATGACACTCATCTAGAGTAACTGTCAGGGAAGGGTGAGAGGAAATACATAGAGAGTTAGAGAAAAATTAAGTTAAGTCACTTTTAAAACATCATCTTTCTTTTTCTTTATTGTTTTGGTTTTTCAGGCTAGGGTCTCATTGTAGTCCAGGGTCCAGGCTGACCTGGACTTCACTATGTAGTGTCCAGTGGGCCTCAAACTCACAATGATCTTCCTACCTCTGCCAGGTTGGCAGAGTGCTGGTATTAAAGGCGTGCATCATCATGCTCCTCTTAGTAAGTCACATTTGTATGTTATTTGAAGGCTTAAGTCAAATCAGTAGGTATAAAAATCTGCTAGAGAATGGGGCTTGGACTTTATTTCTTTAATATCATGCATGCTGCTCCTCTCAAGGGAGCTGAGGAAATTGCAGGAGTTCTGCAGGCATTACTATAGTGTGTAATCCCTGGGGCACAGTAAAACCCAAGACAAGCCAAAACATAACAAAACAACATAACTGACTAGTCAGCCAAACAGCCCCACCCCTTAAGACAGGAACGGCAACAATAAATTCATTGCACCATTCAATAGTTCCTCCAGCAGTTTATGCCGTCTACATTTTCTTCATCTCCTGATCATCATCCAGCGTTTTCAGTCTTTCTAAACTAAGTTTCTAAATTTCTAAATTTCATAATGTTCACATGTGTAAAGTGGTGCCTCATTGTGGTTTTAATTTTTATGGCCATAACCACTCACTCGTTGAACAGCTTGTCGTCTTGTGACTGACTACAACTCACATATCCTCTTTTTAAAATTTGTTTAAAATATTTTATTTATTTATTTATGAGAGAGAGAGAGAAAGAGAGAGACAGAGAGTTTTGCAGGTAGAGAGAATGGGCACACCAGGGCCTCCAGCCACTGCAAATGAACTTCAGACACATGGGCCACCTTGTGCGGCTGGCATATGTGGGTACTAGGGAATCAAACCTGGGTCTTTAGGCTTCGCAGGCAAGTGCCTTAACTGCCAAGCTACCTCTCTAGCTGCACAGATCCTCTTTTTATGCAGTGTCTGTGAAAGCTTTTTGACATTTGAAAGAATTGGGAATTAATTATTTTATCATATGTTTGTGGGAGTTCTGCATGTGGTCCTGATTCAGCATTTATGCCATATATGCTGCATGTCTATATGTGTCACATGTTGCACCCCCCCAAAATAGGTTATTTGCATTTCATTGTTTCAATATTATCTTTTTTTTTTTTTCAAGATAGGGTTCCACTGTAGCCCAGGCTGACCTGGAATTCACCATGGAGTCTCAGGGTGGCCTCAAACTCACGGTGACCCTCCTACCTCTGCCTCCCGAGGGCTGGGATTAAAGGTCTGTGTCACCACGCCTGGCTCAATATTATCTTTTGAAGAACAGAAAATTTTAATTTTGATGAAGTCTGGTGCATTCATTTTTCCTTCATGTGGCTAGTACTATTTGTGTCCTAAGATTTCATATGTCACAGTTACAAAGATGCTCTTTTTTCTTTTAAAGCGCGGATTAAAGGCGTACGCCACCATGCCCGACTGAAATGATTTTTGAAGAAGGTTAAATCCATGTAGAAGGCGTGGAAAATGAGTGTAAATTTTTTTAATGAAGTGAGAAGTGTGTATCAAAGTATGGGAACATGCAATCTTGATTAGGAAAAGCATGAGTAGATAAGTAGAATGAACCTTTTAAAATGGCTTTTAATTAAGGATCAATCAGAAACCTCTAAGAAACTTGTAAAACAATGTCTTTATTACTCTGACAATCCCCTGAGTCAGTTTTCTTTCTTCTCGTTGATCTCTGTCGGACCTTCCTACCATAGAAAAGGGAAGGATTGGATCTGAGTACTTATATGTTTCATTTCCATGAACTTTTTGCCACAGACAAATAACATTTAGTATGAAGTTAAAGAATTTGGACATTGTTCTATTGACAACTGGGAAATATTGCAGGTTTTGAGTCAGGAAATTGAAATTGATCTAGGTAGATCCATATATTTGTGGTGTGCTAGATGTATAACAACCATGTCGTTAACTTTATGTTACAGTAAGGTAGGAGCACACAATACAATGATGTTTAACCAGGAATAATAATTCAATGTGCTATGCAGATGAAATTATAAAATAAGGTCTTTTCTAATGGAATGCTTTTATTATACCTCAAAATTTAGATACTTTTCTTGCTAATTGTTCAAAAGTTGGCTGTGAGACTGTGCAAGTAGGTTACTGCCTTTATTAGAACTGTTATAAAAGATGGCTATTTTAAGCAAATAGAACAGTCACCTGTAATGTTTATGCCCTCAACAGACGAAAGGCCTGAAAGAAAGGAATTCACATTCATTTTCTTTATTACTTAAGCTTCTGCTAAGAAGAGACACTTAAGGAAAAATGAAAATAAGTAACACTTAGCTCAGTTCACATGGCTGGTTTTTATTACATTCTATTTATGAATTTGGAGTAGAAGTAGTGTGATCTGGCATCTAATTTGCTCTCCAATCTCAGGTCAGGATCAGGTTCTTGGAGTCTCAATGGTCTCATAGCTAGGATCATGATAACATGTCTGTTTCAACCATCACACAAGGCAGTTATGAGCCACTTTTGAGATGGCATTTTCAAGTTATATAACCACAACATTAAATAAAGGTTATGCTTAATTTATATGTTACTTTCCTCTTACCTTTATAGAGCTTCCAAGTTTCATTTGTTATAGATTAACATATGCATTGCAGCAAATAAAAAGTTTGTTTTTAATCAGATTTCTAAGATATTTCATTACTTCAAGTGTCATAGTGTCTGTAAATATGGTTTTAAAGAGTTTAAGTGCTAATTGGGCTATATCAGCTTGCACTTGAGAAAGAAGCAAAGAAAAATAGTGGCAAATTAATGACAGAGCTAGTAACCAGACTTCGGTCTTGAAGGCATTAGCATAGGATGATTTTAGTGTTCAGGAACAATATATCATTCATTTATTCAACAGATATTTGAATACCTATCATGAATCAGACATTGTTGTAGATTTTGAGAATACAGCAGGGAATAAAACATATAATAATTGAAGCCCTTACACTGGTTCCTAAATAATTGTGGTTGCCACGCTCTCCTCAATTATGACTCAGTGCTTTAAAAATAAGTGGATTGTTTTGCAAGAATGACATGTGTCCAAATACATGTCTCCCAGCCCATCTGCAAGAGCTCACAGTGCCATCCAGGCTGTCTAATTGCCTATAGAAACTAATGTTTTTGGTTCTATCTCCATGTATCATCCTCACCTAATTCAATAGACTACTGAAGCAATAAAATATATGGGAAATGCTGCCTTTTAAGTGATTTTTTAATACCATTAATTTATGATATTGTGTTAATGAAGCTAAAGCCTGGATTTTTTCCTCTTTTTAAAATTTTTTATTTATTTAAGAGAGAGAGAGAGAGAGAGAGAGGAAGAGAATGGGTGTACCAGGGCCTCTAGCCACTCTGCAAATGAATTCCAGAGGCATGCGCCACCATGTGCATCTAGCTTACTTGGGTACTGCGGAATTGAACTTGGGTCCTTAGACTTCTTAAGCAACTACCTTAATGGCTAAGCCATCTCTCTAGCCCAATCTTATCTTTGTAAAAACACTATTTATTTATTATTTATTTATGAGACAGCAAGAGGCAGACAGAGAGTGAGGAGTGAATTTAGGCACTCCAGGGCATCCTGCCACTGCAAACAAACTCCAGATACATGAGCCACTTTGTGCATCTGGCTTCATGTGGGTACTGGGGAATTGAACCTGGGTCATCAGGCTTTGCGAGCAAGTGCCTTTAACCTCTGAGCAATCTCTCCAGCCCCCTTAAATCTTATCTTTAAAAATATTTGATTTAATAAAAGTGTTTTGTTTTTGGAGGGGTGAGGTTTTATCCTGTAATTGTTATGTCTAGAGTTCAGAGTACAAAGTCCAGTAATGATGTGATAATTTTCCTCTTGATTTAACTAATGTAGATAGCCAAAATGGATAAATAAACTGAAATTTTGCAGTAGGGACTGAATGATCTTGCTGAACCTATGAATTAAATGTGGAAATGTAAGAAGTGTTATAGTATAGTAACTGAATTGTCCACAGAGTATAGTAGTTTATGGAAAAGCATGATATTCACTCTACATGACATTGATCTACCTTGAACATCTATTATATTCCCTTAGTAATACATTACATATCAATTTTCAACAAATCAATTTCCTACAAAGACCTTCTTTGCTCTCATTTCTATTTTCAGTCAGTACTGCCTCTTTAGTAATGAGTTTATTATCTCTTGTGTATACTTTACTTCCATATTCCAATGACTGTGTCAGTGTTAATTTTCAAAATAACCACCAGAGTACGCTATGATTTGGAATGCACACCTAGCTCATCTATTTCTTTATCTCATGCTTATATTTCTTGTTTGAAGGGTTTGATTTTTTTCAACTGATTTTATGTGGAAAACCTTTTATCCTTTTATTTATTGATAACCTAGAATTGTTTCTTTATGACATTCTTTATGGTAAAAAGTAATGAGAATTACACACATATTCATAAAAATAGAAGTAGCAATTTTATTTGTGGGCATCATTTATTTTATTATCACATGCACAAGATGAGGATTATGCTGTATTTTTTGTTACCAGTACATAGGAACTATTTTTTTTTTTTTTTTGAGACAGAGTCATTCTCTAGCCTAGGCAGACCTGCAACTCATGATGTGTACTAGGCTGACCTTGAACTCGTGGTAATCCTCCCACCTCAGCCTTCCAGTACTGGGATTACATAGTCATGAGCCACTGTGTCTACTCTTGAGCTCTGTGTCAGACACTCTTTTGTTTGATTGCTGTTATACCTTGTATTAAATATATTTCCTAAACCAAGCACTTATATCATTTTCATACTGCTTGTAAATCATGTGTTAACTATGTGTTACTTTATCAGTAGTGACTAAATACTCATACTGACAGTACTTCTGGGTTTTGTTTTTGAGGTAGAGTTTCACTTGAGTGCAGGTTAACCTGGACTCACTCTATGGCCCCAGGCTGGCCTTAAACTCTGAAATCCTCTTACCTCAGTCTCCCAAGTTCTAGGATTAGAGACATGTACCATTACACTCAGCTCTGACAGTATTTCTGGATTCATACACCTTTAAAAACTAGTAGGTTGTATATTATATTTAATTTGTGATCAATTTGTTAACAATGTAAGCATGTTATCACATTTTGGTGTGGAAACTCAATATAAAATGTAATAAAAATGTAAAAATTGATTAACTCAAGTTGATGCATCTTAAATTAACTTATTCTTTTTAAAAATTTTATTTGTTTATTTACAAGCAGAGAGAGAGAGATAGCAGAGAGATAGACAGAGAGAGAGAATAGGCACACTAGGGCCTCTAGCCACTGCAAATAAACTTGAGATGCATGTGTCCCTTTTGTATCTGGCTTACGTGGGTCCTGGGGAATCAAATCTGGGTCCTTTGGCTTTGCGGGCAAATGCCTTATGGCTAAGTGCTAAGCCATTTCTCCAGCCCAAATTAACTTATTCTTTAAAAAATATTTTATTTTCATTTATTTGAGAGGGAGAGAGACAGAATGGGTGCACCAGGGCCACCAGCCACTGCACATGAACTCCAGATGCATGTGCCACCTTGACCATCTGGTTTACATGTGTCCTGGGGAGTTGGGCCAAGGTCCTTTGGCTTTGCAGGAAAGCACCTTAACCACTAAGCCATCTCTCCAGCCCTTAAATTAACTTATTCTTTAATATTCACAATATGCAATTGCTACATCTATCTGCTATATTTTGATTACTAAGTTCATCATCCTTCTTGCCAACTTGAATATATAGTTCTCATTTGGACTGTAAAATAAATCTGAAAACCAATAAATCTGAGTATTTAATTATCACTTTAGTAGTAGAGGCTTTGCTAAACTGTAGCAAAGTGATCTATTAAAATTTTTTCCTGGGCTGGAGAGATGGCTTAGCGGTTAAGCACTTGCCTGTGAAGCCTAAGGACCCCGGTTCGAGGCTCAATTCCCCAGGACCCACGTTAGCCAGATGCACAAGGGGGCGCACATGTCTGGAGTTTGTTTGCAGTGGCTGGAGGCCCTGGCATGCCCATTCTCTCTCTGTCTCTCTCTCTCTCTCTCTGCCTTTCTTTCTGTGTCTGTCACTCTCAAATAGATAAATAAAAAATGAACAAAAAAATTAAAAATTTTTTTTCCTGGGATGGAATGATGGCTTAGTGGTTAAGGCACATGCCTTCAAAGTCAAAGGACTCAGGTTCAATTCCTGAGAACCCATGTAAAGCCAGATGCACAAGGTGGCCTGTGGGTCTGGATTTCATTTGCAGTAGCTAGGAGGCCCTGATGTGTCCATTCTTTCTATCTAACCCTGCATCTCTTCTTTTCTCTTCTAAATAAATAAATAAATATTTTAAAAGTCTCGCTGGATGTGATGGCACATGCCTTTAATCCCAGCACTTGGGAGACAGGGGTAGGAGAATTGCTGTGAGTTTGAGGCCAGCCTGAGACTACATAATGAATTCCAGGTCAGCCTGGGCTAGAATGTGACCCTACCTCAACCCCCCCAATATCTCAAACTTTGGGGGTTGCATATTGGAGTTCACTGTGGACTTTAGAGATGTTTGTTTAATCTGGGAATTATAGTTTATATCTGGCATATTAACTATATATGTGAAATAGTGCAGGAAAAATTATGTTTAGGGATGATGAAATTGGAACGACATTATCTAAAAGCGAAATTCAGGGGCTGGAGAGAATGTTCAGTGATTAAAAGTGCTTGCTTAAAAAGCCAGCTGGTCTGTGTTTGATTCACCAGAACCAATGTAAAGCCAGATGCAAAAAGTGGTATAAACTAATATGCAATATTTATTTATTTGAGAGAGAGAGAAGAAGAGAGGCAGATAGAGAATGGGTTCACCAGGACCTCTAGCTACTGCAAATGAACTCCAGACATGTGCCACCTTGTACACCTGGCTTTATGTGGATACTGGGGAATTGAAGCTTAAGTCCTTTGACTTTGCAGGCAAATCCCTTAAACATCTCTCTAGCCCTAATATTTAATTTGTTAAAAATATAATTTTTTTTAAATGGTGTGTGTCCAGCATTTGTTTGCTGTGGCAAGAGACTCTGGTGTGCCCACAAACACTCACTTACACACACATACACATACATGCAAATTAATTAATAGATAAAATAAAAAATAAAATAAAAATAAAATACAAAAGGCTATTAGAGGAAATGAGATACTATGAGGCACTGTGAATACCTGTGGTTTGCTCATCTAACAAAAAGCATCTACTTAGGATAAGAACAGAGACTTTCTCTCTGTCTATGTGGCTTTACTTCTTCCCATTTTCCTGGAGCAGGCATGTGGTCGCTTCCAGAACTGAAGCCTTTTAAAGAGTGTACACCTGCTTCAGTGTATTCTTTGTGAAAAATGGTGAAAAAGTTTCTCCCTTTAGGTCGTCTAAGAAACAACTCCAACAAAACAAAAACACACAAAAATATTTGACACTTGGACAAAAAGGACAAGAACTAGAATGAGAAGTCTTTTGACTTTTTGACACGAGGCATTTTCCTTCCTAAGGCTCATGGAACACACTGATGAGAATGTATAATTTGTCCCCTGCAGTCTCACGGGGCATCTTTCCATAATACCAGGATGCCATGAACAAGACGGGAACAAAGGCGCCCCTTACACGGGGCTGGCTCCTGCTCCAGAGAGCACTGGGCGTGGGAAGACGCACTGAACTTCTCTTTCTCCCTCCGAAAAAGTCAGGACACATTCTCAGCCACCATATTCCCGGAGGAACACGATTTAACTTCCACTCTTCACACTCCACAAGGCAGCAGCGTGAGACCTGTCGGGAAGGGGGCTGGCAGCCTGGGAGGAATCTGGGCAAGTGTTTTTCATGTGCCCGCTCCCTCTCAATTTAGTTACACCGTGAGCTGTGAAGGACAGTGTGGTTTGTCTGCTTTTATTTGGCTCAGTTTCTTTCAGGATGTACACGACCCTCCTCCTTCTCCCACCCCAAGCAGCCTGTTCCTCATTGTCTTTGCAACCTACTGATAGAGCGTCCCCCCCCCATGTACATAAGCACATTGATTTCCTAGTGTGGGATTTACTTTTAGAGAGGAAAAATATATTCGATTCTGAGATAAATGTAAATATATCCACTCCAAGGAGTCTGTGTAGCCCCTCACTCTTTTGGCCAGATATGTATGACTAGCTGTGTGCTAAGGCAGATTTACAGTCAACAGTAGCCCCCACATCTCTAGCTTTTTGCCCTTCCTCCTCTATCAAGTGACTGATTTTTATGCATGAGATAATAGACAAGCCTTGGGTGACCTGCTTTTTTTTTTTTTTTTTACTTTGCTTCCCTCCCCCGTTTTAATTTTTTTTTTTTTAATTTTTCCCCTTGCGGTAAAATAGTGCTGAAGAAAGAGGGCACTAGCGTACAGCCCAGATAGCATCCTTGCACCGTCTGGATTGGAGCTGAGGCGTCTGCGAACCGAGGGCGGCCGCAGTCCTCTGACCTGGGCACCACAGCCCTGTCTCTCCGGACTCAGGAATGCGTGGTGGAGTCCATACCCTCCGAACCGGCTCAGGTGAGTGGACGCCCTCCCGCCCCGTGAAACCTACCCCCAAAGGCAGGCAACGTCCTAACATATCGGATTTTCTTCAGGAGGAGCTTGGTCTATTTGCTCCCTTTAGTGCTGCCTGGGAAGCGTCTGGAGCGGAGGGTGGTGGGTTCCTGGCTTGACATCCCCCTCCTCTTGCATTCCTCCTCTTCTGTGCTCTCTCACTCCCTACCACTGTTCTTGTCCTCTCACCTTGAGAAGGGATCCGGGGAGGGACAGGGGAGGGAGCCAACTTCAGCCTTGCAGACAGCTAAGATTTGGCGCCTGTGTTCCCCCACCCCAAGAAAAAAAAAAGCGGTTGGGATGGAATATCTTATCTACCTTCACGAACGCTGCAAGGCAAACAGAGAGGATGAAGCGATGGTGGGAGGCAAGGGGAGGTGTGTGTGTGTGTGTGTGTGTGTGTGTGTAAGAACACGAAGGAGGGAGGTGAGAAGAGCAGAGGGAGGTCAAGGATTTGCAGAGCACGGGCTGTAGCGTCCCTCGCAGGCGCGAGCTCCGTCCCAGGTTTGTTCCGAGCGCTGTCCAGGGTTCTGAACGCGGTGCGGCTCTGGCAGCCGGGGCGAAAGCCACCCATCCCTCTGTTTGCTAGGCAAAGCCCTGAGGTCCTGCTTACAGGGGTCTGCATATAGGCGGACGCAGGAGACCCCCCCACCTTTCCCTCAGTCTCTGAAAACAAGTTACCCATTGGACCCCTTATTCTTAAATATCTACAGTAAGCTTGACTTCTAAGGAGGGGGGGGGCGGGGGAGGGCAAAATACCAAACTCCAACATCCGGAGACTTTCCCAGGCGTTGCCTTAGTAACTAATACGGATATCCACAAGCTGGCAGATTATATATATATTTACTACTGTAATTGTATGCTAGGGTCTCTTCAACCCCTCAAAGTGAAAATAAAAGGTAGGTCCCATGCTCGTGTTTGTTTTAAGACCTGTTTCCACCTTTCAAAGAGTTTCCAAATTTTCTTATGTGTGTCTGTGTGTGTGGGGAGAGTTGATCCTTTCATATCCAGAAAGTTCTTTTAGGTTGAAGGTCTTAGCTCCTCCTCATCTCTTCTCCCTCCCCTTGCTGCCCCCTCCACCTCAGAAACTTGGTAGGTTGGGGAGGGAGGGGGAGAGACTTGAGGCTGGAGGAGGAGGTAGGTCAACTGGAGAGGACTGTGTGCGTGTGTGTGTGTGTGTGTGTGTGTGTGTGTGTGTGTGCAGAGCACTTCCCTTAGTGACCAGCCGTCTCTGCTGGATGCTTTGAGGTGCAATGTCCAGGGTGACAATATCACTGTCCCCAGAGTTTAAGCACAGAGCCTCCAGATGACCCAGCTGTGTTTTCTCCTTGTTTTATCAGCAACGTCCACTGCGCACCTGATCCACCTACTTTGATGCAGCACTGAAGAGCCCGGGGACCCCAGCTCCCCCAAAAAACAGACCTGCAGGGTGTGGAAGCGGTCGTGGAGGACCAGGAGGAGGAAGCGGAGGGGACCAAGAGGAGGCGTCGGGGGAGGCAGCGGAGGCGACGCACGAGAGCAGTGTCTGCTGAGGGGGGACCGAGCAGCGACAGGCAGCGTCGGGCGCCCGGCTCGTGCGCGCGGACAGAGCCCCCGGGGCGGGACGGCGTGGGAACGCGGCTGGTGGGCAGGGCACCGCGTCCTCGCCGCCATGCTCAGGCTCCTCTTGGCTTTCTTCCCAGCCGTCTTTTTGGAGATGTCCCTTTCCCCCACAAGCCCGGACAGGAAAACGTTGCTGGCAAGTGCTTCGTCTCAGCGGTCTGTGGCCAGAATGGACGGGGATGTGATCATTGGAGCCCTCTTCTCCGTCCATCACCAGCCCCCCGCCGAGAAGGTACCCGAAAGGAAGTGCGGGGAGATCAGGGAGCAGTATGGCATTCAGAGGGTAGAGGCCATGTTCCACACGTTGGACAAGATCAACGCGGACCCGGTCCTCCTGCCCAACATCACCCTGGGCAGTGAGATCCGGGACTCCTGCTGGCACTCGTCGGTGGCCTTGGAGCAGAGCATTGAGTTCATCAGGGACTCTCTGATTTCCATTCGAGATGAGAAGGATGGGCTCAACCGCTGTCTGCCCGATGGCCAGACCCTCCCCCCAGGCAGGACTAAGAAGCCCATCGCTGGTGTGATCGGCCCGGGCTCCAGCTCCGTAGCCATTCAAGTCCAGAACCTTCTCCAGCTGTTCGACATCCCCCAGATCGCCTACTCTGCCACCAGCATCGACCTGAGCGACAAAACTTTGTACAAATACTTCCTGAGGGTTGTCCCTTCTGACACATTGCAGGCGAGGGCGATGCTCGACATAGTCAAACGTTACAATTGGACATATGTCTCCGCAGTCCACACAGAAGGTAGGCATTATGTTTGCGGAAGAAAATTATGGAGAGAGGCAAGGCGTTATATGGGGTGTTCATAGTGTCGACCCTGTTTATTTGTAGCACTGTGAGGAAGCCTCTTTACCCTCCTCAGTACACTCCCACCCAGGCATCACTTTTCTCTTCATTCCCTCATAATTACAGTGCAGAAAAACTGTATCACACGGTGTCTGTGGGAGGGTAAGAGCCAGAAAGATAACGACACTGCAAAGTGCAAAGTGTGAAGTGTCCAGCTGTAGGTGTGTTCTCGTATTCTGAGTTTGTGTTTGGTAGGGTTATCGGCCTAAGGTATTATAGTTCTCTTCATTGACTGGTTAAGAGTTTCCAAAGTGTAATGGGCTAGTTCATGGTGAGTGATTCTCTCTCTCTCTCTCTCTCTCTCTCTCTCTCTCTCTCTCACACACACACACACACACACGATTGCCTTTCTCTTCTGTGGATTTGAAATTTGGACCTGAGAGCTTTCTCTTGTCTCAAACCATCAAAGGTGTGTTCCTTTTGTCCTCTTGGTGCTTTAAGTCACACTGACTGAACTGCTCTGGGAATGGGGGAATTCATGCAGTTTTCGCACTCACAGATCAGAAATGTGCATTTTCAATCTGGGGGGGGGAGGTCATAAGATACAAAGAAAAGGTCAATATTATAAACTATTTTCCTTCCTCTGTACGGTAAAATTACACAAAATTCTTTATTTCTGCCCACTTTCAAACTACCTTGTTTTATGAGAAAAGGCACCGAGAATCTTTTGGATATGAAACTCAGTTCTAGTCTTTATCACAACTGTGCTCTTCAAGTGTAAAGTTAGATCAATTATAAATTACCAATAAATGGATAACATGAGTCAGCCTTAAAATAACTTTTATAAATGTCCTGGGGTTGAAAACTTTGATTTTTTTCCCAGAATTTCATAGACATGAGTACATGTGAATTCTCAAAGATTTTCTTACATAAAGATTATTTTATATTCTTCACTATTTTAACCATAGTTTACATAATTTTATATAAGAGAGATTTTCAAACTCATCTATTCTTGACCTCCATATTGAGTTTATAAGGAACCTGAGGGCTTGGTTATGAGCTTACTTCCGGAGCAATTCACATGTATATGTGCTGGCATGTGGAAGAGACTCTGGAAGGTATTGCTTCATTCATATTTCTTAAGATCAAACTTTCAAAGAAAGGTCATAGATATGGCTTCGTCTATAAATATTTATACAATAGTCAGTTATTTGGGTGAGGTCTGATTATAAAAATTTGAAAAGGCATGGCACTGAAGTGGGTATGTGGTTATTGTTAATGTAAGCAGACGCTTTAACTTAGGAAGGAAATGGGGTCTTCCAAAGAAAAGCAATGGGGAATTAATTACACATCATAATCAAAACTTTTTGCTACAGTATTGTGGCTCTCAACACCTAATTTCTGTTTCTGAATGTTGATTTTTAGTTATTTTAAGTTTAGTTATTTTAAGTGACTTTTGAGCTACAAGTTGAATTCAGATGTTAATCCTTCACATTTTAACCTTTAGTGTTAATTTACTGCATAGTGGTTAATGCAGTTTCTTGTTGTGCTTTCATGGAACCCTTGGAAGCAAAGCCAGAATGTGGAAATGTTGACCCTGGAAAGATCCTTAAGAAGGAGTGGAAAAATATCTAGACTGAACATGATTTATTTAAATATTCAACAATTCTCTCTCCATTAACCTTGGTAACTGATGAGTGATAGCAGAAGCATAAGTTCTTCCTTCAGGAAAAAAAAATAGTAACTCATTTTATAGTAGCTTTGTATTCCAAATTCATATTGTATTTTGGGAGAAGATAGGAATAGAAGTCTCCCTTCTTTTGAGACTATTTTCCAAAAGCATTATGCTAAAATAATTGTTAATCAGGATTGCTTGCTGATGATAGAGTTATGTTTGGATAACTAACTGGACTTGTGTTTGGTAATTATGTCCAGGAATGACTTATATCATGATTTTACCTGTATTAGTTTGGGCTATTTTGCTCTTTGATGTTTCATGGCAAGGACAATGTCTTCACACTATCAGCAGATTTCAGAGCTAACTTTGGTATTTGTCTTATTGTAGGAGATTACACCATTCATGCTGCCAGTCATCAAGATAGCATACTATCTTGTTTCTTTTCTAAAAGAATTGGTTTATTTTTTTAGATATAACACCTATGAGAACAAATTGCTTTTATTTTCTGTGATCTGCAATGAAATTTGGTGTAAGCGCCTTTGTGTAAGCTCTGGCTGAAAATTTATAATTCTGAGGCTCTGCCCTCTGCGTCTCAGGGACCCATGGTGTCTAGGCCTACAGGCGCTTTCTTGGATCACTTAGTAATTTTCATGCTTTCAGACTGATGGGGTCACCTAGTGCTGACAGTTTCCTGTCAGAGAGCTCCTAAGACCACATGCCAGTGCTTGCTGCCTCTACCATCTGGGCTGTAGTCAACAAGGGGGACTGCAGGGTCCTATAATGGCAATTTGGAGCTCAGAAGTCCTGGAACCCGTGACGACCTTCACCTCTCTCTCCTTTCCAAATCAGCTTTCCCCTTGACAATTCATTAGCACCGTTTCTTTTATTGGCAACTATCCTACTGCAAAAGTTGATAGCCAAAGTGACCACACTAACGTACCTTCACTTCTATAGTTAATTTTGGTGATTTTATTTTATTTTATTTTTTTTTATTTTTTATTTTTTTTGGTTTTTCGAGGTAGGGTCTCACTCTAGCCCAGGCTGACCTGGAATTCACTATGGAGTCTCAGGGTGGCCTCGAACTCATGGCAATCCTCTTACCTCTGCCTCCTGAGTGCTAGGATTAAAGGCGTGCGCCACCACGCCCGGCACAATTTTGGTGATTTTAAAATCATAGATAGGACATCTACTCTTTGTCCAGATGGTTTTGTTATTTAATTACTTTGTTTTGCACTGAGGTAAGCTTTGAGGTATTTTTCTGTCTTGTTTTTAGACAAGGGAATTTTGTTCTTTTATTCTCTTACATTACTTCCAATCTTCCCTGACACCATTTGTGCTGCACGTGCCTTCTGTCCCTGAGAACTGTCAGTTTACCTGACACCAGGGAGAATCAGTGCACCAGACGTTGCCTGCAATAGATGCTCCAGAAATCGTTCTTGATTGCTTCCTGGAAGGACTCACTGAGCAAGATCTTCCAAGGAGGAAGCAGGATGGGGAAGTAGTTAAACCGCATCTACAGATAAAATTTGAGAGCACTTTGGAATGAGATGCTTGCTTGGCGTATGTGTCTTTATGCTAATCATAATGGACCAAAATAGCCACTTCTGAGAAGACTGTTTTGGCCAAGGACGTTTTAATTCATTTTTCTGATAAAACACAGGTTCCAGGTCAGAAATCATGCCAGTCATTTCAAAAAGTTTTACAAAACAATACTTAATAAGTTTGGTTGATTAAATTAAAAGCATTGAGGAAGTTCAGTAAAGTTTGTAGTTTCAAAAAAAAGTTTTTTATTTTAGGTTAGATTCATTTTCATTTTTAAGATCCTTTTTCTTTCTATCTTGCGTCAGGTAGCTAATGAACAGTAATTTTAAAGATACTGTTTTCTTGGTGAGTTTTGGTTTAGTTAGTTTTTTAAACTTTATTTTTATTTATTTATTTGAGAGAGAGAGAGAGAGAGAGGTTGAGAGAGAGAGAGAGAGAGAATGGGCACGCCAGGGCCTCAGCCACTGCAAACGGACTCCAGACGCATGCGCCCCCTAGTGCATCTGGCTTATGTGGGTCCTGGAGAGTTGAACCAGGATCCTTTGGCTTTGCAAGCAAACACCTTAACCGCTAAGCCATCTCTCCAGCCCCTAGTTAGTTTTTCCTTTTTAATTATAAAAGAGAGAGGGAGAGAGAATTGGCGGCTTCTAGGCACTAGAATCAAGCTTCAGACTAAGCATGCACTACCTTTTGCACATGTGGTCACCTTGTGTGTCTGGCTTATGTGGGTTCTGGGGAGTTGAACCTGGGTCCTTAGGCTTTTCAGGCAAGCACCTTAACCACTAAGCAATGTCTCCAGCCCTGTTTAGTTAGGTTTTGACATGCACTTACATATTGTATTTAAAATTTTTATTTATTTATTTGTTTATTTGAGAGTGAGAGAGAGAAAGAGAGAGAGAGAGAGAGAGACAGAGAAAGAGAATGGGTGTGCCAGGGCCTCTAGCCACTGCAAACGAACTACTGAGGCATATGTCACCTTGTGTAGTTGGCTTCACATGGGTACTAGGAAATTGAACTTGAGTCCTTAGACTTTGTAGGCAATGCCTTTAACTGTTAATCCATCTTTCCAGTCCACATGTTGTATTTAATTGTGTTTTTTTTTGGCTTTTTCTCAAACTTTTATATTTTTCTCTCTTTTTTAAATATATTTTTATTTTTTAGAAACTGTTTTCTGTTTAATGTAGAACTATTTAAGTTCCATAGCATCATGGGACAATCTTCCTAAGTCATAGACACATAAGTTGACTATTATTTTAGCTGATGAAATTACATATAACTACTACTACTACCATAGTGTACCTGCTGTCATAGTTCCTGGGTATTTACCAGTATCTTTCTCTTTCATAGTTCCTGGGTACTTACCCATATCTTTCTCTTTCTTGCCTTGATTGCAATCTATTCTACAGGAAGCTACTTAATGAGTTGCTCTATTTTATCATATAACTAGGAATAGGAGTGTTTAGAAAGGTTATGTAGGCCAAAAAACAGTGGCCTAAATGACCACTTTTATATTCTTTTTCATGCTGCATGTTGTCTAATTATTTTAAGTATTTGAATTAAATGGAGGTAATATGAGTCAAATTAATAAAATGACTCACACATGACTCTCAGCTCATTCTTCTTTATACCAGAACCTGACCCCCCGAAGCTTCCACTAATCTCTTCTTGACTATGGAGAGTCATTCAGGACAATGCACATGCCTCTTCCAGATGACATTAACCACCAATGAGTCTTCTCTTTTGTGTGGCACATTCCACTCGTTCATTCTCTTATACATTCTTTTGGTTTCCTTAGAGTCATAGCTGATTTCAAGTACATTTTAGATAAATTAACATCCCAAGGTCATTAAAAACTTACATGCCGTGTCCTGCTTCCTTTTATCTTTGAACACCTACCAATAATTTTTTATTAGTAGTAGTAACATTATGTCCAAAAGTAGAAATGCACTCTTTTCTTTTTAAATGTAACGTTACTTGTTTAGATCTGTCTTGTCTAATCCATTAGTATGTTCTGGGTTTTGGTTTATCTATCTTAGCATCTCAGCTTTATGCCCTCAGGATTTGATTTAATAACATACCTTACATATGAATAAAACTGGGTCTGGTGTAAAGTCTTATGTCCTTCCATGTGAAAATATCTTCCTGGATACCTTTGGCAATCACTCAGCCTGGTGTGAGAGTATGATTTTCTCCTCCATGTTGTGCATCTGGCTTTATGTGCTAGGGAATCAAATTCAGGTTGGCAGGCTCTGCAAGTTAGTGCCTGTAACCTATGAGCCATTTGCTCGGCCCATGCTTTTCTATTGCAGACCTTCTGCTGTTAGGTATATAAAGAATGAGAAGCCATCAAAGCAAATATTCAACTCCATATGAACATTAGCTGTATAAAAACTATATGTCACATTTTTGAAGATAGTTATCAAGTAATTTATACTTAAAATTTTTACTTTTAAATTTTTATTTATTTATTTTTTAATAGTTTTTTTTTCTTTTGACGCAGGGTCTCGCTCTAGCTCAGGCTGACCTGGAATTCACTATGTTACATTCACCGTGGATTGATCACAGGGTGGCCTTGAGCTCACGGCGATCCTCCTACCTCTGCCTCCCAAGTGCTGGTATTAAAGGCGTGTGCCACCACACCCGGCTTTAATAGATTTTTTATGGCAGGGTCTCACTCTAGCCCAGGCTGACTTGGAATTTACTATGTAGTCTCAGAGTGCAGGGTGGCCTCAAACTCACAGTGCTCCTCTACCTCCATTTTTATTTATTTATTTATTACAGAGACAGCCCAAATGAGAGAGAGAGAGAGAGAGAGAGATTGAGAGAGAGAGAGAGAATGGGCATGCCAGGGCCTCTAGCCACTGCAAACAATTTCCAGAAGCACGCATCACCATGTGTGTCTGGCTTATGTGGGTACTGGGGAATCGAACCTGGGTCCTTAGGTTTTGCAAGCAAGTGCCTTAACCACTATGCCATATCTCCAGCCTAGGTAGTTTATACTTTAAAATTGTGCTGTTTGAACACATGTAAAATAATTCAAACTAATCATGGCATCATACAGATTTGGAAATACAAATGTGTACGTGTTTAGCAAATGTTGGAATACAATACTACTTGCCTATTTAGAGAAAATATAGAGAGAAGGGAATTTTGGTCAGTGTTTTATTTGGGAGCACAGCATTTGGGAAAGTTTCAAGCAGTGTTGGAACTATTTACATGGAGTGGTGACTACAGACCAGGAACTATACAAAGGAATCCAGAAGTGGATGTTGATCTTTTCTGATCCTGAGAGTCTTCATGGACATGAAGGACAAGTAACAGAGAATCTTGAAGCACATGTCAAATAGATTCGCTTTCAAGAAAGGTATGTCCAAGCAGAATTCAATCTGATTTAAATATAATTAAATTTCTGAGATGTGTAGGGAATTCGACCGGATAGCCGGAAGGAAAACTAAGTATAAAAGGTTAATTATTGTACAATTCTAGGTACGTGGCTGCTAAGATAATTGGAGGTATAGAAAATGCTCCAATACAATACTTTGTAGGAGAATGTGTCCTAGTGAGAAGTTAGAGACAAAGGGAGTTGAGTCTGATATAACTGCAGTTATGTGATTCAGGATGACCAGGTGAATTCTGGTGTAGCTCTCAATATTGTGATGAGTAAATTTCAAAAACCTATAAGTCTTTCAGTATAGTCAGCACACACTTAGATTTAATATGTTCAAGCCGATAGGAACTTTTGGGTGAGAAAAGATGCATAATTATCAAGAGAAGAAGTATGGAATAAAAAGCCAGGGCTAGTTATGAGACAGTTGGTAATTAAAAAAAATTGCAAATTCAGATAAAACCTTGTTTTCCCATACCTTGGTTTTCTAGGTGATTGACCTGTATACTACTTTATATTTCATCCTTGTATATCAGTCTCTGTAATCCCCATTCTGTTACACTTAAAACATCTTACATGGTCATTTTTTAAAATCTATATTACATAGCTCTCTAAATTCTTTTAAAGAAAGTGAGCTGGACATTTTTCTTGAGCACACCAAGGAGTCATGACTATGAATCATGACTTTGCATCTGGATATAGTTACAAGTAGCATAGAACTATTTTTTTTCCACACTAAATTGCTATGGGTTGACAACTTTGAATTTTTGCCTTTGTTTGCTCCTATATTGGCTAGACCCATATTGACTACATTTTCTAAGTTTTCAATCAGCATTTAACAAGTGGCTACTAAGCACATAACATCAAGATGAAACACAAAGAAGGGGGGAAAAAAGCACATGTTTGTCATATTGAGAAAATATGGACTGTTCTTGATTCTTCTGCCAGACCATTGCTCTGTGGTGATACTAGTCTTGGAGTACATTTTTTTTTTAAATAGAGTTAAACCTGCAGACAGGAGGTGGCAGTGGCAGCTACTGGGATGTGTGCTTATCTTGTGGCTTGGCAGTTCCACTCTTGCGGTAACTTTTATAAGTAATATACACGATCAATGACTGTTTCATGGGATTTTGATTACTTGCTGGGCAATGGCTGAAGTGGCATCCTCATGAAGAGATTTTTTTCAAAACTATACTTTAGGACGGTCTCGACTATGGCCACAAAAGGCTGGGAGCAACAGCTAAGACCAATGCAGTTTGGTGAGTACTGACATCCATGGAGAAAGTGACTCAGTGCATACTGCTCTGATTTTAGGTTGGAAGCAAACATCTCCACAGAAGAAGGTTATCAATTTTCATCGAAACTGTAATTGCAAACCCAGACTTGAGATAAGATATAAAGCTTTGTCAAAACAATCACTGTCTTATCTATCAAAGACTTATCATTAGATTCTGATCTTATGTAGAAATATTTACTCCTTCTTATCCTTAGTAATTTATGAATGTCTACATTTTAAAAATCTTTTCATTTATTTATTTATTTTGAGAGAGAGAGAGAATTGGTGCACCAAGGTCTCAGCCACTGTAGTTGAACTTCAGACACTTTTGCCACCTAGTGGGCATGTGCGAACTTGCACTTGCCTCACCTTTTTGTGTCTGGCTTATATGGGATCTGGAGAGTAGAACATTGGTCCTTAGAATTTGCAAGCAAGCGCCTTAACTGCTAAGCCAGTTCTCCAGCCCAAATGTCTACATTTTAAAATAATTTTAAAAATTATATATTTATTGATTTATATGCGAGAGGGCTGGGGAAGATAGAGAGGCAGACACACAGAGAGAATGGATCTCTAGGCACTGCAAATGAATTCCAGATGCATGTATTACCTTGTGTATCTGGCTTATGTGGGTACTGGGGAATTGAACCTGGATCCTTATGTTTTTCAGGCAAGCACCATAACCACTAAGCTGTCACTCCAGCCTGAATGTCTACATTTTAACTTACATGAAATCTTTCAATTGTTTTCAATTTCACAGAAAGTTTTTTTTTCTTAACCTGTTGGCAATATTGTATCAAATACAGCTTTCATGTTTTTTTTTTTTTAACACTGTTTTTGTGGCCAGCCCAGCAGATTAGCTTTTTTTCATATGAGAGAGGGAGAGGGAGAGGGAGAGAATTGTGCATTAGGGCCTCTAGCTCCTGCAATAAAACTCTAGACCCATATGCCACCTTGCGTACTTGCATCACCTTATACGTCTGGTTTACGTAGGACCTGGAGAGTTGAACATTTGTTCTTAGGCTTTGCAGGCAAGCACGTTAACCACTAAGCCATCTCCCATAGCCCAACTTCCATGTTTTGATGAAGAGAGTTTGTTGATTCAAGCAGAAACTAGAAGATAAGAAATCTCCATGAATCAATTTTAGAATTATCACTTTTTAGCCAACATATTGCAGATTCAAGGCAATATAAAAAATTAGAACCCAGCTCTTTTTTTTTTTTTTTTGTTTTTTTGAGGTAGGGTCCCACTCTAGCCCAGGCTGACCTGGAATTCACTATGTAGTCTCAGGGTGGCCTCGAACTCACGGCAATCCTCCTACCTCTGCCTCCTGAGTTCTGGGATTAAAGGCGTGTGCCACCATGCCCGGTTTTAGAACCCATTTCTTTAAATAATTCAGGTAAAAGACTTTATTAGCAATGAAATAACAGATTTGGGTGACCATAATTTCATTAGTTATTAAGTAGCATTTTAACTTTTTAAAAAATGCTTTAATTTATTTGTAAAAGAGAGAAGAAAGAGGTGGGGAGGGGAGAGCACATGGGCCTACCAGGGCCTTTCGATATTGTAAACAAACTCCAGATGCATGTGCCATTTTGTGCATCTGGCTGTACATGGGTACTGGGGAATTGAACAAGGCTGGTATGCTTTGCAAGAAAGTGCCTTTAACCACTGAGCCATCTCCCCAACCTAGCATTCCCTTTTTCTTTTGTTTTTCGAGGTAGGGTCTTGCTGTAGCATAGGCTGACCTGGAATTCACTATGTATTCTCAGGGTGGCCTCCAACTCATTGCGCTCCTCCTACCTCTGCCTCCTGAGTGCTGGGATTAAAGGCGTGTGGCACCATGCCCGGCTTCAACCTAGCATTTTTTTGAGATAGTCTCCCACTGTAGCTCAGGCTCTCCTAGAACATACACTGTAGCGCAAGCTGACCTCAGACCCTCAATAGTCCTCCCACCTCAGCTTCTTGGGTGCTGAGGTTATAGGTAAGAGTCACCATACTTGTTTTCTTTCTAATGAAGATACTCGCCAATGTACACATGTGCCTAGGATGAATTGCATACTTGTCAAGGCACTAAGAATATATAAAGTAAAGTAATAATAACATAAGTAGCAATGATCTACCACTACTATTATTGTCTTCAAGAGACCTATAATCTGTTGGGAAAGAGAGGAATACATGACTGGGGAAATGGCTCAGTTGTTAACAGTGTTTGCCTTGTAAACCTTTTAGGCTGGAGATCAGGAAGTTGGACTCCTGAGAACTGGCATAAAAAGCTAGGTGTGGTCACACATGTCTGTAACCCCAGTGTATAGGGAAGGAGGTGTGAAGACTGGAGAATCACTGGGACTTAATGATAGATAGCAGCTCTGGGTTAAGGGAGAGACCCTATCTCAAGCAAATATGTGGATGGGCAGTAAGAGAACACTAAATGTTCTTCTCTGGCCTCTACATGCACGTGCATGGGACCTGTGTATCTGCACACATGTGCATATAACACACATATACACACACAAATAAAAGACACAAATATATGGCTAGTTACAGACCCATGGGTTTAAAAAACTACATTTAATCACTTTGTGAAATACATGCCCAGAAAATTATTAGAAATACTATAGGTATCTGTTTTATTTGTAAATTGGAATTATTCTTAGTGTTATATTATCTACTTTATAAAACTGTTCCATAAAATAAGAATATGGCACACATCTCCTTTCAGTCACTTTTGTTAAGTTGCCATTGAAGACATGACTTCTCAGCTGAATGTGGAACAAGTTGAAGAAGTCAGTTAATGAGATATGGATGTTTGACCCAAAATCCTAGCCACAGAAGATTAAGTGCATTTTATGGTTAAAAGTACAGCATCTTCCACAGACCTCAGGAACATTTTTGATGTTACAATTGAGGAGGCTAAGGTCCATGAAATTATAACATGACATACTCAACACCACACAATTTTATTAGATGAAAGGCAGGTTTTTGTTAGATGCTTAAACTAAGGGATTTCCTCACATTTCCCATTCTCATGGACTGCCCTCAGGTGATGTTCTCTTCCTCTGGTCAAGTTGAATTCTTCTCATCATTGCTACAGGTTATGGGAGACTCTTCCATGTCTCTGCAAACCCATTCTCATGTCTGAATGTCTCCCTCTCAGTCTAAACTCTTGCCCTAGTTTTGAATGATTCCACCACTCAATTGATACAGGACTTATATTTACTGGTTACTATTCTGAGCTGTGTGTCTAGCAACCCACTCAGCCTGACCACATTCTGGCACCTTGACTTTCTCCAAAACTTCTCTGTGTTTGAATCTGCAAATACCAGAAAGCCTCAGAACAGTACAAAACCTCTGCTCTTCTTCAGTTTCTTTTGCTTCCATGTGGCCCACCCTCACCCTCCACACTGCCCCGGGAAATCTTGACCATATCGTTTTATTACCCAATCTGCTTTTGAGCAGCTCTGCCCTGGTATCTGTACATGTTAACATGATGTTGATGTACCCTCTTCTCAGACACAGGGAATCTCCAGTTCAGACCAGCTACTCTGCACAAATCCCCAGCTTGAGGAGATTCGATTAGTCATTATCTTCTGGCAGTTATTTCAGTGCAGAAAAATAAAGTCAGACTAGAGAGTAGCACTTTGCAATAAGACAGGATTTCTATTTTTGGCAAGGAAATAAAAACAGGAAGTAGACAATGGATAAGAATGAGAAAAATTAGAGAGGAATGGCTAGGGTTTGATTCTAGAGGGCTGTGATGAAATTAGACCAAAGAGGTTGAAGGACTTAACCATGTTCAGAGAGCCATTATGGTAAAAGGTAGGAACCAGTCCTCTTAAGTTTATCATGCAAATGAAGTACAACAGTGCTTTGCATAGTGATGATGATGATGATAATGATTATCAGGCTGGCTACCTTTCTCAGATACTCTTAGCTAAGATAAGGCTGCATGAGGGAATACAGGGACATTCTGGTGTGGTATGGAGCATGTGAAAACAAAGAGGGAGAGGTACTTCTTTCTGATTTGCAAACACTGATCAACACATATATGGTTTCTCATTCTCTCCATAACAACTGCATCATCAACTTGTGGCTTTATGTGCTAATTCTTTGGCTAGACAACATGTTCCATGGGTATTTGCTAATCTGAGTCAGTTTTGTGTTTCTGATTATATTTAATTAATTAATTAATTAATTAAATTTATAAGGAGTCTCACCATGTTGTCCAGGCTGGCCACAAATTCCTGGGCTCAAGCAATCCTATTTTAGCCTTCTTAGTCACTCTGACTGCAGATGTGTGCAACCACACAGGGCTGTATTTCACTTTTTTTATGTTTCAGGATGTCTTGTCAGAGTCATTTCTTTTATTTATTTATTTTCAAGCAAAGAAACACAGAGAGGAGACAGGGAGAGAGAATGAATGGGTACACCAGGGCCTCTAGCCACTGCAAACAGACTACAAATACATGTACCACTTTGTGCATCTGGCTTTATGTGCATACTGAGGAATCAAGTCTGGGTCATTAGGCTTTCCAGGCAAGTGCCTTAGCCATTAATCCATCTCTCCAGTCCAAAATTTTTGTGTTATAAAGGGAATAGAAAAAATACCAAGCAGATAGCTGGTGGTATTGTAAAGTACCTCTTGAACACAAGAAGAGAAACTACTTGCAATAGACCCCCCGCCCCCAAAGGTGATGATATATTGAAATAGTGGAGGCAATAAACAAGTTATGTTCCATTTTTCTCGGTAAATACATAAGCTACGTGTAATTTTTCCACCATTTGGACAGTAAGCATTGTTACATTGGTAAAATGTCATGTCTGTATTTCTAAGTAAAATAAATTCTTAGAAATCACCTTCTTTGGGTAAGATCTCCTCTACAGTAATCAGGAAGGTGAGATGTATAAAGTCCTTCTGTTACATTCACCGTGGATTGATCACTATTTCATTTACTGAGTGTCACCATAGTAGCAAGTATGAGATAGAGAGGCTACGGAGCAAAGTGTGACCAGCTGTCCTCTGGCCAGGGAGAGAAAGGGAGCAAAACTCATGAGGCCTTACTGTAGAGGTGACAGCATAGGTCCACTCCACTGTATGTAAGAAGACAAGGAGAGAATGTGAGTAGAACTAATGACATGGACAACAATGTATGCCCGAGGAACCCTAGAAGTTGCTAACTCTGGAATAAGAGTAGGGAAGGGAGGAGAAGGAAGGGAGGAAGGGCCTCGGTCATGACAGGGCACACTCCTCTCATGACAGAACTTAGACTCTATGCTGTATACATGGTGAGCCAGGGAAGTTCCTTGAGGCAGGGAGGACCCAGGAGCATATTTCTGTTCTGGAAAAATTGCTCCAAAAGCTTTAGAAAGGACAGTGTTAAGAAAGAAAGAAAGAAAGAAAGAAAGAAAGAAAGAAAGAAAGAAAGAAAGAAAGAAAGAAAGAAAGAAAAGAGAAAAAAGGACCTAATGTGGGAAGCTAAGAAACAGTGTGGGTAGGCATTCTTGGGTGAGGAATGTGATGGAGGAAGAGCCAATTTAATTAGTCAATTAAGTCAAGGATGTTGGGAGCACTGTTAAAGGAGATGTCCATGGGAAGGGGAAGGAGAAAATGAACTTGACAGTCATGTAGTAGGTGGGTTAGGACGTAGAGCTTCTGGTTTTGAGAAAGAGAGAGGAAGGTCTCAGAATGCTTGCAAAGGCTCATTAGTTGTCACGGTTCCAGATATTCAAAGTGAAGACATTAGGTTTGCAGTCTGGTTAGGGCTGTGCACCACTTCTAAGATGGCTCTGTATTGTTGCATTTGCCAGAGGCCTAGGCTAGTTCTCACCAGGCCTTTTGTAAAGCATTTGTCTGGTCAGGAAGGTAGGGGCGCTGCCTCTGAAGACCCTTCACACGATTGCTAAGTGTCACTTATGATTAAGGAGGGTTCAGACAGCAGCAGGTAGCCTTCACCTCCTCCTAGTTTCTAGCATTCCATAACCTTTGGACTGCAAAATCCCCTGGAAGGCAAAGATCGGGAGGAAGTAAAGGATATTAAAATGTATCTACTCCTGGTGGGAGACCAAGGGCCTCGTCAATGGCCTGTCATGTTTTGGGGGCATCAGGGATCTCCCTGGCCAACATCTCACTGGAAGGTATCCCTTCCCTGCCACTGAAAATTTTCTAGTAACAATCTATGGCTCCTGAGTGTTGCATTGTCCAAAACAGTAGGTTTCCATATGACGTATTTATATCCTTTTAGATTTTGATTAGCCCTCCCTCCACCTTTCCTTTACTCAATCTCTTCCTCTGACCTCACTTAGGCCTTTTCACACCCATTGTATTCTACTTACATGAATACAATACCATCCTATCAGAAGGCACCATGGTGCTGAGAAGAAGTGACAGAGGAGGCTCAGCACTGAAATGTCTCTATCACACCTTCCAAGGCTCAGGGTCCATGGCAGAAGAGGTGACAGAAAGAATGTAAGAGCCAAAGGAAGGGTAAGACTCCTTACAGTGCACTCTTCCAGACACAAAATGGCCTGGATACCCATATCCTCACAGTGACTGACACTACCTACATAAGACCATCACAATAGGAGGAAAAAATGATAACATCAAAATAAAAGAGAGACAGATGTTTGAGAGAGGGAGGGGATATGATGGAGAGTGGAGTTTCAAAGGGGAAAGTGGGGGGAGAGAGGGAATTACCATGGGATATTGTTTACAAACATGGAAGTTGTCAATAAAAAAAGAAAAAAAAAGAAAATAAACCAAACAAATGCAGCTTCCTTCATAGAGGATCTGAAAAGGGAAGGCGCAGCTTAGAATAGCAGGTAGATAGGTGAAAATGTACCCTGGGATGGGACAGTTATTAGTAGATTTACAGGCTGATGGAAAAAGAGTGAGTGGGAAACGAAGGCGTGAAGACAACTGGTGTGAAGACAACTGGTGAAGCAAGGCTCCAGAAGAAGCAAGAAGACACTGGGTTTGACTAGCCCTGGTCCGTCTTTATTCTGATGCAGCCAGGTTTGGGGAAGAGCGTGACACATTGGCAGCTAACATTAACGACCTAAGGAGAGGGATGGAAAGCACAAAGTGGCAGGTCGAATGCAAGCAGAGGAAATTTTAAGAGGGCTCATCAGAGACAGCAAAGCATGTGTTGCTAGCCGTGTTGGATCATGCTGTTTTGATGTTCTTTTCATTAATGTACAGCCCCCAAGTACAAGCAAGTACTCCCAGCTTTTTCAGCTGTTCATTAACTTGGCCACCTGCTGGCCCAATGCCCCAAACACCAGAATCTTCCTTCGGTTAATTACACAGGCTACCAGGTGCTCACCAGAGATCCTAGCCTAGAATTACTCTTTATTTGGCCCCTGTCAGAGGACCAGAGGAGTGAATGGATATTTAGTGTGTCATCGTATCATCTAAGAGGTCATTATCAGCCTCTCTTCATAAAATAGTGTTTCCAGAATGCACTATGCCTGCATCTTCTTACTCTTCCCAAAGAATTGCCTTGCTTTAATTGTAATGTTAATATTCCCCCTACCCCCATTATTTCCTAGAGGCCAGATTAGAAATGCAAACAATGCTTTAAGATTTTTCACATTTTTGTTGTGGACATTGCTTATCATGTTGTTCATTGTTTCCTTGTAGGACAGCCATTGTAAACAAATTTCTTTTTGACTTTAATTCCAGGAAACCATTAGTTTCTCTTGAAGAGGTAACATGTATCGTTTTAATTGGCAATGAATGTACAGTGTTTGCTGTTTTTCTCTTGCCTACTTGGAAGCTTAAATATAAATACAACATCCAATCATGGGAAATGTTTATGTATATATATACTAGTTTTTTTTTTTTAAAAAAACCTTACTTTAAAAGTGTTATTTCACCCTTGATTTTATAACTGCAAAGGGGCCTAAATCCTATTTTGAGAGGGAGCTGAGTATTTATATATAAGTAAATAGAGGTGACCCCCCCAAGTAGGTATAGATCCATCCCGAAACTTCTGTATGTTGTAAAGCAGTTGGTAACGGCAGCTTGAGACGGTTTCCGAATTGTGGCAGTAGGGCTATCTCATGCCCACAGCTTAACAAGCTCCAGCTGGAGGCGGCTTTTAGTTGCACGATGGAATCGTTGAGTGCCGGCCGCATAATGGGAGAGCCCTGGCTCAGACTCTCTTTCCATCGCCACTGTTCCCTTCTTCACACACTCAGAACCTTCTCTTCGACCTGTTTTTGGGGCTGTGGTGGCAGCTGGAACTTTTTCTCCCTTGTACAGCACTGAGCGGGGGTCACTCTGCCCCTGTGAATTCACAGCAGCCTAATTTCTAAGCCCTCTTCTTGTGCTTCAGGGGAAACCCATCTGTAAAGCAGTGGTTCAGAGACAAGTGGAGAAGGAGCATGCTTTTAGCCACTTCCAAACTTTCCGAGGCTCCCCTGGGCTTTCTAGATCTTAATGGCTTGTTGTTTGGAATCTGGCCTTTTTGAACGCTATAAGTAGACTCAGTACCCATGAGGCGAGTATTCTACATCATTCTCCTGTAAGTCCAAAGCAGCAGGATTTAATATTACATACGATGAAACATCACAAAGATATCCATGTACCTGTTTGTTTATAAATGGGTATTAAATCAGCAATGGGTCAAGGTTAGGGACTGTGTGTTAATATATGCAAGGGAAGAATTACTCTTTATGGGAGAGTTGTTTGAAGTGCCACAAATGAAATTTTGGAGAGACAAATTTCATTTTTTTCTTCTATGTTGGTACATGCTGATGGGAAGTTCAGTATGCGGTATCCTTGATCTGCCATCTTAAAAGCAAAATCCTACTTGAGAAAGAAAGTGCTTCTTAAGAAACGAAAAAAAAAAATATCAAGGGAGTGATTAACTTTTGAAGTACTTATATTCTCCCTTTCAGCAGGTTATTTTTAGCATCTCTAGGTGCAGAGCAAGGCAGCAGCAGAATCCTCTCAAACTCGAGAGTGCAGACAGATCTCCCGGGGAACTTGTTAGGTTGCAGATTCTGGTTTGGTAAGTCTGGGGTGGGCCTGATACTCTGCATTTCTCCCAGGCTCTTGGGTGGTATTTACGCTGTTGTCCCACAGACTACAACATGAGCAGTTCCTCTGGAAGCCCTTTCTGCTAATGAGTTTCTGCTGATAGTGTGTTGTATGCATTTTGTCACACATTCATGAAAACATTTCCTTCAGAGTCATCTATATGTTTAAAGCCATAATATCTGCTGTTCTGTGCTCCTAAATTAGACAGAAAATGGCTTTAAATGTGCCTATTGATCTATTCATTTCTTATATTCAGTGGTTTAAAAATATGCATTAGCTAATGTGAATAATTGCTAAATGTGGCATTGTAGCTAATAACATTTCTGGATAAGTGAATACCTTTCCCACTGGGGTCCTCTTTACCAGTGTGACATCATCCCTGGGTGAGTGAAAAATCTTGAGACTGTAGCTTCCCTTATTTCCATGTGTGTGCCCAGCGATGAGAACAGTGTGTGGACATCATGCACACCTAATAAATATTTGCTCAATGGGATGAAGTCAGCAAGACTTTTGTTTCCAATACCTTTTCCTATTTAGTAAGGAATTTTATGAGTTAAGGGTTTGCAGGACTTCACATAAATTCTTACTGCCTTACCCTGAGAATGTGAACACAGCTAATTAGTCAATTTCCAAGAATCAACAACCTTGGAAGTGTTTTTTTTTAATTAAATGCTATATAAATTATATTTTTATTTGTCTTTTTCCTCATAAATGTTTTATGAGCAAATTCTAGCTAATATTATACATCTACCTTAAACCTGTTGTGGTAGTTTGAATAGATGGCCCCCAATATATTCAGTTCTTTATTGTTTGTAGTTTGCATCTTTAGCCACCTGGCTGGAGGCCGTGTCATTAGGTGGATCTTAAGGTGTGGTGGTAGGTTTCATATTTCAGTCTAAAGATATGCAAAGTGTGCCTAGCAGGAGTTCCTGAGTGTGCTGTGTGGCTTTTGGCTTTTGGCATATACTTCTCTCTCTCTGCTTGGTCCTGTGAAGGCCGGCCAGCTTCTTCTGCCATTTATGGAACTTCCCCTGGATCTGTAAGCTTCAATAAATATCCCTTCCTCCATAACTGTGCCTGGTCTGGAAGCTCATCTCAGTGAACCTGAAGCTGTCTGCTACACCTGTATTGATAATAGGGGAACTCACTACATTTACTGTCAATTGAAACTTTTTTTTTCCCATCATGACTGTTGGTATGTAGTACTCTTTCTTTCCCTTCGACGTGATGCTCATGTGATCTCCGCAGGAGGCTTCTTCTCGTCTTGCAGCAGCTCTCCCGTGACCCTGGACAGGTCAGTGCACTCCTTTCAGTCCGCCCTCTCCTTTGTAAAGTCTCCTGTGCTTTTCTTCCAAGTTTCCTGTATGGCTGGGAAGCAGTGTGGGACGTGTATTTGAAACTGTGCTCTTGTAGAATGGTTAGTTGGATTCCATTCTATCATAGTTTATGTTACCATTTATTCATGTCTATCATTAATAATTGCCTCTGGCCTCTGCATTTCACAGAAAGTTATGAGAAATATCTACCATTCAGCATTCATTTGAAATAATTGGATTTGTGTTGGTGACTCATTTCAAAGCCCCTGTTCTGAAAGGAAAACTCGGAGGTTAGATAAGTGACCAGAGGTTGCATATAGCTCATTGCTAGAACATGCAGCTCTTCTTTTGTAGCCTGGATTTACTCACTACACCCCCTGGAGCCTCTCTTGATAGTTTGCCTCCATCTCTTTATATGTTCTGTCTGCTCTGCTTTTCTTGCACACATAGTCTCTGTAGGTTGGCTTAAAGGTCAAGCCTCATCTTCGTGTCAGTCAACCCATCAGTTCACCATTTTACTCTGCAAGCATAGCTCCTGCTAAACCTCAGACAGTGTGCCAGGCAGCAGGCTACACACATGAATCCAGCTGGGCAGATGCCAGTAACATTTGGTAACAGGAAAATACCTGTGATAAGTTATGTATGTGTTCTTTTATAGTACTATCATGCTGCATGCATTTATCCGGATTACATGTTCTTGTCATTTCTCATAGTTCAGAAGGAGGGAGGAAGGGAGGGAAGAAGGGCTAGAGAGAAGAGGAGAAGGGAGGGGTGAGGAGAGGAGAGGAAAGATTGGAGACACTATGACATTACGTTGGAGGATCAATGCAAAATGGTATAGAGGCCCAAGAAGAGGCAAGTTACTTCCTCCCTAGGAGATTTCTTGGAATAAGTGGCATTAGGATGGGTATTATAATTAGATGATAGCGAATATTGCAAATGCAGAGGCAGAAGTGCAATATCTCATGAGTAAAATCATGTGACTAAATGCTTAGTAAAGTGCTAACAGGTGTACAAGGATTGGTCTATTCTTTCGTTTTCCTGGAGTAAGAACTACAAGAAAGGATTTGTGGAAGAACTGATTGAAAAGTGGACCAAGATGGCAGAGGGCTGAGCTTATCAGCGTGGACCTTCTATTCATTTTGTTAATAAAAATAGAGAAGACTGTCTTTTGCAAATTTCTACCAAAGACTGATACATAGGTACTTACTGTTAATTTTCTCTGTCACTATTTTTTTTTTCTTCTGGTCTCTTTCTTTCTTCCTTGTGCTAGAAAATGACACCTCTGCAAGCAAACACCTTCTTTGCTTGCCTGGCATAAAGCCACCGATGATGCAGATGGTTTACATTTCCAGAGTAACATAAATATTAGATCATGAGGAGGATACAGGCACTTGTATCTCAACCTTCCGTAGCTGGAGCTGCGGCCACTGTGGACATGTGGCTCGCCTCTCGGCAAAGCAAAAGGCATCTCACAAGCTGGCTTCTCAGCTGTGAAATGCCACTACTTAGGTCACATGCCTCAGATTAAAAAAAAAAAAAAACTGCCAGGAGCAACGCCTTCTCCTTGGCGGAGAGGCGTGCCACCTGTCACCCAAAGCTGCCGTCCCCTCTGGCATCATGCACGGCTAATTCTGCTCCTTTCGTACATGTGGGGAGGTTGTGTTCTCTGCCTTTTGCAGTGTATTTCTTCATGGTATTTAACCCGGGTGGAACTCAGACAGGTATTTATTGAATTAGGGATTATTTCCTCATCTTAACAGGGCCACATCTTAATCCAGCAGAAAAGTTGTAAATTTAGGTGAGGAATGACACTTGACTGAAAGATAGTGTATGGCAGGCATAACTCCACCTAACACTTAACCGTGATGCCACCCTTGGTCACAAAGCAAGGTCACATCTTAAGCCACTCACCTAGTAGCCTGGAAATAAGCCATAGAGCACATGATATGGCCCCATACCTTATCAGTTCTCATGGCATACAGAACAGGAAACATAATTCATATCTTAACAGACAGGCAAAGTACTTCGTACAGCACAATTTGTTTTATATTCTTCCCACAGATCTTCGTAAGGTTTGATATAGTGTAAGGTTTGCTAAAATGTTTGATTAAAATCTGTCTAATGGATAGTCAAATAGCATTTCAGTTCAAAAATAATCTAATAAGCATTTGGTCTTCCCAGAGTGTTGGAATCCTCTGGTTTCCTAGTTCTCTAAGACATAGTAAAAGACTAAAAGTATGCCTTACTTCATGAAGACATGTATCTTCTTGCTGAAATCTTAGCATAAAAGTAGTATTAAAGAATTAAAACCATCTCCCTTTCATTTTGTTCAGGAAAAACAAATGTCATTAAAAATACACCTTTTTTTCTGGGAGTTTAAAAAATATTATTAAGTAGAAAATTTGTAGGGACACATCATACATTGGTACCATCATTTCCCTCCTCCCTGCCCCCCACTCCACTGATGGCCCCTCTTAGTGGCATTGCTGGCATTCACCATGGAGCTGTGGGTTATGAGTTGTGAGAGCAGCAGTCAGTCACAGTGGGGAGGGCTGTGCTCTGTATCTCCCTTCCTACCCTGTGGCTGTGACATTCCCTCCACCCTCTCTTCTGAAAACATACTTGTTTTTTTTTTGTTTTTTGTTTTTTTTTGTTTTTTTGAGGTAGTGTCTCACTCTAGCCCAGGCTGACCTGGAATTCACTATAGAGTCTCAGGGTGGCCTCGAACTCACAGTGATCCTCTTACCTCTGCCTCCCGAGTGCTGGGATTAAAGGCGTGCGCCACCACGCCCGGCTGCAAACATACTTTTGAAAAAAGATTTCAACTATGATTTTTGTTTTTGCCATTGTTATAGGTTGAACTATTTTACCTCAAAAAAAGAGGTGCTGGAGTTCTAGTACCTGGTACCTTAGAGTGTGCCTTGACTTAGAGAAAGGTAACTAAGTGAAAAGAAAGTCATCAGAATGCGTTCTAATCCTACAAGATTGATGTCCTTGTGAAAAGGGGGAATTTGGACTCAGCAAAACACATGCACACACAAAACAAACAATACTTGAAGAAGTGAGATCCTGGAATCATGTGTCTGCAAAAAAAGGAATGTCAAAGTGGCCAGCAAAATGTAGAAAAGAGACATGAGACAGGCTTTCCCTCCCAGCCCTTAGAATCTGAAGGAATCAGTTCTGGTGACATCTTGATTCCAGACATTTAGAACTGTGAGATGGCACATTTATGTTTCCTCCCCCACCCTGTGGCATTTTGTTATAGGAACCCTAGTAAAGAAATACCAATCTGAGGTTATTACAATGAAAACCAAAATTTAGAAACTCCTGGCATAGGAAAAACAAAAAAGCCACCCCCCCAAAAAAATATAACCATTCTCCACGATGCAATTAATGACTGTCTACTTACAGACCATTAGCTGTTTTACCTTCCCCCTTCCTCCACCAAATGACCCTTCACCTTCAGCACACAAATGTTGATAGAGCTCGGATATTGTTAATGAGGTGGTTGATGGTTCTCGGTGCTAATTTCCACTAGATGTAAGCATGCCCAAATAGTTCGTCATGCATTAGTCCTAGCTGTGGCCAGTGGACTCGGTAAGGAAGACTCCCACTCTCCTGAGGTGGGTGAGCACTCCTCACTCTGCTGCAGTCCCAACAGAACAGACGCAGAGGGAAGATGCATTTGCTTTTTCCCTGTTCTGCACAGGAGTACCCTTCTCTTACCTTTGGACATCCACCTCCAGGTTTTCTTGCGTTACTTCCTTGGGTTCTCAGGTTTTGGGCCCAGTACGAGTTGTACTAGCAACACTCCTGGTCTGAGTCCTTTGGAACGCACTGAGCCACGTTACCCATTTTCTTGGTTCTTCCTCTTGCACATAGTTTATCGTGGTAATCCTCCTCAATCACATGAGCCAGTTCCCCTCAGAAAGGCATCTCCTCCTGTGGTGATTTGAATGAAATGCTCCACATAGGCTCATGTGTTTCAAACGCTTTGGGGAGCCGTGTTGGGGGAGGTGTGTCACTGCGCATGGGCTTAGGGATGATATAGCCCAGTCCTCAAACTGCTTCTTTCCCTGCTACTGGGGAGAGGTGAAACACCGTGGATGTCTGTTCTAGCCCTGCTTTCCCTGCCATGTGGAAATCTTCCCTCAAAACTGTAAGCCAAAATAAAGCCCTTCCCTCTGTGAGCTACCCCCATTGGGTGTTTTGATCCAGCAATGAGAAGGTAAGTGCTACACCTCTCGTCCAACTATTTATCTGTCTGTCTATCATCTATCTATCATCTATCAATCTATGTTACTTTTGGTTCTGTCTCTCTAGAGAACCTGGGCTAATAACATTATTATTACATTAAAAGTAATTCTGATTGGACTGGAGAGATGGCTTAGTGGTTAAGGTGCTTTCCTGTGAAGCCTAAGGACCCAGGTTCAATTCTTCAGTACTCACATAAGCCAGATGCACAAGGTGGTGCATGCATTTGGAGTTTGTCTGCAGTGGCTGGAGGCTCTGGTGCACCCATTCACTCTTTCAAATAAATAAATAAATGAAAAAATAATCCTGACTAATAAAATGCTAAATTAAATGATTTTAGCATTTCTTGTGCCTCAGGCATAGCAGGCTGTTGCATGGGGATTTTTATGTGATTTCCCCTAATAACCCCGTGAGATAGATACTAGTATTATTTTAGCAAATTAAAAATGAATTCCTAAGACATAAATTTGAGGTGACAGACAGGAAGTCTAACCCAGCCAGCCATACATCACAGCTCAGGAATCTGATCATTTTTTAATATCCTGTAGAAGGAGGCATTTGCATATTTAACAGAATTTGAACTTTTATACTAGATACTGTCAACATTTTATTTTATTAAAATATTTTTGTTTATTTATGTGGGAGCCAGAGAGAGAGACAGACAGACATAGAGAAAGAGGCAAATAGAGAGTGAGTATGGGTGCTCCAGGGCCTCCTGCCACTGCAAACAAACTCCAAATGCATATACTATTTTGTGCCTCTGACTCTATTAAGTACTGGGGCATTGAACCCAGGCCATCAGCTGCATTTTCCACTGAGCCATCTCTCCAGCCTGATATTATCAACATTTTAAATGTTTATTTATTTATTTATTTTAGAGAGAGAGAGAGAGAGGAAGGGGGAGAGAGAGAGAGAATTGTCACACCAGGGCCACAGCCACTGAAATCGAGTGTCAGACACTCGTGCCACCTAGTGGTCATGTGCGACCTTGCACTTGCCTCACCTTTGTGCATCTGGCTATCGTGGGATCTGGAGAGTAGAACTTGGGTCCTTAGGCTTCGCAGGCAAGCACCTTAACAGGTAAGCCATCTCTCCAGCCCCGAATGTTTATTTAAATGAGCAAAAAATGCAAATGATCAATGCAGAGATCATATTACTGCTACTTAGACAAATTTTACTAAAATCAGATCCTTGAGCCATATTGCATTGAACAGGGCCTTCCTTTTCAGTTCATATTCTGAAATGAAGACTGTGGCTATAACACCCATAATCTTGTCCCAATGATGCACTGCCTCCAGAAGACGTTAATTCCCAAATCTCCATCAGCTAGGATCCAAGCATTCAGAACACCTAAGTTTATGAGGAACACCTAACTCAAACCACCACAGTTGTGTACTGATTTATTTTCAACCATGCCTCAATCTTCTAGAATATCCTTCAAATACAGTAACTTGTGAATGTGATGATTAAAAAACATGCCTTTTTTAATGTGTAAGGAAAAATACCAAATTAAAAACAGAGAAAAAAGTTCATCTGTTTCTAAAGCCAAGGTTTATTTAACAGTGAGGTGATGGAAAATGCTTAATTTTCCCACTACAATTTTCTAGTCTTTAGTGATAGAGAGTTTTCTGCATCTTCTAATTTGACAATTAGAATTCAAATTCTAATTTGACTCACTCTCGAGGGCAGGATGTGCACACTGGCAGTTGATCGCTATTAGTTGCTGCTTGGTGAGCAGAGCCTCAGCACTCTATAGGCATCTGGCTGTGAGATCCTTGATTGAAGGAGGGGCTGGGGTGCTAGGCTGATTTGGTTGAAACAAATGAAGTGAGATATCTGAGAGCCTCTGCTCCTATGAGAATGGAAATGGAATGTACGGTTTTGTAACAGAAATGCTAACCATCCATTCCTTCTTGGCAGATCATCTACCAGTGATTTTGGGTCACCACTGAAGCTCTTAGCCTTTTCTGTTTGGTTCTTTCATTTCTAGTTACAGTTCAGGCAGACACACAACCAAGTGTGTGGGTGAGTATGAAATAGGGGATTTGGTGACTAAGAAGGAAGCTTCTAGAGTCAGACAAACCTGGATTCTTCTTTTAAAATTTTGTTTATTTATTTATTTGCAAGGAGAGAGAGAGAGAGAGAGAGAGAGAGAGAGAGAGAGAGAGAGAGAGAAGATGAATGGGCATACCAGGGCCTCTAGCGGCTGCAAATGAACTCCATATGCATGCCCTACTTTGTGTATCTGGCTTTATGTGGGTACTGGGGAATCAACCCCAGGTTGTTTGGCTTTACAGGCAAGTGTCTTAACTATTGAGCCATCTCTGCAGCCCCAAACCTGGGTTCTTGTCCTACCTCTGTCATATATGAGTTGTGTGACTTTAGGCAGGTCATTTAGTATTTCTACACTTATTCCTTAAATCTTTAAATGGGAAATTATAATAGCATTTGGGTTTTATTTTATTTTATTTTATTTCTGTTTATTTTAAGATAGGACCTCACATGATAGTCCTGGCTGACCTGTAACTCAGAATGTAGGCCAGCCCGACCTTGAACTCATAGAAATCCTCTTGCCTCAGCCTCCCAAATACTGGGATTAAGACATGAGCCATCAGAACTGGCTGTACTTGTTTCTCAGGGGATATGCTAGGACAGTGGATGGCATATATTAAACTAAATAAGCACACATACACATACAAGCTAAGAAGGATGGTATGGCACATTTTATTGGTGGCATCTCTTTTGTACAAGCTCTCCGGAACTTGGACAGAAGCAATATATTGGCAGAGAGAAAAGCCGGGAGATTCCATATGGAAAATAATTCTATATGGAAGGTTGCCTATAGAACTTCGGCACTTAACTGCTCTCCTCCCATTTTTAAGGGGGGGGGGAACTTTTAGGTGCTAAATGTGCTTCTGTTAAAATGCAATGTCTTTGGAATGTATGGTAGTTAACACTATAAGCAGTTATGTCAGAGTTATGAGATAAGCTTTTAGGGTGGCTCCTGCAGGGGAGAGCCTGTCCAGACAGACCAGTTGGAGGACATCAAAGGTTATTCCTGTTTCATAATTTTCACTTGGTTTTAGCCATGGAGACATGTATAGCATTTCCTGAAGGTCTGTAATGGTCATCTTTAATCATCATCACTATCTCTTCCAATGCCCTCTTATGTAATCTGCTCAGTGTAGACAATGCAGAGATCTCTCTCTGCTCTGTAAAGGTTGCCGTATGCAATGGCTTCATGGGGGTGGGCTAGAGTCATATTAATAACACCATGAGGCTGAAGGTAGATGTTTGTAGTCTTGGCTGTAACTTTCTTTAGGTAGGATACATCTTACCTTTTATGTGTCTTTTGAAGCATCTATCACAATTCTTTGCACATAGACTTCAAATGGTAGTTGAAATGAATTTGACCATATAAAATAGGAAGTGTTGTTCAGATTTGTGACTCTGTGACAGAAAGATACTCTTTGTTTTAGGAAAAATGTTAGCGTTTTGTGGATAATTTCTGTGCCCCAACTTTTCATCCATGTATGTATTCATTGCATTCGCTTTCCTTAGTCTTTTCTGAAACACAAATTCAGTTTTTCATTTGTGTCTTAATTTTTAATTATTTTGTTTAGATTCTAGCTCCTATAAACTAGAACCATGTCAGGCATTTAAAACCTAAAAGTGCCTGTCTGCAGCTGTGGGAAGTCTGATAGAATCTGGCTGTATTCATAGCCTTCCTGTGGAGAGAAGGTTCTGGGGATAGACAGAGAAGGGATGGAGGGCAGGACTGGTGCTACAGATGTGAAGGGTGAGCTTGCCCTGGCTTCAGCTGGTATCATCACCCTCCCTGTGCCCACACTTTGGAAGTGGCTTCAGTGCCAGCCCAGAGTACATGAGGGTCGTACCCTCATCAATGTATTTTGACCAGAATCTACTTCCAGCTGTTCTTTAGTGACTACATATTATTTTTTTCATTCAGGCCTTAGACAGAAGGTCATTCTCTTAGGAAACCTTTTTAATTAATTTGTTCGTTTGAGAGAGAGAGTGGGGGGGAGAAAGAGGCAGATAGAGAGAGAATGGGTGGTCCAGGGTCTCTAGCCACTGCTAACAAACTCCAGACATATGTGCCACCTTGTGCATCTGGCTTTATGTGGGTACTGGGGAATTGAACCTGGGTCCTTTGGCTTTTCCAGCAAGTGTGTTAAGCGCTAAGCCATCTCTTCAGCCCAGGAAACACTTTTTATCAAATTATCACTCTGCTCCTCTTACTACCTATATTATCTCAATGTTTTATATACTTTATGCCATGTACTCCAATCATGATGCTCTTGGGGGCTGGGCAGATGGTTCAGTGGGTGAGGTGTTGGCTCCATAAGATAAAGGATCTAACATCAGATGCTTAGACCCCATACAAAGTGTCAGGCATACTGACATATACCTGTAATCCTAGCACTGGGGAGATGGGGGACAGTAAATCACTGGGCTCACTAGCTGGCTGGGCTAGCCAAATCAGTGAGCTCTCCTGTTAGCAAGGCAGTGACTGTCAGTGAGTGCAGGGTGATAGAAGGAGACACTAGATATCCACCTATGACCTCACATGTATGTGCATACATGCCTGTGTATCTGCACACACATGTATGATCATACACATATGAACACAAATACAGACACCACACATACACATGCAGAAAGGATGATCTCATTCATGCAGTTCTTTACACACTTATACTTAGTCTTACCTCCTGTCACAACGTGGCATTGTATTTCCAGAGTCTACACCAATACCACAAAGGCTTGCACTATATATTTTATGGATGATTAAAGCAATATTGTTTTTGAAGCAGGGTCTCACTGTAACTCACTGTGTAGCCCAGGCTATCCCCAAACTCATGGTGATCATGCTACTTCTGCCTTCTGAGTGCTGGGATTAAAGGTAGGAACCACCACAGCTGGATAAGCCCAAGATTTTATATTCCACACTATGAAAGGCAAGTGTGTGCTTAGACATTGGTAAATGACTTTTTGTCTCTTTCCTTATGGATTCAGTAGATGGAAATTTCTCATCTTAGTCCTCATTCATTAGCTTCAAGACAAAACCTTACTTATATCCCTAGTGTAGAAAATAAAATTTTCAATTAACTTTTTTAGCATGCCTCCAGAACTTAGGTCTTGGGCTGTGCTTAATGTTTTCCATGTATATTTACTAAGCTTAATTCAACAATAAGCCTAAATAGGATAGAAAAGTTATTTTATATAAGGTGATGTATGACCTTATATAAGTGGAATGAACACATAGAGGACTACAATTGGAGGGTACGGGGATTTCAAAACATCCGTTCTAATGACATGCTTTTTGTAGATGAACATGTTGAAACCCGGAGAAGGTCGTCATTGGTCTTCCATGAATTCTTGTAGGACAGACAAAGGAATGACAGGTGGAATCCTGGTTGAGGTTATGTAGTCGCATCAAACACAGCCAGCACCATGACTGAGGACACAGACAAGGGCTCTTTTAACCACCACTACCACAGACCCGTATTGGCAGGTGATCAGAATGTTCTACACATGCGAAGAGGAAGGCATGTGGTTGAAACACCATATTTTATCTCTCTCATTTTCTCAGATTGGACAGTTGTAGAGGTGATGTCATTATATCACAGGTATAATTATATAACACATTTAATCTTTCTATGGAGGGAGAAAGCTCTTTGTATAGCAAACTCTGCATAAACCTTATATTTTGGCCATGGCATCTTTCAGCTGTAAAAACTCCTACCCAAGAACTGTTCTGTATGTTCTCTGTATAGCATGTTGGGCCTGGCCTATGTCAGGAGATATGGAAGTTAAGTTTTCACATTTATAGAGAAAGGGAAAGATTTTAGAGGCAGATGTTTTAAAGAAGCCCTGAGCAATTCAGTGCATGCTGAAGTGCAAGGTAGAGATGGTCTTCCACAGTGGGGCTATGTCCTAGTAATCCACCTTCTGCATCTGGCATGAGCTGAAAATATATTGAATTTGCAAGCCTCCTGGTTTAGCAGCCTGGCACTGTGTAGAAGGCTGATCATTCCCTCTCGTGAACTTGTGGTGGATGGGGAGAGACAGCTGGCTGGTGTTTTTTTTCCCCAGCATCTGAAGGAAGTATTGGGGCTGGAGAGATGGCTTAGCAGTTAAGGTGTTAGTCTACAAAGCCAAAGGACCCAGGTTCAGTTCCCCAGGATCCATATAAGCCAGATGCAGAAGGTGGCACATGTGTCTAGAGTTTGCAGCAGCTGAAGGCTCTGGTGTACCCTTTCTCTCCTCCCTCCTCCTCTTTCCTTCTCTGTCAAATAAAATAAATAAATAAAAACACTAAAAAGAGAAAGGATTGTATCTTAGGCTGCCAGCCTGAGAAAGATCAAAATTCAAAGTACATAAGCATTTCTAGTGAATGTTTGTCACCATTGTAATGTTAAAAATAAAATCAATAGCTAAAGTGTCATTAAGCTGGGATCTGTAGCTTTCATCTTTCTTTTTTCTTCTTTCAATGATGTAGCAGAAGTGTTTCCTGGGAAAGGTAGGTCAAAATTCAATGCCTGCCCAGAACAATGCATATGGATTATATTACCACCCCCAGTGACTAATGGGGAATAAGGAGTTGAAGATCCATGTGGGCTTTGCTGAGGTAAAGAGGATGCATGGGTGGGTGTGCAGGAGTGACTGAAGGTGGTGCTGGGGTGGGGAGACCTCAGTGCGGGCTGAGAGCAGAAAGCAGTGGTCAGTAGGAACAGATGTCCCTTGGGCTCGGGAGGAATGTTCAACCAAGGTTAGGACCTGCTTGTCTTGTTCTATTTTAACGCTGCGTTTCTGGTGGCTGTCACCTACCAGCTGCTTAAATAGTTTTAAGTGAATGTGTATATGAGTCACTGCTTACGGAATCATGCCAAATCTTTTGAGAACGTTGAAATTTGACAGCTAGGATCAATGATCTTGAGACGAGACTCCTGATTCTAGCATGACCCTTTGCATGTAATTGACACATAAGGAAATTTTATAGTCTTGTCTCTAGCATGGAAGTTGTTATGTCTTACAAGCTCTAGTTTAGTTTCTCCCCCGCCCCAAATACATTAGAAATGATTTAGGATGCTCAATCTTTAAGGTTTTTTTCTTTTCTTTTTTTCTTGAGGAAGAGGAGTCATTCCATCCAAAATTAATGGAAAGCTATGCTGCCTCTTCCTTACCTATTAACTTGATTATGTTTTCTTTCTTAGATTGAAAACTTGGGACAGATTGAGTGGATCTGCTCCTGAGCAGTATGTGTTTGGCTCTATGGGTACAGGCTCAAAAGGCAGGGGAGGTGAACTTGCTTATCTGACAGCATGTGGGCAGCCTGTGGAGCAATAAATAGTTTCCCTCAGCAGCTGTAAGGACGGGTGATCTTTGGTTTTGCATTTGTAAATAAGATGAAATAACAATGATTGCCAACAAAAACTGGAACATAACTCTAATGGAATAACTTTGGTAAGTGGAAGCTGGTTTACCAGAGATAAACAAAATGCCTGTCTACTCCATTTAGTGAGTTTTAGTAGTTTGTTTTTCTGTATATCAGTGCATTAAATAAAAAGGTAAAGGTAATTGTGTAGTCAATCACTAAATTGATTTAAAGGGAGGCAGTTAGATACCAATCAGTGGGAAAAGCTCTCCAGCTGATTCATTAGTATGTTACTAACATACACACTACTTATGGAAGTTCAGCTTCGCTTGAAAACCATGAAGAATGCTTTCCAACCAGTCAGATCTGCGCTCCCGTGCCTCATCTCCATAGCATAATAAGAAATATAATATGTTTAGAAGGAAGTATCTTTCTCTACTATTAGTTTTGTTTTAAACCTCTATTTTTTCTCAGTTCTAGACAAGCCAGGCAGTAGGGACCACACAGCTAATGTCACAGACAGGCAAGGCTGACCACAGAAGAATTTGTTAAACACCTGCAGCCCTGGGGGAACACTAGCATGCTGCATGTTTCTCTCCTTTCAAGAAAAGGGAGAAAGAGAAAAAAAATCACTGTGGAATGTCTCTTAACTTTAAACTAAAGCAACTAATAAATACTTTACAGGTTATTATTATTTGGAGACAGGGTATTACTACATGGTCCAGGCTGGCACTGAATGATTAATTCACCTCAGCCTCATAAATTATGGGATTAATTATGGGATTAATTATGGGATTAATGGGGAAGCATCCAACACAGTGCTTAGCTCTTTACTCACTTCTCTGGATACCGATTAACATCATTACCTCAGGAAGTCTGTTGTCCTGAGAAGAGACCCACCCTGACAGCCAGATATCCTGGACTCTAACGAAGTTAGAAGTAATTGTGGGGCTTTGGGTAAGTCATTCTGCTACTTGTGACCTCATTACTTTTATAACTAGGGGTTTGGGCCAGGCAATATGTTACTTGGTTTCTTCTCAACTTTCATAATATCTATGAATTTTATAAGGAACAGTCATTGATCTTCGCATTAACAGTCTCATTTTCACTGTGAAAATATTTGAAATCTGCCAAGTATTGGCCTCTCTGAGAGTTGTTTATGAACATTTGTTGAAACTGACCAGAGAAAATACTGTCAACTTGTCTCTGAGTCTAAGCAAATTGCTAGCGGAGTTGCAGTACTTGGCAGTCTCCTGCTGTAGTAAACATATTAATAAGCTCTCACCAGAAGAACTGTGAACAGATGCAGCTCTGAAAACACAGTGTCCTTATCACATTTACTTGTCTGTCTCTCCTACTTGCTTGTGGTTTCCTTGTGAATATTCTCCCCCCCATTTTTTTGACATAACCAGATCATAGTTCATGAGTATAGCAGAAATTGACCATGCCCAGGACCTTTAATATATAGAACCCACGCCATAAAGGAGCACATATAACGTCATAGAATGGCATGACATCACCTAATTTCTTTTATTCTGTTAAACAATTCCTCAGAGGCAGAAATAAGAAAAGTCTATTACCTTTGTAGTCACTTTTTAAATGTGAGATCAGTTAAAAATTATACATGTGTTGCAGTACCTTCTCGTTGCTGGGACAACACACCCAATATGAAGGAAAGGGCTTATTTCAGGATAACAGTTTATAAAAAGTATTTTATTTATTTATTTATTTATTTATTTATTTATTTATTTAAGAGAGAGAGAGAATGTGTGTGTGAAAGAAAGAGGCAGATAGAGAAAGAGAGAATGCCAGGGCCTCTAGCCACTGCAAGTGAACTCTAGACACATGTACCACCTTGTGCATCTGCCTTTATGTGGGTACTGGGGAATCAAAATTGAACCCTTAGGCTTTGTTACAAGCTTCTTAGCCATGGAACCATCTCTCCAGGCCAAGGATCACAGTTTATTTATTTATTTATTTTAGTTTTTATTAGATATGGGCATATTTAGTATGTAAATAACACATGTTGGTACCATCCTGTTCCTCTTCCCTGCCTCTTTTCTGAATCCTCGTTGGGGATGCAGGTCAACCCCATGGGTATTGTGGGTCATGCACTATGGGGCCATCAGTCAGTTATGGGGGAGAGGCAATGTCTCTGTGCAAAATTACCTAACCTGTGTCTCTAACAATCTATCTGCCCCCTCTTCCACAAAACTCCTTGAGCCATGCTGGAAGCATTTGAAGTTTACATCAGTGATGGGCACTTAGGAACCTCTGGATCTCTGGTTTGGTAGGTGTTGAGTGTCCTCAGTGTCTATCTCCTTCACCCTTGTGCTGATATAGTCACTGAGAAAGCAGCACTCTTGTTCATTTCCCCAATTCCTCTGGGGCTGGAGTGGAGTCCACTGGGTCATTTATCTCCTCAGGTCTAGCTCCCATCTGAAAAAGAGAAACAGATTGTCCAATGGAGAGTAAAGTCAGCACCAGTTAAATGGGATAACCACTATTAATTTAGAGGGAATTTAAAGGGTGTAGACCCTATTATAGCCCAGGATTAGTGGGAGCTTGACAATGGAAAGCAGAATCATTATCTGGATATGATTCTGACTTGTCTCCCAGTTCCAGGTCCGGTTTCCTTTCCACTGAGTGGATCTGTTAGCCAATCCAAGAACAGTTGTGTGTGCCACCATTGCACTTGGGTGAGCATCACATCAGGTTGTTTGCTTCTGAGTCACTTAGACCTTGAGTTGCTAGGACAGATGTTGGCCAGTTTCCCCTGGTAGCTCATGGAGCGCATTCTAGCACTAGATGGGCTAATTGCGTGGGGACTGGCTCTGATCTGGATTCCAACCAGGTCTCTCCATGGTCTGTGCTGACAGCATATGGTGTCCCCAGCAGTAGGGCCTTACCATTAATCTCTGGTGGGTAATCAGGTCCAAGGCTTACAGTTTTAACGGAAAGTTTCATCATGGCAGAGAAGGCATGAGAAAAACAGAAAGCTGGCTCACATCATCACATACCAGCAAGGCACAAGCAGCAAGTGTGAGCTGGTTCACAGGGGCAAGTGGGGCTAGATTATAAAATGCAAGGTCTACCTCTAGCGACATACTCCTCTAGAAAGGCTCCCATCTCCCAAAGTCTCCATCACCTGGGGGAATTAAGCATGAGGCTTAATCACAAGCACATGAAGCTATAGGGGACATCTCACATTCAAACCACCACAACATGTATTTATACATCTTAGGCAGTAAATGATGTCTAGCGTAGTGGCACAATGTAGACATCATACCCAAGTGCCTCCGTCTTTGCTGATAACAGCTTAGGGGATCTTTAACACTGCATACCTTTCTAATTTTATATTTCCTCATTTATAGCAATGCTGGTTAAAAGCCAAAGTCTTATGGGGTTATAGTGAGGATCACACGAAGGCAATTAGATGTGTAATTGCCTTGAAAAACAGAAAGCACTGTGTGTCAGCAAGATAACATGCTTCACAGTCACCTTCCTCATCCAAACACGAGGGACTGGAGGGCAGATGGAACACAGCAGCTGGTTGGATATGGCATGCTGCACTACGATTCTCAAGGATTTGGAATTTGCCTCTTGTCTACTCTACCATTCCCTCTTCCTCTGGTGCCTTATATCTCAGTAGCTTAATTTGCTTGCGTCACTGGGTATCAAACTCAGAATATCAGAGAAAAATGATTTGGCCATTTATTTCCTTGAAGGATTTATCTTATAAAAGAATCCTTTGGATTTATCTTATAAAAGAATCCTTTGGATTTATCTTATAAAAGAAAAGAATTATGGGGTTGGGGGATGTCTTAGCAGTTAAATCATTTGCCAGCAAAGCCAAAGGATTCCCCGTTCAGTGCTCTAGGAGCCACATAAGTCAGATGCAGAAGGGGGCACATGCATCTGGAGTTCATTTCATTTGCAGTGGCTGCAGGCTCTGGCACACCCATTCTCTCTCTCTGTCTCTTTCTCTACCTGTTTATCTCTCTTAAATAAATAAATAAATAAATAATTAAATAAAATTAAAAAAAAGAATTATGTGAGCTGGAGAGATCGCTTAGTGGTTACGGCTTGCGAAGCCTAAGACTCATGTTCGACTCTCCAGGTCCCATGTAAGTCAGATGCACAGTGACACAAGTGAACAAGGCTGCACATGTGCACAAGAGGGCACACGTGTCTAGAGTTCAATTGCAGTGGCTGGAGGCCCTGGTGTGCCAATTCTTTCTCTCTCTCACTCTCACATAAAAAAAAATGGAAGTCTGTTGGACTTGACTCAAAAAGATAATAAAAAGAATTACGTGTTTAGTCTACATTTTCTTTCTTTCTGTACTTCTTCTAGTTTTCCATGTCAGTGTTATAATAGAGGACCTCATTGATTGAAATATCATATATAGAATCATGAAGAAAACACACTGTCATCATTTTTGGTAGCAACCTTTTGTAACATATTTAACAAGCATCTTTCTGAGCTTCCACATGATTTAAAGTTAGGATAGGGTATTCTATAACAGGGTGGACTAAAATTCCTTTTATGTTAGATATTCAGGATATTTTTATGTTTTTCAATATTTTATTTATTTATTTATTAGAAAGAGAGAGAAAGATAGATTGGGTGAGAATAGGTGTGCCAGGCCCCTTAGCCACTGCAAAATGAACTCCAGATCCATGCACCACCTTATGCATATGGCTTTACATGGGTCCTAGAGAGTCGAACCTGGGTCTGCTCTGGAGACAAGTGCTTCACCTGCTGAGCCATTTCTCCAGCCCTATTCTTGTGGTTTTCCTTAAATACAGCTTGTGGTGTACAGCGGCTATTGAATGGGGTAGGAGAATAAAAATGGAAAGAACGATAACCCTGATGTATAGCCTCTGCTAATTTCCATGGTGTAAATTCCTCTTACCACAGCTGATGCAGTGTCAACCCACTGACATTCTGTCACTGAATGGGGAGCTGGGCGATTTGCCCAAGATCTGGGGCAGCTCTAGAACATCACCCTCCAGCCCTTGAATGAGCACCTTACTATGACTGAGAAGGGAATACTCTAAAAATTGCCTTATCATTAACTTGTTGTATTAGTTACTTCCACATTGCTATGATCAAATTACCTGACCAGAACCTTAGGAAAGAAAGGTTCATTCTGGCTTATGGTTTCAAGGTATCCACATTCCATTGTGGGAGAGATGGCATGCCGGTAGGAGCATGAAGCCAAGTTGTTGGTATTTTGTCTACCAACTGGGAGCAGAATCAAACAGAAAATGAGACTGGGCTACAAACCTCAAGGCTCACCCCCAGTGACCCACTTCCTCCAGCAAGAATCCACTTCCTAAAGGTTCCATAGTCTTCCTTAATAGTGCCATTAGCCAGGGACCAAGTGTTCAAACACATGAGTCTATGGAAGACATTTTACATTCAAACCACAACACTTGCTATCACTGAACTGTATTTAATGTTTTCATGATATTTAATGAATGGAATACTTATTATATATGTGATGGTTTGAATTAGTTGTCTCCCATAAACTCAAGCCTTGAATGCTTGGTTCCCAGCTGATGGCAGTTTGGGAGGTGGAACCTTGCTGAAGGAGGTGTGTTGTTGGGGGTCAGCTTATGGATATTGTATAGCCAGCTTCCCCTAGTTATAATGTGACTCACTCTTCTACTGCTGTTTGCATCTATAGTGGTAGAGGTGATGTCTAGCCTCTGTTCATGACAACCTTTCCCCTGCCATCATGGAGCTTCCTTTCAAGAGTGTAAGACAAAAACAAATGTTTTCCTCCCATCAGATGCTTTGGTCAGATCCTTTGTCCTAACAATGAGAAGGTAGTTACAATGACGTATATACACATTGTATGTATATATCTATGTAGCAATTTCCATGCTATTTTTTCTAAAAAGAATAAAATAAATATATTAGTAAGCGTGTTAGCCTTCCATCACCACAAGAAAATATGCTTGAGATAATTAAGTTAGGAAGAGAAAATAATTATTTTGGCTCACAGTTGTAAACTGTAGAAACATGGTTTCAGCCATGATTGGGTGAACACGTTGCTTAGTAGTCCTGTCATTTGGCATTGGTGGGAAGCATGCTGCAGAGAAAACTGCTCTCCTCATGGCCAGGAGGCCAAAGACAACAAGGGTGAAGTTTGAAGTTCCCCTCTAAGGGCACGTTTTCAGGGACCTAAAGACTCCCACCAGGCCCTATCTCCTGAAGGTTCTAGCCCACTCCCTGAGAATCATCCTGGCGCCCATAAGTCTTTGTGGAGATATTTATCATCCAAATAAGAGCACTAGTTTCTCAAGATGAACTTTTTTCCATTTGACTCTTTTAATTAGTTACAAATATCACTTCTGCTTATCAGCCTCAATCTTTTTTTTTTTTTTAAACCCTAGTGGTAATAGTTTTATTAACTTGCTGTGTCTTTAAAAATATTCCAAAGCTTGCTTCAGGCAGTGGGCTCATTACCTCTTCCAACATATTGTGGTTTGTAGCAGTCAGCTTCACGTGCTGGGATAAACTTCTGAAATAGGCACAGATATGGGAGGAAGGGATTTATTGAATCCTGCAGATTGAGGGAAAGTTCTACCTCGGCAGAAGCAGCTGGCCACTTTCACAGGTCCACCACTACCATAAGCAAGCACACTCAAGGAGCCCCAGGCAGAACTCCAGCACTTCACAGATCTTTAGCCTGGAATTCTGATCCACCTCTAAACACACCTTAGGGCTTGTCCCTAGGACCCACCCACACTGACACCTCCTCTGGCTGGGTGGCTGGAGATCTAAATTACAAGCTTTAAAAAAACCTCCTGAATCTATTGGGGGACATTCATTGGAACTATCACATGGCTCTTGTTTCATGTTGTGGTTATATTAATGAACAAGTTGATTTCTTTGCAGAAAGGTGCTCTGGTATCATAGTTTCTGTGCTGTTATATGACAGCATCCGTTAAAATTCCCAATATTGTCAGATAGCCTTTGGAGACACTTTTATGACACAAAAAAATTTGTCAGGATTCTAATCGTATTTCTTTGAAGATAAATTCAGTTTCCCCTGCCTGGGTGTTTGTAGTATTATCACCTGTGGCAAAAATAAGCATGTGGTCACAATTTTTACTGTTTTTTTTATTTAAAAAATGTATCTTTGAGAGAGAGTGGTAGGGAGGGAGAGAGGAAGGGAGAATTGGAGGAAGAGAGGGAGAGAGAGAGAAAGAGAAATAGTGTGCCAGGGCCTCTTGCCACTGTAAGTGAACTCCAGATGCATGTACCACATTGTGGATCTGGCTTTATGTGATTACTTGGGAACTGAATACAGGCAATCAGGTTTTATAACCAAGTGCCTTTAACCATTAGACCATCTCTCCAGACCTGACTTATTTTTTTTCCCTTTTGTGTATAACATGTGAATTTCCCTTTCAATTTCAAGTCTTTTGGTTCTGTCTTGCTCTTCTGTTTGTGATCATTTCTTTTTATTTTATTTATTTTTATTTTTATGACAGAGAGAGAGAGAGAGAGAGAGAAAATTGGTATGCCAGGGCCTGGAGCCACTGCAGTCAAACTCACCTTCTGTGCATGTGTGATCTTGTGCGCTTATGTCACCTTGTGTGTCTGGCTTATGTGGGATCTGGAGAGTCAAACATAGGTCTTTCGGCTTTGTAGGTAAGCACCTTAAGTTCTAAGCTATCTCTCCAGCCCTGTTTATTATTGTTTCTGTGGCTGTGTTGCTCCATCTTCATTAATGAAAGAGTTAGCTATTCTGTAGTCTGTCTTACATATATCTTTCACCATTGTGTTTTATTTTTCATCCTTCCTATTTATCATTGTTCTTTTTCAAAGAAAATCTTATTTATTTATTTCGCACGTGTTTTTATGTGAGTGGAGGCATACCAGGGTCTCTTGCTACTAGAAACAAATACCTACCTTGCTTCATGTGTGTGACTCTAAGGAATTCAACTCAGGTTGGAATGCTTTTTAAGCAAGCACCTTTAACAGCTGAGCCATCTTCTTAGCCCCTCTTTTTTTTTTTTTTTGAAACTTTTTATTGCCAACCTCCTTACATGTAGATAATATACCATGATTATAATTTCTTCCCACCACCTTCCTTTACCTACCTTCTAAATCTCACTTCTATTGACTTCCTTCTTTTCAACTAGTATTTTCTATTTTGATGTCATCAGCTTTTCCCTCCTATTATACAGGTCTTGTATAGGTAGCATTGGCCATTGTGAAATCATGAATATCACAGCCACGTTGTGTTTGAAAGACAGTATTGCAGTGCACTCCTACCCTTCTTTCAGCTCTTATATTCTTTCTGCCACCTCCTCACAATGGTCCCTGAGCCTTGGAGGGTGTGATAGAGATGTCTCATTTAGTGCTGGACATCACTGTCATTTCTTCTCAGCACTTTGTTGAGTTTTGAGTTTCCCCATTGGGCACCATCAGCTGAACAGAGAAGGTTTTATGACCCAAAGTGAGGGTAGCATTAATATATGGGTATAACATAAGCATGTAGAGGGCAGTTTGGTGGGTATAATATATCCATTTAGCCAGACAACTATAGTAGTTCCCCCCACCACCCGGGGCTTATTACCTCCCCAGCTGTGGGCTTTTCATTAGGTTTTGAGTGCCAGACAGGAATTCCCTCTCATGGAGCAGGCCTCAAGTCCAATCAGAGAAGAGTTGGTTTTCTCCATAACAGACCTGTCACCATTGCACCAGTTGTTAGCCCCTCCTCTGGTTCTTTGTTTAGGTATGTTCAATGCACTGCCAATTTACTTTCCTGAAATAACCTATTTTACCCTTTTTGTGCCCCAGTGTAATTCTGTTTTAGTCTGTTATTCAGTTTTGTATATGGTTTTAATCTGCTCTTGTCCTGGCCTGCTTGCTTACATCAGTCAATTCTTGTTTAACAGAGATGTAACCTTCTTGTAGCTCTCATTCGAAAACATCAAGTACACTGGATGGTTTCCAAAATGGCCTTGCATTCCTTTGAAAACTTGTTTCTAAGGCCCTCGCTCTCACCTCACTATCATCTTTTGCAAGTATTTCTTTTACTCTGTACATAAGTTTTCTTTCACAGACCCACACTGACTATCTTTCCCTTTGCCCATCTTTGAGTGAGGCAATGTCCAACCAGGTCACATAATTCAAAGCAACTGACAGGGACCCTACTTTACTTAGAAATGCTTTTGACCGTTTTCCTGCCTAGACCTTCTCTTGTAGATATGCAGTGTGTGTGTGTTGGGGGGGGGTCAGGGAGTTGGGGGACAGTTGGTTTCAGTCACCCAGCATGTTTCCAGGGCTAGGTGCCCATACAGTGGCCATTTAACTCATGTAGTTGGTTTATTCGTCTATGAAAGGTCTGTGAAGTAAAGGGGGAAAATTCCTTGAAATGGGTGAACAGACTTCTGAGTGCTAGTTACAGTTTCCTAAGTTCCGTTAATCAGGAGGGGAGTTTATAGAAATGCTGAATGGATTTTAGAATACAGTTTTATTTGTGTTGATTTATTTCCAAACTTAACATCATTTAATCAATTCAGATATTTTCATGAACATTTTAATACTTATTTGGGAAAGGAGCTTTCTCTTGCTTTCATTTTCTTGTTTCTGTAAGTTTGTACTGTCTTCTTTCTTTCTTTCTTTTTGTTGGCTTTTCGAGGTAGGGTCTCTCTCTAGTCCAGGCTGGCATGTAGTCTCAGGATAGCCTTGAACTCACGGTGATCTTCCTGCCTCTGCCTCCCAAGTTCTGGGATTAAAGGTGTGTGCTACCATGCCCGGCTTTGTACTATTTCTTGTGTGTGTGTGTGTGCAAGCACATGCATATGTTTATGATGAAAATATGAAGACATGAGTTCAATTCTTCCCAAACCCATGTGAAAGAAAAAGTCAAGTGTGGTAGCATGTGCTTGCCGTGCCAGTTCTGGGGCAACGCAGACAGGAGGATCCCAGGGACTTGCTGGCTAGCCAGTCTAGCCTATTTTGTGAACTCTAACCTAGTGAGAGGACGTGTCTCAAAAAAGTGAACAGAACCCGACAGTCTGGCCTCCACACACATGAATGTATGTATATGCATCTAGCTTACGTGGGTCCTGGAGAATCGAACCGGGATCCTTCAGCTTTGCAGGCAAACGCCTTAACTGCTAAGCCATCTTTCCAGCCCCCTATACTTTTTAAAATAATTAAAAATTTTAAAAAATATTTAATTTAATTAATTTACTTATTTGACAGAGAAAGAGAGAGAGAGAGAGAGAGGGAGAGAGAGAGAGAGTGCTCCAGGACCTCCAGCCACTGCAAATGAACTCCAGACAGCATGTGCCCCCTTATGCATCTGGCTAACGTGGGTCCTGGGAATTGAACCTGGGTCCTTTGGCTTTGTAGGCAAATGCCTTAACCTCTAAGCCATCCCTCCAGCCAAAGCCCCTGTACATTTTCTTATTTTAAAATGTATATATGTGTGTATGTATGTATTTTCAAGGGAGAGAGAGAGAGAGAGAGAGAATATGGTCATACCAAAGTCTCTTGCCACTGCAAACCAACTCCAGATTCATGTGTCCTTTTTGTGATTCTGGCTTTAGGTGGGTACTGGGGAATCAAACCCAGGCTGACAGGCTGTTGGCATTGCCAAAGTCTCTTGCCACTGCAAACAAGCTCCAGGTTCATGTGCCTCTTTGTGCATCTGGCTTTAGGTGAGTACTGGGGAATCAAACCCAGGCTGGCAGGCTGTTGGCATTGCTGGGACAAACCCCTGAGGAGAAGCAGCTTATGGGAGGAAAGGGTTTTGCTAAGACTCACAATTTCCAGGGGAATCTTCAACATGGCAGAGGCATCTGGCTGACTTTCTGTATTCACAGCTGAGAGAGAGAGAGAGAGAGCGAGAGAGAGCGAGAGAGAGCAGCAAGCACGAACAAGCATGCAGGAGCTGACTCTGAACACACAGGGCTCGATTCAAGATCCACCTCCAGTGACGCCTCCTCCATCATGGCTCTTCCTGTTGAGAACTAAGTAGGAAGATAAATAAAAAGTACCTAAGGCAGGCTGGAGAGATGGCTTAGCAGTTAAGGTGTTTTCCTGCAAAGCCTGAGGACCCAGGTTCAATTCCCCAGAACCCACCTAAGCCAGATGCACAAGGGGACACATGCGTCTGGAGTTCCTTTGCAGTGGCTAAGGCCCTGGCATGCTAATTCTCTTTCTCTCTTTCTCATTAAATAATTTTTTAAAAATTGCCTAAGGTTATGGGGACATTACATTCAAACCACCACACAGGCTTTGCATAAGCAAGTGCCTGTATTTACCAAGAAATTTCCTTATCTCCCCTATACTTCTGTATGTTTCTATACTTAAAAAAAACCATTTTGTTTTTTTAATTTTCTACTTTATTTATTTTGTTTGTTTTATTTATTTTGTTGTTTATTTAGCTTCACATTCATGAGGAAATCATTTCATGTTTTTTTGAAATTACTTTTTAGTCTTCTAATATAGACTACATGATATATTTTACCATGTGTCAACATTACGGGTCCTCCTTATACCTCTTCTATTACATACCAAGGCCAAGGACAGTCACTTATACCACACTTTTGTCATTGCAAATCCTGCATTAATGGGATAGGAATTAATGATATTTAAATATATTGCTCACTCAAGTACAGTCAACCAGTTATCTATGCCAATTAAGAAGTGCAATGTCATAGCATACAAAGTACTCCAGAAACTATTTATGTATAATTTTGGATTCATATGCATTACAACTTTTTCCTTGCTTCATATTTGCATAATTACCATTTCATTTAAATTTATGTGCAAATTAGCTTAGATCTCTGAAAACATACTAATTGCCTAGATTAACATGCTGGTTCATAACCCTTCCTCCCACTAAAGGAGAAGAAAAAGATATGATAAGCCTGAAAATAGAACTTAAAAGTAGACAGTTTTAAAAACAAATAGCTAAATATTGATAATTCTTCCCCAAGGACCTGTATGAGTTTCTGAAATGATGTACTGTGGGTACCTAAGCATGCATGTATACATTTCTTTGTGTATATGGAAGATGTTATTAATGTGGGAATTTTATACAATATTAAGTTAAGTGGTAGAGTTGTTATGTGGCTTCTGTCATAAGTTTTTACATCTATTTAGATGGGTTATTTCAGTCCAGTTAAAATATTTGGATTAATAATCTATATGACAGTGCACACTAACTCTGCAATTCTGTGTTTAGGTTCCATCTATGATTTCTCCATTTTCAGACAAAAACTCAAATATATGAGACTTGTACCAAAATTTAGATTATTTTTAATGTTGAATTTTATGGTTCTCAATATATATCTGCTTCAGTTTCTTCAAAAATTTCTTATACACCATAAAGAGAGGATCAGACTTGTCCTTTATAAATCTTTTCTTTCTTCTAAGTACTGACACTGAGATTCATAGATTTAACAAACCAACAATATCTAAGTGTTATATAAAAATTTGCACAGTTGTGTCTTATGAAAGATGTTTTCTGTAGTTGTTAGATAGATACAAAGCCCTGGAATCAAGATTTATACTTTTCTTTGAATTCTTTTTATGGAACTGTTTTAATGTTGATAAGGAATGCTGAATTACTTTCTGAATTGACTGTGTCCAGGAGAAACATCTCTCAGCTCTGAACTCTTCCTTGATCTCCAAATACCTAGTTGAAATGCAGGAGAGATCCTTTAAAAAAAAAAAGGTGATGTATTCAATTTTTTCTTTTTTTTTCATTAGAGTCTCTTACTTTTCAGAGTTGATTTGGAAGAAAATATAATGGTCCTGCCCTGTCCTGGGCCCAGGTTAGGCTCTAAGCCATATTTGTTTGTTTATTTATTTGAGATAGGTGATAGATGATATATGATAGATAGATAGATAGATAGATAGATAGATAGATTGATAAATAGCGAGATGGACATACCAGGGTCTCTAGCTGCTGCAAATGAACTCCAGTTGCATGTGCTACCTTGTGCATCTGGCTTTTGTGGGTCCTGGGGAATCTAGCCTTGGTCCTTTGGCTTTGTAGACAACTGCCTGAACTTCTAAGTTATCTTTCCAGCTCCTAAGCCATGGTTAGATCTAGCTGCATTGTGTCCCATAGTCTATTTACTGTGCAGCCTTACCCAGTGGTAAATAGCAGTCTACCTCCAACATTCCATTTGTCCCAATCCCATTGCTGCTATTTACTGGGCAAGTTCTTTAATCTGTCTGTACTTCCATTGCCTTTTCTGTAGCTGGACACTAGTCATACTTGCCTTTTAAGTTAACTAAGTTACATGAGACAGTACTGTGTGTACAAGGCATTGTTATAGAGTTGTTGCCTACCATCACTATTGATTTAGTGCAAGATAACATAGCATAAGAGATGATGCAGCCAAGTAGGATGCCTGTTGACTCATTTGTGGGCTTAGTTTGTTCAGTACAGTGAGCAATGGGACAAGCAGAGTCCAGTGTTTCTCTGCCACATGGAATAAAATTCCAAGGATACAGAACAGAATTTTCTAGGTCGTAGGAAGTGGAAGGAATGTTGGGCATTCAGAGCAACATATGGCTCCTTCATACGGGGTGAGGTTAAAGGAATAGTAATGAGTAAGAAAAAGAATAGTAGCTGTCTTCATCATCAGGAATGTTCTGTGGAAATTTTGTTGCATGTCCTGCAGAGGTCAAGTGATTGACACATGGAGAGGAGTTGCAGTCAGAGTGACTTAATTCAACGGATAAAACTAAAATTGAACCCTGAAATTTAATGAGCTGTATTATAAGACTATGAGATGTATGCTGCTGGAATAGACTTTTTAAATTTTAATTTTTATTGACAACTTCCATAATTATAGACAATAAACCATGGTAATTCCGCCATCCCCCTTTACAACTCCACTCTCCATCATGTCCTCTCCCCCTCTCAACCAGTTTCGCTTTTATTAAGAGGTCTAAAATCATTTCAAGAACAAAATCTTACACTTGATAGTAGGTAGGCAGAGATAATAGCAAGCATATATAATCTGACAGTTTCTACAGACATGGAACATTTAGGAATTCCAAGTTCTGAGAGGTTGTTTGTTCTGCTAATAATTGATGATACTTAATCCCCCAAATTTCTAATTAACGTGCTTGCCTTTCATTTTCTATTTCAACACTTTCAACACTTCAACACTTTCTTTCTTTCTCTCTTTCTTCCTTTCCCCTTCTTTCTTTCTCTCTCTCTTTCTTTCTTTCTTTCTTTCTTTCTTTCTTTCTTTCTTTCTTTCTTTCTTTCTTATTGGTTTTTCGAGGTAGGATCTCACTCTAGCTCAGGCTGACCTGGAATTCACTATGTAGTCTCAGGGTAGCCTCAAACTCATGGTGATCCTCCTGCCTCTGCCTCCCGAGTGCTGGGATTAAAGGCATGCACCACCACGCCCGGCTTCAACACTTGATTTCTATGGCCACATTTATATAAATGTAGCTAATCTTTACTAATACATGTTTATTGGAAATGAGGAGTCTACACACACAGACAATTCTCAAAGTTCATATTAATTTATAATTTCAAAAGAACTTGTGAATTTTTACTATTATACCTTGGACTCTGTCTGGCATTAATGAATTTTACAAAGGGAAACGTTTGACTTACTAATTAAATTTATGTTAGTAAAATAATTAAATTTTCTCATCAGCAATGAGAATTGTAAAATTACTTACAGACAGAAGTATGTGGATTGAAACCTTGGTAATTTGTCTATTTGTAATTCAATTGTATATTCAACATGACATTTTTCTGTGATGATTAATCTTGGTGGTTAGTTTGATAGAATATAGAATCACCATGTAAGCAAATATATGGACATGTCTGTAGGAGGTTTTACATATTAGGTTAAATGAGGTGGGAAGAAACACCATAAATGTAGGTAGTTTGATTCGTTGGGTTGGTTCCTGGACTGAACAAAAAAGGAGAAAGTATGCTGAACATCAGCATTCATAGATACATATATGTTTGAAGACATAAGCCACACACTATTTTTTTTCAGATTTTAATACGAAATTTTATTTCAGGTTGGCTATGTTTCTCTGCTTCTTGATCCATATAGTGTTTATGAAGCTTCTTCTGCCTTTTAAAAAATATTGTTTCTTACAAAGCTTCTGCATTCTTAGTAGTCTTTGAATGATTCAACTAAAGATTGCTCTATGTCAGTGGATTCCAAATATGAAATAATTTGTGGAGTCTTTTAAATTATTTATTTATTTATTTATTTAGAGAGTGAGAGAGAATGAGCATGCCAGGGTCTTTAACCGCTGTGAACAAACTGCAGATGTGTGCTGCATCTCCTTGTGTGCATGTGTGACATTGTGCGTTTGTGTCACTGTGTGTCTGGCTATGTGGGACCTGGAGATTCAAACATGAGTTCTTAGACTTTGCAGACAAAGTGCAGGTTAAGTGCCTTAACCACTTAGCAGTCTCTCCAGCCCTTGTGGAGTTTTGAAATAGGGAGATTTTCAGTCTCCATTATAGACCTCCTAAAGAAGGATCTCCAGAATTGGAGCCTAGGTATTCATCATTTTTAAAGTTTGCTGATGATTATAATCACTTCTCATGCTTGGGGACTGTTGGTCCAGTATAACTCTTAAGATGCTCCTATGTCTTAGCCTTGAATATTATATTACATTGCATTTTGCAATGGACAGGAACCTTCTGATTGGTAATGATTACATTAATGCTGAGTTTTATTTAATGCTCAAAAGTAGCTTTCACAGGTTAAACATTTAAAATATTTATAAAATAAACGATTGACTCTAGATGGTGTTTTGAATACTAGGAATATGAAAGTCCTTTTGAAGAATACAGAGAAGGTTCTAATAGGCTTGAAATGTGTTTTGGTCCATTAATTATTGTTGACACACATTCAGTTGCCCAGAGCCTGTTTTGATTACCACCTTCTGGGCTTCTCAGTCAAGACATAATCCATGGAATTATTTAAAGTTCATGAAGTGAGTTTCTTTCTGCCTTCACTATGTTTAAAGAGCAGCACTGATTTCAAGTCCAATTAAAGATGTGACTTTTAACATTTCAATTTGATGAAAGACTTTTAATATTTTGTTATGAAAGTTCAGAAAACCATTGAGAAGCCTTATATATATTTCCTTTGCAACATAGTGTGCTTTTTTAGTTGGTACCTTCACTTCTCAACCCCTGCCACACTATCTTCATTACCACGACTATTTATTGTATGCTCAATGCTGTGCAAGGTTTTCAAATACTTAATCTCACTGAATTTATGAAACAGTTCTCCTATGGAGGAGGAAATAAACACTGGGGTTTAAATAGCTTGACCAAGTTTATGTAGCTACAAAACGTAAGAACTGGGTTTTAACCCATCATCTCCAAGCCCATCTTCATCTTATGTGCTCTTCTCCACAGTCTCCAAAAACCAAAGGAAGTGCTCATCTGCTGTGTGCTTGTCTCTGTGACATTTGCTGTGTGTTGGTCTCTGTGATATCTGCTGTGTGCTGGTCTCTGTGACATACGCTGTGTGCTGGTCTCTGTGACATCTGCTGTGTGCTGGTCTCTGTGACATCTGCTGTGTGCTGGTCTCTGTGACATCTGCTGTGTGCTGGTCTCTGTGACATACGCTGTGTGCTGGTCTCTGTGACATCTGCTGTGTGCTGGTCTCTGTGACATCTGCTGTGTGCTGGTCTCTGTGACATCTGCTGTGTGCTGGTCTCTGTGACATACGCTGTGTGCTGGTCTCTGTGACATCTGCTGTGTGCTGGTCTCTGTGACATCTGCTGTGTGCTGGTCTCTGTGACATCTGCTGTGTGCTGGTCTCTGTGACATACGCTGTGTGCTGGTCTCTGTGACATCTGCTGTGTGCTGGTCTCTGTGACATCTGCTGTGTGCTGGTCTCTGTGACATACGCTGTGTGCTGGTCTCTGTGACATACGCTGTGTGTTGCTCTCTGTGTCTGGTCTTGAGGAAATAAAGCTGAATAGGACCAGGTTGCTATGAGAAGCATATAATCTCACAAAAGGCCATCCCCCCCCCCCCGTACTCCCAAAGTCATTGTTTTCTCTAACAGTTTATTCATTACCGAAGGTCACACAGTTGAATTTTTAATGCTACTTTAAATTTGCCTAAGAAAGCTGTCATAAAATGGAAAGCATAAAGAACACAAGTGAGAGAATCTGTTAGGAAGGAAATAGGCAGGCACATTGTGAGTATGTAATGCACCTTTAATGCTTTAGGACCATCGTGAAATGTGCATTTTGTATCAGATTTATGAAGGGGAAAATGAGCCTCATAGAGTTGAGAGAAATCACTAAGGTACTAACTTGTAAGGAGAAATTTTAGAATTTCAGCTCTCTCTGGAAAGCATGCCTATGCTTTTTCTATAGAATCACACTGTCTCCCACATGATATCAGAGTCTGAATTATAGTCTAGAAGTTTTATAAAAGGTTCCCTAGAGAAGTAGACTTCTGGAGCAGCAAGTTTTAATATTGCATTTCAGGTAGACTGGTAGAACTTGGGTTAAAATGAATTCATTATGAAAAGATAAAAATATTAAGAAGTGGGGCTGGAGAGATGTCTAAGTCATTAAAAGTGCTTGCCATGCAAACATGAGGACGTAATTGGAGATTTCCAGAACCCATATAAATGTCAGGTAGAAGAGCAACATGCCTGTCGTCCCAGTGTTCTGGAGGCTGAGCTGAGGAAGTCAACAGGGTCAGCTGGCTAGCCAGACTAGCTGAATCTGTGAGCTCTGGGTTCAGTGAGAAACTTTTTCAATAAATATGTGGAGAGTGATAAGAGGGAGACACGTGTTGACCTCTGGCCTACACATACATGCACATACTTGTACATTTGCACTTGCACACACATGTGCATCCACACACACAGGAACACATGATGCATCCATGCATTTACCCACCCCCACATACACACAACAAAACAGTATTAAGTAGCAACACCAGATATACTTCGATGCCTGTTAAAAAGTTCTGCTTCGCCTGTTTTTTTGTTAATTATGATCAGAAAAATCCTATGTTGCAAGTCATTCAAGAATTCAATAATGTCCAAATTTCTCAATAATTATCAGGAAGAATTTATTAGTTTGGGACCTTATAACAAAAAGATGACACATGGGAAATCCATACCATGTAATGAAAGCTATGAGTTTTTTGTTTATTTTTTTAAGAAAATATTTTATTTTTTTGAGAGAGAGAGAGAAAGAGAGGGGGGAGGGAGATCGGGCATGCCAGGGCCTCTAGCCATAGCCAACAAACTCCAGATGCATGTGCCACCTTGTGCATCTGGCTTTACGTGGGTCCTGGGGAATTGATCCTGGGTCCTTTGGCTTTGCTGGCAAGCATCTTAAACTTAAGTACAATCTTTCTCTGTTCATGCTATGTGGGATTCTTCTTTGATGCACTTCTTGGGTAACTTCTGTCCTCTGGGTGGCTTCCTACCACTGCTATGAGCTGTTCAGCATCTTCCTCTCTCTGTGGTAGAGGGAAGGGATATGACTCGGCTTACTTTCTAGAAGAAGAAATTCCAAGTTGAATCTAAGTTAGAAATGAATGCCATAAGGGTTGGGATATAGTGCAGTTGGTGGAGTGCTTACCTAGCAAGCATGAGGACCTAGGTTGGAGCCCCGGCATTGCACACACTGAGTGTGGTTGTGCACACCTGTCATTCTAGCACTGGTGTGGGGTGGGCAAGTGGAGGAAGGATGATAAGAAGCTCAAGGCCATCTCCAGCTACATAGTAAGTTTGTGGCCAGACTTGGCTACATGAGATCCTGTCTCCAAAATATGAAGATGCAGGAGAAAGAGAAAAGGAAAAAGAAAGAAGACAGGGAGCCTACATTATCAGTAGCCATTATATTTCCTGATACTTTATGAAAATGTCTGTCAAGATAAAATCTGCACAGTGAAGTGGCAATATCCCCTGCCCTCTTTGAACATATCATGTAACGTTGTGCAATAGATTTTCACAAAAGTTAAGTGATTATTATGAAAATAGACTGGTGGATAGTGCTTCTTTTTCCTTTCCAAGGTTTTTAAGAAGCCTTTTTGGATAAAAAAACAAAACCTATTTTTGTCTTGGATAGGGCAGTACTTATTTATTTGTTTATTTGTTTATTTATTTATTTATTTTGGCTTTTCATGGTAGGGTCTTGCTCTATCCAGGCTGACCTAGAATTCACTATGTAATCTCAAGGTGGCCTCGAACTCTGGTGATCCTCCTACCCCTGTCTCCCGAGTGCTGGGATTAAAGGCAAGCGCCACCACAACTGGCAGTAATTGTTTTTTTTTTTTTTTAATACACTTTTAAATTTTTATTTATTTATTTTACAGCGACAGGGAGAGAAAGAGGGAGAGAGAGAGAATGGGCACGCCAGGGCCTCCAGCCACTGCAAACGAACTCCAAATGTGTGCGCCTCCTTGTGCATCTGGCCAATGTGGGTCCTGGGGAATCAAGCCTCGAACCGAGGTCCTTAGGCTTCACAGGCAAGCATTTAACTGCAAAGCCTTTCTCCAGCCCCAGTAATTGTTTTTTAAATTGTGGTTATATAGGGTGTACAGTCTAACCAGCATACTAATTTTGAGGTTAAATGGATTACATAAATACAGATACAAATTAGTATCTATGTTAAACTACATTTTTTGCTAATTTGTGTCACATAGAGAAAGGAAGGTATTGCATGGATCAAAGAAGTAATTTTAAGGCAAAGACAGTGAACTGTTGTGGGATCAAAAATGAGGCTGATGATAAAGACACTCTGTAATTGGAAGACACTTGACACCTTCACAAGTGAGTATTATTAAGGGTTTACATTGTTCTGGGTCCTACACTAGGGGCCTGGAGTACATGAATGAGATATGGTGCCTATTGTCAACCAAACTGCTGTTTACTGGCGATATAAAAAGAAAATCTGCCTCAGGGTCTTAGTGGTCTCAGAAAATCCAGTTGTTTTCTGTTAGGTAATGCCATTGCTATTATAGGCTAGTTAAATATGACTATCTATTGCATAATATGCATATTAGCAGTGGAAAGATTTGGAGAGAATGGACATAAATCAAAGAGATCAAAGACTTCCAGTGTCAGTTAGAATATTGCAAAGCCTTAAAAAAGGTGCTTTATTTTGAGGCAAATCCAACAGACTGGCTTTTTTTTTCTCATGTGAGAGAGCGAGAGCGAGTGAGAGAGACAGAGGAAGGGAGGGAGAGAATTGGTGCAGCAGGGCCTATAGCTACTGTAATTGAACTCCAGAAGCGTGGGGCATCTTGTGTGCATGTGCGACCTTGTGCACTTGTGTCACCATGTACCTGAGACCTGGAGAATTGAACATGGGTCCTTAGGCTTCGCAGGCAAGCACCTTAATGGCTAAGCCATCTCTCCAGCTCTTGTCCAGCTTTTATCTGGGTGACAGGAATTTAAACTCCAGTCCTCATACTTATACTGCAAATTCTTTATCCACTGAGTCATCTTCCTATCCATCCAACTTCATTTTATTTATTCATTTATTTAAATATTTCATTTATTTATTTATTTGAGAGAGAGAGTGAGAAAGAGAGAAAGGGAGAAAGAGGCAGGATATATATATATATTAGAGAGAGAGAGAGAGAATAGATGTGCCAGGCCTCTAGCCATTGCCAAACAAAAAAAAACAAACAAACTCCAGATTCATGTGCCACTTTGTGCATCTGTATTATGTGGGTACTGCAGAATTGAACCTGGGTCCTTAGGCTTTGCAGGCAAGCGCCTTACCCATTAAGCCATCTCTCCAGCCCTCAAACCTCACTTAAAATTTGCATTTTGGGGATAAGTCTTGGCTCACTTGTATAGTGAGCAAAGGTAAAAATGTATGTGAACCTACTTTGTCAACTTTAAAGCACAATGAAAATGTAATACATCCTGGGACTATAGCCAGGAATCTTATCAGGTCGGATCAAAATAGAAACTCTGGGTTAAAGAGATAACTTGGCAGTTAAGGTGCTTGCCTGCAAAGCCAAAGGACTCAAGTTCAATCCCCAGGACTCGTGTAAGCCAGATGCACAAAGTGGCACATGGATCTGGAGTTTGTTTGCAATGTCTGTAGGCCCTGGCGTGCCTATTTCTTTCTCTCTCTGCTGGCCTCTTTCTCTCTGTCTTTCAAATAAATAGAGAAAATTTAAAAAAGGAAGTCTGGTACTCAGTATACAGACGTTTGTTGGCAAGGCTGGCATCATGGAAAGAGGCACAACAGGACTGTGCAAGTGCCTTACTAGTCATGAGAACAAACAAGTGTTCATAGAGGTGTCCACGTGGGGAGGGAGAAGAACTACTGATACGTCTCAATATGTTGGTGCTGGCTGTTATCAGTAAGTTAATGGCTAATATAACCTATGAATTAAAACCTTGAAAATCACATACAATTAAGTATGATGTGGGTGACTCATCATTATACAAGACTTTGGGGACAATTATCCTTTGAGGCTTGAAACAGGTTCTGAGACACTCTGTTGACGAGATGTGCTAAGGGAGAACTCTGCTTTCTCCAGGTCACGCTGAGAACACACGCATAGAAGAGTCAAGGCATCAGTAACGAAGCCAGATCGCTTTAGAGCGTGCTTGTTACAAGATGACACAGCTTTTACCTTAGAAAACCTTGGGGGCGTCCTCATTTTGTGGATCTACCTGGTGGCTTTGCTAATGAATGACCTGCTTTTTCATAAGGGAGACTGCGTATGCCTAGGCTGACCATGGCTGACTGTTTTATACACCAAGCTCTCGGTCTTCAGGCATTCTGTATGCAGGAGCATTGTAGCATAATTGTAACTCCCTTGAATCTAGAGCGTCAAGTCTGAAACTCTGCCAGGAATCCTGGTGGTCTTTTCCTCTTGTGTAGTGCTAGGCTTTCAAATGAAGTCCTCATGCATTCTAGAAGAGCTCTACCACTGAGCTATACCACCAACCCCTTGTGTCTTTTCTCTTTAAGAAAGTGTCTCACTCTGTAGCTCAGACTGGCTTTGAACTCATAGCAATCCACCTGCCTTGATGTATAAAGTGCTACAACAGCGGGCACGAGACATCACATCCATCTTCCATGCAAGTCTTTTAACAACTAAATCAAGTCTCCTGTGCTCAGGGTTAAGCTCACCTTTTGTGTGAGTGTAGTGAGTCACTTCATAGAAGGTTTCTTTATTGGTAAATTGACTGATCATAATTTCTGGTATAAAAGTAATGTTGTGCAGCAGCCCTATTCTTGAATCGCTTCACCCCCTTTACTTTTGACTATACCTACTGGCACTTCTGTCATTGATAAGTAACAGTTTCTATTGAATAGCTGAAAGTAACAAATAGGACACAAATACCCCTTAGGCAAGGTCTATTTACTTCACACAACAGTATAAGGTCTTTAAACTGTTTAATGACCTTAAACTGTAGTTGTGAGACAAGTAGAGAGCTCTGAAAATACCTGCCAAAATTACACCTGATCAAACTGTGGCAGCTTAGGGAAACACAGTCACGCTGTCAAACAGGAGAGTTTTAATTCATAGAAACTATAATTTTCTGTTCTTACTACATCTATTTTACATTATTTTGCCTTTCATTATTTAAATAAGGATCTGAACCTAACATTTTGGCTCACTCCTGTGATCCCATCATGTGGGAGACTGAAACAGGAGGGTGGCTATGGGTTCCAGATTACACAGGGCTGTAGTATGTGACCCTGTCTTCCAAACTCAAAATAAAATAAAATAAAATAAAATAAAATAAAATAAAATAAAATAAAATAAAATAAAATAAAATAAAATAAAATAAAATAAAATAAAATAAAATAAAATAAAATAAAATAAAATAAAATAAAATAAAATAAAATAAAATAAAATAAAATAAAATAAAATAAAATAAAATAAAATAAAATAAAATAAAATAAAATAAAATAAAATAAAATAAAATAAAAAAATCAATGCTCTGTTTTACAGAACTTGCATACTGCCCTATGAAACTGTGTAATCGTGTATCCTCTAAATGGGTTCCATTTGTCTCAGCACTCTGGTGGCTTCCCAACAGTGTACCATATGGAACAAATGCAACTGGTTAGCCTTTTCCAAATGATAAAGAAATGATAGACACAGTCTTGGAACAAGTGGCATATTAATGTCTTAACAAAGCCACCCCGTGGCATGTTTCATGGTTAGGCAGCCCAGTGCCATGCTCAAAGGAGGCATGACCGTTTGTCCTCATGTATATAGCAAACATCAGCTGGCCACCTTCTCTGCTTTGAATACTGAACTCACCTCTGGGAATTCGTCAGTGAACAATATTCTCTGTTCCGCAGCTGCTATCCTATGAAAGAGGCAATAGAACCATAAATCAGTGAATTAAGTAATATGATGGATGCTAAACACTATGAAACTGTAGAGCAAGTTGGCACTGAAGGGACGATCAAAATGGGACTCCTCTCAGATAAGGCACTGAGGGCAAAGAAGTGACGGAGGAGAGTGCTTCAGCTTCCCAGCACTGCTGCCACCAGCGAGCATGGTCGCCGAGTGTCAGGACACAGCAGAGATTCACGTTTCTCACAGCTCTGGAGGCTTGAACTATGAAATCATGGCGTTGGGTGATTCAGACTCCCACTACAAGCTCTGGGGAAGAAGCATTGCTTGTCCCTTTCTAGCTTCTGGTGACTGTTGGCAGTTCTCATCATTTCCAGGGTTGCTACCATATTGTTCCAATTTCTCCCTCTGTTATTTCACACAGCTCTCTTTGTATGTGTCTGTATGTCTACTGCCCTTTATATAAGGACATCAGTCATATTAGGTTATGACCTACCCTGATTACCTCATCTTAACTTGATTGCATCTACAGAGACACTATTTCCAAATAAGGTCACATTCACAGGTAATAGATACCGGGAACTAGGACTTCAATATCTATAGTTTTGTGAGTGACACAATTCAAACCAGATCAGCTATGCAGATGTATGTGTTTGGAGTCCAGGGACTAGTTCCAAGGCCCTAGCAAGGGAGGTTTTGGAATACCAATGAGGCTATTTTTCTTGTATCTGATGAGGAAGAGAAGAGTAGAAAGGGATAGAGTTAGAGGAAAACCAGAGCTGGATTGTTCGGGGCTTTGTAAGCTACTCATAGGACTTTGCTTTTTTCTTAATGTTTTTATTTATTGATTTGGAGATTATATATACATAATGTATGTATATATAATATATTATATATATAATCTCCAAATAAATAAATATATGCATATATAATATATTATATAATCTCCAAATAAATACGTATAATATATTTATTTAATAATAAATAAATATATTATATATTATATATATATATATTTAGAGAGAGAGAGAGAATATGGGCATGCACTAGGGGCTCTAGCCCCTGCAAACAAGCTCCAGATACATGTTCTACTTTGTGAATCTGGATTTATGTGGGCCCTAGAGAACTGAAACCTGGGTCATTAGGCTTTGTAGGCTAGCACCTTCACTGCTGAGCCATTGCGCCAGCCCAGACTTTGATTTTTAACATGGGATGAATGAACGGAAGACTTCTCAGGGTTGATTTGTATCTTCAAAAGCCACTGTGATGAAAATGAATTAAGCACAAGAGGATGCAAACAAACAAACAAAAAACAAAACAATAAAAACTGATTAGAAGTTTACTGCAGTCCTGCAGGTGAAAGAGGATCAGGGTAGGTCAGCGTGGTGGCAGAGGAGCTGGTGAAAGCTGTTGGATGGATTCTAGATGTAGTTTGAAGACGTAGTCCAGGGATTTCTTGATAGTTTGGTTGTGGGTATGAGAAAGAAGATTTGGGTGAGGTACGGGATGAACAGCTAGGCGGATGGAGCCACATCAAGTGGTCTAAGAGAGCCTCAGGTAGAGCAAGCATGCAGGAAGGGTGAGAAGTTCCATTTTAGAGGTTTGATAGTTGAGGGGCCATTTTCAATATCCAGAGGAAGATGTTATATAATCATTTGTGAATGAAAGATTGGAGTTCAGGAGAGAGAGAGGCCTCCTAGAAGAGCTGCCTTTTGGCAGCAGCAGAAGCAAAATAGGAAAAAGTACCCTTCTTTTGTTTTGTATCTTTTTATGAGAGAGAGAAAGAGCGAGAGAGAGAGAGAGAAAGAGAGAGAGAGAGAGAGAGAGAGAGGGCATGCCAGGGACTCCAGCCACTGTAATTGAACTCCAGACGTGAGCACCACCCTGTGCACATGTGTGACCTTGTGTTCTTGTGTCACCTTGTGCATGTGGCTTATGTGGGACCTGGAGAGTGGAACATGGGTCCTTAGGCTTTGAAGGCAAGCACTTTAACTGCTAAGCCATCTCTTGAGCCCAGAAAAGGTAGCCTTCTTGACCAGAAAAGCTCTGGATCAGGTATGTGAACTCCAACTCCCCCGTCTTGGGTTCCTCCATGCAGTGCTAACCCTGCTTACACCTTTTGAGAACAGTGTGTGCAACAGACCCTTTATTCTCTTTGCTCTTCACCTCCTCAGTCAGAATGACCTTGGACAGGTATGGAGAAGGTAGGAGAATAAAAGCAGAAGAAAGAGACTAATGATAGGCTATTCTTTCTAAGGACACAGGATATTATTTTGGTTTTGCCAGTTGACGAGCAGTTCCCTGGAAAGCAGGTCCACCTCCCCTCCCACCCATGGCTCAGAGATTGCTCCAACAAGGCGTGCTTTGCACTTGCCAGTGTTACACACAGTTCTATACATAGGGACATGCTGCACCACGGCATTTTAATCAATTCCGGACATTTATCTGAACAGTTTTATTACTTGATGATATTGTAGCTATTGTGATGCCATATATAATTTATTACTCACATTTGTGTCATCCATTAACATGACCATGTTGCCAGTCATATAAAGGCACAGCCCATCCAATAATGTACAGTGAATGACACTTGATGCATGATGATATATGATTAAAAATTTTTTTTTTTTGTTTTGGTTTTATGAAATTGGGTCTCACTCTAGCCAGGGCTGACTTGGAATTCACTATGTAGTCTCAGGCTGGCCTTGAACTCATGACCCTCCTACCTCTGCCTCCTGAGTGCTGGAATTAAAGGCATGCATCACCACACCTGGCTAATACTTTTTTTTTTAATTCACTGTACCTTTCATTAATATTTTATTATATTTCTCCTACTTATTAAAAAAAACAACAAAAAATTATGACTGCCACTTCAGCAGCTGCCTTACACATTTCGTATTTGCCATGTCTTTCAGTGGCAATAAGAAGCTACATGGCCGTCTGCAGAGATTGCTTAGTGGTTAAGGCACTTGCCTGCGAAGCCTAAGGACCCAGGTTTGATTCTCCAGGTTTTGTGTAAGCCAGATGCACAAGGTGGCGCATGCAGCTGGAGTTTGTTTGCAGTGGCTGGATGCCCTGGTGCACCCATTCTCTCTCTTCCTCTGTCTCTAATAAATAAATAAATAAATAAATGAATAAATAAATGAATAAATAAATAAATAAATAAATAAATAAATAAATAAAGTACATGGAGTGATGGATCTATACCATGTAGGTTTGTGTTAGTGCACACTGTGATGTTTGCATAAGGACAAGACGGCCTGACAGTGCATTTTTTTACAATGTATCCTGCCATTAAATGATCAGTGAAGATCCTTGTTTTTAAATTTATGACTGAAAGATGACCAGTGGTTATTTACTAAGCTTGTCTATAACTCGTGCATCTCTGGGACTCTCAGTCCTTTAGCTCAGTATTCTGTTGGGAAGTGTGGGGCCCCCACACATCTGGCAGCTCTGCGCAGGCCCTCGCAGGGATTGTTGAACTCAATACCACCTTCAAAAAAGAGCCTTTGTTGTGATGACACCGTGCTGTTCCCAGCTTCCCATGCTTGTCATTTGTCCTTCTCTTGATGTTGGAATTTAAAGTAACTGTTTACCATGCTTATTTTCTATTTTAAAAACTATTTTGGGCTGTAGAGATGGCTTTTAGTGGTTAAGGCACTTGCCTCCAAAGCCAAAGGACCCAGGTTTGATTCTCCAGATCCCACATAAGCCAGATACACAAAGTGGTGCATGCATCTGGATTTTGTTTGCAGTGGCTAGAAGCCTAGTGCGCCCATATTCTCTCTCTCTGTGTGTGTCTGTCTGTCTGTCTATCCATCCATCCATCCCTCTATCTATCCATCCATCTATCTATCCATCCATCCATCTATCTCTCTATCTCTCTCTCTCTCTATCTATCTATCTATCTGGTCTCCAAAATAAGTAAATGAAAACATTAAGAAAAAAAGCACAGTCCTGTGAGTGGCTTACAAAGCCCTGAACAATCTGGCTCTGGTTTTCCTCTAACTCTATCCATTTCTAGTCTTTTCTTCCTCATCAGATATAAGAAAAATGGCCTCATTGGTGTTCCGAAAACTCCTTTGCTAGGGCCTTGGAACTAGTTTCTGGACTCCAAACACATACATATGCATGGCTGAGTTGGTTTGAATTGTGTCACTCGCAAATATATATATTGAAGTCCTAGTTCCCAGTACCTATTACCTATGAATATGACCTTATTTGGAAATAGTATCTCCGTAGATGCAATCAAGTTGAGACACACACACACACACACACACACACACACACACACACACACACACACACAGAGCGTACCAGGGCCTCAAGCCCCTGGAAACAAACTCCAGACACGTGTGTCCCCTTGTGCATCTGGTAACGTGGGTCTTGGGGAATTGAACCTGGGTCCTTTGGCTTTGTAAGCAAGTGCCTTAACTGCTAAGCCATCCATCCCTCTAGCCCTCAAGTTTTATTTCTGTCTTTGTTGAGTGTCTTCCTGTGTGAGGCAATGATCTGGGCACAGAACTTATTCTCTATATCACTTTGTTGAAAAGAGTTTGGCCCAAGAGGTCAAGGGTGCGCAGAGTTGACTGGATGCTGTGCTGTACTGCCAAGATGGAGATGGCAGGGTAAGAGTAGATACTGGGCTGAGCAGAGGGAGGAGAACGTAGACAGCCTGGCAGAGGTGTTCCACATAAAGATGCTGCACTGAGCTTTGCTTCAAATCCTTTGACAAAACAGATGTGCGTTTAGTTGACACATTGAATAAAATGTAAGCAAATGAACATTATGAAGGAAAAGATTTCCTTTTCCCCCCACCCAATGTGGTATGAGAGGGTTAGGTATTGTCAGCACAATTTTTAAACAGCCTGGAAACGTTTCTTGGCGTTTTGAGCAAGATCACATCTGAAGCTTGTTCGTTATTATTCAGGTGGAGATGGAACATAAAAAACAGGATTTTGGCTGCTCCACGCTTTCCTCATGCTGTGTCAGAACGGCTTTCTTCACGTGCCATGTTAATAGTACTCTGAAAGACCACAAGATGAATAACTCACTTTTGAGAACACAGCTGTGGAAATACTTTGTTAACAGAAAGAAAGATTTTGGCTGTTCAGCATACATACTAAGCACGGCTGGCATCTGGTCCATCAGGAATGGTTGGTGGCCCTAAAATGATGAGACGGAGATATTGGGGAAATGAAGAATGTGTATTTATCACCACTCCACTGCTCTTGGTTTCACTAGACTTAGTACACTTGGGTGAATCACAGGGCAAGATTATCTTATTTGTTAATACTATTTGAATGTCTTACAGTATTTTAAAACAAAACAACTCACCAAGAATGTAGTAAAAAAAAAAATGTGTGACTGGAGCAATTTCACCAACCCAGTCTGATGATTTGTGTCATTAGCATGTTACTTGACTTTAAGAAGGTGACACCATAACCACGATCACGGCTATTGTGCTGAAGCATGCAACACAAGAGTCATGGGCTGGAGATCAGGCTGAGAAGTGTGCAACTACAGCTACAGGGGTGACTTTTACTTTAAAAGCAAAAGTGTATCCAACTGCCCCTGTTAGTGTGGAACTTTGCAATAGTGAGTGGGATGAGAATACCATCTGTTGTGGTTTGAATGTGACCCCCCCCCCCCCCAGGCTCAAGTGTTTCATCATTTGCTCTCCAGCTGGTGACACTGTTGTGGGACTTTTAGGAAGTGGATCCTTATCGGAGGAAGTGGGTTAACTTGAGGTTTTATAGCCCAGCCCCACTTCCTGTTTTCCCTCCCCTTGCTTCCTGATTATGGCTATATTGTGATCAGCCAGCCTCCTGCTCCTACTGCCATGACTTCCTCACCATGATGGAACAAATCCTCTGGAAATTGTAAGCCAGAATAAACCCTTTCCTTCCTTAAACTGCTTACTTTTGGGTATCTGGTTACAGGAGCGAGTAAACATTCCATATATGAATTAAAGAGGAGAGAAGGAAGGAAAAAGGAGGCAAATTCTTAAAAAGAAAAGAAGGCAATTATCTTCCTGATTGGATTAGACTGGTGGAAAGGAACTTTTATGGTTTTAAACTTTGGGAATTAAAAACTTATCGTGGGGGGGTGGTTGTTGACATTGCCCAGGATTTGATTCCCCCAGTACCCATGTAAAACCAGATGCACAAAGTGGTGTATATGTCTGGAGTTCAATTGCAACAGAAAGAGGTCCTGGTGCACACATTCTCTCCTTCTCCCTCTCCTTGCAAGTTAATTAATTTAAAAATCTTATCCTGGGGGCTGGAGAGATGTCTCAGCAGTTAAGGACTTGCAAAGTCTGATCACCCAGGTTTGATTTGCCAGTACCCACCCAAAGCCAGATGCACAAAGTGGAGTATGCGTTTGGAGTTTGTTTGCAGTGGCAAGAGGCCCAAGTATATTTGCTCTCTCTCTCTCTCTCTTTCTCCCCTTGGAAATGAACAAATAAACACATTTTTAAAATACTTGTCTCAGCTGTCTAAAGGATGATACATGCTTCATAACCTTATGAAGAGACAGTAAGGTTTTCTTAGTCTCACTTCGTATCCTATGTGGTACCTGGAAATGGTGAAAAAGGAAGAGAGTCCACAAAGGTAATTGTTATGCCCAGTTCTTGGCGTCCCCAGTGACCACCAAGGAGAACCAAACACGCATGCAAAGGCAAAGAGCTTTATTTCGGGCTTAAGCTCGGACTCTTGACTTCACCAGCATGGTAGATCCATGCAAGAGCCCCGAGTAGTGGGAGGGCAGGGTTTTTATAGGGATTTGAACAAAGAAGTAGGGGGCGGTTACATGATTGGTTGGTTTAAACAGTAACTGTACTTGTATTCTTTTGATTGGCTGGGGCAGAGAGGCAGAAGGGACAAGTCTTGGGCAAGTCTTGGGCATGCCTGGACATGTCTAGGGGCTGACTCAGGGCCTCTGCCTAAGCTGGAATTTGAAACTTAGGCCTAGCTGGGGCGGCGCCTTACTGAAGCCTGTCATGGCGCCAGTGTGGTTTCCAGGTCTTTCAGTAATCACAAGTCTGTTTCTTCCTAAGCAGTCTTTAAAGAAAACTCTTGTTTTTTTTGTACCGGGAGAACATGGAACACTGACAATCAGACATCATAGATAATGAAGGCCAGACTGATGCTGCAGAGGTCCTGTCAGCGTTGATGCTCACTGTTGTCACAGGACACCTGCGTATCTCCTAAGAGCCATGGCTGGGTGAAGGGATAGTTAAAGGTTCAAATGGATGTTAGCATGTCACGTTACACCTTGTCCTAGCTCTCTTCCTTGAAAGTCAGATTTGTGAGCCTTTCAGTCCTCTTCACTAGAGGTTTCTCACACTACCAATGCAAGATTCTAAGTACAGCCTGGCTCTTTATTTACTGTCACCAATAAAGGAGCCAAGCAGGTGAGTTGAGTTTGATGGCCCAATGGATCACAGTGTCTCTCCAAGATTATTAGTCTGAGGGAGTATTATAGTTTCCATGGGAGGCGGGAGCAGTGGTTTTACTTTGTCTCTGTGTAGAAAAGGCTGGTGTTGAGACTGAGGTATAAGTTTATCTATCATTTTATAAACATTGCTAATATTAGAATTTTACATATACTAGCATACTGATGCTGTGATAATTCTTTGGAATATTAACCAATTATTTTCCTCTTTTTTTCTTCTTCTGGGTATGTGAGATTCTGCCTTCATTGCCCAAAGGAAGAAAAATGAAAACAAACAAACAAACAAACAAAAAACAAAAAAAAACCAAAACACAAAACACAAAAGAAAAGAAAAGAAAAACCAAGGAAAGAAAGAAAACAAGTCTTTACTTTCATGTTTCCAGAGCCTAGGTCCAGGGAATAGCAGAGATAGAACTTGATAAGTTACAGGGGCAGCCCATTCTTTTCTTTCTGAGACTAGAAGAATCCTTAAGTGATGGGAAGATCAGAAAGTGACAGGAGTAGAAAGGGTAGCAGAAATGCTAGATGTTGAGGGTGGATGAGAAAGGGGCTCCCATCCTGTTACTCTGTCCACAACTGTGGCTTTCAGGTAGTTTTTAGTGAGCTGAGAGTAGAGAAGATCCAAATCTTGGTGGAGGAGTCTGACTGAGGGAGGAAGAGAAGGGAAATGGAGGCAGTATTGTTACTGGGCTCCTGTTCTGTCTGTCTCTCGGCTCCTACCTTGAGATCTCTACTGGATGAATGTAAATGAGACACGCAGTGGGTATTCCAGTAGACAGGCAGTTTATTACAGCAGAGACGAGGCTCTCTCGGTGGTGAGAATGATCAATGGCCAAAGGGACCATTGTGTCAGCCTAAATTATTGAGTGTTTTTTATACTCTTTCTTTCTGAAAGTTTGTGGAATAGATAGCTTCCCAAGGGGCATTTTCCTGGTAAGGTGATAGACAGACCCATTTGGATCAGCTCTTAAGGGAGGGGATAGAGGTTTATCTTTTCTCTTTACCAGAACGACTCCAGCTAGATAGTCATTTTAAGATCTTTTTGGGCAGTTTAGAATGCCGTGCCTCTACCCAGGGCAAAAGTATACTCAGATGCCATTATTTTGATGCTAATCAAAGTTCTCTGTTTTAGTTCCTGGTTTTATAAACTGCAGAGTATGAGGGATAGGTTCATCCTCCATGAACTTTAAGCCTGGCAGTATTTGACTAGCAACCCAATGATATTATGATCTTTTCATATTCCCAGTTATGTTTTGGAAACAGTGGGCTAGAAAGAGCTGCATGACATTAGGCAGACAAAGCTGAGACAATTTCATGGAGTTAGTTCTCTGCCCCCACAAAGGAGAGGATAACATATTGTTGTCAGTGAGCTGGAAATGTATCCTAGAGCTGTCTTATGCTCTGAACCCTCAGAGGAGCAGATGGAGCTAAGGGCTTTCAAAGTGTCCTGGGCACAAGTCAGTGTAGGAATGGCTCAGAGACAGCAAACTATCCAGAGGTTTTGCTGGTTGGTTGTGAAGGAAAGGTCAAATGGAGTTGCACACATAAGATGTCCATCTTGGCAAAGTCATTGAAGTCTATGGTGTGACTCAAGTACCTAGAGAGGAAAAGGCATCTTGAGTACAACTTGGTTGAACTTTGGGAGTAAGAAAAAGAATAACTAAGAAGCTGAATAAAACATTCATATTGCAGAACCTGTGAGGAGGGTTATACAGAGCTTCTGGGTGTGCTTTGTAAGTATGAAAAATTTCAAAATTAAAAAATCTAAAGAGAAAAATACATACTAAAATAAATTTTAAAAAAATCAATGGGCCAGAGAAATAGCTTAGCAGTTAAGGCTCCTGCCTGTGAAACCTAAGGAACCAGGTTTGATTCCCCAGGACTCACATAAGCCAGGTGCACATCGTGGTGCATGTGTCTGGAGTTTGCTTGTGGGGGCTAAAGGCCATGGTGTGCCTATTCCCTCTCTCCCAAATAAATAAAAATAAAATATTTCTTAAGATACTAAATATGTAGTCTTGCCAGGGTCAAGTCAAGGGTCTTCAGAGTATCAAAATGAGTAGTACAGCACTACTGAGTTAGAAACAGCTGGAGGCTCACCTCCTTACCTCTGAGAAGATAATAAGAAAAATAGACCAGGATCTCAGGTGCACATAGTGGCAAGAATTAACAAAGAATGTTTATTTATTTGTTTATTTATTAACTGAATAAAGCTAATCAAAAGTGAAGTGTGTGGCCTGGAGCTGCTCACAGTTTGTACACATAGGAGGTTGGGGAAATTTGAGCTTTGGATAAAACAATTAAGTAGCAACATATCTGAATTTACCTAAAAGCACTTAGTTCAAGTGAAACCTAATGATTTTATTGATCATGGAATTCACTGGTGAATTATCTATTAAGTACTGTGTGCTCTGTGTTTTGGGGGATACAGTGGACAGGACTATGTGGTAGCTATGAACATAAACCTTCAAGCTGTTATGAGTCTTTGGGGATATTAAACATATATGAATAAACCCACAGGAAGACTGAATACAATAAGAACTATTCAAAATGTACCAGAAAATGTCATGGAAACCTAAGAATTGCTTTTATTGGTGAGTCAGGGAAGGTTCTTTATCAGAGGACAAGTTATTGTCAAAATTTTGAAGGTTAGTAGAATGTTGATGGGTAAAGATGGGAAGACAAGGTTGGTTCTTCTGCAAAGAAGATATTGTGATGAGCATGAGTAAGGGCTGAAGGGTCCTGAGTGTGTGGTCTTCCTCACAGGCTTGTTTTGGATCTGGGTGACAGTGTGCTGGAGCAGGTCTCAAATTGGAATACATGCCTTCATTTTGTAAAGAAATTGTGCGGTTTCAATTTTTTAAATATTACCTTCTTTCTCCATCTGGAGTGTATTTTGATATTGGCTTTGAAGTAAGGATCTGGTATACTGTATACCCCTTCTCCCTTCCCTAGATAAGTGGCTACCTTTGACTCCTTCCTCTATCTGCCCACTCATACATTTGGTAAGTTGGTAACTTGTGTCAAGTCTATCCTCATCATCAACAGTTTGAGCCGCAGTCGTCTTTTACCTAAAGTTCTCCAACAGCCTTCTAAGTGCTTCTGACAACCACAGTTCCTGGCTCTCTTACTTTTTGACAAGGAAAATCTGATTAAGTTACTCAGCTGCTTAATATGAATAACTTTCTTCCCATTGCCCTTTTCTGTACTGTTTTTTCCTCTTCCTATGATTCCTTCTACTTGTTGCTCATCTGTATAATATTCACCTAATTTATCATCATCCATCTGTTTCATTGATATTACTATACTTTATATATGTTTCATGTTTATTTATATTAGCTCACCAACTCATAGGGTTATTGATTAGGATCATGGAAAATTATACATCAGAAAGAACAAGTACTTTCCAATACAGAAACATGCTACACTTCTCCATCTTGTCATACCTGTGTTTAAGTGTCTGGGAAATAGTTTTATCATTAAAACCATAGAAAAGCTGAAATAAAATGTAGACACATGTTTAATCTCCAGACAGAAAGGGGGTTTTCTAAATGTTAAAACAATTGAAGATCTAGTAATGAGACAGCTAGTTGGCTGACGTAAGTGTTTAGCACTGAAAATAATAATGCGTGTTTAGACACATGCCAAATAAAATTAACAGACAAGGGTGAAACTAGTACCTCAAATAAAATGTGCAGGGAAGGAACTTAAAAATCTTATTCATTTTCTCTATTTCTCTCATGCATATCAGTCAAGTACTTTACTGCGCAGCTACATCACCAGACCAACTATTGACTTTTAAGTAGTTGTGATGCCAACTACTCAGTTTTCCTGTTGTTTAAAGATCCCTCGTGAGGCTTCTCCCTTCATGTGAATGCTACCTACTAGGTTTTAAATCAAGCTAAACCCGAGGGGTATCGTCTACATTTAAGAAAAAGAAGGGGTATCTTTCATAGAGAGAAAAACCTTTTTTCCTTAATCAATGCTAGACATGTACATAGATTTGTTCCTTTCTGTTGCATGTTGATTTCAATATCCTGGAAATCAGCTAGCGTTTTCTTTTATTGTAACTTAACCACATATTATGTTGAGTCTCCTTGAGAAATCAGAACCAGAGTTTTCTTGGGGAATTTCTTTTATGTACTTTAAAATTGAGAATGATACTTTGATTTAATTGCTGGAAGTTAATTACAGATTGATGAATTTATGCTAGCAACAACTGACCTATTATTACTATTACTTTGTGCTGATGGAGTCTACATCCTAGGGCTATAGAATCACGAGCTGTTTCAGCTACTAAATTATACTGAGGTGTGTGAGTGATATAATGTACTACTGTGATAGGTGATAGAGACCAGATTTGAAAGGAACCATATATTATACCCTGTTTCTTTCCAGTTCAGGAATGGTTATGAAGGAATCAGAGTTAGTAATTCAAGTATCATTTTTATTCCAGGAATAGTGACTCACATATGCCTGGCTTTATGCAAGCTGAGGCAGGAGGATGGCCACAAGTTTGAGGTCAGCCTAAAGCTATGCAGCGAATTCTATACTAGTCCAGAGTAAGACCTTGTTTCAAAAAATGAAAGTGTCAGTTTCATTTCAGTAAAGCTAAATTGTATTTGGTTTGACCTATAGTGATAATTGTTATGCAAATTCTAATTTGTCATTTTTCCTACAACATTTCAGTAAATTTTAATGTATTATAAAGCAAAACAGAAGGGAAAAAACCTGTCCCTGTTAGCTTTCAATACAAAATACTATACAACTTTCACACATCTTAAGCAGCACTTATACCCCTGGCCCAGCAAGCCACTCTACAATCTTTTTGTCTTTTCTTTTTTCTTTATTAGTTAGTTTTGTATTCAGCAAATACAGTCAGTTTGGTACCATTATTAGGTTCATCCGTAACCTACCCCCTCCCCTTGGCCCCTCCTTGTTGAGATATATGGGTCATGCATTGTGGAGTTAGCCCACAGTTATGAGTAAGATAAATGTCTCTGCATAACAAGACCCAACATGTGGTTCTGACATTCTTTCCGCCCCCTCTTCCGCAAAATTTCCCTGAGCCATGTTGGGTTCATTTTTGGTCTGCTTCAGTGATGAGGTGTTGGGGGCCTCTGAGGCTCTGGCTCTCTGATTTGGTAGGAGTTGATTTTTCTCTGTGTTGATCTCCTTCCCTCTTCTGCCGGTATCTGGTTCATCAGGAAAACAGCACCCTTGCTTGTTTCGCCAATTTTTCTTAGTTTCAGCTGGGGCCCTTTTGAGGTATGATGGGGTGGCTCTCTCCTTAGGCTCTACATCTATCTAAAAAAGAGAAGCAGATTCTCCAACAGAGAGTAAGTTAGCACCAGGACAAATGAGATAACCCTTACTTTTTTATAGAGAATTTAATAGGTGTAGGCCCTCTTGTGGCCCATGATTGATGGTAGCTTGATATTGGCGAGTGGGCTTATGTTTGGATATGGTTCTGACTTGTTTCCCAGCTCCAGCTATGGGTCCCGTACCACTGCACTCTACAATCTTTTTAAAAAATATATCTTTATTTATTATTTCTTTATTTGAGAGCTTGTGTGAAAGAGAAAGAGGCAGATAGGTATATAGATGATAGATAGATAGATGAATGGATGGCTGGATATATATATATATATATATATATATATATATATATATATATGTATATAGATAGATAGATAGATAGATAGATAGATAGGGAATGAGTATGCTAGAGCCTCTAGCCATTGTAAACAAACTCAAGATGCATGCTCCACCTTATACGCCTGACTTTACTTGGGTACTGGGGAATTGAACTTGGGTCTTTAGGCTTTGCAGGCAAGCATCTGAACCACTGAGCCATCTCTCCAGCCCCACTATATAATCTTATGACAAGTTAGGAAAGTGTGTGTCCCAGGGTCAGAATAGTGTAGGGACAGTGACTGACTATGCACATTCAGTAATTCCTTCCCAAAGGGGAGACTCTGGTCACTGATCTTAGCCTAGAATGTCCTATAGTGCCCCATACTATGTTTACCTAAGGAAGGGAATATTTTCTGTGCATACATGTAAGAAGTAGATGGTAGTCATGTTGAGTCTTAATGTATGACTTCTGGTCATCTAGGGATGGTACTGTCTCTAAGGACAGTGTATCCTCCTGACCCCCTTCCCCCAATACCAGTTCCTAATTCTTACTCTGTCTCCTTGGGACCCCTGGTGGGCAATGTGGATATGTGGAGGATCAGAACTGCACATCAGTAAAAATCAATTTTAGCATGCTATAGCTACTAGTCATTTCCTATTCTAATTCCCCCCAAATTATATTTAGCTTCATGATTAACAAGTGAAGTTATTCAGTGAGACCAAATGGCAGCATGAAGATAACTCCAATAATGTCATGTAGGTGATAGAAAAATGTCCCCAAATGTGGGTTTCCCTTTTTCATGAGAGTCTCATGTTAAAGATATATAAAAATCACCTTGTTTTTAATCTGAAACATTAAAGTTCAACATCTTTACCTTAAAATTTACAGAATTAATTTTCACAATTTGTGTTACCACATCTCAAAAAGAAGCATCTACGCAACAGAAAAGATAAAATTAAATTTCTTTCATGAGCCTGGTTTGGACCTCAAGTTGTTTTATCATTTTGTTCCAATATAATTACAGATTCACATATAATTGTAGGAAATAATATGGTAAGATCCTATGTGCTCTTCACCTAGTGTCTCCTAATGACCATGTCTTTTGTCACTACAGTATCATATAAAAACTAGGAAAGTAACACAGGCATTGGTATAATACACAGGCAAAAGTCTATCCCATATGTATACTGGTATAAACCATTCACAACAATCAGTAGAAGGCTAACTATTCCACCCTCACAGTGATGTCTTGTTCTGCCTCTTTGGTGTTCGTTCCTACACTCTGCACTCTACCTTTTGGAACACACTAGTCTATTTTCCATCCCTAGATTTTTGTTACTTAAAGAATATTACAAAGACAAAATTACATAGCTTGTGATCTTATGAAAGTGGAATTTTTCACTCAGCATTACTGCTCCTGAAATCTACATGCATATATCAAGACTTTACTCCTTGAAGGTTAATTGATTTGTTTCTAGTGTTTAACTGTTACACATAAAGCTGCCATGGGCACTTGTGTTCACATTTTACATGAACAGACTTCATTTTTCCAGGATAAATACCCAGAGGGGCTAGTAAAGTGTCACATGGTAAGTATACATTTAGCATTTTTTTAAAAACTGTCAAACCATCTTACATTCCCACTAGAAGTGCTTGAGTTTCTCTATATCTTTATCATTACATGGAGTTGTTACTGTTTTTTTATTCACTTACTAGAGAGATAGAGAGATACAGAGAGGGAGAGAGAGAGAGAGAGAGAGAGAGAGAGAGAGAAAATGAGGCACCAGGCCCTCTAGCCACTGCAAATTAACTCCAGATGCATGTGCTACCATGTGCTTACATGGGTTCTGGGGAATTGAACCTGGGTCCTTAGACTTCATAAGCACTGTCTTAACCACTAAGCAATCTCTCCAGCCCAACTATTTTTTACTGTAGCTATTTATGTGGATGAATACTTCACTGGCATTCTGACTTGTGTTTCCCTAAATGGTAGTAATGGTGACTTTCTTTCCATATGCTTCTTTTTCATGTATATATCCTCTTTGGTGTAGTGTCTGCTCTTGCATTTTTCCTTATTTTAATTGTACTTCTGTTTTTTATTATTTTACTATTGAGTTTTGTTTGCTGCATATTATAGATACATATGAGGTCATGTGTCTCATTTTAAAAGTTCAGACAAAATAATAAAGCTATTAACATTACAAGATCAGTCCCTCAGTCATAGTTTTTTTTAAATGGGAAAACTGTATCATCTAAGAAAAATGTTTCCAAAATTCAGAGTTTAGCCTAATACATATCCCTACTGTTGCTGCCTCTCAGGAAGAAGAATTATTAAGAGAAATTCCATGAAGTTTGATGAAATCTTTCAACCTTATCAGGATCCCAGTGGTCTAAACACAAGGACCTATAAATTTAAACACAACTCTGAGAAATTTTCTTCAAGACAGTAGTCTGCCAATACACATTTTGTGGTGGGGGGCAGGGATCTGCCTGTGCATGAGCACATGTCTTGTTAGTCTCCTACCTTTGAGTGTAGCTGTGGATCCAGCTTCCTAGGGTCAGTTTTCCCTGTCTCCCAATGCTGCCTCTCCCTTAGCTGATGTCCTAGGAGAAACAGCCGTGGCTTTTTGTATGGACTGAGCCATTAGGAGTCCATGTCTGAGTACATAATTGTTGGTAAACGTAGGTCAATGCTATTCAACTTTATCACATTTGCTTTTCTTATTCTTGTACCTTTGAAAACCATACCAAATTAAGTAACCTAAGCCTAATTCATTCTTTATAATGACCATATGATAATTAGTGGTATGACAATTTACCTAGACTTTCTGAACCAGTGAAATTTAACTTTAGCTAAATGCAAACCCATAATACAACTTTAGTGATTATACTTCTGTGTGATTTCCTCTCCTTTAATGTGGGCAGGACCTGAGGCCTGTTTCTAAGCCACACAATGTGGCGCAGCAGAAAGGATGGTGCACCTGTGGTTATTGCTTCATATAAGACTCTGTGTAGCCATGACAGCCACTCCAGAGACGTTCTTTGCTGGCTTGATACTAATTGCCATGCTAAGGACGAGTCTGCCTCAGTCTTCCAAGAGCTGGGATTACAAGCATGTGCCAGCAGTCAGCTTAGCTCTTTTCTATTTTAATATTTGATGTCAGATTTCTGTCTTCAGAAGCAACAGTCATTCACATTTTGCCAGCCATGTTGTCATAGTCTACTGGCCCCTGTAGCTTCCATAGCTGAGGACACTAACAGAGGTTTATAATTCTCTTCAGCCTCAAAGGCATAAAAAGATATCTCATTGTTAGATTAATCTAAATTTCACTGCCTGCCAGTGAGTTTGAATCCTTTTTTTTTTTGTTTCTTGGTCATAGGGGTTAGCTCTTTTGTGAAATGATCTTTCAAATCCTCTGCTGGTTTTCCCCTGTAGGTGTTTTAATTTCTCTCCTTTTTTATTTTGCAGTATGTCTTTGCATATGTTATATATTAAACTGTCCATCTGTATGTCACAGATTTTATACAGATGCATTTGTTTCTATTAACTGTTTATTAAAGAATTTTTAAGTTATTAATTTCGCCCTAATAACTTTTTAGTGTATATTATTGTTTAAAAAGAATTCTGTTTAAGGGATTTTACAACACCCAAGATGCTTAGAATTTATGCTTGTCTTCTATCTGGAATTTCGTTTTGTTTTTGTTAGAATTAAATTTCAGCTTTATATCTTCAGGATGTGCAGCCATCAAAATACAACCATCAAATGAGCCGATAGTACAAAATGAGTACAAAATCTGAATAAACTACTTACCATGAAAGACATTGAAGTGATTTTTTGAAATCTATTGCTGGAAAGAAGACCAGCTCCAGGTAATGCTATAGCTACATTTTTACCATCCTACAAATAAAAGGCAATTCCAATGCAACTTGCATCTTGTTACTGAAAATATGGAAACCAGTTGAGAGTTTATGAGTAATTATTACAAGAATCTCAGCTACCCCCTTGACCTAAGGAGTCATTTTAACAAGATCTGGGTGATTTGTACACACGTATTCATGCTTGAGATACACTGATTTAAACCACTGCAGATTAGAAAACAGTTGACCAGCTCCAAGTTTTCAAAGCCATCAGTATTGAATTTGATGCGATTTGTTCATGTTGATCTCAGTGACTCACACATTCCTGCACTACACTTTACAGCTTGGACTATTTCATTTTACTGTCATTTTCCCTCAATTATGTTTGCAGAAAGTGTATTTATTTTGCTGGTCTTTTTAAGAGCCAGCTTTTGGATTCTGCTGCTATGGTTTCTTGTTTATTTCAGTTTTGGCTTATCTAATTTTAGCTCTTTTGGTTTAATGTTTGTCCAATTTCTATACACATATTAAGTAGTTTTCTTTTTGTTCATAATTAGGACAAATGCATTTATACTTTAGAGTACAACAGAGTTTTGCTGTGCCTTTTAGTTTGTAGCCAAATTTTTCTTTTCATTTTCCTTCAGTGTTCCTCTTTGCCTACATGCAGTCTAGAACTATGACCTTTAATTTCCATGCTAATAAAGTATGTTTAAACTGGGCGTGGTGGCACACTGCTTCAATCCCAGCACTCGGAAGGTAGAGGTAGCGGGATTGCCATGAGTTCAAATCCACCCTGAGACTACATAGTGAATTCCAGGTCAGCATGGGCTAGGGTGAGACCCTTTCTTGAAATACAAAAATAAAAAAAATATGTTTAACTACTATGCTTGTATCATGATTATGTGATGTTTGTCCTCTTTTCTTTAGAAATGTTGAAAATGTTACTGAGTCCAGTTATGTATTTGGATTTTGTAAATGTTGCATAGATACATAAACATTGTGTATTCTTTCTATGTATTGAATTCATGATTACTCAAAGCATTTTTGTATTTGCTATTTTTTTTCTTTTTCTTGAAACAAGTTCTTATGATGTAGTCCAGACTGGCTTGAACTCACTAATGCAGCCTAGGTTGGCCTCAAACTCAGTGTCGCCTCCCTCAGATTCTGGAGTGCTGTGATTACAGGTGTCTGTTGAGACACCTGGCTCTTTACTGTCTATTTCAGATATCCATGGAAAGAAGTTGTTCTTCAGTGCTTTGGCCAGGTTGATGATAGATAGATAGACACACAGACAGACACATAGACAGATAGATACATAGATAGACAGGTAAAAAATGGTCATTTTATCTTCTATTCTTCAGTCTCTGACTTATTATTTAACAATTTCCTTCAAATGGTATACATGCTGGCAAAGTCCCTTTTTTCTTTCATATTCACGAAGAGCTTTCTAGGTGTGGTATCTTCTATCCTTCCCTTTCTTTTATTTTTTAGGTATAAACATTTGTGTTCCTAACACACTTTCCTTTTTCCTAGTCTTAATTTCTGGATCTCAGATCAGAGTGAATTATCCCATCAGAACTATGTCTATGTCTGGAGCCGGGCGTGGTGGCGCATGCCTTTAATCCCAGCACTTGGGAGGCAGAGGTAGGAGGATCACAGTGAGTTTGGGGCTACCCTGAGAATACATGGTGAATTCCAGGTCAGCCTGGGCTAGAAGGAGACCCTACCTCAGAAAACCAAAAAAAAAAAAAAAAAAAAAAAAAAAAAAAGGACTGTGTCGAACCCAGGTCATTACTGTCCTGTCTGCTTTCCTGTTACAGTGGTTCATCTTTCCTTGGTCATTGCCAGGTGTCCAAATATCATGTATTTCTTGGGCATTTGCCTTCAGAGCACAGATAATGATTGCGTATGTATCTTGTGATGTAGAATATGTAGCTGCATATATAATGTATGCTTAAAGTAGATATAGTAGCTAATATACTAATTATAGCCATACTATTTTCTTTAAAATTACTTGAAATTATTTAGCTCTACCAGAATAAGTCCCTACTTACTTTCACTACATGTGTAGTATATATGTCTCTAAGTGTTCTCAGCAGCTTCCTGGATTATAGGATTATCTGGTTTCTAGTGAAACTTTCCAGATTGCTCTCTGAAGCTTTGATTCCTTTGTTCTTTTATATTCCAGTGGGCTTGTTATAATACCTCTTTAGACCTCTCTTGAGAAGGTAGATCCAGTTCCATCTTTTTATTTTGTTTCTTTCCAGCTTGGCCTTCCGGATCTTAATTACTTCTTCTTTGATATGCGTCTAACCTTTATCTTGAGATCTCAACGTTCTATCTAAAGAAAAGTGTTCCTCTAGCTTTGAATAAGTGGGATGCATCAGTTTGTCCATTATCCTTTTGCTTCTGTTCTGGTACTAATACTGGTGGGCAGTGAGCCAGTGCAGTCGTTTCTGGTAGCATCTGTCTGGACTCGGTGTTTCCAGGTTCTGTTCAGAGTTGCACAAGTGCACACAGATTGCAAAGCGACAAGGGTCTTAAGAGAAAAATGCAAGTACAGGCCAGATAGGCTGCAAAGACAGCAGCAGGCTACTTGAGCTGGAATGCTCAAGGGGAAAATGTTACTTTTGGGGGCTTCCATTTAAGGGGTCCAGGAGGAGGAGAAATTGATTGTGAGGATAGGTTTTGGTGGTTTTGCTGCTGGGGTTGGCAACAGTAATGTAAGCCTCTGTTCACTTCTCATGTCCATTTCCATAATACGGCAGATTTTAATCATATGCATACCTGGTCTTTTTCCCCACTAAGAGTTCATTTTGAGGGCACATGTGCATGCACTCAAAACCAGTTCAGTATGGATCTGCCCATTTCCCCTAGTTTTAGGATATATTTGGTCACAAGGGGGGAGTTAATAAGGAGTTGCTAGGGAAGAGTGACCAAGTGCACAGTGTGAAGTAGGGTGTACATGCAGCTCAGTGCCTAGGTTGCTAAGGGAATTACTAGGAAAAGAGTGTATGTAGTCAAGCCACGTGGAGTTCCAGGTTGCTAAACTGTCTGTTTGCTTGCCTGTCTCACAGCCTCTCCTTGACTTTCTCAGTAAGTGGGATTTTAAATGATGAAGTGCTCCAAGCCAGACATTTGTCATACCATTTTCTTCTAGGACTGTGCAGACATCTCACCTGTGGAACCTCTCATTCTCTGCATCTTTTCTTTTTCTTCATCTTTTTCTGTCCTCTGTTTTTCTTACTGGGTTGTCCAGGCTGGTCTCAAGGTTCCAAACTCAAGCAGTCCTTCTACATCTGCCTCCTGACTGGGTGTGACTACAGGCATTTGACTTTTCCACACTCCTGTGGTTTATACTTTTTCTGTCTTTGTTGACCTACTCCTTTTCAGTTATTTGTTAACTGTACCCATGCCCCTTATGTGTGTAAGGATTAATTAAAAATATGAAACCCAAAGCCATGTTTCTTGCTTACTTCAATCAGTAAACTGTACCTTCCTTGAAGTAATGGGATTGGTCTTAAAAGCTTATCAACAAGCTGTATGCAACCAATAGGCTAGATTATGTATGCTGCTCTTTATGACTCTTATTTTTTCAAAATAGCACAAGAGGAAAATAACTTAAAGCATTATATTTACCCCTGCCTGGCAGTGACTCACCTAAGGAGAGCTCTGTGTCTTGTCTCTTAGCTGCTTGTGCAGACCCAGCCTGCAGATCTGACTGAGAAATACAATAGAAGAAGCCACGCTCCATGCACTCCCAACTCTGTCTTTCTTATTCTCTAACATGTTATGTAATCCCTGTCCCATTGGTCTGCTCTAAGCAATAGCTGTGCTGGTCTAAGTCAGGTCAACTTCAGCCCCAGAGAATGAAACAGACCACAATTGCTAAGCCCTACATTCCCCTACTAATTAAAAACCAGTCTCACAGTGACAATAAAAGCCACAGAAACCAATAAACTCCAAGCCCAGGTGGCCTAGGTGGCCCAAGGCTTCTAGTTTCTTCTTTCTATTTACCATCCACCTTTCTGGTCTAAGTACTGGTGAACTAAGGCTGAACAGGAACAGTCAATAAATGTTTCCTTAACCTTGCAAAACAAAATGACAACAACGAGAACCTCAGGACATAAAGGCAGCCATCAAACAGATAATGGGCAAAAACCCTGATATTCTTTATCAATGATAACAAATTTAGAGAATTTTCCTTGACCTACGGGCAGTCACACATCATTATTCCTCTATGCTTCCCAACCCAGGAATTGAACTTATCTGCTCACAACATTTGGTCTTCCAAAGGTGGAACTTACTTGCTAATGGATGAGAAGAAAAGGTATGGATGTTGTAGGTACTTTTTTCTGAAAAAGAATGGAGCTCAACTATCTTAGCTCCTTGTTCCAGGAGTCAAGATCAGAAATGTTCGTTTTCCCGTAGACAAAGGTATCTGAGGAGCAGAGAGTACGTGGCCGGGGATGTGCTCCTTTTCCTGCGTGGAAGTGTGAGGAATGGGAGGCAAGCGTGTCTCCTGGGAAGTTCGTGATCAAGGCTCCTCCTGGCTTGTAGACAACATGGGGCTCTCCCCAGTTTCAGTCTTTCTAGCTTGTCACAGATGGGCAGCAGTGATGCTCACAAAAAGAGCTTCCTCCGTGGGACGTGGAAGTCTGATGCCCATGGCATCTGGAGGAGAAGAGCCGAGACGATGTGAGTGAGGAGCTTAGACTTGCTACCACATTGTTTATCTTATCTATTGTTTTCTAATCGGTAGCATATGCCTCTTGTTTCTAAGTTGGATTCTTTCTGCTACCAGAGCCTGCATATCTTGTTCCAGCTTATTCTCACACCAATGAGGATTAGGAGCAGAAATAGATATAATTGGAAATATGCAAAATATGCAAAATGAGATGTTGTTGGTGTCCTGTTTCAGCTCCATCACTCTTCAGCCCATTCTTATTTTTGTTTTTGTTTTTCGAGGTAGGGTCTCACTCTAACTCACGTTGACCTGGAATTCACTATGTAGTCTCAGGGTGGCCTCGAACTCACTGCAATCCTCCTACCTCTGCCTCCTAAGTGCCGGGAATAAAGGCATGTGCCACCATGTCTGGCTTCCATTCTTTGTTTTAAATTAATTTAATTTATTTTTTTATTGACAACTTCCATAATTGTAAACAATATCCCATGGTAATTCCCTCCCTCCCCCCCTTTCCCCTTTGAAACTCCACTTTCTATCATATCCCCTCCCCCTCTCAATCAGTCTCTCTTTTAGGTTGATGTCATGATCTTTTCTTCCTATTATGATGGTTGTATGTAGATAGTGTCAAGCACTGTGAGGACCTGGATATCCAGGCCATTTTGTGTCTGGAGGAGCATGTTGTAAGGAGTCCTATACTTTCTTTGGCTCTTACGTTCTTTCTGCCACCTCTTCTGCAATGGACCCTGAGCCTTGGAAGGGGTGATAGAGATATTTTAGTGCTGAGCACTCCTCTGTCACTTCTTCTCAACACCATGATACCTTCTGAGTCATCCCAAGGTCACTGCCATTTGAAAAGAGAAGATTCTCTAGCCAAAAGTGAGAGTAGCATTAATATATGGGTATGAATATTAAGAGAAGTGCTTACTGGGAAATTTGGTGAACATAGTATATAGATTTAGCCAGACACCAACAGACATTACACCCCTAGGGCTCATGACTACCCCTGTTGTAGGTTTTCAGTATCAGGGATGTATTTCCTCCCATGGAGTGGGCCTCCAGTCCAGTTAGAGAGTGGTTGGTTTCCCTATAACAGGCATGCCACTATTACATCCATTGGCTCAATTAGCCTGGCTGGCCAAATTTCAGGCTTGCAATGTCCACTGTTGAGTATCTCCACTGGTGATTTCTTTCTCTCCCATTGAACTGCATGCAGCATAGCTTTTTCCAGCTTTCTGTCAGCTGGTCTACATGGAAGAAGTTTTCAGATCAGCTCCAGCAGGATTTCTCAGTGACCTTGCAGCCCAAGTATGTGGAGTCTTCAGCAATAGGGTCTTACCATCTATTCCTGATGGGAAACCAAAGGCCTTGGCAATGGCCTATAATGTTTTGGGGGCATCAGGGACATCCCTGGCCAATAGCTCATTGTAAGGTATCCCATCCTTGGCACTGAAAATTTTCTAGTAACAATCTATGGCTTCTGAATACTCATTGTCCAGAAAAGTAGGTTTCCATATGACTTATTTGTATCCTCTTAGATTTTGATTAGCCATCCCTCCACCTTTCCTTTACTCATTCTCTTCCCCTGACTTAACTTAGGCCTTTTCACCCCCATTAATCTGTTCTTCTACTTCCATATATACAATACCATCCTATTGAGTACCTCCCCTCCATTTTTATTCTCTTTATATCTTCTTTCTAGCTTACTGACCTCTGCTACTGAGTTTTATTCCTACCTACATAGAGGTCCAATCGTTCATAGCTAGGATCCACATATGAGAGAGCCAATTCCTTGGTCTGTGCTTTCCTTTAGGGGTCTGAAGTTACAGGGCATGTGGCCACACCCAACTGTGTACATGGGATCTGGAGATTCGAATTCAGGTTTCAGGCCCTCATGCTTATATTAACTTATTCACCGAGCCATCTCTGTATCCTCCAAAGCTCTTCTAGTATTTATTGTCTGCATGGTGTTCCTCAATCCAGCCCCATCTTAGATAGTACAGATACAGCAAGGGACTGAGAGGACTTTAGCCAAGGAAAGCAATTGCTTAACCATTGGAAACTAGTATTGAATACAATGCCTGCAGAACGCTACAAACTAGATGCAGGGTAAATTATGAAACTATGGCACTTACCTACTGAGGAAGCATAAGTTTTAGAAATAGAAAAGGTGTGGTGACTGTCCCTTTTCCTGGTCTGGGGAACCTTCTCCTTCAAGTAATAGTCAGCCAGGTCAGGAAAAGAGACTTTTCCAGTTGTCACTACATTCATATGGCCCAGAGGATGTATAATTCTGTCTTTTCTTTCACACTTGTACCTACTTAACATTTCTATGCCTTAAGCACCCTAAATTAATCACCATACTATCCTTGCATAGCTGCTGCTGGACATATCACTCCATTTTCCGTGTGACATTAGTGATTTCATGAGTTTGGTAACAAAGTGGAGATAAGTAGCTCATTCCACATTTGCACAAGTATTAATGCTCTCATGTCAAATACTGGAACTAAGTTATTATAAATGACATATATTTGGGCATAGCAAGGAGCTGGAGACTCCTTTCACTCAGTAATTACTTGCACTGGACTAGCAGAATAATTACCACTCATTGTGATATGTCTTTCATCATGGATCTATAGTCTCTTGATGGAGCTCTGAAATCTCAGATGTATTTCACATCATCATGTGCTAGCTTAAAGTGTAAACCCCAGACCAGCCCTTTTGGCTGTATGACAGAGAGTTAAAAATCACATCACAGATGAGTTTCTATGAGACAGTTCCTCCAAAGAGCCAACAGCAAAGCTTCACCACTAATCAAAATGAAGAGCTGCCACGGGTGCTCAGATAGCTGTGTCTTATCCAATAAATGATCAAGGGGATTAAATATATATGAATGCCAACACTGCCATGATATCCATGTATTGCTAGAATAAAAATGTTAAGCTAATGTGCATAGGAAAAAGCCTTATCTGACCCCCATGATGTCTTTGTAGACCTTAATCTTACCATCAGCACTGCAGCTGATGCCTTATGTGTGCTGGTTTGACTCAAAGTCCACCAACATGTAATCTCCATTCCATCCCGAATATGAACTGTCTTGGGTCAGCTTCTCTGAATGATAAGGTTGCCCCACTGACTCTCCTTGTTAGCCTAATGGGCCAGTAAATTGGGAAAATGGAGCTTTTTAAAAGGTCCATTAAAAATATATCTTTTTTCTTTTCATTACCATATATTAATTGTACAAAAGAAAATGATTTTATCATGACATTTTCATGCATGTATACAATGTACTTTGATCATAGTCATACCCCCCCACCAGAGAGAATAAGACATGAAAATAATATTTTCAGGTAAGAACTTCCAATGTACCTGTGCTCATGTGCATCACATTGTGGGCTACTTAGTGAAGCACATGGACTGTCAGGAATGGAAGCACCTTGGAAACCATTTACCTTTGCTGTGTGCGCCCTGCTTTCCTTCAGCCCTGTCTTCTGTCCTCCACAAACTCCTTCTCATACTTGCTTGCTCTGTGGAACTAGAAGCAATCTTTCCCTTATTAAAAGTTCTTTCGATTTGCTCTGTGCTTCTTTTTTATTTTTATTTAGTTTTAAGAGAGAGAGAGAGAGAGAGAGAGAGAGAGAGAGAGGTTGAGAGAGAGAGAGAGAGAGAGAGAGAGAGAGAGAGAGAATATGAATGAATGAGAAGGGGCATGCCAGGGCCTCTTCCACTGCAAATGAACTCTAGATGTATGCACTACTTTGTGCGTCTGGCTTGTCATAGGACATGGGTCTTGGGAAGTTGAACTTAGGTTGTCAGGCTTTGCAAACAAGCCACTTTAACCTCTGAGCAATTTCCTCAGCCCCTTGGGGCTGTATGTCACATGTATGTCACATCTCACTGCTTGCCCGGTACCTCTCATGCTCCTGCCTTGACCCCCAGGAGTAGCGTGTGTTCAGTCATCTTGGATGCCAGACAGGACTTCCACAGTGTGCAGCTCAGAGTAGGATTCCATAAATGTGTTGGATGAGAGATGAGATTTACTTCTTCCATGAAATTCAAGACAGAGAAATCAGTTCTGGATCCTGGCACAGCATCTAATGGTGGCATTGCATGCACTCAGGTTGGAGGGAGTTTGGCTTATAGGCTTTGCATTTCTCTGTACCCCATGCCAACTGGTTGCCCCCTTTTCTTGAACACCCCTGTGATGGCCAACTTGTCTACCCCACACTTTGTCCACTCCATTTAGGACAGCCTCAGTGCCACTCTTTTCCTTAAATCTCTGACGACATTCTGACCACGAGTCACGTTTATTATGCTCCACTAAGGCTGTGGTTAGGCTGAACATAGTCTTTTATTTGCATAAGTTTAAAACCTAGAGTTATTTAGATTCTATTTGTCTTTGCTGCACTCTTCCTCACATAATTTTTATAAAATAAGCTTTATTGGGATATAATTGACATTCACAAAACTGTGCATGAGAACTGGGGAGATGGCTCAGTGGTTATAAGAGATTGCTAAACAAGCATGAGAGCCTTAGTGGGCCAAAAGGGGGCTTGAGACCACCTCAGTTGGATTCTCCAGAGCCCGCATAAAGAGATGGCATGACCATGCATATTTGTAAACCCAGTTCTGCAGGGAGCAGAGACCAGAGAATTGGACCTGGGGCTTGCTGACAAGCCGAAAAATGGCAAAAAAAAAAAAAAAAAAAGAGCTCTGGGTTGTATGCGAGACTCTGTCTCAAGGAAACAGGAAAATGAGTGAAAAGAGAAGGACACCAACATTCTCCTTTGTGCACACACACACTTCGTACACATTACCACACACACACACCAACACCACCACCAACAACAACAATTGCTTATGCTCAGTGTATACAATTTGGACATATTGATACATCTAAGACACTATCATTCTTTTAAAACTGTTATTTGCATTCATGGGTTCAGAGAGTAGAAGAGATCTGGAACCTAGAGAATTCAGCTTCAGAGGATCAAGAGAGGAGATAATTTGCTGAAGGTCATAGGCATTAGTTGTCACCAGCTGCAAGAAGGGAGGGTCCGTTCATAAAGAGTGGGCTACTTAAAGGGAGCAGTGCTTCTTTCACATATTGTAGATATGAAGTAATGCCATATACCACTACAGAAGCTTTTTGCTTTTGAAATACAATATTAATGGCATTGGTTAAATTGCAAGCGTAAGAACGTCTTCCAAATCAAATCCTTGGTGGTTCACTTGTCCGCATGTCACCCATGAGCATGTAGACAACCTCTGCCCCCTGCCAATGGATTGAGGACAAATGTTGGAGAGGAGTTCACTTTTATAAGGAGAAAAGAATTGGAAATTTTTCATGCAACATGCTCGAGTAGTAAAATTGGTGACATAAATCTTAACCATGAGATAGTTTTGATTTTCAGAGAAAGGATAATTTGTTACATGGCTAAGTAGCTTTTAATGTTCCTGCTAAGATGCATTTGGGCTTAGTATGAGAACAGATGATATTTGGTTTGAAAATGCTCTGAATTTACTTTTTCCACAGAATGTTACTTACTTTTAAAAAAAATAATTCATGCTATACTAAGCTAGTAAATGGCAGTCATGTTATATAACTAGCAATATTATTGGGAAAATAAATGGTTTGGGTTAAATACGGATCTGCTTATGGGAAGCGTACTGAAAAAGCTGATACTGGGCAGAGGAGGTGGCTCAGCTAGGGGAGGACTTGCCACATGCTTGTGATGAACTGAGTTTGGATCCCCAGCACCCATGTGAAAGCCAGGTGTGGCAACACATATGTAATCCTCGTGCTGGGGAGGCAGAGACCAGAGGACTAGCTTGTGTAGCTGAATCAGTGAGTCTTGGGTTCAGGAAGAGACCTTGTCTCAAAACAAAGGTAGGGGAGTGATTGAGAAAGGCACCTGATGTCAACCTTTGGCCTCCACACTCGTTCACACCCATCTGCACACACATATGCAAAAACACATGTGTGCACATACACATATAAACATGCATACATACATGCATGCATACCACATACATATATTGACACAATAGGTTGATATACATGTCAAGTTTCGGAAATTAAAGGTGCTAATAATTTGTGAAATAATGGGCTAAAATCTTAAGGAGAGTTTTGCTTCATGAAGAATTTCCAATGTGAATTCTGATTTAACTCCTTTCTACTACTCTCTTTATAGCTACATTTTGTAAGTTATGTTTATTTAAAATATTGCCTTACCTTAAATTTATACTCTGATGAAATCTCTACTCTGGGGTTCATGTCAGGGTCAGACTTACATGGTTGATTGATTTGGTGATTCTAAAATTTTCAGTATAAACGTTTAAATTGGGGCTGGAGAGATGGCTTAGTGGTTAAGCGCTTGCCTGTGAAGCCTAAGGACCCCGATTCCCCAGGACCCACGTTAGCCAGATACACAAGGGGCGCACATGTCTGGAGTTCGTTTGCAGTGGCTGGAAGCCCTGGCGTGCCCATTCTCTCTCTTTCTTTCTCTGCCTCCTTCTCTCTGTCTGTCGCTCTCAAATGAATAAGTAAAAATTAAAAAAAAAAGTTTAAATTATGTGACTACAGCAAGCGTATTAAAGTTTCGAATGAGTATTTACTACGTCAGGAGAAAGTACCTAAAAAAAGAAGTAAATGAGGGTGAGAAAAACGTGTTACGCAGAATGTCATAATGGCTTATAATTTTGGATTCTACTTGCGAACCCATGTTGTGTCCTATTGTTCAGTCTCACATTAGAGCCGGCCTTCCTAAGTTATTCTGTGAGAATCAAGGCTATAGTCACATTTGTAAAGATGGGCTTTGCTGTAGCTTGACTATGTCCTCCCCCCCCCCCCCCCGTGTCTGCATGGAAATTTAATCCTCAGTGCTACAGTGTTGGGGGTGGGGCTCTCCTGGGTGCTCTCCTGGGTGAGTTCATGTCTCAAGAATAGATTTATTATCATGAGAATGGGCTACATTATAAAACTGAATCCAGCTCCCTCTTGCTCCTGCAGCCTTACCTTTCTGCCTGCAGGATGACAAACTCACCTGATGTCAGTGCCATGTTCTTGGGCTCCTCAGCTTCCAGAGCCACGAGCCAAGTATATCTCCCTTTCTTGATACATTACCAGTCTTAGATTGCACTAATGGAATAAGTCAAGTTCTAAGTTAACCACGTAGTATCACCCCCTTTTGCTCTGCATACCACCCATGCTCCCACATTGCCTTTCTCCCTCACGATGCTTGGTCACACCTGCAGCCTTCAGCTTCTGCTGCTTCAGCATCTCCACCCTGGGGTTCATGTCAGGGTCAGACCTACATGGTCTATAGGGTTCCTTCAAATGCCAGAAGTAAGCAATCTAAATTAAATATTCTCCCAGCATGATGTTACTTATATCTCTCTTTAGTGCTTGCATCAGCCTTGTTTTGTGGATAATTTCTTACACACACACACACACACACACACACACACACACACACAAGATTTTTAAAATAAATATCCCTTCTTAATTTTTTTTTTGTTTATTTATTTGAGAGCAACAGGCACATAGAGAAAGAGGGAGGGGGAGAGAGAGAGAGAGGGAGAAAATGGGTGTGCCAGGGCCTCCAGCCACTGCAAATGAACTCCATGCGCCCCCTTGTGCGTCTGCCTTACATGGGTCCTGTGCAATCAAGCCTCGAACCGGGGTCCTTGGGTTTCATATGCAAGCGCTTAACCACTAAGCCATCTCTCCAGCCCCTAAATGATCCCTTTCATTGGAAGTAATGCACGACACTGGCCTGGTTTTGCACTGCAAGCCCTCAGTCTAGATACGCTCAAATAACTATGGCTGCAGGTTCTTCTGCAGAATCCACAATTCAGACACAGACAGAGCTGGGTGGGCGGGAGGGGCAGAAGGGTGGCAGACAGAGCTGGGTGGGCGGGAGGGGCAGTGGGTGCACGGACCTGGGCCTAACCCTGCTGTGTGGGGTTGGGCAAGGCAGAAACACCTAGTGGAATGACGGCATGGAATGGTGGCATGGCTTCTTCCCACGGCGAGCCTAAGGCTTCTAGGAAACTGTCCTTCAGAATCTCTGGGCCCAAGCTTCCTAGAGCCCCACAGCTTTTCATTTGGATTAGTTAGTTAAAAACAATCAATTAAAATTAAGCAACAGCTTGGTCCTGAGGATGCTTGGTCCTGAGCCAGCATATCTACAGTTTTTGCCATAAAAAAGGGGGTCTTTTTTTTTTTTTTTTGGAGGGCAAGGTTTGTTGGCTTATTTTAAAATTCATTTCTAAACTATTCCCTGTGAGGTAAAGCCCTGGGGTAGGGCTCTGCGAGCCTGAACCTGGAACAAGCAGTCGTCTCATCTGACATCTCGTCAGTGCACCAAACTCTGCTCCTCTTGGCACGGGGAGCACCGGGTGAGGGGCTGGGGTGAGGAGTGCTACAGCCATCGGGATGGGGTCGTGAAGAGGCTCACATTGCTATTTTGCGCTACTTTTGCGCGACTCCTTTATTGGCCGCACTTACTTCTCTCAGGTAGCAGTGCTCATACCTTTCCTACACAGCGCAGGGCTTGTAGAGATGGAGAAATGGAGCACTTTACGGAGAATAGGCAGAAGTCGCCAGGCAGCCGTACCCTCCTGCGTGTCCGTGCCAGATGAAAGCCCTTCCTTCCTTTGCTGCTTACACTCTCCAGACCTCTGTAGTAGTGTCTTTGCTTATCTTTGGATTTTTCCACCTGTGCATTCGCCCCTGAGCAAAAGAAAAAAAAAAAAAAAAAAAGTTGTATTTCTTTTCCAGCTTGGGATATGGCTCAGCGAGTAAGGGCACTCGCCTAGCAAGCAGGAGGGCCGGATTTTGATCCCCAGTGCTCATGTAAAAAGTTGGGCATGGCCAAACACACCTGTAACCCCAGCCATGAGAGGAGCAGAGACTAAAGACCTGATGAGGTTATCTGGTCAGCCAGTGTGACTGAAAACAGCAGCTCTGGGATCAGTGAGGGATTGTCTCAAGGAAACATCTTGGAAGACTGATAGAGGAGGACACTTGATTTCTCTGCCCTCTGCATGCATGCATGTATGTATGTATGTCACCTGTGTGCACACGCATATGCATATGCCACACACAGCCACATCACACAACACATCACATCACACGGGCTACATATATACACAAATGCAAAAAACAAGCTTTCTATTTTTCAACTTTATCAAGATAGGACTTGGTTATATTTAGTCTTTGGTGGTAATCTTTTCCTTAATCTTAGGGTAGTAAAAATCAATTGAAATTTTGCATGTGAGTTCAGCTTGTCTACTCATTTCAAATATTGTACAGTGTCCACTCAGTGGGTATTCCAGACTGACTAGCAACCTGATACAGGACTCTGGCATTTTCTTACCAGCTTACAGATGTTTGGTATGAATTCACTGTTGTTTTAATTTTCATTTACTTTCTTTCAAGTAAAGTTGAATACATTTATTTTTCTCTTATTGATTGGCAGTTTGGATATTAGCGATGAAGTCTTTTAAAATTCTTTGCTTTTCTATTGGATTATCCTTATTTTTATCAGTTATTTGTATTTGAGTTTGTTATGTATTGAGATTGAATGTTGGTTTACTACTATCTTTTTCCACTTTGAGGTTGACTTTTAGTCTCCCCCCCCCCCAGGCCTTATGCTAAACATAAGTAATTGATTTCCCTGCAGTGAATATTATCTTTTTTTTCTTGTGATTTTTTTCTGTCTTACTAATGATGCTAGCTCCAAGACTATGAATACATTAAGTTATATTCTTTTTTCCAATAAGAGTTCAGGATGGTATCACCTTCTTATAAACCCAGCAACCAGGAGGATGTGGCAGGAGGATTGAGAGTTCATGTCCAGAGTGGGCACCTAGCAAGTTCAAGAACAGCCTGGCTTCTGTAGTAAAACACCTGTCTCAAAAATGAAAACAAATAAGAGTATCAAGTATTTTCCTTTTGCAGTGATCTCATAACTGACCAAGAGGTGAATTTTATATATGGATCTCCATTATGATTAATACATCATTATGTAATGCATGATTACAGTTCCAATGATTGGGAAATGTTCTTTCTCCAGTTCTCTGGGGTGCTAATTTGTTATACATCAAGAGTCATTTTACCATGTTGTTTCTAGGCTTTAGTTATACTCCTTTGGTCTAATTGTCTACTCCATCAAAGTTTTCTATATTGTTTATCTTATATAGGATCTATGTGTGTTTGCACACACACACACACACACACACACACACACACATATATACAGCACATACATATGCAGTATATACAGACATATATAATATATACACATATATACACACATATATTCATGCATGCATGGAATATGTGTACTGCTTATACATTAGCTTCAATATCAACATTAATATTTATGATGTTTTTTTTTTCATTTGTGTGTGCGTGTATGCCAGAGTCATCGGCTGCTGCAAATGATCACCATGCTTTTGCCAAGTTTTTTCATCTGGTTTTTCATGGGTGCTAGGCTGGCAAGTTTTGTAATCAAACGTCCTTAACCACTGAACAATCCTCCCCAACACCCCAACTCATGAGTTTTTAAATCTATGAAGTTAGTATAGGTTTTAGCCTCTTGATGTTTTGCATCAGGCAATTCAGTAATCTTTCACAATTTTCCTATAACAGCCTCATGTATCTTTGTTGGAATGGCTCTGAAGCCCTTGGTAGATAGTTCTTATGCTACTCTTATGTTATGTTAAAGCTACCATTGCTCTTGATCTGAACCCTCTAAGGCCCTGCTTATTTCTTCTCTTTAACGTGTGTCCTCATTACTTTTCTTCCACTGAGATAGTCCCTTCATTACATGAACATCATTTGTATCCATTTAAAATTATTTTCTAGCTGGGTGTGGTGGTGCATACCTTTAATCCCAGCACTCGGGATGCAGAGGTAAGGGGTTGCTGTAAGTTCAAGGCCAGCCTGAAACCGCAGAGTGAATTCCATTTCATCCTGGACTACAGAGAGGCCCTACCTCAATAAATAAATAAAGTCTTCCAATACCTCCCTATCACCTTTTATGTTAGACTGTGTGGGCACCATAGTCCACACTGTCTCTTCGCTTGCTCCTCCAGCCGCTCCTCTCTCAGTGTCCTGCAATTAGGTTTCTTTTCTACTGCCCTTCTTTCCCAGGGAACTCCTGATGAATAAAGGCAACAAATATTTTCCAAAGTCCTTGTGTCACTTATAGATTATAAAACATTTTTGACCATAAGAGTATTAATAAGAAATGTATTAATGAAAAAATAATAAATATAACGTCACTGATGAAATTAATAGTAAATAACAATATCTTTTAGGAATAGCACTTGGGATCTCTTATTCTTTAAGCCATATACAAAGTGTCATGATCTATTATCCAAGGTTATTCTAAGTTCTGCAGCCAATTAATACAAGAGCCTAAATTCTGTACATATTTGTCTCTTTCTTGGATCCTAGGTATCTACTCTTTTTGTTCACTCAGACTCTTTTTTCTTTCTTTCCTTTTTTTTTTTTTCAAGGTAGGGTCTTGCTCTTGCCCAGGCTGACCTGGAATTTACTATGTTGTCTTAGGGTGGCCTCAAACTCACAGTGATGCTCCTACCTCTGCCTCCAGAGTGCTGGGATGCTTTCTTTTAATAGAACTACCTCATTGGTTTGATCAACTGATAAAGAAAGAAAAACATCACTCCATAGTCTATCTTTCTTGAGCTAGACAACTGTTTTTTTTTCCATGTCAAAAAGCAATCCTCTTAGTTTGGCACGTTATCTTTTGAGATTGCCCGAGAGAGTCACATAAGTAAACATTTTCTAAGTTTTTAAAATTATTTTATTTTATTTATTTATGATACAGAGTTAGATGGAGAGAGAGAGAGAGAGAGAGAGAGAGAGACAGAGAGAGAATGAATGGGCATGCCAAGGCATCCAGCCATTGCAAATGAACTCCAGACGCATGCACCACCTGTGTGTATGGCTTACGTGGATACTGAGGAATCAAACTTGGGTCCTTAGGCTTCTCAGCAAGCACTTTAACCGCTATGCCATCTCTCCAGCCCCTTAATTTTTAAAAACATATTTTGAGGTGTGTAAATAATAGAATGAAAGGTGCTTTGGAGCTTAGCTGAAATTTTTAAATTTCTTTGCAATGTTCATATAAATATGACTGTAAATTCTGACCTGAACACTTCGTTAAAATGAACTTGGGGAGCAATTAAATATTGAGACTACTATCTCACTCTTCATAAGTAAAATCCTGTCACTGCAAGAGTCTCTTTGTACAGCTTGGAAGAGCTCCTTTTCAGATCTGCAGTCAGACCAGAGGAAACAAAACTAATGTTGCTACAAACTTTTACACCAAACATTATGAAATGAGTAATGCTATTTTCCCATCATGATCTTGATATATCAGGATGACTGAAAATCCTAATAGATGTTAAATGCAATTAGGAAATTGGTTTCTCAAATTCATTTCAAAAACATTTTATTTATTTTCAAGCAGAGAGATAAAGACAGAGAGGAAGAGAGAGAGAGAGAGAGAGAGAAATGAGTATGGGCATGCCAGGGCCTCTAGCCACTGCAAATGAACTCCAGATGCATGCACCACTTTGCATCTGGCTTATGTGGGTGATGAAGAATTGGACCTAGGTCATTAGGCTTTGTGGGCAAGTGTCTTAACTGCTAAGCTATCTCTCCAACCCTCAAATTCATTTAAAAATTATTTGTTTATTTGAGAGAGAATATGGGTGCACAAGGGGCCTCTAGCCACTGTAAATGAACTCCAGACACATATGCCACCTTGTGCATCTGGCTTACATGGGTCCTTGGGAATCAAACCTGGATTGTTTGGCTTTGCAGGCAAGCGCTTTAACTGCTAAGCCATCCCTCCAGACCTCAAATTCATTTTTAACAGTGTTTTATTCTGTGATGGCACAATGGTGCTTGCTTTATCTGTCTGAGCCCTTAGAGAGGGCTCAGATCAAAAAGGTCAAGCCCCTTCACTGAGGCAGGCGCAAGATCAAAAGACTCAGCTCTGTCATTTTATATGGGCTCATGGGCTAGAGTGATGGCTTAGTGGTTAAGGCACTTGCCTGGGAAGTCTAAGGATCCCTGTTCGATTCCCCAGTACCCACATAAGCTAGATGCACAAGATGGCACATGTGTCTGGAGTTTGTTTGCAGTGGCTAGAGGCCCTGGCTCACTAATTAAAAAAAATTCCCTGTCTTCTCAGCTAAGGTTTCCTCAGAGTCTCCGTCACCGCTTGTCATCGTCCTGCCCATTCTTGCCTCTTTTTTTTTTTTTTTCCTGCTCCTTTCCACAGGAATTGATTTCAAAAGTGTTAAGCAGTAAACACTGTGCACTCTCATCTCCTTCCCAGAGTCTGTTTCTGATGGAGCCTTACCGGCGACATCCACCACCTAAGGCTTTCCCAGAGGAGCACAGCCTGAATGGGAATGCTGGGAGTCTTTTTCCTAGCGCAGGAAACTCACAAAGGTTACCAAATAAACAGTCATTCGTTCTGGCAACATTTACGTCTCCTCAAGGCTTCTTGGGGATGCGGAGAAGATACATGATTCTCTGTTCTCTGCTGAGGGACGCAGGCACGAATGTTCACGAGGTAACATTTTAAGTGTTATAGCAGAGGACTGCACATTGCACCTAGGGAGCGCAGACTGTGCAGTGATGAAAGGGTCCCAGATGTACCTGAAGATTTCACAGAAGGAAACATTTGATCAGGAAATTAATGGGCAAAGATGAAAAAGAGAATTCCAGGTTGAGAAGCATGGCTTGAAAGGTCACAAGGGCAAATGTGAATGGCATGGCTGGGGTTATCTTATGTGGCAGCTGTGTAAAGTAAGTTGTCTCTGCAGAAGAGAAAGATGAACATAGGACACAGCTGAAGAAGAGCATGTGGTCATAAAAAAAAATGCCCTTGTAAAGTACTTTAGGACCTGAGCTAGAGGAAAATTGGTTCTAGTTCAGTAGTGTGAGATGAAGAGATGAAGATACCACAAGGAGACCAATACTTCATATGAAGAGCACTGAGGAAAAGCAGTAACTGAAAAGCCATCAATGCGGTAGAATAAAAATTAAGGGGACACTGCTGAGGAAAAGAGAATCTCACACAGGCTCCACTGTTATAGGCTCAGAGATTGACAGTGAGGCAAGGACTTGAAAATGAGCCACTGAATCCCCAGCACAATGGGCAAATAAATAGTGGCATATTCACAGATAGATTGCCAGTACCAGAGTACTAAAAATAAGTGGACCATGCGAAAAAAAAAAATGAAAAGAGAGACATCTCACAATATGATGTTCAATTAGAAAAGTTAGATAAACTGCAAAGACAGCTTCAAATAAATATATAGTACTTAAAGATGCTTGCTTAGGGGACTGGAGAGATGCTCAGTGGTTAAGGTGCTTGCCTGCAAAGCCTAATGACCCAGATTTGATTCCTCAGTACCCACATAAAGCCAGATGCACAAAGTAGTGCATGCATCTGGAATTCATTTGCAAGGACTGAAGGCCCTGGTGTGCCCATTATCTCTGCCTCTCCTCTCTTTATTTCTCTCTGCTTGCAAGTAAATAAATATTTTTTTTAAAAAGATGCTTGTTTAGTTGATAAAACTGTAAATGAAAGCTAGAAAACTGGCACTGTCATTTGGATAGTGGTTACTTTGTGAAGAGAGAGATCTCATTGGAAGTAGCCATGGGAAGTTCTGTTGATTTCTGGAAATGTTCAGTCTCGACCAGAGTGGTGTATTCGTGTACATTTCCAGAAATCTTCTAGTTTTTAAAGGATTTTTGTGATGTAATTTACATCTCATGATAAGTAGGGTTAAAATAAACAGCTGGAATGATTTCCTTATTCAGAGCGACTTTCTGGGAAGTTTTGGTAGAGTGGTGTGTGCTAGAAGCTTGATCTGTCTGAATTGAGGAATGGAAGAACAGACTCTTGAGATGTGGATTGCCTCTTTTGTATCATGATGAGGAACAGAAAGAGATAATGTGGCATTTTGGAGTAAATAACCTTTAGTATTACTCCTAAGGCAAATACCTTTATTTAAAATTTATAACAAATTTAAGTAGATATGAGTCAGGGATAATCCAACCATCGTAAGCAGTGATTAAAAAGCTATGTTGGGGGCTGGAGGGGCGGCTTAGTGTTTAAAAGTGCTTGTCTGTGAAGCCTAAGAACTCATGTTGAAATCTCCAGGTCCCATGTAGTGGAACACGGTGACATAAGCATGCAATGTTGTACATGTGCACAAGGGGGTGCACATGTCTGGAGTTCATTTGCCACAAGATGAAGGTCCTGGAGCACCCATTATCTCTCTTTCTCTCTCTGCCTTTTTTTCTCTATCTCTCTAAAAATAAAAAATAATAAATAAATAAATAAAATGGAAAAAAAAGTCACGTTGGCAAGCAAATGACATTACAAAACTAGGTTTTTCTTTCTTTTTCTTTTCTTTTTTTTGATGTTGTTGTTTTATGAGGTAGGATCTCACTCTAGCTCAGGCTGACCTGGAATTCACTATGCAGGCTCAAAGTGGCCTCAAACTTACAGCAATCTTCCTACCTCTGCCTCTCAAGTGCTGGGATTAAAGGCATGTGCTACCATGCCCGGCTGAAACTAGATTTTTGAAAGCTTTGCTCATATTTAGTGTTGATATGATCATAACAAATGGTGCTTAGAAATTTGGAGCTGTGTTGGGCTGGAGTGATGGTTTAGTGGTTAAGGCATTTGCCTGCAAATCCTAAGGACCCAGTCTTGATTCCTCAGTACCCACATAAGCCAGATTCATAAGGTAGCACATGTATCTAGGGTTTGTCTGCAGTGGCTAGAGGCCCTGGTGCATTTGGTCTTTATCTGTGTCTTTTTCATAAATAAATAAATAAGTACATAAAGTAAAAGTTAAAGAAATTTGGAGTTGTGAAATGGATTACTTGAAAATTAAAATAAGCAAGTTATATGCATGGACAAATAGTTCAAATTATGTTGCTCCTCACTTTCAAGGGACTAGACCCTTTAGCATATTAGTATTGTTTTTAGTTTTAACATAGCTTTTGTATTTTGTGATAGTTTTGTTACAGAAAATGGGACACATTTAATGTCTTTAAAATCAGAAATGGCAGATCCTAGTATTGTATTCAAAGAATGCTAAGAACAAGAAGAGATATTTAAGACAATTCATCCAATTTTCTTTTGTGACAGCTTGGGACTCTGAGTTCTTGGAGACTAAATGTCAGTACTCTGATCACAAAGTCACTGGAAGCCTAATTATAGCCTAGCTGTCCAGTGATAATTCCACCATAGGACCTAAGCAGTATAGACAGCATTCCTGATCAAATGTGCTTCAGATCAGAAGGGTCTTGGATTTGAGATGTTTTGTAATGTTTTGGAATGTTTTCACATACATGATGAAATGCCTTCAGTTTGGTACCCAAGTCTAAACATGAAACTCACTTCTGTTTCATATACACACAATGTGAAGATAATTTTATACATTGTTTTTAGTGTGGCTGCATTTTGACTGTGACCTATCATGAGATCAACTGTGGAATTTTCCACTTATGGTTTCATGGGTGTGAGCTTCAAAAGCTCCAGACTTTCTCAGAATTTTGGATTAGGGCTACTCAACTTGCTTTCCATAGGTCAGATCTTGCTGGAAAGAATTCTGAGCAGACTCCAGGGACATTTTTTTTTTTTAATTTCAGAATCTGGTCTGTGCCAATACATAAGATTCTGCATTTGGAAACTGTTTTCTCTCAAGTCATAATTTTAAAAGGTATCATAATTGGTTAAGTGTTATTTTTATTCTGTCATAGGGTGGTAACATTTATTTAGGGAGAATTCATCTATTTTGTAGAATGTTACTAGAAAGTGACTTGATGGTGGGAATTCTTAAGTTCAGTTCATAGTTTTAAGTCCAAATTCTGGGAGAGAAGGACAGCTTCATAGTCTTGTCAGTTTCCATTACAATTTAAGCACACTTACATTGCCTTACTAGAGACCCTTTGATACCATGGTAGATGACAAATGTTCCTGTTGCCACCATAGAGGAGATAGGGGAAAATGAATCCCTGGCTCCTTCAGTGGTGAGTCTAGGCTAAGATTCACATCTAAAACATGGCCTTTGGGGAGTTTATTTATAGTCTGCCCTTGTTCTTCTTATAGGAAAATTACCCTCTTTCACAGTAGTGTCCCGTGTGACACACCATGGGATTCAAGGCAAGACCTGCCAATCTAGTTCTTGGTAGGATTTTTCTTTTAACCCTTGATGTTATCATCAGGGATATATCCCTAAATAAAGTGAATTTTGACTCGCTGGAGACTCTCAATAAAATGTCTGAGTTTAGCATGTCACAGAGCCTCTTTCATCATTTGTAACTCTCAACTCACTTAAATCTAGTTGACCTTGTATGTAAGAAATGATGCCTTTATCACACTGTAGGCGCCTTGAAGGCAGATTACTCAGCTGAGACATTTTCATGCATGCACCTAGTGTGGTAAAATGTGGAGTAATTTCTCCAGAGGTTTTAGCCAAAGACAAATGCTTTGTAGCTTTATTACTTTATTGCTTCTGTACTTCCAAGGATAGCTAACTTGCTTTTAGAATTCTGGCTGCATTTAAAAAATGACCATAGTTGCTTTCTCTTCTCCAGACCTCAGTAGCTAGCTCTTTTGCGCCATTACCCCACATGGCTGAGTAATCAAGGTGTTCCCTGACACCAGTCCTGTGACTTTCTGTCTCTGTTACTAGACAGATGGTGGCCTTGCATTATTCCTTCTTCTATCCTTTCTTCAGAGATTCAGAAGCATTTACCACATTCTTGAATATTGCATGAATACTTATATAAATAATGTTATATATTATATTAGATGTTAATTCTACAGGAGAAAGAATACAGAAATATAATAAAGTAACAGTGAATAAAATGGATAGAAACACATAGGCAAAATGGAGTAGTGTGCATTCTTAACTTCATAATTTGTTGACTGTTTCTATTTTGCAGATATTTTCTGCCTTTGATATTCTTTTACTCATGTACAAGGCTCCCAGGTACTGAAAAACAGCTCCAGGGCTTAGCTGGGTTGAGACTCCCAAGAAACTTCATGTTCGTATTGCAGCTTTATTCCTGCCCAAAGGTTCTCACTGGAACCTCTGCCCCTTTAAGCCTGAGATGGAATCACAATTGTCAGAAATCCCAAGATCTCCTGGGAACTGAAGAAGTCTATTTTAATCAAGGTTTTCTAGAGGAACAGAACCAATAAATGAATCTATCTATCTATCTATCTATCTATCTATCTATCTATCTATCTATCATCTATCTATGTATTAAACATCAATATATCTATATATCTATTATCTAGCTATCATCTATATATAGATCTATCTATATATCTATATCATCTATCTCTATCTATCTACCAATCTCTCTATCTAGAAACATGGATTGGTTAATCCAACAATGGCTTGTCTTCAGGCTGGAGAATCTGAGAACCCAATAGTTGCTTAGTCTGAGAGGTTGAATTCTTCAGCTGTCCCAGTCTGTTGCTAAGCATCGAGGGTTCCTGAAGATGTGCTGGTTATCAGTTCATGCTGGAAGGTCAAAGAATCGATGTCAGTGAAGTGTGGTAGACAACAGTGTAGATATACTCACCAATGAGTGGTGAAGACAGACAGGGGAAAAGGCCCATTTTTTTTCCCTTGGGATCTCATTATATATATAGGCTGCCACTGGAAGGGCTGACCACTGGGGAAATCTCTTACTCCATCAATTAATTCTTGGAAACACCCTCATAGACCTGCCCAGGAAGTGTGTCTCTTATTTGATTCTTGATCAGATCAAGTTCACAATATAAATCAACCATTACAAAGTCACTCTGAATGGATATTGATTTCTTTCTCCAATCACTTTTCAATTACAACAATGTCACAAACTGCAAGCACATGTGACAAGTCAGGTTTGGTAACATGGATTAAGGTCTATCCATGATGCCAGTAGACACCTTTCCTATCCTTCCCACCTGAGGATGTCATCAAATCAAGGTTAGGGCAGATCTGAGTGAGCACTTTACTAATCTCCAGCGATACTTTCTCTCCCTATAAATGTCTCTCATGACTTTAAAAAAAATATTTACTTTATTTTAGAGAGAGTGTGTGTGTGACACACACACACACACACACAGAGAGAGAGAGAGAGAGAGAGAGAGAGAATTGGCACACCAGGGCCTCAGCCACTGAATTGAACTCAAGATGCTTGCATGACCTAGTGGGCATGTGTGACCTTATGCTTGCCTCATCTTTATGTGTCTGGCTTACATGGGATCTGGAGAGTTGAACATGGGTCCTTAGGCTTTGCAGGCACCTTAACTGCTAAGCCATCTCTCCAGCTTTCTCATCCTCTCATGACTTTTTAAAATATGCATTGTGTGTTTCATTTTTTTGTTTTTATTTATTAGTTATGGATGTACTGAGGATGTAAACAGCACATGTTGGTACCATCCTTTCCCTCATCCCTGCACCCCTCCAGAGGAACCCTCTTTGTTGGGGATGCCAGTCATCCCCATGTGGATTATTGGTCGTGCATTGTGGGGGCAGCCATCAGTTATGGGGGAGAGGCCATGTCTCTGTGCATAATGTCCCAACTTGTGGCTCTAATAATCTTTCCATCCCATCTTCCATGAAATTTTCTGAGCCATATTGGGTTCATTTTAAGTATACTTCAGTGATGAGCTCTAAGGAGCCTCTGCATATCTGCTTTGGCAGGTGTTGAGTGTCCTCAGTATTTATCTCCTTCACCCTTGCGCTGTTATCAGGTTCACCAAGAAAGCACCACTCTTGCTTATTTCCCCAATTCCTCTATGGTTTCAGCTGGGGCCCTGGTGAAGTGCAATGGGTCATTTCTCTCCTCAGGTCCTGCTTCAGTCAGAGAAAAAGATGCAGGTTCTCCAAAAGAGAGTGAAGTCAGCACAGGTTAAATGGGATAACCATTATTAGTTTAGAGAGAATTTAATGGGTTTAGACCCTCTTATAGCTCAAGATTAGTGGGAGCTTGATATTGGAAAACAAACTCATTATCTGGATATGATTCTGATTTGTTTCCCAGTTCCAGATATGGTTTCCTTTTCATTGAGCATATCTGTTAGTAAATCCAAGAACAGTTAGTTACCCACCATGGCTGTGTGCCTATTGCACTTGTGTGAGCATCACATCAAGTTGTTTGCTTCCTTGAGTTGCTCGAACAGGTGTTGGCCACTTTCCCCCAGAAGCTCATGTAGCACCTTCTAGCACTAGATGGGCTAACTGTTTGGGGACTGTCTCTTTTCCATATTCCAGCCAGGTCTCTCCATGTTCCATACTGACAGCATATGATGTCTTCTGCAGTAGGGTCTTAACATTAACCTCTGGTCAGTAAGCAGGTGCTCTGACAGAAGTCTGTCTTGTTTTGGGTAAACTTGTAGCTCTCTCTGGTCAATGGCTCATTGTGGGTGTTAACCACATTCTGGTACTGGGAGTTGTAGGACAGCACCAAGGGAAAAGAAAGAAGAAAAAGAAAGAAAATAGAAAAAAAGAAAGAATAAAAGAAAAAGGAGAAACAGGAGAAATTTAAGGTTAGGCTTCATCTCACACTGTCCAGGGTCCTTCGATTCAGGTGCTCCCTCCTAAGCTCCTGATGAAGGTTCAACCTTTTAGTCTGTCTTCCAGGATATAGGATTCTGTGGAACCAGTTCTGTTTGGGTTCAGTTTTGTGCCCCTCCCCCACCTTTGCCCTACCTATTGTCCAGGCCTTGAGATGCCTACTAGGTATGTCAGCATCTTGGACTGATCCAGGTTAGGAGCTGCAAATAAGTGAGACCATGTGATGATTGTGATTGTGTGAATTTGCCGAGTATGATCTGTTCCAAGGTTGACCATTTTTCTGCAGATTTCATTGTGTCACTTTTTTTTTCTAACTGCTGATTAGAATTTCATCATGTAGATATACCACATCTTGGTTATTCATTTGTCCAGTGATGGGCACCTGGGTTGATTCCAGTTATTAGCTGTTATGAATTGAGCAGCTATAAACATGGTCCTCTCATGACTTTGTAATTGTTGGGTCTTTATCATAAATTTCTCATTTATGAAAATGTTTAATTGTTGGATAGGCTGTAATTAATATTTCTCCTATCCAGTTCCAATTAGCTTTTTCTATCTTATGCAAATCATGAGGTGACCCACTTTTCAAGTCTCTGTTTGAGTTATCTCCAAACTGCTGTTGCTGTTAAAGAGAGTCTAGTCACTTTTTAAAACAGAGTTCACAGGGCTGGAGAGATGGCTTAGCAGTTAAGGCACTTGCTTGCAAAGCCAAAGGACCTCAGTTTGATTCTCCAGGACCCATGTAAGCCAGAGGCACAAGGTGGCAGTTCATTTGCAGTGTCTGGAAGCCCTGGTGTGCCCTCCCCCCTCGCTCTGCCTCTTTCCCTCTGTCAAATAAAAGATATTAAAAAGTAGAGTTCATATTTATCTCATTTATTTTGTGTTTACTCATATGGTCCTTTATATGATTAACTAGCTGTTATTTAGAGATAAGCATAAACTTTGAAGCTACTTGGAGTTGGGCTCAAATCATATATATATATATATATATATATATATATATATATATATATGTATATATATTTGTGTGTGTGTGTGTGTGTGTGAGAGAGAGAGAGAGAGAGAGAGAGAGAGAGAGAGAGAGAGAGAGAGGATGAATATTAATGGGTGTACCAGAGCCTTTTGCCACTGCAAACAGACCCAGACACATACACCACGTTGTGCTCCTGGATTTATGTGGTTACTGGGGACTCAAACCCAGGCCATTAGGCTTTGCAAGCAAGCACCTTAAACCACTGAGCCAACTCTCCAGCCCCTGTGCACAAATGTTAACTGCTATTTACCATCTTTTATGACTATTAGTCCCTGCTAACTCATGTGTAAAGGATTATAAATATGGTGAAAAGTGCTTGTTAAATGCCCACTCTGTGCAGTATGGGCATGAAACAAGCAAGTGAAACCAAAAATAAAGGTGATAGGGCTAGAGAGATGGCTTAGTCGTTAAGGTGCTTGCCTGCAAAGCCAAAGGACCCAGGTTCAACTCCCAGGACCCACCTAAGCCAGATGCACAAGGGGGCACATGCATCTGGAGTTCATTTGCAGTGGCTAGAGGCACTGGCACACCCATTCTCTCTCTCTCTCTCTGTCTCTCTCTTTCTCCCTGCCTATTTCTGTGTCTCTCTCTGTCTCAAATTAATAAATAAAAATAAAACATTAAAAAATGCCAGAAAAAGATGACATAATAGTGACTGCAGGAAGTTGTCAAATTACAGTGGTCCTGGGATACCTGTCTGAGGAAGACAGGTATACTTTACCTGAGGCCTCTGATTTGTCAGTCACACCATACATGCTGATCCTTCAAAGACCTGAGGAGCTGCTGTCCACAAGTGCGTCTGTGGTGGGGGCATAGTAAGAAAGCAGGTTGTGGGGGTGAGCTGGCTACTGAGGGCAGTAGAAAGGAGTGTGGGTTTTACTTGATTGCTACAGGAAGTCCAGGGAGAATATAACAAGGCCTTCTTCCCTTAGAGCGGGAGCTGGATAGATTAACACGGTAAAAAAGTAATATAAAATCTGATGATAGTTCAGCTCTCCACATATTTTTATTCTGTTCTCTTAGGTACTGTTTTATTTTTTTATTTTATTGTGACATTGTAAGCTCCTCAAATGCAGGGGCTGTACGCCTTAGTGTTGTACTACCTACAAAACGCAGCACATTGTGGCACAGATGACTTGATGAGGTATTTTAGATGTGAGTGTCAGCCTAGTATGCCACTGGGCAACGGCTCTTTCCCAGTAGAGGGCTTGTAATTCAGCTGAGCTGCCTGGGATGCCACGTCCTGTCTCCTCTCACACACAGGCTGATCCGATGAGGTCTGCAGTAGCAACCAGCGCCCAGCGGAGCCTGTAAGTAAGCGTAATTCTCAGCCCAATCTATATTTAATTGCCATTTCTGAAAACGTCGACTCTTGTGTGATTATCCAAAAATATAAAAATAAAACATAAAAGAACAACACGACTGTAAGGGACGAAGAATCCACTTAGCATTTTGGAGAGGCAGTTATCTCCTGAAAAGTTCGTTTTCTTTTTATTTGCCACACCATCTGCTTTTCAAATAAGCGGAGCTGGTGAGTTCTTTATTGAGATGTGTGCTGTGACTTGGAACTTGAAGGTTTACTTCTTCTTGGAAATGCCAGGCATTTGGACTTTTCTGTACTTTGGAGTATCTGTCCCTCTTCATTCTGACAGAAGAAATCGGGAGAGAGACCCCCATATGTGGGCTTCCTTGGTACAGATTTATGCCTGAGTGGAAGCTTCCCAAAAGCCATTTGTCACCACTTTTATGGATAAGGAGTGGAAAGAGTTTTCCATTTATTCTTTGTATACTCACATTCAGATCACTCACTTGGGGACATGCACTGGTTTTTTAAATTGTCTGCTGTTTGGAATTAGAGATGCCTCTTGGGTTTTATGCAACTACAAACCTGAGCCAATTTAGTTCTCCCCTGAATTGCCGGCCCTTTTTGTTGCTTCTTCTCAGTTTCTTCAAAAAGGTCACCTTCAGATGATGAATAGGTGTGCTGGCTGGAGCCTCAACACGCTTTTGAAGACATTTGTTTAATTTTCAGCCACCTGGCACACTTTGGAAACAATCAATAGAGAGGCTAAAACTAGTACGTTAGAGCAATCCATTATTGCACGCAATTTGTTTTTCATCTTCCTGAGTCCTCCAGCTCCATACTTCTTTCTGCCAAAAACATCAGATGAAGTCCAATCACAAGAGAAGTGCGAAGACGTTCAGTCAAAAGTCCTTTTGCTCCTTTGCTCCTCTGTCTGTACCACCTGCAATGGAAACTTTCTGGGAAGCAGATCACGCACGGTCGTGCGGTCTCCTCCACCATGCCAGAAACCTCGATTGCCCTCAACTAACCAATAGTAAGTGGAATAAAATATGTTGAGAAACTGGATTTGCACTGTTGTTAAATGACTCCTTCCCGCAACTCAAAAACTTCATGGTGTCTCATTAGTGACAGTAATTAAACTATATTTACTTCCAAGTTTTCAAATTTGACATGCTGCAAGAAAGGATATAGTGCTAATCGGGCCTCACTTATTGCTAATGACATTGCTGTATTTATGCTGTGTAACCTAGGCCCTCCAGAAGAACGTACATGTATGCCTCATTTTAAACATGGAAGATGTCAAAAGAGAGCATGTGGATGAGGAGAGTTCAATTTCTTTCCCCTTCAATCTGTGTGACAGGCACAGAATTCTTTGAAGCTTTTCACTGGAGGTCACAGTATGATACCAGTGATGTTTGAGTGTCTAGAAAGTTGACAGTTTTTCTCTTCAAGTTCTTGTAACAAAAGCTGATGAGAGATGGTGAAACAAATTATGTTTCAGAGTAAAGTTTTATGGAAATAATGATTCATTCCTCAGGTAGATTGTGATAGATTTGGTGGCAGCTGCTGTGAACCATCAGTCCTCAATTCTTTCTCTAGACTGAGAAACACTCGGTGTTGGACATGACTTCCTAAGTCTCAATTGAAGTCCTATGCTTGCTCTAATCAATTTCTTTTGGACCTAAATATATGAACTCTTAAATACTGATTACATATTTTGACAGTATACTGAAACCAGAGAAAGAGAGACAGAGAGAGAGAGAGAGAGAGAGAGAGAGAGAGAGAGAGAGGAAATGAATGCATAACACTTAGGCCTGTGTGCTCTGCTATTTAAATTTGCTACCTCAAGAATGCGGAAGAGACATCTCATTTATTAAAAGCACCCATAGTGTAGTTATATTGCCTTGAGATTTCAGTAGACTAATGATTAAATCATGAGTGCTTAAAGTTCCAGAGTTTAGAAATGATACTGTTATTTTTTGCTGCTCTATTTACTCTTCCAATAATTGGAAAGCTAGTATATGTTTACAAAAACAGAAATGTCTGTAATTTCCCCCCAGGGATTCCACTTTCCAAGGAAATAACTAGCAATATTGGGAAATTATATGCCATTGATGGTATGATGCAAGATGAAAAATAAAACAAAATAAATGGACATTGGTTGTAGAATGGTAATGAAATTAGAATGCTTCTACTCAATAGGACATTATGTGGCCCTTAAAATACATGTTTAGTTGTCACCATAAGCATGGTAAAAAAAAATTTATTGTACAATAAGAAGTAGAAACAGACTTGCCTCTAGATTGTGTTGTTTTAACATGACAACTTTCAAACTAGCTAATTTAAGATTATAAGTTATGTTTGGGTGATATTGCCCAAGACTACAGAAACTAGTTACACTTTCATTTAATCCTTATATTAACTCTGAAAACATATTTCTATCCTCACTTTAAGGATCAGGGAAGTATGCAAAAAATAATGTATCTCAGAGCATAATCTTGGTCTTTAAGCTTGCTATTCAGTCGTCGTTCTGATATTGAGAATACTGAAGATATGCGAAGCTCTTGATCTTTACTTAAAAAATGTCTTCATGTTATCATTTGTCCAATGATAGCCTAAGTCACACAACCAAGAAAATATGCACTGTGGTACTTAGAATGGTCAAAAACTTGACTATTGGGCAGTTAAGATGGCTCAGTGGTTAACAAAGTGGCACATGCATCTAGGGTTTGTTTGCAGTGGCTAAAGGCACTGGCATGCCAATTCTCTCCTCCTTTTCTGTCTCTTGTAAGTATATAAATTAAAAAAGACTTTATTGTTGTTTGAAAGAGAAAACTGAGTGCCCTCCTTCAACCTTATAATTTTTAAATACTAGATATGTGAATTTGTGCATATTATTTAACTTCTCTGTGGTTTAGTTTCTTCATCTCAAAATACTGAAAATTATAGGGTTGTTTCAACGTCTATATGTACTTTTTAACAAGTAAGCAAATATGTTGTAAAAAATACTGTTCTGTAGACTTATAATACTGAATAATTCAATTATTTTCCTATCATATTGCATTGGCTATAATGCTACATTTTTAATTATTTCTTCATTTCAAATGTGATTTAATTTAATTTCCTTAAAATTTCTTTCTTGACCAAATCTATGTTTCAGCCCTTTTGCAGTATCTCTTTGACTTTGGCAAAGTAAAAGAATTCCTTCTTTGTGTGTGGATTTTTAGTGTTTAGTAGGTGATATCCAGAGTATGTTGTACAAACTCACTTCTACTCCACTAAAACATTCCTGTGGAAAATTTTATTATGTGCTAGTTATCTGATTATATCATTATTTCATAAGCTCAAGGAAAATTTCTTCTACTATTTTGTGAGTTTCCACCTGTTTCCTTACTTGGTAAATATTGGGTTTTCTGAATCTGTCCTGTCATTAGTTTTCTTTTTGAATCTTCATGTTTTTATGTCATTGCATTAAACACTGGAGAATTTCTCTAATTCAGCTTTCAGTCTATATAATCCTCATGTTTAGTTGTATATTTCAATCTTTCATTTAAAATAGTCTTAGTTTTCATTTTAGGATTCCTACTTGCTTTTTAAAAATGTAACTTCTAGTTTTTGTGAATGTGACATGACATCTTTTTAAATCTCAAAATTCTATTTATTTGAATTTCTTTGTGATTTTTAAAATTTTACCTTGTTTCCACTAGTATTTATTAGTTCCTTGGTTCTTATCTTCACATTCTTAGATTTGTGTTTATAAATGAGGATCGAGATTTTTATGCAGTGATAATTAAAAATGGTCTCCCCATCAAAGGTGAATAAAATGTTCTTTCAGGGAGTAAATTGAGATTCTACTTATAAAGGAGCTTTATGGGGAGACAAGGAGTGTTTGTGGCTAGGCAGATATTTCTTTGGAGTACAGAGAAATTGATTGATGGATTTAGGGCCTTTCCCCCACCCCCCCAAACGGCCTGGGATCTACCTGGAGTAGCTACCATGAAGGTGCCATCCCTTGCTGGCCCCAGTAAAGTGTGTTCTAGTCTTAGACTCATGAGTCAACCAGCAGGAGAGCAATTTTGCCCTCAAGCATGCCCTACCCAAGTGTGATTCCAGTGCCTGCTGTCTTGGAGTTCATTCTTCTCATAGATTCTGAGAGGTATTTGCAATTGTTTCATGTTCTTCCTGAATGTCTTTCAACACTGGAGGTTCAGCTCTTTTAGATTTTACCATCAATCAGCTTCCATCCACTCACAACTCCCAGGAATTCCCACATTGTTCTGACTGGCTGGCACCTTCATCTTAGTGCCACCATGGATTCATCCTTATTTTTTTTTTCTCTTTTTTAAACTTTTTAAAATAGTTAATTCTCATACATGTATATAATGTATTTTGATCATAATTCCCCATTGCTTTCTTTTGCCTCTCTACTTTCCACTGAACTCCTTGTTTCCAACTAGTCATGTTTCTCTTTCTCTTTTTGTTCTCCTCCATCATCCATGACAACATGTTGATGGGTCCAATATCATGCAGATCTTATGCAGGTAATAGAAACTGCTGTGATGTTATGAGCACCCTGGCACTTCAGGTCTAGAAGACAGCATTCCAAAGCCCTGCTTCTCATCTTTACATTCCTACATTCTTTCAATCATTTCTTCTGCAATATGGTCCCTGAGCCTCAGGGGGTATGATAGAGATGTCTCATTTAGTGCTGAACACTCACCATCCTTATTTTAAAATCTCTTCTGCTGTTTGAGTGGTATCATTGGTAATAGAAAAATAAATATGCTCATATATACACTCTAGAATAAAATATCTCAAGTCTTAGATTTAGCCATGAAAGTTTCTTCTAAGGAATTACCCGTTTCTTTCACAAAGCACATTACTTTTATTTATACTCACAAAATCTGGTTTGGAAATATTGAATGTTTTTACACTTGCTTGGTACACATGTTACTATATCTTCATAATCATACAAACTCAGTATTATTTACTCCATTTCATACATTTACAAACAAATGTCTAGGGAATTTTAATTAGGAAGAGATGTTAAAGCAATGTAACTTTTACAAAATTATACTTTAAATATACTATAAATTGAATCTAGGATATTCCAGTTTCATAGAATAACTTAGAATACAAGTTTTATAAGTGGTTCAAGACTAAGAATTTCCTCTTTGTATCCTTTAAAAAGGGCATTATATGTTTGCACTGATTTTTGGAGAGATGGTATTTAATTCACTAGTTTTTCCAGATATATCACTCATTGACCTTACCTCAACCCATTGGAGATAATATTTACTTTAATACATTAATAAATGTGTATTTGTGTCAATATCATATTTACTAATAAATAATAATTGTGTATTTGTATCTGCATCACTTGTTGAAACAGTTATCTTTATTATTCAATTATGAAGTATATCTCTTTTTTGGAATAAAAATTAACTATATTACAATAAATACTTCCCAAAAATATCCCCACCAAAGTCTAAAGAGTTAAATGATAATATTCAAGAACATAGAAACTTAGAGCACTTTTGTAACATTAAATACCTTCTTATCTTTTGGCAGCTCACCTGTGGTCATCTATAATTTTGATACCTAGTACAATGTGTTTCTTCAGGTTGACACTAATAACCACAGAACTCTGGGAGAAAAAAAATTGGTTAAGAAATTTAAAAACATCCAGCTCAGTATTTAAGTAATAAAAAAACTACTAGTGGTAAGAGTAAAATTGTATTAATTCTTTAATGTTAATGACATCACTTGAGTGACTAACAAGCTTTCTTTTTAAAAAAATTATTTTTATTTACTTATTTATGAGAGAGAGAGAGTGAGGGAGAAAGGGAGAGAGAGAGAGAGAGAGAGAGAGAGAGAGAGAGAGAGAGAGAGAGAGAATGGGCATGCCAGGGCCTGTGGCCACTGGAAATGAACTCCAGGTGCATGCACCACCATAGGCTTCTGGCTTACGTGGGTTCTGAGGAATTGAACCTGGGTCCTTAGGCTTTGCAGGCAAATGCCTTAACCACTAATCCATCTCTCCAGCTCCAAGTTTTCTTTTTCTAAAAATTTATTTATTTATTTATTTATTTATTTATTATATAGAGAATGGGCACACCAGGGCCTCCAGCCACTGCAAATGAATTCCACATGCATGTGCCACCTTGTGCATCAGGCTTATGTGGGTCCTGGGGAATTGAACTGAGGTCCTTTGGCTTTGCAGACAACCACCTTAACTGCTAAGCCCTCTCTCCAGCCCACCCCATGCTTTCTTTATGATGCTTTACCATTGGTGTAATTTTCTGTCTCTCCATAGAGCTTTGAGATTTAATGATGGCCTGGGCTGGTTTTCTTCTTTGTCAGTAACTGCCACATGCCAAATCATGGAGACTGGAATTAGAGCAGAAGCTGTTCCTACAGTCTCTAAGAGGAAAGGAATAGGAAACAGAGAATATCTTTGTGCCATCATCACCCCCCCAAATAGTCAACTTCACTCTGTTGTAATTGATATATTAAAATACTTTATTTTATTTATATATTTACTTGAGAGTAAGAATGAGGGAGGGAGGGAGAGAGAGAGAGAGAGAGAGGAGAGGGAGAGGGAGAGGGAGAGAATGGGTGCAACAGGGCCTTTAGCCACTGCAAATTAATTCCAGATGGCATGTGCCACCTTGTGCCTCTGGTTTATGTGGGTACTAGGGAATTGAACCTAGGTCCTTAGGCTTTGAAAGCAAGTGCCTTAACTCCTAAGCCATCTCTCCAGCCCTTAGTTGATATTTTAATTGGAGCAATTAAACATGTAAAGCAAACATTGTATTTTTAAAAAAATATTTTTATTCTTATTTATTTGACAGAGAAAGAGGGAGAGAGGGAGCAAGAGAGAGAGAGAGAGAGAGAGAGAGAGAGAGAGAATGAATAGGCGTGCCAGGGCCTCCAGCCACTGTAAACGAACTCCCCCTTGTGCATCTGGCTAACGTGGGTCCTGGGGAATCGAACCTGGGTCCTTTGGCTTTGCAGCAAACGCCTTAATGGCTAAGCCATCCCTCCAGCCCCAAACATTGTATAATTATTCAATTATTACCTGTAACTTTTGTTTTCCCCACTTGTTGGGTGTTTTTAGCCATTTTCAAAGCCTTAAGTGGAAGTATGACTGTTGTAAAGATAATGGGATCAATTTTCTCCTCTTCCCTTCCCCTTTTCACTATCCTTCTTTCTCTCTTCTCTCTTCCCTTGCCTTGCTTCTAGTCTCTTCCTCTCTTTTATTTGCATTACTTGTTTTCTGATTTTAATTATTTTCTTCTTATATTTAAAGCTTATGTTGTAAGTGGAGAGTACAGTTCTGCATTCTAAATGTACCCGGGGCTAATGTCTTCCTTACCTGTAGCAGTTCTTGGAACAAACAGGCTCTGATCCCCCACCTTTCCATTCCAAGCTGCTATTTATGGAGTGCCATATCGTATTTCCATATGCTTTTAAAAAACCCACTTATGCTGATAATGACTGGCAAACAACTTCCTCATTTCATCACCTGGCTCTTGAAGGAAGCAACTTATTTTAAAAATGGTTGAAAGTTATGGAAGTCAAAACATACTGTGGAAATGAACTCATGAGTTAATCTAGTAGATCCGAGTGTTTATCTCTGCTTCTTATAAGTTAAGATTGTCTTCTAATCATGCTTTTGGTGTGAATCTATGCCATTTTATTCTGAAGAAGTGATATATATATTTATTCATTTCCAATTACAACCAGAATGAGAGAGACATAATTTTCAGCTTCAAAAAGTTAATGCCATATATATATATATATATATATTTCTCACACTCCCCATGAACTCACTTTGATATATATCTAGCATATATATATGTATATAGTGTGTGTGTGTGTGTGTGTGTGTGTGTGTGTAGACCTTTAGGAGGCTTCTTACAGGATTAACAGCTGACCCAAATTGTAGAATTAATTTTAAGAAAGCCTGAACCCAAAAGCAAACTATTTGAATCATATCTTGAAGAAAGCATTCTTGAAAGTGGACACTGGAGGTTTACTGTTTAGTCCATATTCACTCAATAACATTCTAGGGAAGAAAACAACAACAACAAACATCAAGACGCATTAGCTATAGCTTAATCACCAGGGGATATTTATCATAACGTTTTGCTACATTGCTTTTCTGGTTCTTTCTGGCATGGATATATTTGTGTACAAGGATTTTAAAAACATCCATGTGCATAACAGTTTAAGCTTGAAGGAAATGCATCAATTTTATTGGTTCCAAAAGAAACCAGACTTATTTTCTCAGATGACTGTGCAGAAGCATCACGATATTCTCCAAACCAAACAATTATCTCATTTGAAACTCATTAATTACAGGAAAGTGTCAGATCTTTAAATGTTCTTCTAACTGTTCTCATTAGTTGCATCATATCATTTTAATTTATAATCATTAGGGGAGAGGAGAAAGATTTTCCTGTGTGTTTGGTTGTTGAAGCCCTAACTTTATTCATTAATTTGAGAAGCTCTGATGAACTGTGTTATTGAGGAAAAATTTAAACTCCCTTTGAAGAAACTTTTTACAATCTTCAAACTGTTTTAAGGCCCTCAAGGGAAAGCAGTGAGCACTTCTATTGAGACAAATGTCAATTGCCGTCGTGTGTGATCCATTTTGGTTTGATTTGTAAGGCCTTTATGAAAAACATACAAAAAACTACCTTGTACTTGGCACATATAATTAAATGATATTTCTATAAGTGTATGCCTCCTAGGGCATTTTCCCAGGACTTTCAAAGGAGCCTATGTAAGTGAGCAGTCTGGAAGCTTAACACGTCATTAGCTTCATATTAAATTTGCCTTGGCTCAGGGGTTGACATTAGCTTTCCTTCCAGAAGCATAGTTACATTTCACATTATGTTACTGGATATGCTTGTACAGTCAATAATCCTTTGATCCATGGGGGTTTCATTCCAGGACCCCCTGTAGATGCTTAGCTCTCTTATGTAAGACATCACACGATTGGAATGCAGCCTACACACTTCCTCCCATATCCTTCAAATCCTATCCAGTTTACGTACAATGCTGAAAACAGCGTGAAAGCTGTGTGAATAGTGGTTATACTGTATTGTTAGGGAATAATGATCAAGAAAAAAGCCTGTGAATGTTCAGTGTCAATGCACCTTCCTCTGCCATTTTCCATTCATTGTTAGCTGAATCCTTAAATGTAGAACTGTGGGTAAAAAAGGCTGAATATATGTATCTGTGGAGTGGGGAATAAGAGGCTGAAGTAACGGTTATGCTGGGCCATACACGGAGGAGATTGTTGCTACCTGAAGTCTCATGTGATGGCCTTCTCAATGGTTTATGTGTGTGTGTGTGTGTGTGTGTGTGTGTGTACACACACATGCATGTGCTATATGCATATGTATGTTCAGATGTGTATGTCTTGGATACTCTCATACAGAGGCCAGAGGATGTTATTAGACATCCTTCTCTACCTTATTTCATTGTGAGAGTCTACCACTGAACTTGGGCTTCATATCGTGTTTTTGTTATTCTGGCTAACAGTGATCCTCAGTGATCCTCCTGCCCGACTCCCACCCCTTGACCTGCTGCCAGCCTTGGTGTTGCAGGTGTGTGTGACCTTGCCTGGTCTGTTACGTGTATTCTGGGTATTGTACTTGGGTGCTTATGTTTGTACAGCAAGTGCTCTTATCCACTGAACTCTCCTCAGTCCTCCAGTGGCTTGTTTTTAGTATGAAATCAGTCTAGATTCAGAGGTCCAAAAAAAAAAAAAAAATGACGGTCTGGGGCTGGAGAGATGGCTCATCTTAAGTGCTCTACCTGATGTCTGTGCAAGTATGAGGGGCTAAGGGGGCCTCGTACACGGAAGTTCAAATCTCTGAAACCCACATACACAGCTTGGCATCGTGACATGTGCCTGCAGAGAAGCAGAGAAAAATTAAGATCATAAATAATGTCATATTGGAGGAGCTTTGGTATTTTACAAAGGTAAAACTCAGAATTTTCTTGTTTTCATTTTCTCTGATTATTCCTTTCCCTCCTACCAGCATCCTTGGCCATCCCTTGTGTTTCCATTATAAAATCAGAGAATGCTGAAGCTGTAAGAAACCCTTGATAGTATATGTTACAACACCCGTTTTTGTTTCTAGAGTCTTTAGACATCAGAAAATGAATGCCTTGGGGGAATAATTATTGTTACAAACTACTTTCCCACAATGTTTTCAGATAAATGTACCATTTCTAGCAGTTTGGTTTATATAACCTAAAAGAATGTTAGGGTAAAAGATTATTTTTAATTTATTTTGGTGACAAAATATTTTGGCATTTTTACTGGAATTTCCCCCATCTATTAATATTTAACCAAATAGCAATATGTGGGCAGTGCAGGAAAGGAAACAGAAGGTAACACCCCCCACGTCCCAGAGCCTCACTCCATAGAAGCAGCCTGGAAACTGGCTTGTTTCCGGGTAGCAGGGACTTATCATGGAGGCTGTGTGCCCTCTTCTTGAGGTGCCATGATTCAGTAAGCAGATTTAGGATTCTGGTGTGCCTGTGTGAGTGTGCTTGTGTCTGAGAAATCAATTTCAGCTCTATTCATGTTTGACTTCCCAGGTCCCACAAAAGCCAGACACATAGTGACACAAGTGCAAAAGGTCACACAAGTACACAAAGGTATGCACGCGTCTGTCTGGAGTGGCTGGGGGCGGCCCTGGCGTGACAGTTTTCTCTCTGTCTCTCTTTCTCTCACTCTCACATAAAAGATATGTTGGATATATATGTATACACACACACACACACACACACACACACACATAAAATCATTCCACATGTGGGTGAAGGCTTCTGTGAAAAGCTGTGGGCAGGACAAAGCCAGAACCTCTCAGAGACGTCAGCAGGACTCATGGAGAAAGGCTGCCCTGGACACCATGGGAAGGTGGCAAGGGTTCACAGTCCAGGGCTCACTTTGAAGGGAGCTTTAAAGTGAGTTCTGTGGGAAGCCAGGCTGTTTCATGCCCAGGAGACAGAATGGCAGCTACCTGTTGAGAAAGGCAAATCGCTCGCTAGTCCAGGGTGGCCCTATGTGGCTGGAGTTGCGGTTTCCCTATTGCAGAGGCTTCTGCCATAGAAAGGCCTAGCTTGATCTTGCAAACTATAGTAAGTGGGAGGGATGCCTGACTTCTCAGGAGACCAGCTCCGAATCCTAGTTTGGCCTGACCTGGACCCCAAGGGGGTTATCTGGTCATAGATGTCAAATTTACTTTTTGTTTTTGTTTTTCTATGCCTTTCACTCAGAGAAGAGATACCTGTTTTGCAACCTAGACATGTTTGGTTTTCAGACCTAAGATTTTTGATGTGTTAGCATTAGAAAAGCAACCGCTGGAAGAAAAACACTTTGTGTCAGTTCTCAACCAACTTCCTTTCCTTCCTTTCTTGTTCTCTCCTTCCCTCCTTCTTTCCATCCTCCTTCCTCCCACCTTCCTTGTTTGTTTGCTTCCTTCTAACAAGACCAAAAAAAAAAAAAAAAAAAAAACACCATTTAGCAGTTTAGTCAATGCACTGTTATAAAAATTCATGTGTTTCATGAAAATAAACTATGAAATAATATTTCTTAAGAAAAGTAGGCAGAGAATCTTAAAAGAGAAAGTTCCTGGTGAATTGTTAACTGATTTGACTTTGTGGTTTTTTTCTTTAAGTTTTAATATTGTTGCTTAAAGTGTCTTGGGAGTAAAGGCCAATCCTCTGCTAACATTTCAAGGAAACTACGATATGTTTTCTCATTCCCCATGAACTCACTTTTTAATATTTTAAAAAATATTTTTGTTTATTTGCAAGCAGATTTTGCAAGCAAGAGAGACAAACAGAGAAAATGGTTGCACCAGGGCCTCAAACCTATGCAGAGGGACTCCAGCATTACTTTGTGTGTCTGGCTTTACATGGGTATTGAGGAAAATAATCCAGGTTGTTAGGTTCTGCCGACCTTTGTTAGACCTTAACTGTGCAGCCATCTCCCCAGCCCCACATTTTACTATTTTTATTAATAATAAAAGTAACATGGTGTTTTCAGAACATATGTCCAGATAGTCTGTTTTTCTTCCTCCCCGTTCTTTTCTCATCTACCCCCCTCCATTTGTCTCTTCTTCATTCCTTTCCTCCTCCTCCTTTTTTCTTTCTCTCTCTGTCTGATAGAACCTTGTTATGCAACTCAAACTGGCCTTTGACTTGTGATCTACCTGCTTCAGCCTTCCAGTTACTGGGATTTCAGGCATATGCCACTCTATCTGGCTTGAGAATTTTATTCTCGATGTTAATCATTAATTTCTCCAAGAAAAATCTATTGAAAGTAAACCCCTAAATTTGAGGAAGGCAAAAGCTAATATGTGAGCTGTCCATCATTAGGAGCCTAGAGGCTTCACCCCAGATGGGCTATGACATGTTGGAGTCAATATGGTGCTGCAATTGTCAGGCTCGCTTCTCTCCAAAGTTCCTTGTCATTTCAAGAGAGAAAGATACATGTTCAAGCAATGATCTACCATTGTGGGTGCTCAACGTTGTTAAGTCATTCTTCTCAGAGTGGGCTTAACACAGTTATGATCACAAATGAAGCTATTGCTGTGTTTTAGTCCCACTAACAATAGTCAACTGGGATGCCCCTAATGGACTGTCTCCTCCAAGGTGTTATATATATATATATATATATATATATATATATATATATATATATACACATAGGAATGGTAGTTCATATACACACACACTGCTTGTGGAGGCTGCAGAAAGACAGTGATGCCATGAGTTAAACATCCATGGATTCAACCAAACTTGAATCCAGAGTATTCAAAGAAAGAAAATTGTGTCTGGCTTGAAGAGCTACTCAGGAGGTTAAGGCAAGAGAGCCACAATTTCAATGCTTTCCTGAGATTCAGGATGAGTTCAAGGTCAATCTGGACAACATAGTGAGATCCTGTATTGAAATACAGTAAAAAAGAAGTGGAATAGTGATACATCTCAATGGTATATCTTCTTTCTTTCATACATGAAGACCTAAGTTCAACTACATGCACACACGCACACACACAAAACCACAAATTAGTTCTATACAGAACATGCATAGACCTTTTTTACTGTCGTTATTCCCTACACAGTATTGAATAACTACTTGCATATTGTGTACATAAGGTTTTATTAATCATCTAGACACAATTTAAAGTATATGAAAAGATGTATGTAGGTTACATCTAAATATCAGTACATTTAAAAATTATTTATTTATTTGAAAGAAAGAGAGTGAGAGAGTGAAAGAGGCAGGTGTGGATATATATATGTATATATATATATATATATATATATATAGAGAGAGAGAGAGAGAGAGAGAGAGAGAGAGAGAATGGGCATCCCAGGGCTTCTAGCCACAGCAAACAAACTCCAGATGCATGTGCCACATTGTGCATCTGGGTTTATGTGGGTACTGGGCAATTAGAACCCAGGTCATTAGGTTTTACAGGCAAGTGCCTTAACCACTGAGCCATTTCTTCAGACCCCAAAGTATTTTATATGGGCATGAACAATTAGATTTTTACATCTTTGGAGAGTCCTATACCTAATTTTATACTGTAAGGAAGGGATAATTGTATCATCTCCTTGTGATAGAATAAAGAGTTTGTCAGGCTGACTAATCACATGTGTATTGCTTGAGATAGTTAACAATTACTTATGAGTGTGTTTAGACATTGATTGATAGGTATTGAGTTGCTTCACAGCCTTGGCACTGTTTTCACTGTGATGGGCAGAGGAGGTACAAAGTGGCCTTCTTTTTGAATGCGCACACCCTATGTGGGTATGCAGACATTGAGAAAGTAGGCATGTTAATAAGTGTCGATACATTTATCCACATGTGACCATAAAGTGATGTAAAGGCAGTGAAAAGAGGACAGAGGTGGAGCCATAGTGGGGCTATACTTCTAGGATTGTTGGGGAGGATCTCTTTAAGTAATGGACAGAGCTTGAAGAATAGAAGTCTGGAGAAGGCAGAGAAAGCCAAAGAGTGAAGGTTTTGAGTCAAAGAAAGAAAGAAAGAACTTCTCTGGGCTTGAGTGATGGCTTAGTGGTTAAGGCACTTGCTGACAAAGCCACAGGACCCAAGTTTGATTCCCTAGTACCCACGTAAAGCTGGAAGCACAAAGTAGCACATGCGTCTGCAGTGTGTTTGCTGTGGCCAGAGGCCCTAGAGTACTCATTCTCTCTGTCTCTCTTTTAAATAAATTAAATAAGATATTTAAAAACGAACTTTTCTGATCAAAGATGAGAGAGCCACTAGTCTATAGGCATAAGCATAAATATTGAAAGAGCAATTTGATGAGTAAATGTATCCATTTAGCCAAAGAACATTAGCAGCCTCCCCCTTGTGCCTATGACTTTCCCAGCCACAGACTTTTGCCTAGGCTTTCAGTTCTGGCCATGAATTCCCTTCCATGGAGGTGGGTCTCAAGTCCAATCAGAGAGCAGTTGATTAACCCCCAAACAGTCATGCCACTATTGTACCAGAGGGCCCATCTTGCCTGGCTAGCCGGTTATGTACCACACAGGGTAGATCCACTGCTTGGTAAGACCACTTATAATTCTTCTCCACCCTCAGCCTATGTAGCATTTTCCAGCACAGTGATAACTAGTCAGTAAGGAGGAGGTTTCCTGCTCATTTCCAACTTGATTTCTCATTGTCCTGCAACTAAAGCATGTGCTCTTTTCTGGGGAAACTCAAAATTCATCAAAGTGCTAAGAACAAGTGACTGTTGAATGCTCAGCATTAAACGAGACATTTCTGTCACAGCCTTGCAAGACTCAGGAACTATTGTGGATTAGCCCAAGGATGGGGATGAGTACTTTCAGATATTACCTTGCACACATGAAGTGGCTGTTGTTCTCTTGATGTCACAGTGGCTTTAGTTCCCAACAACACCTGTGCAATATGTGGCCTATTGACATTTCAACATGGATGATGGAAGAGGGTTCCCCACAAATGCATCAAAATAGAAGAGGGACCAGTTGGAATGAAGACAGGGTTCAGTGGAAGGGGGGCCGCAGGAGACAAAAGAAGGTAATGGGAAGGAATTATGATCAAAATATACATCATGAGCATGTATAAAAATTGTCAATAAATGAACTTTCCATGTTCAAAAACCAAGTCCAATATGGCTGCATAAATGACCTGACAAAGTGGTAAGATACCTCACAAGTTGGAGAGGCTGGTTATCATCTGGGGCATTTTATGTCATGAAAGGGTTTTGGGTTTTATGCCATTAGGGAAACATTGACATGAATGAAAAGTAAATGCACTGGTCTCATTATATTTAAGGCAACTGATTTCTGGTTTGAAAATGGATTAGAAAGGAAAACATGGCATGGAGAGGCCGTACCTAAGGAGGTCTCAAGGAGAGACAACGAAGACGTACAGGGATGTCATGTCATAGACAGATTCTTCCTGAACCTCCACTCATGGGTTAGGGAAGTACTATACAGTGGATCCATCACTAAGGGGCAAATAGGATGTATCTAAATTAAGTTCTATTGAGGAATACATTTTTCACCGAATATGTGCTATGTCTATGTACATCTATACTCTTGGAAGTGTCTATACTCTTGGAAGTGTCATGCATTTTGGTGGTTTGCCTCTCCTCTTGTTTTATTTTTAATTGCAAAGATCAGTAACTCCTCTCATTTTGGAGTGGTTCCAGAAAACAGACTTATAAATAAATATGTAGCTTTGGTGTCCTTCCTTTCTGATCCTTTATAATCAAAAGGTCTGGATTCTTTAAAAAAAATATTTGCTTATTTGTAAGGAGAGAGAGTGAGAAAGAGCAAGAGAATATGGGTGCATCAGGGCCTTTTGCCATTGCAAACGAACTCCAGATGCATTCACCATCTTTTGTATCTGTCTGACTTTATGTGGGTACTGGGGCATCAAACTCAGGTAGTTAGGCTTTATAGGTAAGCAGCTTAACCACTGAGCCATCTCTCCAGCCCCCCTGGATTCTTTAAAATCATAGATGCCTCTTCCTTGGAGAAATGGTTTCCCTCCTTCCCTGTAGGTGTGCACATTCCCGTCTCTGCCCTGCATTTCCATACCTTCTGCACACCTATAATTATTCCCCAGCAGCCCTGCTTCTTCAAGAACTCTATGATCTTTTTTTTTTGTTGTTTTTGGTTTTTTGGTTTTTCGAGGTAGGGTCTCACTCTAGCCCAGGCTGACCTGGAATTCACTATGTAATCTCAGGGTGGCCTCGGAACCTCCTACCTCTGCCTCCCGAGTGCTGGGATTAAAGGCGTGCGCCACCACGCCCGGCAAGAACTCTATGATCTTATCTATTTCCTGCGTTGTCATATTAATTTATTTCCCAAATCTGACTCTGGTTGACATATTCATGGTAGCAGACATTAAATAATAAAGAGATCATGTTGATTTATAGGGTTTCTTTTATTAATCCATTTGTGTTACTGTAACAAAGTACCTGAAAATGGGTAAGTTTGTATGAATGGAGGTATATATTTTTTTTCTCATGGTTCTGGAGATCAAGGGAAAGGTCCTATATCAGTTGATTCTTCTGTCACTGGCAGAGGCCTCAGGTGGTATGTGGTATCACACATGGAAAGAGACGGAGAGTCCATATGTGAGGGCTCAACCCTGAGGAATTTATCTAATCTTAATCACCAACTGAAGGCCTTGCCTCTAAGCACCATAGTCAGAATAAACTTCTACCCTTTTGAATACCTCCCAAAAGGGAGTAAACTCTTAAAACATAATTCTTGGGGGACACATTCAAATTCCATACAAACCACAGAAGATACAGTACCTTTTTTTCCTTTTTATATAAGCTTAAAGCTCCTAGAATTGAAGGAAACCTTGGAGAAAATAGTCCTGTAAATGATTCACACTGTATTTCATCCTTGTAGCCCAAGCTTGTCTAGAATATTTCATTCCTTATTTTGAGCTGGGAATGTACATGTATATACATTTTTTTCTTTTCTTTTTTTCCAGGTAGAGTCTCTGTCTAGCCCAGGCTGACCAGAGTTCACTATATAGTGTCAGGGTGGCCTTAAACTGCCAGTGATCTTCCTACCTCTGCCTTCCAAGTGCTTGGATTAAAGGTGTGTTCTACCATAGCCTTGACATGAAAATAAATGATTTAATAGCAAAATGAAACACTGGACATTGGCCCATACTTGCTTTTTGAGCCATTATATTAATCCATGGGGATAGAGATGTAGATATTGCATATAGATGAAGTGAGATTCATATGGAATACTCCTTTCTAAGGCTAATGTGTCGAGTCTTGGTTCCTAGGGCTCTGGCCTGCATCAGTGGATTTGTCCACTGATGAAATCATAATTTGATGGTATTTTTGGAAGTGACTGAACCTTTCAGAGATGGGCCAAGTTGGAGAAAGCAGGTCACTAGAAGCATGTCCTTGAGAACAGTATCTTGTCCTGTGTCCCTCTCTGGCTCTCTCTCTCTCTCCTCTCTCTCTCTTCTTCCTGATTGCCTTGAGATGAGTCATTTTGCTTATCACATGTTCCGTGCCTCACCACTCACTGACCTAGATAAGCAATGAAGCTGAGTGATCGTAGACTGAAACCTTGCAACGTGGAGGCCAAAGTAAGTCCTTCTAAGGTGTTTTGTCACAGTAATGGACACTGACAAGCACAGGCGATCACAGAGGATAACTCCCTGTCAGGTTCTTTCATCTCTCTTCCTTTCTGTTTCATTCATTTACATCTCTAACGCTCATGTTCTCCTGGAAGGTGCAGGTCTTCCGTGTTTATCACTTCCCCGTTGGAGGTCCCTTTGCTAAGACATGCTGTGATTTTATACAACAGTTTGAAGGAATTGTTTACCATCAGAGGCTGATTGTAGGTGATCGAAGGATAACCAAGCGCAAGAACCCAGGACCCAGCTTTGTTGTGGACTTGACGAAATCAGCCTTTAATGGACTGCTCTGCTTTTTAACACCTCATTCCCACGGCCTCATGATACCTCCAGCTGCCCACAGCTTCAGAAAGTGCCATGAAACCAGATTTCATGAGGAGGTTGGAGCTTTAACGTGTCATCTTTCAGGATCCTTTTCTTTGCAGGAGAAAGGGACAAGGCCTATTCTGCTAAGGGTAGCATTTTTAGGTAAAGGTGAAAGAGGCATCTTGCATTGGAGTGGGGAGGGCAGCATTTGCCAGCACTTTGAACGTGAAAGCAATTCCACATGCCCCAGCTGGAAGAGCGGATCGAATGCCCAGTGACATTTACTTGGTTGTGTTCTTGGCACTTCATTAACTCTGCTCTGCTCAGCATCACGTGAAGATCCACCCTGTCACTACTCACATGTCTTGTGTCCTTCCTGACTCACCTTCCTAACCCTCTGCCTCATCCTCTTGCAGCATACTATCTATGAGTGTGGAACCTGGAGTCCAGTTCCGTGAGCTGTGCTTCCCCCTCTCCCATGTACTACGTGTGGGGACGTGAGCAGCTTTCCAAGTCTTAGTTTTCATTCATGTGTGAGAGGGAAGTAAGAACTCATTTGGGACCCAGCACACACAGCTTAAGATGTCACCTAAATAAATAATATCTAACTCTTACAAGTCCCTTAAGAATAAGCTTGTACTTACTACTATGCATAGGAATGCAAATGCTAATATTTGCATGTGTTGAAATCATTGAATTCTTACAACTCTTAGGTTACCATTATCTTCATGTCTATGTATATCTTCAATAGAAGGGAACCAAAACCTAGAGAAATGAACCATGTTGCCAAAGTTTCCATGAACAGTGAGCAGGTGAATCAAACTTTGATTCCAGGACTTTCTGAGTTCAGAGTCCCAGATTCTCATCAGTTCACAGTGCTACCTCCTCCTCCTAAAAAGTAAAGGAATTTAAGACAACTGGGAAAACCTTGGGGATAACTTCTCTACAAGGTCTGAATACAAATGAAATGCAAGTGAGGCTCTGTAAATGCAAGATAGTGTGGAATGAGCCATCCCTACCAGGGTGCAGAAACCCTGGGCTAGTTTAGAGACCTATAATGAGTGAGTTGAGATTATCCAGTAGAACCCCTTCCCTGCACAGTCCCAGGGCAGTCCAGTAACCTGCACAGGGTCATGGCCACAGAGAGGCAGAACCAAGCCATGGTGAAGTTTCACACAACCAACTCCAGTGGCTTTTAAATATGCTATAGGTTCTTATGTTCATTGAATTAAAGAAAATATTCCCTTTAGACACCAATTTCCTTTTGTTTGAAGGTAAAATCTACTTTGACTTGAATAAGTGGTATTTTTCACTGATGATGTAAGACACACACACACACACACACACACACACACACACACGGGTTGAATGGTAGAAAGCCCATAGGCTATTTCCACTGAGCAAAAGGTAGCTAAAAGTAGCTACGTAGAGAGGTGAGGGAGCAGCTGGCTCCTGATGAATGTCAGTCCCTTGATGCTGTCCAGTCTGTCTTTCCGTTAGTTCAAGTTCACCTAATAGGCTTGTTCTCTAAGTGGCCTTGTTTCCTCATATGTCAGCCATTTAAGAGGATGGTGGCTCTTCCCTTACTCTTCAGTGACTGCAGGGCTAAAAGTGAGTATCGACAAAAAAAAAAAAAAAAAAAAAAAAAAAAAAAAAAAATCTAACTGTAGGCAAGACAAAGTTTAAGTGGTTGTACAACAAATGCTTTCTCTTCTCCTACAGTAACACACTTGTAAGAGAAATCAGATTGGGAAAGGAAAAGGCTGTTGGGGAAAAAAAATCTGTTAAGCAGATGTCTAGTTTGAGTTCTGAGAATATGAAAAATGTTTTGACATGAAGCTGTAGATCCTGAGAGAGCTGATTCACATTGTTCAGAATCACCAAATGTTATGCTCTAAGGAAGCTGAAAGATCTCCCAGTATGACCCACATTTTGACATGAGCAAAGAGAGAAGATAAACAGCTCAAGGCCACGACACTTGTGGCTTTCTTTCTGGATCTGTTCCTGTGAAATGTCACATACAGTCAACCCTCCCTGTCTGCAGGGAACCTCTTAGACTGTGTTCAAGTACTATATATATGTAACTGATGCCCATCCTCCGTCAGTCACCTAGATTACATATCCCAGCCCTCCAGAGGCTCAGGTAGAATCACAAATTCAAGGCTAGATTGTGTTGGCACAAGACCATAGCTTAAACAGTGGACAAATCAAATAAAATAAGTTACTTATAATATCTAAGGTAGTATGTTATGTGAATTGTCATATTGCATTGTTTAAGAATAATGACAAGAAAAATTCACTATTTTCTTAATACAGAGGCAACCCTTAATAGGCTACTTTTCTTCTTGTAAGTGTGTGAGTATGTGTGTATGTGTGTGTGTGCAAGTGCACATGTGCAGATGCGGGCATGTGTATGTGGAGGCAAGGACAAACTTAGGTTCATGCTCAGAAACAGTATCCAGATTTGTTTTTCGAGGTAGGGTCTTGCCCTAGCCTAGGCTGACCTGAAATTCACTATGTAGTCTCTGGCTGGCTTCCAACTCACAATGATCCTCTTACCTCTGCCTCCCAAGTGCTTGGATCAAAGATGTGCACCACCATGCCCCACAGCATCCAGATGTTTTGAGACGAAGTCTCAAAAAAGTCTTAACAATTCAGGCAGACTAGTTCCCTTGTGAGCCCCAAAGATCTCCCTGTTCCTATCTTTCCAGCGCTGAGATATGCTCAGTATTTTTACATGGGTACTGGGGATACAAATCAGGTCCTTAGGCTTGTGAGACAAGCACTTTACCAATTGAACTATCTCCTCTGCTTGGTGGTTTTTTACAATATTTATTTATTTATTTATGAGAAAGAGAGAGAGAGAGAGAAAGAAAGGGAGAGAATGGGTATGCCAGGGCCTCCAACCACTGCCAACGAACTCCAGATGAGAGCACCACCTTGTGCATCTGGCTTATGTAGGTCCTGAGGAATTGAACCTGGGCTCTTTGGCTTTACAAGCAAGCACCTTAACCACTAAACCATCTCTCCAGCCCTGCCTGGTATTTTTTAAAGATATGTTTTAATTTTCTTGCACTCTGCACCCCTTTTTAAACTTTGAAGGATTGCTTGGCCATTGAATTGAATTTTTAGGGGCTGGTGTAGGGGCTGAATTGAATTTTAGGAGCCAAATTTTCAGAGAAATGAAGGGTGCACCATAGCACATGGTGAGCAAGTGAGACAGTAGGCAAACATGCCCACACTGAGTGTTGGAGAGAGACTGGAGTCTCTGTACTGGGGGAGATTACAGCATGGTATCCTATAGTCCCTTCATTCACATGGTTTCAGCATTGGTTTAGGAGTGTAGAGAGTTCAAATTTTACTTTTTTGAAATTTCTCAAATTTTTTTTCCCCAAATATTTCTACCTGCAGTTGGTTGAATCTATGAATGCAGAATCTGTGGTTTCAGAGGACCAACTTCAGTGTATTTAACTTGTCTGTTTAAGCTCCCATAAGAAAAATATTATGTTCAGTGGTTAACCAATATGAAATTAATTTTCTTACCCTTCTTATGGGTGTTGCAAAGATTAAGGTCAAGGCTCTAGCTCATTTGATGACTGGTCAAGACCCTTTTAGGGCTTGAAGGTGTGTCTCTCATTTCCTTATCACATACCTTTTCCTTTGGGGAGGGAAGGAAGGAAGGGAGATGGGATAGAGGGTAGGGGAGAGAGAGACAGAATGAGAAAGGGATTTTTCAAAATACATTGAAAGATAGGTCACACTGAAGATTTTAAGATTTTATGCATATTCTTTAAATGTTCCATATGTATGCAAATGCATGAATATGGACTTTTGAGGGGCTCTATGTTTTGCATGATAGTTTAACTATTTTGACATTAATAATATTTTACCATGGCATGAACTCTTGCCAACACTGAGTATTATTAAAACTCTGTATAGGTTTAGTGTGTGTGATCGGTAGTGTATTCATGTCAGGCACTCTTCCAGAATCTGTTGCTAGATACACTTTTCCTGTTTTTTTTTTTTTAAATATTATTTATTTATTTATAAGAGAGTGTGTATGAGAGAGAGAGAGAGGGAGAGAGAATGGGCGCGCCAGGGCCTCTAGCCACTACAAAGAAACTCCAGATGCATGCGCCACCATGGGCATCTGGTTTATGTGGAATCTGGGGAGTCAAACCTGGGTCCTTAAGCAAGGGCCTTAACCACTAAGCAATCTGTCCAGCCTTCTTCCTGGATTTGATTGCTTAATGGATACTACAGAGGTAGTGGCCATGGGCAGGAATGATGGGTGCTCGCTTTGAAAGCCTGTTTCCCTTCATGTGGAAAGTACTGAGAAAACATGCTTCTTACTTAAAGAATGAGGAATCCTTTTTTTTTTTTTTTTTTTTTTTTTTTTTTTTGTATTTTTATCCTGCTTACAGTTTGGCTTCTCTTCTCACTTTTTCCCATCTCATAAAGAGCTCAAGTTAGAGAGTCAACAATTTGGGCCACTGCTTAAAGCTGTGACATGAATAAAGGAGGCATGTGCGCTGTCTCTGAAAGAAAAGTCGCTGTCAGTTTCAGTGTAGACAAACACAGAGCTTCAACTATGTTTATGTGTCAACACAAACTGCCTAAAAATTAAAAGGAGGAAGACTGGCTTTGTTCAAAGGCGACAGGAAAAATAATGGGTGACAACCTGACACATGGTGACCATGAGACGGAGAGACAAGCTGTGTTTTGTAAATAAGAACATGGGAATGCAGAATTTTAAAACTCTTGGGTCAATGCTAATGCCTTTAGAGAGACAAGCAGAGTATTCTTTGCATTTTCCCGTGGGGTCTAGAAAATTTACATTCATTATCACTTCCTATTTAATATGCATGAGAAGGCTTTGAGATGCATATTATGACCTCCATTTTACAAAACAGGCAACTGAATCTTTCAGAGGAAAATTCCGTAAGGTTATCCAAACTCCTCACTCAGAATCCAAGATGCAAACATGGTGATGTGCTTCCAGGTGTGTCCTGTGACTCACTCAGCTGATTAAGGTGAGGACACAAAGAGGCACAAGGACAAGAGCCACTGCCCTTGGCCCCATTGCATGGGGAAAGTAACCATGTGGTGAATTTCCTTGCAACTTTCCAAACAGGGCTGAATCCCCTTCGGTTTCTGGGACCGTCCTGCATGAAGCAGTTCCAGCACTGACCTTGTTTGTGAGTTCGCTAACAAGCCGCCACCTGGCAGTCCTGAAGCGGAGATGACTCACTCGCTGCTGATGACCAGAGTCACAGTGCCCATGGGGGACTCCTCCAGTGTCTAGATACAGACTAGGAGGCATCACCTTTTCTAGGGAACTAAAGAGATTAAGAGGTTGCCGGTGGAGGTTGAAGGAACAGGAGTGATTTCTTTTTTTGAGAGGTGAGAAAGCTGAGTTGTGACTTCCAGAAGGTTTTGTCCCCTCATTTCCCCTCAAAAAATATTCAAACTAGCTGAGATCTGTCACCATTGAGCATGAAGATGAGATGTGTGTGCATGTGTGTGTGTGTGTGTGTGTGTGTGTGTGTGTGTATGTGTGTAGGTCAGAGGGTATTCCAGTTACCTTCTCATTGCTGGCACAAAGCAAGCACTTGACCAAGAGCAGCTTGTGGGAGGAAAGGGTTTATTTTGGCTTACAGAGTTGAAGGGAAGCTCCATGATGGCAGGGAGAAACGTGGCATGAGCACAGGCTGGACATCACCTCTGGCCATCATCAAGTAGACAACAGCAGCAGGAGACTGTACCAAACACTGGCAAGGGGAAGCTGGCTATACTACTTATAAATCCACACCCGAAAACACACCTCCTTCAGCAAGACTCCAATTCCAAAGCACCACCAGATGTGAACATAGCATTCAGAACACATGGGTTTAAGGGGGATACTTGAATCAAACCATCCCAGAGGACAGCCTTGGGTGTTGGTCTTGCCTTCCATCTTGTTTGAGTCAGGGTCATCATGGTTCATTATGTGTGTTAGCCAGGCTAGCTGGACTGCAATCTTCTGGAAGATTCTCTTGTCTCCACCTCCCAGCTCACTGTACGTGTATCAAGGTTATATATATATATATATACACACACACGTGCTACCTCGCTTGGCTTCATGTGGCCTCTGAGGATCCAAATTCAGGTCTGCTTGTATGGCAAGCTTTTTATCCACTGAGTCATCTCTCCAGCATTAATTTGGATTTTTACTGGAAAGGATTTACGTCAAAGGGAAGAATTTTCTGATAGTGATGGATGTTGAACAGTAGGTTTATAGAGTGTGCTGTGAAGTCAATTTCTTTATTGGAATTAAACAAATGTAATATTATATTTGTCCAGTATGTCCCATGAGAAAGTCAATTGATAAAGGTTGGTGAGGGATCGTGGGGATAAGACCAGGAAGGGATGAACTATAAGAGCACCCTGGGACTGTGTGAGCTAAGGTTGTCTAGAGTGTAAGAGTAGTTCCTTACTTAGTTAAGAGAAGAAAAATCTCCACATTGTCCTTGCATAAATGTTTCTGTCCATACAATTGATGCATAAATATGTGGAGATGAGCAATGATAGATATGGTTTTTTGACCAAGATTTATGAAAATGGGATGATATCATTTTAATAATAGCAAAAGTATTTTAAAGTAATATCTTGTCTATATAAGGGCAGCATTAAGAATATTGACACAACATTAATACATCTGACTGCTTCAAAATCATATGTATCTTAGAAAATTCAGAGTTTTAGCTATCAGTTTTTGTCCTCATTTTCAGTGTCTTCATTTTTTTCTAAATGCATGTGTGCACATGTATGCATGTTCATGTGTGTGTGTGTGTGTGTGTGTGTGTGTGTGTGTCTGTGGAGGCCAGAAAACAGTTTTGGGTATCATTCCTCAGGAAAGCTCTCTACCTCTTTTGAGACAGGCTCTCATTGGCCTAAGCTCACCAACTAGACTAGATTGGGTAGCCAAACAGCCAGAAAACCCCAGGGGCCCACCTGCCTCCACCTCTCTAATCCTGGGGGTACAGATATGTACTGCCATGCCTGACATTTTCACTTAAGTGCTAGAGATTAAAGCCAGGTCCTCATGCATGTGAAGCAAGCACTTAACCAAATGAGCTATATTCCTAGCCCCTACCAGTGCCTTGCTTAGTGTTACTGTTTTGTAGACAATCTTGCCAACTTCTATTGCTTAAAAATACGTATGTACATATACATGCATACTATTTATTTGAGAGAGAGGACGAGAGAGAGAGAGAGAGAGAAAGGGAGAAAAGGAAGAGGCAGTTACATAGAACGGGAACTCCAGGGCCTCCAGCCACTGCAAACAAACTCCAGATGCATGCACCCCCTTGTGCATCTGGCTTACCTGGGTCCTGGTGAAACAAACCTGGGTCCTTTGGCTTTGCAGGCAAGTGTCTTAATTGCTAAGCCATATCTCCAGCCCCCAAATACTTTTATTGTTAATAAAAGACTAGAGATTTCTGTGTGAATTTTGTGTCCTCTGTCATAAATATCTGCTTTTTAGAGGCTTTGCTTTATAGCATGTCTTGATATACTCTGTGAATCTTTTTGTCCCATAACTAAGAAGTTAAGGATTTTTTTCCCCAGCATGTTAAATGTTCTATTTCATGGGTTGCCCTTCCCATTCTTTCTTACTCTCTAGGTTTGAAGCAGCATTGTAACAGGAATAAAGTCTGTTACAGAATCTGTTATGTTGCAGCAGCATTAGCACATTTCTGTGTTGCGATTGTATGCCAGATGCCTCACTAGAGAGTCTTCTGCTCCAGTGGGTCTTCGCATTGCCTCTAAAAGTACCTGTGTGGCTTCCCACTTACTCCTATACCAGCCTTTAACTCACACCAAGAATACTTTTTATTGAATTGTTTTTCTTCTTTCTTGGTTTTTTGAGGTAGGGTCTCACTGTAGCCCAGGCTGACCTGGAATTCACTATGTAGCCTCAGGGTGGCCTCGAACTCACAGCGATCCTCCTACCTCTGCCTCCCAAGTGCTGGGATTAAAGGTGTGTGCCACTACGCCTGGCTTTATTGAAAATTTTAAAGATGGTCAAAATATATTTTGCTCATAGCTCCCTCCTGTCACTCTCTCTTGTCCCCCTCCGTCCAACCAGTCCCTCTAACTATTTTGATGCCTTTATTTTTGCCTTCTTTTGTCACCCATGATGACATTTGATGGGCCCAATATTGTGCAGGTAATGTCAAACTGCTGTGAGGTCACAAATGTAATGACCACCATCTATCTGTGCAGAATACAGTGTTCCAAATCACTCCTCCTCATCTTTGGGTTCTTACATTCTTTCTGCTATCTCTTTCGCAGACCTGTTTGTTCCCTGAGCCTTGGAGGGTATGATGGAGGTGTCTCATTTAAAGCTGAGCATGTAACTGTCGCTTCTTTCTCGGTACTTTGATGAGTGAGTCTCCCCACTAGTCACCGTCATCTGTGAAAAGAAGCTTTTCTGATCATAAGTGAGAGCAGCACTACTATATGAGCATAAACATGAGTGTTTGGAGGGAAATTCAACGGGCAGAACATGTCCATTTAGCCAAACATAGTGACAGTATTAGCTTCCCCCACAAAAAGCCTTAGGCTTTTGACTAGATTTTCAATTCTAGGCATGAGTTCTGTCCTGTAAAGCAGACCTCAGATCTAGAGAGCAGTTGGTTACCCCCACAACAGTCATGCCACTATTGCACAGGTGAGCTCATCTTGCTTGGCTGGATGGCTATGTACTTTGCACGTTCATTGCTGGTTAAGACTGCGGATGACTTTTATTCCCCAGCAGCCTGCATAGCACCTTGCAGCCCGATGACAGCTGGTCAGCAGGGAGGAGTCTTCAAGCTCAGTACCAGCTTGATGTTTTTTCGGTTTCTAGCAACTGATGCATGTGGTGTCTTCAGCAACAGGGTCTGACATTCTAGTTCTGGTGGGGAACAAAGCATTAACTCACAGTTTAAGAGACATTTTCATTGCGACTTTTCCCAAGAGTGTTTTCTGATTATCTCTGCCTGTTTAGCCCGGAGTCTAATAGTATGGTCCTTTTCACTTCTTAGGCAGGTGTAATTAGCTCAATGTTTCTGTATTTTGTGTGCTTGTGTGGTGCTTCCACAGCTAATTATAAGTTCGTGTAGGAGACCAGATAAGACAGTTGGGGAACGAGAACTTCTCAGGTGTTAAAGTTCAGATGCCCCTGTGTGTTGCCTTGGGAATGTCTTCAATAACTGGAAAGGCAAGAGGAGGCCAAGGGGCAGGACAGAATGGGAAGAGAGGAAGCAGTTAAAGACCCAGTTGGAGTGTAGTACATTGTGCATGGTCTGGAAGACAGCTCAAAAATACAGATCCTCTACTTTTCTTTCTTTATATGGAAAAAGTGCTCATACTTTAAAGAGTCAGAACAGGTATTACTTTATATAATTTGCCTGATCATAACTCATAGCTTCTATCAGACACTTGGGCTTGTCCTTCTCATGCCATTAGTTCATTTTTTTTGCAGTGGAAAGTAATATAATTTTAAGATGGATGGGATGCGGCGTGCTTCCCACTTTGTATGCCCTTTTCATCGGGTACTCATCACAGTCTAATGAGTATAATCCGTTTGTTGAGAGTTCAGTAAGATCCTTTTCCTGGATGCATTATTTTACAATTTTTATTTTTTTGGCACTTTCATACATATACATAATGTATTTTGATCTTTTTCCAATTACTTCCTCTTATCTCCCTCCCCTCCCACTAAAACCTTTCTTTTCAATTAATTGCCATCCTACTTCCATGCTTAATTTTATTAATCACTGAGCTAAACTAAGGTTGTTTGCATGAGCACGAATAGCAGATTATTTACTGGAGAATGTGCAGTTTACCGGTGGCAACACCACTGAAGCATATGACTCTCTCTCTCTCTCTCTCTCTCTCTCTCTCGCTTTCTCCCAGCAGCTCTTAGCTGCCATTAGCTACTCTGTGAGGTCTACCTTTCCCTCAGTGCTGGTGAAATAATGACAGACTCAGTCTTGTCAGGAAAACACAGCTATGGTGAGTTCACGAGTGCAGTGGCCATTGCATATTCAGGAGAAAGCATCTGCACTCCTTTCCCACTGTCCTCTTGCTCTTACATACAAATGCTATTTTTAAAGTATAAAGATGGGTTAAAGAAAAAATTGTTTTCTTCTGACATTAGAGCTCTTCTCATAGAAATTTATCTATGTAAGTTTGGAGACTTTTGGCATCATGAGAGAAATGGGTAGTTCAAACATGGTTCATTTGAAACCTTCAACTCTCCATCATTATGTATGACTAAGAATTGTGTTCCAGCCAGGCGTGGTGGGGCATGCCTTTAATCCCAGCACTGGGGAGGCAGAGTTAGGAGGATCACTGTGAGTCTGCGGCCAGCCTGAGACTATAGAGGTAGTTCCAAGTCAGCTTGGCTTACAGTGAGACCCTACCTTGAAAAAACTAAAAAGAAAAAAAAATGAATTGTATTCCTAACAAGAGCATATGAATTTAGAAATTGCCACAAGCTCTTATGGGATTAATTAACCTACATAGATGTTACTTTTGATTCTGAAAAGTTAAGCATTTATTACTTTTCATATTAGGAGCAATAAATAGAAACTTAGGAGCCAGATCAGGTTAAAAAATGTTTAGCTCTTCACAGCCACAGCATTATTTCCATTATTTCACTCTGTGTGTCTCCACTCCCTTGTTGACAACTATAGGGTTCGAAGTAAGTATATCCATGGCCTTTACTAGCTTTTAAACACAAACATTTCTTACTCTCATGACAAGGGGAGTTTTTCTCATTCAATGTACCTGCATGTTGATAAAGGATTATAATCCTTTGTTTGATTGACATTCAGTGGTTGGCAACTTAACAGTAATGGAATGTCATCTTTGAGAGACGGATAGTGGCTTTTGCTGAGCGTATACAGTGTCTGTTCTCCTTGTAGATCTCTGACCATGCATGTACTGAGAGAAAGCAGCTCCTGGCTTCCTTCCTGTGTCCTCTGCTTGATGCAACGATCTGCAGAGGAATGAGGCTTCCACTTGCTAGCTGCTGTAATCAGTCAGTCTGAGCTCTGGCATGTTTTCACGGTCCAGGGAGCTGGGGTTTTTGTGATGTGTTCATGCTTCTGTTTGGCCTTCAGTGGACTGGTTAGAACACTGAAGTGGTCCCAATTCAGAGATACTAATTTGGTCATGGAATCCAATAAAAAGATACGAGAAAGCTTTCTATTTTATATTAAATATTTATCTATTTATTTGAGAGAGGGAGAAGAGAGAAAGAGAGAGAGAGAGAGAGAGAATGGGCACACCAGGGGCTTCAGCCACTACAAATGTACTCCAGACGCGTGTGCCCCCTTGTGCATCTGGCTTCTATGGGTCCTGTGGAATCGAACCTAGGTCCTTTGGCTTTGCAGGCAAGCACCTTAACCATTAAGCCAACTCCCCAGTCCTATGTTTTTATTTATTTGTTAGGGAGATAGAGAGAGAGAGAGAGATAATGGGTGTGCAAGAGCCTCTAGCCACTGCAAATGAACTCCAAACACATGTGCCACCATGTGCATCTGGCTTACATGGGCTCTGGGCAATCAAACCTGGGTTCTTTGGCTTCATAGGCAAGCACCTTAACCACTAAGCAATCTCTACAGCCCCTAAAGCTTTCTTTTTAAAGATATGGGCTCTCTTTAGTTTTATTATGCCACTAATGGAGCATTATAGATATAAAAATTAAGTCATAGAGCCTTTGTGTATAAAATTATTTAATTATTATTTTGGCTAAATAATTGCTGATATTTACCTTACTGTCTTGGAAAACTATAAAATTTTCCAACAAAATGTCATTCATGTTATCAAGAGAAATGAGTCTATGTCTTACCAATACTGAATTTATTAATGAAATTCTGTCTTCTGATAGATTAAAACAACTAATGTCCTATTGTAGCAGACATATTCAGGTTCGCTGAGATGAACTTCCAGACCACGCACAGTTATGGAGGAAGGGATATTTACTGAAGCTCACAGATCCAGGGGAGGTTCCATAAATGGCAGAAGAAGCTGGCCTGCCTTCACAGGTCCAAGCAGAGAGAGAGAGAGGCACAAGCCAAAAGTCAAAAGCCACACAGCACAGCACACTTCAGGAACTCCTGCTAGGCACACTTTGCATATCTTTAGATTGAAACCTGAAACCCACCACCACACCTTAAGATCCACCCAGTGATATTGCCTCCAGCCAGGTGGCTACAGATGCAAACTACAAACAATAAAGAACTGAATATATTGGGGGCCATCTATTCAAACCACCACATTCCACCCCTGTCCACCAATAGATTTATAACCATCACACATTGTAAATTGTACTCAGTTCAATTTCAGAGGTCCCCACAGTCTTGACCAATTTAAGATATTAAGACCTGTAAAATCAAACAAGTTAAATACTTCTAACATATAAAGGCACAGAGTAAACATTTTCAACTGGTGTAAGGCACAGCAAGTAGAGACTAAAACAATGAAAACTCAACCACCATCAAACAAACATCAAACTTCTGCAATTCAAGTTCAATACAACCAGGGACTGACAGTCTCCAGATTTTCCAATTCTGCCCCTCCAGCTGGGCAGAGTAGCCAGGGAACACTTCCATCTTAGGCCAACAGTACACTCTATGGTAGCCCTTGCATTGTCCTGGTATATACAAAACATCTTCAGGTCTCCATGCAAACCATGGTCCATCTTCCAAAGGCTATTTCAGCCTATCAGGGCATCAGGCCCTACCTCATGCCACATCTCAGCAGCAGCTCCTGGAACCGTGTGCAATTCACGACCCCTGTTCACATTTTTCATGCTTCTGAAACCAATAACAGATGTACAGGACACAGCCATATTCTTAATTCACAGACAAAATAAATCATAACCTTGAAAAGCAGGTTCCTTCTCCAGTCAACTCTTTCCAAAAGTGTTTGCATTTCTATGATAGTCTTTCCTCAGGCATCCTTTCCATGGTAAAGCAATTGGACCATCTTCCTTTAAGATTGCTAATGTGTTTGACAATAGCAGATTCAGTAACCTAAAACCAGTCTCAGTGTCTGTAATTTTAACTTGCTTGAGGTTTTCCAGCTTAAAATCTTAAATCTCTCAGTCCAATATCTCTAGCCAAGCACATCAGTCCATTATAAATTTAACCTTGATCAAACACTCTGGACCTGGGCAGCAGGACACAGCCAGCCCTTATGCCAGTAGCCCAGTTCCAACAAAGTCCTCTGCAGTCTTTCCTTCCCCTTAGAAAGCTCATAAGCCAAACCTCTAAGTTCAATGCTGTCTGCACTTAGCATTCTCAGACTCTCATCAGAATAGTCCATAAAACTTGGTTTACCACTCCAGAAGACATCTTCAGTTACAAGTATCAAAGGTTCCAAAAGATCAACATCCACATAGTCAGGTTCATGTCAGTCCACTCCTCAGTACCAAGTTCTGTAGCAGACAGATTCAGGTTCGCTTAGATGAACTTCCAGACCACGCACAGTTATGGAGGAAGGGATATTTATTGAAGCTCACAGATCCAGGGGAAGTTCCATAAATGACAGAAAAAGCTGGCCTGCCTTCACAGGTCCAAGCAGAGAGAGAGAGAGGCACAAGCCAAAAGTCAAAAGCCACACAGCACAGCACACTTCAGGAACTCCTGCTAGGCACACTTTGCATATCTTCCGATTGAAACCTGAAACTCACCACCACACCTTAAGATCCACCCAGTGACATTGCCTCCAGCCAGGTGGCTACAGATGCAAACTACAAACAATAAAGAACTGAATATATTGCGGCCATCTATTCAAACCACCACACCTATTTAATTGCATTTCCTTTTTTTAAAGTTTTTGTTTATTTAAGAGTGAGAATTAGGGGCGGGGGAGAGAGAGAGAATGGCCATGTCAAGTCCTCTGGCCCCTGCAAACGAACTCCAGAGGCATGTGCCACCTTGTGCATCTGGCTTACATGGGTCCTAGGGAATCGAACCTGTTTCCTTTGGCTTTGCAGGAAAGTGTCCTAATTGCTAAGCCATCTCTCTAGCCCATGCACTTTCTCAATAATTAATAAAATTAGTGCTTTGTATATACTTGTTATCTACTTGTTATTTGGTTTAAATTGCTTGTTTATATCTTTGCACATATCTCAATTGGTATAACAAATGCTCTATTTACTGTGAATTTAAATCTCTAGAACCATCTTACATACTAAATATAATCACCAAACAAGTCATAAAGAAAAAAAAAATATTCTCACAGTGCTTATGTTTTAGTGAGAATAAAATATAAACAAAAATATCATGTGTAAGTCTTAGGATTAAACCAATGAGGATATTCATTACTTACGGAGAGGCTAATTTAAGGTGATTAGAGGGCTTTTCAGACAAGGTGGAATTTGAACTAAGACATAATTGACAAGAACACCAGAGAGAAGAGCATCTTTTCGGGTGATGTAAGCAGCACAGAAATATGAATGAGTTTAAGATATTCCAGGAAGAGAAAGATGGCCATGGAGGGAAAGACGGTAATGGAGGGGCATGGGGGAGAGATCGAGTTGGAGAAGATGGGATCCTCAGCCCATTGTAGCCTGGTAGTCTAGGAACAGGTTATATACATATATATACATATAATACATATATACATATACATATATATATATATATATATATATATATATATATATATATAGAGAGAGAGAGAGAGAGAGAGAGAGAGAGAGAGGACTGATGAACCAGGGGATTCCAGCCACGGTACGGCTAACAAACTCCAGATACATGCACCACCTTGTGCATCTGGCTTATGTGGGTCCTGGGGAATTGAACCTGGGTATTTTGGCTTTGCAAGCAAGCACCTTAACTGCTAAGCCATCTCTCTGACTATGCTATTATAACAAATGCTCTATTTACTGTGAATTTAAGTCTCTAGAAACATCTTACATACTAATAATCACCAAACAAGTCATAAAGAAAAATTCTCCCCAGGCTTATGTTGTAGTGAGAATATAATACAAACACAAGTGTAATGTATATGTAAATGCTGAGCTTAAAGCTGCTCTCCCTTTACCCACTAGCTGCTTGGGACACTAATCTCTCAGCCTCTGTACGAGTAGGCACCTGTTAATCCCAGATACGTGCTTCCTGGGAGCAAAGCCTCCTCCTCCTTCTGGGGAAAATAATATTCAATGACTGATTTATTTTATTTTAAAATATTTTTGTTCATTTTTATTTATTCATTTGAGAGTGACAGAGAGAGAGAGAGAGAGAGAATTGGCACACCAGGGCTTCCAGCCACTGCAAACGAACTCCAGACGCCAGCGTCCCCTTGTGCATCTGGCTAACGTGGGTCCTGGGGAATCAAGCCTCGCCATCTCTCCAGCCTTTTATTTTAACTATGACCTAATGGAATATAAAAATTGCCTTATGGACAAATTCTCCCACCTCATCATTAGTGGACGGTGGAGCTTTGCCTAAGCCCTACAACTGTTTCTGGCCTGACTACACATTGCATTTACTGTGCTCACAGTCCTGGTGGCAAGCCTGTAAGGACTTTGTGTCACTCTAGGTCTTTGCAGCTTAACTCTCAACCCGCCTAAGTCCAGTTGACTTCCGTATCCCAACGTGCGGATCTCTCCACGTGGTTAAAACACGGGGCAAACATTACTAATCGCTGCGACCCTTAACAAAAGTTGTCCTATTGTGGTGGCCCTAGCTCACATCTTTCCTCTGCACGTTCCAGAGTTGATTGGGCCTCTGTCTCTACTCCGCTCTGATGGTCCCTCTGTGGCAGTGAGAGGTAGAGAATATCGGGTAGGTGGGCTCCTCTCTGCTGCCAGGGGACTCTCGCTTCGTTCTTCCTTGCCGCTTGCAAGGGCTGTCACTGTTGATCACCTGCGGATCGTTTCCTTTCCCGACAGGGAATTACGGCGAGAGTGGAATGGACGCCTTCAAAGAGCTGGCTGCCCAGGAAGGCCTGTGCATCGCGCACTCCGACAAAATCTACAGCAACGCGGGCGAGAAGAGCTTCGACCGGCTCCTGCGCAAGCTCCGAGAGCGGCTTCCCAAGGCCAGGGTGGTGGTGTGCTTCTGCGAGGGCATGACAGTGCGTGGGCTCCTGAGTGCCATGCGGCGCCTGGGCGTCGTGGGCGAGTTCTCCCTCATCGGAAGGTAAACCTCTCCCCCAACCCCCTTTCTCATGCATACACACACACACACACACACACACACACACACACACACACACAGACAGACACACGTGAGTTCTTTATTACAAAACTGGCTCCCTGACTCGACGTGGGAGAGACGTTTAGCACTGAGCTGAGCATCAGGTCTTATTGAGAGCCAGGGACACTGGCATGTCCTCGATACACAGGAGCAGTGAAATCCATAGCAAGCTCAAGAGACTATTTAGGCAAAGGATGCCCGGTTGTTTTTAACCACAACCGATCTTGTCCTGGGGAATCAATTCTACTCCTTTATTTCCTCTGGCTCTCAAGCAAATGCAGCTAAAGCACAGAACCGTTCAAGGGATGTTGGTGGGTGTCAGGGCAGCAGTGAGATCTGAAATATACCGTCGGCTGAGTAGATCTGAAGACGTGCAGCTGAGCTTCAGGATGAGATGAAGGGTGACCTCCTGCCACAGTGAGAGGGGGGCTCACTGCGTAGTTTGCAGTGCGTGATTTTGGCAGTTGCTTGTGACATGGCTCCTGAGTCCTAACTCTTCCTAGACTATATAATTGTGAGGAAACATCTTTTCACTATCACAAGTTTTTGTAGGTTTTTTTTTTTTTTTTTTTTTTGAGCTGAAAGCATCCTTACTGACTTAGCAGTCTTCTACTATTGCATAAAGGAACCAGTCCTTTTTTTTTTTTATGGAGCCCACAGATTCTACTTGAGTGCGAGCTGCATGGAGCCTCGACACTGACACGCCTCTCCCAGATCTTGCCTTGCTATTTATCTATTTTATTAGGTACATGTATTAGTCAACTTCTTATTGCTGGGACAAAATGCCTGAAAAAAAATCAAGTTAAGGGAAGAAGGGGTTATTTCAGCTTACAGTTGCGGGTTATAACCCCTCATGGTGGGGAAGGCATGGTCGCAGGCGCTGGGGGCAGCTCATCACATTCGATGCACACTGAGGAGGCAGTGATGAATGCTGATGTGCGGCCAGCTCGCCTTTCGTTACAGTCCAGGATCCCAGCCCATGGAATTGCGCCCCACACAGTTAAGGTGGGTCTCCCACTGTAATTCACTTAATGAAGATAATGTCAGCCTAATCTGTATAATCCCTTACATGTTAATCTAGGTCTTGTCAAGTTGACAGCCGATATAAACCATCACAATGGTGTACACTCACGTTGTACCCACTACCTCAACTCCTGACCCTTTATCTTGGGAGCCAGGGAGTACTAGGGATAGAACCAGTATCATATGAGGACTTGCTTTTCCTGTTCTTACCTTAGTGACTCCAAGGAGAATAAGAAAAATTTCATTGTCAGCTGAAATTAGTAGCTGTGGTGGTTTGAATATGAAATATCTCCTGTAGAATCATATGAATGGTTCTCAATTTAAGAAAGTTGCTGTCTTTGAGGTGGAGTCTTACTGGAGGAAGTATGTCATTCGGGGTAGGCTTTGGGATAGCATAGCCCATCTCTAAGCCAACTCCTGGGACTACTTCCTTCATGCTAATGTGGAGATGTGATGCTTGGCTGCTTCTTATCAGCTACTGTGACAACATGTGATACTCAGTTGTCTGCCTGTCATGTTTTTGCCATTATGAGGAAATGTCCTCTTAAGGCTGTGAGCCAAAATAAACCCTTTCCTTTCATAAACTGCTTCTAGTCAGGTGTTTTGTCTCAGCAAAGAGAAGGTAACTGCTAAAGTAGCATAAGACACCTCAAAGCTTGAGAAGATAAGGCAGAAATACAAACCAATGAACAAACAATGCAAATCTCTCCAGGAATGAATAGGTATAGAGACAAGGTCAAGCTGTGGTTCAAGATTCAGCAAATTACTGAATTTGTGTAAGGCTGACATACAGGCACCATGGGTCACTCTGGCTTCTTCAACCTGAGACAGTTGTGTGTGAAATCACTTCAAATGTTCATAAGAAAGCAGGAACTTTACAAAGGAGTGTTTAAAGAAAGATAATATTTCTTCAGGAGTGACAAGGATGTAAGCAGCATTGTTGAAGTGTTACTCAGAATACTGTTCTTAATATATGCACTAGGACAGATGGCACACAGATATGCAGTCCTCTCAGTTGCTTTTGTAAAATGACTGTTTTTATGAAGGGTGTTTGCTTGGAAAAGTCTTGTCATTTTAAAAACAATAATACTCTTTTTTAAGAATTTATTTTCCTTAATATCCTCAGAGGCTATCTACCTTAGTTCTAGAGATCGTGAACATGTGATCATGAAAATGTGAGCTTTGGGGTATGCAGACTCCACAAGTATGAAATATAATTATACAAAATGCTGCAGTGAGTAACTGGAGTGTAAATTTATTCCATCACCATTATTTAAAAGCTAGGCAAAGATAACATAATGATAACTGAAACCTTTCTGGATTTTGTTTACCTGATAATACAAGAAAACTGAGCTTCTGTAAACGTTGCTTTCATTCTCACATGTGCTTGCTTGTGAAGAGGTCAGCTACATGTCATGGCCATTTCTTTTCTTCCTCTCATTGGCCACCCCCTTGCTGAATTGTACTAGAGTTATTGCCACAATGAACACTTAAGTTTCCAAGAATACTTTCTCCCTGGACCAATGGTTACTGCTACGGAGACGTGAATTATTTGACATACCAAAGCTGTACTACACTCTATGGCAAAATGAGGGAAAGTGTCTTTCTGGGCTGATTTCCAAGAAAGTCTATCAAGGGCTGGAGAGATGGCTTAGTGATTAAGCGCTTGCCTGTGAAGCCTAAGGACCCTGGTTTGAGGCTCGATTCTCCTGGACCCACGTTATCCAGATGCACAAAGGGGCGCACGCATCTGGAGTTCGTTTGCAGTGGCTGGAGGTCCTAGCGTGCCCATTCTCTCTCTCTCTCTCTATCTCTCTCTGCCTCTTTCTCTCTCTGTCTGTCGCTCTCAAATAAATAAATAGAAATAACCACAAAAAAGAAAGTCTATCAAGCTGCTTTTAGCTTTTACTTCTGTATCTCAAATATTGAAGAAAGCAATCTCTCTAATTTATTTTTATTTTGACACTTTCATATATGTATACAATGCAGTTTGATTCCATTCAACCCATTTACACACTCTTTCCCTCTCTGTCTATCTCTCATACTCCTATGAAAACCTTCTTCCCATTAGATCCCTGTCCTACTTACATGTTTTATCTATTTTTCTTTTGACTCACTGATTTTAGTTAGGATTGCTTGCTTAATCATGGGTGGGAAGTTATTTATTGGAGAGGGCAATCCTGCAGTAGTTACACCCTTAAAGGACCTGACTTCTCCTCCCCCGGAAATCATCAGTTTTCACTGTCTCCCTTGCGAGGTAGGGTGTCTCATGGATCCCCTCACTCATTTATGATGTAACAGTGACAGGCTCCTTCACATGCAGGAAACCACATCTGCTGTAAGTTTATGACCGTAAAGGACTTGTGGTATTCAGCATTCCATGGCTTCCCTTCTCAGAAAAAGCAAACTTAGACATTTTGTTCTCAGTTATTCTTAAAGATCCAGACACTCGTCCATTAGCTGCTGAGCTAGGGACTAGTTAAGTAGTAATAGTATGCATACTTAAACTTAGCTTTCCCTCCAGAGACTGATTCTCTTTCAGCAGGATGAATTCTTCCCTAAATGCTGTTCTGCAGTGAATACCAATGGATATGTGGTGAGCTGGGTTTCCCTCTTCAGCAGACAAATCTAGAATGGTACCAGGTTAAGTTCTAGCTGAAGCTTCCAGCTACGTTAGCAATGTTGGATCATATCTCTCCCTCCCACTCAAAGGGCTTTGCTCCCCAGTGATTAATCTCTTTGTAGTCAGGAGCTATCATTTATTTTCTTTCATGTTTTATGCTATAATGCTGACCGCTGCCAGAATCACAAGAGGTTATTGTATAGGTGACAATGAGCCTCTTTTTGTACAAAGGAAGAGAAGTAAGGCTTGATAAGAATTTTAGTAAGAGATTTCATTCTGTATAATTAGAGCTTCCTGAATGAAGACGTACATGCTTTCCCCCCAGTGGCTCTCATTTCCCTTCACATATCACGACCAGGGTATCAGGGACATTTGTTGGCACTACCAGGTTTGGATGACTGATCCCCATTGTGCTACTACCATTCAAACTCTAAGGCACCACCATCACTGGGCTTAAGGCAATACTCACATAATTAACTGCTGCCGTTCTGAACATAGAAAGCAAAATGCTCTTTAAAAATTCAAGTTGGGTAATGCTACTCCTTGTATATTTTACACAGTCCCTTAAAATGACTTCCTGTTTCTTTCATGCCAAAGTCCATAGAAGGGCCACACATTCTATCACTGAGACTGAGCTGCTTAAAGACATGTTTCCCGACTTAACAGTAGGCTTACATCTCATAAAGCCCATTGAAAGTTGAAAATATCCTTCGTCAAGAATCCATTAAACACCCAGAACTTTCCATAGCTTAGCGACCCAGTGTGCTGTGGAGTGTTCTTGCCTAGTATCACCAGAAGATTGTGGCACCACATGCTGCTAGGCTGAGAAAGGATCCAAATTCTAAATCCAAAGTACAATTTGTTCTGAACGTGCCACTTTTTGTCTATATACAGTTTAAAAAAAAAAAACCAGAAATTGAAAGTCCTTTAAAGCATCATCCACTGGAGACTATCCCTTCATGGAATAATCAACTCTTATAGAGAAAAATAGTATTGAAGAAAGGAAGCACTTAGTGTTAATAAAATATCCTACAACTAAGGCATTTGAGATAGTGAAAAAATAAAACAAACAGTCTGTGGGCATGGAGTTCCAGCTCTGCCACAAAATAATCATGCGATGTTGTTTACTTAGTGATTCATCTCTGAGCCTATTATTTTTCTATTAAAATGGAAGATTTGGCTTCATATCCTTTTTCAGCATTGTTATTCTTGGAATTTGTACTACATTAAAAGCATATGGAATGTATTTATAGGTTCATTTTATCTAATGTTAGTCATGACCTGGGATTGCTCAGTTTTCATTGTCTCACCAGTTACCTTGTTAAACCTAGAATTCACTGACTAAACTTCGGGTTTTAATCTATTGTCCTGGAATATAGACTGCTGACTTTGGACAACTTGGCACAACATCTCACCAAGCAAATTAACTCATCTCAGTCAATCATCATGCAAAAGAACCATTGATTTTTGACTCCATAAAATGGCTATTTTTTTAATTGGTTTTTCAAGGTAGGGTCTCACTCTAGCCCAGGTTGACCTGGAATTCACTCTGTATTCTCAGGGTGGCCTCGAACTCATGGTGATACTCCTACCTCTGCCTCCTAAGTACTAGGATTAAAGGTGTGCACCACCATGCCTGGGTTAAAATTGCTATTTTTGTTGTTGTTGTTTATTTTTATTTGTTTATTTGAGAGCAGCAGACAGAGAGAGAAAGAGGGAGAGGGAGAGGAGAGAGAGAGAGAGAGAGAGAGAGAGAGAATGGGCGCGCCAAGGCCTCCAGCCACTGCAAATGAACTCCAGATGCATGTGCCACCTTGTGCATCAGGCTTACATGGGTCCTAGGGAATCAAGCCTCAAACCTGGGGTTATTAGGCTTCACAGGCAAGTGCTTAACCACTAAGCCATCTCTGCAGCCCCCAAAATTGCTACTTTTGAAGATGTTTCTTAGAATGAGGCTCACTGGGTCTACAACAGTGATTTTAACAATAATGTGATAGGGCTTCAGTTCACATTTGTTTAGGATGTACTGTTTGCGAGGTATTATTCTACACATGTTGCATGTGTCAGCTTTTTTAACTATCATAGCCATATGATGAGATAGGTGCTAACATGCTCTACATTGTGGTATATGGAGAGTAAAGTAACTTGTCAAACAATACTGCAGAGCCAGAGCTTGGATTTGAACCTCTACACTGAGACATAAGAATCTGCTCTTAATCCATAACCTACATGTTGTAGCATGACTCTGTTTAAGAGATGTTGGCATTGAATTCAGTTTCCTTTCTGTTTGCTTTCTTCCAGACATTTATTTCATTGCTAGGTTCACTTTCTTTGGGAAAAATTAGCTGAAGTATTTATTTCCTACGATAAAATTATTTTTTGTTTCCAATTATTCTCTATTTCTTTGAATCCCTTTTATTATTTCTTTTCTAGTACTAAGTATTTTAAATGATGATTCATTAAAGGGGGAATTTAACCTCCTTTAAAATTCATTTTTTCTACCATCATACCTTTGTTTCTGAACACCATCCTTTATCTATAGGACTATACTTATACAGAAGCCAATTTAGAACAAGTGAGTTCTACTACTCTGAAATCTTAAATTATATTATTAAAATTATAATAGTAAACTGATAAGATTTATTTTAATGCTTATATTTTTCTTTCATTTGAATAAGTTAAACTTAAAATGATTTATGTATAATAGTGCCTATTATTTGTTGAGAGTTATTTTATTAATACAATATTTCCATTCCGAAGAATAATCAGGAAAGGTTGATTTAAAAGGTACATGACTTAACTAATTGCTCCAAAGTGAGTAAGTGGTAGTGATAGTATTTGAACTTACTACTACATTCTCTCTCTCTTTCTCTCTCTCTCTCTCTCTCTCTCTCTCTCTCTCTCTCTCTATATATATATATATATATACATATATACATATATATATATACATTTATACATATATATATATATATGTATTGAATTATAACATCAACAGTAGGAACTAGGTTTTATATAGAGATGGTCACTCACCAACAATGGTTTCACTTATAATATTTTGCTATCACAATGGTTCAAGTGTGATATATAATCAGTAGAAACGACACTCTGAATTTTGACCTTTTGCTATGCACCCCTGTCACGATGCTGGGCAGTGGTGCTGAGGCACAGCTCCTGGTCAGCACTCCACTATCCGCAATTAATTCTAAAGAAACATGAACAGTGGCCATCACTAAAATAATTACTGTAGATCTGGTCAGTGAAATCTAAGGTGCATCCCAACGATGACAAGTTCATAGAGATTCTGGTCAGCTACACGGTCATAAAGTTCAACAAACAGAGACTCTACAATACATGAGATGCTAAACTATGCTTATTCAGTAGGTTAGGGCCATGCTTATGGTTCCAATCTCTAGTGTTTCCCAAAGGTTCACCTGTCAAAATGTTGGTCCCCAGGTTAATGCTATTGAGAAGTGGCCCAATGTTTGCAAAGAAGGAACTGAGTGATGTGCCCTCTGATGGAACTGTAGGACTCCGAACACACTTCACTTTGTTCTGCTTCTTGGCTATGTGGTCAGCACTTTTTCTCTGCCACATACTCACTGCCACCAGAAGGTGCAGACCCAAAGCTACGAGGACACCTGATCATGGTGTGGAAACTCCAAAATGCTGAATCATAGTAAGGTTTCTCTTTTGATACGTTTATTACTTCAGGTAATGGAAAGCTAATATGGGTGTACTAAATGTTTTTTAAAAATATAAACATACACACACACACACACACACATATATATGTATGTATGTATATACACATATATAAGTATACACATATATATGTGTTTGTGTCAGAAAGAGTGAGAGAATTAATGTGGGTGCATTCTAGAGCCCCCTACCACTGCAAATGAGCTCCAGATGTATGCACAACTTTGTGCATCTGGCTTTACATAGCTACAGGGGAATTAAACCTCAAGTGAGCAGGCTTTGCAACCAAGTGCCTTTAACTACTGAGCCATGTCCCTAGCCCCTAAATTTTTAAAATTTATTTATTTGAGAGAGTGATAGAAAGAAATAGAGAGAGAGAGAGAGAGAGAGAGAGAGAGAGAGAGAGCCAGGGCCTCTAGCCACTGCACACAAACTCCAGATACATGTGCCAACATGTGCTTATGTGGTTACTGGGGAATCACACCTGGGTCCTTAGGCTCTACAGATGAGTGTCTTAACTGTTAAGCCATCTCTTCAGCCCCCTAAATGCTTTTCATGTCCCATTTTTCACATAAAAATAAACATGTCTATGAGTCAAGTTCCAGTGCCCACATCTCATTAGCCCACATTCCCCATGGAGCAGACACTTTGGAACGGAAGCACACAATGTTACTGGGTCCTCAGGAAGGGATATTTTGTCTTATATCTCTGTGGCGTGGCTAGATAGAGTGGGGGTGACAGATCACTTCAAGATGCTTAGCATAGGTTTATTAAATAGCCCAGTTGTAATTTGAGGTGTAATGGGATTTTAGGAATTCAGGAAATTCCTTGAACTGTAAACCCTGAGTTCATGTCTGTTTATTTTTATATATCTATTTGATATATATTTTTATATATATATGGAGAGAGAGAGAGAGAGAGAGAGAGAGAGAGAGAGAGAGAGAGAGAGAGAGAATGGGCACTCCAAGGCTTCTAGCCATTGTAATCAAACTCCAGATGCATGCGCCACCTTGCACATCTGGTTTATGTGGATCCTGGGGAAATCAAACCTGGATCTTTTGGCTTTGAAGGTAAGCACCTTAACTGGTAAGCCATCTCTCTAGCCCTTCATGTCTGTTTTCACCCAAAGGATTGAGGTAAATTGAGGATAATTATTAAATTATTACAATTTTTTCAGGAATATATGAACAAAAGGGTAGATATGAATGGAGGAAAGGAAAATGGATACAATCATGTGGCCCAAGAGCCCATGTGGGAAGTGAGCATGGGCCTAAAAAATCAAAAGGGATTTAGAGAGGAAAATGCAGGAAGCTCCTGCCATGTGGAGGACAGGAGGTGATAGAGAGTCCGTGTGGAAGGAGGGCGTCTCCCCCTTGTCTTAGCCCAGCTAAGATTATTAGGACAGAAACCTGGAAGTTCAGGAGAGATGAAGAGCCAACAGAAAAAAAGAGACCTGCCTACCTGGCAAGCATCTGTTTATAACCTTATTGTGGTGGGCCTTACCTCTAGGATCAGGTGAGCTGGAATGAGGGCTTATTGGTCTGGGCTAGGGGCTGGCTCAAGAAGAAGCCAGCCATGAAGCCGAGTTTTGGGGCTGAGTTTAACCAACCACAATGTCAGGATCAGATTTAAATTCTAGAAAAAGGGAACTTTTCTAGAGAGACTCAGGTTATTTATGGAAAAACAGATCTAGGTAAGTCCTTTAAGTCTAAGGAGAAGAGAGATCCTTTTCTGATATCTATTAAAGTAGAGATTGCAAGGGTATATTTAGGGACATTTCTGCATTTTACTTTGGGGGCCCGTTCACCCTAAGCTGCTTAACAAAGCTACCTGACTCTCTCTCAGATGGACATCCATTCTTTGTTTTTCCATCTTGCCCCACCAGTGCTTTGGCTTGGTAACTGTCCAATAGCTATGTCAAAAAAACTTGGAGAGTAGTAGAGTGAGAAGATGGATTTTTGCATAACTCAGATTGTATTTGATCACAAAATGCCTACATGCCTAAGAAATCATATCTGGGTCGCAGTAGTAGATCCCTTGTGGGGCTATAGTTTCATTTAAAAATGAATAAATATTTGGTTCTCATTATATTAGTTTTCTTGAGTCTCCCCCGCCCATTAACCTATTTGGAATACTAACCTCTATACTCTTGAAATGTAAGATGATATATTATGGCACTATGTTTCTATGTAGATTTTTTAAAATGAAAAATGAGTTATTTTAGGTGTCATTTTTCCATTATGGAAAAAATAATGGTAGGAAAAATTTAAAGTTTTCATTCTTTAGGCAAAATTGCAGAGGTTAGCTGTTTAAAAATAAACTTGGGTTTTCAGTAAAATGTAGCATCCTTATTCTTAAATATAAATTGTAATCAGGAGGCTGGACAAGCTGGTGAGCATTTTCTGATGTGTTATGGCCATGACTTACAGATGCCTAACCTAGATTCTCAGCAGCCAAGGGCAGTGAAGGTAAAATATCAGTGGATATTTTGAAAATCGGCACAATATTTCCATGATAATCAGAGTGGCTTGTATGTTCTTATTTACTGCAAATATGTATATTAGTTTCTATATTATATGTTATGTAGTTCCTGAATACTAACATCACACCTATTCCCATATTACCGTACTTCAGATAAAGACATCTGGAAAAAATCTGGAAAGACTGTACACACATCATAGGCTTTACATGTTTGAGAACATTTGAGACCCTGGAGGAAAGGATTTGATTGCATTCTATATCTATAAGGCAGTTTGAGTGATAAAAAAGGAAGCCATTATGATTCCGTTCATGCTGTCTTTGAGGCTGATGACGGACAACAGAGAATGTATCATAGTGTCGTCATTGTCTGTGTGATAGTCTGTTCCCTAAGTGCCTGTACATCTTTATGAGGAACACTTAAAACATAGTCCCTGGCCCTCATCCCAGACCCTAGTGGTATTTCTTTGTGATGGCTTCGTATCATATATATAATTTTCATTTGGAAATCATATATATAATTTTCATTTGGAACTTTACTATGTGACCATACTGCAAATTGATTGCATTCCCAACAGGTTACTCTCTTTTTTCCTCTCTGCCACCACTCCTGTTCTACTGAGGGTCTTTCTCAGTGGGGTGTTGGTACTCACTGTGGGGTCATGAACGCACCAGTCGATTCCTGTGGGGAAGACAATACCTCATAGCACACCTTCCAAACCTGTAGCTCTTACATTCTTTCTGTCCAACATTCTGCAATGCTTCCTGAGACTTGGAGGGCATGTTAGAAATCTCCTTCAGTAATGAGCTCTCAGCAGCCTCTTGTTTTACGGTTTAATGACTTTTTGCCATCTCCCTGAAGTCTTTGTTTTAACTTAAGATGAGTTTGCTTTCAGAACCACTGCCGTCCTGGGATGCTCAGATCAGTGCTTTGCGCTCAGCTGACATTCATGATGACCAAGTTGTTTATAGCAGGTTTGAAGAGGAGACAAAAATCAAAGTGCAACTCCGTTAGGTATCACCACTCCATTTTAACTGATTTTTATTTCCTAAAATTTATTTACTAACTAGGTGTTGGAGGCACATGCCTATTAACACAGCACTAGGGAGGCCGAGGAATGGGCATTGCAAATTTGAAGCCAGCCTGCACTATATGGAGAGATCCTGTCTCAAAAAATAATTTAAAAAGATAAGTGTGGTGGTATACGCCTGTAATGCTAGCCCTCAGGAAGCTGAGGCAGGAGGATTGCTGTGGGAGCTAGGCAAGCCTCAGCTATAGAGAGATTATTTCTCAGAAAAAAAGTGAATAGAAAGAAAATGTACTTTCCCACATAGGTTTTTTAAGTAGTAAATGCAATGATAATAGAAAATAATCATGGTATGCAATTTTGATTATTTCTGTATTTTTGTCTTCTATTATTGGAAAAGATGACCTTCCCCTTAAAAACAGTCATGTTCCAGTTTTTAGATTAATCAAAATATAGAGCATTAAAGTATATGGAAGGTTTAGTCTTAGGCATCTCTGGGTCTGGGGTTCCCAGGACTGACCAATTTAAAGAGATGGTAATCACTTCTGATTGTCCGAATTAACTCAGGTGATGTGGCTGAGTTTCTCACGTTGTTAGTTCTTATCCTTAGCTGGTCACTTGTCTGTCATGAGTCTGGCTAGGGTTCAGAAACTTTAGTGTACTGGACTGGCCCCTCCTCTGGATGCTAATTCAGCATGACTGTCGGGGAACTGGAGAATTTACATGTACTTTTCAAATTAGTTTTGTTGAGATTTACCTATTTTCAGAATACAGTTTCCTGGGGCTGGAGAGATGGCTTAGCAGTTAAGGCGCTTGCCTGCAAAGCCTCAGGACCCACGTTCCACTCTCCAGGTCTCACGTAAGCCAGACGCACAAAGGTGAGGCAAGTGCAAGGTTCCACATGCCAGCTAGGCGGCGCAAGCATCTGATGTTTGATTGCATGGCTGAGGCCCTGGTGTGCCAATTCTCTCTCTCTCTAAAATATTAAAAAAAGAATATAGTTTTCTAAATGTTGTCAACTCTGTGTATTATATACAATCACAATGATTGCATAGGACATTTCTTTCAGTAAAATGTTATCCATTAGCTGCACAGTTATTTCTTTCCTAAGCTGTGGAATGAGGCCAAGTGTTTTTTTTTTTTTTTTTTTTTTTTTTTTTTTTTTTTTGTCATATGTGGTCCCTTTCTTGAGTTTCATAATAGGAAAAATCATATAGAATGTGGTCATCTTAGTTCAGCCTTTTCCAATTAGCAATGCTTTAGAAGTTCATCCATTCTACTGTTGTATCTCTTGTTCTCTGTTTACCATTGAGTAGGATTCTGGTGGCATGTATGTGCTTGGTTTGCATATCTACTCACCTATATATGGATCTTTAGAATGTTTCCATTTTTTGGTATAATAATCCTGCTGTGAACATTTATGAACAAGTTGTATGGTTTTTATTTTCATTTGTCTCTAGGACATAAAAAGTGAATAACTTATGGGTCATGAATATGGGATACATTTAATTTAAAAAAAATTTATAACAAACTCCTTAACTATTTTCCAAAGTGACTGCACAGTTTTGCCGTTCCAACAGCAGCGTGTGAGAGTTCTAAATCCTCCACATCTCCACCAAAATAGTATTGTCAGTCTTTTTACTTTTAGCTGTTGTAGTGGGTGTATACTGGCATTCCTTTGTGGTTTTTAATTTGCATTTTTCCTAATGACTAATAATGTGAACACTTTTATGTACTTACTTGCCATCTTAATCCTTGTTTTTTGGTGAAATCTCTCATATACATCTGTGTCTATTTTGTTTCTAGGTTGTTCATCTTAATACTGTAGAGTTCTAAAAGTTCTTTTTGATTTATGAGCAACAATAATTTATCATACATATGTATAGTAAATATTTTCTCTCATGTGCCTGAAAATTTGGTTAGTGGCGTTTCAGAAGATGAAATTTAATTTTGATAAAGCATAACCATCAATTTCTTTATGGTTTATATTCTTTATCTGCTCCAAGGTCACATACATTTTCCTGGAAGTTTTGTAATTTTTGTTTTCATATTAGGTATCTGACTCATTTGTACTTGTTTAATTATATGTTGTGAAATAAGGATGAAATTTTATGATGTTACGCACATTTCATTGGCAAGAGTATTATTTTTCTCCACTGAAATAACCTGAAATTAAAAAAATTGAATATATGATCCTTCACACATGTATGGATATATATGTATGTATGTATTTTTTCCTGCCAGTTTCCCCCATATATAGCCTACTATACAATAGTTTTCCCCTACTATACAGCCTGATGTCTATCACCAGATGGTCACTTGGACTATTTAGTTTATCTTTTGGTGTTAGTTTTATATATGGCATATACATATACACACACACACACACACACACACACACACACACACACAGACACACAATTTTGTAGTGGTATAGAGCAGATCAAAGTTTTCTATTAAACTGGATGTCAGACATCTAGTATGGGTCTCACTAGTCTCTTCCAACTTGTAAATTCTGACCTATTCTCATCTTCCTTCATGTTTCAAGGCCAACAGCTATGGCTAATTCTTACTCATGTGGGCATCTCTTTCATTCTCTCTTTTTATTCTTTCTCCCATTTTTAATGACTTTTTTGCTTATAGTAGACCTGGATAACCCAGGACAGTATCCTTAGTATAAGTCTGGCTTATTAGAAGCTTTGATTCTCCTTGCTACCTTAGTTCCCTGTGTCATGCAAACCCACGTAGTCACTCATTTCGGAGATCCTGACATGGACATTATTGGCTGGCCATTGCTCTGAGTAGAAGGCAAAAATGAGAGCAGGCCCAGGATAAAAGCAATGTCTACAAAATATTTGGCTGATGGTTGAAAAATCCAAGAGAGATTTATATATTGAAAGAAGGATAAAACCAAGAAAGCATAAATTTTGAAATTCTATGAGGTAAGATATAATTAATGTCTTAGCCCAAAGATATTCGATGTAGGGTGGGGTGAGGGTTGCTGCCTTTCCAAGTGTAGCATATGAATCATAGAAAATGGTTTATGTTTATTTTTTCAATATGTGTATGTGTGTGGGTACATGTGGGTGTGCAGTGTACATACACATGATGCATGTACACGTGGAGGCCAGAGGTCTTTTAATCACTTTCCCGCCTTATTTTTTGAGGCAAGGTTTCTCCCTGAAACTAGAACGCACTGATTCATCTGGATTAGTTAGCTAGCAAGCCATAGGGACCCTCCCCTGTCCATATCCTCATTGCTGGGAATACAAGCATATAGCATATGGGCACTGGGGATCCACATTCAGGTAGTCATGCTCATTTGTCATTTTATTTTATCCTTTGAACCATTTCCCCAGCCCCAGATTATTAGTTTGCAATTGTTTTTTATTTTTATTTTTTTCTATATTCCTACCATTGGTTCATGTTATAGTTGTTGTAATGTTATTTAGATTGAATTTATTTATGCTTATTTTTTATATCTCTTTATTTACTTATTTGCAAGGAGGAAGAAAAAGAAAACACAGAGGGGAGAGAGAGAGAGAGAGAGAGAGAGAGAGAGAGAGAGAGAGAGAGAGAAGAGATTGGAGAGAAAGAAAGGTAGAGAATAGGCACTCCAGGGCCTATTGCCACTGCAAACGAACTCCAGATGTATGCATCACTTTGTGCATCTGGCTTTATGTGGGTAAAATACATAACACTTTATACTTTTCACAAACTTTGGAAGAGTAGAATAATAAATCAGTGTAGAATATTGTATATGAATGCCTGTATGAGGAGTAGATCTTGCAAACAGACAGCAGTTTCTTCTGCTCCAGAGGCAGGAGTGAATGGCAGGGTGAGAGTGTCAGTGAGTTCTGGTGGTGAGCCTGTTCAGAGGGAAATGTTCCGCTGTGAAAAATTCTTTCTAGTGGAAAACCCTAGACTCTTGGCAACTATAAACATATCTTGTCTCTCTGTTGATAACTAGTTTTGATGAATAGTGAAACAAAAATTACTAGTTTGAACATTCTAGGGAGAAAAGACAACTATCGTATTCTCACTAGGAGATTACTTTAGGGTTTAGAGAAGTTCTGTGATATGGTTGACAATCATGCCCATAAAATCTACATTTCCCCTCTGATATATTTACCCAGAGTTCCAGATCCAGTGCCAATTAATGTCAGAAGTGTTCACATATCTGTAAGGATGCAGAACATTTGTTTCTATGTGATAGTCTTTGGTAGTGAGTGTAGTGTTGCTATAGCTTTGAAACATTGGGCATATGAAAAGAAGCATGGTCTATAGATTTCAGTTGAGTTTTTTTTTTTTTTTTCCAGGTAGGGTTTTGCTGTAGCCCAGGCTGACCTGGAATTCACTATTCAGTCTCAGGCTGGTCTTGAACTCTTAGCAACACTCCTATCTCTGCTTTCCAATCGCTGAGATTAAAGGCATGCACCACCATGCCTTGGCTCAGTTGAGTTTTTATTTATTTGTTGATTTTTTACTAATTATAAATTTTCTGTGTGAACATACTGCATGTTGATCATATTCCCATTAAGTTACACTCTTTTTTTAATCATTTGAAGATACCTGTTATTCATAAGTAAATTTTGAGTTATGTATATTGAATGTTGCTCATGTTTATCAAATCAGATTTAACTGGGCTGGAGAGATGGCTTAGTGGTTGAGCACTTGCCTGCGAAGCTTAAGGACCCTGGTTCGAGGCTCAATTTCCCCAGACCCACGTAAGCCAGATGCACAAGGGGGCGCATGTGTCTGGAGTTCATTTGCAGTGGCTGGAGGTCCTGGCGTGCCCATTCTCTCTCTCTCTGCTTCTCTCTCTGTGTCTGTCGCTCTCGAATAAATAAATAAATAAACAAAAAATCAGATTTAACTATTTTATTGCTATTCTAAATGCTAAAAAATCTTAAAAATAAGTATTTTCATACAAATTACAATGTTAAAATGGCCCTTAATTTAACATTTTTCTTCACATTTAAATGAGTGTATCTAAGCCAGCTAAATGTGTTGCATTAAGACATATTATATGTAAAATTTTACCTAGGTTTCTACAAATATTCATGACTTCAAAAGCAATGCCATTCTTTCCCGTGTTTTAGAACTTTATAGTCAAATATATATTTAAGTGTAAGGCTACTTATTCTTTGGAAATTATCTACATTGCCCAATGAAAACAGAATACCCCTTCTCCCCGGCCCCCATTTCACTGAGGGTTCACCTCAGTGTGGTTATCAGTATGCAATGTGGGATCATAAGTGCATCAGTAAGTCTCTGTATGGCGGAGAACAATGCTCTAGGGTGCTCATTCTGACCCTGTGGTTCTTCCAGTCTTTCCCCCTCCTCTTCCACAATGTTCCCTGAGTCTTTGCACGTGTGTTATGAGTCTCCTTTAGTGTTAAGCTCTCCGTATCTTCTGATCTGATGAGTAATTTTTATACTGTTTATCTAGTAGTAATTTTCTCCTTGTACATGTATACTCTCCAGAATATATGCAAGTACCCCTCCCCAGCTCTCTTGCATCAAAATATAGATGCAGCTTCAGAGATTTTTGCAAATACTAGACATTATCTAGGAAATATGACCTAAAAGGTTTCTAGGTTTGGCATTTTTTTTTGATTTGGCATTTTTTCTAATAAAGAAGTATATTTTTTCCTTGCTCTTTAAATATAGCACAGTGAGTACTTATTAAAATTCACTCTCATTTTTGTCTGTTGAGATTGCAAAGCTGGCTAAAAGTGTAAGGGTGAGCTGGGCTTGGTGGCACACGCCTTTAATCCCAGCACTTTGAAGGCAGAGGTAGGAGAATTCCTGTGAGTTCCAGACCAGCCTGGAAATACAGAGTGAGTTGCAAGTCAGCCTGGGCTAGCAGATCAGCCTCGGCCTAGAGTGAGACTCTACCTTAAAAACAACAACAAGATGATAATGACAACAACAACAGCAACAAAAAGTGCAAGGGTACTGGAAAAAGAATTGCAAAAGAAATGTCTGACAGAAGAGTCAGGGAAGAGTCGTTTGCTGGGATGTTTTGCTAAAGAATACTGCAAATTATTAAGTCAATGAATTGATTTTGATCACTTATGTCCGTTTTGAAAACACTGTATTGAATGCTATAAAACTCATATAATGAAGTTAATAACTTCCAAAGCATAACAAAGAGTTCATTAACCATGTCTCAGGTCACTGACTCAGGGTTGTTTATGCTTGTGTCCCCAAGGCCTTCTGCAAAGAGAAGAGAGTGTTTGCCAAGCAGGACTTTCTGTAAAGAAGGACTTGAAAGATGCAAATAGTTTTCATTTATCCAAGACCTTGTTCTGTGAGGCGTGGCTTGGGGACAGTCAGCTTGTGAACTCACTTTGCTGTGGCTAGTCACTGCATCCCAGATTCTCATGTACTTAACAAAAAATTTTATTTACAACTTCCATAATTATAAACAATATCCCATGGTAATTCCCTCCCTTCCCCCACTTTCCCCTTTGAAACTCGACTCTTCATCATCCCTCCCAATCAGTCTCTCTTTTATTTTAATGTCATGATCTTTTCTTCCTATTATGATGGTCTTGTGTAGGTAGTGTCAGGCACTGTGAGGTCATGGATATCCAGGCCATTTTGTGTCTGGAGGAGCACATTGTAAGGAGTCCTACCCTTCCTTTGGCTCTTACATTCTTTCCACCACCACCTCTTCTGCAATGGACCCTGAGCCATGGAAGGCGTGATTGAAATACTTCAGTGCTGAGCACTCCTCTGTCACTTCTTCTCAGCACAATGGTGCCTTCTGAGTCATCCCAAAGTCAGAAGGTACTCTAACCAAAAATGAGAGTAGCATTAACATATGGGTATGAACATTAAGAGAAGTGTTTACTGGGCAGTTTGGTGAGCATAGTATATACTTTTAGTCAGACAGCAGCAGACGTTATACTCTTAGGGCTCATGTCTACCCCTGTTGTAGGTTTTCAGTATCAGGGATATATTCCCTCCCATGGAGTGGGCCTCCAGTCCAAATAGAAGGTGGTTGGTTTCCCCCATAACAGATGTGCCACTATTGCACCCGTTGGCTCATTTGGCCTAGCTGGCCAAATTTAAGGCTTTCAGTATCCACAGTTGAGTATCTTCACTGTGATTTCTCTCTCTCCCATTGAACTGCATGCAGCATGGCTTTTTCCAGCTTTCTGTCAGCTGGTCTACATGGAGGCAGTTTTTACCTCAGCTCCAGCAGGATTTCTCAGTGACCTTGCAGCCCAGGTATGTGGAGTCTTCAGCAATAGGGTCTTACCATCAATTACTGGTGGGAAATCAAGGGCCTTGGCAATGGCCTTTAATGTTTTGGAAGTATCAGGGACCTCCCTGGCCAACAACTCACTGGAAGGTATCCCATCACTGGTACTGAAAATTTTCTAGTAACAATCTATGGCTCCTGTGTGTTCCATTGTCTAAAAAAGTAGGTTTCCATATGAGTTATTTATATTCTCTTAGATTTTGATTAGCCCTTCCTTCACCTTTCCTTTACTCAATCTCTTCCCCTGACCTCACTTAGGCCATTTCACTCCTATTAATCTGTTCTTCTACTTACATATATACAATACCATCCTATTAAGTCCCTTTCCCTTCCTTTCTCTTCCCTTTATATCTCCTTTCTAGTCTCATGTACTTTTTATGGAGTTGTTAATTTCTTGCCACAAAGGCCCCTCCATGGGGCAGCCTACATGACATCTGGCTGAGGGGAAGGGGGAATGAGAACCATGGTCTTTGTCTAACTCCACTATGTCGGGTCTATGCTGTTGCTTTCTCCATGTTTTGTTCTTCAGAGCAAGTCTCTAGGTCCAGCAATTTAAGGAGAGGTGATTGCAGAGGGAGCAAAGATTTAAGAGGATGATGCTACCAAGATGTTACTGTCTTCATTACAGTAGCACAAACACAACTCCTTGCTTGCAATGCTACTTCACTTTTTTTTAAAGCATAAATTAATTTGGCTTTTAGTCATTTTATGGTTTAGTTTTTTTTTTAATTTTATTTATTTATTTGCAAGCACAGAGAGATAGAAGAGAGAAAGGCAGAGATAATAGGCATGTTAGGGCCTCCAGCCACTGCAAATGGACTCCAGTCACCTGTGCCCCTTTGTGCATCTGGCTCCACGAGGGTATTGGGGAATCACACTTGGGTTGTAAGGCTCTGCAGGCAAGCGCCTTAACCACTGAGCCATGTCTCCAGCCCATGGTTTTGTTTTTAAAGCTACTATGGTAATAATGAGGTGGAATCTAGTACCAGAATTAAATTCTTGTGCAATGACACCAGTTCCCTCTGCTAACACCATTCTGAGGGTTCTGACATTTGAAACAGATACTTATCACAGCCTCTAATATCTATAATGCCATCTATTCATAAATATCAGCGAATCCTGTCACCATTTGTCTGGGCCTATCTCTATGGAAGGTGTTTCTTTGCTTCATTTATTATATTACTCCCAGGATCATAAAAAAGCAGTATATTTAAAACAGGAAATTTTACTGTGTATAAGTTGGTTTGACTTTTTAAGTTTTCCTCCAACATTGTAAGTAAAAATGAAACAATATAACACGAATATAAATATAGAATCCAGCTCATGAATGCCTCTTCTGATAGATTACAGAATTTTGCTTGTTTTTTAATCACAGTGGAATCTCAAATCTTCATGTACAATTTAGGACACATAAACTAAGATATGTATGGTTGGTCCCTTTAGTGGGCTAAGAATATCCTACGAATTTTCCTAGGGATGAAAGGGCATCAGTTACATTTGATTTTTAAAGTACACTGGTCAAATTTCCCAGATGATACTGAGTACCACTTATCTCAACATCTATGTAATAATATCACTGTGGCTTTAGGAAAACCTTTACTTCTAAAGGAAACTAAGAATGTCCTAATATAGTTCATATCTCTTGTCATTTTGATGGTTAGAGGATAAGATAGAAACATGGTATGGATAAAGATTTTACTTAGCTCTTTCTGAATGCCTAGACTTTTTAAAAATAGTGTCTGACAGTTTTTAAGATTTTATTTTGTTTGTTAATTGGCATACATATATTTAAATGTTCATTCTGGGGGGGGGCTGGTGAGTTGGCTCAGAGGTTAAGGTGCTAAGTCTAAGGACCTAGGTTTGATTCTCCAATATCCACATAAAGCCAGATACACAAGGGGGCACAGGAGTCTAGAGTTCATTTTCAGTGGCAGGAGACCCTGGTGTGCTCATTTTCTCTCTGTCTGTCTCATAAATAAATTAAACTAAATTTAAATAATCATTCTGGCATCTTCCAAAACAATTTGTTTTAGTTGATTCTCATCTCCAGATGCATATCCCCAGTCTCCCTCTCCCCTGTATCTGCCCAAATATCACACCCCTTGTTTACTTAGTACCTATTAAATGCATACTTAATATTAAATGATGTATCCATGTAAGTTCCTGGTGTGCAATAAATGCTCAATAAATGCTGACGGTTTTAATTATCCAACAATAAAACATTTCTATAGGAGTTACCAAGAGTTCTTTACTGGAGCTAGTCAAGCAGAAGTTCTAGAACCATCTATCAGGAACTAGAAGGGAGTGATATATTAGGGATTTATTGGTGCTCATGACTTTAAGTCATAGTGTGTGGCAATTGCTCATTCAGGGTTAATGGATCAATGGCTTATCTCCTTTTTATTTGCTATCAGAGAGAGATAGAAGAGACAGGGGGAGAGAATGGGCTTTCCAGGGCCCCCAGTTGCTACAAACAAACTCCAGATGCATGCGCCATTTTGTACATCTGGCTTTACATGGGTACTGGGGAATTGAACCTGGGTTGTTAGGCTTTGTAGGCAAGCACCTTAACCACTGAGCAATGTCTTCAGCCCAGGCTTACCTCTTTTGTGGACTTAAAGCATAGCAGTAACTTGAAAGTCTCTCTATGGACTTCTCAGAACAACTGGGATAAAAAAAAAAGTAAGAACAGGCCAAGAGATCTTGGCCCCTGAAATTTTGATTTATTTCACTTGGCCCTGTTGTTTCTAAAATCAGCAGCTCAAAAACAATTTCAAGAAAAAAAAAATTCTACATTTCACTTCAATAGTTCAGACTTTTTTAAGTAACAATGAAAATGTTATCTATCAACATAATTAGTTGATTCAGCAAGCTCTTAGAAGAGATGATTAAAGTGTTTGCTACTTCTCTAAATTACGAATAAATCACATCAAATAATTATTCTAGCACAATTATTTTGACTAACAGCCATAATATATAGCGTAGGGATTCTGACTCCAGCTTCCCCATTTATTCCTTACCTCTGAGTCAATTACTTACCTTCCTACAAGGTGGCATGGGATGAGTACCCACCTCATTAGAACTCTTGAAGCCTTATTGAAGATAATGGGTTTTGAGTGGTTAACAGTGTGTGTCTGTCATTAGGAGAACACACATGAGCTGTAGGTTTTGTCTACCCTTATTTGATGGGCTCAGGCTGAGCTTCCTTATTTCCTTCTACAAGCATTAAGCATTTGGCTCCAAATTTGTAATTTTTTTTTTTTAAACCAGGAGAAGAAGCACCAAAGTGAGTCCTCTGTCTGACCTTTAGCACAATGTTCCAGTACATGATTTCCTAATCTCAACCCAGTGGAGTGACAAGAACTGACATGCACTCCCAGAGTGAGCGCCTCTGACGACTCGCAGCAGGCTGGAAGGGGATAGAACAGGCGGAGTCCATTTTCTAGTACCAAAAGTCTTATGCTCTTTATTCTCCTGATGTATTCTGGAAAGAGATTGGACTTAAATATAAACTTTATCTCTTTTCTCTAGGATACTATTAAAAGTATATTTTTATGATTGGCTTTCTTTGGTTTTTTTTTGTGCATTCAGTTGCATAATTTTTATGACTCTGGAGATGGAACCTGTAGCCTCACACATGCTAAGCAATTGTTCTTCAAGAACTATTCTCCCCTTCATGCTCTGAATACTACACTCAATAAAATATAATGCAAATATATTTGCTGTAAATTGTATGAGTGATATTTTGAAAAACTGAATTCCAGCCCTTTATTGGTCACCAATTATGTATACAGCATCTCTACAATTACTGAATTTTTGGGGGAAAGGAGGCACTTTTTTCAAGGCAGAGTTTCACTCTAGCCCAGGCTGACCTGGAACTCAGTCTGTAGTTCTAGGATGGCCTTGAACTCAACAGGGATCCTCCTACTTCTGCCTCCCAGGAGACGGGATTCATTTACTGAATGTTTTTTCATGGCTTCTTTTCTTAAATGCACTTTTTTTGCCTGCACCTTTCTTGAAAAATGTATTTTAAAGCAAAATTAGAGCCAAGAAAAATAATTGTGAAAATGTCATACCCTACTCTGATCATCCCATAGTAGTGTTCCTTATAATATTGTATAAGACATACTTTATAGAGAATATCTTTAAAATTTATATTTAAAATATAAATATTTATATTTAAAATATGGTTTATAGATAATATATTTTATAATAGGCCCATGGGGCTCTTCCTTTTTTGTATTTTGATAACTTTTACTTCTATCTTAAATATTTTTATATTTTTACATATTTATGAGGGAGGGAGAGAGAGAGAGAGAGAGAGAGACAGAGATAGAAGGAGAGGGAAGGAAAGGGAAAGAGCGAATGGGTGCACCAGGGCCTCTAGCCACTGCAAATGAACTCTAGATGCATGTGTCATCATGTGCATCTGGCTAACATGGGTACTGGGGAACTGAACCTGGGTCCTTAGGCTTTGCAGGCCAATGCCTTAACTGCTAAGCCATCTCTCTAGCCCAAACTTTACTTCTTATAGAAGTTTTTACTGCTTTAGAATTTATTGATTGATTTGGAGCTGGGCGTGATGGCACACGCCTTTAATCCCAGCACTCAGGAGGCAGAGGTAGGAGGACTGCCATGAGTTTGAGGCCACCCTGAGACTACATAGTGAATTCCAGGTCACCTGAGCTAGAGTGAGATCCTACCTCGGAAAACAAACAAAATATATATATTTAGAAATTGCTAAGATAGTACAGTATAGACAATTCCATATAGCAGTGCCTATTTTTCCTTGTTAGAACTTCTATTAGTGATATGGGACATTTGGGGTATCCTTGAAAGTGACGGAGCCTTATCTCCGCTCTTACGTGGGGTGAACCCAGGAGCTAAGGCGCTGGCACTCACCACACAGAACTTCCACTGGGTCAGTAGCCTTCTCTGATGGATTCTTGTGTTATGAATTCAATGAATGAAATTCATGGGCCACCGGAGGGTGAAATGTAGATTTTAGAAGTTTATTAGTTTTGAAGCTTGGTAGAAAGGAAAGACTCCTTTCTATTTAGACAGGAGGGAGTCTACAGGGAGGAGGGGAATTCACTGAGTGATTTTAGTCTTAGGGTTATTATGGAACATTGCACCGGTTACTATGTGCCAAGGACCAGATGTCACAGTTTTTAAGTGAGAGAGATCAGGTTTCTGTAATATGGGGCAATATTTCCAGAAATCTTTGGTAGGGATCAGAGTTTCTGTCAGCTAGGAATGGCACAAACTTAATCTAGAGATCTTTCCTGGAGGGGGTAACTTTCCAGGGAAGAAAGAAAATGAGGAAAGCATCTGGGTTTCTGTAAGCCTAGTGACATTTCTCACTTCTAGTCAAGGAGAAAAAAAAAAACCCCACCATTTACTTTTGGGGTTCTGTTACCCTGACTGCTTAGCCAATGTGTCTCCTATCATTAGTGTCAGCACATTTGTTACCATTCACTAATTAATAATCAATGCTTTTGTGTTGATAGAAGTCTGAACTTCACCTAAGTCTTCTTAGTGCTTGCCCATGCCCATGCTCTGTTGAGGATACTCATTTCCTGTACTTATTCCATCTCTTCAGACTCATCTTGGCTCTGACAACCTTGAAATTCAATGCAAAGTCATTGGCCCACCATGGAAGCCATCTGCAACTGTATTAGCCCAAGTAGGGATTGAATTTAATATCTTAGAAGAGTTTCCTGTGAGAAACAGTAGTTAGAACCCAGATATGTGGACTCTTTATTGAAAAAAAAACAAGTAATGTTTTTAGATGTAAAACAAAGGCTTCAGTCGCTAGAGAATTGCATATACACAGATTTAGGGAACGGAGTGTATTGACCAAAATTAATCCAGCTCTGCTGTGCCGCGTATGTGCTCTCAGCACAACACTTCATAGCACAATGCCCATCCCAGGCTGCAGGACTCAGCACGGACCCCCCGTGGCCTGATGTGTGTTGGCAATGCTGCATAGCACAAAGCTTGAGAGCGCTTGCAGAGGTGGGGCCTTGTGCTCCCAGGTAAGCCACTGGGGAAGGAAGTCACTGGGATAAATGCGGTGTCAATGTGGTAAGCACTGTGTGCCTCCATTTGCACGAGAGAAATTGTATACTTGATTAAATTTCACAGGGCTGGGAGCATGCCTACAGTTAGAACTCGGATCTTCAACTTCCCTGTTCTTCATTCTTTGATCGAAGAGTTTTGAAAAAAACATCATAGCAGGTTATTGGTTAGTGATTTCTTCTGCCACTTGTTACTTTTAAATTATGTGTAAAATTATATAGGAAAATATTTATTTTATGCAATTCATATTAGAAATAGTGGACAGTGTTTAGTTAGTAGGATCCAACGATATGAGGTCTTTGTTGCTGCTTGTGTGAGGCATATCATTTTCCAATGAAGCAATGGTTTACTTTCATTTATTGTGCAAGACAGCGCTGTGATTTGCTTATGCTAATTATATAGGGGAAAAGTAGTCTTTACAAATTCTTACGCCAGGAAGTTGATAGATGAATATTTCTTTTAAAAGCAGAACTCCTTCTCACTCTGCTTTCTTATTCTCCTTTCTTCTCTCATAGACACACTACACATAAGCAAGTTAGATCTTAGAGATTTTATGAGAATAAATATAAAATAATAATTATGTGGGAGTAACAACTGATGAATTTTTTTCTACTTATGATATTTAAGGAAGAGATAACAATTTCTTCAGTCTCTGTCTTAAATAGGTTTTGTAACTTTTATCAACTTTTAAGCCTTTTAAGTCATAATAGACTACAGCATTCAAATGTTATGCACTTCAACCTTTATTGAAATTGGTTTTCATCATAGAACCTTAGCTTCTCATGACTTGCATTTTCTATTCCACAGAGTAATTGTTCTGTTAACACTCTGTACTTTAGGCTTAAAATTGTCTTATGAAGTGATAGTTCTCCAACATGTGACCTGAAGCAAAATTCAACTATGTGAAGAGATGAACTTTCAAGGGCCCTCAGCCACTGCAAACGAACTCCACATGCATGAGCCACTTTGTCCAGCTGTCATCATGTGGGTCCTGGGAAGTTGAACTGAAGTCGTTAGGCTTTGTAGGAAAGCACCTTAAATGCTGAGCAATCTCCCCAGCTCTCAATGAATATTTCAAAGAGGAAACCATTCTAGATAGAATAGCAAAAGTTATACTCTTAGTCTAACTGGTAATCTTGGTTTAGCTCATTTTCTATTGCCATAACAAAATACTTAAGGCTGGGTAGTTTATTACCAAAAGGATTTTGACTTGTGGTTCTAGAAGTCCAAGCACTTGCCAGTAGAATAGTATCACAGCTTCTCTTGAGGGCCTCCTGTACATTGCATTATGTGAAGTGTAAAGGTGTGTGTGTGTGTGTGTGTGTGTGTGTGTGGTGTGCAATAATAACATGTGCAAGGCAATGTGCCAAGATCATTTCACAACAAAACTATTTACAAAGCAACTAATATAGCCTGGAGAGAACTAACCCAGTCATTGAGAAATATATTAATCTATTTATGAAGGAAGACCTCTCAGGATCCCAAATGCCTTTTAAAGGGCCACCACCTCTCAATAATGTTACATTGGAGGCTAAGCCCCAGTGGGAATTTGGGTGGCAACAAACCTTATCAAGACTGTAGCATTCACTCTGGCTATCTAAATGTTATGTTCTTCTCACATAAAAAATACAGCCATCCCTTTCTGGAAGTTATAACTTATCCTAATGCCAAGTCATTCTAGAGTATCATCTGAGACTCATAGTAGGCTCTTTACTTATTAACTTGTAAAACAACGTTTTCAACTTCCAGTGGTGGGACAGGGATAGGGGGAGCCATTCTTATCACAAAAGGAAATAATAGGCCAAAACAAAACAAAACAAAACAAAACAAAACAAAACAAAACAAAACAAAACAAAACAAAACACGTAATCAGCCCAAAGAAAATCCACAGCCCATTAGAACTTATATGGAATCAAAGCTGGAGAGTTACCTTCTGACTGCTTCTGAGACACACAGGGAAAATGATTGCATTGTGTCATGGCCTGAGACTACTCTGTCCCGTGGCTTTTGTGGCCTCAGCTCTCTTGTCTGTGAGTTGCTGGCTATTGCCAGTTGCTTTTCCAGTCTGGTGTTGCCTGTTACTGGTGGTGTTACTTGTTTAGGGTCTTACTAGTGGTGGTTCTCATTCCATGGCTCTACTAAGCACTTACTGCCCTACAGGGAACCTCTGGGACCCCTATACCTTGTTGTTGATCTCTGCCTGTGTCCCTGGGATGTTTACAACATCCTTTGATATATAGCTGAAGGCCACCAGGCCCCTTAGAACATGAATTCTGTATGCCTATGAAATTGCCACTGTATGCCCAGAAATGCTCCCCAGGCTTTGGCTCTCACAAGTGGCAGGTCAAGCAACACCTGAAGCCACTTGGGCTGCAGCTAGAGCCAGTGAGAGGTGCTATAGGGTTTGGGGTGCAGAGTCCCAAGTTGGTTTTAATCAGCAGCACCCCAGGTTCCCCTTATTCATGTTGACTTCTTTAGTAACCAGTTGCATGGGCACATTCTTACACATGTTTCTGTTATATGTCCAGGCTGTGAATTTTCCAATTATTCAAGTGCTGTCTACCTTTTATATACAAATACTAGCATTAACTCATTCCTCTCTTACTTTAGTGTATGTGGTCAAAGGAATCACTCATGAGCCTGGATGCTTGGCTCCTAAGAAATTTCTTTGCAAGAGATTCTAGCTCAGCCCTCTTAAGTTCCACCATAAAGCTCTAGTATATGAAACATAACATAGCTAATGGTTTTTTTTACCCCACAGTTAAGATAGCCACTGTTTTATTTCCTGATAAGGTCTTGCTCATTTCATTTGGGATTTTATGAGAATACGGTTTAATTTTCATACATTTTCAGTATCCTGGTCATTTGTACCTGACCATTCTCTATAAGGTTGCAAACTTTCCATAGTGTGTGTCTTTTTAGCCCTCACCAGACTCCCCTATGATTTATTGCTAGACTCCTTCTAGTCCTAAACCAACCTCTTCCCATTGCTCAGTTTCAAAACTACATCCATATTTTCATATATCATTTCAGTACTTCAGTTCTCAGTGTTAATTATCATTAATTACTACTATCATTATTATTTAGAAACTTTGTATGGACACATCATGAGTTGGTACCATCATTTACTTCCTCCCTGTCCCCAGTCCACTGAGGGTCCTTCTCAGTGGGATCCCTGGTATTCCCTATGAGGTTGCCGGTTATGAGATGTGAGAGCAGTAGTCAGTCATTGTAAGTGTGGAGGGGGCGGTGCCTAGGACATCACCTATCACTCCGTGGCTCTTAAAAATCTTTCCTCTCTCTCTTCTGCAAATTTCCCTGAGCTATCCTGAGTGTGTTTTAAGTTTCCTTTAGTGTTGTGCTCTCACCAGTTTCTGGATTTATGTTTTGTTTTGTTTTTTAATATTTTTATTTATTTATTTGCAGCCAGAGAAAGAAAGAGAGAAGAGAGAAAGACAGAGAGAATAGTCATGCCAGGGCCTCCAGCCACTGCAAATGAACTCCCGATACATGTGCCACTTTGTGCATCCGGCTTAACTTGGGAACCGGAGAATCAAACTTGGGTCATTAGGCTTTGAAGGCAAGCGCCTTAACTACTAAGCCAGCTCTCCAGCCCATGCTGTGGAATGTCTTGAGTACCCTCAGTGTGTGTGTACGTCACTGTGGCGCTGGTTGTCAGGCTCGCACTGAAGCAGCACTGTTGCTTATTTTACCAGTTCCATGGTGGTTTAGCCTGGGCCCCGGCTGATGAGGGAGAGGTGGCTCATCTCTCGGGTCTTGTGCACTGCACTGCTCGCAGGGTCCAAGCAGCCGCACACCAGGGGCAGGGGAACCAGGTGGCCCCCAGTGTTCATTTCTTTCTGCATTAATATGTGTTCTGTTGCTAATAAAAAAAAAGATGCCTGAGGCTAGGTCGTTGGAAAAGGAGTTTATTTTTGCTCTCAGATGGAAATCCAAAAGTATTGTGTGAGCATCTGCTTGGATTCTGGTTAGGACTTCATGTTGCATCACGCAGAGCAGAAAATCCAAAGGAGAAGTGCCTGTGTGCGGAAAGGTCACATGTATCAAGGAGACCACAGGGAGCGTGATGTCTCACTTTATGAGCTCTGGCTATCAGGAAAACAATCCATTCTCATGACAGTTAACCTAATCTTGAGAGAACTGTCTCTCAAGCCTGTTTAATCTGTTCATGAAGACAGGTTTTTCATGATCCCAAACGTCTCTTAAAGGCCCTGCCAACTCTCAATATTGTTGTATTGAGGAGCCACTCAATACGAGTTTTGATGGGAAACAGACCAAATCTAAAGCATCAGATCTCAAGGTGATAACACACTTGAAATCAATAGGGTTATGAGATGTATAATTATAATTCCTGCTGATAAAAATGTACCCAAGAAATTTGTGGTACTGTTTTCTCTGTCCATCTACCAAGGATAATTTGCAATGATACACCTAGGTACACAAATAGCTGTTTGTCGCATAAGGATAACAAATGCATTTCAGTAAGAGATGATGGTGAATACAGAATGAGCTTAGAAGGGGGCTCAGGAAGTTGACATGTTCACACGTAACTTGGCACCTCTTAAAAAAAAGTCAAAACAAAACAAAACCCCACTAGCTCCTCAGAGTCATGGTGGGAAATGAAGTGTTTGAGGCACTGAATAATAAAGCTCTGTGGTAACTGCAGTTCACTAAACAAAATATGTCTTATGTCATCATCCTAACATACGAACATCCAAGATTAAAAAGAAAACTCAAAATAACTTCGTTTTAAAGTGAGAAAATAAATTTTCATAAGGAGATATATATTCTTACTCATCACTGTGTTGAGCATAAGCTCACTCTGCCTTGATTACTCTTGCTTTCTGGGTATATAACTACAACACTTGGTCCATAGTAGCCACTTTATATATGTTTATATAGAATACATATATACATACATACATATATATATATATGTATATGTATCTTTGTTTGTATATGTGTGTGCACATTCGTGTGTCTTCATATTTCTAGTACTAGGATTTCAAACTTGCACCACCACACCAAACTTCTATATTGGTTCTGAGGATCAAATTCAAATCTTCATGCTTGCAAAGCAAGCACATTACCAAATGAGCTATCTCCCCAACTTAATATACTTTTGTTGAAGGACCGTAGAAGAAAAATAATTAGTAAAAGTTGAATTATGGGAGGATATTAGCACTTCATAGATTGAGTCAAAATAATAGGTTTTAGTAAAGTAGGTCTGTCATTTGTTTTTTTTTTTTTTTTGTCAAATGTACTAGAAACCCAATGTTGAATCCAGTTTAAAATGAGAAGAGTTAGTGAATAAATTTTGGTCAGGATGATTGACAATGAGAATTAGTATATGATGATTTTTCATTAGGAGCTTATTAACTAAAGTCTAGAAGGTAATAATATAATCAATGCAAAGGTATAAAAGGTGGCTCCTGGAACACAAGGCTGTACAGCCATAGGGATATTACAGAAGAGAAAAGTAATTAAAAAGAAAGTGATTGAGAAGCAGTAACTGGTTTCATCCTAAACATATGTTGTGAAAAGTTGTGAACTTCCACACTTTCCCTATAAGCTCTCATTTTACTGAAAAGAATATGAATTGATTTGATATAATATAGAATTATTGATTAATTTTCTTCTTACAAATTGCCACCTGTTCACCCACATCTCAGATTCATAGGATACACATTAAAAGTCGGCTTTTATAAACCATGGCGAGGTGCAACACAGGGTTTGGAAGCTCATTTGTTTCATTAATAAGCAGGAAACACAAGAAGCCTGATTGCAAGAGTGCTGAGCCCTCTGCCAGATTGTTTCTCCCTGAAAGAATGCACCGAAAGTTCTCTTGACGACAATTTCCAAGTGACAGGTGGATGAAGCTTTTCCTCTTTTGAATTTGCCTTGATTGCATGAAATTAGCTAATTTCATCCCTCAGTTCCCCCAAATTCAGTTATGGCTATACGTGTAATACTATCTGAATTGAAAATATACTTCAGAAAATAATTCATTTGCATGTCCTATTAGAAGAACTGGGGAAACTATAATGATAATGCTTACTTGCCCTTGCTGATGTTCTTTAAATAAAGCACTTGATAAATTCTACATAAATGCCTTTTAAACTTTTGGATCACCCACATAGCTGACATTCCCGGTAAAAGTCTTCTTGGTTACTCAAATATCTTTCCATCCTTAGCTTTGCAAATTTGCATATCATTTTTTTTTCTGGATGGAATGAGACTCAGTAGTTGACAGCATGAAACATCATACATGCTAGGTATGAAGTCAGTAAATCATTCAACTTTGTTACTTTCTTTGAAGAAAGGTACTAACCAATGACCAGGTATTGTAGACAAAGCAAGTATCAGCAGTTCTTCATAAAATTGGTAATAAAGTACCAGCTTGCCACATTAACTAGAGTGAGTTTGGTTACTTCCGTAGAAAATGGCATTCAGGTATAGTGGCAACATGCTTGCAATACCAGAACTCAGGAGATTGAGGCAAATAGATTGCTGTGAGTTTGAGGCTGGCTTGGCTTACATAGTGAATTTGAGTGTAACCTGGTCTATAGAGTCAGACTCTGTCTCAAAAATCCTATAAGGAAATGAATGAAAGAAGGAAAGAGAGAGAGGGAAGACACATGAAGGAAGGTAGCAGTTTAGATGTAGGCAATGAGGAGAACAGTGCAGCCCTGCTCTATGAAGTCTTCTAGTGATTGTGACTCCTTCCAATCTATTGCTTCTTATCCTTTCTGGTATTATGCGCCTTAAGATACTTATTTATTTATTTTCAAGGAGACAGAGAGAGAGAGAGAGAGAGACAGAGAGAGAGAGAGAGACAGAGACAGAGACAGAGAGATTATTCTGCTGCAAATGACCTCCAGATGCACGTGTCACCTTGTGCATCTGGCTTTACGTGGGTCCTGGGGAGTTGAACACAGGTCATTAGGCTTTGCAGGCAAGCATCTTAAGTGCTGAAACATCTTTCCAGCCCCTTTTCTGGTATTATTCTTATCATCAGAATATGGGATAGATTAATAACACTTCTGTTCCAGTCATTGGAAAGAGAAAACAAATGAAATGGGAATCTCCTTTTCCCCTTCTCCCCCCTCTGCACCTTTTTGCAGTGGTGTTATAGAACCCAAGCACTTTCTTTGTGTGTTAGGCAACTTCTCTGTTACTGAATGACACTCTAGCCACATGAGCGTTCTAACAAGCCATCATTTCTCAGTGCAGCATTGACAAGAAGTTTGTTAAATGCCACATTTGGGTCTGGGGAGCTGACTTAGTAGATAAAACCATTCCTGTGCAATTGGGGATACCTGGGCTTGGAGCCCCAGATCTCACATACAGAGCTGGAAGTTTTTGTGCTAACACCTGTAATCCCAGTGCTCAGGGGCCAGAAGTGTGGTAGATATAGCCAGTTTTTTTTTTTTTTCCCCCAGAAGCATGTAGGCCAGCTAGTCTGGTGCACACAACAGTGAGAAGCAATTGGAAGCTGCCTCAAACAAGGTGGAAGATGAGGAGCGACGTCTGACATTGTCCTCTAATGTCCATAAATACGCAATGTGAGAAACTTGTTACTTCTTCCAAGTGGCCCTGAGTGTAACTGAGTACTCTTACTATATGAGAAGGGAACAACGGGTTTTGTGAGACAGCTACTGTTTTCTGTTCTGCTGTCTCCTTCCATTCTTTGGATTGTTCTGAAGGTCAACTAAAGTGACAGATGCAGAGGAAGTATGAATATTAGCTGGTGACATGGTTAAAAATGGTGGTAGGGAGTCTTGGAATCAGCTACTAGTAGAAGCTGGATGGGAACACAGCTTAATATCCTCAATGAACTTCTAGATTTTAGTACCTGCCTAATAACGAGGCCTATGCTAGATGATCTCGGAGTGTCTTCTCCATGTCTTGTGTAATGATCTTATCTTTCTGCTCTTCTAAAGAAACTGTGATTCTCATCTAATCCTTTGCATAGTGGCTGAGGGCTTGGAATTATCTTGTCTCGTACATTCTCCTGAGTCTGACTCCTGATGGTGAGCCTATTGTCAGCTCTGGCTTCTGTGACTTGCTTAATGTCTAAATAAGTAGATTTTAGTGATTTGTGCAGTTTCTGTAAAATTATTAACAGCTTAAAATGGGAGGCTAGATCTCAGGAAGTGTGACAATAATCAGGCCACGCAGGCCGTAAATCACAGTTGGAGTGGACAATTAAATAGGTCTCCTCCCCACTGAGCAGCCTGAAGCATTGGAAATATAAGACAAAAATATTGCTGAATTTAGCCAGGGATTCAGTACTGAAATGGGTCACCTCACTCATATAATAGCACTTGACAGTTGATAAAAAGCAAAAACAAAAACAAAAAAACCCGTTTATCAGGTTTATCATAAATCTTGAGTTCTGTCTGGGCACTTAGCTCCCACCTATCTTGTTTTAAATCAGTTTGGAAGAGACAGGAGGGGAGATAATTAGAATCACATCTTCTTTGATGATGAAGAAAATGTGCAGGTCATTTGGGTCAACTTCACTTCCAGAGCAAAACTGTCTCCCCAATTTCCCAAACATGCTTATTCTATTTTTGTTTGATGGGAAGTTCATTGTTTTCTAAGACAATCAATGGTACTATTGTTTACTGAGAAATCTCCCAATCATTTACTGATATCTTTTCTATTTATTTTTCTATTACATGTATGTGAATTCTCTGAATTGAGTCTCAGTTGAATGCTGTGAAATCTACTAAAACTGCATTCTCCTTGATTGAGTTTTGTTCCTTACTACTATAATGCCTATATGAATTTATTAAGGCCTGTGGTAAATAAAACAGGTAAACAAATCGCTGATCACCTCTAGATATTTATCTTCTCTATTCTGATAGGTTATATATTATGCTACAGTAACAAATACCCAAGCACCTTCATGGCTTAGAAATGTGGATGTATGTTTTATTATGTTGCAGATTATCCTGTGTTAATAATTCATGTTGTCCTCATACAGGGTCATAGCCTGATGAAGACTTGGTGGTCTGTATGGTCCTTGGTAAAGATGGAAACAAAAAAGAAAAAGGAGATGAGAATGTTTATATTAACATACCCCACAATTAGCACTCACATTTGACTGGAAAAACAAATCTTCTGGAAGGAAGAGCAGTACTCAGAAATATATATGAGTAAACACCTGCTTTTATCGGGTCTGAACACATTCCTTTTCATCTGGGTACCCACAAAACTTATAAGTTAACCTCTTCTCATAGTTCTATATACACTGGACAAACTCGAATAGGATAATTTTTGTAAATTTATTTGGAAAGGAAACCACTAAAGTCACGTGGCAGATGCTCCTCTGGCTCACAGCAATTCTGCTCTCCTGTAGAGCCAAGATTGTGAAAGTTCTCTCTCTTGAGGTTTGAAAACTTTCTTGTAGACTCTGTTCCTCTATTTGGGAAGAATGTCATCATTCTATGCTTTTGTAGCTCTCTTGGACAGCCTTTGCTTTCCGTTCTCTTTTGAGTGACAATGAGTGTTGGAGAACATGACATTTTTCAGAACTGAACTACTCTCTAAATCCACTTTCTACTTTTAGATGACTGGCAGCTCAAGGGTCGATTTTAGCCTAGATCAAGGCTATCCCCCCCCCCAAGTGTCTGGTGTTTATTTGTAGTGGCAAGAGGCACTGGTGTGACACCACACATACACACATGCACATGCACACACACACAAATAAATACAATTAAAAGTGTACAGAAAAAGGAAGAAATCAGCTGTACCTCATCAAACTTACTTATATATGGTATAGTTTGATGATCTTTTTTATTAGTTATGTATATAGTGTGTATGTAGCCATGATCATCATTAGCCTTCTCCCTGTCATCCCCCCATGAGGATTGTGCATATTGCATTGTGGGGGTGGCCATCAGTTATGGGGTAAGGCAATGTTTCTGTGCATAATGACCCAACTTATGGCTCTAAAAATCTTTCCACCCCCTCTTCCGTGAATTTCCCTGAGCCAAGTTGGGTTCATTTCAGGTCTCTTTCAGTGACAAGGTTTTGAGAGCCTCTGTGTCTCTAGATATCTTATTTGGTAGGAGTTGAGTTTTATCTGTGCCTATCTCCTTCACCCTTGTGCTGGTACCAGCTTCACTGAGAAAGCATCGCTTGCTCATTACCCCACTAACCCTATGGCTTCAGCTGGTGCCTAGTGATGTGCAGTGGGCTGGTTCTCTCCTCAGGTTCTGCATTCATCTGAAAAAGGGAAGCACATTCTCCAATGGAGAGTGAGGTCAGTGAAAGATACATGGATACCTGTTATTATTTTAGAGAGAATTTAATAGGTGTAGGCCCTCTTGTAGCCCACTATTGGTGGGAGCTTGATATTGGAGAGTGGGCTCATTTTTGGATATGGTTCTGACTTGTTTCCCCAATCCAGGTATGGGTTCCATTTCACTGAGCAGATCTGTTAGCCAAATCAAGAGCAGTTGGTACCCACCATGGCTGTGTGCCACTATTGCACTTGTGTGAGCATCACGTCAGGTTGATTGCTGCTGGTAAGGGTGGGGTGGGGGACAAAAAACTGGACCCAAATGGAAATTGTACCATAAAATCTTACATCTCGAAAGACATGCTAAAAAGTTGCACCTTCATTAGGTGTCTAGAGAAAATACCTGGTTCATAGGGGCCTGGAGAGGGTATGATAAAGACTGTCCTCAATCTTCTCCTGTTTTTCTCTCTTTCTCTTTTATATTATTTTCCTTCTTCTCCCTTGGCAAATGATCTTCTCCTGATCATTTCTTGTTTTTAATTATTGCTATGGACATACTTAGTATGGCAACATCACATGTTGGTACCATCCTTTCCCTCATCCCTGCCTCCCCTTTTCAAAGAGGACCCTCCTCATTGGGGTCACAGGTTATCCCCGTGGGGAATGTGGGTTATGCACTGTGGGAGCAGCAGTCAGTTGTTGGGGAGAGGCAATGCCTCTGGGTATGATGTCCCAACTTTTGGCTCTAACAGTCTTCCTGCCCCCTCTTCCACAACATGACCTGAGCCATGTTGGATGTGTTTTAAGTCTACTTCAGTGATGTGTTCTTAGGAGCCTCTGGATCTCTGCTGTGGCAGGTGTTGAGTGTCCTCAGGGTCTGTCTGTCTCCTTCACCCTGGTGCTGATTATCAGGAAGAGCATGGAAGCAGCACTCATGCTCAACTCCCCGTTCCTCTGCTTTTATGCCATGCGTTGTAATGGCAGAAAACTCTGGGAACCACTGGTGCTATTTTATCTGTTTGATTCCAGTCAGCACATTCTGTTAGCAATACCGCCCACATTCTTTGTAAGACATGGATCTTATGACAGACATATTCTTTTAAAAATATTTTTAGTTTTTAGCTTTTTGAGGTAGGGTCTCACTCTAGCCCAGGCTAACCTGGAATTCACTATGTAGTCTCAGGGCAGCCTCAAATTCACAGCAATCCTCCTACCACTGCCCCCTAAGTGTTGGGATTAAAGGCATGCATCACTATACCTGACTTTTAAAATTTTTTTAAAAATATTTTTATTGGTTTATTTTCGAGCTAAGAGAGATAGAGAAGAGAGACACATAAAGAGAAGTGGTGTGCCAGGGCCTCCGGTTGGTGAAAATAAACTCCAGACACATGCGCTACTTTGTGCACTTGGCTTTACATGGGTACTGGGGAATCGAACCCAGATCCTTAGGCTTTGCAGACAAGTCCCTTAACTGCTGAGCCATCTCCCCGGACCAACAGAAAATAGTCTTTAACGTTCTTAACCACATATTTCTAAGTCTTGCCTCATTGTAGATACTTTGAGTCAGTTGGGCTAGGGAGAGGGTAACATGACTAAGCTCATTGTCTAGAATGGTGTCTCTCCTTTAGCTGAAGCCCACTCCAAGAGCTTAATCCACTGGAAGTTTATGGTAGTGCTTGAGCCGTGTCTATAATTTGATCTTCTGCACAACTGAGTTTTCCTTGGCCTTTGTTGCTCCAGGACGATGGATTTTTATCTTCTTCTGTTTGGGTTTGGAAGCATTTATTTTTCATTTTAGTAGCAGGTCCAATTTTTTTTTTCTGAGCAAATGCTGCCAATATCTACTACCACATGGCATAAATATTATTTCTCTGCCACCTTTCTGAGAGTTTGGAGCTCACTGGGGATGTGATCTGCATAACAGGTTCTTATAGGTAACATTTTTTACCAGATGTTTCCATACTGCTTAACTGAAAACAGTTGTTTACCTACCTTCTAATTGCCAAGCCAGTATCCCATAGTGTAGCTGATTTTATCTTTGTTACAGCGCTCCTTTTTCTTGCATGGATGTCTATGCCCATCAAAACATTCCGGATTATTTTCTGGTAACAAACGCCTACAAAATTACAGTAGTTTAAGCCCACGAAAGCTTATTTATTATTCATGCTACATGCACTTTGGAGTATAGAGGTTACATTGCATTATCCTCATGGGGGAATGGAAGCAAAGGAGACATGCTATTTAGTGTGTCACTGGGTGCCGTGGCAGACAAAAGGGAATTTTGAAAAGCCATTGCCCAGAAATAATAAGCATTAGTTATATTGATATTTCATTGTTCAAATCAAGCCACGTGACTATATTCAGGTTACAGAAGAGACTTTCACTATTGCTATATGCCTAGAAGGAGAATAAGAAATATTAATTATTGGCATTAATCATGACCCTGATCCTTTTAGTTCCTATGAAAGATTGGCTGATTGTGTTTGAAGTCTAGAAGGCCTGAAACTATGCATGGCTGAGCTTTTATACAAATAACACTGAATGGGATTCAGTTATTTTTATTTTATTTTATTTTTGTTCTTTTCAAGGTAGGTTCTCACTTTAGCCCAGGCTGACTTGGAGCTCTGTAGCTCCATATTGGCCTTGAATGCACAGCAATCTTATTACTTCTGCCTCCCAAGTGCTGGGACTAAATGTGTGTGTCACCACACCTGGCAGGATTCAATTACTGAAATGTTTGTAGACCTAGGATATTTTAACTAACTAATGATTATGAAATGCTTGTACAATATCTGCTAAAATTCAGGAAAAATCCCAAAAATGTCCATTTTAAAATAAATCAAGACTCTCCCTTAAGAATCTTTACTGGTAGGAATAGCAGCACTATATTTTCCAAATGAAAGTTTTCATCAGTGGTATCACACCATGAAGATTTGCATCAACTGGAATTTGTGTTGAATTTTTTGTTACTCCTATATGTGTGTGTGCGTGTGTGTGTGCATGCACACGTGTATGCATGTGTATTTGTGGAGATGACATTTAAAGACCTTGAGAGCTTGTCAATCTGTTTAGGGCTAAAAGACCATATTCTTTTAAAAAAATAAATTTTATTTTTGTTATTTATTTGAGAAAGAGAGAAACAGAGAGAGAGAGAGAGAGAGAGAGAGAGAGAGAGAGAGAGAGAGAGAGAACGGACACACCAGGCCTTTGGAAGCTTCAAACAAACTCCGGATGTATGTGCCACCTTGTGCATCTGGCTTACGTGGGTCCTGTGGAATCGAACCTGGGTTCTTTGTCTTTACAGACAAGTGCCTTAACTGCTATGTCATCTCTCCAGCCCGGGACCATATTCTTTGAAAGAATAATGATATTCAATAATTTAGCAAACATCAGAGGGGTAGAGCCATATGCCTTATACAACAACAAAAACTAGTGTTATTTTCCTGTAGCGGTTAATTTGGTCAAAATGTGATTTATATTTGGTAGGAAACAAGAGGGAAAATACCTGTAACCACTAGGCACAAAAGGTATGTATTAGCTATTTTAGCTGTTCTACTTAAAAAGAAACAAGTGAATCAAGGCCCCCAAAGCCAAATAAACAAAAATGTGTTTTAGAAATTACTTTCTATAATTAGACAATCAAGAAAATGTGGCATCACTTAGAGTCTAGAAGGAAAGTTTTTTTTTTTTTTCACTTGTTACTTACGTTCTTATTTTAGTGTTAATAAAATGTCTCTCAGAACAGAATATTTGTTGGCTAAAGTAGCAAACTTTCTGACTTATAGAGCGCCCTCCTTAAGAAACTACATTCTATCATAGCTATCTCGGCATATTATCCTCATGATCATTCAGTGGTTCATAGATGCATTCACTGCTCTTTGTTGCCATCTACCCATCTCAACCGCACCCACTGCAGCTAAAGCCCACTTGAGACAGAGAAAACTGGCCTTTCCTGTGCATCTTTCTTCCTGGCATCTTCTCTTTCAAATACATCCTGCACCCCACTGTTCAATCAATCTTTCAAAAATCTGCTTTTTATTTTTTTTTTGTCCACATCTGTTCATGCCAACAAATGACTTTTGATTTCCTATTGCTTATAGAATAAGGGCCAAATTTCTTTATTACTAGCATTCATAATCTTTCCCATCCTTTATACTCTTTCCTTTGCACTTTAAGAGACTTATAATTCTCTTTCTCCCCTTCTCAGTGTGCCTTAGACATTCTCATTGTTGAAACATTCTCTTGTCCCAGCTATCAGAACTCAAGTTATGTTCTCCCAGAAGACCCTCATGAATAATGTCCTGCTCTTGAAGTTTAATTTGACATCATTTTATTCTTTTCATGTCATAGCTCGTAGAAGATTCCATTCAGATTGCATCAAAGGGGCACACTCACCGAGAAGTAAAATGCTAAATAAGCCGAAGAATATGTTTTACACTTCTTCATAAGCCCAAGTTGAATATGTGTCGTTAGCTTATGGAACTAGAGGTAATTGGTTCAGTTTCGATTTTCTACAAAAATCTAAACCATTTACATAATCAGGCACTCATTTCAATTTTTATTTTATAAAGCCAGAAAACTTTTTTTTAAAGACACTGCCCCTTGCTCTGTCTTATTTTCACATATTAAAAACACTTCAGAAATCTCCAGATTCTCCAGAAGAATCTCCAGAGATTCTTCTTCTTAATTGGATGACAACCTTGCTATGAATCAATATGGGTTAGAATAACTGTTGATACATTTTTTTTAAATTAGACTCTACTTTTGAACATGTCAGTATTACAGATCAGAGTGAGGCGTGTGTGTATAGTGTTACAGCCTCCACATGCAACTCTGATGGGAATTGCTGGCTGGGCTTATGTTTTGCTCAATCTGAAGAAACTAGCAAGTTAGTTTTGATCATATAAATGATTTCACTATACACTCCAAATTCCTCTTTTTGTTTTTGTTAGTCTATCTTTCCGTACAATGGTTCACAAGACAGTGGTTTTATAGCTCTCGTGCATTTACGTCTCTAGGACTGACTTATAACGCAACTCAGTCTTGTCACCATTATTCCACAGTTATTCATGATGTGTCCTATAAGCCACTTGAAAGAGCACTTTCCAATTGGATTGTCCTCTAGCACAGACTCATTTAGTCTCATATCTACTAATTCTTGGGACCTCTCTAACTTCCTGTTCACCCTACTATTATATATCTTTTATATAATCACCCATATCTGTGATAACAAACCTAAATTACAGACTGATGTGAAACCACACAGGAGAGCCTTGCAGGGATGACTAGTTGTAGCACATTGGCTGAATTTGGTTATCTGGTTACTTAGCTCTCCCACTTACCAGGCCAGAGATAAGTGCTGGGGTGATCATGCCTTGTAAACTCATCCAGACAGTCAGGCTAGGTATGTCACTATCATCTGAACATGTGGCTGTCTTCTCTAGGTTCAATGTGACTGTCCCAGGTGTTTCCATTTCTTCATTTGCAATGACAATGGCAAAACCCTATGTTTTTTTCTTTTCAAAAATGATATGAAACAAGGAGGGGCCAAGGGGAGGGGGTAGGTCACAGATGAGCCTAATAATGGTACCAAACTGACTGTATTTGATGAATACAAAACTAACTAATAAAGGGAAAAAAATGAAAAAAAAAATGATATGAGAGCCAGTTGTGGTGATGCACGCCTTTAATCCCAGCACTTTGGAGGCAGAGGTAGGAGGATCACCGTAAGTTCAAGGCCAGCCTGAGACTAGAGTGAATTTCAGGTAAGCATGGGCTAGAGTGAGACCCACCAAAGGGGAAAAAAGAATGACATGAAAGTAAATGTGTTTTTCTCGTGATTTGTTGGTGTGTCCTTAGTCTCTGTAAGCTTACCCCCTAATAGTAAGAGAGACCAACTGTCAGTTTCCGGGTAGCCATGTGCCTTGACACAGCCCACAGTTCCCATTGGCTTAAAAAAGAGAGAAATGGACTCCAGTAGAGGACTGCCAGTATTCTCTGCCCTATGTAAAGTCTGTTTCTTCTTGTCTTGTTCTAATTCATTACAAGAAACTAGGTTTCTTAAGAGTGTATACATACACATATGTAACGCATGTATAGATATACATGCATGTACATATGTATTTATATATATATATATATATATTTATATATATACACATATTTATGATATATATGTACTTGTGAGGCCCCCAAATTTATATAATATAAAGGTATGGGCTGGAGAACTGAGTTACCAGTTACCAGGCACTTGCCTGAAAAGCCTACGGTCCCAGGTTCGATTCCCGAGGACCCATGTAAGCCCAGATGCCCAAGGTGGCACATGTATCTGGAATTTATTTGCAGTGGCTAGCGGCCCTGACATGCCCATTCTCTTTCTCTCTTTATCTGCCTCTTTCTGTCTATCTCTCTCTAGTAAATAAATTTAAAAACATTTTTAAAAAAGATATGCTACATAGTAGATAAACAATGTGGAATATTTAAATAGCTACTATTATTATTTTATTAAAGATATAAATATTCATATATATGTATTCCTTTCAGTTTGCAGTTATATCAATAAGCAAATTATTCAAGGGGTAAGGTTACTAAGGTGAGGAATTTAAAGCTTCATTGATGTCTAACTTGTATTAGTTATTTCTTTTCATAAACTGCTCTTCTGTTATAAAAAATCATTTGACCTGACATATTTTCCTCTTCCCCAAGCTCATGTAGCTGCCTGTGGTTCTTCCTGTGAGGTCTCCTTTGTAATCGTTTTGCTTTCTTCTCCTCAGAAATACAGTGGACTAGGGCTGCTTGACTATAGTGGCCTCCTCCACCCTCTTTGAGGATCAGCACTCTTTCCCTCCTCCCCCTTCCAGAGGTCCTCTCTGCTCTCTCTTTGTATTCAAAGTGGCAGCATGTGGCTGGGTGACACCTGCCAATTGCAGAGGCCAGGAGACCTTAGTATCAATGCTCTTTTGGTTCGTGTAAGCATTGACTCTGTTTAGCATTCCACATGCCTCTTTCCCCTGGCTTTCTGCCCTCCCATCACATTACTTTTCATATTTTTACACTGAACATTCAGTTGTTGAAAATGCAGTCTGTACCAGGCCACAGTGGCGAGAGCTGGGGATGCAGTAACTGTTTCTGCCCTTAACAAATCAGTAATGTAGTCGTAAAGACCAAAGCTACACCAGCATGTACAAGGACATTATGAGTGTTCGCATTAAAATAGAAAAGCATGTTGGAACCATTCGAAGTTTAGGTAAATAACAATTCCAAAGTCCATGTTTAATCGTTGACTGTTTCTTCATGTAAATGTCATTTTCTCATGGCCTTTCTTGCTTCACTAATGGAGGAAAATTTGCTACTTAGTTGTTAATGTCTCTTAAACCTTAAGTTCCCTGATCTGGATGTGGACTATTTTCATGTTTTCCTCAGTGCCCTGCCCTGCTTTCTAAACTCTGGGATTCCCAGTAGTTTTCCGGGCCTCTCACTGCTGTGGATTGAGCCGCTTTCATGTCCTGCTGCTTTTCCTATCTCCATATTCCTATAGAAATTCCTATTCTGCTTCCCATCTCAAGAGCAGCTCAATGGAACTCACGAGCTGACTTTGTTAACTTTCTTGTCTCTGGACTATTCTATCTGAATGCTGTGAACATCCTGGCCTGTGGCCATGAAACTGGCTTTCAGGTTCCCAAGCAAAGGTTAGAGTGCTTTCCTACTATCATTATACTGCATGCATTAGAAGTCAATGAAAACCTCAAATGTCCTTTTGTCCCCTTCATTGTTAGAGATTATTTTACGTACAGTAAGATTGGAAGTTTAATTGCAGGATTATGGTTTGTAGGAGATTTAAGATTTAAACCTAAGCATTCTGATTTTTGAATTCATGGTTTTTCTGTACTCTCCACAAAATCAATGCTTTGGTCCTTTTCCCCCATTATGGTTATATTTCTTTTGTTCTTTTTTTTTTTTTTTTGAGGTAGGGTCTCACTCTAGCCAAGGCTGACCTGGAATACACTATGTATTCTCAGGGTAGCCTTGAACTCATGGTGATCCTCCTACCTTTGCCTCCCAAGTGCTGGGATTAAAGGTGTGTGTCACCACGCCTGGCTCCATTATGGTTATATTTGACATGAAAGCTTCTTCAGACAGTTACATTCCAATATGACAAGGCTGATATTGTGCTAACACTACACAGCAAGTCTGAATACATTTTAATTAGTATAAACTCTGAATGTTACATAGAGAATGTGTAAATCTTGTGTGATAACATGGAAGGGAAATTTAAAGCCTGAATGGGAAATTCAAGCGTCTTGTTTGGGCAGCTCTAGAATTGGAGGGCTGGGATGTCAGTGTAAACTGTACATGGTCTTGAGAATAGTGACTTGTTTGATTATCCCCCATGGACCTTTGATTGTTAGACTTAGTGAAAAGGCTGGGAGTGAAACAGTGTGCTAAAGACGACCCTTGACTGGATTGGGATAAGAAAAGGAGGTGGGACAAGCTTGCTCAGCTGTCCAAGAAAGAAACAGAGAAGTGGACTCTTCCTTAATCCCAGATGAGTGAGAGATTGATGTCTCAGACCAGAGCTTCAATCACACTGAAAGGCTGGAGTCATCTTATGAATGTTTTGCTGTATTCTTCCAGGCATGATTTTAATTTTAAATCATCAGAACCGGTAAACACTCTGAAAGTGAAAAAAAAAAAAACAAACAAAAACCGTTATGTAATAACCAAACCAAGGTGCCTAGGACTCTGAGATCAAAAACATTCCACTAAAAATGAGCTCATAAGAAAAAAAATAGAAAGCACACAAGGAAATATCACACCTTCAGGGAGTCAGCCAACACACATTTTGGACAAACCACATTCTTGGAACTTGAATTGAGGGAGCTCACAGAGAGGCCATACAATAACCACTGAATACTTTAAAATTTTTTTTTAATTTTTTTGTTCATTTTTATTTATTTATTTGACAGTGACAGACAAAGAGAAAAAGAGGCAGGCAGACAGAGAGAGAGAGAGAGAGAGAGAGAGAGAGAGAGAGAGAGAGAATGGGCACGCCAGGGCCTCCAGCCACTGCAAACGAACTCCAGATCCATGCACCCCCTTGTGCATCTGGCTAACGTGGGTCCTGGGGAATCGAGCCTCGAACCAGGGTCCTTAGGCTTCACAGGCAAGTGCTTAACCACTAAGCCATCTTTCCAGCCCCAATCACTGAATTCTTAAATGTGATTTAAAATTTTTTTTAAAAGGAGTAGAGTCATTAAGAATGAGAAAACAGAGGAGTAAAATAGACTGCAGACACACACACACACACACATACACACACACACAAATAAAACCAATGAATAAAGTAATTCAAATTAAAATTCTGGAAATGTTTAGACAGTGCATTGCAGAGGTGAATAGATTTCCATCGATGCAAATCTTAGTTAGTTAGAATGCGGCACAGAGGATAACAAATGGGAGGTATGAAATAGAGGTTAGGAGATGAGGACAGAATGAGAATGCGCTGTCCCTATGCAAAGCAAGAACATTGGAGTTAACATTCATTGCCGAGAATGACCCTTCCCTTCCAGCTTCCAAGATCACAAGGGAATCATTGGCTGAGGCAGCACTGTAGAAATGTAGGGGGAGAGGGATATTGGAAATGTGAGTTGAAGTGCATTCACATTTCTTGGAAGGAATAAAGAGAGGTAAATTTTAGAGAAAGTCCCACAGCTGATTCATTTTATTTTATTGTTGAAAAGCTTAATAGCTCTATTTTATTATTATTTTTCATCTGAGCCCTGTCATTTATACATGTGTACACACACACACACACAATCTGTCTCTACACTTGGCACCGTGATTTGCTATTGCTATCTCTCTATCAGTGTTGCCTCTGGCTTCTCTATTCCATCCCCCTACTCACTCCCTTACTTCTCACCTTCATCTCTTCTTCAGGATCACTGACACAGTCTCCTAACTAACATTCTTGACTAGAGCATTATAATTTTATCTCCTCCTACCTCGTGTTTATTTTCATTTGTTCTTCACATTGCTCTATCAAAACATGCAATTCCCTGGTGTAAGTAGTTAACATTGTCTCTAGTCTTCAGAATGGAGTCCAAGCACCTGAACATCATATTTGTGGCCCCCTTGAGATGTATATCTCCATACCACCTCTGCACTGTTGCATCTCACAACTGCCTCTGCCAGTCCCTTGGCTCTGTACACCTGCACAGTCTATCTCTGCCATTTAGAAAGGTCTCCAAGGCCTCTGCCTAGCTCAGTACAATTAAGTAGCATCACTGATTCATTTTCCGATGTTTCAGTAGTCTGGGTTATGTACCTGCCGTCACTTCCCTGTCCCTTTCCATGTCATCTTGCAAAGGGTCCTTGTGTTCTCCATGGCATTGCCACGGTGTGTTATGCTGGTCTGTGGTCAAGTAGGATCCGAATGGGAGTGAGTGTTCCTGCAGGTCAGGTTGGGTCTTCTTTGGTTTTTGTTCTCATGCAGTTAGCTTTGTGTCTGATAATAGAAGATGAATGAAGCTTGTGCCATTAATGAGCAATGTGGTTACAGAATAATTTTCTTTGTCATGCGTCCTTTCCAATCAATTGTATTGATAATTTTATTTTCAACTTAAACCAGAGACTTTCCTTGACAGCTGCCTTTTCTGTGTCACTCAAAATGAAGTTAATTTCATGGCCACATTTCCTTTTTTTCAGGCTACTCTCATAGGGGCCTAATTTGATGACTTTTGTCTAAATTGGAGTAATTAAATATTAAAGCCTTTCTTTATATTTTCCAACTTCTCTATTTATATTTTGGTTCAGTATCATCTTTTTTTTTATGTTTCCCTATTCCTCTTTGTTTTTAAATGTTTTCTTCTATCATCCTGTGGCCCTGGTTGGATCTATTTTCTCCTTCCTTTGTCTCAGGCTGAAACTAAAAGCAACCTGTCACCTTTTGTTCTTTCCTGTCAGTCAATCTCTGGCCCATGGCAGATTAATGTTGACAAGCTTTTGTGTAGAATAAGAATTTTTTTTTTCCCTCTGTGCTTGAAAGGGAATACACAGCACACAAACTAATTGGAGAAAAGATAATGACAAAAGAAGTTCCAGTTGGAGAAAGTGGACTAAACAGATTTACTGTGTTCTTTTAATTGTGCTAAAAGCAGAGTAAGTAACTAACTATCCAGAATATCTGCTAGAGTCCTTTCTACTTACGTTGCTTGACCTACAGCTTGGGGAAGATTTACTCTGCTTTGGACTGATCTCCAAATACCCGCAGCCGTTCACCATGAAGGGAAACCTGTGCAGGGATGATTTTCTGTCTTACTCTTTTAAACATGAATTTCCACCATCACACCATGAGACAAACCTAAGTCACAAAAAATTACTTCCCAGTAAATTTGAGCAGGAAAAAATGATGACATCTGTTTGATAAACTTGAATAATTATAAAATAATACTAATAATGGGAAATGCCAACAGAGAGACTAATATCTTGACTGCGGAGGAAGGATATTGAAATCTGCGGAGCTGGGTTAGAGTTCACCTTAGGTGACAGTTGACCTTGAACAAAACTTCAGGATCCTCATTTACTTAAGAATTAAAAGGGGCAATGTGTTCAAGCATTTAACCAGTGGCTAACATGAAATACACAACATATGTTATCAAACCATTAGAATAATCATCATTAGCACTCTCTCATCGTACTTTCCTTTATACATTTATCCAGATCATGCACCTATTCTCAAAACTCACTTATCTCTTCTTAAACCAGTACTTTTCAAACTACATTCTGACCCACTAGTGGGTGATGAAATAAATTTCATGACCTACATTTAAAATATAACAGAGTCCAAAACATTATAATCCATTGTGTATATTAAAATTTGGTACTTTTGAAAAATTTCCAGGCAGTCACTGATATGTCCAAATGCTATTTTGCTGTAATGGAGGTAAATGGTCGAGGTATAGATTTTGCCTATATAAAGAGATTTAGTATCTGTAAATATTATCATGCTCTTTTTTGGATTTTACCTTTTTAAAAAATTATTTTCATTAGATATGGACATATTTAGTATGTAAACAACATATATTAGTACCATCCTTTTCCTTCTTCCTGCCCAGTTTCTGAAGAGGCCTTCCTCACTGGGGATGCAGGTCAACCCCATGGGGATTTTGGGTCACGCATTATGTGGGCAGCAGTCAGTTATGGGAGGGAGGCAATTTCTTTGTGCAAAATGTCCCAACTTGTGGCTCTAACAATCTTTCCACCCCCTCTTCCGCAAAATTCCCTGAGCTATGTTGGGTGCATTTTAACTCTACTTCAGTGATGAACACTTAGGTGCCTCTGGATCCCTGGTTTGGTAGGTGTTGAGTGTCCTCAGTGTCTATCTCCTTCACCCTTGTACTGATAACAGGTTCACTAAGAAAGCAGCAGTCTTGCTTATTTCCCCAATTCCTCTGTGGTTTCAGCTGGGGCTGGGGTGGAGTGCACTGTGTTGTTTATCTCTTCAGATCCTGCTTCTGTCTGAAAAAGAGAAGTGGATTCTCCAACAGAGAGTGAAGTCAGAACCAGTTAAATGGATAACCATTATTAACACAGAGAGAATTTAAAGGGTGTAGACCCTCTTATAGCCCAAGATTAGTGGGAGCTTGACAATGGAAAGCAAAATCGTTATCTGGATATGATTTTGATTTGTTTCCCAGTTCCAGATACAGTTACCTTTCCATTGAGCAGATCCATTAGCCAATCCAAGAGCAGTTGGTTACCCACCATGGCTGTGTGCCACTGTTGCACTTGTGTGAGCATCATGTCAGATTGTTTGCTTCTGAGTCGCTTAGACTTGAGTTGCTCAAACAGATGTTGACCACTTTCCCCTGGTAACTCATGCAGCACCTTCCAGTGCTAGATGGGCTAATTGTCTGGGGACTGGCTGTCTTCTGGATTCCAACCAGGTCTCTCCATGGTCTGTGTCAATAGTGTATGGTGTCTTCAGCAGTAGAGTTTTACCATTAGCCTCTGGTGGGTAATCATGTGCTCTGACAAAAGTCTGTCCTGTTTGTTTTGGGAGATCTAGTAGGCCTCTCTGATCAACAGCTCATTGTGGACGTAGACCACATCCTGGTACAGGGAATTACAGGCCAGCACCAAGGGAAAAGAAAAAAGAAAGAGACAGAGAAGGAAGATAAACAGGACAAATTTAAGCTTAGGCTTCATCTCACCCTCTCCAGGGCTCTTTGATTCAGGTGCTCCCCCTAAGGTCCTCTTGAGTGTTCTACCTTTTAGTCTAACTTCCAGGAAATAGGATTCTATGGTACCAGTTTATTTTGGGTTCAGTTTGGTGCCCCCCCCCACTCTTCACCTTCCCGCAAGCCCTACCTTCCCTATTGTTTAAGCCTTGAGCTGCCATTCAGGTATGTCAGAAACTCAGGCTGATCCAGGTTAGGAACCACAGATGAGTGCGACCATGTGATAATTGTTTTCTGTGATTGTGTGAGTTCGCTTAGAATGATGATCTGTTCCAAGTTTGACCATTTCTCTACAAATTTCATTGTGTCATTTTTTCTTACTGCTGAGTTGAATTCCGTCATGTAGATATACCACATCTTGGTTATCCATTCTTCAAATGATGGGCACCTGGGTTGATTCCAGTTTTTAGCTATTATGAATTGAGCAGCTATAAACATGCTTGAGCAAATATCCCTGAACTGAGATGTGGAGCTTTTAGGGCAAATCCCCAGTAAGGGAATTACAGTGTCTATTGGTAACTCTATATTCATCCTTTTCAGGAGTCTCCATTTGATTTCCATAGTGGTTGTATTGCAGCTTGCATGTCTAAATGATGTTTAACTTGTGAATTTCTAAGATAATTTAAATTCCTTTTCTGTAATGGCAAATACCCAAGTGGATTCAAAGCTACTGCTATCATGAATGCCCCCGACTCTTTCAGGAATTCTTTGAGTGGTTCTTTGGGATAGTCACATGGGATTTTAATTATAAGGCAGAGGGGTACACACAGTCTTGATTTTCATGAGTCACCACCAGATTTCTTTTTCAAGTAGATAAGCCACTTAACCTGTCTACCATCAGTGTATGGGAATTCAATATCTTTATAACATTTTTTATACTTGTTTTTATCCACTTGTATGACATTTTCTCATTCTAGTGGATATTTTGTGCCCTTGGCGTTTTAATTTTCATCTCTCCCATTTGCAATGGTTTAAAAATATTTTCATCTCAATTTTGACAGGTTGGGCTGTTTCTTTTATGCATTTACCCACCAAAGGTTAATGGTAAGACCCTACTGCCAAAAACACCATATGCTTTTGGTATGGAGCCTGGCTGGAAATAGGAAGAGACTCAGTCCACAGTTAGCTTGTCTAGTGCCAGAAGGGGTTACATGAGCGAGTGGGGGAAAATGACCAACATCTGTTTAAGCAGCTTGTGGTCTAAGCTACTCAACAGCAATCAACCTGATGTGATGCTCACACAAGTGCAATAGTGGCACACAGCCATGGTGGGTTACCAACTGCTCTTGATTTGGCTAATGGATCAGCTCAGTGGAATGGAACCTATACCTGGAATGGGGAAACAAGTCAGAACCATATCCAAAAACGAGCCCACTCTCCAATATCAAGCTCCCACCAATATTGGGCTACAAGAGGGCCTACACTTATTAAATTTTCTCTAAAATAATAATGGGTGTCCATGTATCTTGCACTGACCTCACTCTCCGTTGGAGAATTTGCTTCTATTTTTCAGATGGATGCATTTTCTATTCATATATGCTTTTTCTGGTTTCAGAGTCTTTCCACTGAATTCCTAATTTGTATTTTTTTGTAGTCTATGCTATATACTAATGATATCTTTGCCATTACTTTCTAGCTTCCATCACACCTTTCATTTATGGTTTCAGTCTGCATTGTAGTTTTCTTTCTAGTTTATCCAGATTTAAAATATAACTAGCACTTTGATTTTATGTTTACTTATCTTTAACAGCTATTGTTGGTAAATATCTAATTGAAGCAACAGTATGGCTATCTTTTACAACTTTCCTTTAACCTTGCAAAACAAGAGCTTCTGTCATATAACAATCATCATCCTATTTTAAGCTGCCTTTTGAGATTTCTAATACATCAATCAAGATCTCTCAGGATATATCTGGCATCTAATTTCAGACATAACTTTCTGTCTAGGAAGGATATATAGAGAGCCCTGAGTCAAATGTTTTTCTGGCTCAAACACCACACAGGACTATACCAAAATAGCATAGAGATACTTATTAGGTACTGCGAGTGTGTACCTTTTTGTTTCTGGCTTACGTTTCCTACTAAGCTGGAAACTGTTGGAGGCTAGGCATTCCATCATCAACCAATATAGCATGAGGCTATGAAATGGATCTTGGGTGGTTTTGTTTAAGTACTGCTCTACTACTTAGTAGCTGCATGACCGCTCTACACTTCAGAGTAAGAATTAGTTATTGTAAGAATCAAATGAATTATGTGTAAAGTACATGAGAGTATATCCTGAAGGTTATAATAATATAATCCATGTTATCCACTACTGTAAACTTGCTTGTTAGTTCCTCTATCTCATTCTGGTATCATGGTATACATAGCAAAAGTGCGTATTTTTAAGCCAGGCATGTTGATGCAAGCCTTTAATCCCAGCACTTGGGAGGCAGAGGTAGGAGGATTGCCTTGAGTTGAAGGCCACCCTGAGACTCCAGTCTTTCTGAGACAGTCCTGCACTTTTACCATTTTGTCCAGTGTAGTATCATCTTACAAGGCATCCTAGCTGTAATTAGTTATTTAGTCACATAGGTATGATGAAAAGAACAAGGCTAGGTTTTATGAGGAGTTGAATTTATTTTTTCTAATTTTTTTGTTTATTTTTATTTATTTATTTGAGAGCGACATACAGAGAAAGAAAGAGACAGATAGAGAGAGAGAGAGAATGGGCACACCAGGTCCTCCAGCCTCTGCAAATGAACTCCAGACACGTGTGCCCCCTTGTGCATCTGGCTAACATGGGTCCTGGGGAATTGAGCCTCAAACCGGGATCCTTAGGCTTCACAGGCAAGCACTTAACCACTAAGCCATCTCTCCAGCCCAAGAGTTGAATTTATTATTATTATTATTATTATTATTATTATTAATTTTTAGTTGGCATACAGAGAGTTAGGTATCATTCATTCTGGCACTTTTGAATACAGTTTGTTTTTTGTTGATTCTCATTTCTCTTCTTACCTCCAGTATCTCCTGCCCCCCATGCTCTCTCCTCCAGTCTCTTCCCCCTTCTGTTTACATGCCACATGTGTAGTTTTTGCCCTTCCTTCACCCCCTTCCAGCTCATCTGTTTATACTCACTTTCGGTTATTGTTCTATCTTTATAGATTTTATCCATATTTGCCCGTAGGGTCATTTGACTTACTATGATGATTTTTAAATTATGTGAAATGACTTGTTTCTATTTTTATTTGTCACCTAAAAATTGGACCATATAAGGTTTCTTTGAGCAAATATAATCAACATAAGGAGGGCTAAAGGGACTGTTTTCATTCATCTGGTTGGGTGCTATCTTTAGACATCAGACACTTTTGAGAACTTGTTAGAAATGAAAATTCCCAGTACCTATCCTAAACAACTGGATCAGATTTTCAACATTAGGACCTAGTCACTGTTATCTTCACAAGCTCTCAGGGGGATCTGATGTACAGTGGATGTTTAAGAACCATAGGACCGTTTGTAGATAGTTACTGTGAAGTTAGGAATATTATAATGTTATAATCTCTCTACCAATCCCCAAACAATTTATTAAGAATCTATTTTTGCTAGGTGTTTCATCCTATGAAAATAAAATAAAGCATAAAACAAAGTAAAAGAAATCTCTACCCATGAAAAATGTTACAATCTTGGAGAAATTGCACTTCACCATGAAAAGCAGTGAAGCAGTGTTGTAGTAGAAAATAACAAATAGCAAGACAGGTGAAATTGTCCGTTGGAGGCAGGAGAGAATTCCCAGTGGGAAAGCAAAGGCAGAAAATACTGTACAGAGAACACAGAATCCAGAGTAGAGAACAGAGGGGAATGGGCAGAAACAAGAGTCTAACTGAGAAGACAAGATAATTTTCACCAAAGAGTGAGAAGCAACTGAAGGACCAGCATTAGCAGTAACGAGGAATTACACTGGAGTTACTGGAAAAGAGCTTCTGAGGTAAAACTCATTTTTGTAAACTTGGGACTATACAAGATGAAAGAGAGTTCTCTCACCAGATACACTTCTGGGTCTTTGAAATGCCAATGAGCAATGTGGTGCTGTAATAGGGATTTGCCACATACTAGTTCATACACTTCAGAGAAGTAGGCACCAACCTAGGATTATGTCTCTGAAAACTGACAAGGAAAGCCCTTGACTCATCATGGCTGATGCGTCTGATCAAGAAGCCACCACACATGGCAGCCAATGTCTTACTTACCTGTTAGGTGTAAATAATGTTGTTGAAGACTTAAGTCAGTGTGATGGTCTGTGGACTCTTTGGCCAACCCATGTCTCACTGGTTTTTATTAGAATAAAACAGGACTAATTGTAGTTTCTTACCTGAAGCACAATTATAAAAGAATAATATACATTCTATGTGAATAATTGTCTGTTGGCTCTTTTCTAGTAAATGAAAAATAAAAGAAGAAAATTTAGCAAAACAGTGGCAGCATACTGCTTTTGAGGCATGTATACTACACACACACACACACACACACAAACTCATAGTAGCAGAGATTCTGATTACAGTTACAAGGGGCTGCTAAAGGGTCAGTGAATGCACAGGCTCAGTTAAACCAAATGAATACAATCTAGAGATCTGCTTTACAACACACTTCCTGTAGCTAGCAGTATGCTGTTGTGGGCTTCCACATTGCTAAGCAGGTAGACTCGTGGTGAAGTGTTCTTACCATAAAACGCCCAAACAATAAAATATGACATAAAGGAACTTTGGGAAGTGTTGGACATGTCTATGACTGTGTTACGTTGATGGTATTTCCAAACTCACCAGGCTGTGCATATTGAATATGCAGGGTTCTTGTAGGTCAATAGATATACATATGAAAAATGAAGAAAGCCTTACTAATATGCTCAAGCATGCTGCACTTGTTCAGTAGCTGAAATAAGGGTTATTGTTGGTTGATCCTGTGTTAGTCTACAGTTGTTACCCAGTTCTGTCTGGTTTCTGTAGGAGATAGTCCAGGAGATAAGCTGGAGACTTGATGCCATGCAGAATTAAGAACTCAAAAGTGGCAATAATCTCCGATTGTTTCTGCAGTCATGATATCATTCTTTACTACTTTGACCAGAAGTGGAAAATAGGTACATATTATTTTCACTTGGTCTTTCCTAAGATCAAAATGTCCAAAATATTGTGGAGTTCACCAGCTGAGTATATACATCCCAATTATATGGTCAAATATCAGAGCTATCACACCATTGAGTGGGTGCATGGACCTAGTGGGCACACCATAAACTGATTTGAAGCCAAGTCTTTAGTAACTACCCCTTAATTAGCCATTGTAAGCCCTCACTTTAGTAGAGATGCATTGGTTTTCAGGGAATGTCTATTCAGTTTCTTTGCCCTGGTCCTTAAATGTATGCATATTTCCCTTTTTATTTTAGCTAACTCATCACATGAGTATAATGTGCAAGGTCCCTTAGGAAAAGGCCAGGAAAGTGAAAGATTCATTCCACTAGGGACCCTGATAATTCTTCAGTCATATGTTTCCACATCTAGGAATTGGTTCAGATTTTGGAAATAAGCAAGATACAGTTACTTTTTAAAAAGTTATTATCTTCAGACCTCTGATCTTACATTCTTGCTTTTAACATAAATATTTAAAAGTGCCCTTGTTAATTTCCAGTCTGTTTTGTCATAGGAACATCAAAATCAAATAAAACTCTCCACAATTTTCTCTAATTAAGCCCCTGAGGTACAGCCTCTAACCATTTTGGTTGTTACAATAAGTTTTCTTTCTGGCCTTTGAAGGTAAAGAAATCCCTCCTGGCCTCTGGAATGTAGAACAGAGCGCTACTATCTTCGTGGATAGTAACAAGCTCTTACCCATGCATCCTTTTTGATTTGGCCAAGAGAGGCGAATCACCACTGACTAAGTCTACAACACTAGTATCCTCCTTACTGGTGGGGGTGATGCATTTACTTGGCTTCCCAAAGAACATATTGAGTGGCTGTCTTATTACATCATATGCCTGTGACTTCATGGGAACTTTCTTCGGCCTCTTCCCATTCCTTCTGCTATGACAACTCAAGCACATTTGATTCACTCAGTATTGGGTACAGTTACGTAAAGTGAGTCTCTCCTCATCTTTGGCATCTCTTATCAGGGATTAAACCCATGTCCCAAAGTCAATGAATTCTTTCTTATCCAATCTTAAATGTTGAACCTCAAAATTCAGTCCCACAGGCAATTCTCTGGCTCCTGACAATACCTGCTAGGTAATGGTTTTGTACATCATCATGCATGTCTTCTTTCTACCTCACCAGATCCAGTATGCCCCTAGCAGAGTTCTGCTGGGGCTAACCTTATTACATGTCTGACAGGAAACTCCTGCATTCTGGGGTTATTCACTTGCAGTATCTTTTTAAGGGTTTTTTATTGACAGTTTTCTTGCATGTACATAATATATTTTGATCACAATCCCCTCTTGTTGGCTTCTTTTGTCCCCACTTCTATCCCCATTCTATTGAACTCCTTTCCAACTAGTCCTTGTATTTTAATGTCTTTTTTTTGTCTTCTTCCATTATCCATGATGAAATGTTGATGAGCCCAACAATTTACAGGCCTCATGCAGGTGCTGAAAGTTTAGTGCTGCACTTTTATGTACGAGAAGTGCTATCTCATCTCAGGGCTACCTCAATATGCTTGTTTGATTGCACCAATTTCCTCTGTTTCTAGCTGGGGAAATTCTTAAATTCAGGACCATGGATAGGTGCTGGCATGGCACATGCACACTGACTTAAAAGAATAAAAAAGCATGTCGTTTGTGATTTTTGGATTATAGCATTTTGCTTATTAGGGTATCATTAATTATTATAGAAATACATCCATTGCTTTTAGTGGTTTAATACAAAGAAGCTTGTTTCCTGATCATGTAACAGTGTGGTACCGGGCTTCCTTGTAATTGTGTAGTGATCTCCCTGGGGGTTTCCTCTCATATCTTGTTGCTCTCTTACCACTGAACTGTTGGCATGCTCTGCTTCCAGCTAGCAGACAGAGAAAGTGCATAGAAGAGTGCACGCAGAGAGGCACACACCTCTTTTAGGCTCCACTGACTGGAACTTAGTCAGAAGGCGCATTGCAGTGTCAGATTTTTGTTAAGGGTGCGCTCTCATTTCTTCTGTGGATAAGTAGCTCTCTCCATTACAGCCAGGTTTATGAGTCAGTGAACTTGAGAACATCTAAACTCTTTTCCAAACATTGTCTGATCCTGTGATTCAAATATCATTCATATGCTTTGGAGGAATCCCACTTAACTTTCATTTCAAAAGGCCATTATTCCTTTTTGAAACTCTGAAATTGAATTATGTAGCCAAGAAAAAAAAAAACAGAAAATCTTACAAAAATGTTTACATTTGATTTAAATGTCCAAAGTTTTAGCTGTTGGAAGATTGTTCGCCCTATGTAAATTTCCTTATATGTTGCTTATATGGATAGCAAAATTTTTCTTTCAAACCAGAAGGAAGTTTTTTTTTTTTTCAATCACTATTTTATACCAAACTTTTAATCAGAATGAATTCCCTTGTTCTTCAACACATGTAGATTTTGTGTTATTTTTGAGTACAATGTTCTTATTGAGTGTTAATTGCATGCACCTACAGCTTTCAAAGAAGTGATAACTAGATACTGTAGAGCTGATAGCCTCCTCTGCAGTGTTATGGATGTGTTAATTTATAAGGTGATTTGCAGGAACTTCACAAGCTCCTTGTTTTGGAGGCTGTTTGATGATGTGAGTGATGAAAGGAAGATGCGACTATACTGCTTCTGTTTAAGATGCTCTAACAAGGCAATGGACAGCATGGCCCTAGCACAGAGGTCTTTAATGATAAAAAGCATTTACCAGTTTACCTTAGTTTCCTGAGCTTTCAATGCTAGCAAAGAAAGTACACATAACTATGGAAATATTGAGACATATTTTCTTAAAATGCATGTTTTCATTTGGAAAAATAATTCTCATAGATGTGCTTAACATCATTTGTAGGACCCTGCCAATTGTCTACATTTTTGTATTGTCCCATGAAATAGGTCATCACCTGAACAGGTGAGTCTGGTATGAAAGTGTATAGTACCCCTGCTAACATCATCATACTTACAATGAATACCAGTAATTTTATGATAATTGTGATGATTAAGAGATAATTCAGCTGGCTATGGTGACATAGTTCTGTTGTACTAGTATACAAGATGCCAGGATAGGAAGATTGCGAGTTCATGAACAGCCTGTGAAACTTAGTTAGACTCTGTCTCCAAAACGTGGAGCAGTTAAAAGCAATTCCTTCTGGAAAGCCTGATGGCCTGGGCTTGATTCCCCAGTACCCATTTAAAGCCAGATGAACAAAGTGGCATGTGCACCTGGAAATCATATGCAATGGCAAGAGACTCTGGCTGGTCCATTCTCTCTCTTTCTCTCATAATTAAATACATATTTTAAAAAGTAAAAAGAAAAGCCTGGCATGGTGGTGCACACCTTTAATCCCAGCACTCGGGAGGCAGAAGTAGGAGGATCACTGTGAGTTCGAGGATACCCTGAGGTTACATAGTAAATTACAGGTCAGCCTGGGCTAGAATGAAACCCTATCTTGGAAAAAGAAAAGGAAAAAAAAATCCGGACATAAAGAAAAGTAAGAAGTAATTCGAATTTGATTTAATTCAAATGTTTATTATGAGAGTTCTTTAATTAGGAAGTCCAAGATGGTTTTAAGAGGAATATTCCATCAAAAATAGGGCTGGATGGATGGCTTAGTGGTTAAGGCGTTTGCCTGCAAAGCCAAAGGACCCAGATTCAATTCCCCAGGACCCACATTAGCCAGATGCACAAGGGGCACATGCATCTGGGGTTTGTTTTCAGTGGCTGGAGGCCCTGGCATGCCCATTCTCTCTCTCTCTCTCCCTCCCTCCCTCCCTTACTCTGTCAAATAAATAAATAAATAATAAAGCACTTAAAAAATATCACACTTTGAAGCAGTTTAGAAGCATTCATGGTGTGTGCTTTGCGGATGCTTGCCACTGCAACCAAAAATGCAAGGCAGCCTTTTGTAAGAGAAAGGAACTAATTGGGCAGTATCCAATTTCTGCCTTTCAGAAGTCAGAGTTGCTTTCCTTAGTCTTATGTAGTATTTTGTTCATGAATGAGCATATAGACAACTTACAAGACTGCATTACAAGATCCAGTGATGGGCTGGGGGAGATGGCACAGTGGTTAAAAACACTTGCTGCTCTTGCTTAAAGACCAGAGTAGTGAGAAGCGGATACAGTGGCACACTGAGCCTGTAATCCCAATGTGCCTGTGGCACTGAGGGAGAGGAACAGGATTCTGAAGCTCATGGGCCAGCTAGTCTGGCATTTACAGGAGCAAACAATAAAAGACACCTTGTCTCAAACAAGGTGTAAGGTGAGGGCCAACACCCTATGACTTCCACATGCACATTGCATTTGGCGAATATATCTATTATCTGTCAATCTGTCTGTCTGTCTATCTATCATATATCTTATCTATCTATCTATCTATCTATCTATCTATCTATCTATCTATCTATCTAATCTATCATCTAGCTATCTTCATCCAATAGTTCCATTTTTTGAATTTTAAGTTTAATAAATTTAATTTTTTATTAAGAATATATTTTGTATGGATATAATGTCTTGGTATCATCTTTTCTGTCCTTCCTGCCCTTATGCTTCTGGGACCCTCCTTAGTGGGGTTGCTGGTATCCCCCATGGGGTTGTAGGTTATGCATTGTGGGAGCAGCCATTATTAGGGGGAGGTGGTGCCTCTGGGCATGACTTCCCAACCTGTGACTCTTACAATCTTTTCACCCCCACTTCCACAAAATTCCCTGAGCCTTGGTGGGTGTTTTAAGTCTACTTCAGTGATGAACTCTAAGGAGCCTCTGGATCTCTGCTTTGGTAGGTGTTGAGTATCCTCAGCATCCGTCTCCTTCACCCTGGTGCTGATTGTTAGGCTCACCATGGAAGCAGCGCTCTTGCTTGTCTTGTCACTTCCTCTGTGGTTTTGCCATAGCTTTGACTGAGATGTGAGAGGTGATTTATCTCCTCAGGTCTGACTACCTTCTGAAAAAGAAAAACAGATCCTCCAATGGAGAGTAAAGTCAGCGTAGGTAAAAGGCAATATAAAACCTCCCCACAAAGAAAAGTTCAGGACCAAATGGCTTTTCAGCTGAATTCTATCAAACCTTCATTGAAGAATTGGAACCAATTTTCCTCAAACTGTTTCACATAATTGGAGAACAGGGAATCCTCCTCAGCTCCTTTTATGAAGCTAGTATCACTCCAATACCAAAATCAGACAGAAATACAATAAGAAAAGAAAACCATAGGCCTATATTCTCCGATGAACTTAGATGCAAAGATCTTGAATAAAATCTTCACAAACTGAATTCAACAATATATCAAAGGCATTATCCACCTTGATCAAGCAGAATTTACCCCAGGGATACAGAGATGGTTCAGCGTGTGGAAATCAGTCAACATAATACACCGCAAAAATAAACTTAATCACAAAAACAACATGATCATTTGAATAGATGCAGAGAAGGCCTTTGAAAAAATACAGTATCACTTCATGATCAAAACACTGGAGAGAATGGGCATGGGTGGTTTATATCTCAACATAATAAAAGCTACATATAAAGCACCTAAAGCCCAGATACTACTTAATGGGGAAAGATTCAAGGAGTTCCCAATGAGGTCAGGAACAACGCAGGAGTGCCCACTCTCATCACGGCTCTTCAACATAGTAAGTTACATAGAAGTTACAGCCCAAGCAATAAGACAGGAAAAAGAAATACAAGGGATACAAATTGTAAAGGAAGAAGTCAAATTAGCCCTATTTGCAGTTTCCATTATTTTTTAATATTCAAATGATCTTTAATTATTAAAGTTTAAATTTGAAAATAGATTCAAGATGTTGTGGGTTCTAAGGACTTTCAAAAGTACAGAATATGTATAATAATAAACATTTTGTTAAACATGACAAAGGAGGTCATTTAGTTATAGTTCTTTTTTATTTTTTATATTTATTTATTTGCAAGCAGAGAGAGATAAGAGAGAAGAGCAACAGAGATAATGGGCACACTAAGGCCTCTAGCCACTGCTAATTAACTCCAGAAGCCTGTACCACCTTGGGCACATGGGTACTGGGGAATTGAACCTGGGTCCTTAGGCTTTGCAGGTAAGTGCTTAACCGCTAAGCCAGCCCTCCAGCCCAAGTTATAGTTCTTTATTTCCTATGAAGCCAATTTCTTTCTATTTTTGTACTCTTATTTTAAATTCTTTCACAGCATACGAAATTTGTTTTAAAAGATAAAATGGGGCTGAGAGATGGCTTAGTGGTTAAGGCACTTGCCTTTAAAGCTTTAGAACTCATGCTCAAATCTCCAGGTCCCATATAGCCAGACACACAGTGATACAAGTGCACAATGTTGCACATGTGCACAAGGGGGTGCACATATCTGGAGTTAGTTCACACTAGGCTGAAGGTCCTGGCATGCCCATTCTTTCTCTCTCTCAAAATAAAAAAAAATTTTTTTAAGATAAAATAAATTTTTATAGGAAACTTTATGGTGTTATACCATTTCTTTATTTTTCTTCATTTGTTTTTTTGAACTTGTTAACCAAGAATGTATATTGAAGGTAGTGAATATTTAAGAAGCCAACCTTTACTATCTAGTTATTGTGACTCTAGTTTTCAAAAGGGAAAGCAACAGAGGTTGCAAGATGGAAGGTTCAGAAGGCTGGTGAGTTCTCATGTGGGAAATTGTTGAATCTTCATTTTTTCAGTTCAGTTAGTCTGGATCTGAATTGCTAACATCACAATGTAGTGCACTCTTCCTGAGGAGTTAAGTGCAGAAATATACCAAAAATCCAGTAAGTATACTTAGAAATGGTCTGCTAGATTTTTCTTTATCTCCCCCACCCTACTTAAAGTTAGGCTTAGCTCCTTGTCTCCCCTCAGTCCTATTCTGGGGAACAAATATCTTCACAAAGCACACTGAGAACGCTATAGCATCATTCAACCTTTGTATTATCACCAGACAGGAAATCAGCATTATTTTACCTCAACTACTTGCTTTTCTTCCTCCTGTATTCTTCATTCATGCAAGGCTAAGTCACCAAGCTGGGAGCAGAGGTTCACCTGTGTGCAGCACCATTGTGTCCCCTGGTCTCCATAGGATGTGGAGTGCTATGGTTACATATAATGACACATATGGAACCCCAAAGGTGTTTGTGTCAGGAGGCTGATCCTCAGCATGGTGAAGCGGGGAGATTACTGGTTATTCCGGCATCACCCTTAGAAGAGTTAATGCATTTCTCATGGGACCCTGGTTAGCTAAAGTAAGAGCTCATTGTCATAAAACGAGGGACATTTGGACCTGGAGACTATCTATATTTTCTGTGTTCATTTCTTTCTTATTGCTGTGATAAAATCAAGCAAGACAAAGTTTAGTTTGGCTCACAATTTGGGGCCATAGTCCCACATGATGGAGAAGGCATGGCAGCAGGACCTTGAGGCAACTGGTCCTGTTGTGTGAATAGGCAAAGGGAGACAAATGCCGGTGCTTAGCGTGTTTGCTCCTTGGTATTCATCCTGATACTCTAGCCCATGGAATGGTGCTGGCCATATTTACAGCAGGTTTCCACACCTCAGTTAACCCATGGAAGGAAAGGAGGAACTGATATTTCAGATGTAAGATTATACCTTTTATTATGAGGTAGAAGGCTTTGGCTATTTCTTTCTTTATTTATTTATTAGAGACAGAGAGTGAGAGCGAATGGATGTGCCAGGGCCACTAGCCACTGAAAATTAACTCCAGACACATGGGACACCATGTACATCTGGCTTATGTGGGACTTGGAGACTTGAACCTGGGTCCTTAGGATTCGCAGACAATCTCTCCAGCTCATCTTTGCATACTTGTAATTCATAATTCACTACCTGTCTGGTTTATTGTCATGTGGTGGATGAATGGTTTTATGGCTTAATAGGTTTGTTAATAGACATTTTTTTTTATTTATTTGAGGGAGAGAGAGAGACAGACAGAGAGAGAGACAGAGAAAGAGAAAGAGAGAATGGGCATGCCAGGGCCTCCAGCCACGGCAAACAAATTCCAAACACATGCGCCACTTTGTGCATCTGGTTTACATGGGTTCTGGGGAATTGAACCTGCGTCCTTTGGCTTTGCAGGCAAACAGCTTAACTGCTAAGCTATCTCTTCAGCCCAATAGACATTTTTATTTCTTTTTCCCTCCTTCTTTCTCTTTCTCCTTATTTTTCTCTCTCTGTATGTAATCCCATCGAATACTTCTAAATCACACAAATTCAAAGTGCAAAGCAACTTTAAATTCAGGGAGACAATTTGGTTTTGTTATAAAAAGGATAAAGAGGCATTAGTGGTCATACAAATATGGGATTAAATCCTAACCCAAACATTTAATGACCACATGAGGCTATTTAGTATATATTAGGAAATGAAGCTTATAATATTTTTCCTGAAGCATTGTTACAGAAGTTAGAGACAGTGTAGTCATTGACAAGTAATAGACTTTAATATAGAGACACTTTTATTTTACTCAGATACAGGTGCTTTTCCATTCCTTTCCCCCTGTCCCCAAACACTGTCCCTCCCTCCCTTCCTTTGTCTTTCTTTCCTACTTTCTTTCATACACAAGGCTTCTTTTTTCTTCATTTCTTCATTTAAAGACCACCTGCAGACAATAGGCAAGTAAGGGCTGGGATGAGTAAAGTTCAAGGTTGTAAGTCTCATGGAGTTCTGGTGACTTAGATAATGCAAACATATTAGTAGGTAACTTTCTCGTCAAGTTACTTGATGCTCTTCAATGAAGGTTAACAGTGTGACGTGCTTTCAAATGGATATGTTTAATTATTTTTTAATCTTTTATTTACAGTGAGCAGACATGCACTTGTGTGCCACATGTAAAGAGTTATTTTTTATACACAGTGAAACAAGCATAAGATGCCTGTGTTTTGGAACTGGTTTTGATTTCATGATTTTAAGTTACTTGTAAGCAGAAAGTGTTTGTGAGCAATTTAAACACATAGAAAAACAGTAGTAACATGACTCATGTCTTCTAAATATATTCTTTACACTCTATATAGTTAATATATCTATCTATATATAGCTCCTAAATAGACATTTATAGTATTTCTTGCCCTTACTAATCTTTTTCCATTTTACTTATCTTTGTATAGTGACTGACCATTTTGTTGTTTTGAAATTTGGAAGTAGTACAAGACTTTTAACTTTTTTTGCATGCACATATTTTTGTCTAGAAGAAAGACAAATTGCTAGCAATATTTTGTCAGCCACAGTCATTCAATTTTATAGTCTACATTTCTTTGTTTTAAAGTTTTTGTCTTATTTTTCTAAATTCTGATGAGTATGAACAGCATGATTTATTGTTTAAAAAATAAAGATGACTTCTCTACATCAATAACGTTTTTAAAGACTATAAATGATTACAAATTGTTAGCTGTGGGCCAAATCCTTCATGATACAATGCTAGATTTCATATTCATTTTATAATTTCTTATGGTTTGCAAAGCAGTTTGACATCCATTACTACATTCTTGATGGTAACTGCATGTATTAGTTAGTACTTATATTCTAGATGAGGACTAGACTTGAACCATTTCATTTGCCCAGGAGAATGAAGCTATAAATGGGCATAAGTGGAGCTCAGATCTAGACCTTCAGATCCAAATCCCATCATGTCCTTTCCTTTGACCATGTTACAGCTAACAGACTTTTATTCTTCTTATTTTTAGAAATATGAGAAAATGCTCTAAATCTCAGGTTAAGAATCAGACAGTCTAGAATAGAAATCATCCTCCTGGAGTGATTTGTCCTAGAGAGTGCAATTAACATGGTCCCAAGGAGCTTTGAAAATCTGGGGCGTTTTGATTAAGTAGGTAAAGGCTGGTAAAAATTTGCCTGCCTTTTCTTCTCTGACTTCATTCACTTTTTTGAACTTGAAATGTGGTTTCATAGGAAGACCAGGAAAAAAAAATGGAGCATTGCATAAAAGGTTGACAATCCATTGTTCCAGGCATTTGAGAAACCCTTTATCCTACTATGTAGGGTTTCAGAAAATAGAATAAATGATTCATTGAAAATGAGTCGGAGTCAAGTTATTCAACACAGAATCAGGGGTTGGGATTGGAGAGTTTGTTTTATTTATGGAAGATAATGTTAAAATGAGACATCATTATTGGCAGGCAAACTTCAATTCAATAGGACTTTGGTCATGTTTTATAAATCTAATTGGTATTATCATTTCGGATTTAATGATTTACATTACCTTGATTTTTTGATCACAAGTAGATACCTTACTCAAGTTAGGATAGTGTGGAACAAAAGGGCAGAGAGGGTAAACTCTGGGGAGAGCTCACTGAGTATAGAGAGGGAAGGGATTGAAATAAAACAAGCTCTGGGGGTCTTGCTATGCTTAAGAAAGTAGTATTATGGTTGCATTTTGAATATATACTAATCCTCAGGAATGAGATGCTGTTATTTTGCAAAGTGAAAGGAGCAACAAAGCTGCATTTTCTAGAGGCCCTGTGACCTTAAGTAAAAAGAATGAGTAAGACCATCAACTTACATTTTCAGCTGCAAAATCATAGTTCTTCTGGATCTTTTCATTTGAGAACTTTTCAGTGACTCACAGAAGACTGGGCTTGAATGTTTGAGAAGTGGGGGAGAAACCAAAAGGAGGGAACTGAGAAGCACAAAAATAATAGGGGAAAGAAGGCAAGGAGGGAACAAATCAAAAAAGCTTTAAAATGTGTCCAAAAGTTCACAGCTTATACAGCTATGTTCATGACTTCCATAATCACAGAGGTCTATGAAATCTGTGAAACAGGGAGAATAAATTTCATTTGTAATGTCACTATGATATTAAACTAGAAAATAGATGCTAAGTGCTTAACACAGTATAAAGCACATACACACATAAATATGCTATAAGGTTATAATGAAGATAATAATAATAATTCTATATCCTATGCTTTCTTTGCTATACCCCACTCTAGTCACACAGGGTTATTCAGTGCTAGGACAAGAGTTGGCAAAAGAACTGTAGCTCCTTGTTGCTGTAATGCGAGGAGTTGGTTGGATTATGGGTAGATGTGGCAGGAACATGGAAGGGAATTTGTGGTGGGTGGGAGGAGGAGGAACTACTGTGTACAAGAGCCCTGAGTCTGTTCCTGTCATTTCTTTGGAATTTAACTTCCAAGCGTCCTAAACCTACCTCCCACCCCAACGCTAGGATAAGTATTTAAGAAAGGGCTCATTGGCTTACCAATTCCATTTTCTGAGTACATAGTTCTATAAAATTAGTTTGATTTCACAGCAATCTCCTCATGCAGGGTTTGCTTGCATAACATGGAGAAACCATGCGTCTGGTTCCTGTGGCATTCTGCAGGAATGTGTGTGCTGCAGGGTGGAGATTCCTAGGAGGTAGGTGAAGGAACATTTTTAACCTGGCAGGAAGTTAGGCAAATGGGGTAAAATAAAGTGTCAGCCCCACCTACCATCCTTCAGGTGTGTCTCCTTCAGGAAAACAGCTTCTCGGCATGAAGAAAGCATAACCTTCTCAGCACAGTCACCCCCAGGTTTCATCTCCATCAACACTTTCAACTCCAATCAGTGTTACTTTCTGTTTGAGTTATACAGAGAAGGGGAAAACCACTTGCTACAGCGTTTTTCAAAATCGAGGCATCCCCAGAGCTCTTGGAAAATAATAAACACTGAGTGCGTCTTTGGTCCAGAGAGTTTTTATCCATTCTCCTGTCAGAAGATGACAGTTCTGACATTTGGTCATTAGTATTTGGTGACCTGAATGTCTCTAGTGAGACTTGAAGAGACAAGTCCATTTTGGATAGAAAGCAAAAGAAATGTGTGCTTAAGAAAAACATATATTATTTGATGTACAGTTGGAAAAGATTATTTCCCATTATTTACTATGGTGATTATTTCTTTCGCTGTGCAAAATCTGTGTATAGGTCATGAGACTGGAAAGGGGCCATGAGACGGGACAAGGTGACCTTGAGGCAATATGGAAAGAAGACAAAGAGGGTAATAGGATAACATTTGACATGAAAACAGAAAGGAGGTTATTTGGGGACAGTGGAGGGCAGTGACAGAAGCAAGTGAAAAAGAACAAAATATGAATAAAAATTCCATAATAAAACTTATTACTTTCTAGGCTAACTCAGAAAATTAATTAAAAACTCTCACCTACTAATATATATAATTTATTTAAATTTTAGAATAAAAATGTCAAAAGAAGCTTCCTTGGTTCTCTTTGGTTGGGTCAGTTAGATATCATATAGTCAAGTTAAAATATGACCAAATGACATCAATTTTATTTTATTGTCAGGAGACTTTTATGATATCCACTAGGGTTCATTTTAATTGCCAAGTAGTGTGTCAAGTGACTAGAATAGAATCTATTAAATTTCTTTTAAAAGAGCATCCAAAAATCATCAAATGTCTTGAATAACAGCTTCTAAAAATGTATAGAAACACTTAAATTTCTATGAGCTAATAGCTTATAGAATAAATCAAAATTAGCTGACGAAAAACAAAAGTAGAGACACTGCAAAATCAGAGTGGCATAGTCAAGTCATCATGGGCCTAGTGATAGGACAGATAACAAACAACAAATTTATAATCCAAGCAAACAACAAGCAGATGTTGGACTAAGAGCATGAGAGCTCCCAAGATTGTTCTGATAGAGAATATTTGCAATACCTATTTTGATAGCGTTATTAGGGAGAGCCTGTTTAAGAAGGTGGTTATCTTTGAGAAGTAACATGGAAAATAAATTATCTTTCTTTCTGTGTTTCTTTGCTTGTTTGTTTCTTTCTATTTCAGAGAGAGAGAAAGGGAGGTGGGGGGAGAGAGAGAATGGGCATGCTAGAGCCTCCATCTACTGTAAAAGAATTCCAGACACATGTACCACCTTGTGCATCTGGCTTATGTGGGTGCTAGGGAATTGAACCTGGGTCCTTAGGCTTTGCAGGTGCCTTAACTACTAAGCCATCTCTCCAGTTCATAAATTATTTTAAAATATACTAGATCTTGTAGGACCAGGTGAGACTCATGGCCATGACCTGAGAAGGGTGTGGTTAGGATTTAAATCGGGAGCAGTAGGAATAGTCCCTGAGGCAGGTGATAGATTCAAGAACAGTCGTGATTCTGTAGGACAAGAGCTTTAACTGGATGTGGGATATAGCAGAGGGGCTAGGAACATCACCTACTCCATGACAATGCTGTTTGCTGAGCCAGAGATCCTAGAATGTGAACTACTAAGGTCATTGTGAAGGGAGATGGTAGGTTAAATTTTGGACCCTAGACTTGAAGTGATTTGGGCTACTGTAGGGAACAGCCAGATGGAGGAAGAATGTGCAGATGTAGAGCTTAGTTGGGATAACTAAGTTGAGCACAAAAAGTAAAGAAACAAGGCGTAATTACACAGTAGCCACAGGTGATGCCACCGCAAGGAGTACATGGTACAGCACGTGAAACCTTGCCAAACTATCCAGTAAGATAAAAGTTGGACACTTTTGCACATCAAATTACTAGATGTGGACTTCAAGATAGTTGCTAGTGAAATCTTCCTAAGTTTGATCTTGCCATGTTGATACTTCTGAAAGTCAACAGGCACGAGGGTTTTGGTGATGGTGAGACTATTTAAAATATTTTATTTAATGGGCACACTGGGGCCTCTTGCATTGCAGACGAATTCCATACTGATGCATCACTTTGTGCATCTGGCTTTATGTGAGTACTGGGGAATCAAAACCAAGGTGGCTGTCAGTTTTTGGAAGCAAGTGCCTTTAACCACTGAGCCTTCTGTCTAGCCATTTTTTTTTTTTGAAAAAAAAAGCAAAACATTTTGTTGTTGTTTTGTTTTCACATCAGGATCTCACTCTAGCTCAAGCTGATCCGGAACTCACTTTAGTCCCAGGCTGCCCTATAGCCTCCTGAGTGCTGGGATAAAAGATATCTATTACCACACCTGACCTAAATTTAATTCAGATAAGAAAAGAAGCAAAGAAATGAATAAGGATCAAATTGGACATTGGAGGAGAGTGTCACTTTGACATGGAAGAACTAACCTTCTAGAAGCTGTTGGGAAACAATGAAATACTGAAGATGATAAATGGAAATTGGGGTGTCCAAATATGTGCTTTTAGTGGTGGGATGCTTCAAGGTGCTCATGATGTCTAGAATGTAGTGTGGGAGTCCTTCAAATCTGGGAGCAATGTGACTGTGCAGCAATAGGCTGTACCTCTGAGACGCTTGTGTTTACAAGAAGTGATTCACAGTCTGTACTGATTATAGTGTCTAGAAAGGAGTACAGGGTGGCTTCTGCACTCAGGTAGATGGACAAAGGTAGGCAAGGGCTGCAGGTGGACCTTGGCTAACATCCAGGTGCACAGACCCCCCAGATGACCCTAAGTGCCAATGTTGAGAATTTTCATTCAACCTCAAGAGGCTAAAAAGATTTATTCTCATTTGTGCCCCTTTATAAGCTCTAGGATACTCAAGGAAGTATTTATTTTTTCCTCCTATGTCATATATATGTTATATATTCTCCACATAGCCATAGTCTCTTTATTTCTGTCCTTTTATTCCATTATACCTTCTAACATATAAATTGATGGCTGTTCCCAGAAAGTTGTCCTCTAATAATACAGTGAATGATGTTCTAGAATGGTCCTAATTTTGTGCTGAGGTCTTATTAGGATATTATTCCTATAAGCAGTGGCTTTCTTAAATTAAAATCAGCCACTATTATGATTTTTTCTAAAAATATATATTTTTTCACTAATAACACTGTATGTTATGGAAAGTTCATTCTAACACTCTTCTGTAAACCTGACTCTAGTGTCTACTGCTGAGAACATTTACAAATATGAAAACTGTACCAATACCACTCAGCCCTAACTCTTTCTCTCTCTCTCTTTTTTAGAGACAGTGAGATAGATAGAGAGATGTGGAGAGAGAGAATTGGTACACCAGGGCCTCAGCCGACTGAAGTAGAACTCCAGACGCTTGCATCACTTAGTGGACATGTATGAGCTTGTGCTTGCCTCACCTTTGTGTGTCTGGCTAACTTGGAATCTGGAGAGTTGAACATGGGTCCTTAGGCTTTGCAGGCAAGCACCTTAACTGCTAAGCAATCTCTCCAGCCCCTCTTCCTCTTTTTTAAGATAATAATCACATGGGGGCTAGGGAGATGGTTTAGAGGTTAAAGGTGCTGCTTGCAAAGCCTGCCAGAGCATTTTTGATTCCCCAGAACCCATGTGCAGCCAGATGCACAAAGTGGTGCATGCATCTGAAGTTGTTTTCAGTGGCAAGAGGTCCTGGTGCATGCATACTGTCTGTCTGTCTCTGTCTCTCTCTATTGCTTACTATCTCTTTTTTCTCTCTTGTAAAAATAAATACATTAAAAAAAAACAAAGCTTACCAACTCTATAGAGTGAGGATAAAAATATATCTTGCATTACTAAGAAGTTTAATGCAATGTAATTTTTCTTTCGTCTTACATTTTATTTTCAACAATCTTATACCCAGTTGTTTATAAATCTGGAGTTGGGTGATTTTGTGACAGAGAAACATGGAAGGCTTCTGCATTGCAAACAGTATCTCTAAATGCCACTTCAAGTCATTGGGTGTACTTTTGTCATTTTCTTTTGAAATAGTAAAAGCTTTTGTTACCATGTCAACAGTGTGGTCTAAAGTTCAGTCTTTCCTGTCCTCCAGTGGAAAGATATGCTTCAGCTGGCTAGTTCTTTGAGGGAAGCTTATGAAAACTGGCAAGACATTTAACACTGTAATGGAAACTCGGATTAATAGAAAGTGATTTGGAGGGTCAGAGTTTAACATGGATGAGATGTATTTCTCTAAAGTGTGAAACAATCCCGGAAGAGTCCCTGTGTACTCTCCCGGGCTGTCTCAATGCCCAGGTCGAGTCATCACTCCATAAAGTGCTGAGAACACTTCACCAGCAGTGCAGTCATTTAAGAAACCTTTCATACTGAACACCACCTGCTGGAGGCCGCCTGCTTTCTCTAGGCAACATGGCACCAAGAGGAATGATCTATTTTAGTTTTACTTCCTAAGGCATCTTCCTAGATCATATAGACAGCAAATCTAGAGTAGACTCAGTGTTGTCAAAGACAGTATGTTCTGAATAAAACCATTTACTGAGGATCTATTATTATATATTATGTGCCATGCTTATTCAGTACCATGCTAAGCACTGCTTTCAAAACTGAACAAGCTGGGAAGCCTATACTTAGTTGAACAGACAAGCAGATATAATTGCCTAGTGATATGGGTTCTTATATTTGAGGAGTGTAAATGAGCCATAAGCCAGTGACTTAAAGGTAGGAGACATTAAACTGAAAATTTTTCATCCTTTGTGACACCTGGAATGTCTACTGGACTACGTTAATCTTTGAGTGTGTGCCCTTGTTGAAATTCTCTTCAGTATGGCTTCCTTAGGGTAGTTTGTCACTGAATTGCCATTCAGAAAGAAGTTGTTTGGGTTGGTACAGTGGCTTTATGAGTTAAGGTTTCTTTCCTACAGTCTGTTCAGAATATTTTGCTTAAAGAGCATGATTAGGGCTGAAGAGATGGCTTAGAGGCTAGGGACCTTTCCTACAAAGCCTAAGGATCCATGTTTGACTCTCCAGATCCCACAAAACCAGATGCACAAGGTGACTCAAGGGCACAAGGTCATGCACATGTGCACAAGGTGGCTCATGCATCTGGAGTTTGATTTCAGTGGTTTGAGGCCCTGGCATACCAATTCTCTCTTTCTCTCTCTCATAAAATATTTAAAAAGTATGATTAATGGAGATGATTCTTCTTTGACTCTCATTTGATTTAAACATGAGTTGAATGTTTCCCAGTTTAAGAGCTATATTATATGATAGCCTTTTTCAGTACTGGAATCAACCCCATAATGCTTCTAAATAAAAGTAAGTTATTTATTGTCACCTATCAATGACAAATTTACATCTGCCACTCATTGATGCCAAGGTAATGTAATCCAGTTTGTGACATAATACTGTGTAAGCATACCCAATGCATCGTTATTAACAGAACACAATGTTATGCTTATAGATAAAATTATGATTTATAAATCATAGCTCAGGTGCAGCACAGTCCTGGTTCACTATACAACATTTACCTGAGCAACTTGGTAAGACATAACCTGTGATCAAATGTCATTATTATTGTATTTTCATAACACTCTGTAAGATCTCACACCAACAAGAAAATTGTTCATTTATTCAATCAGGAGAGAAATACCAATGCTTATGATGTGTCAAAGGAATGGTAGGGGCTTACAATGTAACCTTTCCTTAGTCATAGTATCTTTGAGTGTGTGCCCTTGTTGAAATTCTCTTTAGTATGGCTTCCTTATAGTAGTTTGTTTGTCACTGAATTGCCATTCAGGAAGAAGTAGTTTGGGTTGGTACAGTGGCTTTATGAGTTAAGGTTTCTTTCCTATAGTCTGTTCAGAATATTTCAATGCTTATAAGCATCACATCATCTATTTGAGATTATAGTTGCATTCTTAGTTACAATACAAAACAAAGATAGTAATAAACACAAAATGTGTGTGTGTGTGTGTGTGTATGTGTGTGTGTGTTGGGAAAGTCAGGAACAAACTTTGGTTGGGTGTTGCATTCCTTTCCTGGAGAAATGAAATTTCAACCTTAGAAGGAGGAATACATTCTTCAAGGCAGACAGGTCATTTTGTAATAGAAACAATTTTCTATCGTATATATTTTGGCACCCATTTATCTATTCATATTCTATATCTTTTCACTACATCTTACTTATCATCACAACAACTGTGAGAGTCAGGTGTCATTATCACTTCTCTTTTCAAAATAGGAAAAATGATCGGACTAACCAGAAGCTAGTAATTTGTCCAGGTCCCTTGACTCTAGTGTGGAGGGAAGTCACTTTACAATCTCATCCCTTGCCCAGCCCACTGAAACTAAGCCATTTCTCCTTGTCGCTGTGCTGTAAGTAAACACAAGAGTCTTGGAAATTATAGTATGAGTTTCCAGCCCCAGTGATTTGGCATTCGTGTTTGGGAGATTTAGAGGGCTTGAAAATTAGTTCAGTTCATACAGTTCTTTCATTTTCCTTGCAGTGCCAACGATAATAGGAAATTATTGACATGAACTCTTGTGTTTGTATGAAAATATATCTTTTCATATTTTATTTTGAGAGAGAGAAAGAGGGAGGGAGATAGATAGATACAGAGAGAGAGAGAGAGAGAGAGAGAGAGAGAGCATGAATATGGGCATGCCAGGGTCTCTAACCACTGCAAGTGAACTCCAGACACATGAGCCGCCTGAGTCCTTAGGCTTCACAGGCGAACGCCTTAATCACTGAGCTCTCTCTCCAGCCCTGAAAATATATTTTAAGGAGAAAGTTATTTACAAACACAAAATAATGCTTTTAAAATATTAGTAAGGAAGTTATTCTCTAAAGTATCATGCCATTTATTCATGTGGAGGGAGTCTTGAGTTTACTAAGGAAACTTTGTGAAATTATAAATGATGTATACATCCGTGATATGGTTGCAAGATTCTGACAGAGTCACTTAGTCTCAAAAGAACAGATATAAATAAATTAGTTCTTTGCTGAATAAAACATGAATAAATCAAAAGAATGAACCCAAAAAGATCTAGGACCTGCTACAATTACATGGGTACTGAAACATGCATGCCACAAAATGTTTGCATCCCTGACTACATCCATACTTCCAGGTAGACGGAACATCCTGCTTTTTGCTGTAATGTACTATATCAGTTTCTGGAGTCTCACTAGCAAAACTTCACATGTCAATGCACGTGAAACCAAGAAAAGGAGACTTGCTTCCTATCATAAATATGGTCTGTAACATATCTTCCCAGAAAAAATATTATAGAGGCAAAAACCATGGCTGTTTCACAGTTAAATCTGTTCTCTTTATTTCTTTAGTGGAGAGACTTGGAGCCACCTACCCACCGTTTGCTTGATCTCTCTCCATCTTGAAGAACCAAATTATGTTGTCTTAGAAATGTTATTTTTTTACATTATTTTTCTCTAAATCCCTTGATTGCTCAAGCTCTGGTTATTTTTAAAAGCTGTAGATTTTCTTTGCACTCATTTCTCATTCAGAATTTGAAATGATCTGATCAAACACATCTGCCTTAAGAAGTAACATTCAAGTCAGGATCTGGTGGATGGATTTGAAGTTTTATTAACTAAGTTTCTGCCTGTGGGAATATTTTAAATGTGTGAGGATAAAGAGAATATGTTATCATTTTAGCAGCTGGTGTGAGAAAGCCTTTCTAAGCCCATGGAGAAGAGGCTTTGATAAAACCACCAGGGGATGGGATCAAGACTTTGGAGTCACGGGTAGAGTTTATACCTTAATTCCATGTAAGAAAAAGTGCAGCTGTATGTAGTGAAAAATGGATTAAATCAGTTATAAAGGTCATTATATGGGACAGCCTGGAGAGGTGGCTTTCAAGCTGTGGGACACATTCCATTAGTTGTTCACAAAATCAATTAATGGAAGGTAATTTGTCCTAAGAAAAAAAGATTGAGAAAAGAATAGGGAATATCAGTATACAATCCACAGTGAAGATTTTGTGTGTACACACCAGGTGAATGTTCTTATCACATCTCGATGGAAACAATTTATGAAAAAAAATGATCTAAAGAGAAGGAAATTTCTAATGAGTGCTGGGGTAGAGAGTGATCTTTGAGGAAATATATTATCAAGAGTGTTTTTTAAAAACTTTTATTTTTATTTATTTATAAATAAAAGAGAGAGGGATAGAGAGAGAATGGGCTCAGCAGGGCCTCCTGCCACTGCAAACTAACTCCAGATGCATGCGCACCCTTGTGCATCTGGTTTACGTGCATCCTGGGGAATCTAACCAAGGTCTTTGGCTTTGCAGGCAAATGCCTTAACAACTAAGCCACCTCTCCAGCCCACAAGAGTGTTTGTTAAAGCCTCTCCATCTTCCTTGACTTCAGTAAATTTGATTTTGCTTACAAACCTTTCCAATAAATTGAAGTTTATTGTTGCTGTGTGTGTGTATGTTATGCGTATGCACCTGGGTGCATATTTAGTATAGAAGAATAATATTGTGAACAGAGAAGGTTTCAAGAAGGTCGAAAAGAAGAGATGGCCATGAAGTGCGGAGCAGTCTAAGCTTCCGCGCAGGGAACAATTGGCGCGCGGTGGCAGCCGTGCGTGCTCCGGCGCAGCAGCGGCAGGGGCGGTGCTGTGAACACGGCGGTTATTTGGGGTAAGGGGTGGGCTACCTGCCCACGAGGAGATCCGCGATTCCCTGTTCCCCTGCCTCTGTGCCCTCCCAGATTTCTCTCCCCTAAAAGCCACTATATACCCTTAATATCTTGCCTTTCTTTCCCAGGGATTTGCAGCGCAGCTAGGCTGTCGCCATCTTGGCCGGAAGTCCAACCAATTTTTGTTTTGAATGATCTCACTTGAAATGCAATGTATGATTAAGTGAATATTTAATATCAGGTCCAACACTGAAAGTCACTTCAATTCTAATTATTTTTTCACATTGCTGAATTTTAATGCTACATCAGAAAGATTGTCAAAGTATGCTATTTTAAGTATTTTTTTCATGAAAACATTAGTCTGAAAGTCCTTAGCTGTGTTAACGAGCATGAATCCCTCTGCATATATTTCCCAATGTTTTTAAAGTTCAAAGTTTAATACTATGGTTGATTCAGATTTCTATAATTAAAACATCTATTGATTAAATTATTTTAAAGCAACTCAGACACTGCAAGCCAGTGCCATGAAATCTGGTTTGAGCCTGAGTCCAAAGGTAGAAAACCAGTGTCCCCACTCAAAGGAAGTAGTATGGAAAGAGCTCAGCCTTTTTGCTCCTTTCAGTCACTCGGGGACTGGATGAGGCCCACCCGCCTTAGAGACGGTAATCCACTTCAACAGCTCTCTTACAGATGCACTCAGACCAAACGCTTCACCAAGTATCTGGGAAGCCTGTTATCAGTTAAATTGCTATGGAAAACTAACTACCACATATAACATGCATATTTACAAGTCAGAGCCACATGGATGAGGATCTAAGTAACTGACCTGAAGAGTACCTTTAAGCAAAGATGTGAAGATGAGTTAGCTAGCCATTGAAGTCGTGGGGGCTGTTTACGGAAGATAATAATTTCAAAAGCTATATTGGGGAGCTGCATATATTGGATTCAGGAATAACATGTGAGTGTAGGGAAGATGAGAAAAGCACTTATTTTTCTTCCAAGCAATGTGGACACTGGCAGAAGCTCTTAGCCTATCTGTATCACCTGGACAGGCTAAAGCTGGTCCCAAGCAGCAGCAGGTTACTTCCCCAAGAAGCATCACCCTTCCTACGCAGTGGATCCCCTGAACCACCACACATTCTCTTACCCTGTACAGTCCAGCTAACCACTAAGAGAAAAGGCAGTCACTCACAAGAAACTTTCATCTTCAGAACAAAGGCTATGATTTTTGTTCTGGATTTTCTGCTTGGTCCTTATAGAAACTTAAAAAAATTTTTTTTGTTATTTATTTATTTATTTATTTATTTGAGGGTGACAGAGACAGAAAGAGACAGATAGATAGATAGAGAATGGGCACGCCAGGATCTCCAGCCACTGCAAACAAACTCCAGACGCATGCGCCCTCTTGTGCATCTGGCTAACGTGGGTCCTGGGGAGTTGAGCCTCGAACCAGGGTCCTTAGGCTTCACAGGCAAGCGCTTAACTGCTAAGCCATCTCTCCAGCCCCTTATATAAACTTTTCTCCTGAGGATTAGAGGCTCTAAGAAATAGCCATGGTGTTTCTTGTACGCCATGCTTGGCAGTAAAAGGTAGGATAGACTTGTGACCAGCTACAGCTCAATGCAGTAAAGCCTTTCCCTCTGCACGCTCTACTTCAGTCTTACTAGCCTTAGGCCATGTGCTTGAAAAATTATTAACATACAAATAAGAGGGAACTGTGTTTCCTTTCTTTCTCTTTTTAGCCAAACCAATGAGAGGGAACCAGACTCTTGAAACAGTAAATTTATTTTTCATTTGTTCGGTCAGGGAGATCACCAAAATATGCTAACACACACCAAACATTCTTTTAGTGGAAAAGTAAAGCAATCTCGTTGTCTTGGTATCACTTTCTTCTTGACATGTTCTGTGTACCACGTTGAAACCATAACACAATCTGTTATGTTTCTAGGCTGACATCTGCAATTTTTATACACAGCATGCATATTGTGATATCCATCCTATGTACCCATTCCTATTATAACCATGCTCTCCATCAAGAAAGCTAGTTTTCTACATTAGATGATGAAGTTACAGCCTACCATTCTAACATAAGTTTACCATTGATTCTCACTACCAGGCATCAAATGTAACTGGAGATCCAGTTTTAAGGGTAGGAAAAAAAAACAGTATCTTCATTCCTTGTGAATAATTTGATCTGCCAAAAATCCAGCTGCATTACCATAGAAACATCATTGGCCTAGATATGATGTCATCACCGAACAAAAGCTAGAATCCAACCACTCTATGATAAATTGTTAATATAAGTAAATATTGAATCATCTAATTATTGGTTACAGATAACAGTTTTCCTCCATTCTTTACTACCAGGAGTTTTTTTAATCCATTAAATATGATAGGCCTATAATGAAATACCAGAGTGGGGTGGGAGATTTGCTGAAACCAAAAAAATTCTGAAAATACATCTTAGAGAAAAGCTATCTTAATGATGTTTTAAAAAGCTAAGCACAATGCTTGCTAAGTAGGTCCCATGCATCTCATTTTAGTGACAGAAGAGGTTTGTAGTCATTATGTTCAAAGAGTAGAATTCAGAGAGCACATTATAAAGCAACTTGTTAAGTTTTTCTCTCCAAATCTCCCTTTGAACTCGTACTAAAGTGTTATAATGTTCCTCTACCATTAAATGACATTTCACGTTTCATAACTTATATAGTAAAAGTCATACATTCACTTCTCACCACCAAAGTCTCTGTTAGATAATTAATAAGTCCAGTACAGAGGAAAAATGCTTGATTTTGGGTTTTGATTCAGCTTAAAGCTTTTTCCTTCCCTTCTAAAAAACTGATAAAGTTAGGAGTCTGCAGTTTGATGGGAGCAGGGCTCAGACAGTCTTTTCCTTAGTGCTTGGAATGGCAGGAGAGACAAAATATAGAAAAATAACTGGGGTTTCTGTTTGCCACTGGTTAGTCCCAATCCTTTCCAAGGCCACCAGGGATGAATCCTGACGTTGCCCTTGGAGCATGTCCATGGGCTGTAGGGACGCCTTCTGTTACAGACATGCTTCTCCTCAGACCAGCTCTTATTTCCTCTGACATCTGGAACATCTGGGCATACTTACTTCTCTCTGCTAAACTCTCAGTCTCCATGGGAAGACTTAAGAAAATCCTCGTCTTCCTGTCCCTTTTGCATGACCATATCTATCCACAGACATCCTGGTGGTTTTGAGTCATCATTAGTGGGAGTGCAGTCCTCCCTCACAGGCAGCTGCAGCTTTTTGCCTCCTGATGCCTCTGGCACAGTGTCCAGACCCAGAGATGTAGATAAAGCTCTTCCCTAGTTTCCTCTCAGGCCCTTCAGTAGTTTAGGATAAAGATCTGAAAGAGGGGAGAGGTACCAAATGGAGCAATGTCCAAGGAAGCCCTCTTCCCTCTGATGTTCAGCCTTCTATGGCCAATCCAATTCAACCATGTATAGTTTCTGATAAGAAAGTGAGGAAAAGGTGCTGGAGAGATGCCTTAGCAGCTAAGGCGCTGAAGGATCTCGGTTTGATTCCCCAGTACCCACGTAAGCCAGATGCACAAGGTGGCACATGCATCTGGAGTTTGTTTGTAGTGGCTGGAAGCCCTGGAGCGCCCATTCTTTCTCTCTTTTTCTCACTCTGCATCTTTCCCTCTCTCAGATAAATAAATTTAAGAAAAGAAAGTAAGGAAAAGAAAAAAAAAAGACACGTGTGTGTGTGTGTGTTTGTATGATATGTCAGTATGTCCATGGGTGTGGGTATGGAGAGGTTGATTACAGGTATCTTCATCAATCATTCTCCACTTTATTTAATTATTCATTCATTTATTATTTATTTACTGTGTGTGGTATGCACGGGTGTGTTTACATTTGTGTAGAAGCCAGAAATTACCTTTGGGTATCTTCTTCAATAACTCAATAACTCTATTTACTGAGGCAAGGACTCCCAATTAAACCTACAGCTTGCTAGTTGGGCTGATCGAGCTAGCCATTTGTCCTCTGGGGAATCTCTTGTCTCTGCCCGCCCCCTTCCTGAGTGATGTGATTACAGGTATGATGCATTGCCCACCTGGCATTTATGTGGATGCCAGGGATGGGAAATCTGCTAGTTATAGTTGTGTGGCAAGTGTTTTAACCACTGAACCAATGCCCAAACCTTTTCCACCTTATTTTTTGAGTCAGGGTCTCTTACCAAAACCTCAAGCTCACTCATTCAGCTCAAAGAGCTAGTCAGCAATCTCTAGAGATCCTCCTGTTTCCATATCCCGAGCTCTGGGATTGCAGAGGCCCATGTCCTCAGCTTTTTAGTTTCTACGGGGGTGCTGGGGTTTCAAACTCAGATCCTCATGCATGCACAGGAAGCTCCCATAATAACTAAGCTAATTCCCCAGCCCCTGATTTTTTATGTGTGAGGGAGCAAAAGAGAGAGAGGGAGAATTGGTGCACTAGGGCCTCCAGCCACTGCAATCAGACTCCAGATGTGTGTGCCACCTTGCGTGCATGTGCAACCTTGCACACTTCCATCACCTTGTGTGTCTGGCTTATGTGAGATCTGGAGAGTAGAACATGGATCCGTAGGCTTTGCAGGCAAGCGCCTTAACTGCTAAGCCATCTCTCGAGCCCCCTAAACTATTTTTAACAACTCCTTTTAAAGTCTTACATAGGCTACACCTTAATTTTTAGCATCTTGTAGTAAAAAAAAAATCTATTTTCTTTGGAATTTAATAACAAAATAAAATAGCTTAAAATTTCAAAATGTGGTAGTCATTAATATTTACCTTATTTGAAAATAAATTATAGTCTAATAAGATCCAAATTTAATAACAAAATGAAGAAAAGTTTTGTGTGATAATAAATCTTCTATATTTGAACGCTTGGAGCATTTTCAAATGGTGATATTATTGGATTATTTAGATCTTCATTAAAATATAAAGTTAACTGCATATACAAAAACAAATGAAACTGTGCTATGTGTCCATGTATATAAATCAGATAAATATGGATAACCAGATAAATTTGCTTCTTTTGTTTACAGTGACTCAAGATCCACATTTTTTTTTCTTTGTTTTTTGAGGTAGGGTTTCACTCTAGCCCAAGTTGACCTGGAATTCATTTTGTAGTCTCAGGGTGGCCTTGAACTCAGGGTGATCTTCCTACTTCTGCCTCCTGAGTGCTGGGATTAAAGGCATTCACTACCATGCCTGGCCCCTAGTAACCACATTTTTAATAGTCTTTGGTATGAGCTGTGGTAGCCGATGCCCATAATCTCAGCACTTAGGTCACTAAGGCTGAAGGATCATAAGATCAAGGCCTGGCCAGGCCACATACCAAGAACATAGCTCCAATATCTGCTTGATAATAATAATAATAATAAAATTAATAAACAATAACCAAAATCAGCAGCAAATGTCCTTTGGAGAATAGGTTCTATAAGAATGACTTCATCCCAAGTCTTAAGGGCACGTTCTGACTCAATTAAGCCAATTAGTGAAAGGATTTCCCACCTTCTTGATTGGATAAAGAAAAAATTGGGGCTAATAAGATTATTAAATGGATAAGTTTACAGTTGACTGCTGGAAAAGCACTTTTGCTAATCTTTCCAGTGAGCCATTCGGAGAGACTCTCTTTTCATGACTGACACTGATTGGGGGGGGGATATATATATGGCTCTAGAAGTTTCTGACAAACATGCGGGGATCCCATGGGAAACCAGCTTACAAATATAACCATACTATAAGACACAAAAAGGAGATAAAAAGAAATGAGGATTTTCATAGTGTCTTTGATGTTCTACCATAAAACTGCCTCAAAGTCTGCCCTTCTTTCAGATGCTTCGGTTATCTGAGCAATAAATCCTTGTCCTGTAGGAGACATTTAGTAGAATTTTGGTGTTGGCTGCTGGCTAATAAAAGCATCTAAATGATACAATGCCTGTGCAGATCATTCCTTGTGTCTTCGCAGCATAACAGCTATTGGGTGTAATTGGTTGCTCATTATTGCCGCCAGGAGACCTTGAGCAGTCTTAATGAAGAAGTTTACTCTGCTGCCTTTCTACCATCTGTTTGCTCCACAGTTGATCTCTAGGCGGTTGGCCTGCCCTGCCCTTGCTGTTTTTATTTCATAGCTATGATCTAAAATGTTCTAATGGACACACCTGAAATACTGCCCCTTGGGATTGGGTGTTACCTTTGCTGCTCATCTCTAGATAGACGCCCTGGCTGGTTCTCTTTCACTCACCCCCAAGTTCTGCCCTGACATCTTCTAATGCAGTTTCTCATTTCCTTAAGATTGTCTGGATGTGAACTTCATGAACTCTGACCAGATAGGAAACACACGCATCTAAAGAACATATACAACAGAGTTTTCTGTTGTTTGATGGTCGAGCTCATTGGAAAGCAGGGCTCAGTTCTGAGCCCTGGGTCAGAAGAGATAGGGACAGGAGGATTGGGAATTTGAAAGCCTGGCTGGATCTAAGGGGCAGGACCCGAGGTCTGAGGGACCTGAAAAGGACATGATCTGAAGAGTTGAGTCCAGTAGATCTGGACTTCTGGGAGGATCTGCAGTCCTAAACTGTAAGTTGTACACCCCTTAGGACTCCAAGCATCAATTGAGAATAACTGTGAGGTTGGTTGCTTTGCAAAGCACACCAGCACCTACTGCCTGGTGGCCACCAGAAGATCCATGAACTTTTACCATGTGTTCAAGGGCTAGCTCTTGGACACCATCTCTGTGGTTGTACCTGTCCATCATGGGCTGCAGCATCACTGGGTGCTTGTGTGTGGGGAACAGGCACGGGCTAGTGGAACCCAACGACACAACAGACCAGGAGATTTTGCAACAACCTCCCAGACTCAGTGCAGATGTGGCAGTTGGAGGAGCCACCTGTAATGACTATGTGGCCTTGGTCCACCCAGACCTGGACAGGAAGACAGAAGAAGTCCTGGCTGGTGTGCTCAAGGTGGAAATCTTCAGACAGACAGTTGATATCCAGGTGCTGGTGAAGCTACTGCCTCTTGTGTAATCAAGAAGGTTTGGTACACCCCAAAATTTCAATGGAAGACTAGGATGAGCCATCTTCTTGTCTTCAAGTCCCCCTTGTGGCAGACACTGTGAACTGTGCGATGGTAGTGCACCACCAGTGTTCTTTCTGTGGGCTGGATGCAACTAGCACAGATTTCTCGGTTGTGGAAAGCGTCTTCAAGCCTAGCACCATTGCCACCAGCATGTGGGATTCCCTCACTAACAGCTGCACATGAGTCAACTTTTATGCTTCTCGGTGGACTCCTGCCTCTGGACGTTGGCTCTCTCTTCCCATGCCTGAGCTAAGTCTGTTATGGATACTGGCAGGAAGGCTTGGTAGAGAGCTCACTAGAGCTGAATGGCTGGGTATCCAGATCTTCATCTGTGTCATCTCCTGAATATATAGTTACTCAAAAACTTGTCATGTTGTGTCATCTGTCAGTTCCTATGGCTCCTGGATGAGAGCCCGTCTATCCTGTGCCAGTCCATTAAGGGTAGCTACCTCTGGGGAAAAATATGTATATATATATATATATATATATATATATATAATCCTCCAGAAACTTTTAAAAGAAAATGATGCAACTTAGGATGCTCTTGATTAGATAAGAATTAAATAAGAAACCTCAATACATTTGCATGCTTTTTCCTTGTGTAATTATGTAGAAAAATGTATACTGAAAAATATGAAAGGATTTCATGAGATTAGAAAGCTCTATGACAATTCTCTATTCTTTTCCTTAGGGAAATATTTTAGTATAGTTTATTGAAAAAACAGAGCCCTATGGCTGGAGAGGTAGCTAGCTTAGCAGTTCAGGAGTTCACCTGCAAGGCGCAATGAGCCAGGCTCAACTTCCCAGGGCCCACATAATCCAGGTGCACAAGGTGGCATATGCAGCTGGAGTTCATTTGCAGTGGCTAGAGGACCTGGCATGCCCATTCTTTATCTATCTGCTTCTCTCTCTTATAAATAAATATTTTTTTAAAAAAAATCAGAGTTAAAATAACAGCTTCTATGCTGATAGCTTACGTAGGAGATAATTTGAGTGCTGGAATGTGGTAGCAAGAAGGGGGAAAGTAATTTAAAGCCAAATTCTTATGAGCTAGTGGGACTACAACAGAAAACATCCTTATTCATAAAATATTCACATCTACTACAACTTTCCCCTCTAATGGAGGTTGTCACCAAGCATCACTCCCAAAATGACCCATTGGGATATGTCCAATTATTTCATGTTCTTTATTGTTGGGATTAAGGCCAATGTTAATATGAAATAGAATTAATTACAGGCTTACATTTGCTTTCGGTTGAAATGGCCCTCTAGCTCAGTAGGAAACACTTGGCATTTCATAATCCAAGCATTTTGCTTTATAGTTAAGAAGATACATTATTTTGTTTCGGTGAGGAAACAAACAAGCGAATACACAATGGAGCCTTTCTAATATCATGGGGATGTGAAGACTGAAGTGTTTTTGTATCGAGTAGAACTACGTGGTTTGGGGGCACATGTTATACCTTACACATGGATTAGGAAAAAAAAAAAAAACATTTTCTCTGCCGGCGTGACTGGACAGTCTCTGCTCTTGTGTCATAAATCTGTACTATTGGAATTATTTAAAAAATACTTATAAACTATGAAAAACAATAATTTCTTTGATTAAAATTTTAAATGCATTTTAAGGAGTCACCAGATATGTTTGGGTATATATTTATGGATTTAGTGAAAATATGTTAATATTGTGAACTGTGCTTTTTGGCTCCATTGTCAAAGTGAGGTCTGGGGTGAACCCACAGTAATACATAATCATTGCCTGTAGTCTCAAGTTTATTCTATACTTTTGGTGTTATGTAATCTGTGACTTTAGAAAAATGCATAATTACATGAACCCACCAGTATAATGTCATACAGAATGGTTTTATGACAATATTTTATGATAGTATTCATTGTACTAATAGATCTATCTTTGTGTGTGTGTGTGTGTGTGTGTGTGTTGGTAAGGATGAAATCTAGGGCCCTGTACATGAAAAGCATGCACGTTACCTCTGAGCTGCACATGCAATCTTTTTCTTTTGTTTAACAAGTAGGAATTGTATCTTTTAGCAGAGATATTAGAGATTCCAGTATTTCTTGATCCATGAACACTTAATAGGTTCCCATCTACACCTTCACTGGGGACAATGTCAATAATGCAGTGTGTCAAACAACCAGCTGTAAATGACTTAGAAACATGACTTCTGATGACAGCTCCCTTTACATGGGAAGGAATGCTTATATTTTTAAAGTGAAGTATGTTGCTCAGAACAAAGTGCAAAAAGACCCATTTCAGCTCAATTTCAGTTATCGAATGAGGAAGCATTGCACTATCATTTATTTTGAAGGTACTGGACATTTATCCTAGCAAAACAATACATTCAGTCTTATAGGGCATTCATAGAGACCCATCAGGCTACAGTTAGCTGTACTTAATTAAAGAGGCTTTTCTTTTATTGTTGTAAAATGAAACCAAGAATTTAATCACTTATCCTAAAAGTGTCTGATATTTTTCTCTTTTGTGGTCAATGTATACATATGCAAAATGTTTATCAGTGGTTGGTGAAAACCTATGGCTGATGTTTGGTTCCTTATGCATTTTACTTACAGCCTCCATTTTTGCTAGAATGTGTTATTACTTGAGTAGTTTCCCCAGTTTTATCCTTCAACCTAAAGTAAGCAATGAGAGTTGCTACTAGATGACCACAGCTCCCCGTCACATGACAGCACAGGACGATTGCATTATAGTTCATATGAAAGAATGCAACCACACATCTACTGTTGAGGCTCTCCTGAGATATCTGATATTTGACAGTCTACCACCTGGAGTATTGATTCTTGGAGCTTCTCCAATGTATCTTTTTATTCAGTCCCATAATTTATAAGCCCAACTAAACTTTATCTTTGTGTCAGCTCTATACTTCTCCCTCGGCTCCATTTGTGACCGACTCAGCCTTCTCTTCAACTATAGTAGCTATCTTCATATGTAATTTCTGTCTGGCATTCTAGAAAATGTAATCACTTAGAAAATGGAAAAAGAAGTGTTAGTATGGGTCTGAGGATATATTGAGTAAGCTTATCTATGTTAAAACTCAACGGAGAGAGAAGATATACTTTAGTAGCAGGAGAAAGTCAATTTTAAATTTTTATTTACTTTTGGTCTTGAAATGTGCATTGCAGTCACACTAATGTCTAATGATGATGTTATAGGTTTTGGCTTTCTTCGGCTGGGGATTGAACTGAGGACTTCACACATGCTAACAAGTGTTCTGCCACTGAGCTACATCCTCAGCCCAAAGTTAAAGTTTTTATGACAAGTGACAAGCCAATTAGATACTTTTTCATTTTCATAAAATGTAATGTGATGCTAGTTCATATGGACAGAATTTCTGATAGTCTCATAGCCTGTTGTTGAAAAGGTTTTAATATTCTGATTGAATCTGGTATAACTTTTTTATAGCAGGTATTTACAATAGGCATTTTGTTTACCAGTGAGTTCTGAGGACAGGTATCTTCCATTACAGAAATTGCAGAAGCCCAGAATTCCTGTTTTCTGTTGTCAGCAGTCAGGCTTAGCCACAGAATCACCTGTCAGCCAAGAGGCTTCTTATGGCCTAAGATAGAGGGAGCAGGTGGCTATCTCTGGGAAGACTGTGGCTCAAGTTTGTCTGCAAGTCTGCAGTCTCTGGGCAAATCCCCTGGTGTCTGTCCAGGGTTTGTTTGCTTACTCCTTTATTATTCATCATTAAAAAGAAAATGTGCTGGGCTATGGAGAATGCACTGTCAGTAAAGTGCTTTCCTTGAAAGTCCGAGGACCTGAGTTCAATCCCCAGAACACACATTTAAAAAATCTGGGCCTGATGATGATGTACCCTTGTAATCACAGAAGGAGGACACAGGTGAATTCCTGTGGCTTACAGACCAGCCAGACCATCCAAACGTGAATTTCAGTCCAATGGGTAGATGTTGCCTGGAGAATGACACTAGTGTTTGTCCTATAACTTCTACACTCAATTACACACATATGTATCTGTACACATATGCATGTGCGCACAAACACACACACAGGTGTACTATCAATCTATGCAGAAACATGAATGCATACTATTAGGTAAAAGAAACCAGTATGTATAGGGAACATATTATATGATTCCAATTAAATGACAGGGAAAAAAAAAAAACCAACTATAGAACAGTGAAAAAGTCAGGGGTTACTAGGAAGTGTGGGGGGTGTGAGGGAGAAATAGGTGGGACACAGAATTCTTAGGGCAGTGAAACTTATTTGTCATGCTATCATTATGGGTATTTGGTGTTATATATTTATCTACGTCTATAGCCTGTGCCACACCAAGTGTGAGCCTAAGGTGACCTATTAACTTTGGGTGGCCATCACATTCCAGGGTATTTTCATCATTTCTAACTAATGTACCAGTCTAGGGTGCAGGGGTGATCATGAATGTCTTAAGAATCCTCTAGGTTCTACAGGAAAGCTATGACCTTTCCTTTTTTTTCCCCCTGGAGTCTAAAATTTCTCTTTAAAAGTAAAATCTTTTGTTAAAAAGCTGATTCAAGAGCATCCTTTAAATGACTTTCTAACAGCGATGCCAAGGGAAGATTCTCCTGTTCTGGAGTTCCACTACCATCTTGAGCAGGAAATAGAAAAGGAGGACTATTTCATTTTGTTCTTGGTTTTACAGGCAATGTGTCAAACTTTTTCCCTGGGGAGACATGAACGCACATGTATTCACACCAGAGAGGGCTCAGGTGACAGATCAAGCCATGGTTGTACCAAAATCCAATTTTATTGAAGCAGTGGGTTTACTGGGGTTACTTACAGAATATGGGTAAGGTGTTACTTAAAGCAGCATGGGTGATTCAAAGGAAGTGAATCACAAGATCCCACCCTATCTGGGATGGCAACCTCATGAAGGCAGGCATGAGGCACACCACGTGGCTTGTTTCTCTCCCCAGCTGTTGTTCACTGTTTTTATATGTATTTGGAAGGTGTGTGGGGCCAGTCTAGTGGTCTTATAAGTTTTAGGGGCTTTACAAGACTCACTTATTCAGCCCTGTTTACTTCCTGAGTCTTAATGAACTTCCTAAGTCTTAAGAGCTTTCTCTCAGAATGAAGTGTTTCAATTTGGAGGAAATTGCTACACAACAGGTACAGATAGAAAATTTCACCAAGCAATGAAAACAATAAAAAAAAAGACAAAATGTGAATGGTTAAGAAACAAAAGGCAGAAATTTAGTTTATAATTATTATGTTAGTCAATTTTTTTCTTTTGTCACTGTGGAAAAAGATGTGGGATAAATAGCTTAAGAGAAAAAGCTTTATTTGGGCTCATGGTTTCCACAGGTTTCAAGCCATGGTTGATTGCCACTACTGTTTCTGGGCCTTAGGTGAGGCACAGCGTCATGACTTGAGCACGTGGGGGAGCAAAGATGCTCACATCGTGCAGCAGAGTTTGTGAGGAAAGGGGCCAGGAACAAGACATTCCCTTCAGATGTCTGTGCCTCCTGACCTACTCCCTCCAAATGTCATCAAATGATGAGTCCATGTTGGTTTAATCCACTGATAAATCCAGAGCCCTCCAGATAGGATGACTTTCCAAAAACTTACCTCTGAACACTGGGAACCAAACCTTCAAAGCATGAGTCTTTTGGGGAACATTTCATATCCAATCTATAACAATGATTGACTATAGCATTAATTCAAACCATGTGTCACATACTTCTCTCAGTTTGGAAAAGTCAACTCACCATGTATTCCTAGTTTCTAAGAGTTCTTTCCATGACTAAATCTTGAAATTTGTTAAAAGGTTTTCTGTATCTATGCAAATTATACATTGGCTTTTCTTTCTTTTTAAAATAATTTTATTATTTTGCAAGGAGATAGAGAGGAGCAGGGAGAGAGAGAGGGAAAGAGAGAGAGAAAGAGTAGGGGGACCCAGGGTGTCTTGCCACTGCAAATTAACTTGCCACTTTGTGCATTTGGCTTTACGTGGATCCTGGGGAATCAAACCCAGGCCATCATGCTTTGCAAGTAAGTGCCTTTACCCACTGAGCTGTCTTAGCCCTGCTTTACTTTCTTTTATCATTAAAATTATGAGCTTCATTAATCAATATTTGAATGCCAACTTACCCTTTAATTTTCACATTATTACCCATATTGGACAAGATATGTTATCCTTTTATTTTTATTTTTATTTATTTATTTGAGAGCAACAGACAGACAGAGAAAGAAGCAGATAGAGAGAAAGAATGGGCACGCCAGGGCCTCCAGCCACTGCAAACGAACTCCAGACGCGTGCGTCCCCTTGTGCATCTGGCTAATGCGGGTCCTGGGGAATCGAGCCTTGAACCGGGGTCCTTAGGCTTCACAGGCAAGCGCTTAACCACTAAGCCATCTCTCCAGCCCTATGTTATCCTTTTTGTATACTATTGGATTTTATTTCCTTCCATTTTGTTGAAGTGTTTGTATCTACATTCATGAGGGAAATTGAGGGACAGTTTTGTTTCCTGCAGAGCCATTGTCTATTTTTTCTGTCAGGTCCTTCTGGCCTCATAAAGTGAATTAATAAGATTTTCTTCCTCCTGCATATTCTGAGAGTGCTCCTGTAGCACTGGGATTATTTCTTATGCAGTTAGTAGGATTCACTGGAAAAACCATATGGCTCCAGTATTTTCTTTCTTGGAAGCTTATTGATCATAAATCAAATGTCTTTACTAGAGAGCAATATGTGACTTAAACATGTGGTGTCTATATTAGTTTGCTATGTCTACTATAACAAGATACCATAGAGTACTGTATTAAACTGCAGGAAGTCACTTTCTTGCAGTTCTAAAGTCTGTAAGTTTAAGAGCAAGATGGTAAGGTTCTTGCTTCCAAGACCTTTTTCCTTGGATTGTCTATGGCTATCTTCTCCCTGTGTCCTCAGATGACCCTCAATATGTTGTTTATGTTCCAGTATCCTCTTCCCATAAACACTCCAGTTTTATTGAATGCAGAACCACCACATGACTTTATCTTACCTCAAAGTCTGTGTCTAAAGAGAATCGTGTTCTGAGATTAGGACTACAGTGTATGGATTTCAGAGGGGTATAGTTTAAGCCATCATCGTAGCTGCCTTTTCATTGCTGGGACAAAGCACCCGTCCAAAAGCAGCTCATGGAAGTATTTACTTTGGCCTGTGGTCTCCAGGGGAAGCTTGAAGAGTGCAGAGAAAAGTACGGCATGAGCAGAGGCTGGACGTCACCTCTCCACAGCAGGTGGAAACAGCAGCAAGCGAGTGAACTGATCTCTAGCAAGGTGGACCTGGCTATAATACCCCTCAATCAACCCACAAAACACATCTCCTCCAGCAAGACTCTACCTCCCAAATTGCCACCAGCTGGGGACCAAGCGTTTGGAACACATGGGTTTATGGAGAACATCTGATTCAAACCACCACACCCATAAAAATGTATTTCAGGGAATCTTCTGTACACTTCTAGGTTGTATTATTTATGGATATAGGATATCTATAATCTCCTTTGTATGCATCCCTTCTTTATTCCCTTCTGAGACTCTTGATAACTACTATTCTCTACTTCTTTAAAATGAACCTTTTCTTTTAAACCTTCTATATACATAAGAGAACACAGTGCTTATCTTTCTGTGCCTAACTTGCCATAATATAATGTCCTCCAATTGGGTCCATAGTGAAACAGATGACCAGGATTCACGCATGCATGCCAATTTCACAGCATAGGTACACTAGATTTTCTTTTTTTTTTTTTTTTTTTGTTTATTTATTTATTTGAGAGTGACAGAGGGAAGGAGGCAGAGAGAGAGAGAGAGAGAGAGAGAGAGAGAGAGAGAGAGAATGGGCGCGCCAGAGCTTCCAGCCTCTGTAAACGAACTCCAGATGCGTGCGCCCCCTTGTGCATCTGGCTAACGTGGGTCCTGGGGAATCGAGCCTCGAACCGGGGTCCTTAGGCTTCACAGGCAAGCGCTTAACCGCTGAGCCATCTCTCCAGCCCTAGATTTTCTTTATCCACTGGTAGATACTTAAGGTGATTCCATATCTTAGCTCTTGTAAATAGGGTTACATAAGCACGTGAGTACACTGGCAAACTGATTTCAATTCCTATGGACATATACTCAGTGGTGAGAATATTAGATCCTGTGGTAATTATATTTCTACTTTGTTAAGAAAGTTCTTTTCTTTTAAATGACTGTACTAGAGTACATTCCCAACAATCTTGTCCAAGAGCCCTTCATTCTCTATATCTTTGTCAGATATTTATTTTTATATTTTATGGGTTATAGCAACTGTAACCGGGATGAGGTGATTGTCTCAGAGTTTTCATTTGCATTTCCCTCATTATTAGCATTTTTTGCACAGTTATTGACTTTTGGTATAGTCTGTTGATAAATATGTATTCAGGCCAATTGCCCATTTTTAAAGTTAAACTGTTCTCTTTTTGCTGTTGAGATACTTCAATTCCTTATATATTCTGAAAATTAATCACTTCATGGATGGATAGTTTGGAAATATTTTCTTCTATTATGTATCTTCACTCTTTTGATCATTTCCTTTGGTATGATAATTTTTGCTTGGGTTACCTGTGTTTTTGGAGTTTGTATTCAAAAAGTTCTTTCCCAGATGAATATCTGGATGTATTTTTCTCATAGTTCTATAGTTCTGTGTCCTACATTTAAGTTTGTGATCCATTTTGAGTTGATTTTTGTATATGGCAAGAGGTAAGAATATTCTTTCTTTCTTTCTTTCTTTCTTTCTTTCTTTCTTTCTTCCTTCCTTCCTTCCTTCCTTTCTTTTTTTGCAAGGATATTCAGTTTACTGACCAGACATCCCTTGCTTTGAAGGTTGTTGTTGGATATTATTCATACCTTTGTTGTTTGAGGCCACCCTGAGACTACATAGTGAATTCCAGTTAAGTCTGGGCTACAGCAAGACTCTACCTCAAGAAAACAAAAAATCTGCCAACTGTAAAAATATGAATTTAGCTCAGGATTCTCTCTTCTGTTCCATTGGCTTATGTGTTTTTATGACAGTGTCATACATTTTTGCATGGTAGCATGTTTTGAAGTTAGGTATTATAATAATATCTCTTTCTTTGATCTTGTTGTTCATATTTGTTTTTGACTGTTCAGAATATTTTGTGGTTCCATACAAATTTAAGGAATTAGTTTTCTGTTTCTATGAAAAATACCATTGAGATTTTGGTACCACTCCATAGGCACAAAGTGTTGTTCTGTTTCTTAATTCTTTCATTGGTGTTATATAATTTTCATTGTGGAACTCACCCTCTCCTTTAGTTCAGACTGCTGTTTTTCTTTCTAAGCAATCTTGCTATTGATAATATTATAAACTTACTGATTTTAATTTTTTTTTTTTCGAGGTAGGGTCTCATTCTAGCCCAGGCTGACCTGGGATTCACTATGGAGTCTCAGGGTGGCCTTGAACTCACAGCGATCCTCCTACCTCTGCCTCCCGAGTGCTGGGATTAAAGGCGTGCGCCACCACGCCCAGCTTGATTTTAATTTTTAAATTTAGTGTGTGTGTGTGTGTGTGTGTGTGTGTGTGTGTGTGTGCATGCCACAGCATGTATGTGGAAGCCAGAGGACAGTTTTTAATTACATCTTTTTTTTTTCTGCCCTGTTTTATCACAGGGTGTGTCATTGTTGTTCACGCCTGTGCACCATTCATGACCTCCAGGAAATTCTCTTGTCCTTGCCTCTCTTTTCACTTTGTGAACACTGGAATTACAGAAGTTTGCCACAGCTTCCCACTTTCATGTGGGTCTTGGCTTCTGAACTCAGATACTCAGCATTATGCAACAAAAGTCCTCTATCCACTGAGCCATCTCCCCAGCTCCAACTAATGTTTTGTGTTCTCTGTTGGGCCGTGAAGGTCTCAGTCAGTGACTCAGGGGAATTCCTCCCCACTCTGTGGCTCTTACAGCCTTTCCGCCTCTCTTCCACAATGTTCCCTGAGCTATGGAAGGCCTGTTGGCAGTCTGATATAGAATGGAGTTCTCTGTAGCCTCTGGATTTCTGCTTTGATGGGTTTTGATGGATCACCCTGGAGCTGCTTGTCGTGCTAGCAGTAAGAGCAGTATTCGTGTCACTTGTTTCCTTTGCAGTTTTTCCTGGGCCCCTGCAGATGTGGTGGAGGTGGCACATCTCATGGTGCGCAGTAGGCTATCTTTCTGTCTTATTGATGGATCTTGGTTCTCCTCCATTTCCTCTGCCTTCTGTAAAATTAAGCAGATTTTCCAATGAAGAGTTAGAGCAGCTTGGGTTAAAGGGGATATGCAAATTGATTTGAGGGACTTTTGGTGTGCAAGCCCACATTTCTCCAGACAGCAGTGGGGGCTTCTTTCTGCAATCTATGAGTGTTATGACAATGGGAGTCTAACTTGTTTTCCAGTACCACATAGGGGTTCTGTCCCACTGAGTGGGCCATGTGTCCAACCAGAGAACAGTGGTTACCAGCGGAGGCTGTATGTCACTATTGCACAAGTGTGTACTTGTTCAGCTGGTTGATTTCATCGTCTGCCAGGTCTCCTGCTTATTCATGCTGTTGGTGACTGTTGTCTTCCAGCATCTCCTATAGTGCTTTCTAGAACTATGAGGGCTAGCCAGGAGAGAGCTAGCTTCCCTTTTAAATCCAGCATGATATTCTGATGTCCTATGACCACAGCTAGTGTTCTCTTCAGCAGTAGGGTCTTACCTTTTAGCTCCAGCAGGCAATGAAGTGTTTGGGCAATGGCCTACATTATTTGGGGGACCTCATGGGTCTCTCTGGCCAACAGCTCTCTGTGAGGGGCAACACAATTCTGGGCCTGGGATTTACTTGTCAGTGTCCATGGATTTAAAGTTAAGCTTTTTAATCTTTAAAAAAACCATGATTTTGTCATAGATACCTCTGTATAGTCTTTTTTTTTAATTTTTCTGCTCTGCTCTTTGTTTTGCCTTCTACTAATTCTCCCTTCCTCTCTGTCTGTCTCTCCTCTCTGTCTTATTCTCTATCTCCTATAGTTATTTACTGCTGTAAACTTCCATTTTAGCACTGATTTTGATATTTGTCATAGTTTTTTTTAAAGCAGTGTTTTAATTTTCATTTATTTTATGAAACTTTTAAATTTAAATTTTCTTCTTGATACATTGGTCGTTTGTAAGAATTTTGTTTAATTTCCACATATCTGTACAATTCTTAAGTATTCTATTTCTACTTATTTATTAGAGAATGAGAGTGAGAGTAAGAGAGAGAGAGGAGAAAGAGAGAGAGAGAGAGAGAAAAAATGGGTACACCAGGGCCTCTAGCCACTGCCAATGAACTCCAGACACATGTGCCACCATGGGCATCTGGCTTACATGGGTACAGGGGAATCAAACCTGGGTTCTTAGGCTTCACAGGCAAGTGCCTTAATGGCTAAGCCATCTCTCCAGCCCATCTGTACAATTTGTAAAGTTATGCATATAATACTAGTTTTATTCCATTGTACTTGGAAAAAGATGTAAGCTATGATTTCATTGTTTTGAATTTAAGACTTGTTTTGGGGCTTAACATATGGTCTACCTTGAGGAGTGCTCCATGTGTGGGTGAGAATCGTGTGAATTCTGGAGTTGTATAAAATGGTCTGTAAGTCGGTTAGGTCTGTTTGTTTTATGTAATTGCAGGCTCCAGCTCTGCATTCACAACAATGTGCAGTTATTCTTGCCTCTTGTTGAGCTGATCATTGTATCATTATATAGTGGCTAGTTAACATATGTATTTTAAATATTCTTATTTACTTATTTGCAAGAAGGAGAGATGCAAATGAGACAGAGAGAGAGAGAAAGAGAGAGAGGGAGAGAGAGAGAGAATGGGCACATCAGGGCCTCCAACCACCACAAACAAACTCCAGATATATGTGCCACTTTGTGCATCTGGCTTTATGAGGGCACTGGGGAATTGAACCCAGGCTGTTAGGCTCTACATGCAAATGCCTTAACCTCTGGACCATTTCTCCAGCCCTAAACAACATTTTTATTTATTTATTGTGAGAGGAAAGAGAGAGAGATAAGTAGATGTGGTAGTTTGAATGGATGTCCCCCAATATATTCAGGATATTATTACAGCTTGTAATTTAGATATCCAGCCGCCTGGCTGGAGGAGGTGTCACTGAGCGGATCCTAGGGTTGAGCCTAAGACATGGGGGTGGATTTGGAATTCCAGCCTAAAGTATGCAGAGTTCTTGAGCTTTGCCTGGGCTTTTCTCTCTGGGTGTGAATTTGGTAAAGAGGAAAAGCTTCTTCCACCATTATGGAACTTCCCCTGGATCTGTAAGCTTCAAGTAAATCCCTTCTTCCTACCATAGATTGTGTGTGGTTTGGAAGTTCTTCCTAGCGACCTGAAGTTGTCTACTGCAGTAGATAAATGACAGATAGATAGAGATAGACAGACACACAGACAGACAGAGAATGGGTACTCCAGGGCCTCATGCCACTGAAAATTAACTCCGGATCCATGTGACACTTTGTGCATCTTGCTTTACATAAGTAGGTATTGGGGAATCAAACTAGAGCTGGCAGGATTTGCAAGCCAGCACCTTTAACCACTAAGACATCACCTTGGTCCATGTTAATCACTTTCAAAGTTTTTGACTGAAAGTCTTTTTAAGCTAATGCAAGTGTATGTACTTGTCATGGCTCTGTCGGTTTCGGTGACACATACTTTTATCTGTTTGCTTTCAGCCCATGTGTGTATTTACTACTGACTCTAGTTTCTTGCAGGCATCACATCATTTGGTCTAATCTTTTCTTTTTAACACATTGAACTAGTCTTTTTTTTTTTTTAGTAGATGATAATCAGTTTACATGCAAAGTTACTATTGATTAAGAAGGCAAACTCCTGATAATTGTATTAATTTTTTTCTGGTTGTTACACAGCATTTATCTAATAGAAATGTAATAAATGCTGCTGTATCTTTACCTTCCCATATCATGTATGTATTGTCCTTTTTTCAGTAGTCTTATTTTCAAAAGTAAAATAAGACTGGGGAAATTTTTTAATCCAACATACTCAAAATGCTGTCATTTAAACATGTTGTTTTAACCACTTTTCAACAGTCATCTATGTTTTTCTTTTACTCAATACTGGACATTACAGCTTGAATATTTCTTGTGTTTTAGAGTAGAAGGTGGCTTTTCAAAGTTTTGTTCCAGGTATTTTCCATCCTCAAGTTTAGACTTTCCCTTAGTATGTGTGCCATGGGGGCTGGAGAGTTGGCTTAGCAGTTAAGGTGCTTGCCTGTGAGACCTAAGGATTCAAGTTTGATTTCCCAGTGCCCACATAAGCCAGATGCACAAGATGGCCAGAGACCCTGTGCGCTCCTTCTCTCTCTCTCTCTCTCAAGTAAATAAATAAAAATATCTGTGCCCTGGAGTAGGTTTTCTCCCTTGCTCTTGACCTTCCACGCATAGTGCTCTGCCTTTGCTTGGTGGGTGTGACTGGCGGCAAGCACTGGAGGAACCCTCTGCTTTTCTGGTTTAATCTCATTCACGGGCATTTTGCCCCTCCACTCCATGGCTAGAGCCTTCTCAATGGCTCTTCTCTCCTTTCTAGTTCTTTCAGTCTGATATACATTTCTTCTTGCTCATGTTGGAGGTTTCTTGTTACTGTTGTTCTTTCCCTACTACTTTCCGACAGTACCTGAATCTTAATGGTGACAATGTTTTCTCCAGGCCCTCACAGACTTAAGGTGGTATTCCCTAAGAGAGCTAGGAAAAAGGACCCAAATAAGGCATCACATGTCCCCAAAGGGCTATTCTCCTGCCCAAAACAATGGGTATTTTTTTTTTATCAGGGTTCTTGCTTTGAGCATGTCAGAATCAGAGAAGTCTGTGGAGTCTGAATGTGTGTGCAGCTTCTTGGTGGTTCTGGTTCCCAAGATTTGGATGCTATCACATTAAGCTCACATTCTACTCGTAACAGCTCCTAAACGCTAGTGGATGAAGTCTCCTCTCTGGCTTCTGTGGCAGGGCTGTCTTCCATCTGCCTTGCGTAATCAAGGGCTACTGCCCTCTTCTCTCCCATCACTTGCTCTTCCTTAGACTTCAGGGTAGCTGGTTTCTCGGGGACTCAGTTACCTTACAGAATCTAGAAAATTTCGATTTTTCCAATTTTCCTGTGTGGATATGTATCTTACTTATGGATGGCAGTCCTACTATTTTCAATTTTCTATATTCCAAGAGGAAGCTGGTATTCATAGTGCTTATTCTTGGTTGATAAGTGTAACTCTCTTTTTTAAAGAAATTATTTTATTTATTTGAGAGAGAAAGAGAGAGAATAAGTGAATATGGGCACACCAGGGCCTTCTGTCACTGTAAACAAACTCCAGGCACATTTTCCAATTTATATATCTGGTTTTGTGTGGGTACTGGGGAATTGAACCTGGGTGATCAGGCTTTGCAAGCAAGTGCCTTTAACCACTGAACAATCTCCCCAGCCCAACTCTCTTATCCCTCCAGCTCCTCAATGTACTTTTGCTAAAAGTTATTAATAGTCAGTAAAGCTCAGCTTTGACAGGTCTTCATGATATATCATATATATATATATATATATATATTATAGTTCATGTTGAGAAAGTGTGCTTAGATTGTTTCCAAGATATAAATTAAATTGTTAAGTATCCTTTTTTTTATCATATTGTCCTGCCCTTTGAAGAGGCTGAAATCCAGATAAATGGAGGACTGTCTCCTTCCCCTTAGTGATCTGTTAGGATTCAATATTTATTTATTTGTGACTGAGGTAATGTTTCATTTTTTTTTTTGGTCATTGTTCTTAGTGAAGAAACAAAGAAAGGCTGATCCATGGTCATCTATTCTTAAACATATGAAACCGTACTGTTTGATAGGGTGGCCCTGACAGCGTGAATAAGTGTTCAATGCTGATGCAAATCCTACTGTTTGATGAGGCGGTGAGCTGATGCCATATACTCAAGATTTATGTAGCCAGCTATGTCTGCATGTCAATACATGTATGTCCACTAAGTATTCACATAGATTATTTATAATATGACATGTTCACCTCCAGGTATGGATGGATTCTTGCCATGACCCCTAGTTACAAATCAGATACTGGCTGGTGGGCACTATGAGCCTTTTGCTTTGTTGACACCATCATTTTTGTGCATCCATTTTATACTTTTTTTTCCTTCTTCTTGTTGTGACAAGTTAGATCCCATATGTCTGCTCAATAATAAGTAAAATGACAAATGTACCATAGGAAACATTGTTTTCAGATATCCAAGATTGCTTGCTCCCACTGGGTCTTAGTAATATGCTAGCATTTATAGCTAATAAACAAGTGAAAGATGGTTTTGACCTTGAGCTTGAGATGATCTTTATGAGAACTGGAAGATGAGAACATTATCCTGAAGCAGACATTTGTTTGCTTCACATTTGTTCATCATTTTATATTAATTCACTTATCTCTATCCAAAAATCTCCAATGCTGTGGAACAAATTAGCTTCCATAGTTTGTACCAGTGGGGAGTAAAACTATGTGCCTCCCTGTTTGGAGCTGGGTTTTACAAGATGTGGATATGTGGTATTTTGTTTCCTGGCCTAAAAAGTTTTAGGAGGGGTGTATGTATGTGTGTGGTGTGCATGTATATGTGCATGTTTATTTGCATGGACAGGTGTGCACATGCATGCAAGTATGTGCAGGTGCATGTATGGGCACGTGTGTGTTCAGACCAGTGGTTGATGCTGGGTTTCTTCAGTGACTCCTCTCATTACTCTACTCACATTTTTTTATTATTTGTTATTTCATTTTTAAACAGTTTTATTTATTTGTGATGAGAGAGATAGAAAGGAGGGGAGAGGGAAGAAAGGAAGGAGGCAGGAAGACAGAGAGAGGGAGTAGGCATGATGGGGCCTCTTGCTGCATCTGGCTGTAAATCGGTACTGGGGAATCATACCCAGGGTGAGAAGCTTTGCAAGTAAGCGCCTTTAGCCACTGAGCCATCTCTCCAGTTCCATAATACTTTCTGAGACAGAGTCTGTCACTGAACCTGGTGCTTACCAATTCAGCTAGAGTTGCAAGCTAGTAAGCCCCAGTGATCCTCTTGTCTCTGCCTCTCCAGCACTGGGGTTATAGGGATCCACTGTGGTGCCTGGCTTTTACATGGGCATGAGAGCTGGGGATGCAAGCTCAGGTCCTCATACTTGTCCCCAAACACCTTACCAATTGTATTTTTAACAAACAAAAATGTAGCCACTATTCACTGGACATTTTTCAGCTGTAGGAACTGAGAGATAGTAATGTACATTAAAGGTATGTTTGAATTGTTTATCTTTAATTACAGCCATGTGAAGGTAGAGCATTTTCTGTCCTGTGCCTGCTCATTGCTTTTCCTATAATAGCGCAGCTGTACTTTGGAGATTGTCTACATTTTTACTTTAAGGTGAAGTTAAGTGAATGGATTCAGGAACTTAAAATATTTGAAGCACAGAGATATGCACTGAGCATATTTTATCCTTATTCATGATCATGTAACCTTGTTTCTTTCCAGCTTTCATGAAGTATATTGAAATAAAACCTGAATATGAAAATATGCTTAATGAGGGGCTGGAGAGAAGCCTTAGTGGTTAAGGCACTTGTGTGCAAAGCCTAAAGACCCAGGTCTGATTCCCCTGTGCCCATGTAGAGCCAGATGCACAAAGTAGCTCATGCATCTGGAGTTCGTTTGCAGTGTGGCAGGGGGCCCTGGTGCACCCATTCTCTCTCTCTCAAATAAATAAATATTGAAAAATCCAAATATATGCTTAATGAATGCACATTAGATTCACAAAATCAGGTTGAATGACTATTGGTATTGGATCGCGAGTTTCTCCTCCAGCCTTTTTAAAAAAATCTCTCTGCAAGCCGGGCGTGGTGGCGCACGCCTTTAATCCCAGCACTCGGGAGGCAGAGGTAGGAGGATCGCCGTGAGTTCGAGGCCACCCTGAGACTCCATAGTGAATTCCAGGTCAGCCTGGGCTAGAGTGAGACCCTACCTCAAAAAAAACCAAAAAAAAAAAAAAAAATCTCTCTGCAATCCTCCTTAATTTGACTCTGAAGCATGCATGAACTAAAATATTATGCAGAATTATAAATACCCACCATCATTGCTGTTATTAATGTTCTTTTGTTTTAAACAGAAAAGTCCCAGCTCCTCTCATTTCAGAGCAAATAACACAACTAACTGTAAAGGCTGTTGCCAGGCAACCTACATGCACAGCTCCGATGGGCTGATTTGTTTATATTCATATGTGGATAACTTTGACCTGTTCCTTGTTGTAAAATTGTATCTTTGAAGTTGGAGATGTTTCTGCTAACATTTTAAGGTTTAGGCCGTGGTACAACCATTCTGCAGGAGGTTCAGTAAGGTGTGTAGGGACACATCTGTTGTGTGTACCGTATCATAGAATTTGCTATGTCATATTATCAGTGCCTCACTTGGGGTCCATTTTCCCTTGTAGAATATGAGATCCTTGGGGCCAGGTATTGCAGTCTATTTAAAATACAGAAGGGGACCTTGTCAATAGCAGGCACTACACAAGTATTTGATGGACGCATAAGAGATAGTGATTTTATGTGAGACTCTAAGTCACATGCTTTCTAGAAAGATGTTTGTGTAATTGAATGTAGACTAAAGAAGGAAACTTAGATTTAAAAAAAACTAGCAAAACTAAAATATACTAAACCAAACCTGAAGGATTAAATTTAAATATATCAAAATTATAGCATTTTTAATTAGAAGAAACTTTATAAAGCATGTGGTCTAGAGGTTCTCAAATGTAGGTGTCATTTGAATCACACAGGGCATGGAACAAGTCTAGAATGCAGTTTTGAGCTGCCTTGACATCAGGTTCCTCAGTTGATTCAACTAGAGAGCATGGATGCTACTGACATAGCCCAGTTGTCTTACTTCATGGTAGAGAAACGGTCTAGGGCAGTAAAAACTGTGAGGTCATGCTATGAGCACCAGCTTTGGTGCCAATCATGTGACGTCTGAGTTTAGTATTGGCCCCTTCTAATTTATATGATGGAAATACCAATATTTCCTTATGCAGCGATTGCTGGGGAGGTGAAATGAGATGACATATGCTGTACCCCCAGATCCATGCTTTGTGTGGGAGCAGGGAGCCTGGAACTGACCACTTCTGCATTTTGTTATTTTTCTCTGAATTGCATATACGGTGGAAGTAGAACTTTGGTCCACTAACTTGAAGATTTTGTGTGTGTGTGTGTGTGTGTGTGTGTGTGTGTGTGCTGTTAAAATGCCATGGGATACACTTTGCTTTGACATTTTAGCTAGAAAGGGGTAAATGAAAATCTATGTCAGTATTTCTTCAGGAAACCAATGAAGCTCTCAAAGGCATAGATTAAGAGAGCTCAATGAAAGGGCTTCCTGCAAAGGTGTTAAGTTATGAGAAGACCTAGGGAATGATGATGTGAGTTAGAGCAGCAGATCAAGGGTCAGAGTGGTTACTGGGACCTAGGACTCCCTGTGGTGGCAAGAAATTTGTTCACTTGGCAAGAGTTATATCTAAGCTAGAGGAATAAAGATGCTGCCAGACTGTAGCCTGGCAGCAAGGGAGCTGCTACACGGCTCTCCTCCCTCACTCTCATGCTTAACTGGCAATCCCATGGGCTAAGACAAAGAACAAGAACACGCTCATTGCAGTTACCTTCTTGCAAGGCTGCACCTCCCAAAGGCTCCACCAGCTGGGGATTAAATATGAGGCTTAAATACAAACACACGAGGCTATGGTGGACACTCTACATTCAAATAATCACAGCTCCTGCAGGAGGTTTCTAAAGGTCATTTCTCTGGGACAGCAAGCAGAGTGAAGGATGGTAAAAGATCTTGAAGTGAACAGAGTAAATATCTAGGCCATGGCTAGGTATGGCCTTAATGAGGGACGCTCTGTACACATACCGTCTTTTAACCTTATGTTCCTTTAACTCTAATTCAGTGGAACGTAAATCTCACCCACATGACTGACATCCCGGCCAGAGTTCACAAATATACCTGCTCCACCTGCTCTGAAATGAACTCTCCCAGCAGTGAAACTTAAGAGTGTGGGCTCACAGCATGGGGAGATGGCTCCGTGGATAGAGTTAATTGTTGTATAAGCATGAGGACCTGAGTTCACATCCCCAGTGTCTATATACAAGCAGATGCAGTAATGTGCTTCTGTTACCTCAGCATTTGTCAGGTGAGATGGGAGGCAGAGACATGAGAAACCCCTAAAGCCCATGGGACATCCACCCTGGTTGGTGTAGACAATGGGGAACAACAAGGAAGCCCTGTGTCAAACAGGGAACAACGTAACACCTAAGGGTATCTCCTGACCTCCACATGCATGTCCTCTCTCTCTCTCTTTCTCTCTCTCTCTCTCTCTCATTGAAAGACAACAATGTGGGTTCGGTACAGAAGAACAGTATTCACATCCACACATGGCCCTTTTGTTGGAGTAGATTCAGGAGGGAAATCGGCCTGTGACATCTACTAGCTAGGGACACAGAATACCCAAGCCCACTCCCGCCTCAGTAGCTGCCTGGTTTACCTGAGCCGTCTTTTCGCCTCTTTGTTTTATAATTTATCCATGTAAGAAACGAAAAGAACACCTGCTTCTCATTACAAGATCGAGATGTGTGGAGGGAACTGAGAGTCTCTGCTGTAGAACAAAGGTGCTTCTCCCTTTAATACAAAGGGAGGCGTCCTGTGGTGCTCAGCCCATCCTTGAACGTGAAATGGAAGATACTCGCCATTTTGTTTGTTTTACTGAAACTCTCCCCAGTATGACCTGATGACTTACAGATGACTGTGTTGACACTGCCTTTGAAAAGTTTACAACCTTGTGAGAGGAATCAGAAATGAAGCTTTTTTTTTTTTTTTTTTTTTGGCCCACGTGTGTGTGTGTGTCTGTGTGTGTGCATGTTCTTGTGTGTGCAGGTGCTTGTGTAGGGTGGGGTGCAGGAGTGTGTGTGTGTGTGTGTGTGTGTGTGTGTGTGTGTGTGTGTGTGCGTGCGTGTACATGAAGGTCGGAAGACAACCTTGTTTCTGAGGGACACTGTTCACCTTTTAGAGACAGGGTCTCTCACCGTCCTGGAACTTAACTAACTACGATAGACTGACTTCCCAGCAGTCCCCACAGATCTGCCCGTCACTGTCTCCACCCCTTCCAGTGCAGGTATTACAAGTTCCTTCCATTTTGTCTGGCCTTTAAAAAAAAAAAAAAACCTTTGTTTATTTTTATTTATTTATTTATTTATTTGAGAGAACAGAGAGAGAAAGAGGCAGAGAGAGAGAGAGAGACAGAGAGAGGGTGCACCAGGGCCTCCAGCCACTGAAAACGAACTCCAGATGCGTGCGCCCCCTTGTGCATCTGGCTAACGTGGGTCCTGGGGAATCGAGCCTCGAGCCAGGGTCCTTAGGCTTCACAGGCAAGCGCTTAATCACTGAGCCATCTCTCCAGCCCTTGTCTGGCCTTTTTAAACCTGGGTTTGGGGCTCAAACTCAGGTTCTTCTATTTGGACAGAAAGTGTTATGCCAACTGAGCTCTCGCCACAAACCTGAATTATCTCTTAATAAAATAGGGAAAAAAATTGATTAAAAGTTTTGGTATCCTTTTATAGTTTTCTCTGCCCATAATTTTGTGATTATTTATGTAAATTTAAATTATTTATAAGTACAGTCTACAAACACTCAGCACTTCAAATACATCAGATTCCTGCCAATGAGTCCGTGTTGGCACCTGTCTTGTCTGGCAATCCCTCTCCTCTTTCCCATGGTTCGCCAACTGTTTAACATCCACAACTCAGTTCATTCCCAAATCCAATTTAATTCCCCAATGCTTTGTAGCTTTGCTCTGAATAATTTATCCTCACTCATTTTATGGGTATTTTTTTATGTTAAACCTCTTGGTACAAGCCCTAATCCAGCATCCACACTTCCATCTAATGAGCCAGATATTTTATTCAGTCAGTTCACAATACTTACTGAATATTGACAGTTAGCAATTATTCTGTTCTTCTTTTCTGTTTGTACAGTGTTGAAAGGTCCAAGTTACTCAGTAACTGAGATCTTAGAACTAATCAGCAGAGACGTTTGAGGCTGACAAAACTTTAGTTGTGGACTCTCTGGTGGTATCATGGAAGGAGGGCAAGGGCCTCATCATAAATGGAATGTGATCTGGAGATAACGAGGAGATAACATCACAAGCTACTGCTGGAGCAATGCCCCGGAGTCGGGAGGGGGCACGCTGTGCTCAGGGGCACTCCTGTGCGGGTGAAGACTTCTTGGTGGGATGTGATTACTTTGCCTGTCATTTATTCTGGGACGACTGCGTGTGTAACTTTGCCAGATTGCTCTGATCTACAAGCGGATCCTCACCAACCGGGAGCTTGTGGCACACAGTCAGTGTGCAACAGAAGCCTGTTAGGTACAAAGCTCTTTCTGTTTTCAAAGCCCACAGCATGATGTTTTATAAGTTATGGAAGATTGATCAAAGAGAAGTCACATGTTGTACATCCCTGAGAAATAAAAATTAGGAGAATGAGACCTTGAAAATGTGCATAATTTACATGAAAGATTTTTTTTTCTTTCGGTTTTTCGAGGTAGGGTTTCACTCTAGCCCAGGCTGGCCTGGAATTCACTATGTAGTCTCAGGGTGGCCTTGAACTCACAGCAATCCTCCTACCTCTGCCTCCCAAGTGCTGGGATTAAAGGCATGTGCCATCACGCCCGGCTGAAAGATCATTTTTAATAATAACACCCTACTCCACCTCAGAATTCTTACACAATTAAACAGATTTTAAAAAATTTAAATATATTTTATTTATTTATTTATTTGAGAGAGAGAGAGAGGGAGAGAGAGAGAGAGAGAGAGAGAGAGAGAGAGAAAGAATGGGCACACCAGAGCCTCTAGCCACTGCAAATGAACTCCAGGTGCTTGTGCATATGGCTTTCATGGGTCCCGAGGAATAGAACCAATGTCCTTTGGCTTTGCAGACAAACACCTTACCCACTAAGCCATCTCTCCAGCCTAGAGTTAAATTTTTTTGCATCTCTAAATATAGCTAACTAAGTACCACAAATTCAGTTGCATAGAATTCTTGGGCTTTGTCCAGATCTCTCTGAGTCTAGCCATTATTCTCCTGTATTTATTACCTGGGAGGTGGTAGGTGTGATATGATTTGATTGTAGACTCTCCCCACCTTCTTTCATGTATTAGACATATAATCAGCCAGCAATGCCACAGTGCTGATGGACTTAGATGTGGATCAATGTCATTATTAGGACAGTTATTTACCATGACAAGTGGTTTTGCGTAACAATGAGCTTGCCCCCACCCTTTCCTTTCTTGCTATTCTGCCTCCTCTCATGACCTGATGTGGTAAGAAGACCCCCACATCATACAGTGAAGATGCACATATTTGGATTTCTCAGCCTTCAAAGCTACAAGTCAATGAATTTCTTCTCTTTATGCCCTGCACAGTGTGGTTAAACCACTGCAATAGCGGAAAATGGAGTAAGACAGAAGCTGGGTATTCAGAAACGGGGCTTTCACTTAAACCAGTACTTGAAAGTACGAAAGTGGCCTCAGAGTGGAGTGTTTGATAGATATTGGAAGAATTTGTAGCAGCAACTTAGAGAAAGGCTAGAGTGCTATAAAGGGAACACTCACTCAGCACAACTGGGGACAGAGCTCAGAATAACAGGAGAATATGTGGGACTTCTGGTACTTCATAGAATTAAGTGTTCATGATCAGAATGTTGGTGGAACAATGTATAGTGAGGGACATCCTGATGAGCCTCAGACAGAACAGGGGAACCAGGTACTAGAGATTGGAAGAAAGGCCATCTTCGTTACATCCTGCAAAGAACTGGGAACTTGGGAGTATGCGGATGTCTTAAGATTTTATGGAAGGGAGACTTTAACAGTAGTAAGTTCTACTATTTGATGGAGGAAATTTCCAAGAACAATACTGAAAGACTTGCAAGGCTACTGTTAACTGCATAAAGTAAGATGAGAGAGAAGAAAATGATTTTAAAACACAATTCATAATTAAAAGGGAAACAGAACAGGAAACATTAGGGATTTGCTACCTGGATATGGAAAGTGAGAAAAGGTGTCTTTAGGGGGGTAAATCCAGAGTATAGCCAAGCAGTGGAGCAATGCTTTGAAAGAAAGAAAGAAAGAAAGAAAGAAAGAAAGAAAGAAAGAAAGAAAGAAAGAGAAAATTTAACTGAGTAGAAGGGGGAATGGGAGAATGACCTTCCATTCACTTCAGAGTTGGATCTTTAGTGCAAGCTGGGGCCTTGAACACAAGATGTCCAGATGGTGTCTGAGAAGTCAGAGGACAACTTTCAGGATCTTCCTCACCTTCTCCAACTTATTTGAATCATGGTCTCTCCTATTTCACTGCTCTGTTCACAGTGCTGGCTGGGCTAGGTGCTTCTTGGACATTCTGTTTGTGCCCACCTCCCATCTCACTGGGATTACAGAAGGCCTGTCACAGCTTCTGGCCTGTATGAGGGGGTCTAGGGATCTGAGCTCAGTTATGTCAGCTCATGTGCCAAGTGCTTTATCCACCGAGCTGTTTCCCCAGCCCTGTGATGTGTTTTCATCATGAACATCTTCCATTACCTCTCCTGTTCCCCTCTTTCCCCATACCACTGAATCCCTGCTTCTTCCCGACTAGTCTGGGACACCTTTTAAAATACAGAATGTGATGCATGAACTGTGTATCCTTCCTGACAAATGTTTATTTAGTAAATGTCAATGTCTTGAGCAGAAATAAATCCTATGGACCTTTCAAGGGTACTCATAAAAAAAGAACCCAAGAGTTCTTATTCTTAGATCAGTTGGCAAAAGTTAACTTTCTTTCTGTATAAGATGCTTTATTGGATACCCAGTTTTGTGTTTATTTTTTTTTAAGCTTAGAAATTAGACCACCTCTATCAACTTCTTGTAGATATGTTTGTTCAGAGCACTGCTTAACCAGAGTTGCACGAATTAGGTCTTTATGAGCAAATTTTTATCTCCTAACAGCTCACAGTGGACCTGATTCGTGAGTTCCCATTTATTTGCTCAGTTTGGCAAGTAGGAGCAAACCCAAAAATGTAGCTAAGAGTCCTCCTCTGTGGTGGAGGTCAGCGAATCTCTGAGTATGTCTGTCTTTGCTGACAATTTGAGGAGAGCAATTAGCTGCTGCAAATTTGACGACTGTGTTTATTTTGCCTCTTCTGTTCTCAAGCAGATTTAGTTTCCTAATTGATAGCTACTGACTTTATTAAAGATTATTAACAATGCGAGAGGGGTTTGTTGTTTGATAAAGTGATCAATTGTTATTTGTTCTGAAGGTTAATTGCAACTCTTGTGCCTTCCCTGTTTGTGCATTAACATTTCCTAATATGTGCAAGAAAACAGACAACTAAAAATATAAATTTAATTGTGTAGAAAGGTAGCCTAAAATAAAGATCACAATTTCATTTGTGCTTAAGGGCAACTATGACAATGTAAATGTACAACCAGTGGGTATTTAGGCAATAGGGAAAAGTATGAACTGTGGCACCAACTGAAAGCATTTCTTCTTCTGTGATATTCAAATACATACTGATCTACAGGCCCGGTGGATTGATACAGGGGAAGTATTAGTTATGAAAATGATGTTTCTCTAACATATAAGATTTTTTAAACAAATAAACAACTTGATGAGGAAATTTATACTATATATGCTCAAAAATTACTTCTTATAGTTACTTATTTATAATATTACTAAAAATGAGATAAGGATTGAAGGAGGTGGTTTTAATTCAGGTTGAGATAATTAGAGCAACATTATAGAAGGTGGCTAAATATTCCAAACTTGTTTTCTTTCACAAACACATGTGGAGTCACTACATTTGCCAAAAATGCCTACATGTCATATCTCAAGACTGATGCTCATACGACATTTGTTCAGAGTAATTATAATCCTCATTATAGTTAAAATCAAACTACGATTGGATCGCCTTTACAGAATAAAATGTTTCTCTAATCACTGAAATTCAAGTGCAGAAATCCTACCAGAGCGAATATTGCCTTAAATTTTCAAATATTTATGATGGTGCCTTCAGAAGACATGATTTGTAAATATTTATTTCATCTTTTATAATAAGACCTAGTGGCTAGTTTAGAAAATTGTGTTCAGGCCCTAGGTTGACAGGACAACTTGCCAACATTCACCAGAGCTCCTGTTATTAAAAACATGGAGCTTCTGATGTACATCTTAATTCCAAACAAAGCTAAATTTAGGTGATGCTTGTAATTTTTAAACTGTCATTAGAGTCAACAAGAATAACAATTGAACAGGAGAGTCTCTTTTCGCTTGGAGTCTTATAGCATTCCTGAAGCAAGTCTTGGTCACTGGAAGGAATTCTTGAGAGGAGAGGTTCTATGAACCATTTGCCTTCAATGACTTAGCACTCAGGTGACAGTGAGCAGGCTAGGTGAGTTCTTGCAGGCAAAAGCTTGCTGGTAGGATTCTTTCATTAGTCTGGAATGAGAGGCAAGATGAGTGGAAATGCCAGCCAGGCAGATGCCTCTGTGACAGTCTTGAAGGTTGGAGCTGTTGGTCTGTGGGAAGCAGTCAACACATAAGCTCTTTGAGCACACAGGAGACCAAACAAGTAACTGAGCCGAAGGACCGAGGAGAAGTATTTGTTTATGGAAAGTTACACCTCGAGAAGATTCCAAAGGAGGCCCAGGGGCTCTCCCTAAGAGTGGGAAGCGTCATGCTCTGTACCTAGTATAGGAAATAGCTATCTTGATGATTATACTCCTTGACAAATGTTCTTCTTTAACGAAATTTGTTTTATTATTAGAGGCTCTTTGGGTTACAAGTCACAGAAACCAATTTTTGTACCTTGGAGCAAAAGGTGAATTTATAATAAGGGGAAAGATACATCCAGAAATCAGAAAAAATAAGTTGTACCATGAGCTTAAATATCAACAGGAGCTGACAGAATGTTAGTCTGTTCCTGCCTTTGCAAAACGCTCCCCTCTCCCTCTGTGGACCAGCTTTCTGTTCCTGTCAGTCCACATGGCAGAACACATGGCCCTCAGTAGGGATTCCGTATATATATATATATATATATATATATATATATATATATATATATATATATATATATATATATATATATATATATATATATATATATATATATATATATATATATATATATATATATATATATATATATATATATATATATATATATATATATATATATATATATATATATATATATATATATATATATATATATATATATATATATATATATATATATATATATATATATATATATATATATATATATATATATATATATATATATATATATATATATATATATATATATATATATATATATATATATATATATATATATATATATATATATATATATATATATATATATATATATATATATATATATATATATATATATATATATATATATATATATATATATATATATATATATATATATATATATATATATATATATATATATATATATATATATATATATATATATATATATATATATATATATATATATATATATATATATATATATATATATATATATATATATATATATATATATATATATATATATATATATATATATATATATATATATATATATATATATATATATATATATATATATATATATATATATATATATATATATATATATATATATATATATATATATATATATATATATATATATATATATATATATATATATATATATATATATATATATATATATATATATATATATATATATATATATATATATATATATATATATATATATATATATATATATATATATATATATATATATATATATATATATATATATATATATATATATATATATATATATATATATATATATATATATATATATATATATATATATATATATATATATATATATATATATATATATATATATATATATATATATATATATATATATATATATATATATATATATATATATATATATATATATATATATATATATATATATATATATATATATATTAGGATTCGTTTACATGACACAGGATTAATCTCCTGGGGAGAACAGATCTCACTTGTGTCTAAATCCTCCTGGAGAGAGGCTGTGTGCTACATCTTAGGATCAAGGGCCCACCTATGGGTCCACTTATTTCTGACAAAGGTATTGGGCTCACACACCTATAATAAAGCTGCCCAGAGCATGAGGAGGGGAGGCAGATTTTGGGGAAATACCTAAAAAATAGGTAGCCTGGTATTTTGGAGAAATCAATGTTAAAGCAGCTTAGGAAATACATCCACACAAACACACATTCACTTGGGGTCAAAGGTGAGAGGGAGGAGTAAGAAGGTGGTCAAAGCAGTAATGAAAGTTCTTGGAGTATAGCTCTGCAGCACCACAAGAAAATGTATTATAGGGAAAAAGTCATAAGCCAGAGGTTTGGGGGACCCACTGTGAAGTAACCACTGTCCCCAAGATGTACTTTTCTATATTTATATATACTTTATATATATGTATATAGTGTATATATATGTATATATATATATATATATATATATATATATATATATATATATATATATGTACTAAAATCCATCTACTTCTTAGAGACTCGTCTTGGTCTTAGAAGAGTTGTATGAAGAATTAAAGAACCCTAGGAAACATGTGTTGCATACTGGGTCTTCAGAATTGCAAAGAAACATCTGCTTTTCTGGTGAAGAGCTCAGGCTTCAGATAAGAGCTGGTTACTCAGCAAAGGCTTCCTCCCTTATTTCTGTCTTCCCTCCATTCCTTCCTTCATTTTCTTTTTTCCTTTCCGGAGAAGTAAGCCAGACCAACGTGGCTGCTGACGCTGTAAAATGTTCTGTTGTTGATAAGAGCATAGGCTTCCTGAATGGCATGAGTCGCAAAGATTAAGGAGAGCTGAATGAGTCCCTGCCAAAATGGATGAATTAGATTAATGACAAATATGATATAGAAAAGCAAATATATAAAGAATTCAGTGTATTTATTTAAACTTTGCAGAAGTCAAATGAATTTGCCCAGATATTCTCACTTCATTAGAACATCTCCTATAACTTTCTATATACGTAAGATTTGATTGACTCATATTAGAGTAGCATTTTACTTATTTTACTGTGATATAATACTGTATGAGCTAGGTATTTTTTAATCCTTTTTCAAAGAAGGAAACTCAGGTTATTGAGAAGTAAACTAATGACAAATACATCACATAGTGTGTGTGATAGAGAGGACTAGATCTAGTCAACCTAGTTCCAAGGGTCCCACTCTGCTGCACCCTTATGACTCTCTTCCCTGCAGGCACAGTGGCATGATATTTATGTAACTGATAATTGTGGGATGTTACTGGAAATGTTTGAATAAATGGAGACTAAGAAATTATATGAAGGTGTGGAAAAGGCATACCATTTACCATAATTCCCTGTACTTCTCTCAGTTCTAAGATGACAGATGTGACTATATTATCAACATGAATAACTTCAAGAATGCTGGTTTCTAAAGTTTTACTTCTACATTCAGACATGAGCCTTTGATTAATGAAGTTCTAAAGGGAGTTTCCCCTAATTTTCAGCATTACATACAAGATTCATGAAAGAATGTAAAATAAGGATAAGTGGCTATCTATCTCTTTCCAAGAGAGGCCATTAAATGATTTCACAGAGAATTGCCTACATTGGAACAATAAAAATGTGCTGTAAGACCTCTTTTCATTAGCTCTCTCACAGACAGGCCACATACCAATACCAAGTCTATTATCTCTCCTTTTCCCATTGGAGTTTTAAATGGCATAAATCTCTAAAGCCCTTGTCTGTCTAGTAACTCCCATTAGTTTGCCAGTCTTCTCTCATAGTGCATGTCTGAGTCCAAGATCTTTTCTTGTTGTTGCAGCATTAATTCTACTTTTAAATGTCAATGTCAGAATTCACAAGTAGGCAGCCAACCAGCCCTAGAAAAAGTAGATCACACATTTGAACTCGTGCTGACCTTAAACATTTAAATATTGGAAGTGAGAGACCGATTTGCCATCTCTCACTTCCAATATTTAAATGTACTATCTGGCAGGTCTTTGTTGGAAATTACCTTTGGGCCAAAGCAGAGATGCTATGTCTTGAGCTGTTCATTTATGCCACATGATAGTGAAGATATTTTCTCTGTAAGATAGTGTCAGAATTTGAGTTGGGCACATGGACGAGGGCAAATTTCATTGAGCAAGACCCTTAATAATCAATGCCAGTTATATCCATCATCTTCAACCTTTCCAATGGCTTCCTATTTTATTCAAGGCTTATGCCTAAATCCCTCATCCTGGATTCCATGTTTTAAGTATGACTATTTCTCTTCTATAGTTAGGAGTCTTCTAATTGTTAGTATTCTCTGTCTGAAATACTCTTCCTAACACACGTAGGATTTTTCCAGGAGGGTAAAGTGGAAGAAGAAATCCTTACATAGCTAAGACAGAATGTACAAAGGCACAGATACAAAATCATACAATGAAATCTCTAGTGAATTGTACCATATTTATGAAAGCATATTAGAAGTAAGGTAATGGCTCTGGGGAGTTTCAGAAAGCAATGATACAGAAACATGCCCTGCTCTGGTTCCATGAAGGTCATGATGGCAACAATGGGGCTATTTTAGGGAAATAGGTTGAAAGTCATAACAACAATCAAGGCTGGCAGGGTGGGGATGGCAACAAGAATTAATATGAATAGATATAAATGTGTGTGTGTGTGTACGCACTAGGAGGAGATTTAGAGCAATGGAAGAGCTGAACTTCTGTTGATAAAAACTGAGCTTTCCAGCTGACTTCTCCAGTCTGTCTCTTGTTGATGTTGATATATCTCTTGGGATACCTCCTATGTCATTCGCCTTCACTGGCCGGGTTTTGAGCATTCCATAACTCTAGTTTATTGGGAAGAAGAAGAAGATACAACTAGTAGAATGACAACCCTTTCTTTTTGAAAATCAATGAAAATATTGGCAAAACAGTCTAAACTGTATTTTCTCTCAACATGCATAATCTCAAGGTCTTCTATAAAATCTCAAGACTGTTGAAATTTCTCTTGAAGTTAATAGAAAACTATTGATTTTGATTCACTCAAATAATAAAAAAAGAACTATTACCTGAAAAATCCTCTGTGTGAGGTTTTTCTGCATGTGAGCTATGTGGCTGTCTGCTGCTACCAGCTCAGGTCAGCTCAGCATGCACTGCTCTGTAGAAAGAGCAATCTGAGTTGCATACCTGTGACATAATCTTTGGCAAAGTTACCAGACCACCAAGAATTTTAGTTTTCTCATTAGCAAAATAGAAAAAGAAAACCCTGTGTCAGAGGATAATAATGAGATTTAAGAGAAACAGTGGGGCTGGAGAGATGGATTACCAGTAAAGGCACCTGCCTGCAAAAACCAAAGGACCCAGGTTCGATTCCCCAGGACCCACATAAAACCAGACGTACAAGGTAACACGTGCATCTGTAGTTTATTTGCAACGGCTAGAGGCCGTGGTGTGCCCATTCTCTCTCTCTTTGCCTCTCTTTCTTTTTCAAATAATAAATAAACACAATATTAACAAAGAAGACTTGACTAAAAAGAAGATAAAGAGACAATGTATATTTGTAGTTTAAAGTGTATTGATTCTGCATATAATTAACACGCAAAATGATAAAAGAAGATCAGCATTGAAAGTATTGACTTGAAGCTGTAGCGTGGGCAGAGTGACAGTAGGAATTACAGATATTATCTCAAAGGTTAAACAAAGTGGTCTGGATGTGTCACTTACAAAGGGCATGTGTGGGCTGACTTTCTTCTTTGTGTTACTTGCCCTTAACTCAAAGTCTTAAGAGAGAGAGTTATCCAGTTGAAAAATTTCATTCCTTCTAGGTTCCACCCTAGGAAGTAAGATATGGGATTTCCACCTAAGCCAGCCTATGTGTATTCATTCAGTGATCTGATTCAATGAACATAATTCTTGTGGGAAAAGGAAATGGTAGCTAAAAACCATAAAAGTGATGACTTTAAAATGCGCCGTTAGAACTATTCACAAGGCAGGCAGAGGACGATAAGCAGGATCTGATGTTTCAGAAAGCGGGCTCTGAGGTGGCTTGCATTCAGCACAGGCTGGAGTGTGAGATCAAGCTAACCATCCTGACTCAGCAGGCGAGTTGTCACGACTGACTGAGGGAGAGGAAGCTGTGGCAGAAAAATCTCACGTGCCAGACTCATACAGAAATCAAATGAAAGAAGGGAGCTCTAATGAAGAAAAGATCATTTCCAAAGAAATCCAGCCTACTTAAGACTTGGTATCTAGAGGGGGAGACTGGTGTAGATGGAGGTTTGCCTGGGTGGCAGGATCATTTTGCCTTTGCTCCCAGAAGAGAATATTAGGGCAGACATTTCGTGATACATGTCCATAGTTTTGTAATTTCGGGCAATGAGATCCCTTAACACTATTTTCTTTTTGTATAATGGGTGTAGATGTTTTAGATTAACATAAAAGAATGTCTACGTACATTTCAGTCCATGTGTGAATGAGCATGCTTTAGAAATTCAAGGTGGGACAAAATATTAACAATGTATGTTATCGGTGTAAATTTTATTTTTTAAAAATGTTAGTTTTAGATAAGGTCAAATTAATGGTATACTGCTAATATTATAGGCAGTTTCAAACAAATTCTAGCTAATGTAATTAAAAGGCCTTTCTTTTATAAATAAAAATGATCCATTCAATCACTGACTTTTGACTTGCGTTTTACACTGTGACCTAGTGTTTGTATATGTCTGTGTGTACAAACATTTATGTGTAATGAGGACAAAATTTATGATGTATTCTTATCATATGTGCTGTACTTTGCTTTTGAAATTTTATTCAATTTAACTTTTAAAAAATCTTGTAGTCCACTAAATTGATCTCATTACTTAGGAAAGGGTTGTGATATACTGAAAATATTTTGTCATAATTATATTATATTAACAAATGGTAAGCATTTTTTTTTTTGAGGTAGGATCTCCCTGTAGCCCAGGCTGACCTGGAGTTCACTATGTAGACTCAGGCTTGCTTTCAATTCACAGCAGTCATCCTACCATTGCCTCCGGAGTACTGGGATTAAAGGCACGTGCCACTATATCCAGGAAATTGTAAGCACTTTGTGTGTGTTATGTTTTCTCCTACTTTCTTTCCTTTTATTCTGTCTTCCATTTCCCTGTTAGATAAAATCATAGACCATGGCTCAATAACCACTGGTTCAATGGCATAGTGTTAGTCATAGTTTTCTAAAGAATAAAGAATTGTATCAATTTTCGAATTATTAAGAGACATGGTACATAATGGGTTTTTGTTTTGTTTTGTTTTGACGTACAGGTCCCACTGTAGCCCAGGCTGACCTGGAATTCACTATGTAATCTCAGGCTGGCCTCAAACTCACAGTGATTCCCCTACCTCTGCCTTCTGAGTGATGGGATTGAAGGCGTGCACCACCACACCCAGTAGGAGCAAAATGTTTTTATGGAAGAAGAAATATTAAAATGAAAAAAATACAAGAAGATATGGGACTCATCAAAACTTCAGTTTCATTCTTGAAATGTCAAAGTGTAATTTTCTGTTCTGTAGCTGCTGTTTGAAATAAGACTTAGAATTTTAAGCACATAATTTTCTCAATCTTTTCTGTTTCAAAATTGCTACATGGCAAGTTTTGGAGGCTCCCTATAAGGCTGAGCCAGGAGGCTTGCAAGTTCAAGGCTTACCTGGGCTACAAGGTGACTTCAAAGGCACCCTGGAAACTGAATAAGAACATGCCTCAATATAAAAAAATACAAAAATGGGATTGGCACATATCTCAGTGAATGCTGTGGACGATCTCCTCAGTGGCACCTTTTCTTTTTAAATTATTTATGAGAGGGAGAATGGGCACACCAGGGCCTCTGGCCACTGTAAACGACCTCCGGATGTATGTGCCACCTTGTGTTTCTGGCTTATGTGGGTACGGGGGAATCAAACCTGGGTCCTAAGGCTTCCTAGGCAAATGCCTTAACCACTGAGAAATCCTTCCAGTTCCTCAGTGGCACTTCTGATCAGTCCTTGCTGAGGTCTCCCTCAGGCAGACACTGTGGCACTGGTACCCACCTGTTGTCTAGGAGCAGTGACAGGTACCCATCCTGTGCACACATTAACCTGGAACTCGTTCTTTATAATGTTGGGGACATTAATATTATGTACTGATGGCCACATAAGTTACACATTTCTTCCTAATAAAGACATCAGTTTCATCCAGATGGACTTTGGCAGGGCCATGCTTATTAACCTTGGAAGTGGACATCTTGATGCTCATCCATGCTCAGCCTTGATTGCTACAAGGCCATTTTTATGTAAGCTTGAGTACTCCACTGAGAAGGTGGTTGAAGCTCTGTCTCTTCTGTGACAAAATCCAAGTCATCTGGGTCATTAGGAGGCTTCAATTCCAAACGTGCTGGCATCTCACTTCCCATAAGCATTGTGAGAAGAGGTCCAAGGCCCGTGAGTTCGGGAGGCACCGATATGTATCCATACCTGCAGAGTCCCTCCTGGATAATCAGGACCAAGGCCTTTCAGTTCTCCCACTTGTCAAGATTCCGGGCTTCTTTGGTTTCCTGCAAGAACCTGCTTGCCCTGCATCATTTGTCACTGGCTCTTAGTCAAATGTTTTGGTTGGTTTCACCTTCACTTCACTGTTCCATCTTTGACTCTTTCTCTGCCTCCTTCTCCTGAATCTGTTCAAAAGGCCCTGCCTAACACCTGTCTTTTGGGATGATTGTGAAGTTCTTGGAGTTGAAACCACATAACCTTAGGTTCAATTTGAAGTCTACTACCTTGAGCAGCACCGTCTTGCTCAATTTATTTCTCCTTTTCAGCATGGTAAAGTGAAAACAATATCTTAGGAGACTTTAAATAATCAATGAGAAAATACTGGTAAGGTACTTATCAAGTCTGTGGCCAGTGGTAAATGGCCACTACCATCTCTGTCCTCATCAAGGAAATGGAGCCTGTTGTGTGGGGGGTGTGGGAGAGGGAGGTGTTTTCCTAACTTCTCAGAGAGGAGCACTCCAGTCCACTACTGGAGGACTGGATTGGCCCCTTCATCGTCTCCTTCCTTGGTTTGTTTTGGGGGAGGGAAATCCCAGGATGGAGTCTATCTTTTTCTCTCTTTTCTTTCCCATTTCTAATATGCTAAATTTTGTATAGCATACTACATAAGTGCATCTAATGTTAGGGTTCCTTGTCACGAAGTGTACTATGCTGCACCTATGAACTGCTATCTTTTACTTCATTATCTGGCCCTATATGATATCTTTCTTCTTTTGGATATCTATATCTATATATTGTTTTACATTGCTTTGCACTGCACACACACACACACACACACACACACACACACAGAGAGAGAGAGAGAGAGAGAGAGAGAGAGAGAACATAAACATGATAGCCTTACATTAAAATTGCTCATAGAAAAAAATTCTCATAGAACTATTTTCCCCTTGCAGAATAAAACCATAACCTGTTTCAGGGTAAAAATACACAAATTCTTTTAAAACTTTACAGTGGCTATTGAACATTGAATATAGAACATTGTGATTAATAAGTGTTCACTAAGTAACTTAAGGCTTAAATTGAAATTAATAGATAATGCAGTATATTTTGGGGGGTTACCTGAAGAAATAGAAACAGCTAGAGATTGATTATGTATCATCTACCTATGTGCCTATCTACCTATCTATCATCTGATTTATTCTAATGAACTGACTCCTGTGATTGTAGGAGCTGAGAATTTCCATAACCTGTTGTCTATAAGCCAAAACCCAAGAATGACAGTGGTGCTTTCTCAGATCCCATTCAGGACAAGAGACACTCAAAGCCCAGTTCACACAATCTGGCAGGGCGCACTCATTCCCTCTTCTATACTGTTTTGTCTTATTTAGGTCTTCAGTGGACTGGGTGGTACCTATCTGTAAGGCAGAGGGCCGTCTGCCTAGGGACTTGCTAATCTCATCCAGAAACATCTTCAGAGCTAAACCCAGGACTAACGTTTTGTCTGGACATCCCCTGTCCCAGTCAAGTGGACACAATATTTACCAACACATCCAGCATTCCCACAGAACACTTTCCCACCACCAGAGGATGGTAGCTGTGGTTTCCATAGCCACAGTAAGCTGTTTCCTAATGAAACTGCACAGTGGTTATATTTTTTTCTGAGTGCTTTTTTTCTTCTGATTTTCAGGTAAGGAAGTTGATTTAAGGACTTAAAACTATGAATATGAGGCCTGGAATGATGGCTTAGCAATTAAGACATGTGTGCGAAGTCAAAGGACCCAGGTTCTATTCCCCAGGACCCATGTAAACCAGATACACAAGGTGGTGCATATGCCTGGAGTTCGCTTTCAGTGGCTAGAGACAATGGCATGCCTATTCTTTCTCTCTCTTTCTATCTGCCTCTTTCTCTCTCTTAAATAAATAAATAAATAAATAAATAAATAAAATTTTAAAAAACTGAGTTTGACAGGTTAGATGCTGTGTTATTTAGCATCACAGTACTGTAGCAAATCTCAGATAGTTAATTTGTATAGAGAAAAGCTTGATTTAAGCTCAGCATTTTTGGGGATTCTAGTCCAAGTCTGAATTTGCCCTTGGACTTGGGCTTCTAAAGAGGCAGCATATCATGATGAGAGCTGGTGATAGGGAAAACCACTCACCTCATAAGTTAAGAAGCCAAAGGAAGAGAATGTGAGATCCCTTTAGTATCCTGAGAACCTGACAATGGTTCCACCACCTTTCAGTAGCACCACCCTCAGGGCTCTAACACCTGCACCTTAGGGACACTCATCCATGCCCCACAGGAATGAAATCAGTTATAGTGTGTGATGGTTTATTTCTCTTACTACAATAACCGCCAGTTTCATCCATGTTGTTGCAAAGGCCAAGATATCCTTATCTTTTGAAGCTGGATAATTTTTTTTTTTTTGCCTGTGTATCTACCACATTTTTTTGATTGATCCATTCACTAGTGGATGTCTGATCAGCATGGCTTCTGTGCCATAGTTATATAGACAATACTGTAGCATATCTGAGACCTAAATTGCAATATTGCAATTCTTCTTGCTGGATCACATGGTAAGTCTTTTTTTTTTTTTTTTGAGAAACCATCAATTCTGTTTCACAATGGTTATACCATTTACCTTTCATCTATAATGTACAAGAGTTCAAATTTCTTCACACCCTTACCAATATTTACCTTTAAAAAAGAAATAATGACTGGGTATAGTGGCTTACTTGTATAATCCCAGTAACTGGGAGGCTGAGGTAGGAGGATTACCAGTGAGTTGAAGGCCATCCTGGGCCACATAGTGAATTCCATGTCAGTATGGGGTCTAGTCAGACCCTGCCTAAAAAGCAAACATAAAACCCCACAAAAATGGCCATAGGGTAAAGTGCTACCTCATTGTGGTTTTTATTGACATTTACCTAACATTTTTGAGTATATAGAGTATTTTGAGTATTGTTTATACATCTGTTGGCCATTTTTGTATCTTTGGGGGAAAAAAATGTCCCTTTAAGTCCTCTGGCTCACTTTTTGATTTTTTTTTTTTTTTTTTGCTATTGGGTTGTAGCATTCCAATTCATTTGTGTATTTCTTCCTTGACTATTGATTCCATTTTGGAAGGAATCTTCTTTATCTTGTTCATTGCTATATTTTCAGCATCTAAATCCTCTTTTATTTGGGGTGGGGGATAAACAGCTAGCGTAGAGATATTGAATTGAAATATTTCAAAGGGAACCATGGCTTACCCTGTCTAGTCATGCCAACAGTATCTAAACTTCTCAGAAGAATAAATAGGATCTGAGGATATCTAACAGAGCTGGCTGTTCTGAAGCTCGTTCAAATGAGGAGGTCAGAAAGAACTGACTGTTCAGCTGCAGACTGTGGGATTAAATATAATCTGAAGGTCAATGTCCAGAAATGACACCAGTGTAAGATGCCAAGGAGACAGTCCAAGGGGAGCGTGTTTTATTGAGGTGGAGGGGGACTGGGGGCTCCCTCTGCTACAATGGGAGGTAAAACCAGTGACATTGCAAGTAAAAAGGAGGGGATGGGCTGAAATCCTGCAATCCAAACAAGACATTGTTTTACAGAGTTCCTGACCTACAAAAGAGAACTGTTAAGTGTGTCCGTCAATCTGCATAGATGTTGCTATCTTCAACTTCCTAAAAAGTTCCCTGTAACTTGGAGACAATCAAAGAAATAACCTCATTTCCAAAATTAAGTTTGACTGTAAACCTTTAGTTGAACTTAGACAAGTATCCATTCATTAACATTTTGGACTAGAATTTAAGAGGAAGTTCTCAATTGATGGATATATTTGGAATACACTCTATGCCAGTGGCCTCACTTTAACCATCTATCGTTATCTTACTACTACTATTGTTATGTCATTTCTTGTGTTAGTGAGCAAAGAAGCAGTATTGTAAACTACTGGCATACATGATCCTGTTTAACCTCATTTAACATGGACTTAGGATGGACTTGAGATGCTCTCTCTAAATATAGAGGGGAAAGCAAATAGATAAAAGTTATGAAAGATGGGCTGGAGAGATGGCTTAGCGGTTAAGCGCTTGCCTGTGAAGCCTAAGGACCCCGGTTCGAGGCTCAACTCACCAGGACCCACGTTAGCCAGTTGCACAAGGGGGAGCCATGCTGTCTGGAGTTCGTTTGCAGTGGCTGCAGGCCCTGGCGACGCCCATTCTCCCTGTGTCTCTCTCTCTGCCTCTTTCTCACTCTGTCTGTCGCTCTCAAATAAATAAATTTTAAAAAAGTTATGAAAGATGTTCATGAATTACTCAGTGGTTAAAGGTACTTGCTTGCAAGCCTGCCATTCTGGGTTCAGTTGCCTGGCACCCATGTAAAGCTCGATGCAAAAAGGCACATGTGTCTGTGATCCCAATATATCTACTGCAATGGGTCAGAGCCAAGAGACTCCATAAGCTCTCAGGCCCCATGTAAGCCAAATGCACTGGGATCACATGCATCTGGAGTTTGTTTTCAGTGGCTAGAGGCCCTGGCATGCCCAATCTCTGTCTGTCTCTCTTCTATCCCCACCCTTCTTTCTTTGCTTGCAAATAAATAAATTAAATTTAAAAAATAATCATTTTAAAAGTTATAAAGTCAGTTCCCTGTGATAGGTTAATCTCAACTGAATTGGAGTTAGAGTTGCCTAGGAGGTTAATAAAGCATGCCCCTGGGGCATCTGTGAAGTCACTTTCAGAGCAATGAAATCATGAAGGCTAGGACCTAATTGATGGTTTAGTCCAAGGATTCATCCGAAGTCTGAGAAGATTATGGGGAAATGGTAGAATCATGAAAGGTGGGCAGAGTTGGAAGAAGTTGGTCACAGGGCAAGCCTTTGAAAGGTATACATTGTTACTTTTTATTGGCTTCCAGACTTCCAATAGGTGAGCAGCTTCCTGCACCAAATGCTCCTGCACAATAATATTTGCCTTATGGGTCTATAGCAATGGATCATAAAGCTATGAATGAAGACTTCTGAAACCTTAAGTCAAAAGGCATCTTTGTCAAAAGGCATCTTTTCTCATTTACAGCATTGCTCTTAGTTATTTGTCATAGTGATAAAAATCAACAAAAATATATGCACAAAGCCAACTGCTATACTTTCTCTTGAAAGGCGCGTCCCTTTACAAGATAAATCCACTAAGAAAGAGTCTTAAACACACCCTTGCCATATCAATAACTTTCAAGTGTAAAGAATTTTGGTGGAAAACAAAACAAAAACAATGACATTACACCAAAACATACAAACATGGTCTAGCTTCAGGTTTGTATGATAAAAGAAAATTTATCAAACATCTAAATTTTTTTCGTGAAAGACAGTTTCTTGTTACGTGTACACAGTCCAGATACTGTCATTCTTTGAAGGTAAGAGAAAAATTATTTACATTTAAGATCTTATGGAGACAAAAATTATCTTACTAGTCTGCTGAAAAAGTATATAATTCTATTGTCCAATAGACTAGTTTTTAAAGAGTCATTAAAATTTCATCTCAGGGCTGGAGCAATGCCTGAACAGCTTAGATGCTTTGCATGCAAAGTCTGACAACCTGGGTTTGATTCCCAGTACCCATGTCAATCCAGAGGCACAAGGTGGTGGTGCATGCATCTGTAATTCCTTTGCAGCTGCTAGAGACCCTGGTGTGCCCATATGCATTCTCTCTCTCTGCTTGTAAATAAATAATTTTTTTCAAAACTTTCATCTCAAAGAATAAGGTACATACTTGTTATATTAAACAATGTGTTTTTTCTATATTCATTTCTAACTTATATATGCACATTCATAACACTGAAACAGTTAAAATACTATTTTAAGGTAGTCACATGAACCAAAAAGGAAGCATTTATAACATTGATTCATTACATATCTTTTATCACAGAAGTCACACAAAACAAAACTTAAACACAAACTAAAACTATATTACCAGCATACCTATAAACTAGAATAAGCATGTATATGTATATATTGTGGAGGAGGGGGCAGAGAATGTATATAACAGCTGCAAGGTAAGAAGGACCACTGTGTGACACTGTCCTCCAGATATGAACTGATCAGTGCATCACGCCCTCACAGTGGATGTTGCTACCCCACAAGACCTGTACAATACTGATCTGCACAATATTGAACCAATTAATGTTTAATTATTTTGTTTATTTTTATTTATTTATTTGAAAGCGATGGACAGAGAGAGAAAGAGGCAGATAGAGAGAAAATGGGTGTGCCAGGGCCTCCAGCCACTGCAAACAAACTCCAGATGCGTGTACCCCCTTGTGCATCTGGCTAACGTGGGTCCTGTAGAATCAAGCCTCAAACCAGGGTCCTTAGGCTTCACAGGGAAGTGCTTAACCACTAAGCCATCTCTCCAGCCCCAATAAATGTTTTTTACATAAATAATGGAGAAGGACAGAAAGATGAGATATTATAAGAGAAGGACTACTTGGGAAGGGAGGGTGCTCAGTGGAATAGGGGTCGAGAAGAGGGGACAAACGAGGGAAATAGGAAGAAGCTATGATCAAACTATAGTATGCTCATGTAAGAAAATTCTAAACCTAAGTTTTTATTTACTTTGACTCTATATGTCACCTTCTTAATGTTTTTCATTAGAAAATTATTTGAAAATTGACCAAAATGTATAAAAAAGAAATAGCATGGTATTATTTTCAATAGAAATAAATGGAAACAGCTAAAATGGCTAGCTTTGTAGTATATACAAACTGAATATATTCCTGTTATATTCATGAAATACTTAAAAAATTATATTAGAACATTTTACTATGTAATCATAACTAAATAAAATGTAAAATTACTATCATCATTTGAATTTTATAAAGAAAAAATTCTGTGTTTAAAGAAAGATTGCAATGAATTAGCCAAACATAATACTGTTATTCTCTAAGTGGTACATTAAGTAATTCCCACAATCTTGTTTATGCCTTTGTGTATAAAGTCCTAACTAAATGGTAAAAATATTACCAAATAGTGAGGCACGATTGTTCAGTAAACAGTATATTGATAAATGGCAAATTAGAAGCAGTTTAAATTAGACCCATACCTTGCACATAAGTACTATATATATTTTTATTTCTTTAAGGCATAACAGCTTGTATATCTACCTGAATACCAGCACATAACCTTTTGTAACATAATTATGCTACACTTCAATGAGTAAAATTTTTATAAAACTGAAGTATATATCTGAAGTACACATTCATTTGTATTTGAATATTTAATTTCTTTCTTTTTCTTTTTTCTTTTTTTTTTTTTTTTTTGGGTTTTTCAAGGTAGGGGTTCCCTCTAGCCCAGGCTGACCTGGAATTCACTGTTTACTGTGCACTCTCAGGCTGGCCTTGACATCACAGCAATCCTTCTACTTCTGATTCCTGAGTACTGGCATTAAAGGTGTGTGCCACCATGCCCAGCTGTATCTTTAAATTTATTTCTTTCCTTTTTATTTATTTACTAATTTTTTTTGAGGTAGGGTTTCACCTGGAATTAACTATGTAGTCTCAGGGTGGCCTGAAACTCAAGGTGATCCTCCTACCTCTGCCTCTTGAGTGCTGGGATTAAAGGCGTGCACCACCATGCCTGGCTTTTAAATTTCTTACATTACAAGGTCAAGCTAATGCATAGGCTTTTAGCCTTCTGCAAAAATGAAATTACAAATAAATTTGAAAGAACATGTGCAAAACTTCTGTTGGGAACATACATCAATTAGATTACTCCAGAATGCTATCTGTTGTAGAATGTGTGCTTTTCAGAGAGTTAAATAATGTTGAATAAATTACCATTTAATGAAAATTATATATTAATACTCTTTCTAAGTAGTTATTTAGTTCTTGTAAGTAAAAAATTCAATTTTTGTTAAATGAAAATTATTGTCATGGAAACTAACGTGCATCAGTTGAGTATTTAGTCTGCTTCTGCTCTTTAGAGATTTTTATTATCATTTATTTATTTGAAAGAGAGAGAGAAGAGAGGCAGAAAGAGAGAGAGAGAGAGAGAAGGGGGGAGAGAGAAAGAAAGAGAATGGGCATGTCAGGGCCTCTAGCCACTGCACACAAACTGCAGACATATGTGCCACCTTGTGCATCTGGCTTATGTGGGTATTGGGAAATTGAATCTGGATCCTTAGGCTTCACAGGCAAGTGCCTTAATGACTAAGCTATCACTTTAGCCCTGGGGATATTATTAAAGACAAAATATGCTATTTTTGAGGACTAAGTGGCTTAACTTTTTTGCTTACTTCCCTGAATAACAAATCAAGCAGCCAATTCAATGTTCTCAAATGAGTAATTAGTTAATCCTGTTTGGTTGTCGAGTGAGATAACTAAATCTGTGTTGCTCAGCTGATAGAACTTAACAATACTTCAGTCATAAACTTAACTTAAAAAATTTAGGACAGTCACCGGGCTAGTAAAGTTTTGAACACATGATATTAAGAGTAAAGGGGTAGTTTTTCAATAAAAATTAATTTAAGTGACCTAAATAATGATTTAACTATTGGAATTAGGAGTTCTGTTTGAGCTTTAAAAAAGTACATTAAAGAACTAATTTCTCTAAAGTAACATAAATGTTGGTAAACGTGATCATTCAGTATGAAATGAACGGAAAATATTTATACTAAGTTCATAATTAATGTTTGACCTTGAATTATAATTCATGTTTTGTTTAATAGTCGTCTCTTATATATTATATGTAATGGATGTACCAGTCATTTGTAGCATGGTATGGAAGGCATAAGTGTGTTCATTTGTATAGAGAAAAGTATGTGTACATATTATATTCTAGAGATTGTTCAACACAGTGTCCCTTCAAGATTAGCTTTAGTCTCAAGTGCCATTCTTCTCTTCCTGATTTTCCTCCTCTTGAGCCCCAGAACTCCCTTGTCTTGCTTAGCTCTATGGCATTTTGACCACAATCATTAATCATCCAACCAGGATGAACCAACAAGCTGTTTATTATCATCAACTCTTTTCCTTTGCTGACACATTTGATTAATCACCAGGGACTGCTGTACCCTCCTCCTTCACTGTTTTCTAACTACATTCCCACTGACCTTGCAAAGACCCTTATCCATTTTTATTCTGACTGTTCTACCTCCTATGACTTGTTCCAAAATTAGTGATGTCATAACTAGTCTCATGACACAAGGTTTCCTTCATTTTTCAGATTCTGCCAGAGGGATCCTGTTTGAATACATTCTGCACATGTCACCCCTTACCTACACACTTTAGCAGTTCCTTATTCTATTGAATATTTCTCCAGGTGTTCATAATAGACAAGACCCCATAGAAAATCTTTGAAAGTCTTTGAATTTTGATCCATTCTTAAATTTCACCTCTGTTTTCCTGATGAACCGGATACCAGCACAAGGGAGAAGGAGATCAGCACAGAGAAAAATCAACTCCTACCAAATCAGAGAGCCAGAGCCTCAGAGGCCCCCAACACCTCATCACTGAAGCAGACCAAAAATGAACCCAACATGGCTCAGGGAAATTTTGCGGAAGAGGGGGCGGAAAGAATGTCAGAGCCACATGTTGGGTCATGATATGCAGAGACATTTAGCTTACCCATAACTGTGGGCTAACTGCACAATGCATGACCCGTATACCTCAACAAGGAGGGGCCAAGGGGAGGGGGTAGGTCACGGATGAGCCTAATAATGGTACCAAACTGACTGTATTTGCTGAATACAAAACTAACTAATAAAGAAAAAAAATAAAAAAGGAAGGTTTATTTGAAAGAATTGTTGATATTCATTGAGCAGAAGTCATACTGTGTAACACTGAATGTATGTTTTTTTTCCAGCACCCAAACTACTACTATATCCAGTAAATGTTTATCGAATATTTGCAATGAGTGCAGTGTTATGCTGTGTGTTTGAAAGCAGTCTATGAAACACTCTTTGATCTAAGCCTATATATGAAAAAAAGTTTAATCTACTGAGCTCTGTTTATCTGTTGTAAAGAGAAGGCAGAATTTATTTGGGAGCTAGAACAAATTAACATTTACTCAGGCATTATCAAAAACATGCTGTGTACGTCATCACATGAGCACTCATGCAAGCATCTTCTTGCACTTTCTAAATGAGCAACATGGACATAATGATGCAGCAGTTAGTTCTTGTGTTGTGTCTGTGCTCTTCTGTGAGTACCTTATGCACATCACCTAATTTACCGATGAGACATACAGAGAGCAAGAAAGCTAGAAAATAAAGCCTGAGATTTCTACCTAGACAAACAGACTTAGGAGCCTTCAGAAATTTTTATCATTCAATATCAATATAGTGATTTATTTTAGATCAAATGTGAAATGTTACTCTCTCTAGGAATGTGTGTGTGTGTGTGTGTGTGTGTGTGTGTGTGTGTGTATACATGTATGTATGGCCCATGTGGTATGGCATGTGTGTGGTGTATGCACATTTGTGTGCAGATGCATGCACACACGTGCAGGGGACATAGTAGAACTCAGGTTTCCCCTACTTTTATTCTATGTTTTTTTTTTTTTTTGAGACAGAACCTCTCACTGAACACAGAGCTGCCATTTTTAGTCAGACTGGCTGACCAGCAAGCCCCAGCCATTCTCCTGCCTCAGCTTTCCACAAGACGAGGGTTACAGGCATGCATGGGCATGCCTAGCTAGTTACATTGTCCTAGGGGACTGATGTTAGGACAAATCAGACCCTCATAGTTAGTTGCCTAGCAAGCACTCTTTACATACTGAACCATCTCACAAACCCAAAAATGCTCATTTCTTAAAAGGGCATTTTATCATTTTCCTTCCTTCCTTTCTCTCTCTCTTTTTTTTTTTTTTTTTTTTGAGGTAAGATCTCACTCTAGCCCAGGCTGACCTGAAATTCACTATGTAGTCTCGGGATATCCTTAAACTCATGGTGATCCTCCTACCTCTGCCTCCCAAGTGCTGGGATTAAAGGCATGTGCCATCATGCCTGGCTTCATTTCATTATTTTTCTGAAGAAAAATTTTTCTTTTTTTTTTTTTAAGATGTTTTATTTACTTATGAGAATGGACAGAGAGAATGGGCATGCCAGGGCCTCTAGCTACTGCAAACAAACTCCAGGAACTCCAGAAGCGTGTGTCACCATGTGCTTCTGGCTGAAGTAAGTACTAGGGAGTCAAACCTGGGTTTTAGGCGTGGCAGGCAAGCACCTTAACTGCTAAGCCATCTCTACAGGCCTCTCAAATTTCTTATTGTTCACTCTCCAGGTTTTTTTTATACCACTGGTCAATACCAACTAAAATGCAGTCTGACCATGACTTGTTTTATCTGCCATAGTTCCCAGTCAGTATATCACTATTATTTCACAAAACAGTTGAATTGCTCAGTTGCTCTGTTATTTTAGATGTTACAGTGGAGTTCACAGTGCTAGTAAAGTATAATTACACAGCTCTCATTAAATCTTCATCCACAGTAAGACTGGAGCAGTAAAATAAATATGATAAATGTGGGGTTCATCTTATTCTGAGGTAGCCAACAAAAAGCTGCAGTTAAAATCTGAAAACCAGGTCTTCTGTGGACTGCCACTGTAATATAGTCTGTAGCTATTTTCATAAAAGTATTCAAAAAGGCACTGTAAAATATCCAGGAATTTAATAACTAGCGGATTAGAACTACTATGGCATCATTTCCCCAAAGTTGTAATTCATTTAAATCCTTTAAGTTATAAGAAGTGTTCACTAGCAATAACTGTAGGGGGAAAAGAGAAATAGAGCAACAAAAACAGAAAGGATATTACAACCCAAATACTGGAATTCATACCGCTTGACATCACAAACACCAATGTACAGTGGAAGAAATTAAACGTCTAAGCAGCTCTGTGTTCCAAGGGCCAGCACTCTGGGAAGAAGGAAATCAATATTGCAAAATATCTGTCTTCCCTTTCTCTTCTCCAGCTAGCACAAATGTAGTCAGTCATTCCAAAGTTTTGCCCCATCCCTCTCGTCAGGTTGTCAGCCTTGTCACTGAGATTTATGACGATGGTGCACTTCTCCGTCTCATCTCCCCTATTTCTCCCTCTCTCTGTGTGGAGGGGGCTGGCATACTCCCCAGGCTGATGAACCTTTGTGAAATCTAGGTCAAAGGTGAACTCAGAACGAACAAACCAAACAGCAGTGTGTTTGTACTGAACTATTCACAATGTGTGCATGCAGATTCCTTTTTATGACGTGCAGTACAGTTGTGCCCTTATAATAAAAGTATATAAGGGGACTCTTTTCTGTCCTACCCATCCCCTCTCAAGATTAGCAAGTATTATTTGAAAAAAATAGCTCACTCTTCTACCCAGCCCAACTGTTTTTGAAATAGGTAAGGTAGAATAGATAGGATGTTAAATGAACGATAGCATTATTATTCTATCAACTGACCTGTAAAATAATCATCTTCCTAGTCCAGGTCTAGATTTTGAAGGGAATCATCAAACCAGAGTACATGGTACCATCATATAAAAGCACTATGATCAATGTATTTTCTTGCATGGTTCTGCCTTGATATTTGCATGCCTATGATGGTTAATATCAGTTGTCAATTTAACAGAATTTAGGATCACCATGGAAACACATCTCTGGGCATGTCTCTGTGGAATTTTCTAAGCTGGGTTTTTTGAGATAGGAAGATCCACCCTAAATGTGGGTAGTACCATTCTATGTACTGGGCATCTTGACCACAGAATAAAAGAAAGCTGGGGCTGGTGAGATTACTCAGTGGTTAAGGCACTTGCCTGCCAAGCCTAAGAACCCCGGTTCTACTCCTGTAAAACCAGATGCACAAAGTGATGCATGCACCTAGGTCTATTTGCAGCAGATAGAGGCTCTGACATGCCTATTCTCTCTCTCCCTCTGCTTGCAAACAAACAAGCAAACAAACAAACAAACAAACAAACTCTGTTTAAAACGAAAGGAAGATGACAGCTGAGCAGAGGCATTTGTCTCTCTGCTTGCTGATCATGGATGAAACATACCACCTGTGGTATCCCTGCCCTGCTGGTGTTTACACTCAAGCTCTGAGTCAGAGCAAGTGGCTTCTGTCAGGTGTTTCATCACAGCAACAAGAGAATAACTAATACAGACGACTAATACTGAGAATTTGGTCATCGCTGGGATAAGCCTGACCTTTTTTTTTTTTTATCTATTTGATCACTTTCATTTGTTTTTTTAATTTTTTTTCTCATTTATTTATTTCAGAGAGAGAGAGAGAAGAAGGAGGAAGAAAGAGGCAGATAGAGAATGGGCACATCAAGGCCTCCAGCCAGGCACTACAAATGAATTTCAGACACATGCACCCCCTTGTGCATCTGGCTTACGTGGGACCTGGGGAGTTGAACCGGGGTCCTTTGGCTTTGCAGGCAAATGCCTTAACTGCTAAGCCATCACTCCAGCCCTAAACCTGACCTTTTGCTAGGTAGCTTTCCATAAGTCTTATGCATATTGGCTTTTGAGTCACCCATATTCTTGTGAGTAACCTTAATAAACTCTTTGGTTCACCAACCTGGACTTGAGTAAATCTTTTATTTTTGTTTTTGTTTATGTCTCCCCAGGAGATGTATTTGCTGTCTTAGAATTTTAAAACTAAAAGAGACAAAGGGGGTTGTGACATATTCAGAGATTGGGAAGGCTGAGTCTGAGATGGCAGTTGAAATTTCATCCTTGGGCAGAGACCATGCTAACGTTCTCTGTACTGTTCCTGTTGAGCAAATGTGCTGCCAAATCTGGCATTGTTGTTGAAGTTTCAAAAGACAATGACTGGCACAGTAGCAAATCAAACCCACACGAAATAGTTTATTGCTTCTGCCTGGTAAGGTCCTGCTACCTAGTTACTAAAGTGAATTAAAAGGAATGTAGGGAAGTCAACATGTTTCAAAGAAAAACTGAGGAGAAAGCAATTTGTCAACCTAAAATAATGTTGAAGTATACAAAATTTATATAGTGTTAATATGTACTGAAAGAAAGTTTTCCATTTTGCTTTATCACAAGGGCCTATTAGTTGGAATTACTACACTTAGGCACAATAATTCTTTCTTGAACAGCACACACATGCACATGGGTTCATTTTTTCTTTTTTGCTATGACATATATTGAGAAATAATTTTAAGGAAGACAGATTTGTTTTGGCTCATGGTAACAGAGATTTCAGTCCGTGATCGGCTTGCTCTGTGGCTAGGGTCCTGGGCAATGCCGAGCATCGTGGTGCCTAGAGGGAGTAGCGGACGAGGCTGCTCACTTCGGGGTACTGTTGAAGCAGAGGGAGAGATGGAAGGCTGCCGAGATGCCCCAGTGGGTAAGAGTACTTCCTGTGTAAGCACAAGGCCTGAGGAGGCCTGAGAAGATACGGAGTTTGATGCTCAGGACTCACATAAACAGTTCGTGTGGCCACATGTCTCTGGAACCCATGTGCTGTAGGGATGCTCAGACCTGAGAATTGCTTAAGCTCATGAATAAAGGCACGCTTCAGGACCAATAAGAGACTCTAGCTTGAACTAAGGAGGGGAAGAAAAGCAGTGCACTGGGGCATCCAACTTTCCACATTTGCAACTACAAGGGAGCGTGAGAGTGCACCCCATCACATGCAAGAGCAAGGGGCTCTGCACATACATGTGCATATACTACACACCACACACATATACATTTTAAACAAACACACACACAACAAGAGAGACACAGAAAAGAGCCTGAAGCATAGTCTACTTCTTTCTATGAGTTCCCATCTCCTATTTCCTACTGCCTCCCAATAATGTCATTACATAATGAATCCATCGGTTAGATAACAGCACTCTGGAACTGATCACCTCTGAGTTATTGGATCTGCAAGCTGGGACCAAGCTTTCAACACATGGACATTTTTTATAAATACTCTATCCAAACCATAATGATGTATCTTCAAGAATTCAAAGAGAGAGAGAAGAAGAGAGAGAGAAGAAAGTTGGAGAATGAGGAATTTATAGAAGTTGTTTCCCTACCAACAGACTCAGGATTAAACATTTTCTTCATTTTTTTTCTTGCTAAAGACATGGCCAATACTCAGAATATTCTGAAAACAAAGTGAAGAAATGCAGAACTCAGCAAGCATGTTTTATGTGATCATGTCTTTCAAGGCTTCATTAAAACTTTGTTTACCTAAGGCAGAACCTTCTTCAACATGTCAATATTTTAAGAACAACAGTGGAAAGAAATGTTGCTTTTCAGTGTTTTTTTTCTTACTAATTAATTTTTGAGGGAAATAATACTAGAACATGCAAGGGAAAATAAGTGAATAACGAAAGATGTGTTACCCTCCAAATATACAGCAGCCGTTATGTAGAAACCCCTGAGGACATTCACTCCTCACAAGTCTTTTCTCCTTGTCCTGTGTGGCACATGGTGGGTAAATTGGCCCAGTCTTCATTCAAGAAAAAAATTAATCCGGGCGTGGTGGCGCATGCCTTTAATCCCAGCACTCAGGAGGCAGAGGTAGGAGGATCGAAGTGAGTTCGAAGCCACCCTGAGACTACAAAGTGAATTCCAGGTCAGCCTGGACTAGAGTGAAACCCTACCTTGAAAAAACCAAAAAAAAAAAAAAAAAAAAAAAAAAAAAAAGAAAATGCCCTAAATTTCATGCAAATCAAACCTATAACCTTAGTTTCTTAAACATCATTTTGAAAAAAAAGAACAGCCTTACCAGTTCCTCTAATTTCCAGAGGTTTAACATGTCCCCACTAAAGGATTTTTTTTCCCCCTTAGTGGTATCCAGTTGAGAGAATGCCAGGGCTCACTGGCTGGCCTAGAGCCTAGAACCAGACTGTGAATAATGAGGTAGGAAGGATTTACTCTGGTTCAGAAAGGAGTCCATAGGGAAGCTACTGGGGGAGGCCAGGGAGAGCCCCGTAGGGTAGAGAATCCTGGAGAGCGGGAGGAGAATGGACGAGAAGTTCAGGAAAGTTCTTGATAGGCAGGTGGGCTTTTGAATGTTTGCCTTAGCCAAACCCCATTTCTCAGTCTCTGGGCTTTGCCTGTCGTTAAGTGTTGTAAGCCTAGTGTTTTGTTTTCCTAAATGTAGGCTATTTGTCACCTAAAAAACGCTGGCCTTGTTTGCAGAAAAGAAAGACAGACGAGCAGCTGCCCAAGTGAGCCACCTAATTTTCTCTGTGTGGGAGCGCATTTTACTAAATGGCTATTTTCAATCTAATCCCACCAGTCTGATATTGCTGCCTTATAACTGATAAGTCAAATCACTCAAGAGCAAGACATCTTCAGTAGACAGATGAGGCATAATTTCTTATGTTTAAACTCTGGTAATCTTTTATTTTATTAATAATTTTCAGCTTTTGTAACTTTTTTTTTTTTTTGTCCATAGTCAGAGCTCTGAAAAACTAGCATTTTGCTTTCAGCGTTGTGTGATCTCCCTTCCTGAATTCCTCCTGTATGTGTAGCTTTACAGCGTTGTGTCCAAACACACAGTAAAGTGCTATGTTGTCCCTTATGAAATCACACAGCACATCCTTGATGGATGTAGAGGCACAAAAAGAAATTTGGTGTTTTCTATACATGGTGAGGGTTCAAGAAAGCACATCTTCCCCAAACTATGTTGCATGAGTGCTGGCAGCCCTAACATTCCAGTCTGAGCCACCCATCCCTCAATACGCCAATTCAAAGACCCAAAGTAATAATGAAAACAAAAATGGGACTTATTAGTGTGGACACATTGTGAAGAGAGACAAAGAGATCCAGTGCGCCCTTTCACCCCCAAAGTCATCTTCAGGGTTACGACTTGAGAGTTGGATTTAAATAGAGGGCCAGAGATTTGCATAGCTAAGCAGTCCTGGTCAAGGTGTGTTCTCACCTACCATTGTGTGCCAGTCTGTCCTGTAACATGGTCTGATAAAATTGTTAGCACTGAGTGAAATCGCTCTCCTGGGGAGATGTTTCCCCTTGACCAACACCAGGCTCCGGTCTACTCTTTCTCAGAGCATGAGGCAATTCCTGGGGCCATTTCAGTTTCTTGGGGTGAACTGTTTCAGTAGTCTCATAACGAAAGGAAATGACAGGGGTGTATCCTTAGATCTTCCTTTCTGTCATGCTGGGTACCGTGGGACCCCAGCTCCTCTTCTTTGTCTTTCCTTACCACCATAAGGTGAACCATGTTCTTCACTGTGTATTTCCTCAAGATGTGCTGCTTTGCCGCAATCTTAAAACCAATGGACCAACCAGCTGTGATCTGAACTCTCCAAGAGTGACAGCCCAAGTAAACCTTCCCACTTTGTGAGTTGATATATCACCAATTTTCTTTTTTAATAGCAATGGAAAATTGACTAGCACAACTGGACTGTCATAACTATTAAATGATGTCATGAGATCAGTGGGTATCTAAGATATAAAGAAACCACAAAATAGCTCAGGGGCAAAAAACAGGCCTTTCCTGCAGCAAAATAGATACAATTGTCCTAGGGCTAAATGAATCCAATTGACTGTCTACAATGAGAAGATTTTTAGAAGCCGCATGCATTTTCTCACCAAAATAGCATACTTTTTCTTTTTGGTCTTTTGACATTTTGACATTTTGATTAGCAGAGCTATTTGGTAAATATATTATTATCATTCTGTGATAGTATGAGGCTTTCTGAGAGAAGCAATTTTTTAAAAGAAATATTCTTATTTATTTAAGAGAGAGAATAGATGCACCAGGGCCTCTAGCCACTGTAGACCAATTCCAGATGCATGTGCCACTTTGTGCATCTGGCTTACATGGGTACTGGGAAATCGAACCTGGGTCCTTAGGCTTTACAAGCAAGTTCCTTAACCACTGAGTCATCGCTCTACCCCAAGGTGCAATATTAAAGTATATATACTATTAGCACAGAAGAAATCCGCAAAGTTTATTTATGCAAGGAAAGAAGGTGTACTTCAAACATAAAAACACAGCAAAACAATCTGTGATTACATGTTACATAAGTTTGTTGATGCTATTGTTCTTTGTGTCTTCTCAAAGCATAGCTACATGCTTTGAAATCTGATCATCTTGGCCAAAAAATGGAAACACCCACACAGTTGGTTCTTAGCCTTACAACCTCTAAGGCGTGTGATGCACGATGCTTCCAGATTTTAATGGCAGTTCCATGGTTACTCTTTTGATTTCTCATGATGGAGACTTAGAAATGGCTCCTTTTGTACACCAGAGGGTGAATGCAAAATGTCCCTTTCTGAGGAGGTTGCTAAGTGGTACAAAAGATCGGATTCAGTGTTTTAGTGGAAATTATCCTCCCCCCCGGATGGATAATTATTAAAGGCTTATTGCAAGTAGTTGTATGAAAAGATGATTATGAGGAGCCTATAGACAAATCTGCCTTCATTTTGATTTGAGTGTTAGAGCATTCAAAGTATTTGTTGTGTTTTCCTTGTAATGGAATTCAATCCTTTATCTTTTGGTAAAATGTTCTTCAATAAGACACGATTATGCAGATGCATAGGAATGAACCATGCATTACAGAGTCAGCCTTTGCAGCCTTGTTATTGTTATAGCCTATTTAAAGTCCCTTGCTTTATGTAAGCACAATAAGAATGTGCGGTATGGCTTTTGACTGACTTAAGATATGCATATGAGTTAGGGTGTTTCTGCTTTTAGTTTAGTTTTTAGTTATTTTTTTTTTTTGCAACCAAATAAAGAGGCACCAAACATTGAAATATCAAGAAGACATCTCTTGAGCAAAAGAAAACTTACATGAATGAATGGCAAATGTGTTTTATTTAAACATCCTAAAACATTCTATTTTAAATTCAATTACAGTGAAATGTTTGTTAAAATTGCATCCTTGCAATATTTACTATCAGACTTGTAATTCATCTTGAGTAAAATCAATCTATATGTTACTTTTAAAGTATCTATTGCAAAACATACCTTATAATATATAGGCAATTTGTGGAAGTGTTGCTTCAGTTCATTTTGCATATTAGTTATCTAGTTTGGCTGCAAAATCTGAGGACAAACATTGTCAACTGTTTGTAGTTATTTTTTTATTCTTACAGTAATGTTATAGCCTAGAGATACCTTAAAATTTCTCTTAATTATAATTATTACTGGGTGCCATCCGCATAATGAAAATAAGCTTAGAATAAGCATTGAATAATCTGAATTCTACCTCTTCATTTACCACTTCATTGATTTTAGGAAATCACCCAGAATCTTGATAATGCCATTGCTGAACCAAAATTCTTGGGACTGAAGGTTCTCTGAAATAGATGGGCATTTTAGCCGTTATATATGATACCCAGAAAAAGGTCTAGATGCTGGTACAAGTTCCCACACTTACCAGAAAGGGTGCTAGATAGAAGCTGGAGATGTGTCTTTGGGACTGAAGCTCCAAGGGCATTTTTATAATGAAAATTTGAGGTGGTATATTTTTCCTACTTGTTCTCTTTGCTTTTAGCTTTTGTTGTTGCTATCTTCTCTCTCTCTCTCTCTCTCTCTCTCTCTCTCTCTCTCTCTCTCTCTCCTATTTTTCATTGTTGAGTATCTTCTTGCATATGCTAGGAAAGTGCTCTGCTAGTGGGCTATATCTCCAGCACGTTTTTTCAATTCTTTTAAAAATGTTTTGTAAATACAAACTTAATGATTGTGGTAAAATATAGAAATAAAACAAGACTTTAGCAAGTTATTTTTTTATTTAACAAATTTACTTTTTTATTTATTTGAGAGAAATAAAGAGGGAGGGAAGAAAGGAGGGAGGGAAAGAGACAAGGAGGGAAAGAGAAAGGGAAAGAGACAGAGAGAATAGGCGCACCAGGGCCTGCAGCCACTGCAAAGGAACTCCAGATGCATGGGCCGTGCATCTGGTACTACATGTGTACTGGTAACTGAACCCAGGTCCTTAGATTTTGCAGGAAGCACCTTAACCACCAAGCTATTTTTCCAGCCCATTTAATTTAATTTATTTTTATTTTTTCAAGTTTTTAAATTTTTTCGTGAGAAAGTGAGAGAGTGAGAGAGACAAAGTTGGCACACCAGGACCACCAGCTACTGCAATTGAACTCCAAATGCGAACATCATCTTGTGTGCATGTGTGATCTTGCACATGCATCACTTTTGTGTGTCTGGCTTACATGGGATCTGGGGAGTCAAACATGTGTCCTTAGGCTTTGCAGGCAAATGCCTTAACTGCTAAGCCATCTCTCTAGCAAAAATATTCAACTTTTTGATTATTTGAGAGAGAGAGAGAGTTTGGCAAGTTTTAGGTTGTCCTTTCTTTTAAATCAGATATATTTCCTATTATTAATTTTATCTTCTTGAATCACTTTTTGCTCTGCCTCACGTTTCAGTTACTATATAAGGGATTATGATTAGTCATCTTTATTTTGTGATCATCTACCTTAGTTTACCCTTGTACTATGTGGAAACTCTTAGGACCTTTTATTTTCTCATCTTTCACTTTTTGTGCTACTTTTGTCATTATAATAAATTATCACACATGCCACAACTCTCTCTAGGGGATTGTTGCTACTCTTATTTTAATAGTAAATTATATTTAAGTAATTTAAAAATTAAAGCTCTAATTATTAACTCTCATGTGTGCAATATCCAGAATTCTGTAATGCTTTACATAGAGCCAAGAGAATTGTTCATCTCCCTTCCAACCTGAAAAACTTCATTTAATGTATCTTTGTATTTGAGGCCTGTTGGAGACAAATTCAGCTTTTATTCACTGCAAAATATCTTTACTTCACTTTTATTTTAAAGGATTTTTTTCCTTGATATGGAAATTTAGTTTTGTGGGTAGATTTATTTTTATCATTTACTTTTACCCTTTGTTTTCTGTGCTTTATCTCCTGTGGTCATTTTTTATGTTTGCCAGTAGGTGATTTGTTCAATTCTGTTCATATTCCAATTTTTTTCTTTGGTGTTCAACAATTTGATGGAACTAAATATAATTTGAATTCGTCCTGCTGGTATTTTATTGACCTTATTGGATATGTGTGTTGATTATTAATTTGGGGGTCAGAATTGACTACTTTTATTAGTTCTTCATTTTCTCTGGGAACTTTCCTTTACCTTCTAGGACTTCACAATATTTTGGTAGTAGCAATACATAGATTTATTTATTTTTGTCTTTTCTCCCCTCTGTACACTCACTTGATTACCTTGTCATCAAGACCACTCTTCTCCTTTCCCAGTGTTGAACCTGTTAAGCTTATCTAAACTTTTTTTTTTTTTTTTCGAGGTAGGGTCTCACTCTAGCCCAGGCTGGCCTGGAATTCATTATGGAGTCTCAGGGTGGCCTCGAACTCACGGCGAGCCTCCTACCTCTGCCTCCAAAGTGCTGTGATTAAAGGCGTGAGCCACCACGCCCGGCTCTTATGTAAACTTTTAAAAAGTTATATTACATTTTCAGTTTTAGAAATTCCATTTACTTCTTCCTTATTGTTTTCATTTCTCTGCTGAAATTTCTCATGTGTTTTCTCATGATGTACATCTTCTAAACACTCCTAAGTTCTTCTGCCAATTTCTAATTTGGTATTTTCTTTCATTTACAGGTAATTTCCAGGTCAGCACCTTCCAGCTCTTCCTTATACCACATTCTGTTTGCTACTTCTTTCTTATTTGCATGTCATCATGGATTCTATCTTGGAGAGAGTTAGATTTTATCTTATTTTATTATTTATTTATTTATGATGCCAGCCCAACAGGCTGCCTTTTTTTATAAGAGAGAGAGAGAGAGGCAGGGGAAGGAGAGGGAGAGACAATTAGCACTCCAGGGCCTCAAGCCACTGCAATCAAACACCAGATGTGTGTACCCCTTTGTGTCCATATGTGATCTTGTGCGCTTGCATCGCTGTGCGTCTTGCTTGTATGTGACCTCGAGAGTGAAACATGAGTCTTTAGGCTTTGCAGGCAAGTGTCTTAACTTCTAAGCCGTCTCCTTAGCCCTAGATTTTATTTTTAAATTGCTTCAACAGATAGGTAATTTGCTGATGAGTCAGCTTTATTCTGGTCTTGCTTTTAGCTTTATTAAGGTAGATACACATCCAAGATTGCTGAACATACTGTGACATTTGGGGCTGGGTTATTATTTGTTTTAAATGGTAAGATGTCCCCGAGCTGTATGCATCACTGGTTGGTACTTACTGGATGCCAGCTGAATGAGCCCTGAAGTGGATCAAAGAGACAAGTGCCAAGACTCTCTGCATTAGTTATTTCTCTCGTTGCTGTGATCAGAAAGCTGATAAGAGAGACTCAAGGATGAAGTCTTGAGGAATACAGCCTTATCATGGCAAAAAAAAAAAAAAAAAAACATGGCAGAGGGCACATGAAGCAACTGGTCATATTCAGTCAAGAGTCAGGAAGCAGAGAGAGAGAGAGATGAATGCTGGGATGAGATGCAGTCTGGAAAACAAGTCTATGGAATGATGCCATCCAACGTTAAGATGGGTCTTCTCATCTTCAAATCTAATCTAGAAACCCCCACAAATGTACACAGAGAGTGGTCTACTAGGTGGTTCTAGATACTGTCTAACTGACACCATTAACCATTATAAACTCCTGAGAGGAGGTCAAAGTCATTCCAGAGAGAAAGAAAAGACTTTTTTTTTTTTTTTCTGAGACCAGAAAATAACTTTTCTCCTAATACGTAGCCTCATCTGAATGCCCAGGGTGTTCGGTGAGGTGACCCCACCCTAGATGGTCAGAACTCCGTCGTGGCTCCTGCGGTTTGGTTAGGGTTGTAGTGCATCTTCCAGGGGTTCATAAGTTAAGAGTGTGGGAACTTAGTAGGACAGTGATGTTCAGAGACAGGGTCTTTGGTGGGTAGTGAAGATCATCAGGGTAGGCCCTCACCACTAAATATTGGTGACTTTCTAAAAATAAGGAGGATGAACAGAACACAACACATGCAGTTCCTATCTAATACCACGTGGTGCCCCATGCCACCTTGGGCTTCTGCTATCAGGAAAGCCATTACTATGTATGAACCTTCACTATGGACCAGAACCAGGAGTTAAAAAAAGCTTTTCTTTCTTTTTAAAAAAAAAAATTATTTATTTATTTATTTGAGACACAGAGATAGAGACAGAGAGAATGGGTATGTCAGGGCCTCCAGCCACTGAAAACAAACACCAGATGCATGTGCTACCACCTTGTGCATCTGGCTTACCTGGGTCCTGAGGAATTGAACCTGGCTCCTTTGGCTTTGCAGGCAAGCACCTTAACCACTAAGCCATCCCTCTAGCCCAAAGCTTTGCTTTATGTTATCTTGATTCAGGCATTTGATTATAGTGGCAGAAGATGGAATAGCATAGTGATCTTGCAGCACTGTGTGGGTTTAGGAATCCCAATTCAGTTAAAATTTACACTGTTTTCCTGCCACACCCATGGAGTCTTGAGCATTTTCAGCCTGGGTTCTAAGTAGGCAGATTCGTAAAGTTCTCCTTGCATGTATTCCCTCGTTGATGTTATGCTGCCTAGCAGATTCTCCGTGTCTAACACTGAATTTTATTTTTTTAAAGTTTTTTTTTTGTTCATTATTTATTTATTTATTTATTTGAGAGTGACAGACAGAGTGAGAAAGAGGCAGAGAGAGAGAGACACAGAGAGAATGGGCGTGCCAGGGCCTCCAGGCACTGCAAACGAACTCCAGACACATGCGCCCCCTTGTGCATCTGGCTAACGTGGGTCCAGGGGAGTTGAGCCTCGAACCCAGGTCCTTAGGCTTCACAGGCAAGCGCTTAACCACTAAGCCATCTCTCTAGCCCGAATTTTATTTTTTGTACTCACCAAAATGCCAGCCCTCTGTTGGGAATGACAGTGATTCCCAGCAGAAAATAGAGGTTCTGGCAGAGACCACTGTGTGCGGCTTTCCCGAATCAATGACCCAAGCTCCACATTATCTGCTATTCTTCACTTGGCAACAGTGGCTGCCTGGATTTGCCTAGTTCAAAACTCTGTGGACCATGAGGACTTTGGGTACTGCTGTTTTCTTTGGAATCAGAGTGTCTCTAGCTTTCTACCGTGTTTTCCAGAATCTTCATCTCGTTTGTCGTCACAGCCCAGCATGGCCTGGGGTTCTTTGCCCAGCTTGACTTGTGTGCCCTGAAAAAAATGTAGAAAATCCTGTTTCCAGAATTCTCTAGCCATTCTCTCTTAGAGGTATGAATATTTTATATATAATGGGTTGTATCTGTCCCTTCTTTTTAAAAAATTTTCATTTGAGATGGTGAGAGAGAATCAGGGAGAGAGAGAGAGAGAGAGAGAGGATGGTCATTCCAGGGTCTCCAGCCACTGCAAATGAACTCCAGACACATGTGACCCCTTGTGCATTTTGTTTATGTGGGTCCTGGGGAATCAAGCCTAGGTCCTTTGGCTTTGCAGGCAAACGCCTTAACCGCTAAGCTGTCCCTCCAGCCCTCCCCTCTTTATTTTATATACTATTTCTTTTATACGTCTTATTCCTTTTTTCATGTGGATGTATGTAGTGTATATGCATTCCTGTGTTCATAAGTGTGTGTGGGTACATACACATATGTGTGTGGTGTGTATGTGGAGGTCGGAAGTAGACATCAGGTGTCCTCCTCAATCTATCTCCCAACTTATTTACTAAAGTATGTTCTCTTACTGTCCCCACCACTCACTAACTCAGCTTGTCCAGGTAGCCAGCTTGTCTCAGGGATCTGCCTGTCTCTGTCTGCCAAATACTGAGATTACAGGCTTTCGCCTCCATGCTGGGTATTGACAAGAGTGTTGGGGATTCCAACTCGGGTCCTTATGCTTACATGCCAACACTTTACCAACTGAGCCATCTCCCGGGTACCTTTATCTTTATTTTTAATCGTCACTCTACCTATCTTTTCTTTGGATATAACTTTATATTGAGAAAGCTACTTTCTTTGACTATAGGTTATTTATTTCCTAGGCATGAATTGATCTGAATTTATAATTTACATTTCTAATAATTGAGTATTATTTCTAAGCAATGCTCAAACATTTTAAACCTATGGGGGGGGAAGCTTCAAGAGAATTATTTTCTTGTTAATGCTATTTTCCACACAGTCCTTTTGCTTTTCATTTATTCTTAGATTAAATTTGTTCATGCTTATTTCATCATAAACCAGATCTTCAGTCTCCTTTATGAGGAGCCTAACAGCAAGTAAAATAAGAGGTCCTTGGGGCTCAGGAGTCCATGTATAACTCTACTCTTGATCAGTTGTAGGGTACATGACAGAGTGCTTAGCCCTCTGCTCTCATAAAGCCTCAGTGACCTAGATACTCTCAAGTGCTCCTTTCGGCTCACCATCCTATCTGAGGTCTTTTGACACCTGAAGTGTCTCTCTTTCCATAGCTCAGCTAGGTTGCACTTGTAAGGAAATTACAGTCATTAGAAATGACCTTTTACTATGGTCAACAGAGGGAAAATAAGATAATGCATGCAAAAGCAGTTTGAAAAAAACTATAAAGTGCTTTATCAACGTAGTTTTACATTGTAATTGTTATAATTTAAGGGAGCCAGATTGACTTTTCATGTGTCTTGCAGTGTGTTATATACCTGGTAGATCTTGAAGACTTTCATATTCAGATGATTCATGTATCACTGGATGAGAATGAAGGTCAGAATTCTCTTTTGTGTTGCAAAAAAAAAAAACATCCACAAACCAAGTTTCCTTTTTTCAAAATGTGGTCTTTTCTGTTCTGAAGGACTTGATCCCAAACTGATCCTCCGCCATCACTTATTCTAACACTGTAGGAAGCCTGAAGTCAGGTCTCTCTCCACTGGGCACCCTGTGAACTGGAGCTCTCAAATAGGTTCTGTATGTGATGAAACTGTCACAATACCACATATTTATTAAAGGAGTTCCAATAGGCAGCTGATAATTATAAATCCAGGTGCTCACTGCTGAGAGTCATGGATATAAAAATCAAATTTTTATTTCAAGGTTAGAGTGGAGAATATTGTTAGCACCGACCTCATTCTCTGCACCTTAAGTAGGCCAAGCTCTTCCCAGTCGCAAAGTCTTTGCCTATTCTGTACTTTCTGACTTTAATGCTCTTTCCATACTTTTCATTTCCTATCATATAAGTTTTAACTGAAATATGATTTTAAGGGTCCCTGTGTACCTTATCCTAAATAGTTTTGCCTTTTCCACTTAGTTTCCCTGTTACTTTCATTGTAGTCCCTTATCATTATCTATAATTCACTCAATTATTTGTTTCTCATCACAACCTGGAATATGCCTAACTCATAGCAACCATTCAGGAAAAAAAAATTACTTAATGAAATAAGTGATGAATGAGTGAAAGAATTACAGAATGAATATCTCTTTTTTCTCTTGTCTCCCTCCCTCAAAAGTTGGTTAATTAATTTAAAAATATTCCTCCCAATATTCCATGTTTATGAGTTGAAAAAATTGTGGATCAAGCTATTATTCTAGGCTAGAATTCATATAAAAAGTTAACATTCTCCTTGCTAAGAAATGCTTTCCTATGTGGTGGTTTATATTGGTGTTCAACTTGACAATAACGAGAATCACCTGGGAGAGATTCTCTTGATTAGGTTAGTTGAGATGGGAAAACCCACTTTAACTATGGGTAGCTCTAGGGTCTTGGACTAAAGAGAGAGCTGCCTGAGCACCAGCATTCATCCCACTCTTCTTCCTCATTGCGGACTGAATGTGACCAGCTCTGCTCTCCTGCCACTATTTCTTTCTCACCATAACTGATAGTAATCTAGAAATATAAGTTGAAATGAATCCTTTTCCCCTTAAACTAATTTATCATACATTTTGTCCAAGCAATCAAAATATAGTTAATTAACTGATATTCTATATCTCAACAATCAGGAAGCTTGAACTAGATTGAATTAATTACACAGTAGAAGATAATGCTAGTTCTTGAAATGAAGCATTTATGGCATGGGAGAAATGAAAAAAGTTAAGCATTTAGAATACAAAGATATGTATAAATACATGGAGAGTTATAGTATTACTAACAGCATAGTCCTTCCTGATAGATAACTAGGAAGGTGTCGTCACTTAACACTTCCTCTCCAGAAATGGCTTGTGGTCTCTATTCCTTGACTTGCAGTTCAGCTGTGTTGTTTGGGTAAGACAACAAAACAGCAAACTAAACATAAGAAGAGTGGTGAAGCATACATGCTCGTTTGGCATCCTCTCACATACTTTTGCCATCACCGTGAACAAGAAATCCTTAGCCCCACACCATGGCCATGGTGAATCGGTAAGAATCAGACCTGACCCCTATACACAGTAAGTCTAGCTTGAAACAGCACATCTCAGAGGAGCATGGTTCAAGTCAGCCACATCCCTACCTTCTGCAGATGTGTGGAAGAAGATAAATTGTTGTAGTCTAAAGCCACTGACTTGGGGGATAGATAGTACAATTAAAGAAAGTACAAGTCATTTACATGCAAGTGCTATGGTCTTGTTGAGGCCCTACCTTAAAAACATATCTGTATGTGACGCTTGGTTTTATGCTATTTAGTATGCAGATGTTATTTAGGAAGACAGCTGTGTGTGAGTTAGCAGGGCACAGACCACAGATCTTTACTGAGTACTTGCATAAGTCAGCAGTGGAACAGGTTCCTCCTTCTCTGCCCATGACCATTTCACAGTTTAAAGCCAGCTTATCACGTTGTAGAAGAGTACTGGGTAGATCTGTGGTATTTACGTCCTCTGTTGCTAAATGATATTTCCTTCAACATTTCCAAATAGCTCAACATTGATTTCACGTATTGTGGTTTGGGCAATTCAAGGTTTGCTGAATGCAGATGTCTTGAGTCTGTCTCTACAGTAAAGCTCAGGGACAGCTTACTTAGTCCTCTGTCCATCACAGTAGGGCAGGCAGAAGAACATCCAAAGTTAGCACACAGGTGATGAGAACCTGGAGGTGCAAGGCCTGAAAGAGGGAGAGAAATGCCAGGAGGAAGCAGATAGTGACAAGCCTAACCTCCTCTTAATACCTGACAGGAAATGTTGGCTTAAAAATAATAGCAGGCTGGAGAGATGGGCTAGCAGTTAAAGTGCTTGTCTGTGTAGCCTAAGGACCTACGTTCAACTCCCCATGACTCACGTCATCCAGATGCACATGGTGGCACCTATATCTGGAGTTCATTTGCAATGGCTGCTGGAGACCCTGGCATGCCCATTCTCTCTCTTCTCTCTCTAATGAATAAGTAAAAATAAAATATTAAGAAAATAATAAAAGCAATAATGTGAAGATAGCAGTTTTCTTTTTTCAATTAATTAATTGATTTATTTGAAAGTGACGGACAGAGAGAGAAAGAGGCAGAGAGAGAGAGAGAGAGAGCATAACTCCAGATGCATGCGCTCCCTTGTGCATCTGGCTAACGTGGGTCCTGGGGAATCGAGCCTCGAACCGGGGTCCTTAGGCTTCATAGGCAAGCGCTTAACCACTAAGCCATCTCTCCAGCCTAACGTAGCAGTTTTCTAATGAAGGTGAACAGTGGTACATTTGAGGATACTTTTTTAAAGAAAAAAGATGTCACCTAAGGCTGCCATTTGTTGCCTGCAATGGGTATGTGTAGTTGCTTTTTATCCAGAAATAATGTATTTTAAGAAAGGTTCCTGATCATAATTCAGTGTTCTTTGCCCCAGATCCTAAAATGCTAATGGGATCTTTATTACACCAGAAATAACAAAATAAGGTTTTGACGGAGATTAGCTTCAGCTAATCTGCTTTTTTCTTGGTAAGCGATAAGTCTCTGGAACCAATTGAAATGAAAACAGACAAGTCCTACTTAGCATCTCAGCCAATGAGAAAGGAAACATTCATCATGCTCCTTTCACATCATTTTCTTTTTCTCCTGCCAGAGAATTTTAAATATGGAAGAGACTTTCATGTCACCTGAACACATATCTATTTTATTCTTGTATTTTCCCTGACAGAGGAATGTATAACACTTCTAGGGTATAAACAGCCTCCTATCCAATATACTTATTTGGCCATTTCAAACTTGACCATGTCCCAGACCAAACGCTTGACTTCCCCAAGTGTTAATGTCACTGATGTCCACTGCTCAAGTCAGAAATAAAGGCACATTCTTGTCTGGGTCTTCATCCTTCATATCTAGTCAGAAAACACCAAGTCGTGCTGAATATAACTCCACATGTCTTTCCAGAGCCACCATGTCTGGGCTGTGCTCTAACAAACTGAGTCCCAGGTCACCATGATCTGAGGTCCAGACTCATTCTGATGCCTTTGATATATTTCTCTGGGAAGACCTTCTTCCTTATCTCCTTTCAATCAGTTGTTCTTACAATACAGTAATTTTTTTTCTTAATGTGAAGCAAATCCTTTTCTTCTATAAAACTCATCAGCAGGTCCATATTGTGCTTAGAAATAACTAGAATCTTTTGCTCTGCCCCCTATGGTACCTTTCATCTCCTTACACAAAGATTATCCCTGGTGCATTGAAGACTGTTTCCATTCATACTTTAGATTGCTGTAAGAATTAATAAGAAAATACATGTAAAACACATAAGTCTATGGCTTGTCAGCTTTTTTAGTACATTTCTGCTATTGTCTATTTTATGCCTGTTCTATTAGAATTTGAGAGTGAAATATGTCTGTTTTGTTCAATAGCCAAATGTATGAAAATATTAATATTTCAAAATTTTAAACATATATTTAATATGTTTATAGGACATATACATTGTCAGAGTGTAACCTGTAGAAGTTTAGTTTTCACATTGTGTTGGAGTTTTCTCATATAATTATAGTCATATAACTAGTCACACATATATGTTTATTATTGCTACCCTGACTGAACTAATCTTTAATCCCTCAATGCCTTCTTTAAAATATTGAGTTTAAAGTACTTTTACATATTTAAAATTCTAAAAAGTCAGTTACTTTAAAATATATTTTATTTATTTATGAGAGAGAGAGAGAGAGGGAGAGAGAGAGAATGGGCAGGTCACAGGCCTCTAGCCACTTCAAAGAACTCCAGATACATGCACCAACTTCTGCATCTGGTTTATGTGGGTACTGGAGAATTGAACCTGGGTCCATAGGCTTCTCATACAAGCTCCTAAAACACTAATCCATCTCTCCAGCCCAAATCATAGTTATTTTACGAAGTAATTATTGAACTCTTAATATGTGTTAGATAAGTATTTTAAGTTTCCCTCAAATTTACCAAAGTTGTCTCTTGTAAGAAAATCAGTGTATGTAAAGGTCCAAGATGGAAAAGAACAAAGTAAGGATGAGCTTCTTATTTATCAAGTGGAATTTTACTTAAAACTTAAATGTAAATAGCATGTACTTTCAAACAACATCTCTGGTTACTTTTTTATTAATAATTTTATTAATTAGTTTTGTACTCAGTGGATACAGTCAAGTTGGTAGCATTGTTAGGTTCATTCATGTCCTAGCCCCTCCCCTTGACCCTTCCTTGTTGTGGTATATGGGTCATGCATTGTGGAGTTAGCCCACAGTTATGGGTAGGAGAAATGTCTCTGCATATCATGACCCAACGTGTGGCTCTGACATTCTTTCTGCCCCCTGTCCCCAAAATTTCCCTGAGACATGTTGGGTTCATTTTTGGTCTGCTTCAGTGATGAGCGGAATTTTTTTTGTTTATTTTTGTTTACTTATTTGAGAGTGACAGACAGACAGAGAAAGAGGGAGAGAGAGAGAGGGCATGCCAGGGCCTCCAGCCACTGCAAACAAACTCCAGATGCATGTGCCACCTTGTGCATCTGGCTTATGTGGGTCTTGGGGAATGGAGCCTCGAACGGGGGTCCTTAGGCTTCACAGGCAAGCACTTAGACACCAAGGCATCTCTCCAGCCCCTGCTTTCTTTTTTTAAGAGATAAAACTGACTGATGAAATAAATTTTTTACCAATCAATTTTTCATCTATAAACCAAATCAAAGAACTTCTTTTGATTGACAAGGAATTTCAAGTTCTGAACTGAATCACAGGAATCTATGTAGAAATGAATCACTTAAAATTTTCCAGTGTGGCAGCACAGAAATACATTTTTCATCAAATGTTGACTGTGATATCTAAAAAGGTTTCATGTTTGAAAACAACGGAGGGACTAATAACTGGGAAGGACAGTTGTTAGCAAGATTGCATTGCAAGGGACTTGAAAATCAGTTTGTAACAACCAGACCCAGCTGACATTGATGATCTAAGCTGGTGACAAAAACCTCACAGTTACAGAAAATCCCAAAAGAATGTACAAAAAAAAAAAAAAAAAAAAAAAAAAAAAAAGCCTAGAACTGGCAGGCTCTTGTAGAGCATTTTATAAAACAGTAAACAACCTCAGATGAAACTGATGTTAAGTAGCAGGCATGTGATGCCTCAGGGGAAAAATATAATGAAATGTGTAGCAGTATGTAATACTAAGTGAGATGACAGGATGAGTAATTATACTTTATATTTGCTTACCATGGACAAGCAGTCCAATCACTGGGGTCTGGGCAAGAAAATGCAGGCTCTAAAGGAAAATTTTGCTCAAATAACCAAAATGACTGCTTCAGTTTGAACAGAAAACAAGTGGCTATTGCCAAGAAAATTCACTTCTAGTAGAAATGGGATTTTCCTATAATTGGGAGGATTTAGACTTTTGTCTATAATTTTAACTTGTAGCTGTGAAGAAACCAGTTCCAGGTGATCCTGGTAATCTGTCTTCCATTAGGCAAAGAGTCATATTTAGGCCACTAAGCTAGAAAAGAGATATAAAGGGAAGAGAAAGGAAGGGAGGGGGCTACTTAATAGGATGGTATTATATATATGCAAGTAGAAGAACAGATTAATGGAGGTGAAAAGGCCTAAGTGAGGTCAGGGGAAGAGGTTGAGTAAAGGAAAGGTGGAGGTAGGGCTAATCAAAATCTAAGAGGATATAAATAAATCATATGGAATCCTCTGGTTTTGGACAATGGAACACTCAGGAGCCATAGATCATTGCTAGAAAATTTTCAGTGCCAGGTATGGGATACCTTCCAGTGAGTTGTTGGCCAGGGAGGTCCCTGATGCCACCAAAACATTATAGGCCATTGCTGAAGCCCTTGGTTTCCTACCAAGAATCGATGGTAAGACCCTATTGCTGAAGACTCCACATATACGGGCTGCAAGGCCACTGAGAAATCCTGTTGGAACTAAGCTGATAACCTCCTCTATGTAGACCAGATGACAGAAAGCTGGAAGAAGCCATTCTACATGCAGTTCAATGGGAGAAAGATATACCACCAGTGAAGACACTCAATAGTGGACACTGCAAGCCTTATAATTGGCCAGCCAGGCTAAATGAGCCAATGGGTGCAATAGTGGCACATCTATCATGGGGGAAACCAACTGCCCTCCAGTTGGACTGGATGCGCGCTCCATGGGAGGGAATACATCCCTGATACTGAAAACTTAAAACAGGGGTAGTCATGAGCCCTAGGGGTATAACATCTACTGCTGTCTGGATAGATGTATATACTATGCTTCTCAAACTGCCCAGTAAGCTCTTCTCTTAATGTTCATACCCTCATATTAATTCTACTCTCACTTTTGGTAGAGAATCATCTCTTTTTGCATGGCAGTGACCTTGGGATGATTCAGAAGGCATCATGGTGCTGGAAAGAAGTGACAGGAGTGCTTAGTACTACAATATCTCTATCATATCTTCCAAGGCTCAGGGTCTATTGTGGAAGAGGTGGCAGAAAGAATGTAAGAGCCAAAGGAAGGGTAGGACTCCTTACAACGTGCTCCCACCAGCACAAAATGGCCTGGATATCCATGACCTCACATCAGAATATGAGGAAAAAAATCATGACATCAAAATAAAAGAGACTGATTGAGAGGGGGAGGAGATTTGATGGAGAATGGAGTTTCAAAGGGGAAAGTTGGGGGGGGAGGGAGGGCATTACCATGGTATATTTTTTATAATCATGGAAGTTGTTAATAAAAAAAATTTGAAAATTTGATAATTTCTATACTTACAGACAGAAAACTATGGTATTTCCCTCCTCTCCCCTCCCCTCCCCCACTTTCTCCTTCATAGCTCTGTTCTCCATCATATCCCCTCCCTCTGTCTATTAGTCTCTCTTTTAATTTGATGTCATCATCTTTTTCTCCCATTATGAGGGTCTTCTGTGGTTATTGCTAGGCACTGTGAGGTCTTGGATATCGAGGCCAAATTCTGTCTGGAAAATTGTATGTAGGGAGCGGTACCCTTCCTTTGGCTCTTACATTCTTTCCGCCACCTCTTCCACAATGGACCCTGAGCCTTGGAGGGAGTGAGATGTTTCAGTGCTGGACACTCCTCTGTCCCTTCTTCTCAGCACTATGTTGCTTTTTGGGCCAACCCAGTGGTCATCATCATCTGAAAAGAGAAGCTTCTCTAACCAGAAGTGAGAGTAACATTACTATATGAGTATGAACATTAAGTATAGTGATTTCAGGGCAATTTACTGAGAGCAATATATGCATTTATCCAGACATGAGCAGGCTTTATACCCCTAAGGCTCATGACCTCTCCTGCCATAGGATTTTGATTAGGTTTTCAGTACCAGGCATGTATTCCCTCCCATAGAGTGGGCCTTCAGTCCAATTAGAGAGCAGGTGGTTTCCCCCAGAGCAGACATGCCACTATTGCACTCATTCAGACATTTGGCCTGTCTGACCAAACTTGAGGTTTCCAGTGTCCACTGTTTTCACTGCTGATGACTTCTGTCTCCCATAAGACTGCATACAGTGCAGCTTTTTCCAGCTTTAAGTTGGCTGGGCTACAGGGAGAAGGTTTTCTGCTCAGCACCACCTTAATTTCTCAGTGACTTTGCCGCTCAGGCATGTGACGTCTTCAGCAATAAGGTCTTACCATCTCTTTCTCACGGGGAACCAAGGGCCTTGGCAATAGCCTGTAATGTTTTGGAGGTAACATAGATCTCCCTGGTCAATGACTCACTGGGAGGTATCCCATCCCAGGCATTAAAAATTTTCTAGTAACAGTCTATGGCCCTACCAATAATGTTCACAGTGTAAAGTTTTTAAGCTATCAGTTCTATCTCTTCATGTCTACAATGGTGTCTTTGAGCCTTACTGAATCTCTAAGCATTTTACCTCCTATAGTTTAGTTACTCATATAATCTCTTCCTTCTGAGTCACATACCATCCAGTAAATTAAATAATCCTCCCCTCACCCTCTTAAGACCCACCTCCACAGAAACCTCCCCTGGCTCTCTGTGGTAGTCGTAGCAGTTACTTTCTCATTGCTGGGACCAGGCACATGATCAGAAGCAGCTTATTCAAGGAAATGAGTTTGTTTGTAGCCTACAGTTTCAAGGGGAGGTTGACAAGGGAAAGCATGGCTGGAGCAGACAAACTGGCTATTGCATATTCACATCATCAGGGAAGAGGTGGCAAGAGTACAGTAAAGGATTAAGGAAAGGACATAAATTGGGGAACAAGCTATTAAGGAAGAATAAATTATTTGAGAAATTAAATTGTAGCCAGTTTCGACTGTAAGGAATCCAAAATTAGAAAATTCCCTGTCAGTACTCTAGAGAAAGAAATGAAAAAGGTTTTGTTAGTGCATCAAAAGGACCAAAAGGGATCAGTCTATTTTGTCATATAGTAAGCTTATGGAAGGGCTCAGAATGAAATACATGGGCTGCTTCATTAGCTCCACAGAAGTCACAAGTGCATATTGGAATCCCTAAGATAGATCCATGGAAGAACCTCTTGTCTAATGAGATCCATTTCTTTTGACTCTCTCATAAGACCTACAAGTTTCTTGAGGATATTTGACCAACATGGAAATAAAAGTATGACTCAGGGGTACAACCTTAAAGTATAGAAGATATAATCAATGATCAGAGTGCACTTCTAGGTCTTGAACCCCAGTGTCATCTGGCCATTTTAGTTTTTCATTTGGTGGGAGTTGGTGAGTCTTTTGCCTTTATGTCATCTCTATGACAGGATGCCTGTAAAACTGGTGCATTGCCCTTGAGTTTTATATTGTATTATGGAAACAGAGTATTTGCCATTTAGCTTCACAGGTTCACAGATGGAGAGCTATTTTGTCCCAGAATGCATTTGGTTTCATGTATCTGCTTCAGATGACTGAGGTGCTAAGACCCAGAAACTGAGCTGATAAGATACAAATGAGATACTGGGTTGTGAGTTGATGCTGTAATAAGTGGAGTCTTTTGGTAATGTTGGGATGAAGTGAATAAGGTGATCCTAATTTTAACAAAGCAGAAGAATTTCTAAATATATGAGAGAGAGGGCTAGAGGGATTGCTTAGTGGTTAAGGCATTTGCCTGCAAAGCCAAAGGACTCAGTTTCGATTCCCCAGGTCCCATGTTAGCCAGATGCACAAGGGGGTGCATGTGTCTGGAGTTTGTTTGCAGTGGCTGGAGGCCCTGGCAAGCCCATTCTCTCTCTCTCTCTCTCATATTATTATATTATATTATATTATATTATATTATATTATATTATATTATTTATATTTATTTGACAGAGAAGGAGAGAGAGAAAGAGAGAGAGAGGGAGAGAGAGAGAGAGAGAGAGAAGATTCTTATTTCAAGTAAATTAGTAGCATCAGCTTATTAGTATCAGCCTGAGATGATGACTACATAGGACTCTTAACTTTTTTTTTTTTGGAAACATAAATCTTTATTTTATTAAGGATAAAATATTGTTGGTCAGGGATGGTGGCACATGCCTTTAATCCCAGCACATGGGAGGCAGAGGTAGGAAGATTGCTGTGAGTTCAAGGCCAGCTTGGGACTCCATAGTGAATTCCAGGTCAGCCTGGGTTATATCAAGACCCTACCTTGAAAAAAGAAAATTGGAAGGCTGTGAAAGAGGATTTCTATAAGTTCCAGACCGCTTTCATTTTGTAGTAAGTTCTGGATCAGCTAAGCTACAGTGAGACCTCATCCCAAAACCAAAACAACAAGAAAAGTTATTTACATACTATGTCTGTGTATATGGGAATGCAACATCATGACAAGTCATTCCTAAATTAGTACATACATTCAGTGCAAACCAATAGAAATTCCAATAGTATGTGGTCTGTGGAACTTGTCTGCTCTATTTTAAATTTATATGGAATACTTAAATTTGTGTGGAATAAGAGTCAACCTACTCTTCCTTTACGCCTCTCCCCCTGACCTCACACAGGCCATTCCAGCCCCAGCAATCTGTTCATCTGTGTAAATATGTACAATACCATCCCCTTTAGTCGTCTCCTCTCCTCCTTCGCTTATAGCCCCTTTCTACCTCACTGGCCTCACCTACCATTATTTACTCCAGCTCACATACAAGCAAACATTTGTAGCTAGGATCCACATAGGAGTGAGAATATGTGGGGTTTGGCTTTCTGGACTGGGGTTACCTTACTTAGTATAATCTTCTCCTGATCCATCCATTTTCTTGAAAATTTCATAATTTTATTTTTATTTACCGATGAATAGAACCCCATTATATAAATGTACCACACCTATTATCTATTCATCCATTGAGGGACATCTAGACTAGTTCCATTTCCTAGATATTGTGAATTGAACGGCAATAAACATTGTTGAGCAGGTATCTCTAAGGTAGTGAGATGAGTCCTTAGGACATATGCCTAGGACTGCTATAGCTGGGTCATATGGAAGATCTATTTTTAGTTGTCTCAGGAACCTCCACACTGATTTCCACAGTGGCTGTACCAATTTACATTCTCACCAACAATGTAGAAGGGCTCCTCTTTTTTCACATCCTTGCCAGCATTTCTTCTCATTTGTTTTCTTGATGATAGCCATTCTGATAGCATTGAGATGGAATCTCAGGGTAGTTTTAATTTGCATTTCCCTGTTGGATAAGAATGTAGAACACTTTTTAGATGTTTATGGTCCATTGTATTTCTTCTTTTGAGAACTATTTAGTTCCATAGCCCATTTTTTAATTGGGTTGTTTGATTTCTTTTTATTTTTTTTGAATTCTTTGTTTATCCTGGATATTAATTCTCTGTCAGATGGATGTATAATTTTAATTTCATGTGGTCTCAGTGGTTGATTAGTGGTCTTATTTCCTGAGCAACTGGGGTTATATTCAAAAAGTCGTTCGCTATGCCAGTATGTTGAATGGTTTCCCTTTTTCCTCTAGCAGTTTCAGAGTTTCAGGTCTGATATTATGGTCTCTGATCCATTTGGAGTTGTCTTGTGCATGGAGAGAGATAAGGATCTATTTCATTCTACATATAGTTATCCAGTTTTCCCTGCACTATTTGTTAACTTGGCTGTCTTTTCTCCAATCGCTATTTTTGGATTTTTGACAAAAATCAGATGGCTGTAGTTGCCTAGAGTTACATCTGGGTCCTCTATTCTGTTCCATTGATCTACATATCTGATTTTGTGCCAGTACCATGCTGTTTTTGTTACTATTGCTCTGTAATATGGGTTAAAACCAGGTATGGTGATGCCACTAGCCTCATTTTTGTTGTTTTTATGTGTGTGTGCTTCCAAATGAACCTTAGGATTGTTTTTTTCTATTTCCATGAAGAATGCCATTAGAATTTTGATGGGGATTGCTTTAAATGTGTAGATTGATTTTGGTAAGATTGGCATTTTCACAGTATTGATTCTTCCATTCCAAGAACATGGGATGTCTTTCCATTTCCTAGTGTCTTTTGCAATTTCTCTGTTGAATGCTTTAAAGTTTTCATTATAGAGGTCCCTCACTTCCTTTATTCCAAGGTATTTTTTTTTGAGGCAATTGTGAATGGGACTGTTTCCTTGATTTCATCCTCAGCATGTTTGTTGTTAGCATATAGGAAGGCTACTGATTTCTGTGTTTGTTTTGTATCCTGCTATATTGCTAAAAGTGTTTATCAGCTTTAAGTTTGCTGGTAGAGTCCTTAGGTCCTTTATGTATAGAATCATATCATCTGCAAATAGTGATAACCTGATCTCTTCATTTCCAATTTGTATCCAGACATGTGTGCCCCTTTGTGCATCTGGCTAACGTGGGTCCTGGGGAATCGAACCAGAATCCTTTGGCTTTGCAGGCAAACACCTTAACCACCAAACCATCCCTCTAGCCCTCTCTTCTTTCTTTCTTTTGGTCAGATTTTTCTAAGGGGTTATCAATATTGTTTATCCTTTTAAAGAACCAATTCTGTGTCATTGATTCTTTGTATCATTTTTTTTGGATTAGATTTCATTAATTTCTGTCCTAATATTTATTATTTCTTCATGTTTACTGATTATTGGTTTGGCTTGTTCCTTTTTAAGGCCTTAAGATGAAGCATTGAATTGTCTCCTTGTGACCTTTCTAATTTATTAATATAGGCACTTAAAGCTATAAATTTCCCTCTTAGGACTGCCTTCATTGTGTCCAAAGGTTTTAGTATATTGTGTTCTCATTATCATTTCATTTTATACTTTTTTTATATCCTACTTGATTTCTTCATTGACCCATTCATCATTTAGTAGTGCTCTGCTTAGTTTCCATGACTTTGTGCATGTTGTACAGATTTCCTTGCTGTTTATTTGAAGTTTAATCCTATTGTGATCAGATAGAGTGAAAGGATTATTTCAATTTTCCTGTCTTTGTTAAGATTTGTTCTATGTTATAATATATGGGGTACTTTAGAGATTGTTCCATGTGTTGCTGGAAAGAATATACATTATTCATCATTTGGATAGAATGTTCTGTAGATGTCTGTTAGGTCCATTTGTTGTATGAGCTCATGTAATCCAGATGCTTCTCTGAGTACAAGCCTGGGTCTTCTGATTGGGGCATTGAGGCCTTTGATTTTAAGAGATATAATGGCAAGGTGCGCATTTATTCTTGCAATTCTTATTGTTTTATAGTTCTTCCTGTTTTTTTCTTTACTCTCTTTTATTAGCTATTATTTGAGTATGGTTTATTTATTTATCTATTTTTACCATTTCCTTACATGTGTGCTTTTCTTTCTCTTCAGCATGAAGGATCCCTTCAAGTATTTTCTGTAGTGCTGGTTTAGTGGTCATATATTTATTTAGCCTGTTTTTGTTGTGGAATGTCCTTATTTCTCCATCAATTAGAATGGATGGCTTTTGTGGATAAAGTAATATTGGTTGACAGTTGTTATCTTTCAGAACTTGGAATGCATCATTCTAAGCCCTTCTAGCTTTTAAAGTGTGTATTGAGTAACATGTTGGGCTTACCTTTATATATGATTTGATTTTTCTCTCTGTTTTCAGTATATTTTCTTTAGTTTGTGTGTTTAGTACTTTAATTATAATATGGCAGCAAGAGGTTGTTTCATGATTTTGTCCCTTTTATATTTTGTATCTGTATTGGCATCTCCCTATTTGTGGGAAATTTTCTGCTATGATTTTGTTGAAAATACCTACTATGCCTTTGAGTGAAATTCTTTTCCTTCTACTATGCCCTGAATTCTTATGTTTGTTCTCTTCATAGTGTCCTGAACATCTTCAAATTCCCATTCATAACTTCTTATTAGTTTGTCTTTCTATTTGTTGGACTGTACTAGATCTACCACTGTGTCTTCTAGTTTTGATATTCTGTCCTCTTTGGTCCACTCTACTGGTGAGACTTTCTACAGAGTTTTCTCTTTGAATTACTTTGTTTTGCATTTCTAGTATTTCTAATTGGTATTTTTTTCATTATTTCTATTTCCTTACTCATGTCTTGTATTGACCTCCTTACTTCATTAAGTTGATTTCCTATGTTCTCTTGAGAGTCCGTCGGAAGTTTCTTTTCTTCTTTTATTCCTATGAACATAGATATAATCTTTTCTGTCTTTGTCAGGCATTTCCTCTAAATCCATGTTACTGGAGGGCTGTTTCTGATGTCTTGGTAATTTTTGGTGGAAATGTATAGTCTTGGTTTTTTGTGTTTATTTTATTATAATGTAGAGATGTTTGCATCTTGAGTTAATTTGATGCTTGGCTTTCTAATTATTTCAGTATTCTTAGACATGTCAGTCTCATATATCTTCAGGGTAGAGCCTAAGGTACTGGGTGTGGCTCTTTTATTACTCATAGAGTAACAGCAGAAGTGACCCTAGGTGTTGAATTTGCCTGCTATGCAAGTATGCTAGCAGGCTGGATAGAGCAAGTTATTGGTGAGTTCTAAATTCAACTGAGCAATATACATATTTAATCAAAACCAGCACAGAGGATTAATATAAGAGTGAGGATTAAAAGAAATAGATAATCAAATGAAGTCAGAGTCCCTAAGGGTGTGTGTCGCCCAACACCTGTAATCCTGTCAACTGAGAGGCTACGATTTCTAGTCTGGAATGGGTTCCAGGTCAGACCAAGTGAGACCCTTCCCCTAATAATGGCCAAAGAACAAGAGCCCCTCCCTATACATCAGGAAATGTCAAAGGTAGTCAACACCAAAATTCAGCTTATTTGACAATGGCAACTCTGACCAAGAATACATCAATCAGATATAACACATTAACCTGCCCTGACATGGAAGGTGAGACTAACACTTCCAGTTCAGGCCTGTGTACCTGGCTTTTTTGTAAGAAGGCCCTGTTACCTTTTGGGATGCCATCCAATCTCATGCATGCTGAGTGCCCACCTCGGTCCCTGTCTGTTGCATTGTGGACTCGGTTAGGCTTCTTGGGTTGCTGGCTCTCATGCTGTCATAGGGCCTGCTGGATGCTGTGTGGCTGGTGTGTGTGTGGGGGTTGGTTCTCGGGTTGTCTGTGGCACTGGAGGTTGGGGGAAGGGCGGCTGTTCAGGATGCCTGAAGTTGTTCTGGAGCTGTGCGGCTGGTCCCATTGGTTCTCCTTCAGCAGCTACCCAGCTGGCCCTTGCTGTCTTCCCCTTCCAGTTCCTTGACTTTGTGAGCAGGCTGGTGTGATTGGAAAAGCCCTTCACTGGCTTCTTCTGCGGCTCAGGCAGAGCCGGATGGTTGCAGAAATCAGGGTGGCTGCAGACGATCGCAGGGTCAGGAGCTGCTTCTGGCTGGTCGCCCGCTTGCTAGAAGCTCTGGGTCTCTTCTCCTTCTCTGCTGAGGTTGATGATTCCTTATACACCTTCACCTTTCAGTTGAAGAGTCTATTTTGCTCTTTCTCTGCTTACTTCCCCTCCTAGGCTGCTTTGATATGGCTTCTCTGCTGCCATCTTATCCAGAAGAGGACTCGAATTTTTTTAAATGTTATTTATTTATTTATTTGTAAGCTGAGAGAGATAGACAGATGAGAGGTAGACAGAAAGAATGGGCTTCCAGGGCCTCCAGCCACACTGTGAACTCAAGACACATACATCATTTTGTGCATCTGGCTTTACATGAGTACTGGGGAATTGAACCCAGGTTGTTAGGCTTTGCAGGCAAGCACTTTACCTGATGAGTCATCTCTCCAGCCCGTATGTTGCTTCAGTCATTATTTTAGCTTCTGCCATACAAAGTAACTAAGATAATTAAAATACAAAAAAAAAAACATATTTATTTTACTTTGGCTCATAATTTTAGAGATTCAAGTCTATGATTGGTTCACCCCATTGTTAGTGCCTTTGGTGGGATGGTGTGGGGAGAAGGATGAGAGAAACAGAGAGGGTAGAGAGGGAGAGAGAGAGGAGAGAGAGAGAGAGAGAAGGGCTATCGCTCCATAATAGTCATCAAGCATCAAGGCACACTTCCATTAACTGAAAACCTCACACTATATTGCAGCCATTAAACTTTCCACCACTTCCCAGCAGTACCATGATCCAAGAACAAAGACTGTAACACATGGGCTTTTGAGAGACATGTATGCCCCAAACTCTAGCAACCATATAGGCTATGTTAATTCCTGCCATATAAGTGTGCTTTTCTAGATCTCATATTCTTTCTATCGTAGTCCACAGACTGACTTCAAACTTCCTCATGCATGTGGCCACCTTTATTCATTCCCTCTGTATTGGGTTTTGCAGGTGTTCAGTGCTCCCAGATTTATATGCTAGGATCTCAGCTTCTTCTCTCTCATTTCCATGGCTCATGGAAGCCTTTCTCCCATCAGCAGATGGACACTGGAACTCACCTTCTTTATCTAGGGCTTCCTTTCCAGTCTGCCATTGCCTTACCTTGCACTTTCCAGTTGACACAGATTTCTCAAGGTATCTAGCATATAAGAATCACTTTCTGGTTCTTGGTTGATTTAGTTCTTTACTTCTAGGTAATGGTATTTAAGAGGAAATCACTATGTTAATTTTTCTGACCAGTTTATAAGAAGTTTAAAGAACTTTTTAAAAGTCTCTTACTTTTAATGGAAAAAAAAATCAGAAATTCTTTGGACTTTTAAGATGAATTAACAAGCCATATAGCTACTGACCCCAAACTGGTCAGGGCATTTTCTTTCTTCAAATAATAGGACCTAGAAATTAGAGGTTAGGATAAGTTGCACTGGGTCTGTTAAGGGAATTCATTAATGATGTTACTAAACCATTGGATTTACTTTCAAAACCCCCACAAATTGGTGTGCTCTGACCTTTTGTTCAAGTCATAAAAACAAATCCATTTTATAAAGAACTGAGAGATTCTGACAGCCCAGTTGTCATCTCAGAAAGCAGCACTGGAAAATCAGCCCTCTGTGAGCCCTGCTGATTTTCCTGCAATATGAACACAGTAAGCTCATTTCTTAAAGCTCTCTTTCTCTTCCTCCTTGGTTCTTTCTTTCTTTCCTTCCTGTACTGCTGAAGAATTATTCCTTTTTAACACTCAGCTAAGAATTTCATTTTAGATTTCACAATAGCTATGCAACCTAAGAGACGGCGCCCAGCCACTCATAAACACCATATTCTATGTCACAACTTAGAGCTCATTCATTCTCTAGTGTTGTCCTATAGACCTTTTCTTATTGCTTGTCACACCTCTACTCTTTGCCTCCATGCATATGATTGCGTTCCTTTTACGTGTATGTACATTGCCATGTGAGGGCGAGAATATATGCTGACTTCATCAAAGAACATTAGGAGTCTTTCACAGAAAGGTGTATCGCTCTTGCTTCAGTCGGCTGTATCTAAGCAAAGCCCTTCTCCCAACACTAGGGGTTAGGGTTTACTTAGAACGAGGGGCCACTCAAAAAAGGTGCTAATGGAAATTTTGTGATGAGTTAGAGCCAATTTGATGAGTTCACTTTAGACCCTCATGAAGCCAAAGTCTGAAGGATCAAATTCTTTCCAAACCCTAAAAACTTTGAGCTCCAAAATGGGTTAGGATGACCTAGAGAGACAGTGAAATTCTAAGTAGCCAATAGCTTACTGTCACACAATGTGGATTTAGGAAAATACGGAGTTATCCTATAATATGATTTTGATTTTTTTCCCTGTAAAGCACTTGCAATAGCTTTCTGAGGTGTTTAAACAGGTGTTTCTGAGCTCATAGTGACATAGAATTAGAGTCTGCTATCTATAAAATTCTTCTGTTTTATAAAGGAAATATATAAAATGTTGGGGTGGGCCATGACAACAGAGAATTCTTACACTTTAGTGAGGAATATCCAATAGGTAACTTTATGCTAGACAGTCAATGTGTTCCTTCACAACCCCACCTACTGAGGAGGAAGGAAGAGGACTGTGTCTTGATTTCTCTAGTGTTTCTCTCACAAGTGACTTATTAATCTATGCTAACAAAGTAAGACCGTGTTCTGTAAAACATATCATCTATTTTCCTAACAAAGACTTAGAAAACTGTATAAATGCTACAACATGGAAGATAACCTTACAGAGTATCAAATATGCCAGTAAATAACTGAAGAACAGGAATGTGTCTATATTTGTCCAGTTTTCATCACTATAATGAAACAGCTGAGGCATACTAACTTTATAAAGAAGTTGATATAGCTCACGGTTTTGAAGGTTCTGTCCCAGCTATGGTGAGGACACTCATGGTGGTATCACATCATGGGAAGGAAGCATATATGAGGAGTAAGTTACCATGAAAGTGGAGGTTAGATAGACTGGGTCCCTTTCCCTCCTGGGGTCATGCCCAACCTGACTTTGAACTAGGCTTCACCTTGTAAAGGGTCTATACTACTTCCCAGTGCTGCTGCCCTTGACACAAAACTCTTAACTTTGGCCATGGGGGAGAGGTAGGTGGACTGCATCCAAACCAGGAAAAAATATCTATTCAAATACCATCTGATCTTATTATTACTAACAGTTTAAGCCTGGATTTTTTTTTGTGCCAACACTTTCCTTTCCTGGGGACTTTGAACTAGATGCCCTGAGAACTCTTTCCTCTGATCCTCACATGGCTCATAACCTCACCAGCTCAGATCTCAGTGTCTTATCTCTTCAAAGTTGCTTCTCTGAGCAGTCAGAACCTTTTCTGTCCACAAAAGTCTAAAATATGCTCATCCTTATTCATACCACATGACTCTAAATATCCTTCACTTATCCTACATGAATTACTGTGTGGTAATGTGTCACTTTCATATTTCTTTCTCTATTACCCCACACATACAGTTGTGTGCCAGGTAAAGGTAGTTTTTACTGCATATTACACATTGTAAATTTTAGAGTTTTTAGTAATGGACGTTTTGTATTTATGTGTATAGATTCTTATTGAGAATTTTAATATGTGAACATATTATAATTTCATCATATTCCCCTCACATAATATTCCTTCCCACCTTTCCCACTCCTATTGCACTGAACCCTTCTTTCCTAGTAAACCTTCTTCTATTTTCATGCCTCATTCTCTTAGTCCTCTTTCGTCGTCTATATCATAATGATGATGGGCTCAACATTGTGCAGGTCTTATTCTTAAGCTAGTCTGATCAGAGGCTTAGTTACTTAGCTCCATTTGTATATTGCACTTATACTCTGTTAGGCAGGGTTAGACTACCATTTGATCTAGGGCTAATTTATTTGCAAGACTGAGGGAAGACCCTTGTTAGCACTCTAAACAATTCTCTGCAAATATGAAGTTTCCTTTTCTGACTATTGAAAACCCTTGAAGTTTCCAGTACTCTATAGTATCTGGGTACCATTCCTCCAAATACTTTTAAGTTGGTTGTTTCCTTGGATTAGGTATTTTCAGCATGTTTGTGGGCTAATATTCAGCTGAGCGTAGTACTGGAGGGAGATGTGCTCCACGCTCCAGGCTTCAACCTCAGTTGCTTTCTCCTCCCCAGAACTCTGTGTTGGTCCACTGGCATCTCTGACCAGGTTGGCTTTGTCAGGCTCACAACTCATCTCAAAGTCCACTGGGTTGTACCTGAGCTCCTCCTCTCCCCTTCTTGTCTCATGGTTTGGAAGCTCCCAGGCAACACACACACACACACACACACACACACACACACACACACACACAAAATGGGGCTTATCTCATTTCTTGCTCAATAGGGGAATACATTTAATTTGATAAATGCTAAGTGAACAAAACCAGTCTAAATAATGTTCAAAATTAACTACATTGCCCCCATGAAATTTCTTGCAATTGACATTACCAGTTACATAATGTTATATTTCTTTAACCTTCGTGAATATGCTTTACCTTGTATATTACAGAATCTTGTGAATGAATGCATGTGTTTTAAAAAAATATGTTTGCTTATTTATGACACAGAGAGAGAGATAGAAAGAGAAAGAGAAAGAAAGAGGGAGACAGTGTGTATGAGAGCACCAGGGCCTCCTACCACTGCAAACAAATTTCAGATGCATGCACCACTTTATGTATCTGCTTTATGTGGGAACTGAGGAATTGAACCCAGGCCATTAGGTTTTCCAAGAAAGTGCATTTAACCACTGAGAAATCTCTATAGCCCTGCATGTGTTTTAAAAGATATTTTTGTCCTGTTTTTCTTTCCCTGGTAATATAATAGAATAAGTAATTACTCAAGCTCATAATGCTTTAAAGAAAAATTCATTTAGTAAGAGAATAAAAATGTTTTCTAAAAAAATCTTTATATATATAAAGAACATTAATATCTTTTATTATATATATATGTGTGTGTATTTTACTATCCATTTGTTAATTAAATTATTTTAACAGATACATCGCACAAGTAGCATGGATGCAGCTTGTGCCATGTTATTATTGGAAGTAGCGGAAGTACTATTTTCCTGTTATTAATATCAGAATTTGTTAGGTAGAAGAAATCTCATGATAACTCAAGTTTGAAATGTAAAATTTTACAGGGAAGAGAGCTGTGGTTTGGTGGGAAGACAGTAGCCTTTCAAAGAACATGACGATGTTGAGAGGGGCATAAGAAATTAAGGCTCTTGCATGATGTTAGTAAGAAATCCTTAAGAGATGAAACTTTCTGGCATTCTAGTTCCAGATTCCAGCTATAGGAGGAAAAAGAACTCAATCAGGAAACAGGTGGAGAAGCAGAGGCTGGAATTGTGCCTCACAGAACCAGTGTCACTGCCTAGCATAGCCAGATACACTCCCAACACTCGAGGGGCGACCGTGCGACAGCAGATCACCTTAGGTCACGCACAATCCACACCACTGTGATCTAAGAAAGATTCTGGAACAGCTGTCAGGCAAGCTGCAGGCTGCCTTGGCTTAACATGGAAACTTCACAGATAATTCACCACAATAACATTGTCACTGTAAATGCTCATACCACTAAACAGCAAAATAAGTTCTTAAAATTCTCCATAGATGCACCTGACAAGTGATAGATACATTGATGAAATAATTAAAGTATAAAAGTGAAGACTTGCTTTATTGATAATTATCAGAAACATATTTTTTGTTTTTGTTTTTTTGAGGTACGGGCTCACTCTAGCCCAGGCTGACCTGAAATTCACTATGTAGTCTCAGGGTAGCCTCGAACTCACGGCAATCCTCCTACCTCTGTCTCCCAAGTGTTGGGATTAAAGGCGTGCGCCACCACGCCCGACTTCAGAAACATTTTTTAAAGATTTTGTTTTTATTTATTTATTAGAGACAGAGAAAGAGACAGAGAGAGAGAGTGAGAATGGGCACACCAGGGCCTCTAGCCAGATGAACTCCAGAGGCATGTGCTGCCTTGTGCGTCTGGCTAATGGGACTTGGAGAATCAAACCAGGGTCCTTAGGCTTTGTAGGCATGCGCTTTATGTGCTAAGCCATATCTCCAGCCTGATCAGCAACATTTTTTTTCAAATTTCCTATATATTACCTGTGATAGATTTAATATCCCACATAAAATTCTAGAGACTCATCATTTAAATGATAGTCCCCAAACAAGCATTCCTACCGGAGTGATTTCTCTATCACAGACCTTCATTTAATGGTCTCTGGAATTTAACGCCAGTGTAACTTCTGCAAGGGGCATCTTAAGTGAGAGCAAAAGACTTCAATCTGTGATGAAAGGGATGTAGGGCTCCAGCAAGTTCAATGCCATGGCTTTAACTTGGTCTCTTTTCACAGAGCAAGCTTTATTCACAATATGTAGAGGTCATACTTTTTCTGTTTCTTGCAATGCCACATGACATTTGACTTTACAAGATGGAGTATGATGAGAAGAGACAAAAGGAAGGACTGAGGGAAGAAAGGAACAAATAAAAAAGGCAGAAAGGATCAAAGCAAGTATATCTCATAAACCTTCATCCCACATGCTATCTAAAACTGTGAGATGATGAATTTCTTGTGAGGCTGTAAACAAAAGAAACCTCTCATAATATTAAGCTTTGAAGAGAAACATGCTTCAAATCTAACCTTTATGTCAAAAGGTAATTCTCTTTTTCATGTTATAAGTCATTTTGATTTCAAATATTAACTTCTCGGCAGGACTTCTTGAAAACCTAACAGGTTTTATTTTTGCCCTCCTTTGGAACATGACATGAACTATAGCTCAGATCTTCAAAACTGTGCTAGATGTTAAGATATGAATGGATTTAACTGTATAAATTTGAATATATTCATATCTTTTATCATGTGATTTGTGCTTCTTCTTAGCAGACAATTAAATTTGTATTTAAAAATTGGGCTTTCCTAAGTAGAGTGAACAAATGGAATAATGAATAAATCAATCACTTTTATCAGTTTGAATGTGTCCAACATAGTCAATCTTGATGAGCAAAGCACTTACCAGGACTATTCTCTAGTCTTTTTAAAAAAGAAATCAAATTATTTATTTATTTATTTATTTGAGAGAATGAGAGAGGGAAAGATGCAGACACAAAGAAAGAGAGAGAGATAATGGGTGCACTAGGGCCTGCAGCGACTGCAAACGAACTCTAGACGCATGTGCCACCTTGTGCATCTGGCTTACATGGGTCCTGGGGAATCAAACCAAGGTCCTTTGGCTTTGCAGACAAGTGCCTTAACTGCTAAGCCATCTTTGCAGCCCTGTTCTCTGGTTGTTTATCCTCCCTGAGTAATAGGATGACAAAACAGAGATTATCCCATAGTCCTCAGGCTGACAGTTTATATGCTGGGACTTTTGGGCTTAGCCCATCTCTTGTCATTTCCTCAGTACTCCAGCTGCACCGATTCTCTCCTGATTCCTCAATCATGCTGCACTCTTTCTTCTGTCAATCTACCAGGAATCGTTGACACCTATTCTTTGTCTTCTCCTCACCTGACTAGTGCTGACTCCTCAAGTGAGACATGACCCTCTTACGGAAGCCATCAAGCCCCAGCACACACATAACAAACAGACACACTGAATTTAACTAGGCTTTCAAGCCCTTCTTTTCTAGGCTACTGGCTACTTCTTTAACCTCATAGAAGTTTTGATTCTAGTTTAGGAGCTCCCTACTCTTCTCCAAAGTCTGTAAAATCATGGTGGACAAGAAATAATGTATGATTCTCAGTTAAATTCATAGCAGACCACAATGAAGACTGCTACAGAAATGCAGAGAGAGGGAGGGCGTTATGGTAGAAGGAAAGAAGGGAGGAATTTGTATTAGATTGTAATTTGTTTCTTTGTGGGTTGAGACACATATAGGCATTCTGTGGTCTGAGTAGTTAGGGTATGCTGTGCCTCAAAGCCCCTTGAATTCTGGGTTACACTGCTGTGCTTTCTAAAACTATGGACCTGGGCTGGAGAGATGGCTTAGCGGTTAAGCACTTGCCTGTGAAGCCTAAGGATCCCGGTTCGAGGCTTGATTCCCCAGGACCCACGTTAGCCAGATGCACAAGGGGGCGCATGCATCTGGAGTTCGTTTGCAGTGGCTGGAAGCCCTGGCGCGCCCATTCTCTCTCTCTCTCTCTCTCTCTCTCTCTCTCTCTACCTGCCTCTTTCTCTCTCTGTCTGTTGCTCTCAAATAAATAAATAAAAATATTAAAAAAAAAAAAAACTATGGACCTGTTGAAAATGTAGTGCATCTGTGGTTCACTGGGAAAACTCTAGAGAGGAGTTGCACTGATACGCTCAGCTAAGTAGAGAACACATTTACCCCAATTGAGCTTAGGTAACAAGGGGTGAGCTATGGCTAGGCACATGCATTCTCTGGTCTGTGTAAACCAAGCAGGACCTTTTCTCTGCCAGACCTGTGTCATTATGTCTGCCTAACTGTCGGGCTCTACTCTGTATGTCCAGATAAATCTGCTCCCTGACCAATGTAGCTTTAACACTCCTCTCAGGTTGGCTAGACTTCCTGATGGTTAGGATAAGACTTCCCAATAAGTAGAGCATTCACTGTCTTGTATACTTTCAGTTGTAAAATTTTCCACTTCACTTTTATATATAAATCTCCTAACTGCTTGCCATCTTTATATAACCTTGGGATGTCTTATTCTAGGGTCTGTAAAGCCACCCTCTGAAATGTAATCAAGAATGATAGGGAATCTTTACTTCAAAGTTGCTGTAGGGGGATAGGAGATTAATTTGTACAAATGCAAAATAATAAACACAGATGATGTAGTCACACTGACTAACTTCTATACTACTGTCCTCTCACAGTTTTCTACCAGCTCCTCTTGGCACTTAAAATCCCCTTCATCTGTTGTTTTAGCACGTTTAGTTCGTTGTTTTACACTAACTGTGACAGTCTAGAATAAAGCAAGCATTCAATGTCTTCTCAACTTGGGACAAATTTTTGTCGATGCCCTCTGGGATAGTTGGTTTGTATGTTCCTCATAGAGGCATGTGTTTTTATGAAAGCTTGTTCCAGCTGCCTGACTGGAGACGGTGTCACCGAGGTGGATCCTGGGGTCCAGACTGAAGGTGTGTTTTGGGGGTGGATGGGATTTCCAGCCCCAAGGCGTGCAGAGCAGTCTGAGCTCTGGGGTCCTGCTTGCTGTAGTTCCCTGCTGTCACTTTCGGTGTGGCTTTCGGCTGGCTGGTGATGGTTTGTCTCTCTGCTCGTGTTTATGAAAGCGAGTCAGCTTCTTCCACCACTGATGGAACTTTCCCCTGGATCTCTAAGCTTGAAATAAACCCCTTCCTTCCATGAACTGTGTCTGGTTTGGTTGTTCATCCCAGTGACGTGGAGCTGTCTGCAGTGCCCTATTAGGCCCTGCTCACTGGTACACTTGAGTTAAGCTGCTGTCATAGCACTCATGGTCGATGTGGATGTTCAAGGTGACCACCTTTTAAAAAAAATCTAACTCATTGAATAGAAGGTCAGTGAGCTTACATTTAGTGAGGAGGATTCATTTTAGTTTTGGTGGTGAGATTGTCTTCCATGACTGCTATTTTGAAATAGCATTAGAAAAATATTCTGGCCAATTTATGGAGGCAAAGGTGAATGAGGTCACAGAAGAGAAAGTATTTTTGGTTGATGCATTTCTGAGCTAAATTAAATTGTTACTTCGTGTAATACAGTTGATGTAATGGTCTTGATTGTTATGTTCGTAAGAGTCCCAGAGGCCTGGCATTAAATAAGACCTTGAGCATAAGAAGCTGTCTGTCTCCATCACCTATTATGAACCCTGAACCTGACAATGTTGAAATTCAACTGAGTGCTTATTGTGACGAGGGCTAGTGCCTGGGTTTTATTTCCTCCAGTGACTTCGAGAGTGTGTGACTTAGCATTAAAAGAACTGAGCATGGGAACTTGGTTGTATGAATTCAAGATGACTTAATACTTCAAAGTGAGCATCATAGGAGCTGATAGTTAGTGACCTTTGTTTGTAGAAATTGTTACTCATCACTGTTTCCATCACTTTCACTATACAAACACACAGCAAACAGGATTTTCTATTTTCTTACCTTTCTCCTTTGTACCAAAAATTTAAAAAAAATCATTGATGATAGTAATAGTAGTTTAAAGTACAACTTAACCTTTTATGAATTGCTCCATTTGTACAGAACTCTGACTTTAGTTTCTGAGACATTTGTCTTTTTCTCTCTCCACCTTATCCCTGATTGTTTCAGTGATGGATGGGCAGACAGAGATGAAGTTATTGAAGGTTATGAAGTGGAAGCCAATGGGGGCATCACAATAAAGCTGCAGTCTCCGGAGGTCAGGTCATTTGACGATTACTTCCTGAAACTGAGGCTGGACACCAACACAAGGAATCCCTGGTTCCCTGAGTTCTGGCAACACCGCTTCCAGTGCCGCCTACCAGGACACCTTCTGGAAAATCCCAACTTTAAAAAAGTCTGCACAGGTAGGTAACTCATGTTCACAGAGTAACAGCTCAGAAGTTGGTTATCTCCTGGTCCCTATAGGCTGTAGTTGTGGCTAAACAGTGTCAGAGCTAAAGATCCCCAGAAAATACATACATACATACATACACCCATACACACACACACACACCCTGAATACATATTCCTGTATACTAAGAAGACTGCTTTGGGTCTCTGATGAAATAAGGGATAAGAAAAGACAACATAAGTATAAAGCAAAGAACTATTCAAGTTAGATTTGAAGAGATTTTATTTTATACATGCTTAGGAATTATACATATACATATGGCATATGGATATACACACACACACACACACATATCCACATTAGTTTGGCCCTCTCTTCCTCTGTGCCTTGCTTTATGCCTTAAAACATGAGTCAGAGGATGGTGAGGTCTTACGCTCTTAGCCACACAGCCAACATGACATATGCAGGCCTAGTTGCAAAGAGACTACATTCGCATCTGCCAGTTGGGCTTCAGCTGGACAGATGCTTCTACTGCTCACTCACTCCAGGACAAAAGAGAGCAGTGCAGGGTTCTTTCAGTGTTTCTTGCCTTGGTGGACTGACTGCACAGGATGATCTATTTTCCCAGGAACAGCTGTAACCAAACTTTGCAACTGTAATTTTATGAAACTTATCATTACTTATAGGTGCATTCAGTATGGTCCATGGCTGAAAGGAAGATCCTCTTTGGCCTGTCACAATGTTATTCCATCCATGCCAGTTGTGTATAGTGGGTTGACCACAGAACATGATGAGCTGCTCATGATAATGGATCCTAGAATCTACCTATGGCCTCATTTGTATAACAAACACAAGTGTAAAATTTGTTTTGTGGATTTAGGCTCAGCATATACTTAGAAAAGTGTCCAGTGTACTCACTAATGTCACTGTATGTTTAGAATACTCTATACAGAACCAATCAGAACACAGAAAGGTAAAATCTATCACTCTTGACCTAGAGAAGATAATGTTCTCTTGAGATATTTTAAAGGAGAATAGATAAATAAACAAAGACAGTGAGTTTTTTAAATAAAAAAACAGGGTAAGAATGATAAGAATAATGCCAATGACATAGAAAATTATATTTTAATAATCTTCATATTTTGATCTTAGAAAACTATATAATACCAGTAGAGATAGACAGACAGACAGACAGACAGACAGATAGATAGATAGACCGACTGACAGATAGAATAAGTCTTGCTTGGTATGGTTTGGCAAAGCTTCTTACAGAATTTCCTTGTGTGAATGTTTTCAATATAGACTTTTATAATGTCCTCTGTATGGCTTCTAGGGAGGCTAAGGAATAGAACCCAGCTGAGAAAGGTAGGAGAAGATGCTAGGCATGAATGACTGATCACATATTCATTTCTTTTGACTTCTCATTTCTTTAAATAATAGACCTGCAGAAGTTAAAAATTCAAAAAGACAAATAAATATACAGTAATCTCTACTTTCAAATTCAAGACGTTTAGGATAGCTAGGAGGACTAATTTCCCTAGGTTCATATAGTTAATGGAAATAATGTAATTAGAACTCACATATCTTATCCATCTAACACAATGCCCAAATATACTTGGGCTTAGCACTTTATGATATATTAACTTTCATGTTCTTTAATTGTTTCCCAATAAATGTTTCCTTCATTTAAGTATAATGTCTGGGAAGAAAGAACCCTTGTAGCCCTAAGAGATCCCTGCATGAACTGATCTTTGGGTGTTTAGTCAATTCTTTTAAATTTATAATCATTTGGACTTTAGGGAGATTTTCTTCTTTTATAAAAAACACAGACTATTATTTTTAAATAAAACTTATTTCTATAATTTGACAAATATTTAATAGACATTTAGCATGTATAAGGCTTAATTCTGTGCCTTACAATTCAATTCAGGGTAGTAATAAGCAGAAGAAGAGTAGGAGAAAGAACAGGAGTTGTTGGGAGAGGAAGGAGAATAAGAAGAGGAAGAAGAAGAAGTCAGGGAGAACAGAGAAAGAGGAAGGGAAGAAGGAAGATGGGGAGGCACAGGAGAAGATAGAAAATGTGTGTTCATTATTTGATTATCAGAGCTATGGAGGAAGTAAGATGGAGGGACTACAACTTTTAAAAGGATAAACAGAGACATGAAGGAGTGGAGGTGATGAGCATGAGAAATCCTAACATTACATAAGAGCTTTCCAAGCAGAGGGACCAGCACTGTGTGATGCATCAACATGCATGGCTTGGTAGAAGGACAATAGGAAGCCAGAGTTGGAGCCACTGGGAGCATAAACATTGACAAATGGAGGAAAAAGGCCATGGAGGGGGAATGGGGAAGAGGCCCTGGGACAGTGAAAGTGAGAGTATGGGACTAGGGCCATAACAGTAGCAAAAAGATGGAGAAAGAGATTCAATGATGAGTTTATTCTGGGAGAGATGAGAAAAGATTGGCTGCCAGAATGGTCAGCCATGATTTTGGTTTGAGTAACTGAGGTTATGTCACTGCTTGAGACCTACAAAACTTAGGTAGAAGCAGAGTGGAGGACTGGGAGGTTGATTTTAGACAAGTCTTACATGTGTCTATGACATTGTGTTTTCTTAGTAAAAGTCAAGAATACTACCTATTAAACAGGCTTGGGTGTCTTTATGTGAGGCACCCTATGAAAGTATTCTGTTACATGAGCTCTCATAACAAAATTAGAACTCTGTAGCCAGGTATACTAATATTGTGAGTTTTCAATTGTTACAGCACACGTTAATGTCAAGGTTCAAGCATCAGCTTCATTAACATGTACAGCAGGAAATAACAGCCTGTAGCTTGGTGAACTGTTCATTTATTGTGCTCAAATTTCAATGCTGTTTTAAGAACGATTAGAACATTTCATAAATATGTTTGTGTTTACATTTCACTCTGGACTCAGCTTCAGAAAACATTTCCCTGTGTTCTTACTTCAAAGGAAAGGAAAAGTTTTTATTTAGCTCTGTGTTCGGGGACTAATCCACAAAATGTATTGATCTTTTCTGCTGTGGAAATCCTAGAATTTTACTTCTAGCGCTGTTATTTCTGAGTATACATTCATGCAGATTTACAGTGCTGTCTTGATTTAATGTCTGCATTCTGTGAGTTCATCCTCAGTGTGACTAACAAGCAACATAAACTTCCATATCCTGGATTATTTTTTTGTCCAGTTGATATTCTTGCAGGTCAAATAAACTTCATAGTCTCTTAATGAAAATGTTGGTATGTTTATGAAAATTAGTGTAAGGAAGAATTAATCTTTCCAGATTGTTGATAGCTGCTGGTATCATTTCACATTTTCACATTTCACTACTTAAATACAGTTTATACACATTACATTGCTGGTTTAATATTAAGGGTAGCAAGCCAAGGCTGGGTAATTTGGGAATCATTGTGTCTAATTAAAAAGTGCTCCATGTAAAGTCCACATAGCTGCTTAATTAGTTGACTGTGTCAGGGGATTTGGAGATACATTACAAAAGCACTAACTACAATGTCAAAGTCTAACTTCTAGAGATGTAATCATTGTGAGACAGTGCAAAGAATAGGAAGAAAGGAAAGCAAAGTCATTCTCTTTTAGCAAATGATTTGACTGCTACAGAACTTGAATCATGTTTGTGATGGAATCATACTTCTTCCTTCCTGGGGAGGATCAGCACGAAGGTTCCGTGGAAGCTGACAAGGTGGAAGCATAGCTGTTACTTGCAATGCAGTGTTGTTTGTGTTTTTGTCCTGTGATGAATGATCTAACTTAACCTGTGAGCCTCAGGTTCTGCACCTGCAATAGGATAAGATCCAGCTCCCACAATACTATGAGGATGGAAACAGTGTAAGTGAATTACTTTGGGATGCAATACAAGTGAATGGTTGGCAACCTGGAAATACAATTGTTCCTTGCTCTCGACAGGGAATGGGTGCATCCCAGGACCACTCCCCTCTGCAGATACCAGAATCTGAGAATGCGTGGAGGTCTATGTTTAAGCTGAAGCAATGTTGGCACATAACCTGTACATACCCCCTGTACAACTTAAATAAAATAGCTAGGTTAGTTATAATGCCTAATGTAATGTAAATTCTATGATAGAGTTGCATCATTTTGGGAATAACAAGAAGGGGAAACTTTCCATATTCTGCACAGATGCAATCCCTTTTCCAATATGTTCAATTTGCCTTTGGATGTATCAGCAGATGAGGAGTATATGGATATGAGGAGTTACTGTATTCACATAAAAGTGAAATGTTAGTATTAGTATTATGTCTTACAAGAAGAAAGGCATAATATAAGTCATTTCATAAAAATATAGCTATTGAAATTACAAATTTAACATAACTACACTCAAGAATGAATAAATTAGGGAAGATAGACAGAATTCTTAATAATTCATATGATGTGTGTGTATGTGTGTGCCTGCTGTTATTTTCATCACTATGTGAACTTTCATGTTTATCAGGTTTTAAAAGTAACATATGTTTACAATTCTTCACTCTTCCTCTCTCTCTTTTTCTTTTTTTGATGACAGGGTCTCATGTAGCTCAGGGTGATCTCAAACTTGCTATATAGCTGAGGATGACCTTGAACTTCAGATCTCCTCTGTTTTTCACCTCCTGAGTGCTGGGATTACAGGCATGCATCCTGCCACACCAGTTTATGCTGTGCTGTGGATGCAGCCCAGAGCTTTGTGCATGCTAAGCAGGTACTCTACCCACTTAGCCACATCTCCAGCCTAATAATATTCATTTCATACAACTTATAAACAAAAAAGACATGGAAAGACAAATAGAATGAAAAAACTTGATATTGGGTCTTGAGGTGTGGCTCGGTGATAAAGTGCTTACCTAGCATGTGTGCAGGCCTAGGTTTAACTCCTAGCACCACTACAACAACAATTACAAAAATACAGGGAGGAGTTTGCTTTTATCTAGCCACCTTTATTCACTACTAAGTTTTTGGTGTATCTCCATTTTTTCTCTATGTAATTTGGAATCACATTGTTAATATCTTATATTCTGCTTTTCAAACATGAATGCTGACTTTTTCCTCATATATTGGTGAATTTCTCCATATCATTACATTCTTTCATTCCCAACTGGTACATAACATTCTGCTTACAGGTAATATAATTTATTTTATCATTTCATTTTTATTTCATATTTGAGTATTTAGTCTGTCATTGAGTTAGTGAAAAAACTTTAGTGGTGTAATCAAACCTCACCTTTCTTACTTTTTCTCATTTTATATAATTTTCTTCTATTTCCAGAAGTTGCATTAATTTGGGGGAAATTCAGTCAAAAGACATGAGCACTCCTAAGGCTTCTGTAAATAAAGTGTTCCCAATGTCAATTCCTACTAGCATGTCATGGAACTGCACTTTTCCCATTCTGTTTGCATAATGATAATCACAGTATGCATGAAATTCTGTCTTATTTTTCCTTAGGGTAAGACTTAACATGATTTTGATTTTGCAGCATGGCTTTATAGCCACTACTGAGTGGCTTTATAATATTCTTTCCAATGAAAACACCATAATTACTTAGCCAGTCTTATCTTGTTGCACATTTAAGATGCTTCCATTTTCTCTTATGAAAAAACAATCACTGTGGGAGTTTGGCCCAAATTCCAACATACACCTCTAAACAATATAGTTTGTGTGAAACCAAAAACTTGACACTATTAATTTAGGTTTGTGGAAGATATTGTGTCTATTTATACCTTTCTGTATCTGTTCTCTTTGAAATAAGACTGGTCTAGAACTCATGATCCTCTTGACTCCACCTCCCAAGTGGTGGTATTATAGATCATGTGCTACCATGTTTAGTTATTCTATACTTTTAAATTAATAATTGGCCTTATAATGCATTACCTCCAAGTCTGATCCTCCAGAGGCTTAGTCTATACCTGTTCTCTTTCTTGGATTTCTGTCTCAGCTATATATAAAAAGTCTGAGTTAACTTTCAGAAGATGAGAAATAACATGGGTCATAGAAAGGATGATCTCTACTGAGAATGCCCTAGATAACTCAGTCCCCAGAAAGTCTCCTACCTGACTTGCCATGCATGAGAAAGTTTGGCTGAGATGACTCATACCCAATTCAGAGGACGAGAAACTTCCCAGGTGAATCCTAGGTTCATGAAGTAAACAAATAACTTGTTATTGTAAACCACTAAGTCTTTAATGGTTTTTTTAAATGACATTTTATTTATTTATTTATTTATGAGAGAGAGAGAGAGGCAAAGAGAGAGAGAGAGAATTTGGCACATCAGGGCCTCCAGCCACTGCAAACAACACCCCAGATGCAAGCACCACCTTGTGCATCTGGCTTACATGTGTCCTGGGGAATTGAACCTGGGTCCTTAGGCTCCACAGGCAAGCACCTTTGGTAATAATTCCCGCCTATTACCTTTTCTTGTTCCCATTCCACATCCCCTCCCAGTGAACCCCTTTTTCTTTCCAACTAGTCCCTCTTCTACTTTGTTTTCTTTTTGAGTGAAACCCAACTACATTTAATTAAGGTTTCTGGCTTAAGCATGTGTGGGGGGATTATTTGCCAGAGCATATGCAACTTGTCAGTGGCTATGCCACTGAAGAGAGTGCAACCATTAACTGCCAAAGTCTCTCAAGGAGTGATGGTGACCTCAAGCCCTGATCACCATCCACGATAGAATATTGATGGGCTCAGATTGTGCTGGTCTTTTGAGAGTGGTGACTGTTACGTGTGAGGTCAGGAATACAGCATTCCAACAGTGCTCCTTCCCATCCTCTGGCTCTTACATTCTTCCCACCCACTCTTCTACAACATTCCTTGAGCCTTAGAGAAGGTGATATCTCATTTAGCATTGAGCACTCCAAGAGTCACTTAATCTTAGCACTTTTATGTCTCCAAAGTAGTCATCGCCAATGACAAAGAGAAATGTCTGCAGCATTTATTTTTATGATAGTGGATAGCCAAAAAAAAAAAAAATGTTCGCATAGTCTAGAAATCTATGACCCTTACATAGAACAATAGCTGGTTTATCAAATTTAGGAACATAACTCTACAACACACTGCTGGAATGCTCAGTCTTTTTATTTTCCCACCTGAGAGGAATAATACAATATTGCACCCTAGATCTCATGGGAAAAGGCAAATATTTTTATAGGTAGTACCATAAAGATTTCAGAGATTCTGGTCCAAGGTAATACTACTTTGGAATTCTTGTATGTATAGGAGAAATGCTGGAAGTGGATATAACTATAGCAGAGCCAAACACCTTCAAAATTTAACAGTCTTATGTTATTGTGACGTGCTGCTGTGCTTTGCTTTGTGGAAATGTGTGTTAAAATTTAGTGGAAGAATCAACAGTATCTGATCTTGTGTTATAGCTAGGCATTATAATTTCTCAAATATTATTACCAGTGATGGATAAAGCTCTGAAGATGATACACTTTTATTTCTTATTACTATGTTGTTGCTGCTATGGTTGTTATTTTATTTTTGACACAGGGTCTCACTGTATAGCCAAGAGTGGCTTCAAACTCTGAACCCTCCTGCCTAAGCCTCTTCAGTGCTGGGATTAGATGTCTGCACCAGCATGCTGGGATCCTAATGGATGCTTCTACTAGGTACTGTCAAATATGCTAGCCACATGTGTTTATTAGTACTTAAATTTAGAATTAAAGGAAATTAAACTTCAGTTCCTCAGTCTTATAGGCCACTGTTCATGTGTCAATAGCCACACGTGGATAGTGGACAGCAGATACTCAGAAGATTTTCATTATTGTGGAAACTTCTGTTGATCAGTATCATTCTAGGTTGTGCTCTACTTTCCTGACTCCATAAATTCAAGTTTGATGATCTCTGTAGTTATTTGGAGATCATTCATATGTTAGTGTTTTGTGCATATCCTAGCTAAATACTACTAAATACAGAAGTTGATTCACTTTTATCAGTGAGCCTAAGTTGCTGACATGGTTGGTGATTCCTATAGATTTAGAGCCCAAAAGTGGGTGACCTGGCTTCCCTAAAGATGAGACAAATCCTCACTAGCTTATTTAAGTTTAATCATCCCTTATTCTGTGTCATTTTTAACATTGGGTGGACTTAAAGGAACATAAGAAAGCTTTCCAAAAATCACAAAACTCATGTAACAGCATGCGTTCTTGATTCATATATATTCGTTTTGTTTTGTTTTTGAGGTCATGTCTGCTTTATCCATGGCTGAGCTGGAATTCACTATGTATCTCAGACTGCCCTCTGCCTCCCAAGTGCTATGATTAAAGGTGTGTGTCACCACACCCAGCTGGATTCGTATTTATTTGTTTGTTTGTGTTTGCAATACTGGGGATTGAATCCAGGGGCTTAGGCTTGGTAAGAAAGTGCCTTTAATCTACTACTTAGGTAATCTTGATTCTGTTCCTTTGGGACTTAATTGATTTTTTAAAATAACAAGCCTATATGGATTTGAGGTATGAAATAGAAATTCTTTGAATACTCATTGTTATCATGAACTCTTAGTGTTTCATCTTTTAATAAAAACTTTATGCCTATATATTCTGGTTATACTAGTGCATATATATATATTAAATATATATATTTCTATATGCATATTTATATATAATGTACACATCTACGTATATACATATGTATATGTATATATGCACCCAGTTACCTGGATATTGGTGTAAGGTTCAGATACCACATCAATTACTAGAATTTTGTTCAATCCATTAGTAAATTCATTAATTACATCAATATTCTCCCTAACAAAGAATTTACATATTTGTACATTTTCTAATTATTTTTATTTTTGAAAGAAAGAGGCAGAGAGAGAGAGAATGGGGAGAATAGGCACACCAGGGCTTCTAGCCACTGCAAACTCTAGATGCATGAGCCACCTTGTGAAATGGTTTACATGGGCATTGGGGAATGGAACCTGGATCCTTAGGCTTCACAGACAAGTGCCCTAACCACTGAGAAATCTCTCTAGCCCATATTTATAAATTTTTATTTTATTATATATATACATATATATATGTGTATATACATACATATATATATATATATATATATATATATATATATATATATATATATATCTGGATTACATAGGTACTGAGGAATCAAACCTGGGTCCTTAGGCTTTGCAGGAAAGTGCCTTAACTGCTAAACCATCTCTCACCAGCCCCATATTTATAAATTTTAGTGTCACCACATGTGGCCCATCTCGTGTTTCAACCAAGTTTGAGAGTAGGGATGTGTTTGTATTATATTTCATCTGTTAACAATTGATTGTTTTTACTTATGGACTGTTCTTTTCTTTGTATATACCATTATTCATACATTCACTGCGTGATAGTTGTTTGGGTTGTTTGCAGATTTGGTTCCTTCAAATGAAACTGCTGTGACCACACATGGACTTATGCTTTCTTTCTATTGAGTTAGTGCTTAGGATAGAATGGCTACATTGTGTGATAGCTGTATACTTAATTTCTCCTTACCCCTTGGTCCTATTCATGATGAAAATATGTGACCAAGAAAGCAGCATCATAAAGAAGTAAACACGGAGAAGACAAATGGCTTGTTAGAATTGAAGTACCGGTGAGACTTCCGAGCTGCATCTTGCACAATACTTTCCCATCATTCTGCTGTTTTTGCTACTTGGAGATGATTGTTCAGGTGAAGGCAATATTTTGTCCGTAGAGTGAGTGAAGTCTTCAGTCCTAGTAGCATTATTCTTTATGAGATGATACAGATTCAAGCTTGCCCTATCTCTGAACAACTAGAACACATTCTCTAGCTGTAATTTCCTAGCAGCTGTCTCTTCTAATAACAAACCTCATACCACAAGTTATACTTCTGTGCTGTGATGAGCTGAATGGAAGCCCATGTAATCAGCCCATGTGTTACACTTATAGTATAGTTCCCATCTCTCCACACCACAGAAAGGATGGGAGAATTGTACTTCCTTTTTACAAGCTGCATGTCAAACCCACCTTGCTATGATTTGAATGTTAAATGTCACCCATACACTCATGTTTAAACACTTCATCTTCCAGATGGTGGAGATGTTTTGGGTAATTGTGGGACTTATTGAACATGAGGCTAGTTGTCATATTTAGGGCAATAATGTTCTTGGGGCAAGGCTCACTGGAAATAACCTGCCTCTCTCTCGCTCTCTCTCCCTCTGATTTCTGAAGAGATGTAACAGGTATTACAATCTTTCACTCCAATGTGTGGAGCCCTAGCCACCAGGATACCCCACCATGGAACTGTGAGCCAAAATGAATAGTTATCCTAAGTTGCTTCTGTCAGGCATTTTGTCCCAGCAATAGTAACTGAGAGAGAAAATTAGTACTGAAAATGGGACCATAACAGTGAGAAATCTGACCATACAATTCATAAGCCTTGGAACTGATTTATGGAAGGAATTTGGAAGAGTTTGAGGTTGCAGGATAGTGTAGTCTTGTGAATCCTTGTAAATAGAGGGAGTTCTGATAATCAGAATGCTGACTGAAATGTGGACAGTGGAGGCTAGGTGTATGAGGTTCCAGAGGAGAACAAGTATTCTGTCAAGGTATGAAGCGAGGGCCATCCATGTTACATTCAGGCAAGGAACCTGGCTAAGTTCTGCCCTTGTCCTGGTACTTTGAGTGAGGCAGAATTCAACAGGAATGAACTAAGTTGTTTGGTGGAGTGAATTTCCAGACGGCATAACACTCAGACAATGACAGTGTCGGTGCTTGTTGCATTTAGTCAGGTTTACTGTGAGAATTCAAGGGCCAAATGCAGTTCAAAAACGTGAGAAGGATGCAGTTTGCTGAAGAAAAGGCATATTGTATAGGGTTAAGGTTTCAGGCCAGTTAGTGCAGAAAAGTGGCTGTTGCTGTTTTTGTTTTTTTAATTCTTTTTTATTATTGACAAATTCTGTAATAATAAACCATAAACTCTGATAATGCCCCCTACAGTCCTCTTCACAACTCCGTTCTCCATCATATCCCCTCCCCCTCTACATCAATCTGTCTTTTATTTTGATGTCATCATCTTTTCCTCCTATTGTGATGGTCTTGTGTTGGTAATACCATTAAGGAAAAAGTGGGCACTCTTTATTTGACAGTAAGAAAAGTGTTGTGAGTGTTGAAAATGAAACTCCACTCCTGGAAGGGTATAGCTTATGAAAATGGAAATTCACTTGAAAAGAGAACTTCTGAACCCTGAGAACTTCTAGAGCATCCTACTAAATGGCAGGGTTTACCTAGGAAGTATTGGCAGCCAAGCAGGAAGGTGCTTGGAGGCCACTGAAACTATAGAAGTGAACAAGACTACATCTTGAACTGGCAGCAAGACTTGGTACTGTCCATGTGGTTCTGATTTTTCATGAAGGATGTAAGAGTGAGGGGGTCGTGGACGCTTGCTGCCAACATTCCAGAAAGCTACTGAGGCCAGACGACATGTAGCAGGACTTGGTTTCCTGTATGGAGCTCCTGAGATGGTGATGAATGAGCTGGAAAAGTACAGGCCAAGTTGCTTTGGAGACCCTGGTACATTAGAGATGCTGGAGCTGTGGCACATTTACAAGGAACACTTGCAGGTCCTGAGTGGAACCAGAACATGAGAGAGGTTCCATGTGCTGCAGCCAACAGAGAAGGAAGGCCGAGACTCCACAAGGTTGTTGGAGCTCATATAAGAACAAGATCCACAGACCTCAGACATGGAGATGCAGGTTATGGTGATTGCCCTGTTTGGTTTGGGACTGAGTTTTCTGTGACCTTTCCATGCTTTGTTCCCTTTCTTGAATTTTGGAACATTAGTGCTTATGCATTTTTTAAGAAGAGAGACAATATACCATCATGATCATAATGCCCTCCCACCACCCTGCCTTTTCCCCCTCCTGAGTATACTCTGCAGTGAATCCTTTCTTTCCAACTGGCATTTCTTATATTTTGATGTCATCATTTTGTTCCTCCAATTATGCAAATCTTGTGTAGGTAGTATCAGCCACTGTGAAGTCATGAGTGTCATAGGCAGTTTGTGTCTGGAAGACAGTATTACATAGTACTTCAGTTTCTATATGGCTTAATCATAACATCTTTAATTTTGATTAAGCCTCCTCCAATTCTAGCCTTTCCTCCATCCCCCTCCCTGGCCTGACCCCACTTAGACCGTGTTTACTTTGTGTCATTGTATGTTGAAAGTGTGGATCTTGTTTTTTTCTTTTTTCTTTTACAAGGACTCACAGTTAAAGAAACTATGAGTTTCAGACTTTTGAGTAGTATTGGAACTGTAATACTATGGCTATTTTTAAAGCTGGATTGAACACATTTTGTAGTATGAGATACCCATGAGCCTATGGGTGCCAGAGGCAAATTGCTATGGTTAGGATATGAAGTATTCCCCATAGACGTCTGTGTTTGAATGTTTGATCCCCCAGCTATTTTGGGAATATTGTAGAACTTCAGGATATGGAACCTAGGTGACAGATCTAGGGATATAGGGTCAGGGCTTAAGGGTTATGGACTCATCCTGGTTCTGCTTTGAGGTTTTTACTCTTTGCTTCCTAATCTGCAGGAGATGTAATAAGCTGTTAGTACCAAACCCTAGCCACCATGCCTTCCTCACTGTAAAACTGTGAGTCAAAATAAATCCTTCTTTATCTAAGCTGTTCTGACAGGTATTATCACCTAGAAATGAGAAAAATAATAAATATACACCTAATGAGTACAGTAAGTCTATACACTCATCCATGAAATAGTGTCGACTATGCTGTGATAATCACCAAGGTCTAGGACAATGTCATGTTCTAGTTAATGCCATATATCTATTTTTTTTCCTTGCATGGCACTGGCTGGTAGACAGTACTATAAATCCTTATATAAATTTTATTATCATTCATAAATCTATATAGTGTCAAGTACTTAAAATTTGATTGAATGCTAGTAAATTAAATCCATATGGGCTTTCCTCAAATAAACCTGAATCTAATATTTCAGTCAGCTTGATAATGTTGTTTAACACAATTTGGCTATGTAAATAGCCCGAAACCTGAATCTCTATAAATAATAAGCTTGTACTGTAGAACATAGACCTTAAGCCCAGCTTGTTAAAATCACCAGAATAGCTTCTGTAGAAGTTCTTCCCCTGTACTCGTTCCTATACCATACCAGTTGAATCAGTCTCTGGAACAGGTTCAAGCATTTATCTTAAGGACAGGAAGAAATTCACACGTAAAATTCATGAGTCGTTCAACCCCCCCCCCCCCTTGTTCTTTGGATTCAGGGTCTCATTCTAGCTCAGGCTGATCTAGAACTCACTTTAGCTCAGGGCAGCTTCAAACTCACAGTGATCATTTTTCCTACCTTGGCCTCCCATGAGTATGAACTACCACACCCAGCTTCATTTATTTATTAATAGGCTTGTTTTGCACAGAAGTATTAGCATTTAAAAACTAGAAAGTTATGGCCAAATGCTATTTCTCTATGTCCAGATTAGATAATTGCTACAGGTAAGTAATTTTTTTTTGGTATTACTGACTCTGATGGCTAATATTAATTGACAACTTGACAGGACCTCAAATTGCCTGTGAGGGATTATCTAGGTTAGGTTAGCATACCTGTAGATTAACTGAGATAGGAAGACCTGTCTTCATTGTGGGCAGCACTGTGGTCCTGGGCAATATGTGTGTTTATGTATACATATGAATTGGCTAGCCCTAGCATTCATCATTCTCTGTTTTCTCACTGTGAACTGAACATAACCAGCTTGGCTTGAAGCTCTGGCTTCCACGCCTTCCTTGCCATGATGGACTGGAACCTAGAACTAAAAGATGAAATGAACCATTCTTCTCTTAAACTGATTTTTTGTCAGGACTTTTGTCCCAACAACAAGAAGGTAGCTTATGATAGTGACGTAAAAAAAAAAAAAAAGGCTATAAACTCGGTGACTTAAACAACGGAAATTTCTATTTTGTTACAGTTCTGTAACAGGCTGTAAGTGTGAGTAGGTTTCCACTAACTAAAGAGAAATGCTGCTGGTTCCACGTTCTTTTATGAGGCATTTTCATGGGAATCTGTTCCTTGATTTGTCACTTCTGGAAGCTGCTTGCATTTCTTGCCTTATGGGCAGCTTGCTTTGTGTCAAAGTCAGGAGCATTGCACTCATCTATCTGACTTTTCTCCCTCAATAACACCTTACCGTGACCATCTGGAGAAGGTACTCTACTTTTAAGTATTCACAGGATGAAATGGTGCCATTGCAGAAACTCAAGATAATCACCCTGTCTCAAAACAAGATTAATCATATTATTCTAAAGTCTCTTTCATTATATGAGCTAATTTATTCGCAAGTTAAGGGATAAGGATGTGGCCATCTTTCTGGGACCATTATTGTATCTACCACACTAGATATCTAGCTATCCAGACAGGATGTCTATCCAGAGCTAGGATTAGGTGCTCTAAATCATTTGTTTGGTTTACTATGGATTAAACCCAGGGCCTCAAGCATGTGAGGCAAACACTGTCTTCATTTACACCCAGACTTGCTAAGCCCTTTTCTACTAAGCATTTCTTTAGCTCTTTCTTGTGATAGCCCCGCCTCTGGGACAGCTGTTCCCAGTGTAGGATATAAGCCCTTGGGAAGAGATTTAAATTTTTTTTCAGTTTGTGTGCATATGTATATATGAGCAAACATTTGCACCGTGCATGTGTGGCAGTCAGAAGCCAACCTTGGAGTATTTTTCCTCTCCTTCCACCCTTTTAAAACAAGATCTCCTATCAGTTCTGATCGCAAACTGACAGATTCTCCTGGCTCACCCTCCCAATCCTACAGGCATGTTGGGATTTCAGACACATGCACCACTGTGAGTCCAGCTTTATGTGCACTCTGAGGAAAATCCTCTCGGGTGAGCAGGCAAGCACCTTTAACACCTAAGCCATCTCCCCAGTTAAAACATATAATCAATATGATATATGTGCCCTTGCATTTAATTTCATCAAGTTCTTTCTGTGTTGCCTCATGTGGCGGAGCATTGGAGATCATCTCTTTGGGGACATGTGGCTCTCTCACTCTAATTTCTAACAATGTTGAGGCTGCCAGAGGGTCTTTTTTTTTTTTTTTAACATCCAGGAGTCACAGTCACTTTTAGTATGGGCTGATAGGATTTTAATTTTCTTAGTAAAATTCTATCAAATTTTGTGTTTTCTTTTTAACGAGTTTATCAACCACAACATATGCCAGTAGCTATGACTACAATTCCTTTTAGACAAGCCTCTTCTTATAGACTTAATTGTAGGTTCATTGGACCTGAACAACTTATAAGGGAAGGCCACATTCATGGTCTCCTCTTTTCTTAACTGCATCCTTCGTTTGAAAGATTTTAGGGTATTAAGTTAATTTCTCCAAACATTTTAACCAAAGAATCTGAGTCTTTTCTTGGTCCTCATCATGAGTCCAAATGTTTATTGGTCTTTTATAACACAAAAGCTTTCTCAGCGTGACTATGGTGTTCAACAGCTGGAAATGAGAATCAACTTTACTTTCACATCTACATAATTTTCCTAGGTCATTGCCCAAACATGCAAGCATATTTGAAAACGTGTCTTCTGTCAAGTTGGGACAGGTAGCAATGTTGCAGAGTATTTTTTTTATCATTGTCTAATAATGGGTGTGTATTCTCTTAGATATGGGTAACAGTTACTTTATCATCTGTTGCCTGTTTCTACATGTCTCACATCTTATTGCTGTCTGTGTTGTTATAACATCTCCCCTTTTTTGGCACCAATTCTTAAATTAAGATAGGCTAGTAAATATGGAAATAATGAATATCCCTTAATTTAATGTTTTATAAACAATAAGTAACAATTTCTCACTTGTGTTATATGTCTATTGTATGTTGGTTAAAAACCCTCTCTGTGTCAGCAGGCATGGAAAGTTTCTATTTGGGACTTTGATTATGTGCCCAAGGGAATGGATTATGGCCAAGGACATGAAAAAATATATCACTTTCATTCACTTTTGACTCTCCAATGCAAATCAGAAAGGAGCTATTTCTCTCAGGGGAGGAGCACCTAATATTTGGGAGAAATAGTTCCTTTTATTCAACTATTTCCAGGATTAGTACCATAGCTTTTTATTCAAAAGTTAGCAAGTCCCATGTGTATATAATGTATGTTTACTACTTTTAGAATTTTGAAATTAATTTTGTCACATATGAAAAATTTGTCACATATTATGAGAAATTTGATTGAGGCCCATTCAATTAGTGCTTTAAGGCAATGAAAGGTATCTTCAGAGCTGTAAGACAAAAAACTAAATGTCAGATGACTATGTTAACCAAACATCTTAACTTCCTAGTCATGGTCACACTAAGCAATCATGAGGTAATACTGTGATGAGCTTTCATGTTCCACTTGTGAAGTCTTCTAATTTCTTAATGGTTTTGAGAAGTAAGCTCAGGTGTCTTATAGAGGATTTTGGTCATGAGTAGTATCATAGTAAACTTTACATTCTTGGGAAGAACTTCTAAACCAGGCACAGTTGTGGAAGGAAGGGAATTAATTTGAAACTTACAGATCTAGGGGAAGTTCCATTATGGCAGAAGAAGCTTGCCCCCTTTACTCAGATTTACGCAGAGCACCATCATCAAGCATACTCCAGGAACCCCAGGCAGAGCTCAAGCACTCTGCATGTCTTAGGCTGGAATTGAGATCAAGATCTACCCCTAGGAACACCTCCTCTCGCCAGGCAGTTGGAAACCCAAAAAGCTTTAATAAAACGGAATCCATTCAAACTACCACAAATAGTTAGGGTGCTATGATTGTCCCTCCCTGCTCAGTGGAAGTAAAGTGCTGTGGAGGAAGGATGTCATGGTGCCAATAACATGAGGCTGTGCTTTGAACAGAGTGGTCAAACACAGAGATGGGCAGTAAGGCACCAAAAGTGACTGTTGTCAAACTGTTAGACATAACATAACTTTACACGATTTCTCCCAAATTATTCTCAGTTTTTCCAAGAGTTCTTACTGAATGCCCCAACATGACTATGTTAGGGAATTTTGTTAGCTTTTTTTTTTTTATCAGTGTGAAAGTACATAAATTGAGACCCTACCTGACCAAAGTATGTAAGTCCCCTGAGTGGTAGGAAGGGTGGCATTGTGATCACCACCCCAGGAACATGGGGACTCCCTGCACATCTGCAAACAGGAGGGGAGAAGACTGCTCCATGCACTAGCATCATTTCCAGTTTCCATTGGATGTTTATTGATTGTCACTTGATTTAGCTTGTTAACTAACTCCAGAGACAAGAGAGGAAGTTACCAAAGTTAATTAATGCCTTTAAAAAGAGTTTTTAGTGTTTACTGCCTGCTATTAAGAGAAATTGACAATATCTCAAACTTTCATCATCATATCAAGTGTTAGTCTTTAAAAAAATTATAGAGTTTATTTTATACACCATGAATTTGTACATTTCATAATGAGATTTCTTGTCCAGTAGTAATATAGAAAATTTTATCTTGGATTTAAAAAATTACTGTTTCTTCTTATTATCCCTGTGTCTCTTATCTTAGCCAAGTCTACACAATGCATTCATTGGTAACCTTCCATTATCCTCAATGTGCTAGTTAATTTTTTTTCCACAATGGTACTTTATTCGAAATCCCTCAATATTTTGATTGGAATAATCCATATTTAATCCTATGTTATGGTAGAAGAACACAATGAATTAACCATTTGGCTTCAATGCATATCAATCTGTCAGTTATTTCTTATAAAATTATATTCCAAACACTAGGTGAGTATGTAAAGGCATGCTATCAGGAGCAAAAACATGATAAGATTGCATTTGTGCCTACATAAGTTATATTCCTACTGTGGTTATGGAATAAACTCACATGGTTAATTTGCCAACAGGATCTAAGCCCATCTACGGCCATACATCATGAACATGCCTGTTCTCATAATGGCCTAAGCCCGTGAAACAGCAAGATCAGCTGATATTATTGCATGCTTTTAAATTGTCAGATCAGAGGCCGACCCATACTACAAAAAATAGACCAATTGCACATTCAGGTTCACTCAGAAGAGAGTGCCATGCAGAGCGTCCTCTAGCTCTGTGTCCCTAGGGAAGAGTCTCAGACAGAAAGATAGTTTCAGAGCATGTGTGCACAGACAGAGATGGATGTGAAGTCACTGCCAGGAATGGTCCATTAGCTAGACTGAAATGCTTGCTAGAAAGTGCTCATCCCATGCTTCTAGCCACATCTCACTTGGGCCATGACTCTACATGTAAGTAAGGGTTTGTGTACTGTGCCGGAGAAAATGCATGAGGGGGGGCAAAATTAATCTTTGTAGAGCAAGAGAAATATTGTACTTTTACAGTAATTTTTTTTTCAAGATAGAGAGAACTGGGCTGGAAAGATGGCTTAGCAGTTAAGGCACTTGCCTGCAAAGCCTAAGGACCCAGGTTCGATTCCCCAGGACCCACATAAGCCAGATGCACAAGGTGGCACATGCATCTGGAGTTCATTTGCAGTGGCTGGAGGCACTGGTGCACCCATTCTCTCTCTCTCTCTCTCTCTCTCTCTTCCTTTGTCTTGAATAAATAAGTGAAAATAAAATAAATTTTTTTTAAAAAAAAGATAGAAAGAAATGACTGGTAAATAAGGAACCACAGAAAAATTACTGTGTATTTAAAGAACAGTGACTTTTATTACATATACACATATACAGACACACATACATATGCATGCACACACATATGGATACATATATGCATGTATCTATATGCATTATATAACGTGTGTACATAGTGTGTGAATAACTTAAAAACTCAGCAATTAATTCAGGAACCTGTAGTAAGCAAAGGGCATAATTAACTGTTACCCTAAAAAATGCTAAAGGCATCTTGCTTGGGAGACATAACAAATGCACTTCTAATCCCTCATATGCAGCTTACTGGTTACAGATCAAAGCAGTCAATTTTTTTTTAACTGTAAAATGAGGGTCTTTATACTCTTTTCATATGTTTTGAAGTCAGGGTAACAGAGTACAAATAGATGCCAGTTTTATCCTGTTTTCTTTTCTTTTTAAATAAATTTTTTTTCTAGCCTCCAGCATGTTTATTTTTGAAGATGACTCTGAACTTATAAAAAACTGAAATCTGGTGAAAAAATGTCCTTGCATGATGTCCTTCAGGTCAGCTGGCTGGCTGAAAAAAAAAAAAGGCTTGCAGTATGTGGTAGCATAGGATATTGTGGAAGTCAAGAACCATCACAGGGCTGAAATGGAGACAGCAGACTACCAAATTATCCATTGAGAGATCTGAGCATTTCCCCTTATTTCTTAAACATTGGTGGGGACTGAGAACATCATGGCACTTTGTGATGGTTGACCTCATGAAGTATGAACCTCAGGTGTCTTCAGACTACCCTCTCGTCCTTTCTGGAGTTGGCCAAGGGCTTGTGCACCACGCGGATCAACCAGTGAGAGCTGTCTTCATTTTCCACCATGGTCTTAACACATGATGGCAGAGTTAGCAGCTCAGCACAGCACAGCTGGTTATGTAACACTGTGGGTCGCAAGTCTCCGCACAGCACTGCTCTGCTGAGGCTTGTTCAGCGTCTTGTGAGGCTCTGGGGACGAATCTGTCCTGAGCTCATTGAGGTCGTTAGCTGAATTCTGTTCCTGCTGCCTGGTCAGCCAGTTCTTATCCCCCGGATTTGTCCCTATAGTTTTCCGAAACAATGGGTCAGGTCCCTCTTGCATTCTGCATCTCTTAACATTCTCTTTGGCCATGCTCTCCTGGACGTAGGCAGAGAAACCTTTCTGATTTTGTTGGCTCCTGAAGTTTAGATTAGGCTGATCTGAATACGCTAGAGAAATCTTCTTTCAATGTTAGAGACCTATCCATAAGTATATCTGTAATTAATTAAATGAAACTAATCAAGCACTTTTTTTGTTTATATACTTGCAGGCAGAGAGAGGCAGAAAGGAGAGAGAGTGAAAGAGAAAGAGAGAGATAATGAGAATGGGCACACCAGGGCCTCTAGCCACTGCAAACGAACTTCAGATACATGTGCCACTTTGTGCATCAGGCTTTACGTGGATACTGGGGGATCAAACCCAGGTTGTTGGGCTTTGCAGGCAAGTGCCTTAACTGCTGAGCCATCTCTCCAGCCCTGTAAAGATCTTTTGACAAGTAACATGGCACTCAAGTTGCTCAAGATCTGGAAGTAGATATCTGTTGGTGTAGAACATCATTCTGCAAACAAGTACCTTTAACCAGTAAGCCATCCCCCCAGCTCCATCTTTCTGCTACAAAAATTGACAGCTATTTATTTACTCTTTTCCCATTTTCAGAATATACTATCCACCTGCAAGACACTTTTTTTATTTCAAAGAGATGGACTTGGCAGCTCCTGTCAGCTGACATGTCTGCAATGAGACCTCTCAGAGGGTTGTTAGCGGCACTTAAATGACATTAATTGATTTGTTTTGACATGTGTTTGTTTGTTCTTTCCTAACATCAGCAACCCTGCTTGTTCAGTTGTAGGATCTTTACTTTTTTATTACCAAATTGAAAATGGGTTTTATAAAGTTTATCATTGTACTTCATTAGACTTAAATGTTTGTCTTCATGTGACAGTGTCAGGGAAGGAATTAAAAATGGATTTAACTGTATCACCTGGAACTAATATTAGGCAATGTTAACATCAGGAAACATAGAGGCTGATGGGTCTATTGTCATCTGATAGAATTGTAATTGTGCTGTAGGAGAGCCTCTGCTTCTTTGACAAGACATAGTTCCAATAGCTGAGGATATCCAAAAGGAGTAGGTCCTTCCTCAGGTGGATGCGTGATTCCTGAGAAGTGAGGGACCTTCCCAAGGCCAAATGCAAAAGCAAAATCTGGAGGTCAATTCTTTAGTTATCCATGATAAGATTTTTTTTTTTTTATGTTCAGCTTGAGTGAAGTCTCTGAGTCTTCTTTTTGTCCAGTATTCATTTCCCTTAAATCTAGAAAGATAAATTGAGGGAAAGTAATTCACATGGTTAACTGTTAAAATCCTTATTCTTTGGGCTGATCTTCCCTTCTTCCCTTTAACGTTGGCCACTGTGCTGCTAATTAGGATTTGTATTAGGAAATAAACAGTGGCCAAAGGATGGAAAGCAATTACTCCTGACCTTAATTATAGGCCCTGTTGTAAGGACTGAAGAAAGAGAAGATGGATACCACTTACCAGAAAGGACGGGGCCCTTGAGTCATCTTTACTAACCCCTAAGATCTCTGTGAAATGCATGGGGTCCTAAGTGGCTTTATTCCCAGTCGATGGACAGCCTTTGACATAATGATTTGGATATGATATCCAAACTAGAAATGTTGGAGTCTTTCCTCATTCTTTCTCATTTTAAAAGATGAAGAACCTGGACCGAGAAAGACTTACTATTGTATATATGAGCATACAACACAAACAGCAGGTAACTGGTGCCATACAGCATCCTTGAAGCAGATTCTACTTTCCTCACTGATGTTTGTGAAAAACAAAGCCAGAATTTGTTACTGACTTACAACTGCAGTGGTCAATATGGGTAAGCTAAAGCCAAAATGAAAATACTTTCTCTATATATCATTCTTTTTCTTTTCTTTTTCATTTTTTTTTTTATTTTAGAGAAAGAGATAAAATTGGTGCGCCAGGGTCTCAGCCACTGAAATCAAACTTAAGACGCTTGCACCACCTAATGGGCATGTGCAACCTTGTGCTTGCCTCACCTTTGTGTGTCTGGCTTACGTGGGATCTGGATTGTTGAACATGGGTCCTTAGGCTTTGCAGGAAAGCACCTTAACCACTAAGCAATCTCTCCAGCCCTATGGCTCTTTTTTTAAATATTATTGGCAAGAAGGGAGCGAGGAGTGGAGAGTAGTGAGAATCCGTGAACCAGGGCCCCATGCCACTGCAAACAAACTCCAGTTGCATGAATTATTTTTGCAGCTGGCTTTACATGTGTACTGGGGAATTGAACCTGGGTATCAAACTTTGAGGAAAAAATACCTGTAACCACTGAGACATCTCTTTAGTTCTTTATACACATCTCATTAGATTATCTGTCCAAATAAGGAATGGTGCAAGTAAATCAGTTGTACTCCATCAGAGGGTTTAATGTAAGATAGAAATATCCAAGGACATTATCTTCATCTTCACATGCTATTATTAGTATGTCTCAATCCCATGTTTCCTGCTAATAAATCACCATAGCTTTAGGCTTTTTTGTTCCCAATCTCATTTTCTCTCAGCTCAGGACTATTCCACAGTTCTGGTGATATATGGCCAGACCATATCCTTGCATGAATTCCCATAGAAATAATTTCTCTTCATTTGAAAGACCTTTTCATTTTGAAATTCAGCTCAAAATTTAATGAGAAAAAAAATTGTCAATTGTGCAGTCTCACTGTTAAAACAAATATGACTGTCTAGTTGCAGAAATCTTATAGATGCTATCTTCCTTCAGTTAGGAATAATTTAGCTATGAAATGAGAAATCCTTTTAGTTGACTGACATCTTGCAAATGAAATCTGCAGCCTCTTGAACTTCATTATAACTTCATGAATATTGGAAGACTTCAAAACTTGGCTGTGGTTTTGAAACACAGCCAGGAAGGTGCTAATAGTGTTATAACTTGTGTTTATGTAATGCTCTTTCTTCCATTTGGTTTAAAGCACCTAGCACATTGTTTCTCTGTCTCCAATAATAGGCATACAGGTTGTTAAGTGGAAAACTTTACTATGCCCAGAGTCAGTGAAATGGCACAAAGTAACAAAGACCACATAATTCTCTACTCAGTGTCTTTGTGCTATGAATTTCTCCCTAGGAAAGTTCAATTCATTAGATGCCTTTTCTTTGCATCCCATTTTGCTAGGTATGCATTCAACCTCAATTTCTGCATCAGCTGTCAATCCTAGCCTCTGTCCCCCTCTTTTCTTCTTTGCCCACCCACTTGGTTCCCATCAATAAAGTCTTCCTACTTTCCATCAAAAGAGTCTTTCAATTCCTGAAACATGACTCTTGATCTTTAAAGTGCACAAGACTCCCAGATACCCAGGAATCTGAATTTTAACAGATGCATTCAAACAGGCTAGTGCTGAAAGTAATTGAGAAAAAAATGCCTCACAATCAATTCTAATATGAAGAAAGAAAGCTGAGAATAAGTGTTAAAAGTTTCAAACTTATGAATTATGGTACTCTTAGTGGATTCCAAGCTGTCCACTCTATCTTAGGTCAGGCTCCCCCAAAACAGAGCTGCATGCAGGATTCCTGCTTAATTGAAGGATGCTTCCAAGAAAGAGGGAAGGAAACAGAATAAAATTAGGGAATAAGTTAAGCAGTGCCTCAGCTGGAGAGAAACATCAGTATCATTCCATGGGGCTGATGTTCTGTTCTGGAGGACAGGAAGAAGCAGCTTCTTTTGGTCATCAGTAATCCTCAGCAAGCATGCGGCTGGTAAAGCTGATGGGAATAGAACTCTAGTCATATCTGCTGTGTGTTTACACTCAAGAGCAATTGCGGTGCTGAAGACATGGCTTAGTTGTTAAGGCGCTGGCCTGAGAAGCCTAAGTACCTAGGTTTGATTCCCCAGTACCTACGTAAGCCAGATGTACATGGTGGCGCATGTGTCTGGAGTTCATTTGCAGTGGCTAGATGCCCTGGTGCACCCATTCTATCTCTTTATATATGCCTCTTTCTTTCTTTCTTTTCTTCTTTCTTTCTTTCTTCCTTCCTTCCTTCCTTCCTTTCTTTCTTTCTTTCTTTCTTTCTTTCTTTCTTTCTTCTCTCTCTCTCTCTTTCTCGCTCTCTCTCTTTCTTTCTTTCTTTCTTTCTCTCTCTCTCTTTCTTCCTTTTTTTGTCTCTGTCTCAAAAAAATTAAAAATATATTTAGAAAAGAGCAATCATCATTGTACCTTTTAGCCTTGTGTTGTTTTGACCCTTTCCTTAAAAGTGGTAAATCCCTGTTTTGATCCCAAGATATCATGTCATACCAAAACCAGTTCCGATACATGACTCAGTACATTTTCTGCATATGAGATCCTTTGTAGTAACTTAATAGTGCCCCACTTTCTTCACAGCTTGTTGTTAATGTTTATTTTTTTATTTTTATTTATTTGAGAGAGAGAGAAGCAGAGGGAGAGACAGAGAGAGAGCACACGCAACTCCCAGGGTCTCCAGCACTGCTAATGAACTCCAAATGCATGCACCACATTTGTGCATCTGGCTCACATGGGTCTTGGGGAATCAAACTTGAGTCCTTTGGATTTGCAGGCAAGTGTCTTAACCACGAAGCCATCCCTCTAGCCCTAATATTTATTTTCTAGACAGTGAAATCATGTTCCAGAAACAGCCCATAGAAAGGATGCTCATTCTGGTTATCATCAGCTTCTGGGTTTCTATATGACTTTTTCTCTTCCTTCTCTCTCTCTCTCTCTCTGCGTGTGTGTGTGTGTGTGTGTGTGTGTGTGTGTGTGTCTGTGTGTGTGTGTGTCTCTGTGTGCTGTGTGTTCATTTACATGAGTATGGGTGCATGGTACCCTGCTGTGGAAGTCAGTCTCCCTTTAATCATCATTTCTTGCCTTCTACCTGTTTTGAGGTAATGCCTCTGGCTGTCTTTGCTGTTCACTGCTGCGTTCACCAGGCTAGCTGGCCTACGAGCTTCTTGGAAATTCCCCTGTCTCTACCTCCCTTCTCATTATAGGTGTGCTAAGATTACTGATGCCTGTCACAGTGCCTGGCTTTAACATGGGTTCTCAGGATCTGACCTCAGGTACTCATACTTCTGTGGCAAGCATTTTGTTTTTTCCACTGAGCCATATCCCTAGCACTCCATTATTTCTTGTTTGTCCCTGGTTCCAGGAAGGGCTCGTGGGGCGCATATCATCAAAGAAATCACGATCTTTGCATTCTCTGAGAATGACAGCTTCTGCAGGTGCGCATCATGGCAGCAAGTCAGCGCTCCCTGGGCCCATGTTTCTGCATCTCAATTAGTCGGACTTGTGCTTCAAAACCTGGACAACCAGGTCCTGCCTTTCCCAGTCTCTCCTATGCTCAGGTTCTGTCCACATGGCCATGTGATGTTAGGAATACTTTTACTTCTCTATGCCTGCTGGCTCCTACTGCTTCCCCTTCTTTAATTAAGAAAAAAAGAGATTAACAGTTATAAGAGATAATAAAGTGTTCTCTCATATTTGGCAGACTAATAATGGAACTTCAGTAAAATGACTTCACTTGGCAAAGATATAGCTAAAGTCCTACTTGGACAAAGTAAATAAAATGCTAAACTAAACATGGAACGTAAGGGACAAAGATAATAAACCAGCTTCCTGGTCCCTGGGATTGCTGTCTGCACACAACTTGGCCTTCTCATGGAACTTGAAATCTGTGTGCCATGCCAGGAATTCAGATAGCTACTTCTCTGCCAAGAAATCCCTGTCCTAAAGATATAGCACAATGATGTGCTTGGTAAACCAGGCATGTTTTTATGTTTATTTACAACAAAATCCACAAGAGAAAAATGAAATTATACCTATTAACCATATCACTATAATAAATATTATTACTAACTTAAAAATAATGAGTCAACAATATACATTTTCCAAGAAAGGAAATAGTTTATTCTTCTTAAAAACTAAACAAAGTAAACAAAGTCAGTGATTTTCTGCTCATCAGATTGACTTAGATGGTATCAAACAGTGCTGTCTTGTAGTGGTCAGGATGTGGAAAACTGAGCACTCAGTTGTGCACCGATAGTAGTAAGAATGGTGCTATAGGCTGGAGAGGCGGCTTAGTGGTTAAGGCATTGATTCCCCAGTACCCATGTAAGCCAGATGCACATGGTGGTACATGCGTCTGGAGTCCTTTGCAATGGCTAGAGCCCTTGATGTGCCCATTCTGTCCCTCATTCTCTCTATCTGCCTCTTGCTCTCTCCTTTCTCTCAGGTAAATAAATAAAAAAGAATGGTACTATATGACTTAGTGGAATGTTATCAGTGTTCACTGTGCTGAAGTAAACACCTCTATTGAGCAACTTCACTGTGAGGTCTGTTGAACCAAAGAAATGATCAGGTGTGTAATGATATAAATATTTGTGTACAATCAAGAAACAAAATAACATTCTATGTTTCTAATGTACAACAGGGAAAATATTAGGTCAGGTCTGAAAGATAATGCACCTACTTGATTGGGCTATGTTGGGAATAGTTTTTTGAACAGTGTTCTAATCTAAACTCGAAGGTTTCTGTGTCAGGGGGTTGGGTAGGCATAGCAAAGATTGGTTAAGATTGAAAGTGCTTATGTGTAAGAAGTTAGCCTAATAATACGCTCATGTGGCTATAGTGGTTGATATTCATTGTTAATATGATCAGGTTTAGAATTGCATATGAAACACAGCTCTGGGAATATCTGTGAGGATGCTTCCAGACAGATATGCCTGAGGAGGGAAGATCCACCCTGAATGTGCATGGTACCACCCTGTGGCTGGGGCCCCATACCAAATAGGAGAAATTAAGTAGAACCTCAGTGTTTATGTCCTACTTCCTGACCATTGATGCAACATGAGCAGCTAATTCATGATGCTGCTACCATAGCTAGTGCCGCTCTCAGCCCCAGCCCTTCTCCGCCATGGCTGACTGTACTCTTCATTTCTGAGCCCAAATAAACCTTTCACTTCCTGGGGGTTTTATTTATTTTTATTTTAGAGAGAGAGGGAGGGAAAGGGAATTGGCACACCAGGGCCTCAGCCACTGCAATTGAAATCCAGATGCTTGCGCCACCTAGTGGGCATGTGTGTCTGGCTTACGTGGATTCTGGAGAGTAGAACATGGGTTCTTAGGCTTCGCAGGCAAGTGCCTTAAACCACTAATCAATCTCTCCAGCTAGGTTTCTTTGGTCAAACACCTTGCACTGAGCAAGGTGATTAACCTATCCTGTTGGAATTCTGAATTTAGTTTGATAACAAGCCCTGCGAATAGGAAAGTGTGAGTTTCATCTCCCTGGTTCATCTATCCACCAGGGAACATGGTGGGTATCTAAGATTTACAATAAGATTCATGAGTTTATGCATATCTAGGACAGTCACAGTGGGTCGGATGCCATCTAGGAGGCAAGGGCTGAAAACAGGGGATAGTGTTAAGGAAATAGCCTGAGCTTTCTGTGTTGATGACGGTAAGAAGTCACTCCCACCTGTTGTTTCAGTCTCAAGCCCTCTGACTGGCTAAAGTCGATACATAAATAGCGAGATGAGCAAGAGGGCTGCTTCCACAGTGAGCCTAACAACCTGTGCTAGGGTGATGGAGACAGACACTGAGGATGCTCAAAATGCACCAAAGCAGAAAGCGAGAAGCTGCTGAGAGCTCAGCAGTGTGACTTAAAGCACATCCACCATGGCTCAGGGAATTTTGTGGAAGAGCAGGGGCGGGGAGGGAAGAATGTAAGAATTTTAACTATGGTTATCTTTACTAACCCTGTTCATAACACTCGGGGCCTCCCTGTTTCACTCATGTTTCCTCTCTTTGTTGCATATCTGTGAGCATGACAGCTGCTACTGAGTAGCTTCCTGGTCTTTCTCCTTTCTTCATTCTGTATATTGCCTTTGCTTATTAATAGTCTCAGGTCTCACCTCCTCCAGAAACCTCCCTGGGATTTCACAGTGACTGGCTGTTTTTGTTAGAGCTGGACCTACATTGTTTCACTCTGTTATATGCAGACAGCATTGAGCCAGACAGGTGCAGTGTGCTTCATGGATGACCGCCTGAGCAGTTTTCTAACTGACAATGTAATCATCGCAGTATTAAATGATTATTTTTCTGTGAATGACTTAATACATTAGTTGGCATTCTCATTTTAATTTTATTTTAGAAACCATCAGACATCCCATTATTCCACACACTGATATCTTCATTCTGTCCGAGAACTCGACATGTATGAGCCTTGGATAGTTTTCTTGCAACTACACCCAGTCAGCAAGCTTGAAATAGAACATTTAAGATTTACCATTAAGGGATTTGAGGAGCGTTCTTACTTACTGCTTAGGGTGAAATAATTGCCTAAATTTCCTTCTTTCTTTTTCCCATTTTATATTCCTCCTATTTTATTATTACAGACATAAAGAGCTTCTAATTTGACTAATACATTAAGTAGACACTTCAGTTATTACTATTACAATTTCTATTTAATAATCTCAAGTGATAGCTTATAATCATCCTATCAGGTTTCATTTGAATGTTATTAAATGTACTGTACTCACCATCAATAATACTTAAGCTCAATTAGATTATCATCCAATTCCTGAGCTGTCAATCCTTCACTAGGAGAAGAATTGAGATTACATCACAGATGTTTGTCTGAATAGCTCTTACAACTGTGAAGACACACCATGTGTGTTTTCCAAGGCAGGTGGCATCAACTCTGACCCTGTGATGAGGGCTTTGCAATGGCCACTAGGATTATGGGAAGTATTGTGGGGGATGTCTGGCATCAAAACAAAGGCTCCAGAATACCTTTTCCCCTTTGTATCCCAAGCTATTCTAGGCATCTATTATTGGCATCAGGAAGGATTAAACTGCAAGCAGCCAGGGCAATAGAAACTCACTATTAAATCACAAGATCTGTTGGCACACAAAACAGGTCTTTCCTCTTGGACAAATAGAGCTGGAAAAATAGTCCAAGGGATTTTGTGTGCTGCTGCAGTTCCTGAACGTGAATGCAGGCATGTTGGATGGCTGTCACTCAGTAATAGATGAGGCAAAAGGAAATCCTCACTTCCTTCACTTTATTGTTCTGTAAGCTTTTGAGGGTAAGGCTCGAAAGTCAATGCCAGGTATGCTCTTAGAGAAATGCTCTTAATGGCCTTTCTATTGACCTCATCCTAGTAAAAGCTGTCACGTTTGATCAATATTGAAATGTCTTGATAAACAGCTTTCCTCTGGTTGTCCTTTCTAAAATGATCCCAAAGGTAGATGGGGTAAATATGCATGCCTTGTTGCCAGGACATGTTTTTCAGCAAATTTTTAGTACAGTGACTTTATTCACAATTTATCCAGGCATGATGGCTCATGCCTATAATCCCAGCATTACAGAGGCTGAAGTAGGAAGATCACCGTGAGATTTAGGCCAGCCTGAGGGTACATAGTGAATTCCAGGTCAGCCTAGGCTAGAGCAAGACTCTACCTCAAAAATGTATATATATAAAAAAACATTGTAAGCAGTCCTATCCTTCCTTCAGCTCTCACATTCTTTCTGCTACCGCTTCTGCAATGGACCCTGAGCCTTGGAGGGTGTGATAGAGATGTTTCAGTGCTGAACATTCCTCTGTCACATCTTCTCAGCACTGTGGTGCCTTTTTGGTCATCCCAGTTGTCACCACCATCTGCAAGGAGAAGCTTCTCTAATCAAAAGTGAGAGTTGCATTAATATATGGGTATGAACATTAACTAAAGTGCTTACAAGGCAGTTTGGTGAGCATAATATATGCCTTTATTTAGCCAGACAAGAGCAGATGTTGCACTCCTAGGGCTCATGACCTCCTGCACCATAGGCTTTCGATGAGGTTTTCAGTACCAGGCATGCATTCCCTCCCATAGAGCGGGTCTCCAGTCCAATCAGAGAGCAGTTGGTTTCCCCTATAACAGACATGTCACTATTGCAACCATTGGTTCATTTGGCCTGGGAGGCCAAACTTGAGCCTTGCAGTGTCCACTGTTTCACCACTGATGGATTCTGTCTCCTGTAAGGCTGCATGGAGTGCAGCTTTTTCAAGCTTTCTGTGTGTGTGTGTGTGTGTGTGTGTGTGTGTGTGTGTGTGTGTGTGTGTGTAGAGAGAGAGACAGAGAGAGAGAGACAGAGAGAGAGATTGTCCAAAAAAGTAGGTTATCATGTGGCTTATTCACAATATCCTGGATTTTGATTATCCCTACCCCCACACTCTTTTACTCAATCTCTTCCCGGATCTCGCTTAGGCCATTTCACCCACAATAATCTGTCTATCCATTTACATATACACAGTACCATCCCCTTAAGTCCACCCCTCTCCTCCCTCCCTTATAGCTCTTTTCTACCTTACTGGCATATGATATCAATTTTCACTCCAACTCATGCACAAATCTGAACAGTTGTAACTAGGATCCACATATGAGAGAAAACATGTGATGTTTGACTTTCTGGGCCAGGGTTACCTCACTTAGTATAATCCTTTCCAGATCCATTCATTTCCCCATAAATTTCATTTTTTTTTTTTTTACTGCTGAATAGAACTCCATTGTGTAAATGTACCACATATTTATTATCCATTCTTCTTTTGAGGGACATCTAGGCAAGTTCTAGTTCCTAGCTATTGTGAATAGAGCAGAAATAAACATGGTTGTGCAAGTGTCTCTAAGGTAGTAAGAAGAGTCATTAGGATATATGCCTAGGAGTGGTATAGCTGGGTCATAAGGTAAATCTAGTTTTCGCTGTCTCGAGAACCTCCACACTGATTTCCACAATGGCTGTACCAGATTACATTTCCATTAACAGTGTAGAAGGGTTCCCCTTTTATCTCATCCTTGCCAACATTGATTGTCATTTACTTTCTTGATGATAACAATCCTGCCAGGAGTGAGATGGAATCTCAAGGTAGTTTTAATATGCATTGCCCTGATGGCTAAGGATGTTGAACACTTTTTTAGATGTTTATTTGCCATGTGTATTTATTCTATTGAGAAATCTCTATTTAATTCCATAGCCCATTTTTAATTGGGTTGTTTGATTTCTTACTGTTTTTTTTGAGTTATTTGTATATTCTGGATATTAATTCTCTGTCAGATGTATAGCTGGAAAATATTTTCTCCCATTCTGTAGGTTGTCTCTTTGCTCTATCCACAGTGTCTTTGATGTAAAAAAGCTTTGTAATTTCATGAGACCCCAGTGGTTGATTAGTGGTTTTATTTCCTGAGCAGCTAGGATTATATTCAAAAAGCCATTGCCTATGCCAATATGTTGAAGGGTTTCCCCTACTTTTTCCTCTAGCAGTTTCAGAGTTTCAGGTCTGATATTAAGGTCCCTGATCCATTTGGACTTGATTCTTGTGTTTGGAGAGAGACAAGGATTTATTTTTATCCTCCTATATATAAATATCCAGTTTTCCTGGCACTACTTGCTGAACAGGCTGTCTTTTCTCCAATAAATTGTTTTTGGCATGTTTGTCAAATATCACATGGCTGTAGCTGCCTGTATTAACATATGGGTCCTCTGTTCTGTTACATTGATCTATGTGCCTGTCTTTGTGCCAGTAGCATGCTGTTTTTGTTACTATGGCTTTATGATATAGCTTAAAATCAGGTGTGGTGATACCACCAGCCTTATTTTTATTGCTCAAAATTGTTTTGGCTATTCAAGATTTTTTTTTTTTTGTGCTTCCAAATAAATTTTAGGATTTTGTTTCTATTTCTGTGAAGAATACCACTGAAATTTTAATGAAGGTTGCATTAAATTTGTAGATTGCTTTTGGTAAGATTGACATTTTCACAATATTGATTCTTCCAGTCCAAGAACATGGGATGTCTTTCCATTTCCTAGTGTCTTCTGTAATTTCTCGCTTGAGTGTTTTAAGTTTTCATTGTGTAGATCCTTCACTTCCTTGGTTAGATTTATTCCAAGGTACTTTATTTATTTTTATTTTTGGGGCAATTGTGAATGAGGGTGATTCCTTGATTTCATCCTCCACATGTTTGTTATTAATATATAGAAAAGCTGCTGATTTCTGTGTATTTATTTTGTATCTGACTGCATTGCTAAAATTGTTTATCAGCTCTAACAGTTTGCTGGTAAAGTGTTGTAAGTTTATTTATGTATAGAATCATATCATCTGCAAATAATGATAATTTGATCTCTTCCTTTCCAATTTGTATCCCTTTTATGAGTGTCTCTTGTCTTATTGCAATAGCTAAGACATCTAGTACTATATTAAGTAAGAGTGGGGCTAGTGGGCACACTTATTTTTCCTTATTTTAGTGGTAAAGCTTCAAGATTTTCTGCATTTAGTATTATGTTGGCTGTAGGTTTGTCACAAATAGCCTTTATTATGTTGAGATATGTTCCTTCTATTTCCAGTTTCTGTAGGACTTTTACCATGAAGGGATGTTGAATTTTGTCAAATGCCTTTTCTGCATCTATTGAGATGATCATGTGATTTTTGTCCTTCAGCTCATTTTTATAGTGTATTACATTTATTGATTTGCATATGTTGGACCATCCCTGCATCTCTTGGATGAAGCCTACTTGGTCAGGATGGATGATCTTTTTGGTACATTCTTTTATTCTGCTTGCTGATATTTTGTTGAAAATTTTTGCATACATGTTTATGAGGGAGATTGGTCTGTAATTTTCTTTTTTGTTCTGTCTTTGTCTGGTTTTGGTGATGCTGGCTTCATAGAAGGAGTTCCATAGTATTCCTTCCTTTTCTACTTCATGAAAAGGTTTGAGATGCAATGGTGTTAGTTCTTCCATGAAGGTCTGGTAAAATTCACCAGTGAATCCATCTGGGCCTGGACTTTTTTTAGTTGGGAGACTTTTTATAATTGCTTGGATCTCCGTACTTGTTATAGATCTATTTAAAATGTTTATCTCATCTTGATTTAATTTTGGTAGGTCATATGAATCAAAGAAATAATTTCTTTCAGATTTTCAAACTTAGAGGTGTATATATTCTTAAAGTATTCCTTTATTATTTTCTGAATTTCTTTGGTATCTGTTGTAATGGAGCCTTTTTCATCTCTAATTTCATTAATTTTGTCTCTTCTCTATTTCTGCTGGTCAGATTTGATAAGGGTTTATCAATTTATTTATCTTTTCAAAGAATCATCAACTCTTGTTTCATTGATTATTTGGATTTTTAATTTCTATTTTTTTTTTGTTTTTTTCTTTTTCTTTTTCTTTATTTATTTTTTTTTTGTTTTGTTCGAGGTAGGGTCTCACTCTAGCCCAGGCTGACCTGGAATTCACTATGGAGTCTCAGGGTGGCCTCGAACTCATGGCAATCCTCCTACCTCTGCCTCCCGAGTGCTGGGATTAAAGGCGTGTGCCACCACGCCCGGCTGGATTTTTAATTTCTATTTCATTAAATTCTGCACTAATCCTTATTATTTCTTCCCATCTACTGATTTTTGGTTTCCCTTATTCTTTTTCCAAAGCTTTAAGGTAAAGCATTAAATTGTTTTCTTGTGAACTCTCTAATTTCTTAATATAGACACTTAGAGCTATAAATTTCCCTCTTAGGACTGCCTTCATTTTGTCCCAAAAGTTTTGGTATGTTGTATTCTCATCATCTTTTGATTATATGAATTTATTGATTTCCTTTTGGATTTCTTCAATGACCCATTCATCATTCTGTTTACTCTTACTATTTAGTCTCCATGAATTTATGTATGCTCTGTAGTTTTTCTTGTTGCTGATTTGTAGTTAAATCCCATTGTGGTCAGATAGAGCTTAAGTGATTATTTCAATTTTCCTGTATTTGTTGAGATTTGCTTTGTACCCTAATATATGGTCTATTTTAGAGAATGTTCCATGTGCTGCTGAAAAAATTGTATATTCTGCAGCATTGGATCCAATGTTCTGTAGATGCCTGTTAGGTCCATTTATTTTATGACATCATTCAATCCATATGTCTCTCTATTTATTTTTTGCTGGTATGACCTGCCAATTGATAAGAATAGGGTATTGAAGTCACCCACTACAATTGTATTTGGTGTTATCTGTGACCTTCAGTCTAACAGCGTTTATTTGAAGAAATTGGAAGCCCCCATGCTAGGTGCATATATGTTTAGGATTGTAATGTCCTCCTGCTTGAGTGTTTCTTTAATCAGTATAAAGTGACCTTCTTTATCTTTCCTCACTAATGTTCGTTTGAAGTGTATCCCGACAGATATTAGGATATCAGGCCCTGGCTTTCAAAGTTTGTGTTGAGTAAACTGCTGTTATTCTGATGGGCTTGCCTTTATAGGTCACTTGCTTTTTCTCTGTAACTGCTTTCAATATATTTGCTTTGGTTTGCGTGTTTTGTAGCTTAATGAAAACATGGCGAGGAGAGGTTTTTTCCAAGTTTTGTCTGTTTGGTGTTCTAACAGATTCCTATATCTGCACTGGCATTTATTTCCCAATTTGGGGAAAATTTTTCTTTTATGATGTTGTTGAAAATGCCTACTATGCCTTTGGAGTGAAATTCTTCTTCTACTATACCCTGAATTGTTATGTTTGACCTTTTCACAATGTCCCAAATATCTTGAAATTCCCATCCATACCTTCCTATTAACATGTCTTTCTCTTTGTTGGACTGTATTAGATCTGCCACCTGGTCTTCTAGTTTAGATATTCTGTTCTCTCCTTCATCCATTCTACTGGTGAGATTTTCCACAGTTTTTTTTAAATTTCTTGTTTACTTTTATTTATTTATTTGAGACTGATAGGCAGAAAGAGAAACAAGAAGAAGAAGAAAGAGAGAGAGAGAGGGAGAGAATGGGCATGCTGGGCCCTCCAGCCACTGCGAACGAACTCCAGATGCATGTGCCACCTTGTGCATCTAGCTTATGTGGGGCTTGGGGAATCGAGCCTTGAACTGGGGTCCTCCTTAGGCTTCACTGGCAAGGGCTTAACCACTAAGCCACCTCTCCAGCCCTTTCCATAGTTTTTTATTTGACTTACTCTTTTTTTCAGCACTCATATTTCTGCCTGGTTTTTCTTCAGTATTTCTATTTCCTTGATTTCCTTATTCATGTCTTGTAATGACTTCCTTATTTCATTAAGGTTGTTTCCTGTGTTCTCTTTCAGGAGTTTATTTTGTTCTTTAATTCCTTCGTTTTCTTCTTTGATTCCTTTGATTTCATCTTTGATTCTTTTGAGTATAGATAAAGTCAATTTTTTTTTTTTTGAAATCTTTGTCAGGCATTTCATCTAAAACAATCTCATTGGGGTTATTTCTGTTGGATTTATAATTGTTGTTGGGATTGTATTGTCCTGATTCTTTGTTTTTCTTGCATTATAATGTAGTGATTTTTGAATCCTGAGTTGATTTGATGGTTGTGTTTTATAATTATCTGCAGTGTTCTTAGATGAGGAAATTCAACTTTATATACCTTTAGGGTAGGAGTTTAAGGTGCCAAGTATAGTTCTTGTACTCCAATCCAACTTCAGAAGTAATCCTAGGTGTTGAGTTTGCCTGCTATTTTCAAGTATTCTAGTGGACTGGGTGGAACAATTTACTGTAAAATTCTAAAATTCAACTGAGCAATATACACATTCAATAAAAACCATCACAGAATGTACAAGTATGGAGATTAAAACAAACAGATAACCTTATACAGCCAAAATCCCTAAGGGTGTGTGTTGCTTTATACCCTTAATCCTGTCATCTGGGAGGTTGAGATTTCTGTTCTGAAATGGGTTCCAAGTCAGCCTGGGTTTGAATAAGAACTTACTCCCAGTAATGACAGAAGAAAAAGACAAAGGCCCTATAAATCTCAAAATAACAAAAGGCAACAACAGTCAACCCCCCCCCCCCAAAGCAGCTTAATTGAGAATAGTAAAGCCTACTAAGAATATGTAACCCATAACCTGCCCTGACATGGAAAGAGAGATTGGTGTTTCCAGTGCAGGCCTATGTACCCACTTTTGTGTGTGTTCGGCCTCATTGCCTTTTGGGGTGGCTTCATATTTCACCCATGCTGAGTGCCCACCTTGATCCCTCCATGTTGTGCTGTGGACCTGGTGTTCTGATCAGCTGTGCTGCATGCCCTGCTGCTGGGGGCTGAATGCATTCCCCGGAAGTTCGTGGTTCTATCGGTTGGGGGATGGGAGGGCGCAGGAAGCCTGGAGTTGTACTGGAATTGCTCAGCTGGTTCCAACCCTGTCCCTTCAGCAGCTCCTCAACTGGTCTCTGTTGTCTGCCCCTTCGGGTTTCTTCACTTTGCAAGGAGGCTGATGCAGTTGGAATATCCCTTTGTTTGGTTTCTGCTCTTGCAGCTTGGCACCAGGCTGGGCAGGCTCATGGATCGGAGCTGATCAGGGCCGCAAGCGGCTCGGCAGGATTCTGGCAGGTTTCCTCCATTCTGGTAGATCTTGGCCTCTCCTGCTTCTGTGCTGTGGCCAATAAAAACCTGTACACCTTCACTTTTCAGAAGAAGAGTGTATTTTGCTGTGTTTTTGGTTAAATACCTCCCTAGGCTGGCTCTCATATTTTAAAAAATATATTTATTTATAAGCAGAGACAGAAAGAAGAGACACCACAGAGAGAGAAAGAGAAAGAACTGGCATATTCCAGGGCCTCTAGCCACTGCAAATGAACTTCAGATGTTTGTGTCACTTTGTACATCTGGCTTTATGTGGGTACTGGGAAATCAAACTGGGGTCATTAGGGTTTGCAGGCAAGCACCTTAACCTGAGCAATCTCTCCAGCACTGAGCAATCTCTCCAGCCCTAGACTTTGTATTTTATGAGATGTAGATCACCTGTGTTTATTCCTTGAAGTAGCCTTGGTTTGTGACTAACCAGGCTCCTTCATTCCTGCTTCTTGGTTATGAACTTTTATGATCAGCCTTATTTCCCTTCTCCATTCTCTGTAGAAGGAACATCTTGTTTATCTGGTTTTGAAATGCTGGGAAGTAGGGGGATGCCTTCCTACTTAATTTAAACTCCAATTGCTAGGTTGAAGATAATTTTCTTATTATATTAGAAAAAGCCCATCTTGGTCTACAAAATGAAGAACAGATTTATGCATCTTGATGGCACTTGTGTGTTTCTTCTATATCTTTAAGAATAATTTGAAGCCAACGTAGAATGTCTTTAAATTGTGTTTTTTCCCCCCCCACTTGGCCCTTAAGCTAATATTCTGACTGTATGCATGCCTAAAGGGCACATGTCACATGTGATGGCTAAATTAAGCTACTGTGAGTAGCTACACCTAGAACTCCAGGTACCTTCAAGCACATAGGAAGCAACTGGGCTCAGAAGGAATGACCATGGAGAAGTCTAGGAACTCTGATGAAATTTGGGGGCACTGGTTCATAGCACCCTGTGACTATATCAGTCTGAGAGTGGTAGAATACTGACTCTCAGTGGCATTTTTAAAAAATCTTTTTGCCTATTTATTATTTTTTCAATCATTTTATTGGGAACTTTACATATGAACATACTGTAACTTGGTCATATTCTCATCAAGTTGTTCCCTTTTGTCCTCTCTTCCTTGCTCCCATTCCACTGAAGCCCCTCCTCAGTGGGTATATTGATAATCACTGGGGACAAGAATGCACCAGTCTGTTCATGTTGGGATGCCAGTTCCTCACGGCATGCATTTCCAGTTTTCCTTCTTCCACACTGTTCCTTGAACCTTGGAAGGTGTTAGAGATCTCCTTTAGCGTTGAGCTCGTGGCAGCCTCTTATTTGCTGCTTTGATGGTTTTTGAGTGTCTCCAGTGTTTACCATAAAGTAGGCTCTCAGGCTAGCAGTGAGAATAGCACTCATGTCTAAGCCACCTCTTCCCCTGATTTGTTTCCTAGGCCCTGGTGTTGGTGACAGAAATGACTCGTCCAGTGTTATGCACTAACTTTTCACTTCTTGTCATTTTGATGGGTCTTAGGTCTTCCCAGTCTTCACTACCATCTTTGGCATTTCTTCCAACTGATTTCTGTTTCTTGACTTCAACCTTCTCTATGCAGTGATAAATGGACCACCTACATGAGAGAACCCTGAAAACAATTGTGCTTACATCCCCATCTTTCATGTGAAATAATTTGTGACAAGTTCATTATGAGATGGAACATGCAGAAGGTCTCTGTAGGTTACATATGATCTCCAAACAGGAGAGATCCTTATTTTGAACACACAACCACTTGTTTATTAATATGGTAGCAGGTACCACATATTTCCATGTATGGCTCGGTGTGACATCTCTGCATGGCTGCAACTAATCAAAAGATGGGGAAACATCATACTTAAGACCAGAGGCTCTGAAGATCGACAGGCTAGGTGTTAATCAAGTTACAGTCTGTGATACATGGGTGTGACCTTAGACAAGTCACCTGACCCACTAGACTTTGGATTTTGAATCAGTAATCTGAGGGCAGTGATTTCACTTATTTTACCAGCTCCTGTGAGGTGAATAAGACAATATTTTATATCATTTAAGTTCCTGCTAGATAGCATTTGATCATGTTTTGTCTTGCTACTAGATATTTGACTGAGAAGTAATGCTAATTGTTAGACGTTTTTAAGTGACATTACTTTTGGAACTCTTTTAATGAAAACTTGCAAAGGTAATATAAGCAGGCCCTGTTTAACCTAAACCACTTCTCCCTACTGTTAACATCTTTCATTGTTGTGTACTGTTTCTCACATTTATCAGTTGACAGTGCTATATTATTAACTAAGTCAAACACCTTTTTAAAGATATTTTATCAATTTTCCTTTGTTTATTCAGAATTTTATTCAGGATATTACATTTTTTTGCTCCATGTCACTTTGGGTTCCTCAGAACCACACGGCAGTCCTCAAACTTTTCTCATTCACAATGGCCTTGACGGTGTTTAGTGTGGGCTAGGAATTTTGTTGAAGGCTCCTAAAGCTTAGCCTAGCTGATGTATTCCTGACACTTAGGCAGGTGACTGGGAGAGATATCATGGAGATGAGATGCCTTCTTGAGTGTACACACTACCAATTTAGCACTGATAGGGTTACTATTGATCACATGGTTGTGGTAGCACTTGCCAGGTCCATCTACTGTAAACGTGCCTTCTGTACCCCTTCTTATGCTGGAGCACTGGAGGCGAGCTACTAAGTGTGGCCACATCAGGGAATGGACAGTGAGGTTGTACCTTGTGGAGAGAAGAGCGTTACCTAAATTATTTGCAATTATTTTGTATGAGAGATGTACATTTCCCCACTTTTCTTTTATTGGGTCCTTGCATTATATTGCCACAAGCATTTATTTTATTTTTTTTCATTCTATTTCATACTAAATTATTTATTTGGGTGCTCAAATTGCTTTGAATATTTTTCACGGGGGGTAAGAATTAATTTTTCACTTTTGGGGACTAGACTGTGTCACAAGATGATCACACATATTTACTGTCCTTTCCCTGTAACCTTATGATTGGTTATTACCTCTAAAGACCCTCCAAACAGAATTTTCTGTTTTTTTTTTTTAAATGGTATTAAAAACCAAGATCTGGACGTCAGGTGTGCTTGTGGCTTTGGGGGTTTGTGGCTTCAGTGGACAGAACTAAAAAAAAAAAAAAAAAAAAAAAAAAAAAAAAAAATGGATGTGTGCCAACTTACATGTAAACCCTTCTGTACAAATTCAGTGATTTAGTGTTAAATTCATACTCATTCATATTTAGTTCCCAAGTCTATGCTCATATTACATGGGTTATTACTTATCTGCAACCTCTCATTCTACCAGTGATAAAATTTCCTTATACCATCTGCCATTGACTTATTTGCTTAGCCTTGTTATACATGTGAGCCACTTTTTCAGGTTCATTAACACCATACCCATGAGAAATAACTTCATCTAGGGAAGAATGCTTACATTCCTTTCCTGAGTGTATTTTTAACAGACTTTGATCAGCCCTGTGACCTCCCAAGGTGATCCTTCTTATTATAGAATTATATTTGGCTTTCTTGTTTCTGTAAATATTCTCCTCACAGCCTGAGCTGAGTGGTTGACATATCCAAACAGATTTGCATGAAGTCTAGACCTTGAATTTGTTTTATTGATAATTCTTGCTAAGGAGCTCTTTGCCTATGTGCTCCTGATGACATTGATCTTAGAAGCTACTTTTAATTTCTGTGACAGATATTGACTAAAGTCTCACTAGCCATGAGTTCTTAGTAGGCCCTTAGGAATTCCAAATTTCATTTGTTCAAGAGGTGCTCTTTAGGGAGACACCACATGAAAGGTAACATGACATTTAAGAAATCCCCAAAATTATGATATGGTGACAAATGATATCTGAGCTGATAAATCCATATAAAGTATATGTGTAACATATCAACTATTAGTGTCCTAGATGAATGCATCTGAAATAAAATGATATGGAATATCTTAATTTCCAGATTATACACTCATTTAATAAATCATGTGCCCTATATTTAAGCCTCAAAGTCTCTCTAGATAATGGCAGGCTTATATCTCTTTAATGTGTCCCAAAGTATATTTTTATATATAGCATTTTGTCAACTTATAAACACTATATTGTATTATTCAAAAGTCAGTCAGAACTGGTTATAATGCTAATGTCATATAAAACTTATGGTTTTGTTTTTATAATAAACATAACCCTATATTGGTTGTTAAAGATGTTCTTCTAGACCCTAGATAATGAAGGCCAAGTAGAAGTTTTACCAACAGATTTGGATAGCTGAGAAATCATCTCTGTTATGAGCTTGGTCTATGTCACTGCAGCATTTATTTCAAGTACAAATACTCAAAAAGAACAAACCATTGATGAAAACTTTTAAGAGGACAATGGTGGCATTGAGCCAGGGACTCCTTTATATACATAAAATAAAGCATCCTTCCTGTTGCCTATAAATAAGTAGAGATGTCGCTACCCACATAAACCTGACTCCTTGGTACAGGGAGGAGACCAAGAGGATTAGGCTTGAAAATGACTGTGACTCAGCAGGTTGCTTAGAAGAGAGCTGGTTCCTGATGAATTTTAACAACAGTCAAACTTCCCACACTCAGCTAAAGCTGCCAGCTCCCTGTAATATTCTCCATCTCTACAATCACCTGCCAAGTGCTTACTGCAGACCTGCAAAGATTATTACTCCAGGGGGTGTGGTTATAACTCCATGACCCTGGTCTGTGCCCATCAGTAATAAAAGCAGAGGCACGGTGCCCTGTTTTCTTTCTTCTGGGAAACAAAGAACCCCACACAGTTCCACTGAGTGTTACAAGCTGGTCCTCAGTACACTTAAACACACCAGTAATTGTCTTTATTTGTTTTTCATGTACACCATAATTTTTGGAAATATGAATTAGATAAAAGCAATTGAGTTGTCAAGGAATGGGACCTTACCATATATTATCATCAATTTGCAAGGAGCCCATTGTCCATGTGCAATATAACTGGGGGGGATTTCTCTCAACAATTGATTATGGTGATGAAAAAAAAATTGTCTGCATTGTTCACATATGTGAAGACCAGATGGAATTAAGCAGTAGAAATCCAACTAATAATAACAGTGATAATAACATAGGCTTGATTAAACGATCCTTCCTTTCTTCTTTTTCATCCCACATAAGTTGATTTACATTTTAATACACTGAATAGAAAACAATTGAGTGGTCTTTTTTTTTTTTTTTTTCTGTGATGTGAGCAGAGAGAACCTTGTAGGGAACATGTAAAATGTAATGTTAGAGGAAATAAAAATTCACAGATCTAGACTTGAATATAAGCAAGCTGAGATTATTCTCAATGTTATAATGAATTCTCCCACAAAAGTTCTCCCAGAAAATTTCGTTACCTAGGCCTTCAAGCAAAACTGAGGGCATTGTGGTCCTTGGAAGTCATGACAAAAAAAAAAAAAAAAAAAGTCTGATTAATCTTCCTTTAATAAATCAAATACTTACACAATTTAAAGAGATCCGAATTTCATTTTCTGTGCTTGATTTGTTAACATATAAAATAATTACAGCCATTTCTATTTCAATCTGAATGACACTGTATCAAATTATGTACTGAATATATAATGCTGTCAGATAAAATGAAACAATAGCGAGATATAAATGTCACAACATTGAAAGGATATTTTTCTCTATGGAAAATCATGTTTATCAGTGTTTCCCAGAATTCTTCCTTATTTTTTAAGGAGATGGAATGCTTGCTCTTGTTAAATTAGTTTTAAATTATGCCCATCATGTGGATTTGAAAATTCAGTACCACAAGACCCTAAATGCTTAGTGGTGGGGGATATATTAAGGAAATAGAAAATATAAGAGTCAACAAAGTTCTTTCATGAAACATTATTATTTCAACCTTTTATACTTTTCAACTCTGGACATTCAAACTAGATCAATGCTATTTTCTAAATGCAGAACAAATGAATATTAAACTGTTTATTTTATTATGGACGCTGTGTATAGTGGGACTCACCAGTTGCTGGACAGAGTTGCTTTGTCCACACATAGTGCTGCTTGGCAGGGGATGCTTGCACACAGGTATCACCATGGTCCCTGCTAGCTATGGCTCCTCCAATATATTGGGATTTTAGTGGGACAACGAATGGACTTCCTTCCTGAATTTCAGTCAAATAAGTAGACTTGAAAACCAATATCTAGAGATTAACCATCAGTTTTATAAGAAATGTTACTGTGTGTATAATATGCAATAGAATGTATAATGTTTTTAATTGATAAGTAAATTTAGCCAGGCATATGTCTATAATCTCAGCATTTGAGAAATGAAGGAAGTAGGGTCATGAGTTCAAGGCCAGAGAATTTATGACAAAAAAGTAAATTAAGTGAGTAAAATTGAGCAAAATTTCAAGATACAGGCTAGCATAAAAATATCAATAGTATTTTTTTGTTTATTTGTTTTTTGGGTTTTTGGTTTTTTGAGGTAGAGTCTCACTCTGGTCCAGGCTGACCTGGAATTAACTATGTAGTCTCAGGGTAGCTTTGAACTCATGGCAATCCTTCTACCTCTACCTCCCAAGTGCTGGGATTAAAGGCATGCACCACCACACCCGGCTAATAATATTTTTTCACACTATCAAGAAACAATGTTTTTAAAACTTAAAAGCTCTGCAAATATTTCAAAAAAATTAAATATCTAGGATCTGTGTCATCAAAGCTATGAAACTTGGGTGAAATAAATGGAGAAGCTAAAATACCTGTGCATCTTTTGGATACATTACACTAAGGCAGTTACATATGCATACATATATGTGAAAACTTACTGACCTATACAATGAAGACTTTTGCAATTTATTAGAGGTGAGTTAAATCTCTATGAAAAAAATAAAACATTTTGTTTGTGAAAAGTTTTCACTCTCTAGCCCAGACTGGCTAAAAACTCACTATTCTGGCTTTCAACTCATAGCAGTCCCACCTCTTCTGTCTCCTGAATGGTCAGATTACAGATGGGAGCTACTAAACATTTTTAAAAGTTGACATTGAGACTGGGAGATGACTCAACAGTAATAACAGCACGAGGAAATGAAAAGGCCTGTGTTTGATTCCTGACATGGAAATGAGAATCCAGGCATGGCTATACACGCCTGTAATCCCAGTCCTATGAGGGGCAAAGATAGGAGAATCACTGGGGTCAGTGCTCCGTCTGACCACAAAGAGTGGGAACAATTTCATGCTCAGTGAGAGATATTTCATCTCAAGGAAACGCTGTGAAAGAGTGATAGAACACTTGATTTTCTTCTGTGACTTCTCACCTGTGCATGCGGGGTACATACATCTTTGTGTGCATACACAGCCACGCACACATACACACTATAAAATTGTTAAGGAAAACTGAAAAAAAAACTGGACAAATACTTGTTTTAGACATATGCCCACAAAAGGTCTTTGAATACTTGATGCGAGAATTAGGGACGAGAACCTACCTATTCTAGTGCAGCTGGACAAACACAGCCCACAATTTCCAGAGGCCAGAGAAGTACTCAGAATATTTGGGTGAAGTGCCTGGTTCCAAACAAAAGAGAGACACCAGACTGAGCCTGTTGCACCTGTTTTCCTTACTCTACCCATGAGGCAAGCCGCTAGTCTTTAGGCAAAAGCAGACAACAGAAGGGTTCTCCAATGAGAATCTTCAGAAAGAAGCATGAGATGACAAGGAGGGCATCTGAACCTAGAAACAACTTGATTTCTTTGTGCTTTAGTCTTCTTGCATGTGAAATGGTAGCCAAAAACACTTGTCTTGCATAGCATGAGGTCTGAAAAAGATAACTCATGTAAATACCTCTGCGAGTGACCAGGATCAACAAATTGGAATTAGAGGAACAACATTTAGAACCTTAAAGGAAAAAGAGTACATCGAGAAGGTCATTAACTTGTTTGTGTTATATTGAGATCAGGAACCTGAGGTCCCAGGAATTCAAGACCTCTTGTTCCACGGTGTGATTGCTAGTCTCAGTGGAAACCTCTCTGGGCATGCCTTTGAGGGAGATTTTAGATTAGGTTAATGCTGTTGGGAAGACCTTCCCTAAATGTGGGTGGAAACATTCCATAGGTTGGGGTCCTGGAATGAAGAAAAGGAAGAGAGAGAGCTGAACACCAGCTTTCATGGCTCTCTGCATACTGACTGCAGATGGATTGTGAATAGATGTTTTATACCGCCGCCACCCTGCCCGCCCACCATGATGGACTGTATGCATGCCCTTGAAACATAACTTTTCCTCCTGAAGTTCTTTTGTCGGGTATCCTGTAGCAGTGAGAAAAGTAACTGACACCCAAGGCCTGTGGGAAACTGATTGCTTATGGAGAATGGCAGAGCTGCCTCTGGGTCCCAGTTGTCCAGGAACTTAGTCCTGAATTCACTTTGTTGAATCGCGATCCTGAATGGCAATGGGGGAAATTGTTGATCGTCCCCCTAGCTACCCGGAGCATCCTGCTTTCCGAGGGCACGCAACCGATTTCTACCTCCGTGGATGCTCTGTGTGCTGCTAACTTGGAGCGATTTATAGCCTTTGTTGAACTTTCACAATAAGAACAAAAGTACTATTTAGAGCTGAGGTAGCTATTTTCTCAGTCCTCTGTGAAGCAGTCAGACAGGTATTCTTTTGAAGTAAATAAACACAGTCAACCTCAATTATTTGCCTCTGTTCAGTATGTTAGGTAATGGTTTAATGACACCCTAGTGGTCTGTAATAGTTAATGCACCACAGAAATGAATTACAAAATCCCCTTTTCACAAATAAATCTCAGACGAGTATTATGAAAAAGCACTAAATCCCAGGGAATCAAATTGTTTTCATCTTCCTACAAAGTTGCCATGTTATTAGTTTCCAATTTTCTAGTCACCAATCATAAAAATATGGGGCCTTTAAGTGGCAGGTAAACCTGTAATAAATATGTGCATACACACACACACACACACACACACACACACATATATATATATACTCTATGTATGCATGCACACAAATGTAAACATTATATTTATATTTATGCTACTTATTTATAACTGATTTACATACTACATATTTGTTAGATGATAGACACTTGCAACATTATCTGGGACGATTGCTATGAAAATAAAATAGTCCTATAAAGGCCAGGTGATTTCCCAGCTCTGTGTCTCAAATAATATAGCTCATTAGACTGGAGCCAGGATGTCTGAAACAGGGTTAGTAGCTGGAGAGAGAATTCTTTCTGATGGCAGTTGCCCCTTTCATGTGCAAAGCCTGTGGACTTGCAGTGTAGGGAGGTGCATATGCCTACTTCGAGCTGATGTAAGCACACAAGCTGTTTGTTTTGGAAGAGGAAATAGTACCTTGAAAACATACCTTGGAAGCATGTATCTGGGTCCCTGGATCAACTTCTTATAGTAGGCTGTTGATAGATTGAATGTCAGGGATTTTCGTCAGCTAGGTACATCTGGAATGATCCCAGGGAGAAGCCCCATACCAAGCTTGGCACAGACACTGGTATATATCAAGATGCTGTGTTTCTGCCACCAATAGAATAGCACCTCCACTGTAGTTCCCTGTATCTAAACTGTGTGGTCACTGCAGGTGACAGAGCAAGGACATTCAGATCCACAATATACCATGCTTTTTTCTTTCTTACCTGAAAAATATATTAATGTCTATTTAGTAGGATAGTGGTGTGCATTAAGTTTTAGTTATTAAGTGTTATGCATGGCTAGTGTTCAAGAAAGGTAACTATTATCACTGTATATTTTTCATTAAAACTAATGTAGGATTAAGGTTAATAAAATGTACCAGTGACAATTTATATGTATACAAACATGCATTTATATCTACCTGGATATATACATAAGTCCTACTCATAATGTCATCAACATATAGATATAGTTACAGGTGATGTGGCTTTGGAGACAGGAGGCTGTTTATTCATTTTGCCTTGTTTGTACCTGTGTTCTGGAGCAGTTACTATTAGCACTCATTTTCACATGGAGGAGTGACCCAGTTTTGATAAGTAGTATGGTCACCCTGGATAAGGATCATAATGAAGGCACTGGACCTGAGAGATGACTCAGTTGTTAAGAGCTCGTCAAGCAAGTGTGAGCACCTGTGTTTGGATCCCTAGAATCCACATGAATGCCAGGCATGGTGATTTGTGCTTATAATCTCAGCACAGGCCAGGCGTGATTGTGCACACCTTTAATCCGTGCACTTGGGAGGCAGAGTTAGGAGGATCACTGTAAGTTCCAGGCCCCGAGACTACATAGTGAATTCCAGATCAACCTGGGCTAGAGCAAGACCTTATCTTGAAAAACAAACAAACAAACAAATAATCTCAGGGCTGGAGAGACAGATACAAGCAATCTCTAAGTCTTGCAGGCTGGCAAGACTAGCCAAATTAGTGAGCTCTGGATTTAGCTAGAAACCCCTTTTCAATAAAGCGGAGAGCTATACAGGGAGATATCTGTTGTTGACCTCAGGCCTTTACACACACACACACACACACACACACACACACACACACATTCATGTACTCCCCCACACATGTGTTCTCACATACATGTGGATACTCATACACACACACACACACATGAAAGCACTGATCTGTTAGAAATTAAGAATAATTGTCTAGTGGCAATGCATGTAGTATCTACTAGACAACCTCTGGATTAAGACATTTACTGGTGACACCAGGGAACATAAGTCACCCTATTTCAATGACTTTGCAGTGTTTTTTAGGAGGATCTTTGCTTTCAGTATCACATAATGTTATATGTTGGTTCTGTGCAGTTTGATTTTAAAATGCCTCCTTTGTCTCTCTTCTTCTCATCTCCTCCTGGAAAATGTCCTTTCAATCTGGAAAATATTATCTTTGCAAATTCCAGATTAACAATGACCTATAAAGTGATTCTGAAAGATGGCTTTGAATTGAATCTTTATTTGGCATCTCACTCTTAGGGCTGATACACATGTATCTTTTTCACATTTTCAGTTTAATCTACATAGATTATCCTTTAGATAGAACACTTTAGAAATTTCTCTTTCCATCACATACACAGCATCAAAGACAAAATTCCTTACTGTTCCTTAGTCTAGAGACTCTAAGCTCAACTTACATGTCCTCAGCCAGCCCTTAGCTCTTGCGAGTTTCTGGAACTAAGTACAAAACCTGCAAATAATGCCAGTAGTGTGATCACAAGTCCCTTTTATCTTCCAAACTTGTTACCTTTACTTCATCTTCACCCAAATTTGTTTTCAAAATTTCCCATACATGCATGTCTGAAGTTTAGACTTCCAACGATAAGCTTACATACAATGCTATAACGTCCCTGTGAAACTGGTTGGCAGTTTGGGGAACTTGTATTCACAAATGACAAGGTTAGAAATGATCACAGGACTTTTGGAGATTCACAAGGAATGGATAAGTTAAGGTAGATGTATAGTATGACCTGCACATAAAGAGTCTTCATTAATTAGCAAATATAATTTAAATATCTCTGCACCACTAACCCTGTATGAAGAGAAACTCATGCTCCCTTCTTCAGTGGGCTTTTTGTGGCCCTAGAGATGATACAGCCTAGTAGAATCACCAACAGAAAATACGAGAGGCATGGTGGTACACACACTGAGTTACTGCAAATGGTCATAAAAGGCACAGAAGTAATCCTTTTCTTGTACCATGAGATAGGGGAGTTTTTAATCTAAGTTCCTATGACATGAACAGGAATGAGAATTATTTCCGTGACGGTGTAAGGATTTCCTTATTGTGCACGAAAGTTATTTTTACCTTGATGGCATTTGCTCCGTATTTAATAAAACCATTATTGACTAAAGAAAATGAAAGTGAAAAAAAAAAAAACAGTGATTTTCAGATGGAAATCCCCAGTGCTTGCACAAATGGGTGTGGCTTCGCCAATGTCATTGTTCTGTCCTTTCTTACAGACCCTGGAAGCCCTCTGAACACTGAGCATAGAGTCCTATGATTTTGTGACCTTGGTAGTGATCTGCTTTTATTGTTCCAGGCAATGAAAGCTTAGAAGAAAACTACGTCCAGGACAGTAAGATGGGATTTGTCATTAATGCCATCTACGCCATGGCACATGGGCTACAAAACATGCACCACGCCCTTTGCCCCGGGCATGTGGGTCTGTGTGATGCCATGAAGCCCATCGACGGCAGAAAGCTGCTGGACTTCCTCATCAAGTCTTCGTTCATCGGTGTGTCTGGAGAGGAGGTGTGGTTCGATGAGAAGGGGGATGCTCCTGGAAGGTAATGCTGTCTTCTCGGTACCGGGTGGGGATGAAAGTCCCTGTGAGCCTTTCTGAGCAAGAAAGGCGCCAGCTAGGCTTCCACGGTTCTAGGATACCGAACATAAATTCACTTAGATGGTTAAAATACAGGCCTAGTGTCAGATGGTAACTGCCAAGGCTCATAACAATTTTAGAAATTTTGAAATGCTTTATGATTAACTAGCATCCTGCATCCTGCAAGCCAACTTTCTACCAATCATCTGGCCCTCCTCTCAAAATGCTTGGAACTTCCTTGAGAACCCAAGAAACTGAAGACATTACATTAAACCTGGCCAGCAGGACCCTGCCAAGCACTGCCTACACAAGTTCACATCTCACTGACTATTCACCATGCCATTCTGGTCATGAAGTAGGGCATATATTACCCCTGGTTAGTGATGTGTAAATAGGGCTGGGGTGATGGCTCAGTGATTAAAGATGCTTACTTGCAAAACCTGCTATTCCAACTTCAATTCCCCAGCACCCAGGTAAACACAGCTGCAAATTGGAGCATGCATCTGTGTTCCTGACTTGCCCATATCAGTGGGAGGTGGAGCTAGGAGATTCTAAAGCTGTCTGGACAGCTAATCTGATGTTCGTTTGCAGTGGGAAGACAGCCTCAAAGAAGGTAGCTTTGAAGTTGTCCTCTGATCTCCACATACTGGCCATGGCACAATTGCCCACCCACACACAGACACAAGAGTAGTGTGCAAAGCAACCAATTCCTGTGTATGCTTTCCTGTGTCTCAGGCTAACTTATTTCTGCTAAAATGTCTCTTGGGAAAAGAAAGAATTTTCTTTCTGGAATTTAGTCTGTTATGGCTTTCAAATAATCAAACAATAGAACAGTAAAACTGAAATTATATATATATATATAATTATATATACATATATATGTAATGTTTATTTGCAAATGATGAGGTTAGAAATGCAGATATATATCAAGTCACTTTCCATGCAATACCATCAGTGAGCTCATGCATAACTGGTGCATACAGAATACTGGCAGTGTCCAAAGCAACTCTGGTCATTCACACACATAGGATAGTGATAAGAATGGCAGAAGAACTGAACCCTGTAGCAGGAAGGAAAAGCCCTAACAATCGGCGAGGCATGGTGTGCCCATCTTATAAGCCCTGCTGTCTTTCAGTGTGTGGTTTTGCAGAGTTAAAGTTTTGTAGGAAAGCCCATGTTGTGTCAAAATGGAGCTGCAAAACATTTAATTCTCACTACTCTAGGAGTATCGCTGTCTTTCTCTGACAGGACATAGAACTTCTTAGTGTCAGAGACACTAAACAAGTCATCCAAGGCACACAGAGAGCAAGCAAGTGTTGGAAGCAATGCCGTCTGACTTTGAGGCTATTAATCACTTTGCCACATCATGCTTCTTTTTAGCTCATCCTAAAATTAGGTAAAATTGCCAGCAACTTTCTTAATCTCGTGGCAGAAGAACTGTACGAGACTGTGTAACCCCGAATACAATTCCACACAGCCCATCTTTTCATATGAGCTTCACGTCCTGCATCTAGAGAATCCCTTGTGGGGGCTAAGTGGAATCTCCCTGCTCAAAGCCAACAGTTCTGTGGAGGTGACTGATAGGTCATTGGCAACAATTAAGACCACATATGAATCCTTCCAAGCTGCCAGCTAGGTAGTAGGAGCTAGAGTTTGATGGGAATGCGAGTGTGATGAATGATCTAGGCCCTGGAGATGGAGACAGCTAGAAATGATACACATTTTGGGAAATGGTACTAGTAGTAAAAAAAAAAAAAAAAAAAAATGGACCTGGGATTCAGAGGAGTGACACACACCCATCTAAGCCCACCATTGCTATAATACTGGCTTTAGTGAAGAGCCAGACTTGCAAGGTAAACCTTCCTTCACGATTCCAGACCACACCAGCAACAAAATCGCAAAAGCACATACCATACACACACAGTGTGCTCAGTGCTTACTTAGCACAGGGCTAGACAGTTTTTCACATTCCGTAAATACACATTTCCTTCTTCTTCTTTCTATTTATAAGTTATCCAACACAAGAGTGAGCACTTTTATCTTCTATTGCTTCCTCGTTCGGTGACGTATTATGATTATGCGCAGTCCCCTGGGCCTCCTTCCAAGGTCAGCGCCTCTTTCAATCACCTTCTTTGCCCCCTTGGTTTTCAGCTCCTGTGGCAATCACCCATGTGTTCGGTCCCTCTTGTAATTACTTTAATTAATCAACACATAACATATATTGAACGCATTGAGAGGGTGCTGAGAGGATGTAATTTATAGCACGAAGACATTTCAGATAAGGTATAGCCTGCCACGAAAGAAACCTGAGGTCAAAATAAAAAGAGCAATATTCGCTTACTTGCCGGCACAGGGAGCCTTTTTGTTCTTTCCTCCAGCATTTGGAACTTTTTTTTTATAAAGTGCTTTCTTACCAAAATATTGTGAAATTTTCAGTTTCTGCATGCTAATGAAGTGTGAACTGATTTCCTTACGAAACAGCAAATGAGGAGGTGCAAATAAAAGTCTTAGGCAAGTGACATAGGGAAAACATATTCCAATGCAAGTGGTATATCAGAGCTCTGATTAAAAGGATCTAAAGAGATGTAGCTCAGGTGGTAGGGCACTTGCCCAGTATGCCTTGTATGGATTTGATCCCCAGCACCTCATAACTGGGTGTGGTGATGTACACCTGTCAGCCCTTCACTGGTGAGGTGGAGGCAGATGGATGCGGAAATCAAAAGTCATCCACAGGTTCAATAGTGAGCTTGAGGCCAACCTAGGATACATTTGATCCTATCTCAAAAAAAAAAAAAAAAAAAAGAAAAGCAAATAGTGGCATATTCTAACAAAGCGCAGAAATTAATGGAAACAAAAAGGAAATTATTCACAGCAAACAGTCATAGATTCTAAAGCCATAATGAGTTCAACATGGAAAGATATTGGAGGTGTAGATTGGTGTCCTTGGCCACCGGACAAGTGTGAGCCACTATCTCACAGTCAGTGCCACTCATGTATCTCACAGAGCTACTCTGAGATGTGCTGGTATATCTCAGCACCAAGGGGGATCGTGACTGTGAGTCGAAAACCAGAGCAGCCAGCGAGTGACGAGGTCCAGGACTTCCGCTTTGTCCTCTTGCTCTAGGTAGTCTTGCTCGCCAGGCAAGAGGAAAATTCTTGTGTCCTCTTTGAGCCCCTATTTTCCTGTAGCAGACAGCATCTGCAGACATGCAGAAACTGAGTTATGGAGAAACCATGAGCCACCCTGTGGGTGACAGGAGACATTTGCCCATACAGATCAGGAAAACAAAGCCACCTTTTGTCTAGATAGCTAGATACAGTGAACAGATTTCAGAAGCCAACTTGGGCCGCTTGGAAGTAGCTTCCCGGAGTGCTGGCCCGAGAGCCATGAATCTGAGCCAGTTCCAGTCAATAAAACAGAGAATAGGAGGCCAGGCATCATGTTCTAGTTCCGGAGGGTGAGGCTGTGCACAGGCCCTGTGGAGAAGGATCCCCTCCTGGCAAATCTAGGAGAGGAGCCAGGCAGGAAGGCTACTACCACATGAGCTGTAGGAGGAAGAGGATTTTCAATGACTAAGGGACAAACATCAACACCAACCTCATTCCCAGTGTTTTATTTGAGGCAGAGAGAGAGAGAAAGAGAGAGACGGAGAGAGAGAGAGAGAGATTGGGAATGGGCACGCCAGGGCTTCCAGCCACTGCAAACAAACTCCAGATGCATGTGCCATGGCTTACGTGGGTCCTAGGGAATTGAACCTGGGTCCTTTGGCTTTGCAGGCAAGTGCCTTAACCACTAAGCTATCTCTGCAGCTGAACAAGTTAGTTTTTTTATGATAGTCATAGATATATAGGAATGACTTTTTTTATTTTTTTGAGGTAGGGTCTCACTTTAGCCCAGGCTGACCTGGAATTCACTATGTAGTCTCAGGGTGGCCTTGAACTCTCGGTGATCCTCCTACCTCTGCCTCCCGAGTGCTGGGATTAAAGGCGTGCACCACCACGCCCCACTGACTTTTTTTTTTTTTTTTTTTACAGTACCTGACATGCTGTGCTAGTTCTTTGGGCAACTGCAACAAAATGCCATAGGCTGTGTGGCTTATAAAGCAACAGAGACTTGTTGGTTCCAGTTAAGGAGTCTGGGAGATATGAGATCAAGATACCAGCAGACTGTGTCTGATGAAGGCCCACTTTATCCCCCACCCCCCCAGGCATGCCCGACAGAAAGGCCTGTTTCTCTTATCTTTTCTTTCTTTCTTTTTTTTTTTTTGTTTTGTTTTTTTTTGTTTTGTTTTTCTGCCTCTGCCTCCCAAGTGCTGGAATTAAAGGCATGCACCACCACACACGGCTTGTTTGTATTTTTATGAGAGGGAGAGAGAGAGAGGGAACTGACATGCCAGCCTGAGGCCCACTTTCTGATTCACAGACATTATCTTCTAGTTGTGTCCTTATGTTGGAGGAATGCAAGAGAGATATTTTCAAGCCATGTTTTTCCCCTTTGAAATTTTTATTGTTCAATTCTTGCCATAATGCAAATGGCTTAAAATCTGATTCACTGTTTAATATTTTATTTGAGCTTAGAGGCAATAATCTCTACCATGACTCTGCCCGTGGTCTTATCACCTCCCAAAGGCCCCGTCTCTTCATAGTATCACTCTGGGTGTTATGATCTTAACCTGTGAATCTTGAGAAGATACAAATATTCAGATCACAGGACTTATGAGGTTGTCCCAATTATAAAGTACCTTCTTACATGCCTTACGTCCATACGTTTTTTTTTTTAATTGTTTATTATTTATTTATTCTAGAGTGACAGGCAGAGAAAGAGGCAGAGAGAGAGAATGGGCATGTCAGGGCTTCCAGCCCCTGCAAATGAACTCCAGACGCATGCGGCCCCCTTGTGCATCTGGGGATTTGAGCTGCGAACTGGGATCCTTAGGCTTTACAGGCAAGCACTTAACCGCTAAGCCATCTCTCCAGCCCGGTTCATACATTTTTACATAGCCCTGAGAAACTTAAAGAATTTAGTGTTAGTTCAAAGTAATATAATTTATTATAACAATGTGAGACAGGCCTCTCCGACTCACACATTCTGATGCAAGTCCTCTATTCTCTCTATTCTGCATCTTAAGATTATTTCTTCAACCTGCCATAGGAAAAAAAAAAAAAGAGATCTGATCCCCAGAAGATATTTTGGTTGCAGTAATTTTTGGCTGCAGATTTCTTGGGATGGGGAAGAAAGGTACATGGTGACATCATACAAGAAGTTCCAGATATAGATTTTGCCATTGTATAGCATTTCATCATTTGAAATTACTGAAAAATATAATATTTTAGTTTCAAAAAATGTCTTAAACAGTGGAGACCCTTTTGAATGTCAGTGTTTAGATCACTAAGTCCTCAACATCCTTATGAATTAAACACACCTTTTGTGGATGTTTTGTTCTACTAGCACCTGTGGAAAGGCCCAGACTTTGTTTTTAATTTGGTATAATAAAAATGATAACTGAATATAAAGACAGAATTTGGAATTAATCAAACAGAAATTTTTTGTGGCTGGCCTGTTACTCATTCGTAGGATGACTCAATGGACAGTGACTTTAGATGATCTACAAGCCACTAGCATTGCTGTTTGGAGGATAAGCAGATGAAATTATGAGAGCAATGCCATCTTTAGCAAATAAGAATAATGTGTAAGTACAGTTTAGAGTGTCTGAAGTATTCAAAATTAACTAGTAATTTGGCAGTAGCCCATGTTGGGCTGTGTGATAACTCGAGCTTTTATCTCCCTTCTTTCCATGGAGTCATAACCACACCGAGTGTCGCTTACGGGTTGTTTTCTTCATAGGTATGACATCATGAATCTGCAGTACACTGACGCTAACCGCTACGACTATGTACACGTGGGAACCTGGCACGAGGGCGTGCTGAACATTGACGACTACAAGATCCAGATGAACAAGAGTGGGGTGGTGCGGTCTGTGTGCAGCGAGCCTTGCTTAAAGGGTCAGATTAAGGTAGGTCTTCCCAGACCTTGTTCGCAAAGAGGTTTTCTTCTTGTGTGGTAGCAAATTAAACATTCTTCGTAAGCAAGACTGTTCAGAAAAGACTCATGTCAAGTGCACCCGTTCCTGTTTGTATGTTTAGTTAAAACAAAAAAAAAAAAAAGGAAGATTAGGATGTGGGATAGGTAACTATGGGGCTAATTTTCAGACTTTTCATTTAAACTACAGTGATGGGCTAGGAACTTAGATATAATGTAGGCAGAGAACAGGAGATGACTGATAACATTAAATGTTGAGGGCTGCAGAGTTGGCTCAGTGGATAAAGTTCTTGCTGCATGTTCCCAAGGGTAGATTCCCAGAACCCATGTAAGGCCATATAGTCTAGTGCTAGCGTCTATAATTCCAGTATGTGTAGGGCATGAAGGGAAATAGAGACTGAAAAAAACTCGTATGGAAGCTTGCGCGCTAGTTTGTCTGCTAAATGAGCCCATATCAATGTTATCCTCTGACCTCCACACACGCACCATGGCATGCCCACCTGCACTCATGCTTATCACACACATCCACCAAAGAACATATAATTACGCACTGAAACAGAAGTAAGTGTGCAAACCAAGCACAAAAAATGCTGTTTAGTCATAGATCCAGCTATTTGTACAAAAAGTTCTGGGGCTCTAAGGTGCTCTAAGGTTCGTAATGGAAGTGTTCATGAATTTGATGATGGTTATTATGACACAGTGTATACATGTATCAAGCTTTCATGTTGCACAGCTTAAAGGCATGAAATGTTGTCAATTATTTTTAAATTAAAGGTGTTTAATATTTTATTTATTTGTTTGAGAGAGAAAGAGTGCACCAGTGCCTCCAGCCACTGCAAACAAACTCCAAATGCATGTCCCACCTTGTACATCTGGCTTACACGGGTACTGGGGAATCAAACCTGGGTCCTTAGATTTCTCAGGCAAGTGCCTCAGCCACTAAACCATCTCTCCAGCTCCAAATTTGAAGGTTTTGAGGCAGAAGGAGAATGTGGAATCTCATACTTATCATATCACTTAGTCACCATCCTTTCTGTTGTTAAAGAAGGCAAACCCGGCCAATGCTGTGTGATCATGTAAGTAAAGGAACAGGTGATGAGACGAGAAAAATGAAAAAAATAAGAATAAGACAGGAGAAACTGTACTGATTAGTTCCCCTTTCTCTACCAGTCCTTTGATATATGCATGCTATATGGAGAGAACTAGAGTGAATAAGCACACCAAATATTGGACATCTGCTAGACGTACCGGGGAAAGTGCCCAGTGAGCATCCTGGTGCCTTGTGGTATTTACAGTCTAGCTGGAAGACACATACCAGAGCAAATTGATCCCAGGATGGGGTGGCGTAAGCTGCCAGGGGTATGGGTCAGATGAGCTAATTTTCTGTGATTCATCTCGGAAGGCAGGCAGGCTGTCACGTAAATGTCACACGGCACAGCTGGAGCTGGAGGAGATCTTGTGTGAGTCTCTGGCCCTCCCTCACGGTGCCACCACGATGCCTGGCCATTCTCTCCTTGAGAGCTACAGCCCCCTCCCTCACTCCCCCATGCAGGAAACGAATGTCTGCCACGCATGATTAATGCTACTAGGGCTATTAAATATTAGGGTGTAGGCTTGAGGAACCTTCTGTCAACTTACAAGAAACAGTGGAAGATTGGGAACCTAGGTTGAGAAGCTGTTTTGGCAGAAGAACTCTAAGTGACCCTGCCACTTAGAGGACATGATGACAGTGCTTATCTCTAAGTAGCTGGATAACAGGGTGCTAATGACCTCTGACTATGGGCACAGGTAATTGTTGCGTTTTTCGATGGTGTGACTTAAGTGTGGCTTGGGTTTGTCCACCAAAGCTTTCTGTGTTGGAAGCTTTGTCCTCAGTGTGATGATGCTGGAAGGTGATGGGGTGGGGTGTCTGCACATATATTTCTGCCTAGATGTTGAAGTATTCCTGGCAGGATGTCTGTATTATACCCATGCCACGCTTTCAAAGGGGACACTAGGAACATTGCTGAGCCATCCATTAAAGAGCGCTCACATGAATGCAAATCTCTTGGGGGCCAATTTAAAAAACAAAAAACATTGTGTACCCTGCAGGAGAAAATATGCCTCTTCTGAATAAGACCTGAAGTGGGGTGTGAGTGGGGGGGTTGTTTGTTTCCCACAAACATTTTGGGAGGCACAGAAACAAATGAAATCTGAATCACGTTAGTAAATGATAGCACTCATGTTCTAACACCATTAATTTGCCTGGTATGAGGCCAGGATGAAAGAACTGGGACTCAGTCGTCACTGTGAAGAGACAGAAGAGAGAGGCAGCTTACAAGGTGTTTCAAGACATCACTTGCATTATCTAGGAAGCAGAACCTCGAGGGGAGGGGAACTATTTCTTTTATAGATCAAATGTCACTTGAAAGGCTAAAGTAATAATTTGATGTCTTTTCTGATCATCCATAAAATTTTCTTATGATAATTTCCTTTGAAATAGTGAAAAAGCCAGTTTTTCTGTTACTTTTAGAAATCTATATCTTATTTATTTGAGAGAGGAAAGAGAGAGAAAGAGAGAGAGAGAGAGAGAGAGAACAGGGTACGCCAAGGCTTCTAGCCACTGCAAACAAACTCCAGACACATGTACCACCTTATGTGCTTAGTGGGACTCAAATCTGGTCATTAGGCTTTGCAGGCAAGCACTTTAACCACTAACTCATCTCTCTCGCCCTAGACATCCATAGGTTGTTAAAATTAACTCTTGTAGAAGTAACAAATCATTTCAATCAAACTACATAAGTAAAAATCATGCTTTCATTGTTGTGTCTGTGTTGGGCTGGGGAGATGGCTTGGGAGTTAAGAGCAGTTTATCCTCACGCGTGAAGGCCTCTCAGGCCTGAGACCACTTGAGTTCACTTTCACCAGAATCCATGTTTAAAGATGGGCGTGTCCACACACATCTGTAACCTCAGCCCCCGGGTCTGAGATGAGAAAATGCTTGGAACCCCCTAACTGAAAACAGACAACTCTGGGTGAGATGAGAGATGCTATCCCAATGAAGTATGCAGTGTTGCCATAGAGACGGACAACCGAAGTTTCCTTCTGGGTCCTGCCTGCATGTCCACAGCATGCACGTCTGTACACACACACACATGCATACACTGTACATGACACACCACATTCTCTGCATACACATTTTCACAAAAAGAGCCCTTAACATGTAGTTAACTAGAGAGAATTTAATATAGAAAAGTGGTTATTAAAGTTAAAGACAGGGCAGGGGAGATGGTTCAGCAGGAAAGAACGCTTGGCCACAAGGGTCTTATTTGCAGTTCCATCCCTAGCACCATGGACAGGGTTGGGCATGGTCATATATGCCTGTAACCCAGTCCCATGGGGAGCAGAGATAGGCAAGTCACAGGGGCTTGCTGGTCAGCCAGTCTCGCCAAACATGGCAGCATCTGATTCAGTGAAACTCTGGAGGAAACATGCAGGATAGAGCCGAAGAAGGACACAGCTGTTCTCCTCTGGTCTCCTCATGTCTACAGGCGGGATGCAAGTATCTGCAGCAGTGTGTGCATACATCCCATCACATGCCACATCACACACACACACACACACACACACACACACACACCCCAAAAAGGTAACAGAGAATTCTTTAACAACAGTGGGAATCCATCCTCACTTCAGGGCTGGAAGGGCGTTGGAAGAACTCAGTCTCTATCTGAGGTATTTCTCCTACAAGTAAGGTATCCCTGCCTCGATTTTACTGGTGATAGGGTCTGAGATACACAGGGGTGGAGGTCCTTGCCTCCAATGTCTCTTAACTAGAAGGCATCAAAACTGGGCTAAGAGCCAACAGAGAGCTCCTATCATCCCACGGCCACATGTCCTTTCACTGTCTGCCATTACATGGACTGGCACGCTTCCTATAATGCAAATTTCAGTTTTAAGTCTTGGTTTCTTAATAGTTCACAATGAAAACATAAATAGTGATCTGGTCTAAAACCATCAAGGGAACAGAGCTAAGAAAACAGTACCCATAAGGAAGGGAGGCAAATTTTGCTAGAGACGATGAAATGACCAGAGAAGCAAGGGGAAGAAAGGAATGTCTACAGACTGCTTTCTCCCGCCTCTTACTCGTCCTCTGCTCCCCCTCCCTCTTTTTATTTCTCCTTTCTTTAAGTTCGTCTGTGAATTCTGTTCTCAAAGAAGTGATATAGGGCTGGAAGGTTTGGGTGACAAAAAGGAGGTGGTCACTCTTTCCTCTTGGCCTTGCCCAGCAGGAGAAAGCAGAGCTCTAGTGAGCATGGCATATATAATGAATGTTTTCTCACATACTTGTCATGCCACGAAGCAGCACTTTATATGTGCGGAACAGAGTTCAGCAACATATATAAACTGTTGACTTTAATATTGCATTAACGATTTCAGCCAATTTGTTTATTGTATTTTCTACTAGAGAAATTAAATTTTAGTTTCAGAAGACATTATGGGCCTCAGAAGAGCGCTTAATTTAAATTGATAGACAGATCCTTGTGCAACTTTTACCCCTTATATGACTCTGATGGTTATATTGGCAAACAAAAAGGGATAAAAGCAGATGTGTTGAGTATCAAAGTACAGGAGACACAATAATTTTAATATATGTATATATATACATATATATATATATATATTAGATATTCATATAGATAAATGGTTGGATTCTAAGAGAGTCTATTAAGAAGTCATTCGTATTTGTCTCTAAGTGGAACCAAGTATTTCTCCTTGAGCATTATTAGGTCTATTGTTAGACTGTAGTTGATCTCTGGGTTTTCTTAGAAGCTACAATGATCCAGAGAAGTTGCCAATGGAGAAAATACAATTTCTAATAACAGCTTTAAAAATAGATTGATAATATTGGTTTTCTTTTACATTTACACTATTACCTTTCAACATAGGTCATTGATTAAAAAGTAGCCAAAGTGGGCTAGAGGGATAGCTTAGCAGTTAAGTGCTTGCTTGCAAAGCCTAAGGACCCCAGTACGAGGCTCATTTCCCCCATACCCACGTAAGCCATATGAAAAGGTGGCTCATGCATCTGGAATTCATTTGCAGTGGCTAGAGGTCCTGGTGCACCCATTCTCTCTCTCTCCCTCTGACTTTTTCTCTCTCTGTCGCTGTCAAATACATAAATATTTTTTTAAGTAGCCAAGGTTTTTTAAAACATGTATCTTAAAGACTGGAGATTGAGGTTAAGGGTTTCCATTTTAAAACTATTTGTCATTGTAGAAACCTAAGAACATCTTTGCAAGGTATATGCTACCTCTCTTCTTTCACTCCATTGTTATAATGTTGTTCTTCTCCTTCTCTACACATTTTCCTGCTTTTAAAATAACTGTTATGGGCTGGATAGATTTCTCAGTGGTTGGGAACTTTGCTGGGTTCAATTCTCCAGTACCCACATAAGGCTAGATGTACAATGTAGTTCAAGCATCTGGAGTTCATTTGCAGTGCCTAGTTACCCTGGTGCACCCATTTTCTCTGTCTGTCTTCTCTGTCTCTGCTTGCATATAAATAAATAAAGAAATACAATATTTAAAAATAACTGAATATTTACAGTTGCTTATTCAGCCAAACTCCAGATTTATTCTGTGAAAGACACTGTTTATCTGAAATATTAGAACAGCTATTTTTGAGAAAAATCATGAAGCAACTAGTAACTCTTTCCCTCATTGTAAGAGAAAAAAATACATGACTAAGTACATAGCAGTTACCATAAGACCAGAAGCAGCTGATGTGATGGAAGGGTTTATTTCAGCTTACAGGTTTTTTTTTTTTTTAATTTTATGTGAGACAGAGAGAGAGAGAGAGAGAGAGGAGAGAGAGAAAATTGGCACACCAGGGCCTCCAGCCACTGCAATCAAATTCCAGACATGTGTGTCCTCTTGTACACATGTGCAACCTTGCTTGCTTATGTCACTGTGTGTCTGGCTTATGTGGGACCTGGAGAGTTGAACATGAGTCCTTAGGCAAGCTTTTAGCCACTAAGCCATCTCCCCAGCCCCAGCTTACAGTTTTGAGGAGGAAGTTTCATTATGGTGGAGAAAGTATGGCACAAGCAAGCTATCAGGATGTCACATCAGTTGGGAAGAAGTAACCTGAACAAGCACTTTGAATACCCAGTGGGCTAAACTGATAAACATCAAAGTCTTCCCTCGTTGACACACCTCATCTAGTAAGCCTTTATCTTCCAGAGGTTCTACGACTCTTTCAAATTATCTCCAACTGGGGACCAAGTATTCAAAATACATGAGGTGATGGGAGACATTTCCCATTCAAACACTTATAATTTAAATCAACTTTTATAATCTAAAATATATAGAATATATCGTATATCTATGTACATATGCATAATATATTTCTACTATTCGATAACCATTCTTCCCCTGCTTTATACAGAAATAACCACAAAAAAAGATGTTGTGGGTTTATGCTATTGAATAGCAATGTTGCTAAGAGGATGTGGGAACCTTATAATTGGGCTACACCAGGTTATAACATACCTGCCAATATCACAGTTTAATGACCTTTGGGAGAAAAATCCACTGCAATAATGTAATGGAGTGTGGAAATTTATATTATGGGAATTCAACTAGATGAACTTTGAAAAGCATCTGGATTCCATCTGTTTTGCAGTAATGGAAACAGTGCAACATGTTCATCAAAATATAAAATAACTAAATATGTTCCATGCAATCATTTCTGGTAAAATCTCCCACCTAGTTGACATATGAACCCTTTGATCTCTTTGTATGGAGAATGGAGGAAATGGGAAAAATCTGAAGAGATAGGGAAAATGGTGTTGGTTAATTTGTTCAGCAGTGTCACGATTTGCATTTGTCTAATTAGTTGTATTGACTTTATATGAAGAGAAAAAATTAAAGCTGGTTGAGGTGGCATACAGTATTTTATGTTAGCCATGATTGTACTACTTATTCCAATTAAAGTAAAGAAGAGGCATTTGTTTAGCAATTCAGTTTTTCTCATCTCACTTAGGAAAAAAAATATCATTTGGAATGTAAATTCTGTATGCATATTCTGAAGGTGTTTGTTTTTTTTTTTTAAAAAAGACTGCATTTCAGTTTTTGAACTGTTACTGAAAGTAAAATAAGAGAAAAATGTATTTATTGAAAATATTCCATCATTTTTATCTGAACCCGTTATTATGAAATTCTAAAAGAGTTGTGCAAATTTCAACTGCGTATGAAAATAATTTCATTCTTGTGAAAGCTAGAGGTTCTATTCTTTTAAAGTATGGCAATATTTACAGTTGAATTCTGACTCTACATATGGAAATATTTGGTGCTTTTTAATGTGTTAGGAAAGAACTTCTGCTCTTACACAAGAGGGAGGGGCAACAGGGTCCGCACTGAACCTTCTGTTGCCAAGTGGGAAAGCTTGCTAAAATGCTGTGTTGGACAACTGTGTTCAGGCATTGGAAGGCAGAGCGTGACCTTGATGCCAAGGAAGTGAAAGGAAATATACAAGGAAAAACCTTGAAATCACTCAAGCTTTCTGCCTAGAGGCAATTCCTTGATTGTTCAGCTAGAGAGAACACAGAGTTTGGCCATCTTGCTAATTGAAGGAGACAGAATCAGAGTTTGGGAAAGCCAAGACAGCTAGAATTTCCAGCACAAAGAAAGGAAGAAGATGGGTCTCTGCAAGGGGTAATGAAAGAGTCTCAGAAATTAATATGGGAGCTCCCGTGAGTATTTGAGCATCAGTAAATATGTAGCATACAAGTCTGAGTCCAGGCAAAGGAAAATCCCTAGGAAAGGAGATTCCTGGGGGCTCACACAGATCCAGAGAATATTGGTTTCTACCTGTCAGAGTGGAACATGCAGGGAATTTGAACGTAAAAGGGTCAGACCTGAATTTTAACAATTAATTCCTAGACCAGACTACTCTTGACTCCCTTTGAAAGGTTAAAGACTAAAATCAAAAGGAAGGAAACTTCACTGCAGGGAACTCAACCCCCTGTCCGAACAACAGCCCTCACACCTTAGTGAAAGTGAGAGAGGAAAAAAGGGAATAGAGCACACCATACCATCATCATCATACTTTAACATGGATAGTGCCCAATCTCTGGTCAAAAATGTTTGGGCATGTGTGACAAATTTGGAAAATGTAACACATTATCTGGAGGAAAACTGAACAATACTGTTACCACAGTTGTGACCCCAAAGGCCCGGTTCCAGATCCAATCACTCACTCACCCACATGGAAGTGGGGAAGCCTCTCCTGCAAGGTTTAGGTACTATCTGATGCCATTCTTAACTTCCGGCTTGGTGGAAGCTAGTAGTGTGTGCATTAATACATTCCAAATGTTTTACCTTATAGTCGAAGAGACATTGAGTCAGATGTACATAAATGATTGATAAATGACTATTAAGAGGACTAAAAGTAACCCAAAGTAAATTTGGTTCTTGGTCAGCAACATTCAGTCAGTCAATGTTCAGTCTTCAATGTTCAGTAATACTGAGGTGCTATATTACAAATGCAACTAAACTTCCTAAAAGAATTCAAAAGTGTGCCTGTTTTTTTAAAGAAATTATGGCTGAAAAAAATTTCAAATGTAATCAGAATGTTAAGCCAGATTCATAAAACTCAAAAATTCTTAAGTAAAAGAAACTGAAAAGTGATGTGTTGATTAAACATCACTCCTCCTTTCTCATTTTGTTTAGAATAAAAGGAAAAGATGAATATTATCCAGAATATGGATGCCAATTATGTACGGATAATCTCATTACAACAACAAGCTAAGCACTTAAGGATTGCTATTTTTAAAGTGCTAAAATAAAAAAATAATAAAACAAAACCTTTCAACCTAGAAGTCATTCCCAAAGATGAAGAAATGGCATAAAGTGCTGCAAAGTAAAAGCTGTCCACCCAATTTCATTTGATTTCCACAGCAAGTTAAAATAGTGTTCTGGGGCTGGAGACATGGCTTAGCAGTTAAGGCACATGCCTGCGAAGCCTGAGGACTGATGTTGGACTCTCTGGATCCCACATAAGCCAGATGTACAAAGGTGAGGCAAGCACAAGGTTGCACATGCTCACTAGGTGATTCAAGCCCCTGGAGTTCGATTGCAGTGGCTGAGGCCCTGGCGTGCCAATTCTCTCTGTGTCTCTCTCAAAAACAATTTTAAAAAATAAAATAGTGTTCTGAAAAAATTAAGACAAATAACTCTTTTAAACAAATAAAAGGTGAGAGAAGTCATTTTCAGATATACTCTTGCATTCTTGCTGATATAAATATTGAAGGAAATAATTCGGGTAGAAGAAATATGTAAATTTACATTTAAATAAAAGTATTATAAGTATTAAAAAAATAGGGCTGGAGAGATGGCTCAACAGTTAAAGGCCTGAAATGCCTAATGGCCTGGGTTTGATTCAGCAGTACCCACATAAAGCCAGATGTCCAAAGTGGTCTGTGTATCTGGAGTTACTTTGCAGTGGCAAGAGCCTCTCGCCTCTCATGCACTCATCCATTCATTCTCTCTCTCTCTCTCTCTCTCATCTCTCTTTACCTTGCAAATAAATTTAATTTTTTTTGAGTTAGAGTCTCACTCTAGCCCAGGTGGACCTGGAATTCAATATGTAGTTACAGGCTGGCGATCCTACTACCATTGCATCCCAAGTGCTGGGATTAAAGGCATACACCACCACACTGGGCTTAAAAAATATCTTTTTAAATAAAAGAAGTATTGGAAATTTGAATTGTGGGGCAAAGGTAAAACATGCTTTTCTGATTTTAAAATTTCATTTAAAAATAATTGATTTTTTTCAGCAAAACATTATTGTTTTGTGGCTTTCCGTAAATACGTATGTGTAAAAATGTATTAAAATTACCCAAAGGATGGAAGAGAGACTGATGCTGAATGTTTCCTGCATTTTATAGTGTCAAGCATGTACAGTGATGGTATGGTGTCATCTGAATGCGAACTGTGATGAACATAACTTGTGAATACTTTCAATCTTAATTCAACAACTAAAACCAAAAGATGCTTAGCTAATAATCCCCAACTTTGGACAGCATGAATGGTTAAAAATAAAGGCAGAGTGTAGGGAAAGGGAACAAAGAACAAATGAACAAATATTTAAAAAATAAAGCAGATTGATTTACATCCAACCATATTGGTTATTATAATAGTAGATAGAAATGTACTAAATAATAAAAGGCAGAGATTATCAGGCTGCAAATGAAACCAAGAGCTAGTTATCTGCTGTGTGCAAAACTCGCACTTTAAATGCTATGTGTTTTCATGCTTATTTTTGTACTATGTAAGTGTAAAAGTGTTTACCAAACAAATTGAAAATGGAAGAAGTTTAAATTGTTCAGATAAAATGCAACTCTTCAGTGACTTTTAATTTGCCTAATATTTTTTTCTTTCAATAATTGATATGATTGGATTCAGTAGAGCATGTCAGACAGGGAAAATACCAAGTTTCATAGCCAGCATTCTGTTCTTATGCCTGTAAGTTTACTCTAGAATTACCTGAAATTCTGCCTTTTCAGAACCATGACAAAAATTTCAAGTCCTAAGTTTTTATTAGTTAATAAGAGAAAACACGTGTAATTTCTACTTTTTAAATTTATATATATATATATATATATATATATATATATATATATATATATAATTTTTTTTGAGAGAGAGAGGCAGATAGAGAGAGACAATGGCCACACCAGAGCTTTCAGCTGCTGCAAACAAACTCCAGATGCATGAGCCATCTTGTGCATCTTGCTCTGGGTCTTTTGGCTTTGCAGGCAAGTGCTCCAACTGCTAAAGCATCTCTAAGGGCCTCATTTTTTTTTTCTTTTTTTACTTTCTTAGAGTAATCAGTAATTAGTAAATGTTAATATAAACAAAGATAAAATTAAACTTTTATTTTTGAAAAACTCCAAAAGTACTTTAGTCAGTTCATTCTGTAAAAGAAATTTTTATTGCAAGGCTTGGAATTAAGTGACATACATGAAACACATACCCCTAAGTTCCTCAGAACACAGGATCTTTGCGAATTTGGTGAGGGAACAAGGCCTTCATCTGAGACAGATTGGAGGTATGTGAACTGTGCCTGTGTCACAGGTCGTATGGAAAGGAGAAGCAAGAGCAGAGGAGGAGTGGGAAGTCTCTTTGGGGACCCTCATGAAGGCATGTAATCTGTTGGTGTTTTTCAGGTCATACGGAAAGGAGAGGTGAGCTGCTGCTGGATCTGCACGGCCTGTAAGGAGAACGAGTACGTGCAGGATGAGTTCACCTGCAGAGCCTGTGACTTGGGGTGGTGGCCCAATGCAGATCTAACAGGTAGGAGCAACCTCCCTGGGCAGTCGGGCCTCTGATGAGTGCCCTTCCCAATATGTCCACCATTCATATGTGAGCTCCTCCCCCGGGGAAGTATGGGCCACCGTGCTCCTGCTAGACAGGATGCACAAGCTCTTCAGGTCCTGGACAATAAGCTGTTCAGGTCCTGGACCATAGGTTTCATTTAAATATAAATACAAGTGAATTGATATGGGGTAGGACATTTTGTTACAGGGTTATTTTCTCTTTAACATTTTGTGAGAAGGAGTTCCCTAGCCCACTGAATTCATATTTTTGCAACCATTTCTTGGACACATACTATGTATGTGTCACTACAGTAGACCCAAAAGGTATAAAAGTAACTGAGGTACAATCCTAACTTTCCATTTTTTAAAGGTGTATGTCACCATGCTTGGCTTTTTGTCAACTTTTATTTTTATTTTATTTTTTTTTAAATTTAAGATGGGGGAAGGGAGAAAGAGAGAAAAAAAAGAGAACAAGAGAGGGAGAGGGAGAGAGAGAGAGAATGGGTACACCACGGCCTCTAGCTGTTGCAAAGGAACTCCCGATGCCTATACCACCTTGTGCATCTGGCTTACGTGGAACCTAGAGAATCAAACCTGGGTCCTTAGGCTTCACAGGCAAGCACCTTAACCACTAAGCCATCTCACCAACCCCCCTAACTTTCCATTTTAATGCATGTGTGTTTTGAGACAGTCTCGCTTTTTAGTCCAAGCTAGTCTTGAACTTGTTGCAATCCTCCTGCCTTAGCCTCCCAGGTGCTGGGATGACAGGTGTGAGCCACCATGCCTGGCTATAATCTGAGCTCGTTATTTTGCTTAGAATTCTATCAGGGAAGAGACAGGAAGAAAAATAGATTAATATGAAAGAGAATCTGGGGGCTGGGGCGATGACTCCATGGTTAAGAGTGCTTCCTGCATGAGTATGAGGGCCTGAGGAGGACTTGAGATGTTTGAGTTCAGTTCTCCGGCCCCCATATAAACGGCTGGTTGTGTCCACACATGTCTGTAATGCCTATCATGCTTGTGACCCCCATCATGTTGAGGAGCAGAGTGTGCAGAATCACTGGGGCTCCAAACACAGCGTTCTCCAGAATCAGTAAGCGACTTCAGCTCAAGGACACAGGTGGATGAGCAGTGTTGGAGGGACACCTGATGTTCTCCTCTCGCCTCTGCACGTGTGCTTAAGGGGCACATGCATCTGGACATGCACATACGTATTCCACACACACGCACCACACATGCAGCACGCATGCCCAAGTGGTAAATGGAGAAATAGTTATGAAGCATTAAAATACGTTTTAGGCAAATGCAATGATAGGAATTTTAGAAAGTAGGAAAATAGATGGCTGGAAAGCTTTAATCTGCTTGTGAGAAAGCATGGAGAAAATAACTTGGGTTGGTCATTGGATACCAAAAGTGGAGAGAAATGTGACTTGTAGAACACTGGTGGTGATGGTCAATTTTTTTTTTCCAATTTTTGTTTATTTACTTATTTATTGGAGATAGAGATAATGAAAGAAGCACAGAAAGAGAGAATGGGTGCACCAGGGCCTCTGTCCACAACAAACGAACTCCCAATGCCACCTTGTGCATCTTGCTTTACATGTGAACTGTGGAATCGAACCCGGGTAGTTAGGCTTCATAGGCAAGTGCCTTTACCACTAAGCCATGTCTCCAGGCCAATGGCCAATGATTTTACATGATGTGGCCTATGTCATCATCATGATTCCTGTTTCCAGAAGGATTGACCTGATGATGGTGGGGAGAGCAGACCAGAGGGGAAACCGGCAATTGGAAGTTGTTGATCCTAAGGAACCAATTTAAAAGGTGTGAACTAGGGCAGCTGCAGTTAGAATAGAGATGAATGAATGAATGCAAGACATGGTTCAGTAGTAGAACTGATGGAGCTGTGATGTATTGGTTATGTGAGCTTGTAACTTCCAAAGAGCAATGATGTTTTTCACAGCCCCTAGTAGGAGTTCACAAATAACAGATGTTTCAGAAATATTTACGTAACTTTTAAGTCATAAATCACTCAAAATCTTTATCACCTGAATACATGTAGATTTTATAAGGTTACCCCTTCATCTTTGAATGGGGACGTGGAGGAAGCCTAGAGATATGAGGCTGTGTGCCTGAAGTCAGGAGATAATTTCAAGACAGAACACAGGACCCGAACTCCTGATCTCATGACTCCCTGGGTACTGTTTAAAACCTTCAGAAAAGCTAACACTCCTGCTCATTGCTAACTTTTTGTATTTGATCTTAAATAAGAATGCGTGGCTTGTTTAAAACATATTTTTAAAGCCTTTAGTAAGTAGAACCAGGTCACATAGCTAAATTTATACTTACCCAGAACTTCCTTGCAAAATGTTAACCTTGTTTGAAACAAATCGACTATCGGAAAACTTAGAAGTCACCTAAGACAGAGATGCATTTTACTATTTTTGTGTGTGTGAGTGTGTGTATGGGTGTTCATGACATAGAATACATGTGGGGGTCAGAGATGTCTGTCCTCTCCATACACTTTCTTTGAGATAGGGCCTCTTGTCATTGTTGTTTGCCACTGTGAACACCAGTCGAGCTGGCTGGCCACCTTTGGATATCTCCTGGTTCCACTTTTCATTGCAATAGGTTATTCAGATCACAGACACACGACACTCTTTCTCTGAGAAGGCATTTATTTTTATTTTAAGAATAGGAAATTAGGTGGGGCTGTTTTTAACTATTTTATTTATTTACTTAATTATTTAAAAGAGAGAGGCAAGGAGAGAGAGAGAGAGAGAGAGAGAGGGAGAGAGAGAGAGAATGAGAGAATAGGCACACCAGGGCCTCTAGCCACTGCAAATTAACTCCAGAGACATGTGCTACTTTGTGCATCTGGCTTTATGTGGATTCTGGGGAGTCAAACCTGGGTCCTTTGGCTTTGCAGGCAAGTGCCTTAACTGTTAAGCCATGTCTCCAGCCCAAGATAGCAATATTTTTGAGGGTACAAACTGTAACTACTGCACTCAACCATCTTTATATTCTTTAGTTTAAGGACTAGCTTTGTAGCTTCCATGTTCTTTAAAGTTACCCAGGAAATACCTCCAGGGAGTTCCATTCTCTAGTTCTGTAGAACCAGTAGAAAGGATGGGACCTGTCTGTGTCCTTCCTACTGAGAAACACTGTTCATGAACTCAAGCCTGGTGCGTTGAACAGAGTTGCTGCATAATAACCAATGTTTGTTAAACGGAGAGAATTAGAAAGAAGGGACTCAGCCAGGTCTGTCCAGATCAGTGCACTGTGGACCCGGGGTTTTCCCTCTACAAAGCCCAGAGGTCTCCACATAATACATAATATAATATCATAATATACATAATATATAATACATAATATAATATCCCAAGGTTCCATGCACCAGATAGCTAGGCAAGGAAAACTCTTTCCAATGTTCCTCTGGACTTGTGCCTCCCTCTCACTCACAATTTTTTTTTTCCCCCTCTTTCTGAGTTTTGTCCTCTTCCAGAACGCCTGCTTCCTGGTGTGTTCTTGTCAAGCGGCTTCCAGAAAGGGCGTTGTGTTTGAGCTAGGGCTGACTCAGCAGGCGCTCCCCTCCTGCTTGACTGAGATCACAGCTGACTGGGAAGAGATGTAGAGGAAAAAGCTATTTCTTTCTCAGGTTGATCTTAAAAGTCAGAAGTACTGGCTTTGAGGTACAAGAGGTTTTTTTTTTCCCCTCTTGTCTGCATTCTTTTGAGCTTTCCCAAACTTTTCCAGCTGCTCTATTTCATAGGAGTTAGAGCTCATACATGAGAAAAAAAAAAAAAAACTACTATTTGAAAACATTAAAATATTTTTACAAGAAAGATGTGGTATGTTGTAATAACAGAATTTTAAAAAAGATGTGTTTGAGATCCAGTATCACTGCAGAGCCTGTTGAGTTTACCCCATAGCTTTGACAAGCCTCAAACTTAAGATCCGCCTGTTTTAGCTTTACTAGTGCCGGGATTGTAGGAGGTGGGGTTACGGTACCATCTACACTCTCATTGTCTTGTGGGTTTATTGCCTGCCTATTGCCAAATGCTTACTCCCATCGATTGAAATTCATCTTGATGCAACATGAAATAAATCCTCTATGACCATATGACCATGAATCAGTAAATAACAATCCATTGATATTTCCAAAGACATCATATATGATGGTGGTGACCTATCACACACATAAAAGTCACTTTAACATTCAAATGAGTTGAGCCAGCAACCCCTCCCAATACCTCCCAACCGGCTCCCCTTGGATCACAAATCCAGACTATTTTGCAAATATTGCCTCCACTAACTTCAGGACATACATCTCTCTTGCTAATTTATGCTTCTCTTCTGATAATACCTATTGTCTAAGCATTTTTTTCTTTAGTCTCAAACCTGAAAGGAAAACTAGATTCCATTTGACACATAGTCTAGTCAGCACCCTGTCAGGCACAGAGCAGGGGCAATGTGTGGCTGTCGTTGCTATGGCAGCAGTACTTCCAAAGAGGAAACCCACCAGCACAGAATATCAGATGTCAGTGGAAATAATTAGAAGAGTAAAGAGATTGCTTTTAAGTATATGTTTTGCTTTCATGAGTGAGGTATATTTGTGACAAACTTTCATCTAAAAAGTGACCTCATTCTTTGAGAAACCATTTTTTTTAACTGAAGGTAAAGTTGGTTAAAATGTATTAAAGTCACTGTTAGAGATAGCTACTATGTTTATAGCAAAGATATTCATGTGAATGAATAAACATGTTTATAACTGATTTTAAAATATTTTTTGGCTATGAAGAGAAGTTGGTATATTTCTCAGAGGAGGTGCTTCTGGAAGCTTTTAAGTTCTTCATGTTTTGTCTTAGGAATGCACATTTTAATTCCATACATAAATTTCATGCTTCATTTCTTATGATTCATAAACATAGCTCCTTTCTGTGATGATATATAACTTGACAGAAGTTGAGTAATTCATGGACCAATTATAAGCAATGCAAAAATACTTATTTTTTTTAAATATCAAATAGAATAAGATTTCTCTAAAAGGTAGACAACACTAAGCATTCTCATTTAAAAAACAGAAATTTGACTTTATTTTTTTCCATCCCAATAATCACTGTGACTTCTCACAGTAATACCTAGTCATTTATTTAATTCTACAACATACCCTGCCACCCATTTTGTGCAAGATGCTTTTGGAGAAATAGGGAAGCATACAAAAATCTTCACATGAAAAAAGAAAAAAAAATCTTCACATGAAATTAGCTAGGCAGTTGATTGTAAGTCCTTCTCTGTGAATGTGTGCAAAATGACATATGAGCACAGAGAAAGAAGCAATTATTTTTCCCTTGGAGGAAAAAAACAGCCTTTACAAAAGAAGGGGTGATTAAGCTACATATTGAAGTAGAAATAGAAATCACCTAGTAGGTAATTGATATTAATGAAATAACTAAGGAGGGCATTCTGATGAAGACATATCATCATGAAGTAGTATTGTAAATGTTATGAATTGCCCTAAGATACTTTGGGTAAAATAATTGCTGCCTTCATCATTTCTTGATTCATGCTAAATTTCACTTGACCCAGTTAGAAAGAAATATGTGAGATTACATTTTAGACTTTTCTAATACATTTGGATATCACAGACTACCAAATACTTTAATTTACTTTTTTGAGAAATCTTATACTGTTAGATATTACAAAAAGAAAAAGAAAAAGAAAAGTAGGCCCTGGTCCTCAGATCAGAATTATTACCACTTCTCTGATTTTACCCAGTCATTTGTAGCCAGCTTAAAAGAAACTGACTTCTATGATGGCTTTGCATTCTCTAATTCCTGTAACCATGGACACTTGTCAAACTTTCAAATCTTCTGAGCTTCAGATGTAAAATGCACAACTCTCACAATGTCTTTCCTCCTATCTCAGAGTTGAGTACATCTGGAATACTACTTAAAAGCAGTTGCTATCCAGTCTCCATCTCTTCTCCCCTGGAGGTGTCCCCAAATATCCAGGGGGGTGATACTGTTTTTTATACCCCCAAAGAAGACTTTATAGCCAATTCCACCAGGATCTTGGCAAAGCAATTGCCTCTCAAATTTAGGATGTCTAAAAAAAGTGGGAAAGTCAAGAAAAAGAAAATACCAGTCTTTATGAATTCTATTCAAGATATAAATTACCATTCCTAATCTCTAGGGGATTTTGTTTTGGATGAGTCTGGATTAACACTGAAGAGCCTGGTTTCCATGTATGAAAAGAGTCGAGCATCTTTCCATGAGAAAGCACTTAGAGTGGAGTTGCAAGTATATGCTAGGTTTTGTCATGACAAGTGGCTACTGTTATTGTACAGGAATGCCTTGTTTTCTAGACAAGGACATACATTTTTTTTTTATTTGTACAAGACACACCATTCAGGGCAGTTATTTTTTCAGCCAGACTTGGACAACTTTATGATTACCTGTGGAGATGTCTTAGATCTGTCTTTGACTTTTGACTATGTTATAGGAACTGTGTTTTGAAGTATGCCGAGTTTGAAATTTCACTGGTGACAGCCAGTGAAATCCATCAATGAACCAGCTCACTGATTTCTCTTGGCGTAACCAATTCAACAGGGTGACTCGGCTTTGTGGCTTCCGGGTGATAAAAAGACTCAAACTGGGAATTTTTGCCTTGAGCAGTCAGTTGCAAAGCTAGTATTCATCAAACATCTTGGAAGCTCACTCTCTGGAAGCCTATTTGTGGATGAATAACAGCTTGCACCTGGTTCTCTCTTGATTTCTTGGTGCTGATTTGCATTCATTTTACCACAATATACATTTTGCCTTTAAATGAAAACATGATATGAGTATGATCTATGAGTCTTCTGAAGCCATTCAAATTTCTGAACTCATGCTATCATTGCAATATGCAAAATATATTGGAAACGTTAGTGTCATATCTCTATATTATTTCTCAAGCTATCTTGACTAACAATAGATGGCTATAATTAAGTCACTAAATTAGAGCACTGGCTGTCTGTCAAAATCTAGGCTTAGGCAGATTTCTTGGCTAGTAAGGGAAAGAGTGAAGGTGGGATCAGGTTTGTGTAACGTCAAATCAGCAGGAACAATAAAGTATGGGTAAGTAAGTATGTACAGAAGTGTGGTGTGTACAGCAGTGTCACATGTGGTTAATGTTTGCTCTAAACTGCTTGGACTAGCAACTTACTTTGATGGGTCTTTGGCTTCTAGAAACTTTTCACAGAAGCTCAGTATAAAAAAATCTCAAATCTCTGTAATATGCAGTGGATAATTAAGATTTCATTTTGCAAAGGATTGCAAACTTTATAGGGATAGCCTTATAAAGTTTGAATTCATGACTAACCACTGAATTCATACATTGGAATGTTCTAGCTAAAAACAAACAACAACAACAACAACAACAACAAAAAGAGGATGTTTTAGCCACTGTAAGGATTATATCTTTACAAGACTGGATTGTGTTAGTCTCTTCCATTTGGAGATGCTCTAAGAATTCTTTTGTGTCTTTCAGTGCCCCACTTTCATAATGTTTGAGATAAAACTTATAAATTAAAGCTGGTGTTGTGGCACACACCTTTAATCCCAGCACTCGGGAGTCAGAGGTAGGAGGATTGCCGTGAGTTCGAGGCCACCCTGAGACTACATAGTGAATTCCAGGTCAGCCTGGACCACATTGAAACCCTAACTTAAAACACTAAAAAAAAAAAAAAAAAAGTTATAAATTAAGTGTAAACTGGCCACCTTCCTGCTAACCTGGAACTGCTTTCCTATCAACATTTAATTTGGTAGCCAGTTTGTCTCTCCTAAAATGAATAATTTCATTTTTTCCATGAGGATTTTATTCACTGTTCATCCTGTAGCCTATCTGGTGTTACAAGGTTATTTTCTGGTTTTACTAATGTTATTGTCATGAATGATACATGATCAGTGAATCATTCTGAGAGTATGCCAGCCATTAATTAGTGTTTATCTCTACTCCTTTGATTTAGCACTGATTCTATAGTGCTCTCTGGACTGCTTGTTATTTTTTATCAATGTTAGAAATGTCCCTTTCCATTTTTAGTAACACTTATAAAGTAAAACAATAAGTCATGATATAATATTTAAGTATTCAGATATCTATTCTGAACAGGAACATCTCTTTTTCTTTTTTACTTTTCTAGATTTTTTCAAGATAGGGTCTCACCCTAGACCAAGCTGACCTGGAACTCACTCAGTGGTCCTAGGCTTGCCTTGGACTCAGAGCGATCTTCTTACCTCTGCCTCCTGAGTACTGGGATTAAAGGCTTGTACCACCATGCCTAACAGGAACACTTTTTATATGATATAAATTTAGCCCTGAGATTCTCCTTCGTTGATCAAAATTTGTAAAGTTGGGCTGGAGAGATGGCTTAGCGGTTAAGCGCTTGCCTGTGAAGCCTAAGGACCCCGGTTCGAGGCTCGATTCCCCAGGACCCACGTTAGCCAGATGCACAAGGGGGCGCAAGCATCTGGAGTTCGTTTGCAGTGGCTAGAAGCCCTGGCACACCCACTCTCCTCTCTTTCTCTCTCTGCCTCTTTCTCTCTCTGTCTGTCACTCTCAAATAAATAAATAAAAATAAACAAAAAAATTAAAAAAAAAAATTTGTAAAGTTGGTCTGTTATGATAGAAAATAGGAAGGAAGGCTGGGAGAGATGGCTCAGCAGTTAAAGGAGCTTGCTTGTAAAACCTGATGGCCCAGGTTTGATTCCCCAGTACCAATATAAAGCCAGATTCACAATGTGGCACTTGCATCTAGGGATTGTTTTCAGTGTCAAGAGGCCCTGGTGTACCCATTATCCAACTTTCTCTCCCTCTTACTCTCTCTCCAATAAATAATAATGTAAAAAACAAAAGGGAAGAAGTGGCAATAACTCATAATTAGTTCATTACCTTGTAGACGGTGTTGGACAACTTATGTTAGTCAGAGATATATCTCATATGATAGCATTAGATTTAAAGACCTAATACAAGGCCTAAAGGTGTTTTGACTAATTTATGTCTTCATTTGCTTTAAGGCAATGATTGTATGCATTGTCTGTTGAATGAATGAGTTAGGTTTAGTATGTGAATAAGTTATATTTTGCTATAGAACAAATCAATCAAAATCTAGTAGCTTAAAACAGCACAACTTACTATCTCACATGGGTCGCGAACCTAGATTCAGTGTAACTTTGTTATTTTCCATGAGGCTAGGGACAATGTTTCATTAGCAGGCCTGACAAGGGAAGGCACTGCCAAGCTGATTCCCTCATGTCATTCCAGGACATAGTCCTCACAGGGTATTGGACTGAGGATGCGTGAATATGCAGGTGGTTGGGTAGAAAGTTTCCTTAGGTCTTTGTCATGTGGATCTCAGTAACATAGCAGGTTACTTCCTCAGGAGCAGCAAGAGAGAGTTTGCTAAAAAGACAGAAATCATGGCGTTATGTATTGTAAACTTGGAAGTGACAGATTATCAACTGGTCTCTATTTTATAGAAGAATGAAAGCCACGTATTGGCCCTTGTCATATGCAAGAGGAGGGTATTATGCAAGGACATAAGAACTGGGAGGTGGGGATCATTGGGCATCATCTTAGAAGCCTCCTACTACAGTGGGAAATCATCCTTCTCTACATGACAATGTTATTAATCTACCTATAGCAAGGCATAGTCTTGTCATATTTCTATAGAAAGATTCATGGTAATTCAGATGTTTATGATGATCTGGACTTACCTGCTCTTTTCCAGTTCTTATTTCTGTGGGGTTTATTGTCCATAGGGATTTGTAAACAATAGCTATTTCTTGAAATGCACATTTTGCAGGCATTTTCATGTCTAGGGATCTAGAGAAAGTCTAATTTGATCATGTGTAGGAAATATAATATATTCATTTTTCTGATGATGCATCTACTAGATCTGTGGGTTCACCACAGTTAGTAAAGAAATTTTCTTCTAATAATAGATTCAATGGATCATTGACAGATGGGAATATAGGATTAGTTTTACTATCTGAATGGTTTTAATTAAACCAAAATATCTGATGTATTATTAATAGCTGGAAGAAATACTGCTTCCTTGAAGAGTTTGGGAGAAGAATATGGAATTCTTAAGTAACAATGTTATCCATGGAATTATGACATTAGATAGATTTGTGGTAGTTTGTCCTGATTTTTGTACAATTTTCTCCCTTTCCTTCCTCCTTCCTCTCTTTTAATTCCTTCTTTCTCTCTCTTCTTTCTTTCTTCCTATCTCTTTCTTTCTTTATTCCTTTCTTTCAGAAAGAGATGTAGATTTAGAAAAACCCCTGGTGTATAGGAGGAAGAGGCCACTAAATATCTGAGGACTACATCCTTTATGAATAGAGTCCTAGATTCCTAAAGCAAAGAAAGTGTGTAGGAAGACTCCACAGAATCACCAAACAAAGTGAAACCTCATTAACTGACAACATGAAAAGTAACTTACCAAAGATTTTCTAAGGGGTAAATTTTTGCTGAGAAAGAATGAACAGTAACTTTTTCTATGTGGATTACTAGCTTAACAATTTCTCAACTTTAGCTCCCAAAGCAAGCTTGGGTCAGATATCCATCTGTTCTCAAAGGTTTACTTCTTTAAACATTCAACAATGAAAGAAAATTCAATTCAAAACCAAACCAAGGGCTGGAGGGATGGCTTAGCAGTTAACGTGTTTGCCTGCAAAGCCAAAGGATCCTGGTTAGATTCCCCAGGACCCATATTAGCCAGATGCACAAGGGGCGACACGTGTCTGGAGTTCATTTGCAGTGGCTGGAAGCCTTGGTGCACCCATTCTCTCTCTCTCTGTCTCTTGCTCTCTCTCCTTCTTTCTCTGTCAAATAAATAAATGAATAAACAAAACAAAACCAAGCAAAAATTCCACATAAAATGATTGTAGATGCAGGTAAACATTAGCAAAAGCAATGAGAGTAACAAGGTATTAAATAGATATATAAAATATTATTTAGCGAATTGTATCTCTAAAGCAAAAATGTTTGTTGGCATTATAAAGTAAATCTAATTATCAAATGGTGTAGCTCAAACCCAAAGTTTGAAATACTTAGTATAAAGATGGGTATAGTTGCTTTGTATAAATATCTAAGTTCAGTGACCTTATATAAAGACCTACATACATAGTTACATATTCTAAAACAAATTTAGCAACAAGAACATGGGAAAACTGCCAGAATTAGAACGTTATTGAGACTGAGTCATCTGTAGTATGTGGGGGATGACGTTTGGGACTGAGTGGTCAGTTCTGAGGGCTTTGAGAGATCTGACTATTGAATATAGGATGGAGGAGTGGACAGTGAGTGAACCTGTTCTCACAGCGCCACCAGTAGTGTGTCCAAATGAAGCTCTTCAAAGTGCTCTTCGTGAAATCTCTAAAAACGTGAGAGATAGTGAGAGCAAGTGCAAGTGATGTTCCTTGTCTCCTAGTTCTGTACCTGTGGTGCCAATCCACTATGCATAGAAAATGTTGAGATGAGGAAGGTTTCAATCTTCCTAGCATGTATTACGTAGTTAGTTCAATAAGACTGGCAGGCTGTGTGTGTACTCAACCTATGCAGATGTCATTCTTAACTCTATAATGCAGTGGTTCCACACCATTTACATTGCATTAGTTATCATAAGCAACCTAGAGATGATTTAAAGTACATAGGAAGATGGTGTAGGTTATTGCAAATGTTACACCATCCAAGGCAAGGAGCATGTATATTTTGCAAGATTTGCTGTCAGCCAGGATATGTTAAGCAAGTCCCCATGGATACTGGGGCAGATTTCTATGGGAATTAAAAATCCAAACCAGGGCTGGAGAGATGGCTTAGCAGTTAAGCGCTTGTCTGTGAAGCCTAAAGACCCCGGTTTGAGGCTTGATTCCCCAGGACCTACATTAGCCAGATGCACAAGGGGGCACACACGTCTGGCGTTTATTTGCAGTGGCTGGAGGCCCTGGTGCACCCATTCTCTCTCTCTCTTTCTGCCTCTTCCTCTCTCTGTCTGTCACTCTCAAATAAATGAATAAAAATAAACAAAAAATTAAAAAGAAAAACCAAACCAGGGGCAGGAGAGATAGTTTAGTGGTTAAGGTGCCGGCAAGCAAAGCCAAAGGACCCAGGTTCAATTCCCCAGTACACACGTAAAGCCAGATACATAAGGAGGTGCATGTGTCTGGAGTTTGTTTGCAGTGGCTGGGGCCCTGGCATGCCCATCCTCTCTCTGTCTTTATCTTTCTCTGCCTCTCTCTCATTCTCTATCTCTTAAATAAATAATAAATAAAATTTAAAAACACACCAAAACATAAATACTGAACTTACTGCGTACTACAGCAAGGGATAGCTATACCTGTCAGACAGATTTGCTCTCATCAGAAGAGACGGCACATTTATAAGAGGTTTTTGGAAAGTGTGGTGGTTTCATATATAGTGTTTATATGAGACTGTTGTTGATTGATTGACATTCATTTGTTGAAATGGATGTGTCCCTGGCTGGGTGGTCAGCAGAAGTGAGAAATAACATTTGTTGATTGGTGTGAAAAAAATATGTTCATCTAAGTGAGTTTGTGCTCATTCTGCTGGTTCCTTGGTGCCAGAGCTAAAGAACAACGAGACAACCTAATTTTATTGAAATGGTTTTAGTATCACAATTTGGGAAATACCGGCTCAGATCAAACACAAATTCTGGCAAAGGAATTGTCTCCAGAGCATAATAACCTTTTCTTTCAGTGAAACACAAAACTGATTTTATTCTTTATCTAGAGGGAAAACATAACCAAAGCAATTAGAAACACAGTGCTGGTCTCTCAAGAGATGGGCGAGGATTAGTTTCATCCTGCTTTGGAATGTCTATTAGGGATAAGAGCTCAGAAGCCGGCAAATACCACGTTCGGGCCATACATGATTAAAGGGATTTTAGCTAAGTAATACAGAATCCTGTGGCAAGCAAGAAAGTGTAGATTGTTTTACAAATTCAAATTAATTTTATGCACAAAATATTGTGATGGCCAATCTTTTTTCTATGAACTATAAGTCCCTATAGACAATATCTACATGAAGTTTTTTTTTAACCTCTAGTTTACTTCTTACTAACATATTCTATTTTCTTATCACTGCTTAACCCATATGGGAAACATTTTTTTTTCCCTGAAAATGTAGAATAAAATCTCATCTATAGTGTGACAGCCATTTACAAAGCAGGTATTGAAAGAAAAGATACTTTATGGATAAGTTTGTTACAGGTTGTTATATGATTCAACTTGGGGACATGTTTATCCTTGGAAGACAATGGAGAATCTCTGTGTAATATGGACAGATTTTGTCAAAGAAAAAAAAAAAAAAAAGAATCTTGACGGATGTGAGTGTAGCTGTATCTCTGGTACGTAACTATGAGCCGTTTCATGATGGCTCAGCAGAAATTTGAGATTCTGATGAATACGATCTTTTCCACCGCAGGCTGTGAGCCCATCCCTGTGCGCTACCTGGAGTGGAGCAACATCGAGTCCATCATAGCCATCGCTTTCTCTTGCCTGGGCATCCTGGTGACCATGTTTGTCACCCTTGTCTTCGTGCTGTACCGGGACACACCTGTAGTCAAGTCTTCCAGTCGAGAGCTCTGCTACATCATCCTGGCTGGCATCTTCCTGGGCTACGTGTGCCCTTTCACTCTCATTGCCAAACCGACCACCACATCCTGCTACCTCCAGCGCCTCTTGGTTGGCCTGTCTTCAGCCATGTGCTACTCCGCTTTAGTGACAAAAACCAACCGTATTGCACGCATCCTGGCTGGCAGCAAGAAGAAGATATGTACCCGGAAGCCCCGGTTCATGAGTGCCTGGGCCCAGGTGATCATTGCCTCCATCCTGATTAGTGTGCAGCTGACGCTGGTAGTGACCTTGATCATGATGGAGCCTCCCATGCCCATCCTGTCCTACCCCAGTATCAAAGAGGTCTACCTTATCTGCAATACCAGCAACCTGGGTGTGGTGGCCCCCGTGGGCTACAACGGACTCCTCATCATGAGCTGTACTTACTATGCCTTCAAGACCCGCAACGTGCCAGCCAACTTCAACGAGGCCAAGTACATCGCCTTCACCATGTACACCACCTGCATCATCTGGCTGGCTTTCGTGCCCATTTACTTTGGGAGCAACTACAAGATCATCACCACCTGCTTTGCAGTGAGCCTCAGTGTGACGGTGGCCCTGGGCTGCATGTTCACTCCCAAGATGTACATCATCATCGCCAAGCCTGAGAGGAATGTCCGCAGCGCCTTCACCACCTCGGATGTAGTCCGCATGCACGTGGGTGATGGCAAGCTGCCCTGCCGTTCCAACACTTTCCTCAACATTTTCCGAAGAAAGAAGCCGGGGGCAGGGAATGCCAAGTGAGTTGTCCAATCGGGGGGTCTTGGTCTCTCTCTCTCTCTCTGTCTTTGTGTGTGTATGTGTGTGTGTCCATCCTTTGGTCTCTCTCTTCTTCCCTCCTTCTATCTCATTTGTCTGAATTCTTTATTGCTTCCTTCCACTTTTGCAAAGCTTTGCAAATCTCACATTCTCTTGTGATGAGAATGTAATGCTAAATGGACTCTTTGTTCTCATTTCTTGGATGTGGTAAGAACCAAGAAGCAACTGTGAGCTGAGCGTATCCCAGTTGTTCTCTAGAAGCTCAAACTGCAGTCTTCAGGAATGTTGTTCCTTCCATGTCATTTCTCCCTTTATTGGGCCTCAACATCCCTTTGGGTTCTGGGTCAGAAATGTAAGCTCCGGTTCTAATTTAAAGTTTAGACTGTGGTTGAAGATAGTGTCTGATTTAGTTTTGTCCTGAAACCACACATCATTATTCACCTGGGGTGGGGGGAGGCAAGAAAGTAAACACTTTGGAGAAATTGCCATTTCAAAATTGGATTGCAACTGAGCACCAAGCGTATCCTGAAATAATGTCCCTGAAGAAACTGCTTTATCACAGCTCTTTTACTTATTAAACTTTAATGCGTATTGTAAAAAGATGTTCCACAAAGTTACCCATGATTGGGGCTACCTCTGCTTCAAGGTCATGATCAAAATGGCTTCTTAAGTCACAAAGCAAAACATAAATAAGGAACCAGATAAAAGTGTCAAGCTTTAAACTCAAATGTCAAAGTCAAGGTTATTTAGATTCTGGCAATTCTTCAGAGTAATAAACCTTGCATAATACCTTTTCTTCTATGCTTCTCCAAATCCTGGGTGAACACCAGAAGTTAAAATTTCATATGTGACATCTCACTAAGATGTATGAAAGCAAATTCCATGTGGTATTTATAATTTTTAAAATCACACGTACACTTGAAGTTCTTAAGGTAATTGATTTTTTTCCAAGCAGGAAACAACTTTCCCATTAGCAGGAGTTAAGTTTTCTCTTTGAGATGATCTTTGAAACAATTTTATAACTTCAATAGTAACAGTTATGGTATGTGCACCATTTTATAACTATTTGATCCACAGCTGGGCCATAAGCGAAGGGATGGATGTTACTTTTGTCCACTTTGTAACTGAGTAAACTAAGTTTCTATACATTTGTGTAACTGTTAGTTATAGTTCTCCTTAGGCTTTCTTTGCTTGAGTCTTAAACTGATATAAAATTTATCTTAATATATATCAAAAATCTACATGAACTAGAATCATTCCTGTCAAGCAGAAATATGACCATCTCTTATAGAAATCATATAATTTGTGGCTGTGGGTGAGGTAATCTTTGGGAAAATATATCTATGAAATCTGCAACATTGTCATTTGAAGTGGAAACAGCCTTAAGTTTTATCAACATTAGAATAAAGCCAATAGTTTATGCTTACTTCTTAGAGAATTTCAAGTTCAATTTCACATTCTTTTTTAATGTTTATTTTTTTAATCTTTATTTTTAGAGAGAGAGAGGAAATAGAATGGACATGTCAGGGCTTCCAGCCACTGCAGAAATAAACTTCACATGCATGTGCCACCTTGTGCATCTGGCTTACATGGGTCCTGGGGAATAGAGAGTGGCTCCTTTGGCTTTGTAAGAAAGTGCCTTAACCACTAAGCAATCTTTCCAAACCTTTATGCTTATGCTGATGTCCTGGCATATGTATTTTTTAAGGTTCTCCCGGTAGTGTTTTGGGATGGATTAGGACAGCTGTTGAAGAGAACTATGACTAATGATTCTTACTCAGCACCTGTTATTAAAATGACAATAAAGATAAGTTACTTTCTCATTTCTGAGACAAAATATCTGCTTAAGTTGAGGAAGAGATTATTTTTGGCTTACAGTTCCAGAAGTTAGAGGTATATGGTGATGGCAGGAGCATCATGTCATCACATCAGTAGGGAGAACATAGAGAAAGAGTTATAGGTCAGTGCCCACTAAGAAAACGAGGAAAAGGATAACTAATATACAAGAGTTAGAGAGAAGAGAGAGAGGGAGAGGGAGAGGGAGAGAGGGAAGATGTAGAAGATTAAGGTTAGTCTTGATCCTACACTCTCCAGTATCTTGTGGTTCAGGTGTTCCCTGTAAGGGCCTGGTGAAGGATCAGCCACTTGGTCTGTCTTTTAGTAAGTAGAATTTTATTGTACCATTGCCGTTTGGGTCTAGATTTGTGTTTCCCACCCCTTTGATGCCCTCCCCTCCCTCCCCTTCCATCTTAGTGTCTAGTCCACGAGATGCTTGCAGGATATGTAAGGTATCTTGGGTAGATTCAGGTTAGGTGCTGTAGATGAGTGAGACTATGTGGCAATTTTTTTTCTGTGATTGGGTAAGTTCACTGAGAATGATCTGTTCCAGGTTCAACCATTTTTCCTCAAATTTCATTGTGTCATTTTTTCTTACTGCTGTATAGAATTCCATTGTGTAGATATACCACATCTTAGTTATCCATTCTTCTAGTGATGTACATCTGGGTTGATTCCAGCTCTTAGCTATTACAAATTGAGCCACTACAAACATGGTTGAGCAAATCTCTCTAGCCTGTGGTTTGAAGGTTTTAGGGTAGATGCCCAGTAAGGGAATAACTGGGTCTGTTGGTATCTCTATACTCAGCTTTTTCAGAAGTCTCCATATTGCTTTCCAAAGTGGTTGTACCATCCTACATTCCCACCAACAGTGGATGAGTGTTCCTACTTCTCCACATCCTCACCAGCATTTATTTTTACTTGATTTTTTTGATGTTTGCTATCCTTATTGGGATAAGGTGGAATCTCATAGTTGTTTTAATTTGCATTTCTCTGATGATTAGGGATGATGAACATTTTCTTAAGTGTATGTTTGCCATTTGTATTTCTTCCTCTGTGAACTGCCTGTTCAGCTCTTTGCCCCATTTTGTGAGTGGGGTGTTTGACTTCTTACTGTTTAGATTTCTGAGTTCTTTGTAGATTCTAGAGATTTATCAGTTGGATAACCCGCAAATATTTTCTCCCATTCTGTGGGTAATCTATTGGCTTTGCTTATTGTATGCTTGTCTGTAAAGAAACTCTTCAGCTTCATGTGATCCCATTGGTTGAGTGATGGTTTAAGTTCGTGAGCTACTAGGGTTTTGTTCAGGAAGCTAGAGAAAGAGAGCATTGGGCTATAACAACTCAAGGCCCGTTCCCAGTGACACACTTCCTCTAGCACGGCTCCATGTCCTAAAGGTTCCACAACCTTCTCAAACAGTGCCACCAACTAGGGACCAAGTGTTCAACCACATGAGTCTATGAGGGGCATTTTACATCTAAACTGTGACAGAGTGCTTTGGCATTATATTGGTGACCCCTGGCATTTCTCAAATTGCCAGACATTGTTGCACATTTGGACCACTTTCCCATACCCTCTACTGATTCCCTTATAATTTAAGAAAATTCCCTTCATGATTATTAATTTAGAGTTTAATTTCATTTGTGATTCTGCATTTGGGAGAAAAAAATCAACTTAGTCTAAATTAACTGAATTGGTTGCCTTGAAAGTATTTTCTCCATTACAATAACTATTAGCTATAATTTATTAAGCATTATCAGATTGCTATGATGATAAATTTAGTTTTAATTAATAATTATAACACACAGCTTTCTTAGTCCAATTTGTAACTTCTTCAATATGCTCTGTGTAAATGAGCTAACCCAGAGAAGGTATCTGGGGCCAACTTCTGTGGAAAACAATCATCTGTTTATTCAAATTTCTCATTTATTCTGCTATTGCAACTCTATGAGACTGTAATTTTAAAATATAACAATAATCACAGTGCCTTTGTTTTTACCTCTTTATTGCCCTCTTATATTTTCTTGGTTTGCCTCCAATTAAAAAAAAAGACAGACAATTTAAAATGTTATGCAGCCAATAAAACCTCTAGCAGAGTTTTGCCAACCAAAGCAAGGGGTTGAAATCTCTAGAGTGCATCACTCCTGAGTTTGTTGTCATTCTGGATGCACAATCCCTACACTGATGGTGCAATAAGGGTGTTTAGCAGCCTGCATATGCAACTATAAACACAAAGCAGATGCTATAATGAACAGCTTCCAACTGATTTTTCTGGTGGAAAACTGTTCTGAGGAGTCTTGAGACTGACAACGTACTAATAGAAGCCTATTTCTCCTAGACTTGCGATAGGTTATGTGGTACTCTTTTAACCTTTTTATTTTCATAATTGTGTGTGAAACTATATTAAAACCACAGGGAAAGTGTCAGACTGATTATACGAGACATTAGTAAAGCATAACTTCTTAAGTGAATCGAATATTATTATGCTCCTGCAATCTTGCCTAAACATTTGGATGATTTTGCTAAATGCAAGAGCTAAGTGAAGTAGTTCATATAATGAGACAGGATATTTCCCTGTAGGCCCCTAGAAGGAACATATTTTGTCTGCAAATAGAGGTAAATATGTCTGCAGTATTGGTCCTTATGCTGCAGGTAAACATTTTGATTTCTCTTTTTTCCTTAGATTATGAAAGGGAAATTTAATAGTGAGTCAACAGATACCACAGTGAAATTGGAGTGACACCTCCTCTCTAGAACGAATTCATACAGTCTTCTGGCTCACGAGAAAACCTGACATTTTAAAAAATGTTTTTTCCTTCATCATCTAATATATGTCTTTGGAAGTTTGACTTCATAGTAAACATCAGGAGGTTTGATTGAAGCATTTGTTACAGAATTTTTCTACTTCATAGAAATACTATCTTCTACTATTGAGTCAGTCATTTATGTGATCAATTCTTATTTCCACTGTAAGCTTCAAGGCATTTATAGTAATAAATAATATTTGAAGTAAAAAAGATACAAGAGAGAAGCATTGACTCTACCAATTTGACAATATAAAAAGGAAGACAAAAATGTAAGTAAATATGTTGTGTCAGCTGCTGCAATACAAGGACCATATCAAATTTCCAGTGTCAGGGGATGAAAGATTGTCTGCTTATGGTGGAGTTAGTATCTAGGGAAATATTGGGGAAAATTTTAATAATGTAGCACTTGAACTAGACCTTGACAATTTTTTTTTTTTTTTGCAAGAGTAGTGCTATGGTGAAATCATTTCACATGTGAAAAAAAACATACAAGTGAAGATTCAGAAATGTTAATTTACTTGAGTCACAGCATAGAATTGGGAATGAATGAAGCATATAGAGAGATGTAGGGACAAGGTGTGTCTAAATTATAGATAATGGCCAATAGGTTTAATTTCTAACATGAAGCTTAGATATATTTAATTTTGGTCATTGTGTTATGTTTGTTTGAGATAGAGGTTCATAAAGCCAAAGATATCCTTGAGCTTTCTATTTAGCCAAGGGTGACCTGAAGTCTTGATCCTCCTGCCTCTAATTCCCAGTTGCTGGGGTGATAGGCCTGAGCCACCACATTCAACTTAGATGCTTATTCTATGAGCCACAAAGGGTGCTAAAAGTTTTGTGAAATTTCATGATCCCGGATAAGCTTTATCAGACAAGACTGACTACAGAAAGATTGGTTAACAGAGTTTAAAGTTTAAGTTCTTAAAATTTTAATGTTAAAACCTGAGACTAGAACAGTGAAATGAAAGTTGAGTACAAAGCATGTGTATGAAACATTTTTCTCAATGTGAGTCATTTGGACTAGGATGCGACCATGAACTAATAAGGAAATGGAATAGAATATAGTTCTTACGATTTGACCCTGGGTGATGAGAAAAAAGGAGTTACTGTGAAACTCAGAGGATTATAGGAATAGAACAGGGAGGTGTTGTTGAGTTAGATGTCAGAGTTATGGATTAAAAATGCTCTAAAGATAAGCAAGGCGAAATGCTCAGACATAAAGTGCTTAGCTATTTAACTTTGGCCCTCAAGATAAAGGTTTCACCTGGAGCTCTGCCTGTGAGGCTCAGTTGCCAAAGTGATTTTAATGGCTAAGAGAATAGCAAGAGGAAAACAGAAGGAAGAACATTAGGAAGCACTTTCACTCAAGAAATAGGTGAGGAATAACACTCCGAAGGCAGTAACCAAAAGAATGAAACAGAATTGGGAGGGGAGACCAACTGGACTCCATGTCATGAAATCTAAAAGAAGGCTTGTCAGGTTTGGCTTGGGATGCCATCACAAAATGCCATACACTAGATGGAGGCTTATCTGAAATCAGGGTGCCGCCATGGTCTGATTCAAGCTTGCCCCTACAGTTGCAGTCAGCCACCTTCTTGCCCTGTGCTCATGTGACCCCTTCTTTGTATGAGGGGCAGAGGGGAGCACAGGTAATCTTGTGTCTTCTGATGATGTCACTACTCCAATCCAAAGGCTTTTTCCTTAGAACCTCATTATCCAATTACCCACTGACCCTCAATTCCAAATAAGATCTCACTGGGGCTTGGGGGCTTCAGTTCATGAATTGAGAGACATAAACATTTAATTCGTAACAGACTCTTTCACTAAGTTTGACGTTTGGATTCTAATCCCAAGGATGAAGACTATTTGGTTAAAGAGATTTCATTGGTGTGCTATAGTACAGAAGCTTGTCATGAAAGGAAGCAAGTAGTTCATGCTTTTAGGAATTTTAGGGAGATTTTTAGGGAGAATATGGAAAACGGAGTAATGGTATTTGAAGAAAACAGTAAGCATGTGTGTTTGTAAATCTGGGAAAAAGAAAAGAGCCAGCAGAGAAAGGACAACTGAAAACATGAAGTTAGAGTTTATGCCCAGAGAGTAGCCGGATCCAAAGGAGTGCATTTACAACACAAGCCCTTTAATGCCAATTAACAACTGTGATAACGATGTATCCACTGTGAGGAGCACGAGGTGCATGGCTGTCACTGGCTCCGTCAGCTGTGTGTGCAATGCAGGACATCGTAGAAGGATAAAAATCATCATGCTGGGAACGTACAGGAACTGTAATAAACCCCCCGCCCAGCCTATGCACTTAAAAATGTTACCTGTAAGATTTGAGATGGATGAGCGGGAACCCAGTGTACAAGCTGGGCTTATCTGCAATTGTTGGTAGTCTGGAAGATTCTTAGTCTGTATAGGGTGATCATTTGTAGAGTCCAGAGATAGGCTCACTGAGGATGGAGGAGGTGCGTGTCTTTATCTGTGAACTGTGGTTCGGCTTGAAATCCTTGGGTGTCCCCCCGAAGGCCAGTCTGTTTAGTGCTTGAGGTTATCAATGTGAGTTTATTTTGGATGTAATAAAACAAACAGCAAACAACAACAACAAAACAAACTTTTGCTGCCTGACAAACCATGCCACCTCACCATCACCTACAGGCACCTTAGCCATATTCTATGGTGAACTTAGCCTTGTAAGTAAATTGTGTGTGGAGGAGAATGCTTTTATAGGAGGTTACCCAGAGAGCCACTGGGTCAAATGAAGATGAGTGATCTCAAGAAAATGAGGTTGGACAAAAACTCAAGTCACCACCATTTTCTTGTCTTCTTTTCCAGCAAAAACAAAACAAAACAAAACAAAAAAACAAAAAACAAGCCGGGCATGGTGGCTCACGCCTTTAATCCCAGTACTTGGGAGGCAGAGGTAGGAGGATCACCTTCAGTTCAAGGCCACCCTGAGACAGCGTAGTAAATTCCAGGTCAGTTTGGGCTAGAGGCTAGAGTGAGACCCTACCTCGAAAAAAAAAAAAAAAAAAAGAAGAAGAAAAAGAAAAATAACCCACAATCTGAAATTCCACTTTTCATACTTATATTTCATATTTTTTGAGTTCTATGCTGACACAATGGGCAGATTATGCAAAAATTTTAAACAAAAAGTAATCCATTTTGAATATGTCATCTTTGATATTTCTTTCAAATTCAAATAAACCTCTGTGATTGATACATATACAAGTTCCTATATATAACATCTTATGCTCATATGCCAAAACTGGATACTTTCTAAAGTGAATTTAGCAATGTTCTCATGTGATGATTCATGGTGGCCCAAGGTAATCACATTCATAACATCGCTTTGCAAATGAAGAATCCAGTTTGGAAAGGTCAGAACCATTTTTATAAGAGAAAAATGGTAATGAAATATTGTTTTCTGAATAAATTCACTTATATTCATCATTCGAGTAGCTCCCTGTGTCTGTTACCTCAGAACATTTATTCATTCATGAATTTAGTAAAATGAATAAATCATGGAGTATGTCCTAAAGTATTTCACGCTTTATTGATGTAATCCTCTACTACAATAAAAACGAGGCACACAAAGTAAGAAACAGTATAATGTGGGCATTCAGGTAGATGAGTAACAACACAGTCAGGTGGGTTGGCTGTAGTAAAAAAAAAATATTATAGGCAGGTGGCGTAAGCAGCAGAAACCTATTTCTCATACTTCTGGAGGCTGTCACATGCCAGTAGGGTTGAGTTCTCATAGGGTTCCTCTGTATGGTTCAAAGACAACTGTCTTCTGATGTCATCATAGAGAAGGGGAGTAAGTCTTACTCTTTTTTTTTTTTTTTTTTTTTTTTTTTGAGGTAGGCTCTCACGCTAGCCCAGGCTGACCTGGAATTCACTATGTAATCTCAGGGTGGTCTCGAACTCATGGCAATCGTCCTACCTCTCCCTCCTGAGTGCTGGGATTAAAGGCGTGCACCACCATGCCCGGCTTCTGTTTTTTTTGTTGTTGTTGTTTGTTTGTTTTAATTAAGGGTATTAATTCCATCTGTGGGCCTCACCCTCATGACCTAATTACCACCCAAAAGTTTGACCTACTTTGTAGGTGAGAATTCAGCATGTGGATTCTGGTAGGACATAAACACTCTAGCAAATGTTCATGTTGTCTTGGTCTATGTAAGCTACTAGTCCTTGGGCAAATTCCTTGTTTTATTATAAAATAGAGCAATAATTATACTGGCCGGGGTTTTACAGGGACTAAGTGAGGCCATCTATAGCAAAGCAGAGCATCTAGAATAGGGTAAAATCTTTGTCACTGAAATCGAGGGACATTAAAATTCTGAAAATATGTGAAGGTGTATGGAGACTCATATGCTAACCTAACATTCTTCCTTACACCTTCAAGCAAAGAGGATTCTAGAAATGGGATGTGCATTATTGCCACCAGCTCATTCCGCTCATGCTGTGTAGAATGGCAGAGCTGTGGATCTGCTGAAAGTCGAGGCCCACAATTGTTACTCGGTGTGAGATGTGTGGGGGAAGGTGCCCTGCTTTGCACAGCTTGGCAATATCTCCATGCTCGGCCCCAGTGAAAGAAAGATGAGGTCATTTGCATTCCATCTGTTCACCTCAGCATCCGGTATAATGTGTGATCTGCTCGCAGAGAAGCAAGGCATGGGAGTGTGTTGGAAAAGCTAGCCTAAGAGCAAAAATATTGACAGTTTCTAGAATGAAAAAAAAAAAAAAAAAACTCAAGAAAAAAAGTACTCATGGGCACAGAATCTTCCAGTCCTGTAGACAGAGCAAATGGGCTCATTAATTAGAACTCTGTGCCTACAAGCCACAGACAGTAACTTGAGCTAACCTAAGTGAATGTGGGCAAGGTATTTAATATAAAGAACGTGAGGAGTCATACTGGGTAGCCTGACTACAAGGTTCAGAATGCTTCTAGGCAATATAAAGAACTGAGAGCTTAAACAGAAAAAACTCCATGTCTCTATGTTATTCCTTTCTCCCCTTCATCTTCTCTGGTGGACCTACTTTCTCCATTTCTTGGGCATTCATGTCCAGCTACCCAGAGAAACTCATTCAATTTGTTGTCTACAGGGCCCTGCTTAACACATTGAAGAACACTGGTGGTCAGGGGAAGGGAAATCTCATAGATACAGCATAAATTATAAAGTTATTAGGAGTTGAGTCAAGTTAAGGTCTATGTTTGCTGCTTTCAGTGTATTGGTTTCAGGCTATAAAATGCTTTTCAGTTGGCTTAGGATGAACAAAGAGAAGGGGAAGAGGTTTAGGCTTTTTTTTAAAAAAATTCCTTTGCTTTATAGGATAAATAGAGACATTAACTTCTGAATTAATTAAAATATAACTAAGTTACAGACCAAAATATTTAAATGTTGATTACTAACATCGGTTAATAAAATAGGGTAATAAAACAACAAATACTCAGTAAAAGTTATCCCAAAAGGTGATTGTACTTTCATTTGTTCTCAAAGGGACAAGAGAACCCTTCCGGAACTACAGGCAATTAAAGAATAACCTATATGCAGATTATCTTCAAGATAAATGAAGTTGAGCTGCTCACAAAATTAGGTCAAGTCTCTAGGTGTGATTATGCTAAGGATACTGAGAAACAAACATTTAGAAGAAATCAATAGCAATGAGGAACACCTTTTTCCCCTGAGTTTTCAGTTATAAAAAAACATATACTCAGGTTGTCATTACTCTGACAAATGTTTCTAACATTGGTAATTAATATCACTCTGTGTTTGGTTATATGTGGGTATGGTATAAGAAAGAAAAAGCATTAAGTAAGACTATGTAGACCTGCTTACTTAATGTGTAATAAAAGAATTGTGAGCATGGTGTCGGAGGAAGGAGTGATTGAGCTCAGGGACACCGCCAGCCACCTCTTGGAACTTGCCTATTGAGTCTGTCATTGTCTTATAACAAACTATAGACTTATCAGTGAGGATTTTATAATTCAGCCCTGTGCTTCATTTAAAAATGTGTAGATGGGCTGGAGAGACAGCTTAGAGGTTAAAGCCTTGCTTATGAAGCCTAAGGACTCACGTTTGAATCTCTAGGTCCCATGTAAGCCATACACACGAGGAGATGCAAGCACATGAGGTCTCACATGCACACAAGATGGTGCATGCATCTGGAGTTTGATGGCAGTGGATGGAGGCCCTGGCATGCCAATTCTCTCTCTCTCTCTCCCCCTCTCTCTCTCTGTCTCTCTCTCTCTGATTAAATAAAAAGATGGGGCTGGAGAGATGGCTTAGTGGTTAAGGTGTTTGCCTGCAAAACCAAAAGATTCCAGTTCAACTCTCCAGGATACACATTTGCCAGATGCACAAGGGGCGCATGTTTTTGGAGTTTGTTTGCAATGGCTGGAGGCCCTGGCATGCCCATTTTCTCTCTCTCTTTCTCTCTCTCTCTGTCTATCTCTATCTCTCACTCTCTCTCCCTCACTCCCTCTTTCTCTCAAATAAGTAAATTAATAAAATAGTTTAAAAAATTAAAAAATAAAAAAAGAAAAAAGTATAGAGAGATTCATAATTTATAAACCCTGGGCAATTTTGAGTGGGAGGAGATAGAGGAAATAGCATAGTGTATGATCCCACAGAACCCTATGTGAAACGGAGGAACAATAGCTACAAACCTAGTATGACAAGGTGGCAGCAGTGAAAACAGAAATAAGGAACGTTCAGGAAGAGCACAGAGGGGGTTCTTATCAGACCTTGAAGTCAGTTCAGGTCTAACAAAAATTACGGACAATGGTTCTCATTAGCTAATTCAAAGAGAAGAGTAGTAGGGGTAAGAGGGCTGTGACAGGGAAGAGTGAAGAAGGGTGTTCTAGGAAGGGGGACTACTATATAAGGAGATTTGGAAGCCGAAGACTATTGTAAAAACATCTTCTCATTAAGTGTGTTAGTTCGTTTTCTGTTTCTATAACAAAATAACCTGAAATTGGGTAGTCCATAAAGAAAATTATTTACTTAGCTCACAGTTTTGATGGCCCAACATGTAAGACTGCATGGCCCTCATATGTTTCATCCCTGATACAAGCCTACTTGGCTTTATTACTTCATAACAGAGGAAGGGAAAGGGCACTGGTTGTGTATAGAAAGTTCCAGATGCATAGTATAGGTTAGCATCATATAAACTTACTCTAAGGAGAGCTAATTCATTTCACAGACCAGCATTCAACTAAATAAGCCAGGATCCAAATAGGCTAGCCACCACCCTGTAAGCCCTACTCTGATAGGTTGCATACCTCTTTTTTTTTATCTTTATTATTATTATTATTTGAAAGAGAGGGAAAGCGAGAGAATGGGCACACCAGGGCCTTCATCTTCTGCAAACGAACTCCAGGTGCTTGTGCCCCCTTGTCTGCATGTGCAACATTGTGTGCTTGTGTCACTGCATATGGCTTACATGGTGCCTGGAGATTCAAACATGGGTTCTTAGGCTATTCAGGTAAGCGCCTTAAGAGCTAAGCCAACTCTCCAGTTCAGTTCCACACCTGCTAATACTTCCACACCACACAAGGGACCAGGCCTCCACACGTGAACTCTGGGAGGATCAAACACACCCAAACTATAGCATCAGGGCAAATAGAAGTTTCCTATATGGAATCTTTGTTTGCCTTCAAAAGTGTGCAGCAAAAGTTAGTCTAGTGTTGATTCTAGGGGGAAAAAAAATTGCTGTGATGGCTAGAATGGTTTCAAGGCCTGAGACAGAGGAGAAACAAGGATGACTCATACACTCAGTAATGAGTTTCAAGCCCGGCCTTATGCTAGGCACTGAGATGAGTGTAGATAATGCAGCAGTGAATAAAACACAGATGGCCCCTGCATTTGTAGACTATAAAACCTAGTTAACAGAATTCACACATTGAAGGTCTGATTACAAGAGTCATAAAGATGCCTAAGGAGACTAAGTACAGGTGTTACCGGGTGTTGTTGAATATCTCTAACTAGTCTAACGGTGCTGGAAGTGTTCCCAGGAAGGACTGACTGAGCTGACACTATTGACAAAGAAGAGGTTGGCAAAGAAATGAGAGCTGGTCCAGGCATCAGCAGGTAAAGGCTCTGTGCAGGAAGAAATTGGGTGATTCCAGGATGCCTGGAGCAGAGAGAGAATCAAGGAAAAGCCTGCTGGGAAATGATGCCCAGGTCCGCTACAACCAGGTCATGCATATTCTCTCTGGAGTCCTTAAAAGCTTGATGCTTCCTCTCTGAACAACGGAAAGGCTCTGAGGTCATCAAGCGGAGTAGACGGTGATCTGCTCAAAGGTCTGAATGATCCCCATTCTGCCCATGGGTGTGTCAGAAGACAGCAGAAGAGAGGCCAGGGCTGCAGACAGAGAAGTTTCAGGATCTCAGGACCTGCTGTAGGGATCCAAACCGGGGCTTTGGCAGCTGGGGAGAAGGAGTGGACACAGAGAAATTCTCAGGGAGATAAGCTTCCCCACCAGATTCTGTTTTAAGATCCAGATAGAATCAACAAAGATAGGCCTTCACCTCAGTACTATGGGACTTTGAGGCCTTTAATAGTTGGACTATAACTATAGTAAATATATGAACATGAAAAAATGTAAACATGGATTGATCAGACTGGAATATAAGGAAGACAGTCATTGAGACAAAGATTGGAAATAGACACAGACCTCTCCAAGGTGTAGACAAGTGAAGAAGCTCTTGACTGATGAGATCTTGGAAAATTTAAATCCCAATGATAACCTCTAGATCTACAAAGATGAAAAAAAAATACTTCATCTTATTGTCGTCAAATGTTGGTTGAATTTCTACCCCTTCCCCCAACTTCTGACTCCTAGTGAATAAGCATCTCCCCAGTATTATCTTCCTTCATAAGTCTGATCATAAAATGACCTTGAAATGAGGGCATGGGATGCTCTTATTCCACAAACTTGTTTTCCTTGTCTTGGTCTTTATGTAAACCATTATGACTGGCAGACACTCAGGAGGTGAGCAGTGGGGGAAAATCTCATCCTGACTGTCCCCTGAAAGCCTTGTTCAGAAAGGATCTTCAGTGTGGACTGTGCCTGCATTTGCTCTTCACATTCACTTTTGCAGAGCTCAGTTGTGTAGAGTCCACAATAATGACCTTGTGCTTCTCACAATGCCCTACTTAGGAACACGCAATATTTTATGACACTGCATTGTTCTGAATTATACTTTAAAATTGGATAAAAAATGGTGGGTCATGTTTTATGTATTATTTCTGTGCCCTGTCTTCTCCAGAAATCCATGGAGCACTCATATATTATCATATACTGCACACTTATTCCCCCCTCACACAGCATGAGTACAAGTTTCCAAGTAAACAAGAGATGAGAGAAACATAATATCTCAGGAGAATATATGCATGTCATCTTATAACAGTCACATAAGTTCCTAGAATAACTACTCATGCTGCTACCCAGTCAGTACTGGGAAAGGTCAAATTGTTTGCAAATATCTTTCCATCTCCTCCTCCTAAATCAGTTTCTCTGTATCTTCATTATCTATGACATACTTACAGTTTCTCTCTTTTAACTCTCAAGTAGTCTTAGTTTTATAATTATGCTTCATTACCATTGTTGTAATCAGTGCTGTGTTGTTTCTGTGGTTAGATTACAAATTTGTGTAAGTTGTATCAAGCTACCATTAATATCCATTTTGTTATATGTAATTAGCTTTCAGAGAAATGATATGGAAGAGGGTTGGAAATATAACTCTTTTGGGGTTCCTAGCATGCATGAAGCCCTGGGTTTCATCCCCAACACTGCATAAACCAAGTGTAGCACACGCCTGTAATCCTAATATTTGGGAGGTGGGAACAGGAGGATCAGAAGTTCAAGGTCATCCTTAAGTACACAGCAAAGTTGAGACAAGCCTTGGCTACATGAAAACCTGTTCCAAGCATAAGCTAAAATAAAATTAAAAGGATATGAAATAAATTAGTAAAAGAATTACATAGAAAGTGCAAATATTGAAGCAATCCAGGATAATTCAGTAGATGTATATCTTTGTTATCTTAGAAAAAGAGAAAACCAAAGCAAATTAAGATTAGAATTCAATAATATTTTTAATTAAAAATATTTGAGGCTGGGGAGATCGCTCCACAGTTATAGGCACTTGCTTGCAAAGCTTGCAGGCCTGAGTTCAATTTCCTAGTAACCATATAAAGCCAGAGGCAGAAAGTGGCACATGTGTATGGAGTTTATGTGCAGTGGCAAGCAGCCCTGGTGTGCCCATTCTCTCTTCTCTCTCTCTCCCATTGCAAATAAGTCAGTAAACTATTTTAAAAGATTTATAACTGTACATTAAAAGAAGAGTATAATGCACACCTGAGAAACTTGATTCAATAATGAATGCTCAGCAGTGTCCTAATAAAAACAATGAATGATATAACTATTTCTCCATGTCTGTTTCTAAACTAATATTTTTCTAGCTAGAGAGCCACTGTTTTGATTTCTATCCTCATAGATTAATATTGCTTATTTCTCAACTTCATAAAAATGAAATCAAAGAAGAGATTATTTTTTGAGCTTATTACTTCACATAGCATGAGATTCATCCAGGTTCTTGCAGGCATTGCTAGTTTATTCCCTTTAAAGGCATGGATATATAGTGATTATTCTCTACAGATGACATACAGGTTGTTTCTAACTCCAGCTGTAACAAATGAACCACAACCAACCTAGACATGCAAGGTATATGGACATTTATTTTCATTTCATATCTGTATCAGTTACTTTCTCATTTCTGTGAACAAATACTTGATCAGAAGTAACTTGAGGAAGGAAAAGATGTAATTCAGCTTACTGTCTCTAGAGGAAGTTTCATGGTTAGCAAGGCATGGCAGTTAAGAGCAGACTGGTCACATTGGTGTGCAGGAAGCAGAAGATGAATAGGAAGTAGGGACTGGTCCTAAAACCTCAAGGCCTACCCCTACTCCAGCAAGGCTACACCCAGAATAAAGGTTCTAAGTCCTTCTGCAACAGAGCCACCAGCTGGGGCCATATGAACCTAAGGAGGGCATTTTGCAGTCAAACCACAACAAAGGCATTTACATACCAAGGAATAGAATTGCTGGAAGATAAGGCAGATGTATCTTTAACTTACAAGAAGCTGCCAAACATTTCTACAATTCTGTCGCAGTTTTATACTCCTACAAAGAATGGATGAGATCCAATTGGTAGAAGTATTATAGAAGTATTTAATTATAGTTTTAATTTGCATTTTCTGATGACTAACTTGAGAGTCTTTTCATGTGCTTATTGGCCACTTATATACACTCTCTTCTGTGAAATGTTTATCTGAATTCTTGTGTTTTATTAGGTCATCTGTTGTTTATTACTGATTTTATAGTGTTGATGTAAACTCTTGTCACATATACTTATGTATGTGTTTTGTGTGCATATTATACTTTTCTCAATTTTTAATTTAATATTTTGTGTTGGTCGTATCTTTTAATAAATGAGTTGTGTGTGTGTGTGGTTTATATGCATACATGTTGCCTTGCAGTGCCCCATGTGCTGTCTGAGGTGACCATAGTGGAAAGTCACTCTTTTTTTTAAAATTTTTTTTGTTTATTTATTTGAGAGCGACAGATAGACAGAGACAGAGACAGAGAGAGAATGGGCACGCCAGGGCCTCCAGCCACTGCAAACGAACTCCAGATGTGTGTGCCCCCTTGTGCATCTGGTTAACGTGGGTCCTGGGGAATCGAGCCTCGAACCAAGGTCCTTAGGCTTCACAGGTAAGCGCTTAACCGCTAAGCCATGTCTCCAGCCCAAGTCACTCTTTTGGTATAAAACATATATGTGGGCTGAAGAGATGGCTTAGTGGTTAAGGTGCTTGCCTACAAAGCCAGAGGACCTAGGTTTGATTCCCCAGGACCCATGTAAGCCAGATGCACAAGGTGGCACGTGTGTCTGGAGTTTGTCTGCAGTGGCTAGAGGCCCTGTCATGCCCATTCCCTTTCTCTCTGTCTGCTTCTCTCTCTCTCTCTCCATCTTTCTCTCACATAAATAAATAAATAAATAAAATATTTATAAAAAACTTATTTGCCAAGCTCCAGGCTACAAAAACACTTCTATATATTTTACTTAGAACTTTCTGCTTTTGACTTACACGCTTAGCACTATGCTACATCTTCAGTAAATTTTCATGTGTGGTTTAAGGGATGAGTCTTCACTCAGTCTGCAACAACCATGTGCCATGGATTGGGTGGTTACATTCCCCATTCATTTCTTACAGTTCTGGCAACTCCAAGGCTGTCATCAGCGTCCTGCATGAGTGGGTTCTAGTGAGAGCCCTCTTGTGGGATGTGCATTGTATCTGTATCTTTTCGTCGCAGAGAGACTAGGTACTTTTCTCAGATGTGCTTATAGGTAGATTAAGCTCATTTTTGAACTCTCTACCCTTATGACTTAATTACCTTCTAAGGGCTGCAAGTTCTTAATATCATCACATTGACAGTCAGGATTTAGGTCATGCACATTCAGTCCATATCAGAATAGGCCAACATCCATCATTGTCTTTTCTAAGATCCAGTTCACCCATCTTCCTCACTGAATGACTTCAGCCTAAAGCAGGAGGAAGCTGTTTCACTCTGCTGAGACAGACTCTTACTGAGAGAATGACAAAGACTTGTCGTCTCAGAGTCAGGCTCAGGCCATCAAAAAGCTAGCAGAAGAGAGGGAGTGGATATTGGCAATACGCTTTACTTCATGATCAAGAATTATAGCATAGACAGAAGTAGCCAGGCAGGCTTAATCACAAGCAAGAACAGCACCCAAATGGGAATATTGGGTGGGAGTCTACAAATGGGAAACAAATGAGACCTGGACTTGAGGGTTAAGTATGTTGGGACTGCCTCTACGTATAATTGAAGGTGTCCTAAGCTCATTATTGTCTATTAAAAGTTAAGTGGTAACCTGGAGATCTTTTGTGCTGGGGAGGTAACAGGGAACAAGGCAGACTGATCACAGGAGCACAGATTAACTGCCTTGCCCAACCACAATGTTTTTGGCTGAGCTCCCAGAGTTCTGAACGTAGGAGAACCTTAAGGAATATATTGAATTGTTATAAAATATTCCTTGAGCCTTTTAATTTCTGATATAAACACCGTGCTTTGGCTTTCTCTATGTAGCCTACTAGTCCTAGAGCCTACTGTTCCTGATATTTTTATTAAAAATTGCTTTTTTCAGCATTTGCATGACAAACCATTTTCCATGCCTTGATTTTCATCCTTTCTGTGCCCTTGTCTTTAATCATTTACTACACATAGATTGATTTCCATTTTAATTAGTCTAATAATGTTTTCTATTTACTTATAATGTTTAGTTCATTTATATTGGGTATAATTACTGATATAATCACATTTCTATCTTCCATTTATTTTCTACATCTCACTGGATTTATGTTCCATTGTTTCCCTTTCTTCCATTCTTTTGATTAATCTAGCATTTTAATATTCAATTTTCCCAGTATTAATTTTTAGATCTACATTTTTATTCTTTTTATGGTTACTATAGAGATTACAGAAAAGCATTCCCTAACCTTTATTATTGCAATGAATCTTCAGTTTAATTTCTTTGATAACAAGACAAAAGTCATAAAATACTTACATTCATTGAGTATCAACTTTTTTTACTTTTTGATCTTTTTTTAATATTTCATTTTATTTATTAGAAAGAGAGGGGGCAGAGAGAGACAGAGAGAGAGAGAGAGAGAGAATGGGCATGCCAGGGCCTCTAGCCACTGTAAACGAACTCCAGATGCATGTGCCACCTTGTGTATCTGGTCGGTATGGGTATTAGAGAATCAAACCTGGGTTCTTAGGCTTCCCAGGCAAGTGCCTTAGCTGCTAAGCCACCCCTCTGGCCCTTGTTCTTTTTTTTTTTTTATTGACAACTCCCATAATTGTAAACACTATCCCATGGTAATTCGCTTCCTCCTCCCACTTTCTTCTTTGAGACTTCACTTTCCATCATATCCCCTCCCCCTCTCAATCAGTCTCTCTTTTATTTTGATGTCATGATCTTTTCTTCCTATTATGATGGCCTTGTGTAGGTAGTGTCAGACTGTATGTGGTCATGGATTCTCTAAATATTTTATTTTACATTACTGTTATCATTTCACACAATGAATACAGATTTACAATAGTATTACATTCCAATAAATCTATTGTAGGTTTAAAATGTGTGCCTACATGATGGGTAGACTTTCCACTATGTCTATCAAGCATCATAGCTTATCTTGGCCTACCTTAGTCATGTGCAAAATACTTATAGTAGTCTGAAGTTGGATAAAAACATCTAACACAAGCCCATTTTATAATAGTGCTGACTATCTCCATGTACATTCACAAATAAGCATTTTATAAGCATAATGAGATGCAAAAAGTAAAACACGATATTCAAAAAATAAGTGCTTACAACATTGTAGACTGTCAGTTGTTTTTTATAATGATCTCATGAGAACTGACAATTTTTGGTTCACTGCTTGTATTAGTCAACTTTTTGTAATTGGGACAAAATACTTGATTTTAAAAAAAAGAAATTTTAGAAGAAGAAAGGTTTATTTCAACCTTCAGTTCCAGGTTAGAGTCCATCATGGTGAGGAAAACGTGACGGCAAGAGCTTGAAATAAACAGAGCTGGTGGCATTCAATCCACAGCGAGGAAGCAGTCAAGAATGGATTTTGCTTCTCAGCCAGCTCTCTCCTTTTTTTTTTTTTTTTTTTTTTTTTTTTGAGGCAATCCCAACATACCTTTTCTATGTTGTGTGTGTGAGAGAGAAAAGTGGCATGCCAGGGCCTTCACCCACTGTAATTGAACTCCAGACACATGCGCCACCTTTTGTGCATGTGCGGCCTTACACACGTGCGTCACTTTGTGTGTCTGGGTCACGTGGGACCTGGAGAGTCTAACATGAGTCCTTAGGTTTTGCAAGCAAACACCTTAACCACTAAGCCATCTCTCCAGTCCAGCTCTCTCCTCTTCATATAGTGTAGGACCCCAGCCCATGGTGCCACCACAGTTGCCAAAGTTAAGGCAGATCTTTCCACCTTAATTAAGAAAGCCCCTCACAAACATGCACAGAAGCTAACAAAATTTCCCAGATTCCTTACAAGGAATTGCAGGCCCTGTCAAGTTGACAATCAGTAAAAACCATCACACTCCTGCTGACCAGCATGGCGAGGTATACAGTACAATATCATATTGGTGCAGAGAAAGAATCTATATTCAAAATTCAAAACACAGTGTCTACTGAATGCATACCACTTTCACACATGATAAAATCAAAATACCTTAAGTCAAATAATCATATGTCAGGAAGTATCTTTACTTACTTATATGTTTCCACATGTTTTTTTATATGTTACAATCCAATTACGGACTGAAGTGTATTGATATTGTAGTATAATTTTTTCTGCTTCACCTAATGCACCTTTCAAGAAGAGTATAAATCTTCAAGGGTCCTGGCTGAGAAAGTGGGTCCCTGATATTTACTTGTATCCTTTATCCTTTGGATATATTTAACTTCAATTTTGATTGGTCAGCATGGTGAGAATTTCAGAACTTTGGTCTAATTTTCCATAATGCCCTGCTTACCTTGATTCAGTCTGAAACTTGCACGTTATTTTTCTAGGCGTAGCTGATGAGTGTTGGTCTCATTTTTCTATACTCCCCTCTTTCTGGAATCTTGTATTCTCCAGTTCTGGCTGTTTGGGGAGACTTGAACTCAAATCCTTGTGTTTACATGCCTGCTAAAAGTTTCGCTTGCTTCTTTTCCTCTTTGATATCATCACTGGCCTGGATTCTCAGTCTCTTGTTCGATATGAATAATCAGCAAATGTCCTGAGCTTCGAAATAGCTTGAAGAATATCTACTTCCCCCTCTGAAGTTCTTTTCATCTGATTTATTGATCCTTGGATTCTGGTTGTCATGACAGCATTCAAGTGTCTGCAAGTAGCTTTAAAAAATATTTTACTTGATTTTTCTGTTTGCTTTCAAATGGAGAGTTGGTTGCCCTTGAGGTGGTAAACATTAGCTGAAAGTTGAAGTCTTCTTACACCAGTTGAATCTCTGTCTTTTGCCTTTCTCAGCAGAATGTGATTTGACTGTGATTTTCTTTTAGGGTCATAGTGACTACACTTCTAACACTGTGAAAGAAACTATGCAATACTTGGATATTTAGCTCTTTCATAGGTCTGACGAGTGGAGAAGTGAAGATATTTATTGTGACTTATATAAATAATGGAAAAGTAAATCTTAGTAGAAACATATATCTAATGCTGGGGTTAGTGCTGAAACCAAGAACTTCAGAATTCTCACAAAATTCTGCATTTAAGTAGTCTGAACAGTCTTTAGTTATCATTTTATCCTTGATTTTAAGCCTCTTGTCTCAGTAATGATTTGTTTTTCCTCTGAAATATACTAAAGTGAACATTTTAGCTTTCTTTTGGTGCATTGTTTTCATCATCTTCTCTCCCCATCTGTAATGTATCTGAGCAAAATAATAAAAAGCCTAAGTTTGACAATTTCTCACCTAAGTCTGACAGCACAGCAAAACATATTTCTTTTTTGAGTAACTTTAGTTGCTTTAGCCCTTGTCTTTGAGGTTGTTACTTTCCTGTTAGTAAAGATGCTTCATTTTCATTACCTTTGTGTCACTGTCACCAAAATACTTAACAGAGAAGAACCTGAGGACTGGAAAACCCATTGTGACTCAGTTTGGTTTCGGGTTTTTTTTGTTGTTGTTGTTGTTGTTTGTTTTTTAATGGTGGAAAGGGCACAGTGGTTCAACCTGCAACATGGCCATGGGAACTTGTGGCTGAGGCTAGTCATTTTTATAGTAGACCAAGAAATACAGGGTGATGTAGGAAGGAGGAAGAAGTAATTCCCCAAGAACGTGTCCCCATTGAGCTTCTTCCTCCCACCAGTCGTGCCTCTCAGTTTCCAAAACCTTCATGACAGCACTAGCTGGAGACAAAGTGTTCAAAACACAAATCTATAGAAGGACACTTAGATTCAACCAATAGCACCCCACCTCTTACCCCCAAAGGCTTATCACCATGTCATAATGCAAAAGTATTCCATCTAAGAGCCCCCAGCGTCTTGGCACTTACAACATTGTTTAAAATTCCAGAGTATATTGTGGTTCAAGACAATTTCTTCTCTATAAGCATGTGGAAAATCAAAAAAAAAAACAAAGTTCTAGGCTCAGAGTAAATATTCCCATTCTACAAAGGAAGAATAGGAGCATAGAAAAGAAAGACAAAGGGATTGAGAGATGCTCAGTGGTTAAAGATTTGCCTGCAAAGCCTAATGTCTCAGGTTCAACTCCCCAGTACCCATGTAAAGCCAGATTCATAGTGGTGTATACATCTGGAGTTCATTTGCAGTGGCTTGAGGCCCTGGCTTTCCCATTCTCTCTCTCTCTCTTTCTGTGGTTCTATCTTCTCTATATATCTCTCTGCTTGTGAATAAATAAAAATATAAAAAGGAGAAGAAAGATGAGACCAAAGTAAGACTAAATTCCAGCGGGGTAAAAAATCCAATAGCTGTATATGCTGCATCTGGGGAACATTATATAATGATGTGAACTTGGGCAGCCATGCTTCTTATACGTTCTTGCCATTTGTAATTAGCATGGACTCTCTCCACTTGGTGTCTGCAGCTTTTCTGAGCAGACATCCAACATTGCTGGCATTGCCAATGTTCTGAGGTATCCATTTCAACTTGGGTCTCACCGCCATGGCTTCATTCAGAGCTCTTTTGTGAGCTTCCTGCAGAGAATACAAGCTTGCTTCACATTTCCCGGCCTCACAGACTTTTCTCCGGAATCTTGGCAGAAGCCCCCGACTTCGTAATTCTTGCGTTCTACATGCCTGCAAAAGTAGTACCACTTGGATGACACCAGGTTCTGTTTCCAGCTTCCTCAACAGCTGGAGCCCCTTGAAACACTGCGACTGTGGCCTCTCAGTGCCAGAGTGTCGCCTCTAGCTGGCCTTTTGTGAGTAGAAATCCCACCAGCTCTCTTTTCAAAGGAACATATTCACATGATTTTGGAATTTTACATACTGGAACCTGTGATGGGTAGGTTCTTGCCAATTTCTGGGATGTCCTCAATTCATATTTCCTGTTGCCCTAGTGCAAAATAATCTGTTTCACTTTACTGGCACTAAACTCTTTAATACTTACATCCTTTCTTTCATCAATTTCAAAACACTGTTTTCCTGGCCAACTGCATGTTTTTCACATCCCTGTCCTCCGCTGTTTGCTTCCAGTTCTCAATAGGAACCTGACTGAAGTAACCATCAATAACCAAGCCGTGTTTACAGTGCTGTCTGGAAATTTCTTCCAACATCTTAGCTAGTCCATTACTTTTTAATTCAGTTTCACTCAACACTTCTAGACTCAGAGAAAAGGTAGACAAATACTTTGTAAAAATGCAGCATGAATTGTCTCTAGTGCTTTTTTTTTTTTTTTTCAGGAGAGCTTGTTCCCATCTGAATCCTTGGGAGCACAGAGTTTACCATCTGTGTTTCTATTAGCGTTCTGAAATCCCATTAGAATCACCCACTTATCTCTGCCCATAGCATTGTAGGGCTTCTCTCACTCATATATCTAAAATTCTCCAAATTTCTCCCACAAACCAGCTCCAAAAGCATAAGAGTCACATGGTCAGGTTTAGTCATCAAGGCGTTTGTCTAACTCGGAAGTCGTGAATGCTAGGAGGCCAGAATCTGAGGTGAAGATACTCAAGAAGCAGATGAGGGCTTGAGAGATTAAGCACTTGCCTGTGAAGCCTAAGGACCCTGGTTCAAGGCTCGATTCGCCAGGACCCACGTTAGCCAGATGCACAAGGAAGTGCATGCATCTGGAGTTCGTTTGCAGTGGCTGGAAGCCCTGGCACGCCCATCCTGTCTCTTTCTCTCTATCTGCCTCTTTCTGTCTCTCTGTCACTCTCAAATAAATAAATAAAAATGAACAAAAATTTTTAAAAAAATAAAAAAAAAGCTGATGAGTTCCACAGGATGCTGTGCAAAGTCCGCAGTGAGGGTCAGGAACTGGCTCAGTTGAGAATCTGCTTGCTGGGCAAGCTTGAGTGCCTGAATTTGGGTTCCTAAAACTTATGTAAAGCTGGATGGAATAGCATGAACATGTATAATCTCAGTCCTCACATGGTGATATGGGGGTCAGAGACAGGAAAATCGCTGGAAGTGTGGAAGTCGGTGGGCCAGCGAGTCTGGTGAATGCAGTAGCAAATAATAAGGGATCCTGCCTCAAACCAGGTGGAGGTGAGGACAAACACCTGAGGTTGTCTTCTGTCTCCACATGTAAGTGATGCATGTGTGAGCCCACACTCATTCACATGAACATGCACACATACATATACATACATACACATACCCCCAAAAAAGTTTTGAATGGGTATGACTTAGGGGAGGCGCATACTATCAAATTACATAGAAACTTTTATCTCATCAGGCTGATTAGATTCCATAGGTCAGTATCTTCCCATACCAAGCCAGCCCTGTTTGTGTGGTACTAGGGATGAGACCTAGCGTCTTGAGCATGGTAGACAAGCATTACATCACTGAGCTATATTTGCAGCCTAGTTCAGTCCCCTTGTACGTAGGACAGGAAGTGATAAAGCAACTCTAATGGGCATAATGCTGTCTAGAATCTCTACATGACCTTAGTTAACAGATTCAGTATACAGTGTCTAATCTGATGTAGCATTTTATCTGTCATGCCAGGAGCTGGTAGTCCAGAGCTAGAAAACAAAGAGAAGCAATAAGACAATAAAACATAGAGCCTTGGGAAACACCCTGTGAAAGGATACAAGGAAACCAGCTCATTCCAAATGTTGGTAAATAAAGAAAAGGAAGTATCCATTTGGTTTGCATTTTTGTTTCAAGTCTAACTTGTAGAAACCAAATTGCTAAGGGAAGTTCTTTAGAAGAGAAATTTATGTGACAAATACAGAAAAAGGGGATGGAATTATATCTCCACGTTGTAATCTTTTTAAAAACAAACAAACAACAACAACAAAACAAATGAGGGCTGGAGAGATGGCTTAGCAGCTAAGGTACTTGCCTAAAAAGCCCAAGGAACCAGGTTTGATTCCCCAGGACACACATAACCAGATGCACATGATGGTGCATGTGTCTGGAGTTCATTTGCAGTGGCTGAAGGCCCTGGCGTGCTCATTCTCTCTCCCCCCACCTCATAAATACATAAATCAATAAACGAATGAATGAATAAATAAAAAAATATATTTTAAAAATAATTGTTCTACCTCATGATTTTTAATGATTGTTAAAATGAGTAGGCGAAAGGTTTATAGAAGAGTTATATAATATGCATCAGGCTGACACTTTTTATATTTTGGAAATGCTCATCATAAAAACAGTTAATCCAAGCTGAACTGGAATGAATAATATGAATCCTCACACACTATTGTAAATTTTGCAGTAATTTTTCACAGTACTTTGGTAATAGAAGAAATAGGAAATTATATGCATAACGACCCTGTAATTCCACTTCCAAATATACATAATAGAAAATCCTTCCATCTATATGCAAGGAAATACCAGGTTTACTGCAGCATTGCTTTGAAGAACAAAAGTTTGGAAATAACTTAAATAGTCATTAGTGGAGAATGAAATATTTTTCACATTTTTTACATCCAATTTAGTTTAAGATATCTATCCATATAATACTATGCAACAAAAGTCATTGCTGAACAAAAATATAATGTGAGAACATGAATATAAAATTTTAAAATATGCTAAAAGCTACCATATGCATTATTTACTAATAATTAGGAATATACATATTGTAAAACTATTAAAATGTTCCTTGATGAAATGTAGCAAATTATCTCTTTAAAAGGAGATTGTGTTTAGAATAACATATTGAAGACTTCAGTAGGTAGAAGGCTTTAAACATATGTTTAACATTTTCAAAAGAAAGAGGATCTTACTATTTGACAAATCTGCAGTGGTAATTAAATTGAATTTATTAAATGATTCTCTGTGGTCTCTTATTAGTTTACAAACTTTAATAACTAAGAGTCTCATGGAGGAATATCTTATATCTATCATAGAGAAGATGCATTTGTGTTTATTAAAAATACATGCATTGAAGGAAAAGTAGAAGAAATTAATATTCACAGAGGGCCAATATATATATATAGTGAGGCTTGCTTCTCCATTCAAGTCATTGCTGAAAAATAAAATTCAAATAACAGGGAAAAATGCATTTGTTTTTGGGAAACAGAGATAGAAACTCTCAACTTACCTATATCAGCACAAAAACTAGAGTCTATTCTACAAACAAGGCTTCAAGTGGTTGCTGTCATTTTCCATTAGTTTGGACAGCTGCCACATTTTTTTTTTTCCTTTGGAGAGCTTTATATATCTTTAAGACTGACCATCTGGAATTTTCTCAAGCTTTCTGTCACTGCTAAAAGTAGACTCACCTCCAACCCTACCACAGGCTTGTGGCTTCAGACACAGCCAGTTTACCTGACTGCAGCCAGCCTTGACTTTCACCTGACACAGCCCTTCAGACTGGTGCTGCCTAAAAAGAGAGGTGGACTCTGGAAGAGGGTGAAAATAAAATCCAGTTTACTTTCTAGTCTAGTTGTTGATATTCTTGAGTGAGGAAAGTGGCTGCTATCAATGAGGCACTGACCGGGAAGCTTGAGTTCCACACATTAATGGAATTGAATACACAGAAAGGGTTTAAACGTTTTACTTCTTCTGTTTAGTGCCTTTGTTTCCCCATCAAAGTAAGTGTACACATAGTAATGGCTTAAGTTGAAATAGCACTTTGCTATTTGGTATGAAGAAAATGCGAGTCCTAAAGGAACAATTATATAATTGGACGCACCAGGTTCCTTGTCGGGTGAGTGGTGCTCACATCATACTGTGCAAAACATCTGTGGTGACTTCTCAAGTTCATTCAGAGGATAAATCCTGACATCAAGTAATGTAAAGGTGACCTAATGTAAATAAAATAACATCAAAACAAAGCCATTTGTGGGGGACTGGAAGATAGCTCAGTTGGGAAAGTGCTTGCCTTGAAAGCATGCGGATTCAAGTTCAAATCCCAGAATCCACATGAAATGCACGGTGTGGTGGTGCATGCCAGCAATCCCATAGCTGAGGAAGAATAGACAGAAAGATGTCTGGGCCTTACTGGTCAGGCAGTTTAGCCCATTTGGCAGGCTCCAGGCCAATGAGTGACCCTATCTGAAGCAACAACAACAAAACCAAGGTGATGGTATTACTAAGAAATAAATCCTGAGGTTGTCCTCTGGCCTCCACACACTCATTCATAAACATGCATATGTACCCGAATGCACGTACACATAGAAATGAAACAAAACAAAATGATTTATAAATAAGTATATATAAAAGAGATAGGTTATTATGCACAGGAATATTGTTTGAATGGTATAAACAGACGGAATGGCCACAAACAATCCATTAGCCTATGAGAAGCAGCAACTTTATACAAAAAAAGGGAAGAAAGATAAGGAAGGGAGGGAGGGAGGAAAAAAGAGAGGGAGAGAGAAAAGGGAACAGAGAGAGTTAAAGACCCTTGCACTTTCTGAAGACATTGAAGAGGACATTTTTTTTCTAACTAAACTTCTGGGGTTTCTTTGAATCTACAGTTTCTGCCAAAAGATTCCAACACACATTTAGGACTTAGATTTGACAAGCCCCCATATGCTTCTTTTCCCTCCAAGCTTTTACTCTGGCTTGTGGAATCTGTAATTGATTGAATATGTGGTTTTACAGTTGCTAAAAATTCCTTAAGCCAAGCTCCTACTTTGTGTTTGAGTGGCTGGTCAAATGGCCATTTGGGCATCAGAGTTCAAGCCTTGGCCTATAACCTTTAACAAATCATTCTTTTCATAACATGAAGATCTGTTTGCAGGAGTCAGTTATGTTTTACTTCAATGCAAACATAAAGTTGGAGATTCAACACCTTGGGGTCATAGAGAAGATGTACTATTCTTTTCAACTTCTTCAATCAGTAGTTAATTAGTGTGGCTTGGGATTGCTTAGAAATTGACAGCAAGATGTCAATGGGGCAGACCACCTCCCCACCCCACCCCCCCAAAAAAACCAGATCCATTCCGTAACTCCAGGAGTAGCTCCAAAAGGCAGTGTCAGCGACAAAGGCCACGGAACCTCCAGTTCCAGTCCCCTGGGGGCCACAGAAGTAAACACTATCCTAGGATGCCTTTCCGTGCACCCGTTTTTCTCACTGTATATCTCTAGCAGCCTGGACCAGCTACATCACTTGCCGTGTCCAGTACAAAAGTGAAGCACGAATCCCACAATTCGAACACCGGTGACGTGTAAAAGGCACATTGTGAAGCTTTTCCCTCATCTTCAGCTTTCTATTGTCTATCACCTCTCTATCTACCTACCCACATACCCATCTATTTCTCTTATTTGCCATGTTACGTCACACAGAGAGGCATACTCAGAGCAAAAGCAGTCCTTCCAGTTGTTGGCACGGCCTCCATTCTGTGTCTTTCACATTTGTTACCCTCAGGCCGCCAATGGAGAGGGAACTCCAGCCACTCCTCGGCAAGTGCCATGGGGGAATGAGAATTTGTCTTCTCCTCCTCCCATGTGCTTCTTCCCTTACTCGTGTTAGAAAGCTGAGCCCCAGGGTATGGAACTACTGCAGGGATATCAGAAGCATCTGGATCAGGGATGGGCAAGAGGCTCACCCCTGCCCAGTGACCTGACAAATGACAACTGCATTGCCTGTCAAGGGAGACATGGCTGCTGTCATATCATCTAGAAACTTCTCGGAATATGTACCAGACCTTGATCTTTCTGGGGATTATGCCCATAATCTCTATGGTGGTGTGTGGTGACGGCTCCAGGGCAGGAACAAGCAGTGGGAGGGCTGGAGCGCTGGGACCTCGAGGGCAGGGGAACAGATAGCCAAGAATCTGCTCAAGCAAGGTGGGGAAACTGGACATGGGACCATTTGTGAGCTGATTCCCCTGGGATATGTTCTTATTTTCCCATAGCTTACAAAAAAAAAAAAGCTTTAAAAATAGTTAATGATAAAATTAAGCAAATTAAGTGAAATTTAATTAGCTAAATTCTATTTAATTATGTAAGTAGAAGAAATTAATAGAATTTGAAAAGGTTAACCACAGGATGCTAAACATCATGTACAGAGTGGCGTAGGTCTGTGTATCTGTTACAGACCCCTGAGGCCAGACTTGTCACAGCCCTTGCTCCTCAATACCACTTGACCAGGCCCTGGATAGATTATTTCCCCTAAATACAATGAATTAGAAAAGTCAAAATGATGCAGGAAGTTATATAAAGACAAAAGCAAATGCTTCAGAAATGCTTTCTACTTTCACAAGAGATGGAGCTTTGGTGATGTTTTTAAAGTTTAAAGGGTCTTTTCTGTTACTTATACTTTCAGACATGCTCTGGTTCCAGTTACCTCCGTGCTCATCTTTATTGCTTTAATGGCCTTTGTCATTCAATTTCAGGGACATCTCCACTTTGGCAAGTTTGACAGCAAACACTATCTGTTCATCTAAGTTTCTTAAATAAATGGATCATTTCAGTACTGATAAAGTTACCCCAAGTTCTTACAATTTATTTCGTAGTGAGGATTTCAAGTAGCTAAGTCCAACATGTACTCTTAAATGGATTCTGAATGGTTTAAACTTGATAGAAACATACATACTGATAAGTTATTTTTTTCTTCTGTCATATTCAACTCTGCTATGGAAAACTCTTCTCCCACCTTATAAATTCAGATCAGATCCATTGCTTCCAAGTATTGAGAAGCTGTTACAGACTGTTCTGATTTGAAATTCCAAACGTACTACTCTCCTTCCCAGCACCTGTCAGGAAATAAAGGCTCAGTATGGGAAGATCTATAGTACTCAATTCTTGCCACATCTCCTCTCCACCTCCTCCTCTTGGAAAAAAAAATGTATTTCATTTTGTTTATTTGAGAAAGAGAGAGAGACGGGCAGATAGAGACAGAATAGGCATGCCAGGTCATCTAGCCACTGCAAATGAACTCCAGACACACATGCCATCTTGTACATCTGGCTTTATGGAGGTACTGGGAAATCAAACCTGGGTCCTTTGGATTTGCAGGCAAGCGCTTAGCCACTAAGCCACCTCTTCAGCCCACTCCTCCTCTTTGTGAGTTTCCACACCTCTGTTTTGATGGGCAAAGCAAGTTCCCTGGTCTTCTGGCTAATCCTACATATTGTTGTGGTCTTTGAGGTCGATGGTCAAATAAAAACCCACGGAGAACATTTGAGTCTTTGAAGACTATCTAGAGGGAACTACATCCTCAAGGTTTCCTAATGTGAGAACTTTCCCCAAAACCTAAGCGGCCTCATCAAGCCACCTGCAGCGTGTACCAATTGCTCACCTGTAGGATCTCATGCTTTAAGTCTTTTAAGATAGCAAGGCAGAGTTTTCCCACCAATTTTGAAGTGCTCCTAGACTCACGGGGAAAGAATTCATCCCAATTTCAGCAAATGATGGAAATCATAGCTCCTCACAGTTGCCCCATCAGCTTGCCATATCTAGCCAGAGTTCTCCTTCACCAAAATGACACAGAGGATAGATCATCCTGTGTACTGTGTAAGGAACTATCAGCCAGAGGATCCAATGATGTTCACCTTGTGCCAAATTCCTCCAAACTCAGCAGGGAACTCTCTTGACCTTCCCCCTTTCTACCATTACATACCTTCTATCTTGTGAGTGCCTAGAAGTAAGCCTCTCTTCCTTCCCCTGGACAAGTCTTTGCCTATCTGTTCCCCTATTTGTTGGGTCCCAGACCACCCAGCCTCTCACTGCCTGCCCCTGACTAAGGATCAACACCACCATCCACTTCAAGGGTCTTGGGCACAAGCCCCAGAAAGATTGAGATCTGGTCCATATAACCCACAGACTCTTTTTTTATTTTTTGTTTATTTTTATTTATTTATTTAAGAGCGACAGACAGAGAAAGAGGCAGATAGATAGAGAATGAGTGCACCAAGGCCTCCAGCCACTGCAAATGACCTCCAGATGCATGCGGCCCCTTGTGCATCTGGCTAACGTGGGTCCTTGAGAATCAAGCCTCGAACGGGGGCCCTTAGGCTTCACAGGCAAGCGCTTAACTGCTAAGCCATCTCTCCAGCCCCTCCCCCCATAGTCTCTTGTGAGAACAGTGCTTTTATGATGTATGGGAAGTCACAATTCAATTGAAAGCCATGGTTTCAGATGTCAATAGATGAACTTCCTTTAAGAGGCGTGGTGGCTGGAAAGGCAGTGTACAACAGTGTAGCAGTGACCTTCTTGTTGCTGGGACAAAACACGGAACCAAAAGCAAATATGAACTATGAAAGAAAAAAAAAAAAAGCTATGATGGGAAAGGGTTTGTTTCAGGCTTACGGTCTTGGTGGGAAGTTTCATCATGGCACACCAAGCACGGCAGAGCAGAGGCTGGACGTCACATCTTGTCACATCCGCTAGGAAGGAGCAGCAAGAGTGAGCTAACTAGCACCTGGGAGAGCTGGTGGTAGAACCGGACTAATCAACCTCAAAGTCTAACCATAGCAACACACACACACACACCTCCTCCATCAAGGCTCCACCTCCCGAAGTCTCCACTAGCTAGGGGAGGAGTAAGAGGATTCATCACAAACACATGAGGCTATGGGGACAACTTTACATTCCAACTACCACAATCAGTATTGGGGAGGGGGGGTAGAGAATGAGCAATGTATCAAAAGTGGAAAGAAAGGTTCCATCTGGGAGAGATTCGCAGGGCAGAACAATCACCTGGGAAGGGTATGAAAGTAGTGCTACTGCTATTGTCCTGAAAAGGAGCTCGACAGTATGAAGCAGCCAGCCATGCAGGCTTCCAGATAGGGATGGAGACAGAGTACGCATGGAGAAAGCCTCAAAGAGAACCAGGTCAGGTACAGCCTGGCCCTGCCCCAGGAGTAAGCCTCACCTGAGAGGACTGATCACCACATTTGTCCACATGTAAGTTTAACCCATGCTCACTGGGTGTCTTTTTTCTTTTCAATCTTCAGGAAGAGGCAGCCAGAATTCTCGCCCACCAGCCAGTGTCCGTCGGCACATGTACGGCTTTGAAAACCCCCACACTGCAGTGAATGTGTAAGAGAAGCTGCATGGAAAAAAAAAAAAATTCTAGTGTTTTGCTCTTGCTTTCTCTCTCCTGGGTATTTCCACTCTCTAACACGGAAACCAATGTGGTGCATGCCATCAAGAATGACAAGCTCATGGACGTGCTGTGTTTGCACGACTGCCTTAATTTGATTGTCCATCGTTCTTAAAAGGACACTGTCAAGTTGTTAGTTTGGTCTCTTACTTTTTTTTCCCTCTCTCTCTCTCTCTCTTTTTTCTTTTTTTGTTTGCTTATTTTATGTTTCGATGCAACACTTTTTTTTTTTCAATCCTCAAGATTCGCTTTTGTCTGTCGCTCCTACTCATGAGCTCAAAAGTGAATCCCCCCCCCCCTCCAGAACTTCCTCAGCTTCTCTTTGGCAAACAGAGCTTTTTTTCTTCCTTATTTTATTTTCTTTTTGCCTTTTTTGCTCTTGTGCAAGTGTTTGAAATGCTCTTGCTTACGTTAATAGCCACAGATGGAATGTATGGAACCATTCCATATGGTAATTTGTGGGGGGTGGGAACCAACACTAGCCTCTGCTGGATGGCTGCCACACCTTGGGGAAGCTCAAAACCAAAAGTGTGTGAGTCCCACTTAAAGATGAATTTTAACAAAAAAAAATGGAAAAAGTAATCATTTTCCCAACATTCTGAGTGACTTTTATCAGATATCCCCATCTGATAAAAAAAACTCATTGCATGTTTGGGCCAATTTTCGACCTTTACCTCTTGACAGTGTCTCTTTAAGTTAACCAAAGAACATAGACCATGTTCACTTCATTGTGCACGAGTCTGTGGTCATTTTCAGCTGTTCCTTTACAGCCCTTCAAAGTCCTGGGAGAGTCAAAGGTACACATTCCTGCAGCAGGAGGGAGCCCGCTGATGGAGCCTGTGGCTTGACTAGCTCTTCAGATGGAAGAGCCCATTTTGTTCAGATGTTTGCCACCAAACTGGCAGAAAAGGCTGATGAATGGGGCCATGGCGTCTCGTCCCTTCAGTCTGTGGCCTGCCTTTCTGCTATTCATTTTGGAGGCCTAAATACAAACCGTGTTTTCCCCTCCAGATCATCTACACCCTTAGAGGGGAAAGCCCAGCAGTCATGCCAGTGCGTGGTGTTGGGAAGCTCCCGCCAGAGCTCCTGTAGCATGGTGGGATGCCTTCTCTCTCACTCTCCCAAGTCCAAAGGCATTGAGTGTTTCTTGCATCGTGGGGCGAGTCTGACCAAGGACATGGCAAGGAGATCCTAATTGTGATAGCTGCTGGCTGCCTGTCAAAAGGGATTGATGGGAATGGGTGGATGTGCTTGTCCTGCCATGACAGCAGGGCCAGGGAGAAAGCGAAGTCCACTGACATTTTGTGACTTAAAGGTGAGTTTCCAAAATCAAAAGTAAAAGCCAAATGCTGTACTTCCTTAGTGGTGACATTTAAAAAATAATAATAGTGCAACTACCAGCAAAGCGAGCAGGTTGGTTGTCAAGAACTTTTACAACTGAGTCTCTTGAAACTTCCCTTCTTAAGAAAACAATGAACCAGAAGGAGATTAGTATTTTTGATTCTGAGTACCATAGATTTATACTAGATATTTTAATCATGTTTGTTCCTGCAAATATTTTTTTTTTCAAAAAAGATATATTCTTTCTGTGACCTTAGGTTCCCACTGTTTTTATGAGTAGCAAGGTGAAGGAATTAGCATTAACTATGAACAGGATCTTTATGGCTTACTTACAACTCTACTCTGAGAAATGATCCACACAGAGCAATGTAACTGCCCTATATTTGCTGGACAAACTGTGAGGACTTCATGTTCAGCCAGTAGATGTCAGGTGACTGTCAGTTCAAATGATGTCTAGTGTCAGGAAGTATATAAGCTATGAAAACATTTGGCCTGAACTCCTTCAAAAGGAATATAATCTAGACTCTCCTATACTTTCTAAAGGTCTATAATTACACGTGATGTACCTATGCTAAGGTGATATTCTGGTACAGTGCCAACATGGCATCTTAAACTTGGGTGTCTTTGGTCCATCTGTAAATCATGGTTAAGTTGCACCAAAGGTCATTTAAATCTATATTGGAAAAAAGTTTAGTAGCTCTCAGAATTCTGCTCTGGTTTATAATTGATTTGACGATTTTCTCAGAACTTATGCTCAGGAAAAAGGCTCTGGATGTTTCTATCTTCATTGACTCTGATGAAATAACTGAACCTGAGGAGGTCTTTTGTACTTTATTGGATCATTAAATAAATCATAATTCTGAGCTGGAGAGATGGCTTAGCGGCTTAGCGGTTAAGGACTTGCCTGTGAAGCCTAAGGACCCCGTTAGAGTCTCAATTCCCCAGGACCAACGTTAGCCAGATGCACAAGGGGGAGCACGTGTCTGGAGTTCGTTTGCAGTGGCTGGAGGCCCTGGTGCACCCATTCTCTCTCTCTCTGCCTCTTCTCTCTCTCTCTCTGTCTGTCGCTCTCAAATAAATAAAAAATAAACAAAAATTTAAAAAATCATAATGCTATGTGAAAGCAAAGATATTCCTTGTTTGTGTGTGTGTTTATCTCTGGTTCTATATAATATAGTTTGAAGATCTAAAATGTAATTCATCTAAATGTAACAAAAAGGTCATATACTTTGACTTTATATATTGCAAATTTCATCAAGCTAAGGGATCTCTGACAAACTAATGTCAAGATTGAATCAGAAGTGTAAAGGATGAAATTCACAATGCTACTTAAGATTAAATATCAACAGAAACTACTGATTGAGTTCTCATATAATAAGAATCCCAATTGCCTTCAAAAATGTATTCAGATTCCCTACCTTAGAAGTAGTGGTAAGTCAAAAGGGCAAGAGATTTTAATTATGAATAAGAATACAATTGCCTTTGAAAATGTATTTAGAGATTGCCTACCTTACAAGTAGTGGTAAGTTAAAAAGGCAAGAGATTTTAATGATGTTCAGGTAGTCATTTAGGTTGGAGAACCAACACTAAGTATGCAGACTTTTCTGGTACGTTCTCAAAAAGTGGGACTGGAGTCAGTATGGAAGACTAAGTTGGGATTGCCTAGGGAGAAAGAAGTCTGACTCAAATGGTTTCAAACAGTTCTTATGCCTAAGAATCTGTATCAACTACCTCCAAGACTGCATTCTGATGCCAGCTAGCTGTCATGCAGGGAGGTGAGAGTATTTGAACAGCTCTATCCTTAGCATTCCCTTGGGCCAGTCTTGAAGGATTAGTATCACACCCAATTGCAACAATAGCCGCAGTATGCTGCCCTAGTGCTGATGGCTTGTGGCTTCTGTTCTCGGTGAGCCAGTTTGCTCCATATTGAAATGCCAGACCATTTCCCGATTCTAAATCCCTTTCAGTTCCCAAAAGAGCATCTCCTTTTCCTTTCAGCATGGCCTTGCCTTGTCCGTGTCTCTTTGTATACTATTGTGGAGCATCTCTTAAGCAAAAGCTTGTATTCATAAGGGAGACAGGTGTTGCATAAGCCTCCCCTTCAGGTAGCATGTGCAAGATGCTTGCCACCTGATCCCTAACACCCACTCACTGTCCCTTCCATGTTGAAAGCCCACTAGATTACAGAGCAGTGAGTTCTGCAGAGGAAACAAATATAACAGACACCATCACTCTGAATGCCAACAATATACTGATCTGTTTACACCACCCCCTCTCAAATAGTCACCAGAGTGATGAAATATTGGGATTGTGACACTTACCTAATAAAAGAAAGATCAAAGCAAATCCTGAACCCTTTGATGTTAGGATTGCAGAGACAAACTTGCCAGCCTCACTTATGATAACTATGCATCACCCTGTCCATCTCCAGTTTCTCTAAGTCTACTTGCCACTTCTGTCCATGATTGTAGAATCAATAAATATATCTAGCTACCTGATGGGCTGGAGGGATGGCTTAGCAGTTAAGGTGTTTACCTGTAAAGCCAAAGGACCCAGGTTTGATTCCCCAGGACCCAGGTTAGCCAGATGCACAAGGGGGCACACACATCTAGAGTGTTTTTGCAGTGGCTGGAGGCCCTGGTGTGCCCCCCTTCCTCTTTCTCTGTCAAATAAATAGATTAAAATAAAATATTTAAAAATATATATCTAGCTACCTGAGATAGTGATTCCAATAGTACAATATTTTGTTTTCAAGTAGGTAGTTATCTTGGGCCTGAGGTCTGGCTTTGAAGTTAAAACAAGGCGAGGGTGTTATGTGACTATTATGTTGGAGTTTGCCCAAGTATATTGCTTAAATAAAAGAACAAATGAACTGATGCTGGAACTGAGCATGTTAAAGTTTGATAGAATTAAACAGGGATCTTATTTCATACTGATACTATGTCTTTATAGTACATTTATTCCTTTGGGATATGCCATATTTTATATTTTTTTCTCTTCTTTTTTACAACCCTTTTTATGAGAGAAAAAGATAAAGCAAGAGAGGGAGAGAGAGAGAGAATTGGTGTTCCAGAGCCTCCAGCCACTGCAATCAAACTCCCGATGCACATGCCACCTTATGAGCATGCGTGACCTTGTGCTTGTGTCACCGTGTGCATCTGGCTTATGTGGGACCTGCGGAGTTGAATATGGGTTCTCAGGCTTGGCAGGCAAGTGCATTGACTACTAAGCCATCTCTCCAAACCTACTTTTCTCTTCGTAACATGAATGTGTCCCCACTCTTCAAATAAGATGCTCCCTTTTTCACAACAAAACAGTCAGTGATTGAGTCTTTGCCTAAACCAAAGTGATTATCTTCTCTAGTGGCCAGAATTTCATTTCATTTGTATACAACAGCAAAATTCATCACAATACCATCCATATGCATTTAAAACCAGTGGTGCATAATTTACATTGAAATTATGCTAATTCAGGCTACAAACAAGGCTTAATGAATGTGTAGGTTCCTGGAACATCCAGGTTGTTCACGGACCCACAGATGAGAAATCCTGAAGGAACAAAGTTTATATATTGTGCTGCAATTTCTATGCAGTGCTGCATTTTCCCTACTAGCTGTGGTTTTTAAGAAGCAATTTATTTTGTCCTTGAAATAAAAAGACTAGTCAAACTTTTTTTTTATTAATCCAATAAATGCCCCAGGGCATGAGAGCTGTTTCCTAATTAGATGGGACTTTTCAGCAAATCTAGAACAGGACTCTGAGGGGAGAGAGAGCTACTAATTTTGATAGTGATAGTGAAAATCTCCCATGACGGGGATAAAAGTCAGACTCAACTAAAACAGAACGACATTATGATTACATGTGCCTTCCAGATCATCAATAATCTTGTTAATATATGGGAAGGAGTGATTTATAAAGAGGCTCACATGGCGCTAGCTTACTGGGGAAGACTCAGCAGTGTTTCACAGGGTGCTAAGCCTGGTCCTTGAACTAAAGACAGACTCTCAAGGAACCTGTAGTTCTCTCTCTCTCTCTCTCTCTCTCTCTCTCTCTCTCACTCTCTCACTCTCACACACACACACACACCCAATATCTACATATTCAATACTCTGATAACAGTTTACTTTAATTATTTCATTAATGAAAATTTCAGGATAGGCATTTAGGGAAGAAAAATGTTTTCTCATTGCAGTTGTCAATGATGTAAACCGTGTCAGGACTCAAGTCATATTTAAGGAAGGTAAGAATAAACTTGACATATTCTGGGAGAGCCATGTTAAATATCTAGAGAGGAGTGGGCAGTTCGAAGAGATGGAAGTGGGAACCCCCCAAAGTTTTAACTAAAGAGGAGGAGCTGTAATTATTAACTTTCCCTTGATGGCATAGTTGGTTGTGTTTGTCAGAGGCATCACCATCTTGCTATTCAGTTTTTCTACAGCTATCCTAACAGAGTATAGAAGTTCATAAATCAAAAATTCAGCATTTATCAACATTTCTACACTGGGTAATAAGTATATTTTTGATAGAAATACTAATTGATACAATACTTTGGAGATGACATTTTTCTCAGATCACCAGATATATGAAGACCTTTACCCCAAATAATGATGTCTACATTGTTGCTGTCATGTCTATTTTAGAGCCTTCATATCCAGAACTTTCTATCTACACTGAACATCAGACGTTCTGAATAGATTTCTGTTTGGCTCACTTCACCTTTCAGGACTTTAAACTATGAAACATCCCACATTACCCTTATCATAAATTTGACAGTCACATATAATGTTTGACATTCTTATACTTCAAAATGATTAAATAAATCATTGTGCCAATTAACAATCATTTCTCCCTTTTTTTTTCCAAACAACACACAATGACATAGAATAGTCTATTTCACACCTCCACTAAGTAAATAATTGCTCATTTTCCTATTCCTTTCAATGTGACAACCACATTCACAATATGCTACTTTCCCTATTGTTTTGAGGGCTACCGAGGAAAAAGAAAACACTTAAAAAGCAGAAGAATAATAAGGTTCTTATTAATAGATTGCTATGGTAAGTTACAACAACCTGCTGAACGGTGAACAGAAAGTAAGCTGAGCCCAAACGCAGGACTTAAGTTGTTGCAATTTGCAGACTAGAATCAGTGGCACTTGCATGGAATGGTTCCTTCTTTCTTCTTCAGGACAACTCTATGCTTGGTTAGTTTTATGTGGGCCTCATGAAGATGAAGGTGGACATGTAAGGCCTCCATTACCTTGACAAAATATCTGAGGAAGTAAGTTTAGCTCTTAGCGTTGGAGGTTTCAGCCTGTGGTAAGCTGGTTTGGTGTCTCTGGGCCTGTGTAGTAAGGCAGAACATCACGGTGAGAGCACATGGTGGACCAAAGCTACTCAGCTAACCACCGTGGCCTGTAAGCAGGCGGTGGGGGGAGGCTGATCAAGCCGCCCCTATAAGAACCCGTGGAGTCATTGAGTTATAAGTGGATTAGTCCTTTATGAGGTTAGAGCTCTCGTGAGCCAGTCACGTCCAACAGTGTCATCCTGAGCACTGCTAAACTGGGACCAAGTCTTCCATAGGAGAGCTGTGTTGGGGGATGGTTTCAATCCAGAAGCGTGCAGGAGTTCTAGGTTCCCTGTTTGCCAAGGTTTAGTGAACAAAAGCCCAGGCAGGAGGATTTGCTTGGTGACTGCTCCTTTGTTTGAATTTTAATGTCATCTCCTTTTTACAGCAAAATCTGTTGGAATGCAGCAGCAAGCTGTGAGCATTTGTGTTTGTTGGGATTTTTATCTCTTTCCAGTCTGTATCTTTCAAGCACACCTACTTGAGTATTCTCTGGGTGAAAACCTGAAAAGCTGTGAACAAGGGCCTTTATGTGATTTGCCATCCATTGTACGTGTTAGGAATAAGGTTTTGAAATCAGAAAAAGAAAAGAAATGCAAAGTTTATGTTGCTAATGTATCCTGAGTTTTTCTGTCATCTGACTTTCCATCCTTTGCATAGGGATCATGTACATGGTCATGCCTTCCCCTCTGAGTAGAACCACAGAGCTTTTCCACTTCACAACCCCACAGGACCAGTGGAGTGTCATGTGGGCCTTAAGTTGTCTCAAAGACTAACTTCACTGTGTTTCTTTGTTTGTGTGTAGCTGAGAGTTTTTCTTTGTTTGTTTGTTTTTTCAAGGTAGGATCTCACTCTACCCCAGGCTCACCTGGAATTCCCTATGTAGTCTCAGGGTGGTCTTGAACTGACGGTGATCCTCCTACCCCTGCCTCCTGAGTGCTGGAATTAAAGGTGTGCACCACCACATCTGGCTTGAGATTTAAAAAAAAATTATTTTCTCCTATCAGTATAAGCCTCATTCACAGGTTTGCAATGAGGAAGTTTAATTATCGATTATTTGTTAATAACCTTTTTAAAAAATTAATTATTTATTTATTTGAGAATGACAGACAGAGAGCGAAAGAGGCAGATAGCGAGAGAGAGAGAGAGAGAGAGAAAGAGAGAGAATGGGCACGCCAGAGCCTCCAGCCACTGCAAACGAACTCCAGACGCGTGCGCTCCCTTGTGCATCTGGCTAACATGGGTCCTGGGGAGTCGAGCCTTGAATAAGTGTCCTTAGGCTTCACAGGCAAGCACTTAACAGCTAAGCCATCTCTCCAGCCCCAACAATCTTATTAGTTATTATTATTGGGGGCAATTTTATTACTAGAGGGGTGTGCGTGTGTGTGGTGTTTTGCAGGGTGTGTGTAGAGGGATGGACTCTGTGAAATCATAGACTTAGATGAAAATAGCTATTTCTACCACAGACTGGCTTTTCTAGCCAACGGCCTTTCTCCCTGTCCACACCCTTCCTTGGCCTGGCTAGAAAGCCCTGCCTATAGAGGCAGCCAGTGGTCACTTTCGTTTTCTAGAAAGGGGAAGTTGGTAGGTGGAGGGTGTTGTTAAATTGCACTGAGCTGGGCCTGATGGGAATCAGATGCACTTTCTGCTGCGCATGGTCCATCTGCAAATCAAGCCATCTCTGTTTCATTTGCAGTTCTAACGGCAAGTCTGTGTCATGGTCTGAACCAGGTGGACGACAGGCGCCCCAGGGGCAGCACGTGTGGCACCGCCTTTCCGTGCACGTGAAGACCAACGAGACGGCCTGCAACCAAACGGCCGTCATCAAACCCCTCACTAAAAGTCACCAGGGCTCTGGCAAGAGCCTGACCTTTTCCGATGCCAGCACCAAGACCCTTTACAACGTGGAGGAGGAGGACGATGCCCAGCCGGCTCGCTTCAGCCCCCCAGGCAGCCCTTCCATGGTGGTGCACCGACGTGGGCCATCTGCGGTCACCACGCCACCCCTGCCGTCCCACCTGACCACAGAGGAGACCCCTCTCTTCCTGGCCGACCAAGCCGTCTCCAAGGGCTTGTCCCCTCCCCTCCCGCAGCCGCAGCAGCCCAGCAGCCGCAGCCCCAGCCCCAGCAGCAGCAGCAACAGACATCCCTGCTGGACCAGCTGCAGGGAGTGGTCAGCAAATTCAGCACTGACCTCCCGGACTTGCACGCGGTGCTGGCGGGCCCCGGGGGTCCCGGGAACGGGCTGAGGTCTCTGTACCCGCCCCCGCCACCCCCACAGCACCTGCAGATGCTGCCCCTGCAGCTGAGCACCTTCGGGGAGGAGGAGCCCATGTCCCCGCCGGCCGACGACGACGAGGACGACAGCGAGAGGTTTAAGCTCCTGCAGGAGTTCGTGTACGAGCGAGAGCGCGAAGGGAACACCGAGGAAGACGAGCCCGAGGACGAAGACGAGGAGGACGGGCCGGCCGCCAGCAAGCTGACCCCGGAGGCTTCACCTGCCCTGACGCCTCCGTCGCCTTTTCGAGACTCGGTGGCCTCGGGCAGCTCTGTTCCCAGCTCCCCCGTGTCCGAGTCGGTGCTCTGCACCCCTCCCAACGTGTCCTACGCCTCTGTCATCCTGAGGGACTACAAGCAAAGCTCGTCCACCCTGTAGGGAGGTGGTGTCCCCATGAAGAAGCCAGATAGCCACAGAGCTCCGACCCCTCCTGAGGGGTGCAGCAAAGCCCGGGCTTGGAAGGCAGGCCACCACTGCTGGGCAAGAGGGAGGGAACCAATGTCGCTGCTGCCTTAAGGACGGAGAGGCGAGATGGCAAACAGTGGTCCAGGCCAACACGGTGACTCCTGAATTATTCAAAAGCTTTGTCTAGGAAGAAAGGGAATTATGATAAAGCACAATTCCATGTGGTATGTAACGTCTATTGCAAAAAAAAAAGTATATATATAAAACAAAAAGTAAAATCAACAAAATAATCTCTCTTTTTTGCACAGTCGTGCACACATATATCCACCCACTCACCCTTGCACTAGCTGGAAGGGGGCCAGCTCCTGTGGTCATGCCGGTTGAATCATTATTTCCTATTATGACAAACTAAGGATGAGAGAGCAGGTTCGACGCGGGGACGGAAGGACAGAGGTCCTTCTCCATGTCGGGCCTGCAGACCCAGTGTCCTTGGGAGACTGACCTCAAAGAGGGGCCTCCCCTTCACCCGCAGAAGTGGTGCACTTCCAACCCGAGGTCACACTGGGAGACAGATGTGAACACGGGAAGACCAGAGTAAGAACAAGATGGCCACCAGAACATCCCTCCTGGAAAATACTAAGGAGAAAGCAAGCCCATCCATCGACAGGGGCCCTCTAGTAAAATTAGCACTTGGCTTCCCGTGTCCTGTACTTGCTTATGAACGGTGGTTTTTGGGAAAAGCACGATCGATTACTGTGAGAGCGGCAGTGACCTTTAAATGGATTCACTTGCATTTGTGCCAAAGGGACTCTACTGCCCTTCAGAGAATGAGGACACGCCATGTGGCAAAATGTTACCTTCCTTTTACTGTAGCAAATAAAATCAACCAATCAGACATCTAAGGTTCAGTATATGTACAACGTGGTGCCATCGTTTCTCCTGTGTCCTACGGAAACAAACCTAACTTTGAACCTAATGGCGTACTCATAGCAACTATTACTGGTTTAAATGACAAGAAATTCCTATTGTCACTGGAGTCCCTGTAACTAACAAGTGAATGTGTTCTCTGTGTCCATGTATACATGTGGTTCTAGAATCTGTGCCATGTAATGTCAATCTAACTGCAACTAGAGGATTGTCTTTTGGATATAGTATAAATACTTTTTATGTTCCGATAATGTTTTATACATCCTGGTCCCCAGTGTCTATGGAAACTCTTGGAAGGTTTGAGGACTGTGGTCCAGGGTTTCTCACATGCAGCTCAGATGGAAATTTCTCTTCTACGAGGGAACGTATTTTTCAGCTATTCTGTGGGGTGTGGGAATGTTATTGATGAAGTGGTTTGATGATTTGTTATATAAAAAAAAGGTCACAAAAACCGTGGGTGACAATAAAAAGTACATTTTATAAACTTGCACACATTGTTATTAAAGTGTAAGAATGAAAAGATGGTATTTAGATGATTTCAGGTTATTTTAGATTTTTTTAAAAAAAGATTTTCCACCGCTAGGTGAGTTTTATGGTCTAGCATGCAGTAACAAAAAAGTTTGGTCATAATTTCTTACATATTTATTCATCAGTCACATTTTGCCTTTTTATTTTCATGTCCTTTAATTTGTATATTTTGTCACTGTATGTTTTCTTTCTAATCCTCTCATTTGCTATATTGTCTTCTCCATGTACATGTGATCACATTACAACATTTGACCTTCCATATTTATCCTCAAGAAAAGAATTTTCCTTGCTGTTTTTGATTTTTTTCTATTGGCTGTGTGTCAAGTTCCACCCCTTGCGTGTGTCTGTGTTCAGGCATATTTGATATGCTTGCATCACGTAGAAACTGCTCACTCCAGTCAGAAAGCCTCTCAGAATCTATAAATACTCACGGCATCATTTGCTCAGAACTTAACAACTCCAATTTCAGAATGTTGTGTTTCTTATATCTTACCATATTGTACTGTCTGTCCATTTTAGTTTGTTATGTGCCAAGAACAAACCAACTTTCAGTTCTTTAAAAATTACCTTTAAACACCTTTGTGGTAAAGACCTCAGGACTGAAATGTGAATTTCAAGTTCTGTGTTTTCATGGAAAGAAAACAGAATGAGGAAAATAGATGGCTCCTGCATTGAATGCATGGATTTCTACTAATTGGCAACCTAACAATAGAACACATACCATCTCTTTTGTTCTTTTACTCTTGAGACCATTGACATGTGCCCTTCATGATGCTGGAACTTGTACATTCAGATACTTTACAAGTCAGAACACACGAGGAAATAGTTCCTATTCAAATATTGTGAGATGTGAGTTTGTTCTGAGATTTTTGGTCTGAGACATTTGGTGAACCCATTCAACACTGACTCCAGTACTACTCTGAATGTCTATTATCATGACTACAAATTTTCTTGAGTCAATATAATATTAACTCATGTCATAATTAGTCAAAAGTCAAGATGGACCCATGTACACCCTATACCTAAAGGACAAAATCTCTTCTCCTTAATGTATGTGCTTATACAAGGTCTTCTGCTTCATGTACAAGTGTGTTCTTTTGGCTCGTTACTGCCTTTTGTCAAATAATCTTGATAATGCTGTATAATAAATATTTTCTATTTATTACATGTGTATATTTCCTTTCTTAAACTTTCTAAGCAAAACCATAACAGCAATAGGCCAGTGTAAGAAATAAATCCAGCACTTGGGTTTTGCTCAGAACATACTCACAGAGTCAAAGCTGGAAGCTCACACCAAAATTTACAGAACAGGTGCTAAAGTAGAACCCACTTTAGACGTGAGGAAATGTGATTCAAAATTAAAATTTTAAATAGCATTGTCATTTGTGTTTTTTGCTGTTTAATTAATTATGACGATAATGTACATCATATATTGGTCATAATTCCATTGGAATACTGTTACAGCCCCTCTCTCCTGCCCCCATTCCACTGAGAACCATCCTCAATAGGGTTGATGATATTCACTGTGGGGAATTAATGCATACACAAAACACAAAATATTGCCAGAAGACAGACTAGAAAAGATAGATAGATGAAGGCCTATCATGAGACAAATCATGTCTATGACATCTGTCAAGGCCCAGGAGACATTTCAAGGGAAATGAAGATTTAAATGGGATGCTACTCTTGCTACTAGCCTGACAGCCTCCCACAGGGGGATGGTGTTAGACACTAAGGAGACTCAAAACTCATCAAAGCAGAAATTCATAAGACGCAGAGATAATATGCCCACCAAGGCTCAGGGAATGTTGCGGAATAGGGGGGTGGAAAGACGTTTAGAACCACAGGGTGGTAAGAAGTATACAGAGGCATTGCCTTCCCCACCCAGTGCCTCACACCTTGCCCTTTGTATTTTTGGTAAAATAGGAAAGGTTGGAATCTTTAATAGAGCTCTGGAGACAGACGGCACATTTTACAGTATTACTTTTGTTTTTATTTCTGCCCTGTAAATTTTTTCTGTCCCTGGTTCACACTTTAAGAGGACCTAGTTTTCTAGTTTATTGATGTATTCCTAGATTATTCTTCTGAATTTCAAGAGAGACACTACTAGCTTCCCAAAGAAAGAAGGAATTCATATTGTCTAGGACAAGATCCCTGAAAAATTGGGTATGATCCACGTGCCATTATCCCACAGAGATCACATGATATTCCAAAGTACCTAGATGGTAGAATCAAGCCAGTATACTGGAGATATGGACTAGAAATGGGTTGATCCACCTGAGGATCCTTCATTGTGGAAATGGAAGTTCAGGATCTCCAGAAAAGTCATAGAATAGAGAACAACAAGCAAAAATGGCAATGAAAAAGATAGATGCAGAAAAGTAATAGCAAAATGGGAACATGTTTAGGACTTGTAGTCAAAGCGTATTCCTAGGTTTCATGGTGGGTCATGAAAGCATCCACCTGGAGAGAGTACGGAAGATTCTCTTGGAAGACAAGGAAGAGCCTGTGGTTGGGGTGGTCCAGAGATACCACACATAATAGGTGAGTAACTGTCCTATAATTTCTACACAGAATATCCTGGGAGGAAACCAAAAGGGAGGGGAATGGCATTGTATGAGCCTGCTCTGCGACAGACACAGCGCTAGCAGTTTCTTCCAAGTACCACCGCCACCTGGATACTTTGGAGAGTTTGGAATAACTGTCCCAGAATGTCTCTCATCTAGTAAATAAGCCACCAGGGCTTTCTTTAGTCCCTAGGTTCCACGGTGTGTCGATTCCCGTTTTACCCCAGAGCTCAGGGACACATAGAGGAAATGTTTCCCTTTTGATTGGAATCAAATCTTTCTTTTCTGAGCGCGGAGCTGGGGCTGGGAGAGCGAAACATACTCAGCAAAGGTGCGCTATGAACAAAATGACAGCAAATGAGTGTTGAAACATCACACTTTCTCCTAGCTCAATGTCCTCAAGGTTTAGTCCAAGATCCCCATGGAGACCAGTTTTTTTTTTAATATTTCTGCTTATTAATCCTAATTCTGCCACCTGGAATACAACATGTTTTAATTAGAAATATAAGCTCCCCTTTGGCATCAGAAGGTGTCCTGTTTGGCAGCAAGTCCCCTCCCTGCAGGAGGAGTGACACTCAGTGTTCACTGGGTTCTTTCTGAGGTCTGACAGTTCTAGGCCTGGGGGACGGCGGCTCTGCAGGAGAAGAACACGGGAGGCACGCAGAGCTGCAGGGAGGAGGTAGGGCAAGCAGGGGAAGGGGGGGTCCTTTTCTTACAGAAACACATGTCTTCACCCAAAGCAAAACAACAAAGCCAGTCTTCCTGGGTTAAGGAAACTTGAGAGAGCAAGAGTTCAGTTTGGGAGTTGAACTGCCAACTTCATAAACCGGAAACTGCCCTGATCGTATCACAGCTTCATCTAGGGAAGGAAAACCCACGTTAACAAAACAAGGGAAAGAGAATTTAAGAATAAGATAGAAAGTAATAACAGAATCTTGGAAGTGAACCTCAATGGGATTTTTAAAATGAGCTCCCACTTGATTTGAGATGTACTTCCCTGGCTCCTGTCCTAGTTCCTAAATGATGAGAAGCCACTGCTGAGCTGGGGCATGAGCTGGGGCACAGAGCCCGCTGCCTGCAACTGGGGGGTCAAAGGAGAAGGCAAGAGGGCCCTAGAGACCAGGAGAGTACATTCAAAGCACTGGTGAATAATTCCAGGAAGCTGGCCAGAGAACAGCGCTCTGGCGCAGCAGCAGAATGAAGGAATTGTCAGAACCAGAAGGTCCACAAGCCAGGGTGGCAGGGTGGGTGACTGTTCTAAGAAACTCCAGACACTGAAAGCTAGTGAGCATAGTAAGCACTGGGTGAGAGGCCCGGCGTTCTACCCTTGTGACCAAGGAAGGTTTCTTTCGAGGATCTGTAGTGTTAGGTGTTTGTTTCTCGTTCCGTCTGCTCAAGTCTTCCAAGGATGACTAGCTTGCATTTGATAAAGGGAGGTTATGATTGTCAGAAACTTTTCATTTTCCTGAGCTGGAAGTGGCCTTTCTCTGTCTTTACCTCGGAGATCTGGCCGCTGAAAGGAGTGAACAAACTTAGTTCGCCATGCCCATGACGTCACTTCAGCAACTTGGATTCAGTGGTTATGCCATTCTTTAAATAAATAATAAATCTACTGCCTGTACTGCCTTTGTTATGTTCCTAATCAGACCACTGTTGGCATGGTCATAATATGTTTTGTGAAAGTTCTGTTTAAAATATATATATATATATATATATATATATATATATATATATATATATATAGTTCTGGATACATTATCTGGATACATACATATATATATATATATATATATATATATATATATATATATACACTGTATCTTGAATGCCACCACACAGATTCTTTGAGTCTCTTTGGCCATTATTGTAGCATTTCTACTTAAGATGATGTTCACTTTCTTTGTAGTCTGGCCACATTTTGAGCTTAAACTTAGCTCAGAGCCAGTATTACACATAATATTTTGCTGTAGGAGATGAATATATGTGTGAATCTTTTTTTTTCTTTAAATTTGGGTTCACTTAAGGAACAGGTTTCAAGGATATAGGATTCAAATGCAAGCTGTATTTTGGGGAAACAGTCCCTGGACTAGGATAGGGAGGAAGAGAGGGAGTGAACAGTATTCAACCAACAGCCAATTGTCATGCAGGCTGAGGGAAAAGAGGGATCAGTCTTTTGCAGATGGTGTGCCTCAGAGTTGTCCCAACCCTGGAGCATGCATCCACCAATCCATTTGTCCTGGGCTTCTGGAAAGGGAGGGATACATTCATTCCAAGTTACTCCCAGGCCATCCATGTGCAGTTGTGCAGATGATCCTCTTCACATCTTCATGTCTGCCTGTGTGAGAAGTGGGGGTGCCAAGCTGACAGGATGAGGGTACCCACAGTTTCTGTTACAGATATGTTTATGCAGATAAGTGGGTTGATAGATGGGTATCAATCCAGTTAGGTAGGTAGATGGATGACGGGGATATGTGTGTAGACAGAGATACCTGTACAAATAGAGGCATGGCAACAGAGAGCTATAGAAGATGAAGCCAAGGTTATTGATGGATTTACATTGAGAACAGACACTTATGGAGTCACTCAGCTGCTTACTCATTATAAGAGAATCATACCAAGAGAAAACAAGTCAGTTTTGGCCTTAAATATTCATGCCTCTACATTATGTCTTTTCGCTGATTTTTTTAAAAGTTATATTTCTATTGCAGAAGTAATGAAGTGCATTATAGGAAAGGTCAAAGAGAAGCACCTCAAGTTACTCTATAGGAATATGATCACTGTAGTTACTTTTATTTTTCCTTCCAAGGACTTTCATATAAGTCCTCTTTTGACAGAGTCAGAAACATCTTTCATCTATAACTGTGTTCCCTGCTTTTTATAAGTTCAGTGTTTAGACTTACAGCAGGGGTTTCCACTTGACCAGCTAGAGAATCACCTGCCTGTAGAGTTAGGTCAAGTTCTGCACCTTGTAGAATCCAGAAGCCCTTTGGGAAATAATTCATACCTACGTCCCAGCTGAGGTTAACTGCTTAGCATCCCACCTGATAGATGGGAAGGCTTGTAGAAACAGTTTATGAGCAGAGCAATGGAAGGCCTAAAAGAAGAGACAAATGAAAAATGAGATGCAGTAGATGAGCCCAAGGGTTGTGGGTGGTCTAGAGGAATGACTCAAGCCCACCAGAACCTACTGCACAGAGTGACAGGGACTGGGCTGTGGGGGGTCCAAAGATAAGAAGAGATCTCTAGGTCCTAATGTGACTACTTATCCATACCAACTGTCCTCCCCAACACCAACACATACACAATTTAGAAAAAGCCACAAATAAGGGCAGACATTTATTCCCTTGATCTGTAGGAAAGCCCTGGGGATGGAGACAGGCTAAGAGCTAAAGACGCTTGCTTGCTTGCAATGCCCAACTATACGAGTTTGATTCCCCAGTACCCACAAAAAGCCAGATGAACAAAGTGGTGCATGAAGCTGGAGTTAGTTTGCAGTGGCAAGAGGCACTGGTATGCCTATACCCCCCACCCTTCATTCTCTTTTATTGCAAATCAGTCAATAAATTAAAAAATGTAAAAAATAAAAGAAAAGAAAAGCACAATGGACTAGGAGTTCTAAGCTCCTGTGTGCACAATAGTTGAACAGAGGAGTCTGAAGCAAGAAGTGCAACAGTGTGTAGGACATCAGGGATGGAGGTTGGTGGTACCCGAGCTCTTAGCCAAGTCACATGAGAGTCTCAAAGAACCTCAGTGATCCAGAGCAGGCCAGTAACACCATAAGAACAGTCTGAAACAGGAGAAGACAGATAGCTGTGCACAGATGCATGGAATATCAGCAAGAATAAATAAGCCATCTTCAGGCGACAGCCACACAGGTTACAAAAGCAGCAGGAAGGTAAAGGCATTAGCGGTGCCTTATTACAAAGGCAGTGTTCATTGTCCTCCACTCTCCAAAGACCTGGGAAATGTCACACTATCTGCCTGAGGCACGCGAGGGATTAGGGTAGTTAACTGATCTTCTTTTCAGTATCCACAGTCTGAGAGCACAAAAGACATGTCTGTTGACATCAATACAAACACCACATAAACCCATTATCCAGATATCTTGTGATTAATTTAATCATTTCCTTATTGTTGCACTTGGTGGCATGTGGTGCTTTGAATCAGATATCCCCCCCCCCCATAAACTCGTGTGTTCTGAATGGTTGGTCTCCAGCTGATGGCAAGGTGGAGCCTCGCTGGAGGACAGTTGTTAGCGGGGAGTGGCAGGATTAGGGATGTTATAGCCCAGGACCCCTTGCCAGAACTCAGCTCACTGTCATGCTAATTTCCACCTGCTGTGTCAGAAATGATGCAGAGTCTGATCGCGTCCTGTTTTCCCCTGTCATTATGGAGCTTCTTCTCAAGACGGTAAGCCAAAATAAAAGCTTTCCTGCCTCTGGTGCTTTTGGTTGTGTGCTTTATTCCAGCAATGAGAAGGTAACTACAAAAGACACTTGGATCATTTCTAATTTTCCAAATTCTATAGATAATGAGCAAATAGTTCATGCCCTAAACTACTCTCTCTCTCTCTCTCTCTCTCTCTCTCTCTCTCTCTCTGCCTATATATGAATGTATGTATGTATGTATGTCTAGATGGATATATGGTTGGATGTATATGTGTGTATTACACACATATATAATATCAACACTTAGGCTAGTTTGCAAGATTATTTTATCAATTATTTAACAGTTTTACTACTGTGTATTCCCCGCCATATATTTTTCATCACCTTTGACCCAGACAACATCCTTGGAGACGGGACTTTATTTTAGAATTGTGACAACTGAGGCTCAAAGATTTGAAGTGGCTCTGGATTCCCAAGCTTATATTCATAAGCACCACACTATGCTAAAAAGCTATCCTCAAAATATTCTGAAATATTTTAAGACAAATAAACACATTTCATATGAATAGTAAAAAAAAATTGAAGATTTTTTTGTCTTGTTTTCCCTTATTTTTTCCTTTCATAACTTTTTAAAAATTAAGTAGAAACTTTGTGTGGACACATATGTTGGTATAACATTTCCCTGCTCTGCCCCTATTCCACTGAGGGCCCTCCTCAGTGGGATTGCTTGTATTCCCCCTAGGGGTGCAGATTATGAAATGTGAGAGCAGCAGTCAGTCATTGTATGTGGGGCAATGTCTCTGGATATTTTCTCCCAGTCTGTGGCTCTTACATGTTTTCTATCCCCCTCTTTCTCCAAGTTCCTGAACTGTGGTGGGTGTGTTTTAAGTCACCTTCAGTGTGTGCTCTCAGCAGGTTCTGGATTTCTGCTTTGATATGTTTTGAGTATCCTCAGTGTCTGTCTCCATCCCCTGGCTCAGGTGTCAGGCTCACTATCGAAGCAGAACTCTTGCTCATCTGGCCAGTTCCTCTGTGGTTTCATCTGGGCCCTGGCTCATATGGGAGAAGTAGTTTATCTCCTTGCTTCTCACTGTCTTATGAAAAAGAAAACCAGATTCTCCAGTGAAGATTGAGGCCAGAATAGTAGGTTCAATGGGATAAGCGTTGTTAATTAAGAGAGGTTTTGATGGGTATAGCCTCTCTTTTGGCCAAAGACTGGTGGGAGTGTCTCATGAAGTCCATGATATTCATCTCCACAGGATTCTGACTCAGTTCCCAGTTCCGGCTATGGGTTCCTTTCCACTGAGCCGATCTCTTAGGCAATCAAGACTGGTTTCCAATCTATGCTGGATGTCACCATTGCATTTGTGTGCACATCTTGTCTGGGTTGTTGCTTTTGTATAGCAGTGTCCCCTGCTAGCACACAAAATTGTTGGCCATTCCCCCAAGCACTTTTCACCACTTTATGGGCAGACTGTATAGAAACTTGCTTCCTTCCAGGTTCAGGTGAATCTTTCAATATTCTATGTTTGTAGCATGTGGGGTCTTTAGAATGAAACTGAGAATGAATCCAAAGAGCTTCTAGGTTCTATGGGGTTGGAGGAGTATTTATGACTAGAAAAATAGAATTGTCCTCACATATTGACTCATGATTGAAAGCTCCCAAGAGAGAAAAACATTCTAACTTAATATCACAGCTTAATTGAAGTAATTTATAATGATATAAGAGGAATAATTAATTGAAGTAATTTATAAAGATATGAGAAAAATATTTTTGAGGTAGGGTGTCACTTTAGCCCAGACTGGAGAAAATATTTTCATTAAAAAGATTTATAATGACCATTTTATTCTATTACTTTGAAATTTAATAATGTATATGCCACACTAAACGTACTGTATCTACTGTGAATCTCTTAAAGGATTACTTTTGTTTAGTTGGTCATTTTTCAAGAATATTTACTAAAATGTTTTAAAGGTTAATGGGGAGGAAAAAAGAAAACATTGATACTATCTTCAAAAACAAAAATTTTCATGAGTGCATATAAAAATACCTGAAGTACTAATAATAACAACTCAATATGATTATGTTAAAGATCTGAATTGGGAAGATATCACCCAACCTATTAGCTACCTTTTATAACTCAATTCAATAAGACTTTTAAGAGACTAAGATCATTTAATAGACTTAATGTCTAAATCTTTGTTGCTGGAATAGTCTATGTGATATAGGGTGGAAGTCTATACTATTAAAACCCAAAATTGGAACTCCTTTAGCTGCACCAAAGTTATCTGTTTTAAACTTCTGTAACTTGCTTACACCTTTAAGTCCCAGCATTTGAGTTTTGGACCCATTAAGGATTTACTATGTGCTCCTGTGTCTCTAGAATTATATGCTTGATATTGTTTAATCCAGCGTACTACTGAGTGAAGGAGATGTAATGTATTAGATCAATCAGGATTGATAGACTAGGTTACACTGGGAGGAGACAGAAGGAGGGAGGGAGGGGAGGAGAAAAGGAAGTGGAGAAGAAGGAGGAAATCTGAGTGTCTTTATATAGCAAGGTTGATTTCCGGCTCACATGAAGCCACAAGCAGGTTGGGCCAACCTCCTGCACACTGGTGCTGTCTGCCTTCTGTTCCCGCCATAAATTCTTGCCATGATGGACTTCCTCTTGGAAGTCAGTCTGCTAACTCAGTTCCTGCAGACCACCTCCTAACATGCAACGGACATCCTCATCCTTCTGAGTATTTAGATACCACGAGATGGGGAGGCTTCGTGACCCCACAGTGGCCAATTCAATATGAAGTACTCATCTGTGAGGCTTGTCCCTCCATTCCTTCTCTCATAAAGTTATCTCTATCTTTTTTATGCAACGAAAACGCCTGGAAATGTAAGATTTCTAGAAAGCTGTGTCCTCTCCCTTCCTCCTCTCTCTCCCATCCTGGTTTTAGAATTAGGTCTAAATTTTAGATTAGGTCCCAATTTTAGAGTTACCTACTGTTATGGTCTGCACCTGGACTGAGAAGGAAGGACACCACACCACCCACCCCAGTCACCACTGCAGTCACGTGCAATGCTACTCTCTGGCAGGGAAGTTTCCTTCCTGCTCTCCCCAGCCCTCCCTGAGAGCCTCCTATTCCTTTTATGCAGAGCTTAGGGGCGCCTCTTCCTTTTACTTTGGATTATTATTTTGTCTTGGCATTACATAAAGACATGGGGCCAAAGGTGGCAAAACAGCGATGATGCTGAGAGTCACCAAATCAAAAGAATCCAGGGTTTACTTTGACACACCCGTGGAAGAATCTAAGAGATCCCTGCCTGTCACCATCTAGCCAGGCTTAGACTACATCAAGATTTCAGAACCACTTTCTGTTATGGTAATTGAGGATACCCTTGGGCTGAGAAGAACTAATACCATGTCCCTCACCAATTTTTTTTTTTTTGTCTCTTTACCTTTTCTCTCCTTCTCCTCCCTCCACCAATTAAAAACTATTTGTTTAGGTGCCTCTTTCTTGACCCCAAAACCTAACAACTTGTCTTCTACTCTCAGCACTTACCACCAGGCTTGCATCCATTAAACCAAGTATTTGATAATGGGAAATCTGTAGATTTTTTGTTTTCAAGGTAGGGTCTCACTCTGGTCCAAGCTGACCTGGAATTAACTATGTAGTCTCAGGATGGCTTTGAACTCACGGTGATCCTCCTACCTCTGTCTCCCTAGTGCTGGGATTAAAGGCATGTGCCACCACGCCCAGCTATAGATTTTTTTTTTTAATGTTTTTACTACACAACTTACTTCCCTGTCATCAAATAGATTGCCACATACAAAAATGATTAGTACAATTTTTTCAGTTTTTTTTTTCATTTATCAAAACTCATTCAAATAGGGAAAACTGTCAGTCCATCTACTTTGTTACCAGTAAGCAAATGTTGCTCAAAATAATTATAAGCCAGGCCAGGGAGATGGCTTAGCCATTAAGTGCTTGGCTGCAAAGCCAAAGGACCTAAGTTTGATTCTCCAGGACCCACATAAGCCAGGTGCACAAGGTGGCATATGTGTCTGGAGTTTGCAGCAGCTAGAGGCCCTGACATGCCCATTATCTCTCTACTATGTCTCTCTCTTTCTCTCTCTCTCTCTCTGCTTCTCTCTCAAATAAATAAAATAAAAATAAGGGCTGGAGAGATGGCTTAGCAGTTAAGCACTTGCCTGTGAAGCCTAAGGACCCCGGTTCAAGGCTCTATTCCCCAGGACCCACCTTAGCCAGATGCACATGGGGCGCATGCATCTGGAGTTCTTATGCAGTGGCTGGAGGCACTGGCGCAGCCCATTCTCTCTCTCTCTATCTGCCTCTTTCTCTCTGTCTGTCTCTCAAATAAATAAATACAAATAAACAGAAAAATAAAAAAAATAAAAATGGAACACTCAATTTGCTCTAAGTAATACTGAAGAAGAAAAGCATTCCATATACTGGAAAATATCAGGAATGTTCTTGACGTTCTGGTCATTTTTATTGTCTCTTTCCCCTGGTGGCAGATAACTTCAGGTGTGTGTGTATGAGAACCAGGGAACTAGGACTTGTATAGGGGTCCTAAGCAGTGACCCACATTGGTAAAGTCAACGTGTGTTGACATCACCAATCCATGTCAGTGGGAGGATATAGTTGATGGTGTTATTTATCTGTCCTGTTCTGTTCAGGTTTCTATGCTGGTGTCCAGAGATATCCTACCTATGATAACAGGCAGCACAATACTGGTCCTACATTGGACAGCTTTTTCCTGCTGTCTTTTCAGAAGGATTACTGGTTCTCTTTGCTCCTCCCTCTCCGCCCAGCTTTGAATACCCAGACCTCAGATATGACATCTGGGAGATTGCAAATGCTAATCTCTTTCCCCTTTTCCATTTGGCCATTTTAAATAGGCTATTCTATATGAAGGCTAAGCCAAAGGAGACAGATGCGCTCATGAGAGATTCTGTTTTTCCCGGTGCTTATCTTCCTGTTTACTATTTCTGCTGCCATATGCAGGTAAAATTGAATGACAAATTGAATTTTTCCTCCAGCTCTTAGGTAGGTTAAAGCAGTGATACTGCAAAACTTTATGTATAATGTATGAAGCTTGCTTCCTTGAAAACAAAAGCATATATATGTTTTTTTTCCCTTAAAGGCAAAGCATGAAGTATAAATATATGACATGCTTTAATTTTATCTCCAAGTGTTTAACAAAAGTTTAAAAGGAATCATCTGTGTATCTAAATACAGAATAGCATTTTGGGCTGGAGAGATGGCTTAGTGGTTAAGGCATTTGCCTGTGAAGCCTAAGGACCCATGTTGGACTCTTCAGATCCCACGTAAACCAGATGCCCAAAGTGACACAAGCATGCCAGGTCTCATAAGCACACAATGTGGCACACATGTCTGGAGTTAGATTACAGTGGCTGGAGGCCCTGGTGTGCCAATTCTCTGTCTCTCTCCCTCTCTCTTTTTCTCACTTTCACTGTCTTGCATTAAGAAAAGTCTGTTGAGTTTGCCTCAAAAAAATTAAAATAAGTAAATAAATAGTAATAAAGTCAACTGAAGGGCCCCTGTGTTCCCAACTCACAGATCCCTTGCTCCAGAGGGTACCCATATGGTGTAAGTAGGCCAGATCTCCATGCTCCCCCCTGCCCCACACACTTCCTCCCAGTTCCCTGGTTCCGATTCCCCTGCTGCCATCTTGGGGCTGACTGGACCCTGAGAACTTGCTGCAGAAACAGGCCCTTGCTCAGCCTTCCTGATTTAAGGGCCCTGGGTCCTCAACCCCAGGATTCCCTGCTCCAGAGGGCATGTGCTCAGAGTGAGCAGGCCAGAGCTCCTGGTTGCTTCCCCATCTCCCAGTTCCCTGGTCTGGTACTCCTGCTGCTGCCGTGGGGCAGCCTGGTCCCTGTGTGTGCTGCAGAAGCAGGTCTTTTGCTCTTCATTCCTGACTGACTTGCCCTGGATAGCCAAAAAATGCCTACTCCCCTAACTCAAAGGGTGCATGGGCCACCGTAGGATCTGGCTTCTTGTCCCTGGATTTCCAGCTTCCTGGCTCCTGTGTGCTGAAGAGTACATGCAAGTGAAGTGAACAGGCCAGAACTCCCAGTTCCTCACCTCTCAGTTCCCCAGGTAACTTTGATGTACTTTTGAACTCCACAATGTGTACATTTGCATTTATAACCCCATAGAACACCAATCTGGTTCACACTTAAAATAGAACTCCCACTGAAGATACTACAAGGACAAATATTTGCTTCCCCATCAATAGAATGAAACACTTCCCACACATGGGTAGACCACAGTGCAATGCAATGCAATGCAATGTAATAAAATAAAATAAAATAAATAAAAATGAATGAAAGTGAGAAAACTGAGAGAACTCCAGCAAGGATACCTAGTCCCTCAATGGAAGCCTCCAATGAAGTCATAAAGAAATCAACAGAAATTCAATCCCAAAATGAAAACACAACAATCAATGTGACCCTGACCAAAAGAATTATCGATGAACTGGAAGCAAATCATGAAACCAACAATCGCATCAAGGAAATTGAACAGAACCATCTCTTAGAGAACTCAGCATTTGACAGTAGGCTTAATGCAATTGAAGAAAATGTTGGAAGCCTCAAAAGAGATATAAATGAATTGAAGGTGAGTCAACAAAAGGAAGGTCTCATTAACCAGTTGATTGAGCTTAATGAAGACTTGATCAAATGCAAGAATGAATTCCAGGAAGCATCAAGAAAATCAGAACTCGAACTGAAATTGTACCTCAAAAAAGAGATGGACACGATGTGAAAAAGAACAACAGAAAACAAAAATAAAATATAACTTATGAAAACCTCTCTCAAACTTCTCACTAACAGAGTTACTCATGTGGAAGATAGAACCTCTGATCTGGAATACAATATAGAAGAAATTGATCAGGAGGACAAACACTTTGCTAAGTTCAAAAAATCATGTGAACAAAATAAGAGGGAAATGTCAGATACCCTAAAATTGCCAAACATCTGGACCATGGGTATACCAGGAGACTAAATCCAAGCCACAGGCACCAAGGACATATTCAACAAAATTATTGAAGAAAATTTTCCCAATCGCTCAAAAGAGAGGCCTATCCAGATAAAAGAAGCTCATAGAACACCAACCGGATAGGCCCAAAGAAAAAACTCTCCAAAGTACATGACAGTCAAAACTCTTAACACTGAAAACAAATAGACAGTGCTAAAAGCAGCAAGAGAGAAACAACTCACTACACACAAAGGCAATTCCTTAAGAATCACCTCAAATTTCTCAGTGGAAATACAGAAAGCCAGAAGGGCCTGAAATGGAACACTTTAAAGTCTAAAATCTATGACTTCCAACTCAAACTACTTCTTACTCATCAAGGGAACAGTCCAACATGAGAACATTACAATCATAAACCTATATGTGCCAAACATAGGTGCGCCACAGTTTATAAAGCAAAACCTGCTTGACAACAAAACAGAAATAAACACCAACACCATCATAGTTGGGGACTTCATTACTCTACTGTCATCAATAGACTGATGACCCAAATAGAAAATCAACAGGGAAGTATAGAGCTCCACAACACCACAGTTCACTAGACCTAATAGACATCTATACAGCTTTTCACTCCAAATCTACAGAATACACATTTTTCTCAGCAGCCCACAGAACATTTTGCAAAATGGACCATATATTAGGCCATAAAGCATGCCTCTATAAATTCAGGAAAAACTGAAGTAACTTCATGCATTATATCAGATCACAATGCTTTAAAGCCAGAAATTAACATTAGGGGACACCTTGGGAACTCTACCAGCTCCTGGAGACTGAACAACACACATTTAACTAATAAATGGGTTGTAGAAGAAATCAAAAAAGAAATTATAAATTTCCTAGAATCGAATGATAATGAAAATACAATTTACCAAAAATTGTGGGACAAAGCAATCCTAAGGGGAAAATTCATAGCATGAAAAGCCTTCATAACAAGACAGAGAGATCCCAAATTCACAACCTCACTGTCCATCTAAAGTCATTGGGCAAACAAGAAGAATCCAACCCTAAGACTTCAAGATGGAAAAAAATAATCAAGATTAGAGCAGAAATTAGTGAATTAAAAAATAAGAAAACAATTTTTAAAATCTTTGAAGTGAAGTGCTGGTTCTTTGGAAAATAAACAACAAGGATGATAAAACCTTGGCCAAGTTGATCAAGTGAAAAAAAAGAGAAGTCTCAAATTAACAAAATCAGAAAGAAAAAGGAGAGGTCACAAAAGATATCAATGAAATTGGAAGAATCATTAGGACATACTTACAAAACCACTACTCCACAAACTTGGATAATCTAGAAGAAATGGTTGAATTCATAGCCACATACCACCTACCAAAACTAAAGTTGGAGCAGATTAATCACCTAAACAAACCTACCACATCCATGGAGATGAAAAGGTAACCAAAAACCTCCCCAAAAGAAAAGTCCAGGACCAGCTGGCTTTTCAAAGCTGAATCCTATCAAAGATTTATTGAAGAACTGAAACCAATTTTTCTCAAACTGTTTTGCATTATCAGTGAGCAGGAAATCCTCCCTAATTCCTTTACCCAAATCAGACAGAGATACAAGAAAAGAAAACTATAGGCCTATATCCCTGATGAATTTAGATGCAAAGATCCTGAACAAAAATACTTGTAATCCAAATTTCACAACATATCAAAAGCATTATCCACTTGATCAAGTAGGCTTCACCCCACAGTTGCAGGGATGGCTCAACATATGGAAATTGGTCAACATAATAGACTACATAAACTTAATCATAAAACCACATGATTATCTCAATTGATGTAGAAAAAGTCTTTGACAATATACAACATGACTTCATGATCAAAATGCTGGAGAGAATAGGCATGGAGGGTTTATATTTGCAACACAATAAAGGCTATATATAAAGCAGCTAAAGCACTAAACTACTTAATGGGGAAAGACTCAAGGAGTTCCCATTGACATCAGGAACAAGACAGGGGTGCCCACTCTCATCACGGCTCTTCAACATAGTGTTAGATGTTCTAGCTCAAGCAATAAGACAGGAAGAAGTCAAGTTAGCCCTATTTGCAAATGACATGATATTATACATAAGTGGCCCAAAAGTCTCCATCTCAAAACTTTTAAAGGTGAATAATTCCTTCAGTAAAGTGGTGGGATACAAAATTAACACACAAAAATCAGTAGCCTTTCTATAAGCAAAGGACAAATATACGGAGAAAGAAATCACCAAGGTTGTCCCTAATTTCAGTAGCAACAAAAAAAAGTAAATACCTTGGAATAACACTAACCAAGGATGTGAAAGACCTATATAATGAAAACATTAAAAAAAAAGCCTCAAGAATGAAATTGAGGAGGACTTAAAAAGATGGAAAGACCTTCATGCTCCTGGATAAACAGAATTAATATTGTGAAAATGGAAATTCTACCAAAAGCAATATACAGATTTAATGCAATACCAATAAAAATTCAGGCATCAGGCTGGAGAGATGGCTTAGAGTTTAAGGTGCTTGCCTACAAAGCCAAAGGACCCAGGTTTGATTCAGGACCCATGTAAGCCAGATGCAGAAGGGGCACATGCATCTGGAGTTCATTTGCAGTGGCTAGAGGCCCTGACATGCCCATTCTCTCTGTCTGTCTCTCTTCTATCTCTCTCTGCTTGCAAACAAATAAATATATTTTTTTAAATCCAGCATCATTCTTCAAGGAGATAGAAAAAAATGATCTCAAAATTCACATGGAACAGTAGCAGGCCTCAGATATCCAAACATTTCCTTATCAAGAGAAATACCTTTGGAGGTGTCACCATACCCAATATAAAGCTATATTACAAAGCTGTAGTAACAAAAGACAGCATGGTGCAGGCATCAGAACAGAAACATAGATCAAGGGAACAGAATTGAAGACCAAGAACTTAGGTGAACTTGATCTTTGACAAAGGTGCCAATAAGGTAGATTGGAGAAAAGATAGCATCTTCAACAAACCCTGCTGGACAAATTGGATAACCACATGTAGAAAAATGAAACTGGACCCACACATCTCACCATGCACAAAAATCAAGTCCCAAAACAGAGATCCAGAGGTTCCTAAGAGCCCATCACTAAAGTAGACTTAAAACATGCCCAACATAGCTCAGGGAATTTCGTGGAAGAGGGGGCAGGAAGACTGTTAGAGCCATAAGTTGGGATATTCTGCACAGAGACATTGCCTCTTTCCCATGACTGACAGCTGCCCCCACAATGCACAACCCACAGTCCCCATGGTGATGACCTGTGTCCCCAGTGATAAGGGTACCTTTGGGGGGGCAGGGTTGGTACCAACAAGTGCTATTTATATGAGTATGTCCATAACTAATTTAAAAAGTGAAAAATAGCATTTTAAGCTGGTTCTAAAAGCTGTCATCTTAAAAGAGCACTGAACCCTCTTGCCATAGTTAATGGAGGGCTTAGAGGAAAATCTTTTTCATATTTTGGGAACCACAAATTACAGGATCAAAAGAGATACTGAAAATAAAGTCTAAAATAGTTGTGAATTTAATTCTTTAACAAATAATGTTGTCCTTTATACTCAAAGATAGAGTTAGAAAAGAGTCTTACTGTATATATGTATCTGTCTAATTTTACCATTTAACTGCCCAGAGAGTAGCTAAAGATTCATCCAGAGATATTTTAAATAGCAACATCCGAAGCATTTTGTTGTGTTATCCATTTTGTGTTTGATGATGACTAACAGGATTAAGGCTCTTTTCTTTGCTGAGGCCTTTATGGAACAATTGAATCTCATGACACTTCACACATTCAACAGTCTTCTGTTGGGAGTAGGAGTGGGGGAAGATGGGTGTATCACAACCTAATGCTTTGCAAGTTTGCTTCTGCCTGTAGAAGGACTCATTGTTGGGAACAGCCAGTAAGCAGTACTGTAACCATTTTGGCAAGAATAGATAGTCTAAAGCCGGGCGTGGTGGTGCACGCCTTTAATCCCAGCACTCGGGAGGCAGAGGTAGGAGGATCGCCAAGAGTTCGAGGCCACCCTGAGACTACAGAGTGAATTCCAGGTCAGCCTGAGCTAGAGTGAGACCCTACCTCGAAAAACCAAAAAAAAAAAATAATAATAATAATAGATAGTCTAGAAATACATTTTGGCTATCAGACTGCCTAGATAAATGGGCCCAGAGAGTTTGGAATGACCCCAGGAATCTTACTCTGGGAGAAGGAAAAGGCTGGGATCCTGGTTCTACCCAGAAGGGAAAGAGACTTCACACAGTTCTCACTTGCCAGTCTAGGTAAGAGAGCAGGCACACAAGGCGGCCATGCTGCATGCCCGCTCCTTGCATGGCCGCTTGTCCCCTTGTTTTCTCCGTTTTCCAGTTGTGCCAAAGGGCCATGCACAGAGCATATATATCCCTCACTAGTTCAGTCTGTGACTTACAGGAAAATCTAACTTCAGTCTCTATTGAGTTCCCAGAAGAAGTCACTTAAAGGACCAAAAGACCAGGCAGTCCAGATGTAAGGCTCCATCCTGGGCATCTCTCATGCTTTCCCTGAAGTCTTTCTCACTGTTCCCTTTTAAATCCAAGTTTATTTTGCCACACGTCTGCGTTCTTTAGCTCTTCTTCAGCAGGCCACACGAGCTTGAGAACCACTGACTCGGGACCCCGTTTTGACTTTCATGTGCCTTAGCCAGCCAAGGTAAAGCCCACCAAGAGCCAAGAAAGGTTCTGTCGCTCTCAAGCCCTACATCGCTAATCTTGGCACTCATTTCATACAATGAATCAACAGCTCACTCATGGCTCCAGAGGATCTGTAGATTACACTAAAGAGAGACAGCCAAGCTATATTCAACAGTAGTAAATAACTCACAGGGAGGGTTTTCTTCTCTCCTCATTCCTCATTTACCAACTGAAAGTCATATCACCCCCAAAAGAGCCGGTTTTGTTCTCAAAACCAAATGAGGGAGAGTGAGGATGTGAGAGGCTACGTCTGATTCAAATGCTCTGAGGCCTCAGGAAGAATTACAACTTCAAAGCCACTTTTCATTGTGTAGGAAAAACTGCTGTACACTGATACTTTTATCATAGTTGGCAACCCATCAGAATCCTTGTATTACCTATGAAGCAACTCATGTTTGTTTTATTAAACAGCAACAATTCCTACTGAGCATCAGACATAAAAACACTGCTCCAAGTTTGTGGTAAATTCAGAGAGTCAACACAGCTATGAAAGGCCCAAGGACACAAACCTGAGTCCACTAGTTGTGAAGTTCAGAACCTCCCCCAATGTGATGCACCTCTTTTGCTCCACAGCATAGTGCAGCAAGAGGAACTGTAGTATGTCCATAATTAGCCCTTGTCTCGTCTAGAGTGCCTGGTACATATTAATTGACCAGTAAATGTGTAATCAATGAAGGAATAATAAATGCTGAATTCAAAAGGGTAACTGTGTTCAATATGTTCCTTTTCCATAATCATTAATCATAGAGGAAAGTAGGGCAAATTATCAATTTAGGTGTTATGTACTGCTTCTGATACCCACCTATGAATTACAAGACCTACTTACTGTTTTGAAAAAAGATACAATAGAGATATTTTAGTTTTCTCTGTATTTAAATATTAACAGAAGATAGTGCTTTATACATTTCACACATAATGTTCTCCAGTATTATTATTTCAACATTTACAAGATCCAGAGCATGAAATGCATGTATATGCATGTTTAACATGAGTATAACATAGAAAGGAAGAAACTAACCAACATGGAGAGCTATATCAGATGTTACATAAATGATGCCATTTATTCATATTATTTATTACATTTATTATCTCAAGTCAAAGAAGCCCTATGGCAGGTGATGTCTTTATTTTTGTTGTTAATTATTAATATTTACTTTCTTGGGATTAAATCTGGACCTCTCTATGTCAGACCAAAGCCTTTTCTATACTAGAATTTTCTCTCAAAATATGTATTTAAAAACTGAATAAAAATGTCTCTTATTCAAATAATTTTAGGAAATCTTCAATGATACTAAATCAAAAATGCTTCCTACTGTAGAAGGTTTTAGATTTTAAATTCAGTGTTCATAGAACGTACCCAATGGTTCCTCAACTGATTTTACCATGAGCTTCTCTCAGGAACACTGGTTAGGGACAAATGTATATTGTGCTATAGTACTCTATGGTCTCCAATGCTTTAGGTGCCAAAAAAGAGCCCTTGTTCAGGGTGATATGTGGCCAGTGTTACCAGGAAGGTGGAGGTGGGGGCCAGAGAACTTTATGAAAAGAAGAAAATACCTCCAGCTGCCCAAATCAGCTGTGTTGAAAATGTGGCATTGGCACTTACTACCACTCGCATCAGCTGCCCCCAGAACTGTGTGCTATAAACCCAGTGACTGGCAGTTTTAGTTGCTATTTGAAATCCCCTGAGCCTCGGTTGTAGGATAACAAGAAGATCGCCTGTTCTCAGGTGGTTCTGGGTCTTTAGCCAGTTAACTCTGGAAATCATCAGCACACTTAGTGGCACGAGGTTGATGTGATTGATGTTAGCTATTGATAACATTACTGCTACGGCTATTATACTCCTTTTCAATCACTTTCCATCCCATTCAGAAAGATAAGAGACCAGCTTGGTAAGTGTCTATGAAGAGCTGAGTGCTTGATAGGGGTACTGCACCTCCTAAGGTTCCACCCTAAGCCTGTATTATTGCAAGCTGAATTGTATGTACACTTCAGTTAGAGGAACTTTATCCTGATTCATTTCTTCTCAGTCTTCACTACTGATTAGAAATCCTTAAAAACAACAAAAACAACAAAAAGACAAATTAAATCAGAACTTGTAAAAAAAAAAAAAAGGACTCAGGAATCAGCATTTCATTTTCCTCTGTGATGTCAAAGTTCAGCTAAGGGTGAGACACAGGTTTAGATCTTAAGGCTACCAAGAACCTCTCAGGTCTCAGGCATCCTCTGACTTCCTGCTCCTTTTCTTTGTGTTCTATTCTCCACTCCCTCCCTACTCTCTCCTTCACACTCTCCTGTCACTCTTCTCTTCTGCAGCCAGACTGCTTTCTTTCCACTCATTTATGTGTGTATTGAGTGTGTAAAAATTTTATTTGAACTCCAAGTAGGTGTACTTTTCTACACACACACACACACACACTTTAAAATTAAAGACAATGTTGTCCAAAACTAAGAAAAAGGATTGTGATTCTTTGCTTATATAGATTTCAGAATTCCTTTTATTTTCATGATTGCTTATGATTCTTACAACCCTCTAAAGGATATTAAACCCCAGTTTGCACTCAAAAGTGAGGTTCAGAGAAATCACACAAGTTATCCATGTCTGAACAGCGAGCAAGCAGCTGGCCCAGGTCTTAAACACTTCCCCTCTGGAATACTTTCAGGTTGATCTACCACAGCATCCTTCAATCTGAAAGTATACTGTGTGATTGCTCGGATCAGTGTCAGGTAAAGCCAGCTAATGAGAACAAAGTGAGGCTGCTGTGGGCTGTGCTTGCCTCTGTCTTTGCCTAATTATGTCAGGATGGCAAAGTGGGGACTGCTTGTGAAGCCCAGAAGTTCTAAATTAGACAAAAAGTAGAGATGTGGAATGTGAATCTTGATTTTTTTGTTAGCACTCTGCACTTTCCTTATTCAGAAATGACTAGTTCCTGGTCGAGTTTCTGCACAAAACCTTGACGATATTTTTTGCTTGGATTTGTGGCAATGATCTGACACATACTTGTTTCCCCCAGGATTCACTGTCTGCCACCTCACTGAACACACTTCAGGATAAAGGGGAGAGAAAGAGCCCTGCCCATGTGTAACAGAAAAGTAAAACAAATGAATAAAAAAAAAAGGATGTGTATCAATTAAATCTTGAAATCTTTCAGCTGATGATAACAAAACAAAGTTGATCAAATTCCTAATCAAAACCGCCCTCGTGACTTTATGGTGGAGAGTGTTAGCTCTGGGAGCCTCCATCCGTTCAATGGAAAACCCCCAGAACTGAAATGGCTGGCTTCTTTTTGTCCACCTATATTGGACTTTTCAAGCCTGATTTCTTTCCCCCTAATGGGATCAGTAACAGCTATTCCTATTTCCTCCTCTAAGGGGATGCGCTACTTAAAAAACTGTCCATCCCCAGCACCTGACCTCCTTTGTCCTATGGACCCTGTAACATCACTCTGTGAGTCGTAGGTGGTTCTGGGTCTTCTGCCAGAGGTCCCTCCACAGGTGTTTATCCCAAATAAACCCTGTGCTACTTGTTGAACCACTTTCCCTTACCTGTCTCTACTCTCAGTGCCAAACTTGGACCTTACAGACACCATTTGGAACACAACCCAAGTTCAACTTCTTAAGACATATGAATAAAACATACATTGAACTCAACTGTGTCTAGCATTTTACTGAAGCCTAGTCTGTAGCAATTTCCTCCTAACTGAAACACTTCATGCTGAAGAGAGATTGTTAGGAAGTTCCGAATTGAAATAAGTATCCAGATACAAATACCTCACAGGCCCCAGGACGTTATTGAGATTCAAAAAGACTCACAAAGCACTTCCAAAGGTTATATAAAGAATAAGAAGAGCTGGGGACACAAAGATTCTCATACCATCAGCGCCTCCTGAAAGTCATGGGTGGAGTGTGCTCCGGAGATGCAGCTCATGTGAGCTGTCACCGGGGCTGGTAATGCAGCTGCCTTGGAGTCACCCCTCACCAGTACTGTAAGAAAACCCAGTAAACTCCACTGGCTCACCACGTTGGATTTGGTGGTGTTTCTTTGATCTGTAGGTTGTACCCTATCTGGAGTGAGCAGCATCTCTTCAGGAAAAGTTAACATGACAGGTACTTCTAGCGTTTTCTTGTTGCCAAATGCCTGTTTTAGTGAAACAAGACACCGACACGTCTTTAAGTCTTTAATTAGAAATGACTGGATCACCCCTTATGTCAGTGGCATCGGATCTGTCTCTGTGGTCTGGCACAGCTTCTTCCAGAATGACGTGGGTGTTTTTCTTAACTTCTAGACTGAGACATCAGGCAGGCAGGTGACATGTCTAACACTTATTGGAATCCTGGTAAAAGCTTGTTCATGCTGTGTATCTTATGTACATGGAGATTAAATGCTAGACGATTCTGACTGAGTTGGAGAAAGTTCTCGTTTCTGTTCCATTGTCTCAAATGGGGTGTCATTGCGTGGGAATTCCAAGTAAATGAATGATTTTCTTTTAAAAAGTATATATAAAACCATATATATACATATATGTACATATATATTTCTATAGATATGCTATAAAAGAGGAAGAGAGATTGAAAAGGGAAGGAGACTTGTGGGAGGCATAAAGGGAGTAAAGGGTGTTAATATCGTCAAATTATATATCATTTACTCAAAAGAAATCATCACTGTGAGATCCAGTACGATGTCCTATCTTTATATTGTCAGTAAAAAAAATAATAAAAATAAAAAACCTTTAAAGTGAGCATACTTTTCAAAGATCCTGATTTATTCAGCAAATCTAAAGAATTCAAAACATTAACATAATAAAGTATTTGAATTTCCATGCCATAAATAAATGGTAAGCGCCCATCTTTGATACTTTCCTTGTTGCTAGGAATTTACTTCCCACAGTTCAATTGACCATGGAACTTCGAAAACTTCAAAGTCCTCTCTCTATAGAAATATGGGTTTATCTGGTGAAATAATCTTTTAAATCCTTGTATTCATCAACAGGAAACTTTGAATGAAAGAATACTGGTACGTTCTGAAAATGCCAGGCATTTGAATTGAATGTAGCAGAAAGAGGACCAGAACTACAACTTTGATTCATTGCTTTTGGCCAAAATAAAACGCTCAAAGTATCATTTAGTTAGTTGTTTTATAAGCAGTTACCATAAATGGATCTAATAAAGTTTTGGTCAGTTTTCAGAAATTGTAGGGAAGGAAAGGAACAAATTAAATGAAACCATGACGAAGCATAAAGATAAACCCAGACTGAGGTATTCTGTAAGAAATCAACTGTTTCTTCAACAATTTTATAGAAAAAATGTCATAATGAGAACAATGACTTAATGCTACGGTCATTTCAAATGAAAGAAATACATAAGCCTTTTAAAGGATCATCTTTGAGTTAATTGAAGAAATTTGGAATCAGAACAGATTTTGCATGACACCATTTATTTTTGTGTTCGTTTTTATTTTCCAGTGCTGAGATTGAATTTGGGTCTTTATGCATGCTAGGTGAGTGCACCATCACTGTGCTGAACACTGAACCTGCTTGCTTGCTTTTGGTTCCTCTCCTCTTCCTTTCTTTTCTTCTTCTTCTTTTTTATTGTTGTTGTGGTAGAGGAAATCAAATTTAGGGCTTTGTAAATTCTAGACAAGCATTCTACCAACCAAGCTACATCTCCCACTTTTATTTTATTAAAAACTTCATTTTAAAGTATTATTTTAGGGGCTGGAGAGATGTCTTAGCAGTTAAGGCACTTGCCTGTGAAGCCTAAGGACCCAGGTTTAATTCTTCAGGTCCTATGTAAGCCAGATGCACAAGGTAGATTATGTGTCAGGAGTTCGTTTTCAGTGGATTGAGGCCCTGGTATGCCCATTCTCTCTCTCTCTCTCTCTCTATGTCTCTCTCCTCTCTCTCACTCTCTCTCTCTTTCTCTCTGTCTCAAATAAAAATGGATAAAAAATTTTAAAGTACTGTTTTAGTCCATTACTCTAACATGTAGTATGCAATAGGTGGCTTAAACAATAATCCTTTATTTCTCACAGTTTTGGAGGCTGAGAAGTCCAAGATAAAGGCACTGGCATTTCTGCTACAGTCAATTCAAATGCTTGGCATTTTCAAAATGTACCATTATTCTTTCATTCTTTGTAGAAAGTTTCCTATGGATGAATACTGGGGATGTCTGCATTCTTGTTTGTAGACTTCTGAAATCTCATTGTATCCTCCTTTGGCAGAGACATAGCTAGGTAGCTCTCTGGCTTCTTCTGGTAAAAACACTAATGACAGTCATGAGGACTTCACCCTCATGAACTAGTTAACTCCTAAAGGCTCCTTCTTCTAAGACCATGAAGCTGGGATTAGGGTTTCAACATTGCATTGCACGGGAGGATAATGTCAGTCCCTGGAAGTTGTGTTAAAGATGATAACAGTCCCGTGTGTGTACAAGTAAATGCTGGTATTTTTCCAGAGTTATATGCTCAATACTGATTAAATAGGGATGCTTATAATTTGTACTAAAGACACTTCAAAAGCAAACTAGAAAAGAAAGAAGCAAGTACTGAATATGGTTGAATATATACAGTTGGATATGGAGATAATCATGCTGTTCTTTCCACTATTGCACATATATTTTAAATATTTTCCTATTTTTTAAAAATACACTTATTTATTTATTTTAGAGAGAGTGAGAGATAAAAAGAGGCAGAGAGAGAGAGAGAGAATGGGCGTGCCAGGGCCTCCAGCCACTGGAGACAAACTCCAGATACACGCGTCACCTTGTGCATCTGGCTTACGTGGGTCCTGTGGAATCAAACTGAGATCCTTTGGTTTTGCAGGCAAGCACCTTAACCACAAAGCCATCTCTCCAGACCCATTTTTTAGTTTCATTATTTAGTTGTATGTATGTGCATATACATGTGTGTATATATGATGCTTCTATGTGGATGGGCAAGCACTTGCCATGGTGCATGTGTGGAGGTCAGAGGTTGTTCTTGCTTCTCCTTCCACATTCTTCTGCAAACAGGGTCTCTCTTGATTCTGGAAATGAGTTTCTAGATCCTCCTGGCTCTGCCTCCCATCAGTGAAGGTGCATAGGGATTACAGACACCTGTCCACTTTGCATCTGGCAATATGTGAGCACCTAGGAAGATAGATCTCTGGTCAGCAAGTTTGTAAGCAAGTGTGTGTCATGGCTGAGCCATCATTGCAGCCCTCTAGACATTCTGATATAGGTAAAGGCCCACAGCAAAGAATTAGTTCTGGGTTATTAATCTCCATGAAAGCCTTTAATTTCATCTGGAATTAGTTAAGCTTTAAGAAGTACTCTTTGTGTTAATGATTATATATAACTCTATATCCTATTTCTTAAACCATACATTTGCTGGTTTTCACTTTTTCATGTATCTTGGAGACGTGGAGATTTTACAAATGGGGCTGCTTTATGCTTCTTTTTGCCTGGATGTAATTCCTTTCCACAGCTCTAATGAGGTTTGCTTCATATGCTCATATTCATGATGGAGAAATGTTTCCTGAGATCTAGAAAAGGTCATAACCCCAGCTCCCTGACCCCTTCAATCATGCATACATGACTAAAGGAACAGGAAGGGGCTGTTTAGTCCATCACTAATGGGAAAATTGGACATTTTTACCCATTCCTGCTCTTTCCTGACCCATACAGAACCATGATTATGTGAACTTGTCTGGGTAGCTGATATATATATATATATATATATATATATATATATATATATATATATAAATTAAAAAAGGACTCTTTAAAAAAGAGGGTGGGCTGGAGAGATGGCTTGGCATTTAAGGTGTTTGCTTGCAAAGCCAAAGGACCACAGTTTGATTCCCCAGGACCCACTTAAGCCAGACACACAACGTGGCACATGCATCTGGAGTTTGTTTGCAGTGGCTAGAGGCCCTGTCTTGCTCTCTCTCTCTCTCTGTCTCCCTCTTACTCTCTCTCAAATAAATAATCAAGCTCTTATAAAAAAGAAAGGAAAATATTTTCAGAGGTGAAAATTTTTTTTAATCAAGAAAAAGAGATATAACCTAAAGGGAACATGTGTATTATACTGAGAAACTTATGTACAAAATTATTTTTAGAATGACATGCAGATTTTTTTCTGAGGTTTGAGGACAAAAAAGTTAAAGATGAAACTTGCATTCTTATTCAACATTTTCTTATCCTCTTTGTTCTAAGGTAACAAGAATTCTTGATTATTAAAAATTATATTAATTTTGGTTATTTTCAAGAAAAAGATAAGACATTTAAAGATAAAAAGGAATATATACCCTTTAATACTACTATATTTACAATAATTAGGAAATGACCAAATGGTCCCTAGAAATTCAATCAGATAGAATTAATATTCTCAAAAAGTTTGTTTTAGTATTATGTAGGAAATGGCTGTGTGGGATGATAACATTGGCCCCCACTGTATGAAAATGAAAGGAAATCTTGTTCTTTACATTAAGGACCATAGAGCATACTCCTAATCACCTCACACTGACTCATGAAAATCAGGGGCAGAATTCTGTACATCTTTGTGGTATCATACTATTTCCTCAGTGACTTTATAGTCATAGTATAAAAGACCATAGAAAATACAAAAAAAAAAAAAAAAGTCATTTCCATTACCACTACTTCTCCACAGTTCCCACACCCTCAAGAATAAGACCTGCTGCTTGCTCTTTATGATAAAATAATAATTACAAATGAATTCTTAATGTTGACAGAGGGCTTTCTTTTTTAAGAAACATTTTATTTTTATTTATTTATTTGACAGAGAGAGAGGGAGAGAGAAAGAATGGGCGTGCCATGGCCTCCAGCCACTGCAAAAGAACTCTAGACGCATGCACCCCCTTGTGCATCTGGCTAACGTGGGTCATGGGGAATCGAACCTGGGTCCTTTGGCTTTGCAGGCAAATGGCTTCACCACTAAGCCATCCCTCCAGACCACAGAGGGCTTTCTGACACAATTTTAAGTACTTTCTGCCTATCTTACTCCTTAAAGCTGTTGCTATTCCAGGCACAGGACCAAAGAAAGATGTTGTTCGTGGCTTAATTAGTTTACAGCTTATTTCATTCTTCAATAAAGACAGTTAGTTAGTTGGAAGGGACCATAAGATGACCAAATCTAAGTCAATAGCAAACTCATACTAGCTGTCATTTGCTGAAGAGCTATGGCATACCAGGCACTGTGCTAGAACATTTTAGAAGGTAGAGCAGTTAGCGTGGTTTAAAAATGTCAGTTGTCATGTTCAGCAGATTCAATGCGCTGGTGAATTGCCTGTTTACTATTGAATTCATTTTCTTCATGTACCTAAATTTTCCTTTAGTGACTTTTCATCTCTGGTTTGATTCTAGTCTAGCTCTGGGGTGGGGTCTAGTTCCTAGGATTGATGGTGGTGTTGGGGAAGACTAGTGTGACCCCCTAAAGATCCATGTGATAAAGACTTGGTCCCCACAAGTGAAAGAACCTTTGGGTAGAGCCTAATGGGAGTTTGGGAGGATGTTCCCACAGTGGACCCTATCCTCTCCTGTATACCTCTGGTTTCTTGGCTCATGATGTGAGCAGTTTGCATTGCAACAATGTCCTTAAACTTGATTCTGAAATTCTTACCCAAGTGTGGTGGTTTTATTCAGGTGTCCCCTATAAACTTGGGTGTTCTGAATGCTAGGTTCCCAGCCGATGGAGATTTGGGAATTAATGCCTCCTGGAGGGAGTGTATTGTTAGAGGTGGTTTATGGGTGTTATAGTCATTTTCCCCATGCCAGTGTTTGGCACACTTTCCTGTTGCTATTGTCTACCTTATGTTGGACAGGGGTGATGTCCACCATCTGCTCATGCCATCGTTTTCCCTGCCATCATGGAGCTTCCCCCTCCAGTGTGTAAGCCAAAATAAGCCTCTTTTTTCCCACAAGCTGCTCTTGGTTGGGTGATTTCTACCAGCAATATGAACCCGACTGCAACAGTAAAGTGGTATCAAGGAGTGGGATTGCTGCTAGACACCTGACTGTGTGGCTTTGTCCTTTTAGAGCTATTTTCAAGTGGAAACCTTGGCCTAAGAGATGCCTTGCAGTGCTGTAAGTGCAGCTTGATGGATTGTTCTGGTAAGAGTTGAAAGACCTGAATGCAGTAAGAACTATGGACTATGAGGTTTGGCTTATGAGGGTGAGAAAGAGCTTTGCTTGGACTGGGGTTGAGGCAGTTTGTGTGAAAAGCTTGCTGTTATGGACGTGTCCTGAGAAGTTGTGTAGGGTTGCTTTGCCTAGAAATGAACCGGTGTGAGCAGAGGTCATATGACACAGAAAAAAAAAATGAAATCTTTGGGCCAAAATTTCTTCCTGTTCAGCTGCAATTGTATGAAATTACAACATTTGAGATTGGCCCAGCTGACCTGCACTGGAGCAACAGGAAGAATGCAGACACTTTTGAAGGGCCCTGAGTGCTCAGGGAGTGTCCTGTTCTTTAATCTGCCTTATTCCTCTCTGTATCAACAAATTGGCACCCTACCTGGTATTATGGAATATAAGAAATGCAGGAAAGAGAGGGTCATTGAAATTGCAATGAGGTCTTGTGTTTTGGAAATGGCCATGGGCTGTGTGAAGCAGGTCTGCTGGATGCCTGTATGGAGACCCTATGGGGCCATGAGGATGGACCGTGGGTTGCAGTGGAGACCCAATGGAGATGCCAGGACCACGAGATGGCTGCCAAGGAGAGATACCATCCCAGGGATGAAGCTTTCCAGGACTGTGATTATCTTAGCTGGAGGGGCAGAATTAGAACTCCAGAGACTTTTCACTGGCTAGAGTTGTTGGACTTGAAGCTACAGAGTTTGAGTAGTTGGACTTGAAGCTACAGAGTTTGATGTCTGCCCTGGTTGTTTTAAATTTTGTATTGCTTGAATATTTTTTTTTGCTATGTCCAGTGCCATCTTTTGAAGCATGAATGTCTATTCTATGCCATTATGGGTTTTGGGGGAGGGGATTTTTTTGGTATTATGGCTCACTTAAAAGATCTTGGACTATGGGGATGTTTGAACATCACTGGGATTGATAAAAACTATGCGGACTTTTAAAGTTGCACTGAATGCACTGTATTTTACATCATGTATGAATATCAGTTTATGGGGGCCAGGGACAGAATGTGGTGGATTGATTCAGGTGCCCTCATAAATTTGGGTATTCTGAATGCTAGGTTCCCAGCTGATAGAAATTTGGGAATTAATGCCTCCTGGAGGGAGGATATTGTTGGGGTCAGGCTTATGTATGTTATAGCCAGTTTCCCCTTGCCAGTGTTTGGAACGCTCTCCTGTTCCTGTTGTCCACATTCTGTTGGCCAGGAGATGATACCCACACTCTGCTCATGCCATTGTTTTCCCTGCCATCATGGAGCTTCCCCCTTGAGCCTGTAAGACAAAATAAACCTCTTCTTTTTCCCACAAGCTGCCCTTAGTTGGGTGATTTCTACCAGCAATGTGAACCCGACTGCATCACCAAGGTTCAAAGTAATGGGTCTACATGGTCTTGACCTAGAATCATTTAGGTCCATGGGATAAAGTAAACCTTTTTCCTTTATAAACAAATAAGCACAGAGATTTCATTCTACTTTCATGAAGCTTGCTACTAAGAAGCTCAGTGCTTGCCTTCTATTGAGTTTCATATGTTTCAAGGTATGGATGTGAAGCTCATGGTAGCTATCTTGCTGTAGTGCCAAGTATGGAACAAATGTCTAATAATATATACCAGGCCTAAAGTCAGAGTCACTCTTGGAATTGAAGGCTATGCAAATAAACATTTTTTCTTCTTTAAATTGAAACTCTGATTGAGCTCATTTTCATGCCTTTTTCACTGGAATACATGATACAGATTCTAATTACCAAGATGATAATAACAAATCTAGACGTTAAACCCAGGTATGACCTTAGGTTACCTCTAAAACTAGCAGAAAACTAGAATAAGGTTTAGTCACAGAATCAGACCCTGAGTCAAAAATCTATGTGTGAGGGAGTTATTAATTACCTGGTGCTGCCAGTCACTGACAGGGCCTGGTGAGGGCTGAGCACAAAGGAGGAAGATGTGAGCAAGTGTGACAGGCACAAAAACCTCCAGCCTCATTTGCTAGGATGTTCTGTCTTAATTTTTGTGCATTAGGGGGTTTGTCCCTCTTCTAGGCAGAATGTTGGGCTTCATGGTTGCAATCAGTTAGCCACTAACAAATGGTCAGTGCTGGACGGAGGGACCATGAAATCCTAGGAACTACATACTTTTTACAGGTTCTTATATGAGACATTGTTCCAGTGACCTAAAGGAATTCCTATGAAGAAATGCTACTAAAAGCAACACACGGGGTTTGTTATAGAAAGCGAGTTCACTAACACCAGCCCTTCCTGATTATATTCTGGTGTGATCTACTTTTTGTAACAAAAATTTGTAATTATTTGAAAGTGGAGAGAAAGAGAAGAGAGAGAGAGAGAGAACAGGTGCACAAGGGCCTCCTGCCACTACAAACTCCAAATGCATGTGTCACTCTGTTCATCTGGCTTTACATGGGTATTAGGAATTGAACCCAGGTCATTAGGTTTTGCAGGCAGATGCCTTAACTTCTGAAATCTCTCCAACCCAACTTTTTTTTTTTTTAATAGAAATGTAAAACCTTAAACTTTAGGAAGGATCTTACTAAGGCAATGTGAAATTGGAGTGACTCTTGCTTCTTTGATTTCATTATCCATGGACAAAAATGCCCCCAAGTCAATAATTTCCTCACATTTCTAATAATTTCAGAAGCAATTCTCTTACCAATAAGTGTGTATGTGTGTGTGTGTGTGTGTGTGTGTGTGTGCACGCGCATTCACAAACATGCATTTCAGAGGAAAATCTCAGAATGTCAGTCCTCGCCTTCCACCTTCTTTGAGACAGGGTCTCATTTGTTGCTTTTCCCTGAGAATACCATACTAGCTGGCCCATGAGATTCCCACAACTTCTCGTTCCTACTACTATAGATGATTTTGTGTAACAGATGCACATGCTATTTGTGTCTGCATTCACAAGGATTCTGGGAGTAGAACCTTGAGGGTAAGGTTTATGCAGCAAGCACTTTTAACACTGATCAATCTCCTCAGCCCATCTTCCACAAATTCTTGATCCCTCCCACATTTTCAAATTTTATTTTATTTTAGAGAATGAGAGAGAGAGAGGAAAGGGAGAGAGAATTGGTATGCCAGGGCCTCAGCCACTGAAATCAAACTCTAGATGCTTGTACCACATAGGAGCATGTGTGACCTTGCATTTTACCTTTGTGTGTCTGGCTTTTACGGGATCTGTAGAGAGATTTAACCCTGGTCCTTAGGCTTCGCAGGCAAGAGCCTTAATCATTAAGCTATCTCTTCAGCCCCCTTCCCACGTTTCAAACCTCAACAACCTTCATTTCATACACCATAAATTTTCTTACGCACACAGTGAGAGAGATAATACAGCTTACACTGATAAATTATCTTTCAAATTTAATGAAAAACTCATTGTCCTAGTACCTAGTACTAATCTATTTGCATGCCATTATGGGCTGAATTTCTTCCCAGCATAGTTTATAGGTTTATGTGTTAACACTTAATGTATGTGGAGATAAGCCCTTTAGAAAGGTAATGAAGTTAAAATTAATTCATCCCTTTGATGTCCTTATGAGAATAATTTTGTATACTCAGAGATAGTAGAAATGCTTGCAGAGAAAAGATTCTGTAAAGACACAGTCAGAAAGTGGCCATTTGCAAACCAAGGAGGGAAGCCTTGACCTTGAACCTCTGAGATTTTAGAATTATAAGAAAATATGTTTCTTATTTCAGCCACAATATCTGTGCTATTTTGCTATAGCATCCTTTCAAGGTAGTATATGTGCATATCAAAACTATCACACCCCTAGCTTCTTATTCCAGTGTCCATTTTGGAAAACGTATGTGTAAGTGGCTACTGATAAGGAACAGATTCTGTCTTCTGCATAGTGTTTCTTACTTACTGAGTTGGGCATTTCAGAAACACACCTTAGCGCAGAATGGAGTCATGCATCCAGAAGGACATATTAAATAAACTCATATTCCAAATTCCCTGACAGTGTGTTCACAGCAGGCAGGAAATTATCCTCAGGTGTGTAGCCCAGAGACTACAGTCTTGTCAGCATGAAGACCAGGTGTCATAAAACAGGATCCAAGTGCACTTATTTTCAGAGCATGAATAAAAGGTGGGATAGGGTGAAGGTTACATCTCGCTTTGGTCTCTTGGGTCTAACTTTGGCTCACTAGCTCTATTAAAGTTACCTAGGAACACTAGGTGCCTAATAGAAGCTAAACATTATCCAGGTCATGTCTTTGGTTCTGAAAATAAATGTAGGAAATCAATGTCATAAGTTGCTCCATAATTGTCTTTCAAAGAAGCCATTTCTTAAATGACTTTTTGTTCAGCAGATAAATCCAAAGACCTAATAAAGCTTTTCTAGATGGAAATAGAAAGATGAGTTAACATATTAGAGTAGATAACTGGAGTTTCTGTTTGCTTCTCTTTCTGAAACTTTAGTTAATGTCTCTGAAGTGAAAGTATGTCTCACAGTATACACAAAGCATCATTTTAGACATTTGCTCATTCAGGAATCTCAATAACACAAGGGATAAACAGGAAAGATAGCTTACAGTCCAAAACTCCACTGTATGCCTCAGACCAAAGTAATAATTTAATAGAGCAGAAAAAGATAGCAAAGACATAACTCTTTAGAAAGATAAAAATTCAGTTCAGAGTGGACAATGTTTATCATTGTCAATTACAAAGACTTGATTTAATGCATTATTTTAACAAAATGCAATTTTACTGTTTGATATCTTGTGTTTATCATAGTTTACTGACAAAGATAAAATACAAGAAGTTAGAAGCAAGATATAAGCAGGTTTTCTAAATTTGTTACTCTATGGAATATGCACAGGCAAAAAGCTTGATACCCATTAGCTCCACACATGATCTAGCTCTGTAATCTCTCAGGGGGGGTCAGAATAAGAAATTTTTCAGTCAATCTTTTCCTGTCATTTACACAGCAAGAAAACTCCAACAATCTACCTGCAGCTCAGGGTCTGTACAAATCTGAGGCAAGTAAGAAGATGGGAAACACACCAATTGCAGAAGTTTGAGGACTGTCAGTGTGACAAGGCTACAGTCCATAGTCATCCAATCAAGTACTGATTTGATTTTTCTGTAGAGGTATTTTATAGATATAACTAAAATCCATAGTCAGTTGGCTTTAAATGCAAGGTATAATTCTAGATAAACTGGATGGGCCAGATTTAATAAAATGAGACTTTCAGAGGCAAGCTCAGTTTTCTTGATGAAGAAATCCTACCTGGTAAAGCAGCTTGTGCCAACTCTCCAAAATTCCAACAAAGCTTTCTTTATAGTCTACTCTATGAATTGCCAACATGTCTAACATACTTCCACTGTCAATTCATATATATAGTTGGCACTCCATGTCTTAAGATTCAACCAAACACAGGCTAATGGTTCAGAAAAATATTATCTTTACTATTCAAATAACTATTATATATAATAGACTTGAGTTTTCATGGGTCTTTGGTATTCATGATGGTTGTGGACCAATTTCTGAGTAAACCAATAGAAAATATACATATATATGAGGCATATAGATATTTATATATGTATATATAGATATATTATACATACAGTATTCATTGGTCTTAAGTAAGAAGATAGCTGGTCATGGTAGCACACACCTTTAATCCCAGCACTTGAGAGGCAGAGGTAGGAGGTTTACTGTGAGTTCAAGGCCACTCTAAGAATAAATAGTGAATTCTGGGTTTTCCTGGGCTAAAGCAAGACTCTACCTCAAAACAAAACAAAACAAAAACAAACAAAGTAAGAAGATTTATAGAAATAAAGATAAAGAGAAGTTAGATACATAGATGATATATAGATCCATTTTATAGGCCTGGGTTGTTAAACCGTGACTCATACACCAGTTCTGTGAACAATAAAAGTTTAGGATAAGTAATTGGTAAGTAGAAAAAGTTACTCAGTGGGTAACTGAAAGGATATGATGAACTCAGAGTTGTCACGATTCGTCAGCTGCAACAAGCAACTGTCTCTGTAAGTGCTCAGGACACAAAAGACAGAGAGAGTAATTATTAATATTTAGAAATTTAGAGGAGAGAGCCCAAGAGTTCTGGAAAGCTCTCTGAGGCAGGGCTAGCTGACTGAGTCTATCTCTAAGTAGTAATAAGAAGGTTGACTCATGGAAAATTGGGGGAAGCTGCAAGTTCCTTTCCCTTCCTGCTGTGGAGAGGCAGTGCTACAGAGAGTGAAGGAGCAGGAGCAGGTAATGTTCAGAGAAGCTTCAATAGACATGGAAGAAAAAGGAGGGGGGAACAGACTGAAAGATGTCTATCCTGTTTCCAGCAACCTTCTTTTGTCCTGCTAGTGCTTCCTGTTGTTGGAACCCAACGGTGTAAACTGCAAAGCAAAAATAAAGCTTATAGGAAATCTGCCCCTGAAAACCATGATAGAACACAGAATAAACAGATTTGTTTTCCACTGAGAGATAATAGCTTAATTCCTGGAAGAGGACTCTCTATTGCTAAGAATGCATAGCAGTAAACATTTTGGAAATATAGCCTCCCAAAGCAGAACCAAAAAGGCATTTGTTTGGTCATATCTGTATCATATTATTCAAATTTTCTGCTTCATTTAATGTAATTAAATCAAAACTATTGACTGCTAAATTTTATTTTCTCATTAAAGCCTCTTAAGTCCTCTTCTGCTTAACCACTCACTTCACACTCAAGACCTTGTAAACTAATTTTCATTTTGATCAGCCCACTTGCACACAATCATCCTAATTGCCCAAACACTTACTATAAAAAATACTGGACTAAATCAAACACATTCTTTGAATATGGGTCAGAAGTGGGTACAGGAGTATTGTCTAAGAAGGAGTTGGGCAGTATTCCAACTATAAATAAAAATAGTAGGAATAGAAAGTTATACAATACAGTGATGGACATTAGAAAGAAAATAGGGGAACTGGAGACCAACTGAGCATAAAGGTGAGGATAGAAGGTTGCTTTTGATTACTTGTTTTGTAGATAGAAATAATAAGAAATTTAGTAACAGGTAATTTGGTTTGGTTCATAGATATCTACTGTACAAATATTCCTTCATATCTTCTGCTCTCAGTTTAGAAAAAAAAAAAAACTTGTAGTGCCATAAAAATTATTTTCTTTTTACATTTACCCATATCTTTACATAAGCTGTGCCCTTTTGCTGAAAATTTTCTGTTTCTTTCTTCCTTTCTTTTACTCTTTGTTTCTTTTTCACCCTACTTCCATTCTTTCCTTCTTTCTTCCTCCCTCCCTTCTTTCCTTTTTGACTTTCACATCTTGTCATGGGTAACTTATATAAACTTTCAGTTTCAATTCAAATTTCTACTTTACAGTAGCTCTTCCTGTAAGTCAGGGTTGAGTATTGCGTGACTCCCAGTATGCCTTATATGGCAATGTCATATAGATACATCACACACACACACACACACACACACACACATATGTGTGTGTGTGTGTGTGTGTAGAGAGAGAGAGAGAGAGAGAGAGCAAGAAAGAGAGAGAGATATAACATATATCTTAGGTTGCTAAGGCTGCTATAACAAAATATCACAAAATGAGTGATTTAAATTGCAGAGATTTATATTCTCATGGTTCTACAAACCTAAGGTCAAGGTGTCAATATGGCTGGTTTCTTGTGAGGCATCTCCTCTGTATGTGTTGGTGGCTTTTTTCTATAGTGTCCTCACATCACTTGACTCTGTGTGTGTGTGTGTGTGTGTGTGTGTGTGTGTGTGTGCGCGCGCGTGCACATGCACGCATGCATACATGCACAAGAGCTTCTATCAATGTGGTGAGGAAAAGATCTCTGGTGTTTCCTCTTCTTCTTATAGGGACACCTGTTCTATTAGAGTACCACTTTTGTGACTTCATTTAACTTCAATTACTTTCATCTCCACCAGCTCATTCAGGGTTAAGAATTTCATTTATGAAGTTTGGAAACCATAATCCAGTACATAATGCAAACTACCTGTATATCATCTCAGTCCTTCCTGAACAAGAAGCCTTTGCTAAGAAATCTACTCATAGATTTAAAGAAATTGTTACCAGTGGTTTCTGTCTGGGTGTTGACAGGTTCTTGGCATCTTGTTCAGAGAATTGGGGAAAAGTCACACATAAAAATGAAAACATCAAAAAATTTATTAAAAGCGAGGAGAAAATTCAAGTCTTAGATATACTGCCAAGAGACATATCAGCTTACATGAGTGAGAGAGTAATCAAGGGCCCTAATTATTGTATGGACTTCTTATCATGGGTTCTAGGAGTCACCAGGGGTCACAGCGAGGGTGGTACTCTATTTTGATTGACAGGCTTGGGTTATGGAAGGTATCCTGTATTATGTCCCTTCCCATGACTCATTTGATCACAATAGCATGTATACTGATCCTCCAATGGTATACAATGGTAAATATAGGATCTTCCTTGAAAGTAAAATCAGAGGACAAAGTTTGCCTCACTACTCCCCAAACCAGTTCAGGCTAAATGGCCCCCTGTCTCCCAATTTCTGATATATATTGAAACATGCTTAAATAGAAATGAGGCATTTCCAAGGGGTTTCTGAGGGGAATGACTAATATGCATTATTTAAAGCAGGTATATATGGAGCTTGATGCAGGTAGGGGTCCTCAGTTGGTGACAGGTTGCTAGGAGTGTGGTTAGGGAAAGGTTGTGTTTACTCCCCAAGCCTAGTGACATCCCAGGCTGCTATTTCCCTATGCTTGCCTGCCTCGCCATTTCCCTCTGCCTTTCAGTGTTCTCTTTCTTTACTTTTGGGATCTTCTTTGACTTTGGAGAATTTGGCTACAGTGTCTCTCAGTGAAAATTTCTTTATGTTTAATTTTCTTTGTTATTCATGAAGATTTATGTTTATTCTCCTCTCCAGACTTGGAAGGTTTTCTGTTATCATTCCTTTAAATAAGCTGTATGCCAGTTTCTTTTTCTGCTTTTTCTTTATTTATTTTAGAGACAGAGAGAAAATGGGTGTGCCAGGGCCTCCAGCCACTGCAAACAAACCTCAGATTCATGCTACACCTTGTGCATCTGGCTAACGTGGGTCCTGGAGAATCAAACGGAGGTCCTTTGGCTTTGCAGGCAAACACCTTACCACTAAGCCATCTCTCCAGCCCCTTTTCTGCTTTTTCTTACTCTCACATAGTAAATACATTGGTTTTCTTGGTGGTATACCATATGTCTCACAGCCTTTGCTAATTTTCTTTATTCTTTTCTTTTCTTTTTTGTTTCTCTGAGGAATTTCAAATGACCTGTCTTCAAGTTCCCTGATTTATTTCTTCCACTTGATAGAATTGGCTGCTGAAGTTTTCTATGAAATTCTCTCATTTGATTATTTTAGCTCCAGAATTTATACTTGGTTCTTTTGTATTCATATATTTTGTGGAATTTTAACTCTTACTTTCTTGATTTTCATTAGTTGTCTATATTTTTTCTCTTGTTGCTAACCAAAATTCCTTAAATTGACTATTTGAAAACTTTAACAATTGCAGTTTTGAGGTCAGGTGCTATTATTTCACTTTGCTCCTTTGGCAGTGATATGTTTCCCTGGTTGTCTGTGATACTTGTTGGTCACATACTTTTCCAGTCTTTCTACACTTGCCCCAGAAAGGAAAGCCCATTTATACTGGAGTTCTTATGGAGACTTGCTGCTGCAACCGTTAAGCTGGCTGTCTTGGATATGTGTGCCTGATATAACAATCCACAGAGTAGGTCTGACCTAGCTCCATAGGGATGGGAATTGCTACAACTTAGAAAAGTGTTACCTGTAAAAACCATGATGAGCATGCTCATGAAAGGATTGCTGTGACTCTGACCCTTTTTTTTTTGTTGTTGTTGTTGTTTTTTGGTTTTTTGAGGTAGGGTCTCACTCTAGCCCAGACTGACCTGGAATTCACTATGGAGTCTCAGGATGGCCTCAAACTCACGACGAGCCTCCTACCTCTGCCTCCTGAGTGCTGGGATTAAAGGTGTGTGCCACCACGTCTGGCTTCTTTGTTTATTTTTTTAACAATATTTATTTATTTATTTATGAGAGAGAGGCAGATAGAGAATGAGCATGTCAGGACCTCCAGCCACAGCAAATGAACTCCAGATGCATGCGCCACCATGTGCATCTGATTTACGTGGACACTGGGGAATCAAACCTGGGTCCTCAGGCTTGGCAGGCAAGTGCTTTCACCACTAAGCCACTTCCACAGCCCCTGAGTGTGCTTTTTTCTCTTTCATGCCCAAGCCATGAGATCAGTGGTTTCGGCATAATCTACTACCTATGCTGGGTTTCCTCACCACAATCCCAAAGAAATGAAGACCACCTTTCCCTTCATGATCCAACCATCCCTGGTATTTTTTACAGTATGGAAAGCTAACACAATATTGGAGCCTAGGTCTGCAGAAATAGACCCACATTGTGGGTTCACGGAGTCAATGTAGAGACAGGGCTATGAGGGGCCTGAATATGTGGCAGCTGGCCTGGTATATTGGGTCTATTGGGAAGCTCTTAGAATGAAGGCCCCTGCTATTGAAGTTATAATTTATCATACAACCATACCTCAGAGATATCATGAGTTAGCTCTAAACCACAATAGGAAAAATATCACAATAAAATAGATTACACATATTTTTACTTTCCCAGTACATATAAAAGCAATGTAGTCTGTGAGTATACAAGAGTAGTATATCTAAAAACCAACCTATATTAACTGAAATGTATTACCAAAACTATAATGATTATCTATTCAGGTTATGGTGCTGGTAGACTTCTCAATGCCTGGTACCTACAGATCTTCCATTTCTGAAATGCACATTTACAAAATACAGCAAAGTACAAAAAGGTGAGTTCTGCTTGTGTAAACGAATAATGGGAAAACATGGTCATATGCAAGTGTAAAAGAATGCTAAGATCAAGCTCTATGTTTTTCAGAGGCTGCACCTACGAAACAAATCACAAACGCTATTACAACATAGATTAGAATAAATGGCACAACAATTGAACTGGCAAACTTTATGGTGCACTTAAAAGGAAAAATATAAATCCTGTAAGATGCATGGTTTAGAAATGTTTAGGCTTTAAGCAATAGAAAACTCCAACTACACAAATTATATAAGAAGAAATTGAAGTAAATATCAATTCTTTAAAAAGAGTAGAATTCCAGTTCAATGTGATCTATTGACTCCGTACTGTCCCTTAGGATCTACTTTCTCTTAACTCCTTCTTAAGCCTGAATTTGTAGTCCATATGGTTAGAAGGTGACAGTAACAGCTGCAGGAGGATCACATCCTTCCTTTCTCACTTCCAAGAGTCAGAGATCCTCTACACTCCACAGTGAGTAATGGAGCTACTTTCTAATAAGCCTCCAGCAAAAATCTAAGTTCTGTGGGATTCACCAGCCAATTGCTATGGCCAAAAGGACTGAATGTGCTTGCTGGTTCAAGTTCATCCATACTGCTCTTAGAAGAGGAGAGAGGACCGCATGAGGAAGGAGTGAGGATTTTAACCAAGATATGATGACTGTCACCAGTATAAGAAGAATGGATTCTGGAGAGTCAAAAGTTTAAAATGGCTTTGAATAATAAGTGTGTAAGGAAGAACAGGAAGAACGAGGCTTTCTGGAGAATGAGCCAACATGACCAGTGCTCAGGGTCAGGAGAAAACAGCAAACATTAAATGACATACTTACTCAGATACAGTGAATGACGCTTCGCTTGAAAACATGACTCAGAGGTTTATTTGTGAGTTTTCAGGCAATGTTGATGCCTCTCAAATAATAAAATCACATTGGGTTTGGAGGCATATAGGGATCTTTCTGAGCAGAAAATCCATAGGTTTATTTTTTTGCATGTTTATATGTGTGTATGTGGTTTATACCAGTATGTAAGTGCGCTTGTATATGTGTGGACACATGTATGTGTGTGGTTGTGCATGCAAGTGTGTGCATATGCATGTGGAGGTCAGGGGTCGACATCCAGTGTCTTCCTCAATCACATTCCCACTTTGGTTGTGAGCCAGGGTCTCTTGCTGAACCTAGACTAAATAGCCAACAAGTCCCAGGGATACTGCTAGCCTCATTGCTGGGATTACAGATGCACACTAATGGTTTTCTGTGGCTGCCAAGGGTCCAAACTGAGATTCTCATTCTTACACATCAAGTAACTTGCCCACAGAGTAATCTCCTCAGCTCCTCAAAGCCTAAAGGTTCTTAATGGTGTTGGTAATAAAGAACAGAATTAAATGTAAACTAAAATAAAATAAAAATAGTGAATGGAATATAGTATAAAAATTCACTGGAGGGCTGGAGGGATGGCTTAGCAGTTAAGGCATTTGCCTGCAAAGCCAAAGGACCCAAGTTCAATTCCCCAGGACCCACGTTAGCCAGATGCACAAGGGGGCACACGTGTCTGGACTTCGTTTGCAGTGGCTGGAGGCCCTGGCGTGCCCATTCTCTCTCTCTCTCTCTCTCTCTCTGTCAAATAAATAAATAAAAATTAAAAATATAAAAATTCACTGAAGAAATAGGAATAGGTTATTCCATAATGTTAACCTTCTTATATGTCAGGGTGTAATGGTTGTAGTTCATTGAGTGGTTGACCGTGGTCCAATAAAAACAGAGAGAATCAACTGATCTTGATGAGAGATAACAATTCAACATTAGTTAAGTTTATTTTAAAATGACAGTAGAACAGTATCTAACCTGGAAATCAGACTGGAGGATTGAAAGACTGGGTGTGTAGCTCAGTGGTAGAGTTTCCATCGTAGTATGCCAAAAGCCCTTGGTTCAATCTCTTCCCCTCCCAGGCAAAAGAGATCAATTAAAAAAAAAAATCATAGGGAATGGAAGCTCAGGGAAACAAGTGAGGTTAAGACTCACTTGGGGCAATTTAGAAACAGAAGCCAGTGTGGCTATTGGCGTGGAGGTGTTATCAAAACAACAGATTTCATCACGTACTTTTATTGCCACTCATGTGATAGTTCCCTGTATTCAGTTCTGGAGCATTCAGCCGTACTAAAGTGCTTTCGTCTAATGAGGGCAGTGTACAGGGAGATGAAAGTGACTCAGTGGGATTCATGCTGCATTAGCAGTGGATTTCTTCATAAAAATTCATGTTCAATTCTATGTTTACTTTAAAATATTGTGGCAATGAGTCAACATACTTTTCTTGTGAGGTTCTTAGCTAACCTGACATAGAAAACTATTTCAATAATGCTAATTCATTTTAAGAGATAGCATGGTTCACTACATGACTTTTTAAAAGTCAATTAGAGAAACATTACTTTTATTATGAACAAACTATGAATTTCATATTTTATGTTTCCTCCTGATTAGGAGTTAATTAACGTTTAAATTCTATTCAATTACCCATAAGTAGTGTTGTACAATAATAACCACCTCAACTGGACAGGTTACATAACAGACATGTTGAAGCTGGAGGAAAAATGAAATTTAGTGAGACTAAGTTAATGTGAAACTAGACATGATTGATAGGTCATAAACAGATTCGTTCTACATTAGGCAGTTACAATTTGTATTTTAAAAGTCATTTTCATAAGTAATTTCAGATGTGAACTAGCGAATAATTGTATATTATTGAACATTTAAACAATGCCTTGCTTAAAAGTTAAAAAGAGTCATCAGTATAAGGAATGCCTGAATTGTAATTTACTGTCATAGAGCACCATCCTATAATTCCAGTGTGCAAATTTCAGCAGTATTATATTTTACTTTTGTGTACATTTATTTATTTATTTGAGAGATACAGAGGCAGTGAGAAAGAGTGAGGAAGATAATACGCATGCCAAGGTCTTTAGCCACTGCAAATGAATTCCAGATACCTGTGCCACCTGTGCTTCTGACTTATGTGAGTCGAACCTGGGTCTTCTGGCTTTGCAAGCAAGCACCTTAACTGCTACGCCATCTCACCAGCCCCTTATGTGCATTTTTTAAATCTTATTTTAAAAAATTATTTATTTGAGAGAGACAGAGAGAGAAAGAGGCAGGTAAGGGAGAAAGAATGGGCATACCAGGGCCTCCAGCTGCTGCAAATGAACGCCAGACACATGTGCCACCTTATGCATCTGGCTTACTTGGGCCCTGGAGAATCAAATCTGGGTCCTTAGGCTTCACAGGCAAGTACCTTAATGGTTAAGCCATCTCTCCAGCCCTAATCTTATCTTTATAATAAGAACAATTCAAAAGCTGTATGCTGATAGCTGATAACTGATGTCATTTGTGATGTCTGTTAGTCCTCATCTCACATTTTGGGGAGTTCAGATTTTCTCCTATGACATTGATATACTACATTATGGCAATTAAGATTTATAGATTGACTAGATTCTACCTTCTAATGGAAACCTTTTTATAGTGGTTTTCTTTGGAGTTTTGTAAAAGTACTGGTCCTCAATTCTTTCTCTTTCATTTTGTTTTCATTTAGGCAGTCACTGAAGATAATAGTATTTTGAGCCCAGCATTGAGTTATATGATTAGCAGCCTCATACCAAGAATACCAGCAAACAGAAAATGGCATCAAAACAATTAATAAGTTGTGTGTGCTATTAATCAGTTGAGCTTAGGCTGGAGGGACACAGTTGTCCAGCTATCTCATGGGATATTTAGGCTGTCAAATGAAGCTATCACTAGCTAACCTTATGCACCATGGCTGCTTCTTTTTTTAAAAAAAAAAATATTTATCTATTTGACAGAGACAGAGAGGGTATGAGTATGGATGTGCCAGAGTCTCCTGGCACTGCAAACGAACTCCATACACATGTGCCATTTTGTGTATCTGACTTTATAATACATGAGTACTGGGGAATTGAACTCAAGCCTTCAGGCTTTGCAAGAAAGTGTCTTTACCTGCTGAGCCCTCTCTCCTGCCCCCTCATTACTTCTTAATAGATTCTTCATCTCTGAGAAAGCCACATCATTTCAGAACACACTTGGATAAAGTCAGTGTTTGCTCATTCGCATTTCTGGGCATAGCCACAAATATAGAAGCTAGCTGAAACTGCATTCCAAGAGTTTTAGAAGCAAGCTTACCACCATTGACCATGAAAATGATACACACCAAAATCAACTATAATAGAATTTTCCAAACTGTTGCATTACAAAGTTTAAAATCTATGGGGAAAGCCAATGGAGAATTTCATCAGTGAACCACATTTGATTGAAAAGTCAAGGTACTGAGAAACAATTGCTCCTTCATGCCTGCCCACAAACCCACTTAATGTCACAAGGTTTCTTTTCGACTGAAGTAAAATAAATCAAAGTTGGGCAGTGTAAGAAATTTATCTTAGAATTAATTTACTTCATCCTATGGAAGGTTTTATAGCCATAACATTTTTACAAAAGATTCTTAGATATGAAAATTGGTTTTTTATTATAAAATCTAGAAAGCAGATATGGGCATATGTATGGATTTTTGTGTGTGTAGTTTGTGTTTCAAGTTTTGATGCTAGGGTTACAACCTAGGACCTCGTGGATGGTAAGTACCAATTCTACCACTGAGCTACATCCCCAACCCCTAGTTTGTGATTTTGTTATGAAAATAGCAAAACCCAGAAACCTTAAAGTTATTACCTTCTATTCTCTTTAAAATGTTACTTACCTATAGACTTTGAACCTTAGAAGCTGCTTCACGTGGGGTCATCTGGTCCTTAGCTTGCCACTCTGACAGCTACTCGGTGCATCATCACACACAGATTCAAACCAGGTCATCTTCAGAGCCTTACAACTGATGAGTGAGACCCTACCTGGGCCAAGTTTTCCCTCTCCAAGTATAGTCTGTGGCAATTGTCAATGAACAGAAAGGTGCCTTTTCATCTTGTGATGGGTAGCAGGCCAATTTGGGAAAAGAAAGACAGAGAGAATATGAATCTGTCCTTGCTCAATGCAAGGACAGAATATTCTTAATTTTTACTAATTCCCTTCACCCTCTTATTCTATTTACATATAATCTGAGGATTCAGAAAGTTTTATGTGATATGTTTATGGTCACATAGCTACCAACCACCAGTCAAAATATACATATGAGTTTCTTTTTTTATTTTGTTAAACCATCTTTTATTTATTTATTTGTAAGAAGAGAAAGGGGGAAAGGGAGAGGAAAGAGAAGACAACAGAAGAGAAGTTAGGGTGAAACACCTGGGCCTCTTGCCACTACAAATGAACTCCAGATACATGCCTTACTTTGTGTATCTGGCTTTATGTGGGTACTGGAGAATAGAACCTGGGCTGGTTGGCTTTGCAAGCAGGTGCCTTTAACTGCTGAGGCCATCTCCACCACAGCCCCTAAGTCTGAGGTTTGAAGGACCTTAGCTTTTACAAAAAAGTATCTTTTTAAATCTAAACTCCAGAGTCATCCGTTGAGGTCATCACATTACAATGCATTCAAATGGATTTTATAGACATTGTAAAAAGGAGGTATGCTTTCCTATACTGTACCAGATAATCAAGGTGGAGTTGAGGGGCGCAGAATATGGTGCTAGTAGAGTGAAGATTGAAAAGGAGGGAATGATGAAGGGGAAGACAAAACGTAAGGAGGAAGGAAGTGAACAGGAGTGGATTTGGTGCCTAAGGCAGAGTTCCTCCCCCATAGTGACTTTCCAGGTACTGCTGAGAGCTCTCCCAGGGAGCCCTTCTTCCTGAGTTATTGCCTCCTGAAAGCAGCATAGCTCATTCCACATCCTGGCTGCTGGGCACAGGTGGGTCGTGTGGTGTGTGTCACTGCAATTTCACAACTTACCCTGCTGTGTGCTTTGTTACCGTGAATGCCTGTTCTCTCACATGTAAAAACCAACCTGACTTTTTTAAGGGTCGGCAGAGCTTAAGTGAAAATAAAATGCATGCAGAAAACGGAGTACCTAACAGCATAGATATTAGTAGTGACATATTCCCAATATATTCGTCTATGAAATTATCCTTGGTGTGCCCATGCCCTGAATTGTTTTACATTCATTTGCAACTTGTTATTCTAAATAAAAACACGTTCTTGTCTTTCTATTTAGTTCAATGTGGTTAAATGGATCCTTCAGTTCACAGTTAATTTTTAATTAAAGAAAACTGCATGTGCTCCTCTGGCTATATTTCTTAACACTGAGGACCGTCATCTAAATGAACCAGGAAAGATTTTCTCTCAAAGCTAACAGCTCTGGTATGGCATATTTTTCTAAGGATACTGTGTTTAGCAAATCTATGAATAATAGATATGTGATGGCTTTTCCAAAAGAGACAAGGTGAAGGGTTTGTAAGACTTATTTTATTTTATTTTATTTTTTGCATGTGTTTAGAGTTCGTGTGCAGTGGCAGGAGGCCCTGGCATACCCATTCTCTCTCTCTCATTCTCTCTCTCTCTCTCTCTCTCTCTCTATATATATATATATATATATATAATATACATATATATGTGTGTATATACATATATATGTACATATACATATATACAGTTAGAGAAAGAGGCAGACATATATATAGACATATATATATAGACATATGTGCATATATATAGACATATGTGCATATCTATGTCTCTCTCTATATATATGTCTATATATATGTCTGCCTCTTTCTCTATCTCTTTATATCAAGTAAATAAATAAATAATATTTTTTTTAATATTCAGAAGCCTAAACAAACATCTTTCCTTTATAAGTTAATTACTCAATCTCAAGCATTCTCTCATGGCAACCAGAATGAAATAAGAGCTTAATCTTACCAGGACCTATGAAGAATAGCATGACAGCGTGTCTAATAGTGTTGGGTATAGCACCAGACTGCATGGGTTCACAGCCCTGCTGCATCCAAATTATTTATCTTATCTGAACCTCAGTTTTCTCCACTAGAAAATGAGGAAACTAATATGCTTAACTTGCAGTTGATCTGAAAATTAAATGAGAACATAGTAAATGCTTTGGATGAATCATCTATTATTATGTTGATGGTTTGTCCATTCTCAGGTTTGTTATGTCTGAACAAATGGCCTAGTTTCCAATTTCTATAGTTATTGTAGTAATACAAATAAGCAAGCTCAGTGAGACTCATGTTACTGTATCTCCCAGATGTCTCTCCAGGATACACGTGGAGATAACTGCAACTCAGGATGAAATACTATATATTTTTTCCTACTTTTCAAATGGCCCTTTTCTTTTGAAAACTCACAGTAATTTGGGGCATGTGAAAAAATGAAGTAATACTTAGCACATGAAGAGTGACAAGATTAATGCATAGAAATATCCACATATCCTTTGTGTGGAATATCTTTCAATTCGTAAATTCAGCCATTACCTTAATAACGAAGATTGTTGTCTTGCATGGTACCTAGAAGATCCATCTCTCCATTTTCCTTCAGTCTAGAGCAATGTCTCAGTGTTCCCTTGACCTTCATGATCTTGGAAATTTTTGCACATTCCTTTTGTACAGTTGCTCAGTGTGGGTTTGTCAGATGCTTTCTCTCAAGAGAAGCATATTGTGCATTTTGACAAGGACCTCACAGACACAAGGAAATATTCCCCTTATAGCAAGAATCCTTTCAGCCGGCACAAGCTGATAAACATTTCATTATTAATGGTGTGATTTGGCCATTGAAAACGGCTTCTGCCAAGCTTCTTCACAACATTACTTTAGAATTATCAGTTAAATTGTACAGAGAAAACTTGGGACTACTCAGATGCTTTATTCCTCATTTTACTTTAATTTACTAGAGTTAGAATTTATTGAATTAATTACTTCTATAACAGATAAGAAATGTTAGTGTTCGCCGGGCGTGGTGGCGCACACCTTTAATCCCAGCACTCGGGAGGCAGAGGTAGGAGGATAGCCGTGAGTTCGAGGCCACCCTGAGACTCCATAGTGAATTCCAGGTCAGCCTGGGCTAGAGTGAGACCCTACCTCGAAAAACCAAAAAAAAAAAAAAAAAAAAAAAAAAAAAAAAAAAAAAAAAGAAATGTTAGTGTTCAAATCACATCTGTGTTTTATCTTTATATATCTTTATATAAAAGATTCAGTTATGAAGCTAGTTTGTATCTTCATTGGCCTGTCCATATTATCTCAGTAGTTTATTTTATTATAAATATATTATTGATGATTTTGATGCATCAATTTCCCCAGGTGTGGACAGTGGAAAGCCTATGGGCTAGCTAATATGTCTTTCTGATGTATTTCCTTTATTCTTTCAGTATTTGTTTCCTTTTGGCACAACAGTATGTTCCGAGTACAATTGCTACCTTCTTTATTCAATCTTAATGAGCTATTTCTCTTTGAGGCCTTGATTAAAAAACACAAAAAAAACACTACTGTGTGGTCTGGGGGGGGGCATATCAGGGTCTCTTGCCACGGCAAGCAAACACCAGATGTGTGTGCAACTTTTGTGTCCATCTTAACATGGTGCTGGGAAAGTGAACCCAGGGCCAACCAACCACTGAGCCATCTCCCCAGCCTCAAGGCCTGGCTTTTTAATTGAGGAGTGGCATTTAAAACTCAAAGTTAGGCCAAGGTATGCTCATTGATCCTGTGCTCTTGCTCTTTCTAACTTTTGTCTTTACTGAATTCTAGTTGAATTTCACCCTCCGGAGTTTCTATTCACAAATGTTTTAGCCTTTCAGCTAGTCCAATTAAGTCGTCAATCAACATCAACCTTCACTGAGACCTAGATATTATTTACAGTGTCTTATGCTGTATTCTGGGTTGATTAAATGACAAGCATCTTGTGATATCTTGGCATATTTTTCTTCTCCCAGTGTTCAAGATGTTATTTACAGGTTATATCCCTTTTTATCCAGCTAGGTTTCCCATATTCTTTCAAAGGAATGGATTCAGGAGGAAATAAAAAAAAAAAGTCTTGCCATCTTTCATATCACTTCTTGACTAAACCTCTGTGTTATGTAAGTTGCATGTGAAATATATGACCTTTGTCAAACAAGATCTATAGGGTTTATACTTGGAAAAAAGTAAAAGAAAAAAAGCAGGCTGTTTTTATCTGTTACAGGAAGTATGAACACTTCAGTTCTCATTTGTCAATGAGTGGGAGCACACGGGGAAAGCAGTGGTAAATCTCGCAGAAAGCCAGATCAGCTGAGCACAGGCCTGCAGTAAGTAAGGTCCAGGGCTTTGCCCACAGCCATGTTTCCCTCATTCACATAACAAGACTCACAACCTCCCACTGAATCAATCACACCTGATTTTCATGTGTGACACCAGCAACGCTCTGCTCTACTTTACATGCTGGCCTTTTGTTTTGCCATTTTATTTGGTGTCCTCCCATCTCTTATCAGACGTCCTCTTCCTACATCATGGTCTATAAATATTATAGCTCAAAGGACCTGAAAAAACTGCATGCAATGCTCTTAGAGTATGATGATCATTTCTCAAGAAGGATTCAAGTACATTCCTTCTTCTACACTGATTTATAAAACTGAAAGGAAGGATATCATCACAGATGGACTTTGTTACTCTCTCTTTTTTCTCCCTCCTACCTTCCCTCTCTTCCTTCTGCTTTGAAGGAAATAAAATATAATGAATATGTCACAGTAGAAAAAAGTGGATATGAACCATATGCACACCAATAATGGTTATCCCAAATTTATTTAATTTTGTATAGTGCTATTATTTCTCAAACAATGACAAAGATATTGACTATTCCTACAACATACACTCAATCTTGATGGTATTTTTTGTGTTAAACAATACCATCACAAAGTGAAATAGATAGATGATATTATAAAAATTACTCTTCAGATAGAACATTCTACATCTCTGCATTTGTAACTATGGTTTAAAGTCTATCTTCGAAATTTCTATGGCTTTGTAAATATATGTTTATTCCCAGTCAACAGTTTATTCATTCAAGCATTGTACACATGTGGTTACTGAATGAGTGTATTTAATACTATTCACAAGAGTAGGAGAATTTGGCTCTAATGAGTAGTAATTTGCTTGAGAGGTATGTGCTATTAAGAATCACACAGTCAAATATTCCCCCACTTCCAGGGTTGCCTATTCAATAATGACAAACAGCCAAGCAGGTAGTCAATGAAGGAAAGAATTATCTAGGCTTCATTAACCTTCACTCTGTTAACTTGTACTTCACAGACCATGTTCTGCCAGTGACATTCTCCAGGGCAATTAACTAGATGATTGCCACTAATTACTGTGCTTTATCATACATACCACTTTGCAGCTCTGAGGATGATGGTTGGAAGCGCATCTTAGAAATCTTTCTACACATCTTGATATTTACTTCTGCTACATTAAAGTAATTTTATAGGAAAGATGGGCTATGAAAGATGAAGTTGCTTGGGCTGGAGGGATGGCTTAGTGGCTAAGGCATTTGCCTGGCAAAGCCTAAGGACCCAGGTTCGATTCCCCAGGACCCACATTAGCCAGATGCACAATGAGACGCATGCGTCTGGTGGTTGTTTGCAGTGGCTGGAGGCCTTGGTGCACCCATTCTCTCTCTCTCCCTCCCTCCTTCCCTCTTTCTCTATCAAATAAATAAATAAATAAATAAAAATAAAATATTAAAAATGATGGAGTTGTCTGATTATATCAGAAAAAGTAGAGCTGTCTGAAACACAATAAAACAAAATATGACAAATAAAATATCATGGACCACTTCCTAATAATAGTCATAAATATTGTATTGGTTAACTGAGAAAATACATAGTGATAATAATGTAGTATAACTTTTAGCCTATAAATCACAGTGGGAACCTAGTTAAAAGAAAAAATTATGCTGGTAATTTATATTATAATCTGTAAGTCATGATGTGCAATAGCCCATGTTTCTAGAGTTCTTGCAATAGCTATGTATCTCCAGTTTCACCTTCAACATTTTGAGGAAGCACACACTGAGAATCATTTTTTCTCTGCTTATATAACATGCTTCTGACTATTTTGAAGCATGTATTAGGTATTTATCAGAGGCATTTTCTTTCACTTAGATTAATTTTAGTAAAAATATGATATTTAGGCAAAAAGGATATAATAAATATAAGCATTGATATTCACTACTAATGCTATGCATTATCTAATCACCCACAAAGCCTTCCAGATCCCATCACATCCACATTGAGCATTGGGATTTCTTGAGGTGTGAGGCATAAACATTCAGTCTATAACACACCACTAATATAAGTGTTACTGAAGATTTGCTAGTAATATTGGATAGAAAAAAAAATTTTTTATAGAAAAAATATTTAACAATAAGTGTCAGATGTTACTGATCACCATAGCAACTTGATCCCCCTGGTCATTCTCTTGATTTCCTGTTGGTAGCCTTCCTACACATATGGCTTCTCTATTATCTTCCAATTCTTGCTCTGTAATACCAAGAAACTATCCTCAAATACTGATTACTCTAGATTACAGAGAAATGAGCATCTCTTGTCTTCTTATTCACAAGACTAGCCTTTGGCAACAAGCCTCTCCAACATGTTAGCCTTTCTTCTAGACAGATTGACAGATACACACACACACACACACACACACACACATGCAAACACACACACTTACTTTCCAATTTAGTTCAGCAAATTATTAGCATAAAGATAAATCAGGAATTTTACTCTCTAGGAGCTCACATGCCTGGGACTTATCAGAAAACTGAACACATGATATAGATTTATAGCAATTTTTGAAATTCTTGTGTGCCAATTCTATCACCTATGTCAGTTCTTGTTAGATTTACTTATTTAATCTCTTCAATAATCCCATGAGATAGACTCTTTCTATTATCCCCATTGTGTAGATTTAAGGAAAAAAGTCACCTGAGGCATAGAGAGATCAAGTAACTTGCACAACTTCACACATTGCATGATGAGGCCTGACATGGAGCAGTCTAGCTCAATTGGAACGAATACAGATGACAAGCGTGTTAGCTCAAGTTATTTCAAAATGCTTACTGGTTCTCTGAAATTCTAAGCTTTCATAGATCGGTTTGAGAGCTCTTGGGGTCCTGTAGGAAAATAGAAAATAGTAATTCTTTCCAACACTATTTACCACACATACCACGTGGGCTGTGGCTTGAGCCTGCATTCTGCTGATTGTTACAGTTTCCACCATTGCTGTCAAATGAAGAGAACGGACTGGAAGGTCCACGTAGTTTAAAACGTGAGACGGAATGTGAATCTGTTGCTTTGTGTGTTCTCTTGGAAAACTAGCTAGATTATGATAACCCAGAGACCTATAATGGCCTTTGTCTCTCTGCAATTGAACAAATGACCTCATTGTTCTGAGTTGAATTCACTCATCTGTAAAATCAGATCATACAGCCCACTTTATGTGGTGGTTGCAAGGATTAAAGGGAATAATGCATGAAGCACTTGGCATGCCAATTTCCCTGTGTTCCAGTCACTATAAGAAGAACGTTAGGTACAGACAATGAAAGCCTCCTACCAGTCATCCCCAGCCAGAGACTGCAAGAAAACAATCCGGAGATGGTGGGAATGTGTTCAAAAACTTGGCAATGACAGTTGTGAAAACATTGCACTGCTGCAGTGTCCAGTCTGTGGCTCCTTAGTCTATAGATCAGGAGCTTGTATACAGGGTAGAGTCAAAAGAAACCACCAGTGAATGAACCCCAACTCAGAAACATTGCCATCCTTGGCCTTATTCTGTTCATAGGAAATCCTGACTTGGTCTTCTTGCTGCACAATGGCTGGTATGATGGCTTATACTGACTGTCACCGTGAAGGACCTAGAATCACCTGTAGAGAATTATCTTGATTACTTATGGTGGGAAGACCCACCTGAACTGTGGATGGGTAGCACAATTCCGCGGGCTGGAGTCCTGGACTCTATGTAAAGGAGAGACCTGGCTGAACACCAGCATTCTTCACTGTCTCTTTACTGTGGCCTGAAAATGGCCAGCTGCCTCAAACCCCTGCTGTCATACCTCCCCGCTATGATGGACAGTAACCTGGACCTGTAAGGTGACATAAACATTCCTCCCTTCAACTGCATGTGCCGGGTATTTTGCCCCTGCAAGGAAAAGGTAAGTGATACAGATTATGTTGGCATATTTACAACCAAATGATAAAATTCCTTTAGATAGAGGATCACATTTATGATGCAAATAATCCTAGGCATAGGCAAATCTTCTTACAAGGCCACGTATGTAAACAACTCTGTTAATAATCATGTTACTGACACACAAAAGAAGAAGAATTTGACTAGTGAAGGAAGTAGAAGAGGAGAACTGGGCATCACATCCCAAATGTCTTCAGTTCACCTTTAATGCGTGTGTGAGAGGATCACTTGATTTGAGAACTTCTAGAAATTCTCTCCTCATCAATTCTGAAGGGCACTACACTGAAAAATCAGCTTCACTGAGGAAGAGATAAATTTAAATATGTAGCAAAGAATTTCTAATATTTGGCATTGGATGTGATGGAACTGTTTTTGTTTCATTATCTGAATGATAGATGGGTGATTTTCAAAGGTTGTTTACAAAACAGGTAGATGTCTTTGCGTATGGACTAATCCTACCCATCGTCTTTGAACACCAATTTCAGCCCTTTTATAAGTGAGCTGGCTGAGTACCATCATGAGCTGAGCACTTCTTGATTACAGCATGTAGACATTTTCTTCTGGGATGTCAGAAGCGGGAACTTCAAACAGTGACTTCATGTTAAGCAGCACTATTCCAGGAATTTAAGAAAAGTAAAATCTTGTTTTTTTTACTAACAAATTTTACTTTTGCTTGGAAAGCCTAGTGGCCCAAGTTCAGTACCCTAGTACCCATGTATAGTCAGATGCACACAGTGTCAATGAATCTGGAATTTATTTGTAATGGTAAGAGATCCTGGCATGCCCATATTCTCTTCCTTTCTTCCTTTCTTTCTTTCTTTCTTTCTTTCTTCTTTCTTTCTTTTTTCCTCTGTTTACAAACAAATAAACAAAATAGTTTTTAAAAAAGTTTTAACATGACTGATCTATACAAAGATTAGTGATTATAATTTTTCAGCATGGGTTATTTAAATCTGGTTAATAATAGGCATTATGAGCAAAAGGCAGGAGAGTATGGAGTACAAGGTGAGCCCATACAATGAGGCCAGGCACCCACTTGTATTTGAAAGAGATTTTAGAACGCATGAAGAAGATCTGATTTAATATGTAGAAAAAATGAGATTAGTGGAAGAATTCTGCCCCTGGTATTTTGTACCAAGTTCATCAGAAAAAAAAAAAAATCTATTCATACATAGTACAAGGTGAACAACACATGGTAGGATTGTATTAAATCCTTCCCTCCTTCAGGATACGTATGCATAGATAAGGAAAAAGAAAAGAGTTCCCTCAGCAAAACAAGTGGTGGGATATGCATTACTAGTGGTTTGTATGCACACAGTTTAAAATCACAGTCTTTATTGTTCCCTGAATTTGGCTTCTGATGACAAAGCAAAGTCAACAGACAGGCTTCACAATATAGAGACGTGCTAGTGCAATTTTATAAATGGATGTTGCACTTCATCTATTAGGATAAAAAAACAACCCTCAAGGTCATTCTTTACCATATCATAAAGAACAGTGTTTGTACTGATGGATGAAAAATACAATCTGAACAGAGAAACAGTCATCAGCTTCCAAAATAGAGTTACAAAAAAGGGACTAGTGAAGGACATTAATCTTTAAAAATACACCCCAATGACCATTAGAATGAATCAATCCCAGAAAATAGATTTTTATTTGGAGCGACAAAATGAAAAAAAAAATATATATATATATACAAAGATTCAAGGTAATAAAAATATATAGTACCAAGTTTCAGTCTGTAGAATAAATGTCTGATTATTTTTATGAAGAATGGAATATTTTGAGAAGTATTTAGGAAAACACAGGGCATATACCTGATGCTTTAATATTGAGAAGACCTAAATTAATGGGGAAAATAAAATGAACTCAAGTGTGCCTGTAACTTGTATATATTCTTTGGGGAATAAGAACATTAAGATTACTTACAGGGAAGAATATGTTTCAGACATGGGTTATAGGATGCGTTCACTACAGATAACAAAACACTAATAATCACATATCTCCTCTATTTTATGTTCAGTTAAAAAGAAGAATAAAAAGGAGAAAAGAAAAATCAAGAGGAAAGAAGTGGAAGAACTGACAGATTCTCACTTATGGAGGCACTGACTGCCCTTGAGCACCAGGTTAAGGTCACGGGAGCCTGTGTCTTTTGCCTGGTTACCAAGTTGGGGCTGTGGGAAAATAAAGGGCAGAATCTTTTCACACTTTGCCTATTCTGACTCAATATTTTTCCTTGGAGAGTAAGAATATCTACTTTTGTCTCACATGCGAAAGGGCTGTGATGCAGCCTGCAGAGCTGAAAGGAATTTCAGCCTGTGGTTCCAGACAGATCTTAAGTGATACCAGTAATACAAGGCCTCAGTATCCCAGACCTTAACACCATCCTGGAGAGAAGGACAAGCTGGGGACAGCTCAAGAGAAACTTGAAACTATGTGAAAAAGAAATAAATTTGGTATTTTTTAAAATTAGTTACGGACATACTCAGTATGTAAACAGCACTTGTTGGTACCATCCTAACCCTCATCCCTGTCCCCCCTCCAAAGGGACCCTCCTCTTTGAGGATGCCTGTTATCTCCATGGGGACTATAGGTTGTGCATTGTGGGGCAGCTATCAGTTATGGGGAAGAGACAATGTCTCTGTGCATAACGGCCCTTCCTCTCCCTGCATGGGTTCTTTAGCCCCTCCAGCTCCCCACATGGCAGGAGTTCCTTGAACTTTCTTTTCTCTTTTCTTCCCATGCTTTTCTACCCAGATCCATATGCAGTCACATGGACTCCTGAGCTATACGTGGCTCACATGGGCTTTGGGCTCCACATGGCATAATTCTCTTCTCCCCACTTTATCTTCCCTTACCTCCCAGCCTTCCCCTTTCCACAGTCCTTTGGAAAATCTGAATAAAATGTGATATTTTTAAAATAAAAAAAAAATTAGAGGTGTTGGGGCTAGGTAGATTGCTTAGTGGTTAAAGGTGCTTGCTTGTAAAGCCTGATGATCCCCACATTTAGTTCCCCCAGTACCCATGGAAAGTCAGATGCACAAGTTGGCACATGCATCTGGAGTTCATTTGCAGTGGCGAGAGGCTCTGACATGCCCCTTCACTAGCCCCGCAAATAAATAAATTTAAAAAATTAGAGGTGTTAAGGTATACTGCTAAGTAAAACAAACTGAATTTGATATATAGAGCCAGTGAGGAGGTCTGACAGTGACAACGAAGACTGCAATGTACCAGAGTATTATGTGTAGTGCAACAGTCTTATCTTGTATTTCCCCACTTATCAAAGTCAAATCTGAAGCCTGAGATAGATGGCTGTGTAACAAATGTCACACAGATGGTTGGATCCACTCATTCTCACTTTCAGCTTCCTTTACTTGTGATGTCCCCAGAGCTTTGTCCTAAGCCAGATTCATGCTGTCAACATCTCTGGACATTCTTCAGCCTTGACCTCGGCTGCCCTCCACATATATTCAGCTACGGAATCGTTTTTCTGTGACACAGCCTTTTCCTATGGCCAAGGCCAGCAAATACAGCTGCATAGGAGATGTTTTCCCTTGTCATGGGACTTTAGAGCTTACTTTCTCTCTAGTCCCAAGGAGATCTTCTCTTGTGCAGTGCTTCCTTGGAGGCATCCAGCATTGTCATCATTTTCCTGGTTGCACAGACAGGAAACTTGAGATTGATCTTTCATTCCTTGTCTCTTAACACACAGTAGAAACAGCCACTAACTGCTGACTCAACCTTCTAGGTGTTTCTAAAATCTTTCTACCTCTGTGCTCTGCTCATGACTTTTCTTCTATGCAAAAAGGTAAAAATAAGGTGTGCTGTTTTATCCAAGTGCTTTTCCATTGTGCAATGCGGTGAAGTTTGATAGTGTTTCTGTGTAGTGTTTACGTGTTGCTTGTCTTTATTTACGTTAAAAGAAAAAGTTTATGTAGAATGTATGTTAATGGTGCTTTTTTAATATTTTATTTTTATTTATTTATTTGACAGAGAAAGAGGGAGAGAGAGAGAGAGAGAGAGAGAATGGACACACCAGGGCCTCCAGCCACTGCAAACGAACCCCAGACACATGTGTCCCCTTGTGCATCTGGCTAACGTGGGTCCTGAGGACTCAAACCTGAGTCCTTTGGCTTCATAGGCAGATGCCTTAACCACTGTGCAATCCCTCCAGCTCATTGGTGCTTATTTTTAAAATGTTGTTCAAGTTTACAGTATTACTTGATGCCTCTTTGCAGAATTGAATAGAGAAACAAGGCTAGAACATATCTGTGTCTTGAAGAGCCTTTTATATCTTCACATATGATGACAAAGTTTATGTTTCTTAAAGTTTTGCAACTGACTTTCACGGTCTAATTGATGAACCTGTTATTAGTAAAGGATAGAATTTTTGGCTGGAGGGATGACTTAGCAGTTAAGGGCACTTGCCTGCAAAGCCAAAGGATCCAGGTTCAGCTACCAGGGACCCACATAAGCCAGATGCAGGAGGTAGCACGTGCATCTGGAGTTCATTTGCAATGAATGAAGGCCCTGGCTACCCATCCTCTCTCTCTCTGTCTCTCTTTCTTCCCCTCTTTATATCTGTAAAATAAATAAATAAATAATATTAAAAAATTTAAAAACTAGGATCACCTGGCATTCTCTGTACCTGTCCAGCAGAACCTGTGGGGATTCTCACTTCTCTTACAGAGAACATGCACATGACCTGATTCCCTGGCCTTCACATAGTAATCTTTGCTCCACACTTACCTGTTATAAGTCTCTAAACTGCCATTTAAACTGCAGTCTCAGCGCACTATTTCTTGAACGGTTCACACACAGTGTCACCCATGTGCTCTTTCCTTTGCCAGCCATGCTCAACCCTGTTCCTTCCTCTAACTCTCACAAATGTTTTAGGTCATTGAAACTGGGGAGCTGTCCAATGCACGTAAAGTTTCACTTATGCTAGATGAACAACTTCTAGAAACCTGATGGATAGCATAACACATACAGCTAACAAGTTACCATGCGTTTCAACATTTGATAAGCGGGCAGATCTTATGTCAAGTGTTCTTGACACAAGAAAATAAAAGAGGCTTGTAACAGCTACCGTCTCATTGAAAATACCTGATAGAATCAACAGATGGGAGGAAAGAGTCTATTTCCAGCTTACAATTTCAAGAGGAGATTTCATTGTACTTAGAGAATCATGGCTAAAGCAGGCGGCTGGGTATCATATCTTCACGCATCATCAGGGAGGAAGTAGAGAGAGTGATCCATGAGCTACAGAGACAGCTTAGCAGTTAAGGCATTTGCTGTGAAGCCTAAGGACCCAGGTTTAAGGTTTAATTCCCCAGTATCCATCGAAGCCAGATGCACAAGCGGGGGCGGAGCATGTATCTGGAGTTTGTGTGGCTAGAGTCCCTGGCATGTCCATTCTCTGGCACAAAATAAATAAATAAAATTTTTTAAAAAAATTGAAAGAGTGATCCACGAACCCCCAGTGGGACTGAACTTATAAACCTCAAGGTCTCCCTCAAGCAATACCTCCTCCAGCAAGGCTCCACCTGAAAGGCTACACCAGCCATGCATGAGACCATGGCATACATCTTACTTTCAGAAACACCATAGAGGTACCTATGGGAAACTTCTGGAGCTGTTGAGTGTGTCTATAACCAATTGTAATAATATTAAAGTTGTTTACATTTTCCAAGATGTATGTATTGAAATGATTATATTAAAATTTGTTATGACAATTATACCTCAAAAGAGCTATTTGTTTTTAAATTGAAAAAGATAAAGTCATATCTTACAGAAGATTTCTTGTGATATATGTATATAGTATATGTATAAATATGTGTGTTTGTGTGTGTTTGTATGTGTGACTGTAATCATGCACATGTTACAACACATGTGTGGAAGTCAAAGGATAACATCAGGTATTGGTGGTCACTTTTCACCTTGCTTGGGCTCTCAATGTTGACTGCTGTGTTCATCAGACTAGCTGGTCCATGGTCTTCCAGGAAATTCTCCTACAATACTCTGCTTCCTATATCACACCAACTAATTATGAAACGGCCTTATTCTCCTGCTTGATAAGTAATATGGCATTCTTGTTCACTCTTGCACTCCCAGTGTTGATCACAACCTCTGGCTCATGTCAGGTACCCCCTTAATAACTGCTTAACAACTGTTAATACCATGGATGAATCACATTTCCAAAATATTAAGTGATGCTATTTTTGTTAGTCTTGTCATATCAAATACAGTGTTAGAGTTAGTTTTTTAAAAATATTTTAGCTTTTTTTTTTTATTTGAGAGAGAGAGTTAGAGAGAGAAAGAGGCAGACAGAGAAGGAGAATGGGTGCACCAGGGCATCTAGCCACTGTAAACCAACTCCAGTCACATGTGCCACCTTGTACATCTGGCTTATGTGGGTCTGGAAAATCAAACCTGGGTCCTTTGGCTTTGCAGGCAAGAGTCTTAACAACTAATCCATCTCTCCAGCCCTTCAGTTAATATTTATTACAAAGATAAGCAATACGACAGATAAACACAGAAAACACAGAGCATCTGGATGCCCATGCCATTTTTGGCATGTACTTAGTTTGAAATTTATTAGTTATTTATCTGAGATTCAAAGTTGATTGGGTAGCCTATGTTTAATTGGCTAATTATGGCTCTACTCAGCTTTGCTTCACTTTTAACCAGGGAATTTGCAAGTCGTTTTAGTTCATACTAACAAAGCATCTCTCACAGTCTTTGGAAATAGGGATGCTTGCCAGTAACATTTCCATGTACTTACTGAAGTGGTGGGAACTTTCCTTTGACTCTCTTCTGAATTTATTTCTAGATTTCACTTACATTGCTCCCAGTGACCACTATTTCCCTACTTTTGACCATGGACTGATGATGCTTTTTTCACTCGCTTGGGTCTAACATAAAGCCATGAAGTCATTGTCCTGGATTCTACGACTGCCACACCACATCTCTGAGAATCACAGCACACTGAGTATGAGCACTCACAAGACTCCTGGCTATATTTTTAGACAATTTTAATTGCTAAGGAATATGTCTTTTCCAAATCTGTGAGCTATTTGAGTTTCAATAGACAATTTGAATGTTGAGAGTAGGATCCTATTTATTTTTGTATCTCTAGGATCTAGGAAGTGTTCTACTGAATAATTAGGAATGTCTTTGCCTCCAAAACTAAACTGTCAAGTGAATCTCTTATTATTCATAGTCAATTGTTCAAATATCTGAACAGTGTTACAGAGCTCTTCATTAATCTAGATTTTATAGGCTGGGCATCCCTAGTTACCTAAGCCTTTTTTTTTTTTTTTTGTATGTTTTTGTTTTGCTTTTTAATTTGAGAAGCAGAGTACCTGGTATGGCAGTGGTAGTTGATAAGTGTTTGTCTGTTAAGAATTTCCCCATACAAAATTAAAAGTAACAAATATTTACATAAAGAAATGCTAGGTGTGGTGGTTTGATTCAGTTTTCCCCATAAACTTAGGTATTCTGAATGCTAGTCTCCCTAGCTGATGGCAATTGGAAATTAAATCCTCTTGGAGGCAGTGCATCGTTGGGGGCAGGCTTATGAGCATTATAGCCAGTTTCCCCATGCCAGTGTTTGGCACACTCTCCTGTTGCTATTGTCCACCTTATGTTGGCCATGGGGTGATGTCCACCCTCTGCTCATGCCATCATTTTCCCCTGCCATCATGGATCTTCCCTTCGAGTCTGTAAGCCAAAATAAATCCTTTTTTTTTTTTTTTTTTTTCCCAAAAGCTGCTCTTGGTCGGGTGATTTCTGCCAGCAATGCAAACCTGACTGCAATACTTGGTATAGCTTTAAACAACATCGACATAGTGGCAATGAACACAAAATTAAAGGTCAAAATGATAATTGCATCTCATGAAAATATTATGATATTAAATGTTAATTGAAATGGCAACTTAACAAAATAGAGCAAGTAGGTATTTTGCAAACTTACCCATGTGCACACATGCCTAAACATGCCCACAACTTGAGATGCCTCAATTTTAAGATAGAATACTCTATTTTTCTGCCATATTTTGAAAGGTACCTTCAATAATTCTCCATTCCTATCACTTGCTAATTCCTCTATGGCCTTGATGAATTGTTTAGGTATTTTTAACCTCAATATTTAACACATTGCAGGGAAAAGTCATCAATATCTTCTTTTTAATGAAACACATTTTTCTACTTTCTGCTGAAATAATTAGCAAGAGGAATGATGCTATCAACCTTTTGTTATTGTTCATAGAGATCTGGAGAGAAAGAAGTAAAGGCAGGGGAGAAACCAATGATTCAGTCTGTTAATTAAAGGGGGAAAATCGTGCTTAAAATGGAAAAGGACTTATCCGGATGCTAGATACACCTTAATTAGGTGGGTGATTGTCAGGGTGTCTTTTGCACAGAGGCATACCCAGCCAAGTATACACACTTTTGCACACTTCTCTTCAGCTAATAACTGCCACATTTCATCATTTATAGCAATTAAGAAAAACTGAGATTTTTTAAAACTAAGCTTTATAACCAGAAACATTAGATGTGGAATGAGCAAATTGGTGCTTTATTGTTTTTCATTTATAACATTCACTTGTTTATATGATGGTGCCTTGACTCTACAATCAATTTCCATCCATATTTGATGATAATTTGTCATTTTATTGGACCAAGTTATATGAACAGAGTAGAAGGTGGATAGATCCTATTTTATATTAAAATTTGCATGTGACCATAACACAAAACCATAACATTAATTGGTCAGTGCAGGATTATCAGACCTATTGAACTGAAAGGGGAATAAAACATATTCCTTTCAGTAAGACTCTTCAAAGGGCATAGCTTTGACATACAGACAGGGAAAAGAAAAAAGCCCAAGAAAACTCATTGTAAACCGGCTTCTGGGCTGGTGTGTTGGATTAGCAGTTAAAAGTATTTGTTTGCAAACCCTGATGACCCAGGTTTGATTCCCCAGTAATAAAAGCAGATACATAAAACAGCACATGTTTACAGTGGCAAGAGGCCCTGGTGTGCCCATACTCTCTCTCTCTCTCTCTCTCTCTCTCTCTCTCTTTCATAAATAAATATTTTTTAAGTAAAAGAAAGCTCATTCCTTATTTCCTTTCAAGGTCTTATATTAAACATTCATATTTCTGAGTAGAAAATTCTAAAGAACATTGCTATACACAAATGTGTGTGTATGTGTACATATGGACAAAGAGAAAGGGAGAGGAGAAAGAAATAGAGGAAGAGAAAGGATTATACATGGCCATAATAGCATCAAGCCACTTCAGTACCCTAGGAGAAATATTAGGATTTAACAGGGGCCTAGGGAGATAACTTAGTCAATAACATGCTAGCTTTGCAGTCATGAGCATCTGAGCTTAATTCCCCAGAACCCACATAAAATGCTGAGTGTAGTTGCACATGCCTATAAGCCCAGTGCTGGTGATGAGGAGGTGGATGGATTCCCTGCAGTTCAGTAGTCAGCCTAACTGATGAGCTAGGCCAATGAGAGACCCTGTTTCAAAGAAGGTGGGCAGCCTTGCTAAGGATCATTTGCAAGATTGTTTTCTGGCCTCCACACACACATACACACAATTTTAAAGAAAGGAATTTACAAGACATGAAATTATCTTCTCTCAACAAATACAACAGTAGTCACTGGATGTCAGAATGTCAGATGTCCCCTGATATTCCAGCTGCAGGTCCTGTTGGTCTATCTCACCCAGAAGACTAAACTTGGGCCCCTTGCCCCTCTATACTCCATCTCTCTCACATTGCCTGTGCTCCAAAATAGAAGGCTTGAGGGGAATCCCGGAGTAGGTTATAATCAGTTTCCAGAGGAAATGCTTCTATTTTAAAAGAAGGAAGCAACACGAAGGAGACAATTCCTTTGGCTCTATGAAATTCCTTCTGACAAGCTGCTGTGTAGAAGGCAAGTCTTCTCCCTCCGCCTCCACACATCTGGGGGCTGTGCAAGAAACTCTCTGTGCTGCAAATCTTTCTCTTCTGCACTTGTTTCTCATGAAGAGGGGTCCACTTTGAGGAGTAAAGGACACAGGAACCTATGCCAGAATGTTCTTCTGAGACACCATCAGAGACCAGTGGTAAAGAAAGTCCAGAAGCCCTCTGAATGGCCCACACTTGGTGGTGAGGTCTCTATGGATTCCATGAGCCTCTTCCATGTGGTGTCAGAAACCAGGTAGATTAACATATTTGGGGTTTTCTTTATTTGAGTTGTAGCATATGTTCAAGCATTCTTCCTAAACTCCCGAGCTGCTAAAAATAACATGATTCCTGAGACAAATAATGAGAAGTACTCATGAGAGTGTGATGGGAGAGGGAGGAGGGAGAACATCCTCAGCTGAGATTTCAAACAGGAGAGTCAGTAAGGAAAAGAGACCAGAGTGACTGCTTGAACTGGTGGAAGAAACACTGATCTCACTCCTAAATTTCACCCATTTGTCTGTCAAAATGAACCCCTGTCAGAAACAAAGATATCAAACATATTCTCAAAAGGTGGCTCTTGAAAAGTTAAAAATTATGAAACAAAAAATGTCAAATGAGCGTTTTAAAAAAAATTCAGAGAAATTGTATATGATTCAGCATTGAGTAAACCACAATTTATTCTTGTAGGTGGAAAAACAGATTGAGGTATTTGATTTGAATGATTTGATAATGCTAATGCCATAATAAACAAACAAAAATAGCTTGTTCTTGGATTAGCTTAATACTTACTATAAATATTTTGTTTATTTATTCACATTTTCACATGGGTACCAGGGATTGAAAATCAGGTCCTCACGCATATGTGGCTTGCATGGCAAGCACTACAACCATGGATACATCATCTCCCCAGCCCTGAAGATTTATTTCCAGTCATGATCTGCTTTCAAGAATGAATGAGTGCACTTCTCACAAAGTAACAAGTGAAAGTTTCTAAGGTGACCAAGAGAATCATCACTCACTGACTTCATATTCTTATCCAAAAGGAATCATTCCAATACAGCATAATTATAAGCTCAAGTAGATTTGGGAATCACTGTTAAGAGTTAAGTTTGGAGCTAGTATCCATATATGAGAGAGAACATGCAATGTTTGACTTTCTGGGTCTGGGTTACCTAACTTAGTACAATCCTAATGACTGGACTTCTATGTGAGTAGGAAGAAAACTCAGTAACAGAAGCCAGTAAATTAGAAAGGATATATAAAGAGAATAGAAAGGGAGGGAGAGGGCACTTGATAGAATGGTATTGTGTATATGTAAGTAGAAGAACAGTTTAATGAGGGTGAAAAGGCCTAAGTGAGGTCAGGGGAAGAGATTAAGTAAAGGAAAGGTGGAAGGAGGGCTAGTCAAAATCTAAGAGGATACAAATAAGCCATATGGAAACCTACTTTTTTTTGGACAATGAAACACACAGGAGCCATAGATTATTACTATAAAATTTTCAGTGCCAGGGATGGGATACCTTCCAGTGAGTTGTTGCCCAGAGAGGTCCCTGATGCCCCCAAAACATTACAGACCATTGTCAAGGCCCTTGGCTTCCCACCAGGAATAGATGGTAACACTCTATTGCTGAAGACTCCACATATTTGGGCTACAAGGTAACTGAGAAATCCTGCTGGAGCTGAGCTGAGAATCTCCTCCATGTAGACCAGCTGACAGAAAGCTGGAAGAAGCCATTCTGCATGCAGTTCAATGGAAGGGAGAGAAATCACCAGTGAAGATACTCAACAATGGACACTGCAAGCCTTATATTTGGCCAGCCAGGTCAAATGAGCCAACAGGTGTAATAGTGGCACATCTGTTATGGGGGAAACCAACCATCTTCTAATTTGACTGGAGGCCTGCTTCATGGGAGGGAATATATCCCTAATATTGAAAACCTATAACAGGGGTAGTCATGAGCCCTAGGGTTGTAACATCTGCTGCTGTCTTGCTAAATGTATATACTATGTTCACCAAACTGCCCAGTAAGCACTTCTCTTAATGTTAATACCCTTATATTAATGCTATTATCACTTTTGGTTAGAGAAGCTTCTCTTTTCAGATGGCAGTGACCTTGGGATGACTCAGAAGGTACCATGGTTCTGGGAAGAAGTGACAGAGGAGTGCTCAGTACTGCGATATCTCTATCACACCTCCCAAGGCTCAGGGTCCATTGCTGAAAGAGGTGGCAGAAAGAATGTAAGAGCCAAAGGAAGGCTAGGACTCCTTACAACATGCTCCTCCAGACACAAAATAGCCTGGATATCCATGACCTCACAGTACCTGACACTACCTACACAAATCCACCATAATAGGAGGCAAAGATCATGACACCAAAATAAAAGAGAGACTGATTGAGAGGGGCAGGGGTTATGATGGAGAGTGGAGTTTCAAAGGGGAAAGTGTGAGGAGGGAGGGAATTACCTTGGGATACTGTTTATAGTCATGGAAGTTGCCAATAAAAGAAAGGAAGAAAGAAAGAAAGAAAGAAAGAAAGAAAGAAAGAGAGAAAGAAAGAATTAAGTCTTGGGGGAATGGGCCTTTTCAACACAGCCCAAGATGTCCTTACTGATTCTATGTGGTAGAACTGGATTGGCTCCTGCCCTGCCTAGAATATTTGTTTCAAAGAAATGACATTGAATTCATTTAATTTTACCACTTAATCGTAAACTAGCTGGCCCAAGGAGTACAGCCCCTTGAGATGAGTTGTTTCGTTTAACCTGCTGTAAGAGACAAGGACAAAATTAAAAGGTAACAATTTTATTTCTCAGCTGCTCTGAAATGAGAATACAGTTCTCTAGGGGAGGGCTAGAAGCCTGAGACACATCATTGGCTTCTTGGGGAATAGTATTTGCAGAGAAGTAAAGGAGTTTTAGTTTTGTTTTTTTGTTTTTTTTTTTTCCCTAAGCTATAAGACAAATTATATAAAGCCCAAGCCTATAACTCATTATATATATAAAAAATTTAGGTGGATAAAATGTTAATTCCTGTCACTAATTTTAATAGCTTCTTAGAAGGTATTAACTCAGTCATATTAAACAAATATTTTTAAACATACAAACTATGTACTGTGGTAAATCAAGGAGCAGAAGGAAGAGGGTTATGCAAAGATTAATATCACGATCCCATCACTATTTATTAAGTGGCATATTAAAGAGAGGTGGCTATCTCCAAAGACCTCAGGTGGGTCTCGTGATGATGCTTGTACTTATAGGAACAGGAAGGTCCATGCACCCTTTCCTGGAGCTGACCTGCCACCTGCAGTAATGGAGGGAAATGGGATGATGTTGTCAAAGGAGTTTGAAAAGCTTCTGTTGGGAAGTCATGTATGCTGGTATGGCATATGCCAATATGATATACAAGGGAAAGACTAGTTTCCTTGTGTCCCAAATATGATTACAGCAAACTTTAATTTGATCTACTATGGACACCCAGATTCTATCCAGGAGAAAGTAAATAGAAGTGCTGAGAGCACTCTCCCCCAGGTGGACCTACATGTGGGCCTCCCTGGGGCTGTGACTATATGACCCAGCACAACTCATTCTTCAGGGAAGCTGCAAAAATCCATGCAGGAAAGAAGCCCATTGGTATTGAAGACTCTCACCTGGGACAAAGGGTTGGTTGGCTATGAACTGTTCGGGATGTGTTTCATGGGAGCAACAGAATAAGGCTTTGATAACTCTCTGAACATTCTGCAATTTATAATTTCTTCAAAAGACAAAAGAACCCATCTATGATTAAAAACAAAACAAACGGGCTGGAGAGATGGCTTAGCGGTTAAGCTCCTGCCTGTGAAGCCTAAGGATCCCCGCTCGAGGCTCAATTCCCCAGGACCCACTTAGCCAGATGCACAAGGGGCACAGGCATCTGGAGTTCGTTTACAGAGGCTGGAAGTTCTGGCGTGCCCATTCTCTCTCTCTCCCTCCTTCTCTCTGTCGCTCTCAAATAAATAAACAAACAAAAAATTAAAAAAACAAACAAACAAGTAACACTGAGAAGGATGAGCCCCTTCTAAGATCCAGGGTTTATAAAAGTGAATTAAGGTATCCTCCCAGGGGCAGAGTCAATTAGCACCTAGTCTGGACAGATTTTATAAATCTAGTAAAATTAATATTAAGAAAATGCAGAATTGGGCTGCCGTTTAAAAGAATGACAAAAATGGGATGCGTACTATAAGAAAAAAATGAAGGAAGATTTGTGCTAAGAAAGTTGAGGTACATTAATAATCACTGGACTGGAGAATTAAGCTTTTTCACTGCCTAAATCTTACTCAGAAACCAGGAATGTAGTCTGTAGGGGCAGGTGGAGTTTTATCTTCTAGCTTCACTACACTGACTAATTTTAGTTCTTTCATCTGTGAGACCCCCAAAAGACAGACACCAAAATGGGGGCAGATTCTACCTAAAAGAGACTCTGATGGGGGCCATTCAACTGACACTAATAGAACGGACATCTTAAATCTTAAAATAAAAATGATGTCACCGGGTGTAGTGGCACACGCCTTTAATCCCCAGCACTCGGGAGAATCACTGTGAGTTCAAGGCAGCCTGAGACTACATAATAAATTCCCTGTCAACCTGAACTAGAGTGAGACCCTACCTAGAAAAAAACAAACAAAAAAAGTGATGACCACAGCTCATGATAGCAATCCTTTCATAAACTAGGTACTTAAGGAGCATTTACCTTCAAAGCACATCACACCAGCTGGTGTATCTGAGAGGAAAAGAGGTAACCCTGAGGTATTCCATTTTTGCATTAGCTGACATTCTTGGATGTCTGGTTTGATTTTTTTTTTTTTTTTTTTTGAGGTAGGGTCTCACTCTAGTCCACGTCAACCTGGAATTCACTATGTAGTCTCAGGCTGGCCTCAAACTCATGGCAAACCTCCTACCTCTGCCTCCCAAGTGCTGGGAATAAAGATATGTGCCAACACGCTCAGCTTCTGGAGTTATTTAAAAACACTGTATAGAGTATATAATATTCATGAGTCTATTTTTCATGGAAATAGAGAAGGCATTTGGAGTCTGATAAAACTTAAGAAACGTTTCACTACAAGGACCTTTGTGGTTTTGCTTCTGAAGAAACAATAATAATCACTAGGTTATCCCCAGAGTCATCAGAGGTGATGCAGAGATTCATAACCAAATTCATGCAGAGATGCTATAGAAGACAGATGTACAAATAGGGTTAGCTACCGAGAAGAGGAAGCAAGCAAACCCATTCAGAGAGCCCATCAGGGAAGAACTGACCCTATTTGAATGGCATCTTCTAGAAGGAGTTGGTGAATTGGCCACATATAGGTCATAGGAGAAGGCCTCTCCAAGCCGATGAAAGCACATGGAAATTTTCAGACATGGAGGTTGCAGGATGAATGACACAATGTTCATCATGGCTAAGGGTTAGGGTAGGAATAGTTAAATAAGATACTGTTGCTTTTCATGCATGTCTACCCTGTCTTCAATATAAATTATTAGTTTCATGCCCCCAAGTTAGTTTTTTTCTGAGAACATTACATATGAACTCATTTCAGCCATGACTTCCCAATAGCTATTACTCCATATGGTGGCTTGGATTACTGTCTTACTTAGTGTGTTACCTAGGAATCAAAACAAATGCAGTGATTTCCCTTACAATAGTTTACTCAATTGCATAGCTTATATGCACACCTAACTATGAGGTGATGGATTTACATAGCCATAAACTAAAGGCTAATTACTTATACTGGCTCTGAAGCATTTTGTAAGTGTATATTGACAATGGTGGGCTCTTGGTGCTTAATAGCTTAGCAGATACTTACAGCTAGTCACAATAGAGAGATGGGAGACTTCAGTTTGGGACTCGAAAGCTTATACCTAATTTGGACAGAACAGATGTCAGTGAGGTTATAAGGATGTGCAGCTTCCTAGTTTTGTGCCATAGGTGTCACACTGATGTAGAGTTAGGTAGCTATAAACCCTTCATCACAAATGACTTTACTTCAGAACATGTGTGTATTACCAAACCATTTACTTCCAGGCTTGGATACACGCCAAGTATTTGTTGAACACGCAGCATTTGCCAGGCACTGTCCTAAGGGATAGAGGTACAGAGGTGGGCAGAACAAAGACTTTGCAGTCAAAGGTCTACATTTTTTAAAAAAAATATGTTTATTTATGTATTAGACAGAGAGAGAGAAGCAGAGAAAGAGAGACAGAGAGAGAGAGAGAGAGAGAGAATGGGCACTCAAAGGCCTCAAGCTGTTGAAAATGAGCTCCAGATGCATGCACCATCTGGTACATCTGGCTTACGTGGGTCCTGTGGAATCGAATCTAGGTCCTTTGGCTTTGCAGGTAAGTGCCTTAACCACTAAACCATCCTCCTAGTCCAAAGTTCTAGATTTCATGTAAGGACACAACCTAAGTGTACAACATATACACATACATGCATACATGCATAACATGGGGTAAGGTGAATAGAAAGTGAGGAAGAAGATATGGATTTTTTTTTTCAAGACTAATAAAGGCCTCTACAATGAGGTGACATGTTAGAGAAGACCTGAAACATATCAAACAGCTAGATCTGAAGTCATATGCTGTTAGTTCGTATTAAATAATGACTTCCTGGATTTGTGAGGGTAAAAGGTAGGTCTGGTGAGCTAAGAGCTGATTACACAATGGTTGCTGTAATCCACACAATAGTCACCAGGAAGAGAACAAGTGGAAGAGTTGGAGGATGACTTTGAACGTTTTTTTCCTCTACAAGGGGAAAGACGAAACAAAGAAACAGAAAAGAAACAACATGATAACTGGATGAGAGGGTGGATCAGGGCCCTGGTCCCTTAGTGAAGCAAACCCTGGTGAACTCATAAAGATACATGAAGACAGTGTGAGCTGAGAACACAAGAGTTCATGAGTGACACACAGTAGATACTGAAAACATTGACTCACCTTCTGAATCGTACATTTGACAGGCTTATAGTTGAAATGAAGTTGATTCCAAGTTGAGGGTTACTCCACTGTAGCAACAACCTTAATTCTGAAGTGTGTTCTTGCTTGTGTAATTCGATGTCATCTTGCTTTCTCTTCCTTACCTTCCCTCCTCGCACTCTCGCTCCTTGCAAGCTCCTTCTCTTCTTCCTCCTCCTTCACCTCCTACCACATAGACCAGAACTAGACAATGCACCTGAGTTCATTGGTGAGGATACCTGTCCATGTCTTTGTCTTAGTCTTTCTTTAAAATTTGCATAACACTGGGCATGGCCTCTTCTCCACACACCCACCATCGGGTGCTTCCGCTGGAAGAAGAGGAAGATTTTCTTCATTTCTAGTCCTTGACAGACAGCTCAAAATTATCAGCTAGAAACAAAAGCTGGAGAGGCAGTTAAATTGATGCATAGTTTTACCGAAACTAGCATAAAGATTGGTTATTTAAAGGCAAACGAAAATTGCTATGAAACTTTGAAAATCTATTCTATTATGTCTGAAACACTGGGAGGAGGACACTATACTAGGCATATTTTGGATTAGTAGGTCAAATAAACCTGTTATGAAGCCAACGTGATCAACTGTAGGATATTTGGAAAGTTAAAATCTAATGAGAAAGCGTTGTGTGAAGTGGGCAACTGAATGAGAGATAATTAAATTAGCAAAAACTAAAAATAAGTATACAATTGTTTTTAGTACCCCAACCCTACACACATACCAAATGTGTTATTCACCAAACACACCAAGTATCTTCAGATCGTATCAGTCTTTCCAACTCCTACAGCATTATAACTTGAAATACTAGTCCTGCTTTGAGTTGCAGCTTTCTGGAAATTTGTGGATCTCTCTAGTAAGAATTAATCCCTTTGTTCCTCTGATTTATTTTTGGGAGTGGGAGAATTATTTCACTGCATCTACTCTCCCCATCAGGCTGCAAGTACTTTAAAGACAGACATTATATGTTATTATTTCTTGAATATTCTTAGTCTAGTGTGGAGCTATGTTTTTCATAGATTATTGGGCTAAGAAAGCTCAATTAAGGCAAAAATAAAGGCCTACATGCATAAATTGCTGGGGTCCTAGTAACATTGGCTAGAACTTATTGGACCTAATTTGAGCTGAGAAATATTAGATGAGTGAGATATACAATATGTCTAATCATTGTTTCTTTTTGAAATCCCTTTTGAAGCCTATTTCATTAAGAATCTTTTAGAGAGGCGAAAATTAAAGTTCATAAAGGTTAACTGGCAAGATGAAAATCTCGCATCTGCAAGGGAGGATATGAGGTCCAAATCAAAGCAGACGTGACAATCGTTTCTTTCTGACTCAGAGTCTGCACTTTCATCTACTAAAACACTGTCCTAAAACAACCCCACAGCCATCTGCTCCCTGCCATTGAGAGAGACAGGAAGAGCTGCTGGACATTTGTTGAGCACTTACCCTGTGCCAAGCATCATGTAATTGCTCAGCCTATTTTATCTTACGAGATGGTCACAAAAGTTCCATGGCCTAGACTTAAAGAGACTTAGCCCGAAAATGAATTGTTCCAGACAGTGTAGCCCAGCATCAGAGGTGAGCTTTCTGTCCCATTCTATGCCCTGAATTAGAAGCACTAATTATGCTCTGAGACATTGACATTTGTATGATCCAGATGTCTCAATGCCAATTGAACCCTCTTTGCCTTCTTAGACTATTTTTTTTTGTTCTCCTCATGCCTCTTCCCGTCCTCTCTTTCCTTTTAGAGACACTTCCCAGCCCTTGCAAGGATAAGCTGCAAACACTTCTTTTCTACTTCTTCCCACAGACAAAGGCTCATATCTCAGAATGTAGGAGGGTGGTCTATCTCCTGGCAATGTCCCAGGAACCCAAAGGGAATTTCAGAGGATGAAAAAAAAAAAAAAAAAACACCTCAACATAGAACATGATGTCTCTGGAACTATGTGCTTCTGCCTCTGTGATCTCAACTCTGTAACTCTGTTTCTATTGCTGGCCCTCACTATAGATTTTCCTATATGTTGAGGTTTTTTTTTTTTTTTTCTTTCAAGTTTTACTCTTGCAAGATTGGACGCATAGAGATGATAGGCATTTCCTGGCCCAGGTATGTTTTTCTTTGGGACAAGTAGAGAAAATTGGAGTGGGAGGTAAGTCACAGTGAGAATTATGGGCACCAACTAAGACAAGAAACGTTGTAACTATAGTGACTTGTTGATCAAGTGCACCAGGGTGAAAGCTGGGAACGGTTTTGACACCTAGGTTGAGGAAAAGTCAGATGAGAGGGTAAGGGCTGGATGAGGATGAAGGAGAGTTTAAAAAAAAAATCAGAGTGGGTGACTGAGGAACTGAGACATATGTAGAGGACAGAGAAAGCCCAAATTGATGAGTAAACACAGGGACGGGAAACTGCTGAGTCACTGTTTGCCAGCTGTGATGGCTGATGACAGAGGGAACGGCGTGATATACTGATATAAGTACAGGCTAAGAGAGGGCTGAACAGATTAATAACAGAGGCTAAAGGTCACAGGAAACCAAGATGCGCATGTTTGAGAAAGTCAGATGTAACACCCTCTGGTTTCCAAACAAGGAGTTTAAAAGTGGTTTATACAAGGATCTTCAATATCATAAGTGGGAGTTTAATAAGCAAAGCTTGTCAAGCACATTTTATGTAGCTTTTAGTCATTTAGTTGGCCAGATTATGAAATCAAATATTAACAGAATCATACATATGCTAACCATTCCTTATATTTTTAAAGAAACATTCTTAAAGGGAAAATTTTGAGATATCTAAAATATCAAGACACAGTCAAATCAAAAGAGCACACAAATTAGCTCTAAGATTACGGTTGGACAGCACATAGAACTTTTAAACAAACTATATTTTGGAAAATTATTTTGCATATCATTTATATCACATATGTGCATTTGTATATTTCTGTTTTTTTCTAATTTACATGTATCTAATTTGAGCTGATTTTTTAATCCTTATTATTTTTCCCTTTCAGTTTGATGAAAGTCATTGGGATTCATCTTTTTGGAAGCCTGGCTTTCAGTCTCTTGTAATGCTGTACAGAGTACCTGCCTGCACTCTTAAGGATTCACAGGTTTTCATAATCTTTCCCTTTCATTGTCCAGAATATCATTTACCTCCTTATGTGTCCTGCAGTTCTCTGCATTTCAATTAATGTTTTCATGACTGATTCAATAATAAAACTCCACACGCTTTCTTTCCGTTGTTACCTATCATTCCTTCAGTTGTGCGAATTGCATTGCTGAGAATTCTGTGGGTGAGTTGCCTCTCTCTGATGTACTGTCAACCTTTCTATTAGAGCATTCAACTAATTATTGCTCATAAAACTTCATGTTAATGTGGCCCACTTATGTCCCTGAGACGGTGGGTCTCCTAAGAACAGAGCACGATCTTTTCTCATTGTGTCCACTATAATGGGAGCATTGCCTGTATTATGGAGGCAATTGACCAGACCTTATAGAAGACAACTGTGACTTTGCAGTGAATAGATTTAGATTCACTTATCTTTTGGCTACTAACTCAAGAGGTATGAAGATGGTATTTCATTTTTTCCCATTTACGCTCATACTTTAAATATATCTTTCCCTTCAAATTATTTTAATAATTGAAACCAATCTCCATAAAATACATAAAGTTGATATGCATGCATACATTGTGTGTTAACACTACAGTTTTCTTTTGAAGATATTAAAGGGATTACTTCCACCCAGTGGGTTTCTCCCTAGAACGGTTTTGGCACCTACCTCAAGACATTTGGCTGTCATATCTGGGTGAAGGTAGGCTGATTACTGGCAAGTGAGTAAAGAGAATGGATGCTATTTACTTCATACAATACATAGATGAAACCCATATAACAGTGCAGAGCTTAAGCAACCTTGGTTAAAATTTAAAAAAAAAAAAACAACATATTGTAGAGAAAAGAATTCCTATAATATATTTGACACTATACAATTAATCATCTGAGCTTTAGAGATTTTGCATAGAAGTTGAGGTCGATATATTAACTTTCTTATAGCTATTGGAAGAACTCCTTATCTTTCATAACACACGTGGGTTAGCTTTCTCCCTGCTTCGCCTTTTAGAAAAGGTGACATCTATTCAGTAGGACTCTGATGTTTCTGACCTGTAGTAAAAGGTAATGACTTAGATGTCCCCTACAGGTCCAAGGAAAATTCCTGCATTTAGTCAAAGTGAAAGCTTTTCACTTTAAGGTCCTGTTACCTCTAAACTGCCTAACCAATTTCTATCTCCTATGCCAGAACATGACCAAAAAATAAGCCTTTTCTACTTTAAACCACTGCAGTCTGAGGGTCGTTTGTGAATGAGGGTTAACAGATTCATTTGACAGCTCCTCTGCAAGAAAGGGAAGCTACTATTGATTATGTTGAATACTTTATGTTAAAGCTGACTGATCCCTGGGACACAACAGGCACTTTATTTCCTAATAGGGAAAAGAAGAAAGAGATATTATTGGGCTGGAGAGACTGCTGAGTGGTAAAGGCACTTGTCTGCAAAGTCTAAGGATCTAGGTTCTAGTTCCCATTACCCATGTAAGCCAGATGCACAAGGTAGAACATGCTTCTGGAGTTTGTTTGCAGCAGCCGAAGACCATGGCACGCCCATTCTTTCTCTCTCTATCTCAAATACATAAATAGAATATAGTTTTAGAAAGAAAGCAAATTATTGACCCAGTTGCTTGCATGCACAATGTCTCTGTGCAGTTATGACAAGCATACTGGGTCTAGTCTTATGGTTCTCTTTATAAAGGGTTAAAAGCATGGAAGTTTTTGGCAAAAGTTTTTTTTGACATACTGAAACATAATTCATGCAAACCATAATCTTGAAACCCACTGATCTCAAATCTCACATCCACACACAGTAGAAAATATAAGAAAATCCCTAGGGGAATTGGTCATGAGTTCCAGGGCATTTTTCTGTCACTGTTCAAGACAGGATTTGCGAAAATTGGCCCTCTCGAGGGCAAACAGTTCCAGCTTACACATTGTTATATGTGGATCATCAATACACAGTAGTTTCCTGATCCCTTTTAAACTACTGATTGTTGAGGGCTCAACTCTGTGGAGACGAAAAGGGCAGGGAGTGTGGAACAAGGTGTCAGAGCTGGTGTCTGGGACCTGCCAACTCCTGTCCATTTCATCATAGGTCTCTTTTCCCTTATCCATACAACATGGCTAACAAAATTATGCATATTAAGCTGGGGGTGGTGGCACATGCCTTTAATCCCAGCACTCAGGAGGCAGAGGTAGCAAGATTGCTGTGAGTTTGAGGCCACCCTGAGACTACATAGTGAATTCCACATCAGCCTGAGCTAGAGTGAGATCCTACCTTGAAAAACAAATCAAAAACAAAAATAAAAAGTATGCATATTAAGGGCTGTTCTGTTAAGCTTCTTAATGTATGTGTTCAGGGCATAGAGTAACATTTATAGCAGCAGTGTTCAGATAAGGATCTGATATTACCTCCAGCGATACTGAGCTGATGCCTGCAATAATTCCCTCATATTATTCACACAAAAGAGTCAAGAAGATAGTATTCTTGAAGGGAATGAATACTTTATGCACTACCATTTCAAAATATTCTTGAAACAGATGAAATTGATAGATTAATACCTGATTATATTCCACTTTGAAATATGCTTACCAAATCACACAGCTCACTACAGAAATCTCCATAAAACCATGAAGACATTGAAATACAAGATGTGCAAATGTTCACATCTTCTCAAATGATGTTCTAAAATAAGTTGGACAGAAATGAGGTATTTGTTAGATATTCTTTTCTCCCATATTTTCTACTCCTTTTCAAATATCCAGGCAAGTGGATACAACTCGTAATTTTAAAATCGAACGTGAATATCATATCACAGATAAAAACCAAATAAATTGATTAAAAAATAATTTCAGAGGATCCAAAGAGGATATCCAGTTCAGTACAGGAATAAACTATAATGATTTTATTGTGCCTTCTGTCAAAATTATGTGAGTATCTCTGTGCAAAACAGCTTAACAATCATCATACTTGCCCCAACATTGCAGTGCCTTAACAGAGGACATAGAATATAAAATGCAACCTCCTAAACTATGATAACATTATCATCATGTTTTGGTTTTGTGATACCATGAATATTCAGTTATCTAGCACATTGTAGAAACAGAAGGCAACGCATAAAACTGTGCAAACTGGCTATAATTTTATTTACAGTTTTATACTCTTTCCTACCCTAATGACCACAGATTATATGAAATGAACTGTGGGAGTCAAAATTAAATGATTTAATATGAATAGCAGACCTATGAAAAATAATGCAAAATGTGATTGTCTAATGCATTTAAAATATTTAATACTTTTATGAGTACCTAAAATTCTATTACTAATAGGGGAAATTTTCTCCTTTTGTTCCAAATAATGTTAGATTTCTATAGACTCAAGAAAAGGGAGGGGGTTATTAATTTAAACAATTCTCACAGAAAACACACTCAGGCACAGCAATAAACATGACAGAGAGCACAATACTAGGTATTCCCATAGCTTCTTGAAGTGATATTGATTTTTGTTATCTTTTTTTTTTTACATTTTAAAGTGTACTACACATTAATGAATATTATTACATGGTATGGGAAACACGACATGATGGTTTCGAATGTAAAGTGTCCCCCATAGTTTCACAGGTGTGTGATTAAGACTCCTTCTTAGTCCCTGGATGGCAGAGCCTTTCTGCAGGAGGTGTGCCACTGAGGGCAGACCTTGGGTTGTGTTACTCCAGCCCACTGGGTGTTCGGAGCTAGCTCTCTCTTTCTGCTTGCTCTGTGCTGCTAATGTGTGAAGAGGTTATCTGGTTGCCATGATTTCTCCATCATGGTGAAACTTCCCCTCAAAATGATAAGCCAGGACAGAAGATGGCTTAGTGGTTAAGGCACTTGCCTGGGAAGCCTAAGGATCCAGGTTTGATTCCTCAGTACCCACGGAAGCCAGATGCACAAGGTGGCACATACTTCTGGACGTGTGTAGTGGCTAGAGGCCCTGCTGTGCCTATTCTCACTCTCTCATAAATAAACTGTAGCCTAAAATAAACCTAAATGAAACCTAAATAAACCTAAAATAAAGCTTAAAATAAAGTTTTCTCCCCTAAGCTGCTCCTGATCAGGGGCTTTGCCCCAGCAACAAGAAGGTAACTGCTACACAGGATGTCTACTTGAACTTGAACTGAGAAGATGGAGATTGGAGAGGCTGTCACCTTCCTTCAATCACATAAGCAACAAAGCCAGAAACTGACCTTAGGCTAATGCTTCTAAGTCCTCTGCTTTTTTTTTTTTTTTTCCTATTCAAAGATGATTACGATGATCACTGGCTAACACCGGCTGCAGAACCAGCTCTTGGAATACAGCCTAGTAGTATACATGTACTATTCACTCACCAGGTGCTGAATGGATCCCAATACAAAGACAACGCACATTTACTGGGCACCTGCATCCCCTTTCTGCTGTAGAGTTGGGCATGGGGTGTAGTGCTATGAGACTGGACATAGCACATGATGCTACTAACAAGGAAACTGGACATCCAGGTAAGCTTGGGAGGTTGGACAGAGGTGATATTTGGGCTGAAAACTCAAGACTCATTAGAATTAGACAAAGGAAGAGGATAGGGAGATATAACAAAGAAAAGCATATCATCTTAGACAAACGAAATTAACTTCAGTGAAGTTTGGTAGAGATAGGATGAGTGGGAAAGAGATTAGGAACAGTAAGCTCCACTTACAAAATTTAGACTTCAAGCTGAGTTTTATGAGGAACAACTGATTCACTTTCTTTCCTTGAGTTTTATTAAATTTTAATTTACATTTAAAACATACATTTTAATGAATTTAGATATATGCATGAATCCATAATGTTATCACCCCAATCAAGGTCTATACACTGCATCCCAAATGTTCCTTGAATTATTTCACATGTGTATGTAATTTTTTGTGTGTGCTTTTGTTTTTGCAAGAACAGTTCATATGAGATCTATTCTTTTAATGAGATTTTTATAATTTTTATTTGGAGAGAAGGAGAGAGAGAGAGAAAGAGAATGGGTGTGCCAGGACCTCCCACCTGCTGCAAGCGGACACCAGATGTGTGCACCCCCTTGTGTGCATGTGCAACGTGGCACGCTTGCATCACTGTGCATCTGGCTACATGGGACCTGGAGATTAGAACATGAATTCATAGGCTTCACAGTCAAGCACCTTAATTGCTAAGCCATCTCTCCAGCCTGTTTAAATGACTTTTAAAGCACACGATACTATGTGTTGATTAATAGATGCATAAGACCTAAGACTATGATACTTTTTGAAGAAATGATAGGAGAAAAGCCTTCTTTATATTGTTTTTGGCAATGATTTCTTGGATTTGATACCAAATTAACAAGCAACAAAAGCAAGAAGAGATATTACATCAAGCTAAAAATATCTCATGGCACAGAAAACAGTCAGTGACATGAAAAGGCAACTTAAAAAAAAAATTGAAAAATATTTTCAATTTCTTTGTAAAGGGTCATTGTTTAAAATATGCAAGAATCTCCTACAAAACAATAACAAAAAGGTAATAAGATGAGCAAAGGCTTGGATAGTTGTTTTGTTAAAGAGAAAATACAAATGGACACCAGATATATGAAACGGTGTTCAACATTACTAATCACTGGGGAAATACAGATGAAAGCCACAGTAAGGCATCATTTCACACCTATCAGGATAGCTATAATTGCAAGTAAAGAGGATGAGGACTCATGACAAAAGGGAGAAACTGTAACACTTACACATTGTTGATGGAAGTGTTGCAAAGTCTCATGGAGTCTCCTCAAAAAAAATTACAAATATAAGTGTCATGTGACCTGTTAATCTAGGGGCATATCTGCAAAATTTGAAATTAGACTCTTGAAGCCCTGTGCATATTTTCATGTCCATTGAAGCATTATTCACATTAGCCACAGCATGAAAATAACCCAACTGCCCAAGAAAGGATGAAAGAAGAAAATGTAATAAGTATATACAATGTAATATTAGGTCTTTAAAGAGAAAGACATACTATGATAAACCAATCAGAGAAAGGTGAGTACTGCACACTCCCACTCATAAAGTACCTAAAATATGAAAAAAATAAAGTACCTAAAATATGCTGGAAAGATTGTTCAGTGGTTAAGTGTGCTTCCTGAGCAAGTATGAGGACCTGAGGGGTCCCAAGACTGCTTGGGTCCAAATCTCCAGATCCCACATAAAACACCTAGGTGAGGCAGAGAATATCTGTAACCCCACAAGAGAACAGAGCCCTGATAATATTCAGAGCCCTGTAAGCTAAGGAGACTCTGGCTGTAAACAAAACTGGGCAGAAGAGCAATGGATGGATTCAACAGAGGTTCCACTGCAGCCTTCCAAAGCAAGGTTCCAATCCGATCTTCCAAGGAGAGTGACTCCCACCACTGGCAAGAGTAAGGGGTTCCACAAAGGTACATACACATGCTCACACCACACAAACCACTTCACACACATGCACACACACACACACACACACACACACACACACACACATGCACACAGGCAATGTGCCTAAAATAATCAAATTTATAGAGAGCAGAATTATTCTTACTAGCAGATGGTAAGGGGAAAATGGTGAATTATTACTCAATGAGCATAATGTCTCATTACACAGGATGAACACATTCAAGAGATCTGTCACTGAAAGTTTCAAAAGACTGAGATACGATACAATTTGAATTTTGAAATGCCATCCTGACTTCTTGTTAAACATAGCAAGTTGAACACATATGTTTATCTCTGTTTCCAAAATTCTAGTAACATAATTTTAATTTAAAGGGTGGAAAACCCAAAAGATCAAATAAAAGGAGAGGGAAGACAGCAGAGAATAATAACTTACAAACATTTTGAAGGTGAGTGTCCCACATTATTACCAACTGCCATACAGATGAGACTTCTGGAATCGAGAGATTTGCAAGATGCAAACTGGCTTATAGAACTAACATGGAAAAGTTCAGAAGCTGGAGTTATAGGCTCTCTTGAAGGCAAAGTGACCTGTTAAGGTATAGTCCCAACCATTTAAGCTTACTTAAAGCTCAATTACTCACTCAGGTCCTCTAGCCATCTTCTACCACAGACTGCTACCCTCCCATATCTCCACATAGCACATAAGAGTGATTGTCAGAAGAAATGACATCTGAGAAAAGATTACATATGGTCCAATATAGGCCAAAGTATTCATGTAAAAAAGCAGGGAGTGTGTGTAAATCTGTGCATTGAACATTGAGACTTCAAATTTCTCTAGCATGAAACCAGGCTTATAGCTCTAGAAAACTTTGTGGAGAAATTGAGTAGCCAAACAGAAACTATCCATGGACCCTGACATAGAGTGAGCAAAGAAAGGTCTGGGTCTCTCACCTAGCTGTTCGGTAGCAAAACTTACCTGGCACTAATTCTTGGCTATGTTTGTCGAACTTCCAATTAATGGCAGTACCTTGAAAGACTGCCCTTGAAAGAATGAAATTTCATTAGACATTTAAGGATAACCTTCTATATATAAGTATCACAATAACAAAGGAAAGTAGCAAAATAAAATTTAGTGATTAGAATAAAATGGATTAATGAGGAAACTGTTGTTCAGGAGAGATGAAAAAAATTCTTTTACTGTTTAAAAAATGGCACTGTTCATAAGAAAATTGAAAAAACAAAGAACAGAGTAGAGATCTCAGAAATGATGATTGCAAAACTACAATAAATAGAAAATTGTCTACAAAGCAGGGGAAAATGTTAGATAAATTGGATTTTAAAAAATATTTTTATTTATTTGCAAGGAGAAAAAGATAAAGAGAGAGAATGGACCTTCAGCCACTGCAAATGAAGTCCAGTCACATGTGCCACCTTCTGCATCTGGCTTATATGGGTGCTTGGGAATTGAACCTGGGTAATTAGGCTTTACAGGCAAGTGCCATAAACAGTGAACTATCTTCCAAGGCTGTTTTTTTTTTTTAAATATTTATCTATTTATTTATTTATTTATTTGAAAGAGAGAGGAAGAGAGAGATTAGACATGCCAGGGCCTCTCGCCATGGCAAACAAACTCCAGACACATGTGCCACCTTGTGCATCTGCCTTGCATGGGTACTGGGGAATTGAACCTGGGTCCTTAGGCTTTTCAGGCAAACGCCTTAACAACTAAGCCATCTCTCTGGGTCCCCAAATTATTTTTAAGGAGAATATTTTCTCCTTTTTACCAAAGAGTAGAAGATATTTCCCCAGTCTGCTGATACTGGGTCATAGCCACCAAGCGCTACCTGGGTAGAATGCACAATGTGCTTGTTTCAAACTCAAGTCTCAAGAGGCACATGAGACTGTTTACATTCTTGAACACCTGTTTTCAAGAAGCAAGGGTCTCAGAAAATGAGAAATTCACAGATCACATGTCTCTGATCAGCCAAGTCCATCTGACCCCATCCAAATCACATAGATCTCCAAGCCAACTTAGTTGGTAGATTAGTGAACTAGTAAATACGAGCTTGTTTCTGTATAAACTCAGCTCTGTTATGTAGCAGAATCTAAGCAGAAACTAAGACGAAAGCAAAATCCAAAACAAAGAGTAGATGTAGGAGTTTAAACATAGATGTTTCCAAAAGAAAATTAAAGGTAATGGTTTGTATCTAGATTTACATTTTGCGTGGATGTCCAATCACACCAATTACCACTTGCTTCAAAGGCTATCTCCTCGTTTGAATCATGTTGTCCCTCTATCAAAGGTTGGTTAGTGTGAGTATTTTGTGAAGGTCTATTTATTTCCTTTGTTGCATGTGTTCATGTGTTGTGAGTTCATGGAATGCATAGGTGCACATGAGAGGGGTTGCATGTGTGTGTGTGTGGAGGACAGAGATTGTCAACAAACTTCTTCCTCAATCATTCATTGTATTTACTGAGGCAAGTTCTCTCATGTGAAGTTAGTGCTCATTGAGTTAATTCATCTACATAGACAGCTTCCCCCAGGGATCCCCTGTCTGGGCCTCCTGAGTGCTGGGATTATAGGCATGCGGCCATGCCCATTCGGCATTTTTATGGTGCTGGAATTCCAAACTCTAGTTCTCACTCATGTGTGGAAAATACTTTATCTACTGAGTCACCTCCCTAGCCACTGTGGGTCCATTTCAGGACGTTGCATTCTGTTTCCTGATCGTGGAGCTTATAAACTTCTATGGATACCATGCTGTCCTCTTGGTAACAAATATGTTTCATTTATTTATAAACAGAGAGACAAAGAGAGGGAGGAGAGAAAAAATGGGCACATCAGGGCCTCTTGCCACTGAAAATAAACTCCAGATGCATGTGCCACCTTGTGCATCTGGCTTTATGTGGGTTCTGGGGAATAAAACCCAGGCCACCAGGCCATCAGATTTTGCAAGCAAATGCCTTTAACTACGGAGCCATCTGCCCAACCCATGCTGTTTTGATTGCTGTATTTTTAAAATATTTTTATTTTTATTTATTTATTTGAAAGAGGGAGAGAAAGAAAAAGAGAGAGAGGGAAAGAATGGGCATGCCAGGGCCTCCAGTTGCCAGAAATGAGCTCCACATGCAAGAGCCACCTGTGCCACTGGCTTATGTGGATCCTGGGGAGTCGAACCTGGGTCCTTTGGCTTTGCAGGCAAGTGCCTTAGCTGCTAAGCCATCTCTCCAGCCTTGCTGTACTTCTATAACACACTTTGATCCCTTGCAGTATCAGCCTCTGATGGTTCCTTAAGACTATGGTAGATATTCTAAGTCTTTTTCTTTTACAAATAAATGTTAGAATCAATTATCAGTAACTATAAACCATCTGCTGGGATTTTGACTAGTCACATCATTTAATTTATTGAGAAGTTTAGAAAGGACTTACCTGGGCTGGAGAGATAGCTTAGCAGTTAAGCACTTGCCTGTGAAGTCTGAGGACCTCGGTTTGAGGCTCGATTCCCCAGAACCCACGTTAGCCAGATGCACAAGGGGGCACATTCATCTGCGCATCTGGAGTTCGTTTGCAGTGGCTGGAAGCCCATTCACTCTCTCTCTCTATCTGCCTCTTTCTCTCTCTGTCTGTTGTACTCAAATAAATAAATAAAAATAAACAAAATTAAAAAAAGAGCATGGACCTATTAGCAATATGGAGTATTGTAATTCATACACAGGGAGTATGTCTCTCTTTTAGGTCATATTTTATTTCTCTTATCAGTATTCTATGATATTCTATATATATTCATTACATGTAATATTTATGTCTAAATTTGTAGGTTGTGATGGCTTTGTAAACGATATTTTTTTTTAAATTGTGTCAAGTTGTGTCTCTCCTACATCAATTGATATGATTATATTATTTTTGTTCTTTACTTGTTGATATGGTAGACTTTTGAAACAACCTTGCATAACTGCAATAAACTCCACTTAGTCATTGTGTGTGATTTTTTTTAGATTTCTTGGCATGAGTTTGTTACTATTTCGTTAAGTTTCTTGTGTCTATGTCCATGAAAGGGACTAGAAAATATCATGCTTTTCTTGTAATTTGTTTGAATATTGGTATGATCTGACAAAGTAAAATAAGGAGATTGGAATTATTTCTTTCTTACATTTTTTAGGAGAATTTTCCAATGAATGTCCCAGGGCCTGATCATTCTTTCTTTATTTTTGGAAGTTGATGAAATATTGACTGCAACACTCTGATAGATATATGGTCAAGTTGTGTCTCTCGATGTGAGTTTCAGAGGTCCTAATTATCGATTCAGATATGAATTCATCAGTAGATTGATGAAGTTAGATACTGCCAATACAGTCACATCTCAGAATCCATCAGCTTGGCAAATAAGCCCTTAATGGTCATTTTTTTTTTTTGTATGTACTTTAGAAAAGATTTTACTTCTGTCTTCAGTTACGCATTTTAAAATGCCTCCACTTCTGAAAAAGCATTTTCAGTGATTGTCACTTACAAGCGAAGTAGCAGGGTAAACGTCTGCTTGAGTTTATTTAAGGAAGTTACCAAGGAATATCAGCTCCAGGTGTACAAATATACAGGTGGGGGAGCACCCTTCAATGCTGTAAATATGCAAATTCCTATGTCTTTTCTTTAAAAGGAAGCCCTGTACTAGTGCTACTTTCAATCCATTATTTGGGATTTTTCTCAGTGCTTTTACATCTATTCTAAGTATTTTCAGCTAAAGATTTGAAAACTTTTACTTCTCTTTCAGGCCATTACATAAAGATCACTTTGTGTTTACTCTCAGATTCATACCTCCATTCAAATAATCAAGATTCCTCATTTTAATAAATAATTATTACTTCATTGCATGTATTTCAGATATGCAACATGACAAATTTTTTAGAAATTTTTTGGGGGACAGGATTTTGATATGTAGCCCAGGCTAACCTCAGACTCTTGATCTTCATGCCTCCTTACATCAGTTTCCTGAGCATAAGAATTACAGGCCTGTGTCAAGATGCCCAGCCAAAGTGATGTGTGTGTGTGCATTTACACACATATAGTGATTTCCAAAGTTATGCAAATTAATACACGTATCATCTCATATACTTGTTTTTTTAAATTATAGAACCAAAAATCTCTTTCACTAAATTTCTAGTATTCAAAACATTATGAAAACTATAGTTCTCACTTGATATATTAAATCTCTAGAATTACTTGTTCCAAAAAACTGCCAAATTATCCCTTTGAACTTCATCTCTCATTTTCTCCCTGTGGTAACCGTTATTCCATTTTCTGTTTCTATGTATTTGACTTTTTAAAAAAAGAGTCCACATTTAATATCATACCATAGTTTTCTTTCTGCATCAGCCTTATTTCTTCCAGCAATATGTCCTCTAGCTTCATCCATTTTTTTTTTTTTGTAAATGTCAGGATCTATTTTAAGGTTGAGTCATATTCCATGGCACATATATAAGAATATTTATGTAAATATATATATTACAATTTCGTTGTCCACTCATCTGCCCATGAACAGTTCAGTTGTTTCCACATCTTCGTTATTGTAAACAATGCTGTGAGTGATGACTTGGGGAGCAGGGACCTCCCCGAAGTCCTGATTTCATTTCCTTTGGGAACATCCAAAACAGAGGGATTACCTTGATATCCAGCATAGGAGTGACACTTTGGAAACCACACTGAAAGCAATAAAAAAAAGGGGAGGGAGGCTCTGAGCTACAAGGCAAAGCAGAAAGCAGTGTACGGTTTGAAAGATAAGGAGATCAGGTAACTGCTTAGCAAACAAACAACCTGTTAGCAAATGCGCGGAAAGACCTGATTGGACGTTCTCTACAGAGGCTGTAGGAACAGCCAGGGCAGAGAAGTCAGAAACCGCAAGGGCCTGTCACCTATTAAGATAGCTGTTATCAAAATGATGAGAGATAATAAGTGTTGGCAAAGGTGTGGAGAGAAGGGAATCTTTGCATATTATTGGTGGGAGTGTAAATTGTACTGTCATTTTGGAAACCGGCAAAGGAGGCTCATCAAACCCCTACAATCCAGACCTATCACAGGCCCTGGGCCGTGAGCCTTGGTGAAGTTCAGACACCCGGCGCCTTTCCCTTTCATGTTGTTGTCTCCACGGTTGCTGGAGATCAAAGGCAAAGGCTCTAAGCACCCGACGCCCTGTGAGCGCAGGGAAAGGCGGTGAATCCGAGGGAGGCCGGGACCTTCCATCCAGGGGGCTGTCCCGAGGGGCTGCGGCCCACGGTCAGGTCTGGGCTCCGAGGCTGCTGCGGGCTGCCCGGGGGCCCAGCAGAGGGCGTCTCGGGGCCGGGCGGGCTCGGCTCGTGGAGAGGAAGTGCCTGCGTCCGACGGGGCTCGGCGCGCCCTGGGGCGGCCTCGGGCGGCTCCTTCCTCGGCCAGCCCACGGCCAGCGCCCCCGGGGCGGGCGTCCACTCTCTCCCCCACCACGGGCCTGGAGTGCGGGCGCGTTCCGGGTTTCCTGGCGAGTGCACGGACGGAGAGCTTGTCCTTGGCCTCGGGGCGGTGGGGGGAGGGCACCCATGGCCGACCCGGGGACGGTCACCACCAGCACCAGCCAGGCTCCCGAGACCCACGAGCACCTCTTCAAGGTGCTGGTCATCGGTGAGCTGGGCGTGGGCAAGACCAGCATCATCAAGCGCTATGTCCACCAGCTCTTCTCGCAGCACTACCGGGCCACCATCGGCGTGGACTTTGCCCTCAAGGTCCTCAACTGGGACAGCAGGACGCTCGTGCGCCTGCAGCTCTGGGACATCGCGGGTAAGCCCACCGCGGCCCGGCACACCTCTCTCTGCTCCTTGCTTCTCTCGCTTGCTTTTCCTGTCTCAACTCCCTGAAGACAACCGCTGAAGCTGGGAGATGGAGTGGGATGTGGTCCAGGGACCTCCCCCCCCCCAACCACCCTGCCCCCCGCACCGTGGGGGTCAGAGCAATGGACTGCGTGGATGGATGTTCTGCAAAGCCCTCTGCTCTGAGATAGGAAGAGGAGTCGGGGCAGGGGGCTCTCCGGCCAGATCTGAGGTGAGAAAGACATGGAATGTGCCCCCTTAAAAGGCTTCACTCTGTGACAAGATTGTAAAACATCCATGGAAGGACCCAAAGGGGTGTCTGGTTCCTGTCACTTCCAGCGGTCGCTGAGGTTCCGGGTGACTGAAGGACTGTCCCAGAGTTCCACTCCCACTGAGTGACCTCCCACCCCCGCCCCAGTTCCTTTTCCTTTTCAGCATGGCTTTCGGCATCTATACTCACAACTGTGCCCTGCTGCTCTGTGCGTTTTCTTTCCCTCGACTAAGGAGGCCAAGAAGCCAGAAAAATTATCCCAGGAGTTTTACGTGACTAATAAAAGAAGAAAAAAAAAGCTCTATAATTTAACAGGAAGAGTTGGAGCTATGGGTGAGAAAGGCTTGGATCAGATCCTGGCCTTAGCCCCGGGGAAACTCCATTCCTGAAATAACTTGCTGTCTCACTGGGTGGCCACCTCACCTAAGGGGAGGACTGGGAAAGTCCTGAAACTTTATGCTGCTGCCACCCCCCCCCCCCCCCACCTTGCTAAAGCAACACGTGTGTCTTTTCCTTGGCGCCCTTCCCATGCCACAAAGGCGGTATCGTTTCCCTGGCCTTTGCTTTCAATTGTCTCTTGGGAAATGTTTGATTCCTGGGAGGAACTCTATGTTCTTCACTGTGATTTATGAGCACCTGCGCTCTAGCTGGTGCTGTGGGTGGGATGTGGGCTCTTAACGAGACGTGAACGTTTGGAAAGTTTAGTTATGGAGATGGTAGTAGAGGTTACACTGTTTAATCATTACAGGTGTTTAGAAGCTCTGTCATTCTCTCTCTCTCTCTCAACATTGGAGGGCATCTTACCATCTTTTCCACTAAAGACATACCCTGAAGCCCATGGAGAGTAACGGTTAGCCAGCTCATAGCAGAGTGAGGAGTGCAGAGGTGGGGGGGGGGAGGCATGGCTTCTGCCCGCCAGGTCATGCTGTCTTCATGTGTTGTCATTCCACATGAGGAGAGATTGCAGAATTATACATTGTATGCTCAGTTGCTTAAGCACAGATTTCTCTGCCTCAGATAAGGGGATACACATATGGACACAAATGTCCTTAAACAACCTTGGGCTCAGGTCTTTTTTTTTATTTTATTTTTTTAAACCAATCCAAAAGTACGTTTGAAAAGTCATCTTTTAGAGCCTGAGGCTTCTTTCGAAACACTTCCTGCTGTTGCCCGTGACACTGGTGAACTTCTCACTGCGTCTGTCTCCACAATCTTAGAGATCTTAAAGGTCGCCTCACCATGTGACAGTCACTATCCAGGAATCTCCAGGGTAGCTTTTCCACAAAGACAAGTTAAAACCCCTGCCTAGAAGTGTGATTGATTTTTGCCTTATGTGTAACTTAATATGGCACTAATTATTAAATTCTACTTGGAGAGTTGAGAAAAACAAAAGCAAGAGTTTTCTTCCTGTATACGACCTCTGCTCTTTTCATCATTTTTTGTTTGTTTGTTTGTCTGTTTCTCACTTTGTAGCCCCCCGCTGGCCTCAAAGTCTAGGTCCTCCTACCTCAGCCTCCTCACTGCTGCAATTACACACAAGCACCGAGCACCCCCAACTTCATCCTTCCTGCACAGACACTGAGAGCCAGGAAGGAGAGTGGGGTCATCTTTATCACACTCTGGTAGGTTGTCTCCCATGATGAGACATCCTTGCTCCTTAACCAAAATCTGAAACTTGAGCTTTGTTAGGAAAAAAAGGAAGAAATCAGCATTTCAGGATCTCCAAAAGGGATTACTGATTGTTAGCTACCTTTGTTTTAGTAGGAACTGATTACCATTCAGAAAGTATATGTCTCCAAATGACAGAATTACAGATGAAATAATTCAAATTATGATTATGAAATAATTCGGAGATTATTAGGATTTGCATGTAAGTCAGATTTTTGGAAATCGAATCTTAGTAAAAGGATGTCAAGAGACAAAACTCACTTATATTTGGGCTAAAGACTGAGGCATTGCATCATTAACTATGCTTCATGTGAACATTTGAGCCACTTGTGAATCCGACCTCATACCACTTGAACTTAGTAGCAATGATGTAATGAAGGCCACTCCCAAAAATTACCCCCAAGGCTAATCATATTTGCCCTGTGCAGTAATAACACTGCATCATATTGAATCCTCAAAAGAATAAAAACGTCCCCTGATTGCACAACAGGAGGTGGAGCCAGCTATGTCATGCTGACTGCAGGCTTGGCATCCTTACTGGTTTCTTTGCACTGCTGTGTGAAGGCTATACAAGTGGTCAGATCTGTATGTGGTGAAGTTAACAGTTCCTATTCGGGAAGGTTATGACAAGGGTAGTAAGCAAGAACTGTTGAATGCTTGTTGTGAAGGTATCCAAACAGATTTGCCTAAACCCTTTCAAACCAAGAACTATAGCAACTTGCAGGCCTAGGCCTCAAGGAATGTTTTCTTCATTGTATGAAAGGAGCCTCAATTAGACCATATGTTTTATGTTTTAGACTCAGAATAATTATTGTCTCTCATCCTGACTTCAATCCAAGATGTCTGGTTATTGTACTTCTCCAACTCAGGTTCATTTATTCCACAGTGGACAGTTTTATGATGGGCTGTAGCCATTCGGTTTATTCATTTATGTATTTATTTTGTTTTGTTTTTGAGGCAAGGTCTCACTCTAACCCAGGCTGAATGGAGCTCACTCTGTAGCCCAGGCTGGCCTTCAAGTTAACGGTGACCCTCCTATCTCAGATCTCAGTCTCCCGAGTTCTGAGATTTGAAGGATGAACGGTGTGTGCCACCAGACCCAGCCTAAGGTATGGCCCTGGCTGGCCTCAAACTCCTGATGCTCCTGCCTCCACCTTTTCAAAATCCCCTAGCTGCATGTACCTCTATAACGGACTCCAGCCTTTTCAAAATGCATTTTGAAAGAAGTTCTAAGCTGTGGATGTTTCTGCAAACAGTAACCAGTTTTATTGGAAGAGTATGCCTCAAAGCGCAAGGCAGTGACTGTAAATGTCTGCTGTAAGCCACAGATTAGTTCAGCCATGCAGTGCTGCTTTCAGATACACTCTAGGAGAGCTTGCATCCATCACCTTTATGTTGTAACTGTTGGGTTAGCTGTTTCTGAGACCATATGAACAAACATCTATTCAGCCCAGATAAAGGCACCTACAACAGACCAAAACAACAATTCTACCCAAGTCTAGCCTAGAGATCCAGTGAGTTTACTGGGGAGGAAGCTGTTTCTTACAGGAGCATGGATGACTCCAAGGCAGCGACATCACCAGAAAGCCCACCACAGTGGAGGTGACCCCTCCCAGACACTGCATCCCCAGAGCTCACTGCACAACTCACAGGCAACAAGGCCAGTAAGAGAGTCAGCCCCCCCCCCCCGCCACCCTCTCTCTCTCTCTTTAGCGGTTCTTACTTCTAATATAACCTTGGAAAGGAAAGGAATCCATGAATCTTGTGAGTTAACTACCTGAAACTTGTGAGCCATTTACATTCTGAACCTTGTTTACATTCTGACCCATAAGGAGCCTCTATCCACGAAGGAATGCTTCAGTTAAGAGGGAATTTCTATACAACAGTGATCATTTTTATAAGAATTTTTATAAGCTTTTCATGTGGAATTTCCTGTGATTCTCATGCGAGTTTAGAATGTAACCACCATTTTCTTCCCTTTTCCTTTCCTTTTCTTTCTTTCTTTCTTTCTTTTTATTCAGGCATTAGAGGACAAAATCAGTAGCTATTGAGAAAGTTCATTACTCACACAGGCTCAAGAGGAGGGACACAAAACACCTCCCAGAGCCCCAAGGGGACGCATCAGGGACAGATGGCAGAAGGAGCCAAGGGTAAATCACAGATCACAGCCACTGTTGGGTGGGGCTTGAGTGTAGAAATGCATAAGGAAGAGTTTGCAGACTTGAGAACATTTGGGATTGAAACAGTTTGAACAATATCAATGATTTATGAGTCGCAAGGGTGGTTTCCTCATCCAACAATTGGCCCTGGGACGATGTAAGACAGGGAGATAGTGTCCTGGTCTGTGGGAATCTAATAAAAGTCATGCAGATTTAGGATTGGTTGGTATGCATATTAAAGATACGCTTGAAGGACTAATTGTATACTTCTAGCTAACCCTGGTAGGGCAGTCTTTCTCCATGCCTGTGAGCTCCCAACGTGCCAAAGCATAAAATGCAGAATTAAAATAATAATAATAATAATAGGGCTAGAGAGATGGCTTAGCAGATAAAGCCCTTGTCTGTGAAGCCAAAGGTTCTGGGTTCAATTCCCACATAAGCCAGATGTACCAGGTAGAGCCTGCATCTGGAGTTCATTTGCAGTGGCTAGAGGCCATGGCATGCCCATTCTTTCTCTATGTGCCTCTTTCTCTCTCTCTGAAATAATAAATAAAAATTTAAAACTAATATATTTAATGCATACCAAAATAGAAGGAGAGATGGAATAAGAATGCTCTTTAAAAGAAGGAACAGTTGCAGGCCTTATGTTTGTAGCATAGGAAGATCATCATGTTAAAATAGAGAGGGCTTCACACTTAATCAACACTTTAGTTTGGAAAGTAGGCTCACTTGACAAATTTGTGTTATTACAGGTATAGATATCTCTCAGATGGTGGGGGGAAATGAGTCCATATAAATGTGGGGAGGCTTCTGAAGGGTGAGGCAAAAGATTAAGCAAGTGCTTTAGAATTCCGTTCAGCTTTGTTTTTCAAAAGCCTTTGGTGCTTTCCACCCTACTGGGCTAGGTCCAGGCAGCTTCTTCACCCCTCCTGAGACAGAAAAATATGTGGATAGCAAAGATTTAGTTTAAGGACTTTGTAGCAGACAACTTCAGATTCACTGAGATGAACTTCCAGACCAGGCACAGTTATGGAGGAAGGGATTTATTGAAGCTTACAGATCCAGGGGAAGTTCCATAATGGCAGAAGAAACTGGCCTGCCTTCACAGGACCAAGCAGAGAGAGAGAAGTACAAGCCTAAAGGTCAAAAGCCACAGCACACTTCAGGAACTCCAGCTAGGCACACTTTGCATATCTTTAGATTGAAACCTGAAACCCACCACCACACCTTAAGATCCACCCAGTGACACTGCCTCCAGCCAGGTGGCTAAAGATGCAAACTACAAACAAATAAACAACTGAATATATTGGGGGCCATCTATTCTATTCAAACCACCACAGACTTCTACTGTTCATTCAGATAGATGGCCTATTTTTTTTGCTCCCCACTTATCTTCACTTATTTCTATCTATATAGTTTCCTTAAGCATCTTCTACAATAGGCTCTGATTGCTTTTTGATATTAACCTAAATATTTTGGGGTTCTTATTGAGATGACATGGAGCCTCCCCTATAAGAATCATCAGAGGTACTTAAGACATAGATTAATATATAAAGATATATAATTATACATACAATTATATATATATATATATATATATATATATATATAATTTATGAGAGAGAAAGTGGCAGAGAGAGAGAGAGAGAGAGAGAGAGAGAGAGAGAGAGAGAGAGGAAGAATTGGTGATCCAGGACCTCTAGCTGCTTAGAACTCAAGATGCAGGTGCCACCTTGTGCATCTGGCTTTATGTGATACTGGGGAACTGAACCCAGGTCCTTAGGCTTTGCAGGTAGGTGCCTTAACCACTGAGCCATCTCTCCAGCTAGGCTTAGCTTCATCTGACAAGAGTGTCCATACATACTGGCCTAGCAGGGAGGAGTGACTTCTTTGACTTGTAAGTCTGGTTGGGCAATCAGGACCGATGAGCTACACCATCACATTTTCATGGTTGAAAGCTGGCTTTTCTCCACTCCCTTGTCCCTGGATGTATTCTTTCTGTGTGTTGTCCTGTCAACTGGACATGCGTAGCTGCGAAGGCATCTAGGATATCTAAGGCATAGAGAGAGCATCCTCAAATAAAATTCTGTGAAGGGCAGCTGGGACCTGCAGCCTTTTATACCTACCAAGATCAGATTTCCAAGGGCATGGGAAGGTACCATCAATCAAAATTCAGTGGGTAATTGTGACTTACAGTAAAGTCTAGAAGCATTGCTCTGTCTTCAGTTCTGTTTCACCCTGACGGCGTCCCCTGCATTCTCACTACACTCTAGAAACTCTCCACTCAATCAGACAAGCTGCTTGGCATCCACCATCCCTGTCACTTACAGCTTCTGTATCTCTTCTCTTCCTTTCCCAAGATTCCTTACCTTGTACATTGCCATCTTATGAACCTCTCTCGAAGCCAGTAAATGACTAGCCATCCTGTTGCTTTGATTTGGCTGAGTTGTGAATTTATGTGGATTTCAACCAACATTACAATGGACATTTAGACTATCAAGCGGGGGTATGAATATAAAAATATAGAAAACATTCTAAAACCAAGGGGTGGAAGCAGTGATGAGCTCTTGTGACTGGTGTTTCTGATAACAGCAGAATATATTCTTTTTCATCAAATCTGAAGGGAAATGCGTTCATGTTTTAGACTTTTCTTAGTTTGAAAGAGGTAAGGCAATTGGCTTTTGTAAGATTTTTTTTTTATATTTTATTTGAAACAGAGAAAAAGGGAAAGAGAGAGAAAATGGGCACACTAGGGCCTCTAGCCACTGCCAACATACTCTAGATGCATCCAGCACCTTGTGCATCTGGTTTACATGGGACCTGGAGAAATAAACCTGGGTCCTTAGGCTTCGCAGGCAAGCGCCTTAACTGCTAAACCATCTTTCCAGCCCCTTTTGTAAGATTTTTAATGTAATGAGAATACATATTCTTGGAAAGACACTAGTTTTGTTGTTTCAAATCCTTCTCAGTGTCATCAGTGTTGAGTAGTTCCAAATAGGAAGGTATTTTCTCTGTTTTAACATTTATCCATTGCATGTTGAGTAGATTTTATAATGTCTTTCAAGCCTGTATAAATGTCATTGTACTTACACTCTTCTCTTTCATGCATGCCAAGATTTCAAGTTATAGTCAAGATGCCTTTCTCCAGAGAAGGGAGTAGCATATTGTTTAAGAGACAAAACATTCTGAGAGTCATTAAAAAATGTGTTGTCAATATGTTAGCAGACATGAGGATGACAAAGGCTGTCCCTACTACCAACGTTACTGGTGCTGTCTGTAGTCGATCTTCCCTTAGCTGTGGTGAAGCGCAAGACGATATACCCAAAGAAGGCGTGTTGACTTTGCAGTAGCATGGTGACATCCTTAAGGAAGGACACTTAGCTACTGGTCCTTCTCAGCATTCCTCTGGACACACGGGATGCATGCAGAAATGTCTATTCTAGCAGACATCTGGATAATGGATCAGGTGGCACAATCAAATGATAAGGCCAGGTAATTTGAGTAATAGGATATCTGTCATGTCTAAAATAAGAAATCTGGACTAACTAGTTGGTTAAGTTTGATCAGTAATGACTATTTCAGCCACTCCTCAACAAGATGGCTGTTGCCCAGTGTTCTCCTGGAACTAATCCGAATTGTTCAGCAAACCTATTAAGATAGTGACCTCTCAGATTCAGGTGAATTTTCATATCCCTTCAGGCTTTAAATCTAAGCACGCACAATATTCCACAGGTAGCAAGACTTAACTCAGCTTCTTTTCATAATGAGTAAGGAGAGACATCTTCCCTCATCCAGCTATTTCTTACTGAAAGCCTCCATCATGACCCAACCCAGGCCATTCAGCCTGGCAGGGATGGCCTGTGTTCTGGTATGGTATTTGCTGTAATGTTTTGATTACTTTATTAATTGGGTCCTTATGATCTTTGGGAATTTTCTTTCCTTTCTTACTCTGGGTACATTTCTTCACTAACCATATGATTGGCATTTCATCTACCTGTCAGTCTCTTTCCTTTTCATTTGCTTAATTGTATAACTGATACTTTTTTGATTTAGCATATAGTTGTTAAAAAAGCACAGTTTCTGATATGCGGGCTGTCAGGGAACTTTTAAGACAAGCCTTAACACCAAAGGAAAACTGTTTGACACTTCTAAGTCGGCATGTCTTCTTGTAAAACTCCTTGTCATCAACATTTCTGATTTCCCTATGATTTATCACAAAGGGCATGTGAGTACATCTTTTAATATCACTTGATAGGATTAGTAGAAAGAATGATTTGAAAAATTTCAGGTGATTCACAGGAAAAGGAAGCAGTCACCAAAGCTTAGTGGCTCTCTGTAATATATGAGAAATTCATTTGCAACATATGGGAAATCCATTCTTTTACTAGTTTGGCACTCCATCTTCACTTCTAAATTCAAAGGATGGTTCTTATAAGTATGCAATTACCCTGAAATCTTAATCCTTCAATATTTTTAATCTAAAACCATCTTAAATCTTAACTCTTGTTGCTACAGTCCTTTCATATCAAGTAATTAAAATTCATAACCTTGGAAGCTTTTAACAAAGCTGTCTAGTAGAAATTGAAGTCTTTACAACTTTAATGTATTTGTCTTGACTTTATGAAGAGTAGTGACCTTGACTTTGAACAGTTAAAATACTTGAGTGAGCATGCCTGTGTAATTGTTACAAGTAAATTTATGGAAAAAGAATACAATGACAATAACTTTTCACAATGTCAACATTATGATTAAATGAAAAATATTAATGAACTAAAACATGCTTATATTTCTTAACTAACAAATAGGAGCATGGTAGTTCCTAGAATGTTATTATTTGTTATAATGAAGGTCATACATCTGGACCATATGAGGAGAGGCAAGTCAAACCCATACTAGGAGTCACAAGCTAAAGCAATATATAAAGTTGTACAATAGCATTGTAGAGTTTGGACGAGAAAGAATTTTGTGGTTTGGGCTGTCTTTGCATTTGTGTGAATAAAAAGAAGCTTGGTCCTCATCACATGTTTTAATAGGAAACTATGTTATAATGGTGTCTTTATCATAAATCAAAGAGTTATGAATCTCAGATTCTCAATGATTACCATTCGTTTATCCCTCTCAATCCAGCCAGTAGTTTAACATCCTAAACATATGACTGTAAGAAGTTAAGGCACCTACAAGAGAGTTCAGAATTTTAAAACTGTAGTCTTGAGGGAGTCATAGGGCTGACTTCAGTCAGTGCCACTGTGATCTGGACGGAGCCTACTTTTGCCCCTGTGTTCATCTGTCAAATGAAGGAAAGTGTTCTTATGAGAGAGATTAATTTGCCCACAGAGAGTGAGAGGATGCTTTGTAATCCTGGCTGTAAACATAGACAGTACTGTGTTGATTAGCAAAGTTGACCCACAGTTTACAGAAGTTAAAGTATTTTAAAGGGACAATATTTTTTTATTTACTTATCCTTCATTTAATCATACAGCTGACTGTGCCTGTTTTTGCTCTGAAAGTGTAGGATTTTGTGTCTGCTTCTTAGAGGAGAGCAGGTTTGCCTATTGAGTCAAAGGCGGGATTAGGCTAGAGATGTGAAGGAAAGATAAATTGAGAACACAAGTTACTCTTATCTCTTGTCCAGTCCTGATATTTTTAAACCAGCTTTTGACCACTGCATTTATCTCCTTCCTGCAAGCCTCACTTTCTTCTATTCTTGTCTCTTTTTCCACTCCCAGCTTTCTCCCCCCCCCCCCCCCCGGCTCCCATTCTCTTAGACTAAAGAGAGAGGAAGAAGAAATGGCCAACTTTGCAGCCTTGACTTTGAGACACACTAAAACTTCTGGAGAATGTGCTGTATATATAAGTAGTCATGTCAAGATCATCGGCCACTTTGACTCTGTTAAGTTCTCAGGTCACGCTTTCATGTGGATTTCTTATGTCTACCGTTTATGTCACAGCAGAATGAGAGGCTTGCTCCTCTTCTCATTTTTAGGAACATTGGTATCACATGGAAGTATGAAGCTCACTGTTCTGTGTGTTTAAGCCCATTTTATGTTCACCTCTAGGGCAGGAGCGGTTTGGCAACATGACCCGAGTATACTACAAAGAAGCTGTTGGTGCATTTGTAGTCTTTGACATATCAAGAGGCTCCACGTTTGAGGCGGTCCTAAAATGGAAAAGCGATCTGGATAGTAAAGTTCATCTTCCCAATGGCAACCCTATTCCTGCTGTCCTCCTAGCTAACAAGTGTGACCAGAAGAGGGACAGTTGCCAGAGTCCTTCCCAGATGGACCAATTCTGCAAAGACCATGGTTTCACTGGGTGGTTTGAAACCTCTGCTAAGGTGAGAGTGCTTTGTGGGTAAATCTGCTATTTCCCTGATCAGTCTGGGTTGGAACACTAAGTATTTAGATGTATTTCTGCAAGGGGATTTTGTTGTTGTTGTTTGCTGAGCGCAGCTGGGATATGTTACAGCTTCCCTTGCTCTGTAGCAGGAAGGCTTTCAAAGTTAGCTGATGGTTTAGCAACTAGAAGCAAAGGTATTTGCACTAAAATGAAAGTGTTCAGAGCAAAAATCAAGTGACATTTTCTGTGAGCTTGAGTTTTTAACTGAGCTTTTTCATGTTCCTGGAGTGAATGGGAGATAAAATGTACTGTCAGCAACCAGCGTGTTTGACTTTTGCAAAAGGCAAAGCAATGTAACAAAATGCCCTTGGCAAAGATGTGTCCCATCTAAGGATTGACACTGAGTGGTCAATAGGATTTATTCGGAAGATGATTGAACAGCCTTGGATTAACTGTATGTGGAAGATTTGGAAAAGAGGGAAATGTCAGTCTTCGTGACATGCTCCTTCATGAATGAGTGGATAAAAATTCTTTTCTTCTATAACTCTAAGCTGGATAATACCTTTTCAGAAAGTAAAACACCAATGTGGATTCTAAAAGCCTTTCTATATGGCTGTACTAGAAAGCTGAAATGAAAATCAGAAGTATAGCATATGAGGAGGGTTATATGTGTCAAATAAGAGGATCTAATACATCAGGCATATAAAATAATACTGTTTGAGAAATCTTATGATAATACATGCTTTCTCATAAATTTGTGTGTTTTTTTTTTTTTTTTGTTTTTTGTTTTTTGTTTTTCTGTTTTTTCAAGCTACGGTCTCAGTCTAGCCCAGGCTGACCTAGAATTCACTATGGAGTGTCAGGGTGTCCTCGAACTCATGGTGATCCTCCTACCTCTGCCTCTCGAGTGCTAGGATTAAAGGCGTGCGCCACCACGCCCAGAAAATTTATGTATTTTTAACTCAGCCTCAGCTCCTTCTGTGTGTGATGCAGATTTTATGTGTATGACGTGTGGGGGCAGGGCAGTTTTATGTGCACATTGTGGTTCCTCCAAATCTCCTTCCTGAGCAATGACTTTGAGACTTCACGTCAGCTTACCTTTAGCTTTGCTAGAAGCTTCCTTCAAAGTGGAAGATTATTTGGTGTCAGCACTCATCAGAATGATGAAAGCAAAGGGATGTGCGTGGCACCACAGGGCAGCCTCAAAATGTTGAGAGATCATAGACTCACTGGAAGAATGTCCCCCGCAGGCAGAAGTAAGGACTCATAAGTAATAAATATAGCATCTTACTTACTTCTAAAAACAGAAAGTTGTAGTGGAAGAAAGATGAGACCTAGAGGTGTGACATGAGTCATTGAGCCTGGCAGGAAGGAGAAAAATCTCAGGAGAGAAGACATCACAGAGACAAATATTTTTCCAGAGCTATGCCTTTTTTGCTCTGTGTATCTGCTGGGCCATGTGCCTTAACTTCCTTGCTTCATTGAAATGCATGCAGCTGTTGATGCAAACATGTAACTTGGCTGAACAGTTCCCTGTATTGTAGCAAAAAAAAATCTGCACTAGTATGTATTTGAATTAATTTTTCAGTCAATAAATTTAAATTTTACCCAAGAGCCTGCAGGTAAAATCATAAGCAATGTGGTCATGTGGCATATAATTGGAGACTGTATAAGTGATGAGCTGTCTTATATTTACAGACAAGTCCCCTGTAGAGGTGAGAGGAAAACAATGGTTAAGAGTAGTATTTTAGGCATGTTCTATGCTTCCCTACAAATAGATGAGGAAGAGCTTCTCCAGAATTTCTTATGGAATAACTTATCTTCCAAGATTGTAACATTGTTGTAAATCTCAAGTTAAGATATTGGGTCAAGGCTTAAAGTACTACCAAAATATTACTGATGACTATGCATCTAGCCTGCTCAGTGACTAATTTTTCATCTGATTTTTTTTTTCTTTTTTCTTTAACTCAGTTGGAAATATAGCCAAATGATAGCTTTGAATTAATGAATTCAAATCTTTTCTTCTTTGAGGCAAAAATGTACCTAAATGGGAAAGTCTGTGGCTGATTTCACTATGATATTGGAATTTTTGTTCCTAATTAACTGTGACTAAAAGCAGCTAGAGAATTTTATAATTAAAGGTGTAATGGGAATGGTGGAGACTTAATGACACCTGGCCTTTCAAAGATCTCTAATTGCATTTAAACATTTTACTTATTTATTTGAGAGAGACAGAGAGCTAGAGGAAAGAGGCAGATAGATAGAGATAGAGAAAGAGAGAGAGGGAGAGAGAGAATGGGCATGCCAGGGCCTCTAGCCACTGCAAACAAAGTCCAGACACATGTGCCACCTTGTGCATCTGGCTTTATGTGGGTGATGGGGAATCACATCTGGGTCCTTTGGCTTTGCCTGAAAGTGTCTTAACTGCTAAGCCATCTCTCCAGCCCCCTACTTGCATTTCATGGATACTTATCTTGGGAGCAAAGGCGCGAACCCTGCGGATGGTATGAAAGAACCACAGCCAGCAACATCACTTTTCTAGGCTTACCTGTGTGTGAGGAAAGTTACTCAAGCAAGGGAGAAGGCTGCAAGGAACTTCATGGTGTTGGATTCTACTGGAGACACTAATATGAAGTTTCATATGCATATATATATGTATATATACATACATACACACTTTGTGTGTTGTGGATGTGCATTTATGCTCATACATTCATGGATGAATAAAGAGAGAAGTAGGTGCAGATGTAGGTATGCATATATACATGTCTTTATTAGCTTTGTCTGCTGAAAGAGCTTATAGATGAAATGACCTCAGAGGTGAATAAATTTACCTAATCCTCAGAATTTGTTTTTTAAATACAGTTTTCTACTAAAAGGAATGATGATTCCTAAAAATCTGATGGAAGTAGAAAGTAAAGATGTGACCAGAAATGACAGAAGTATTCACAAAATGTTGGCAGCATGTCATAAACAACATGGAGATGGCTTACAGAAGCTCAAAAAAAAAAAAAAAAAAAAAGACAATTAGAGCAACAAAGTAAAGATTATCAGGCTGGAGAGATGGCTTAGTGGTTAAGGCACTTGCCTGCAGAGCCAAAGGACCCAGGTTCAGTTCCTCAGTACACTCACAAAGGTGTCACATACGTCTGGAGTTGGTTTGCAGTGGCTAGAGGCCCTGGCACACCCATTGTCTCTGTCTATCTGCCTCTTTCTCTCTCTCTCTCTCTCACACACACACAAATAAATAAAATATCTTTAAAAGTAAAGGTTATCATAATAAGCTTAATGCATAGAATTGAATAACAAACCATGATATCAATGAATGTTAAATACATGGAAAAAGGAATCTTTCCCTGAGAGTAGAATCCCAATTAATAAATGTAGAATGAATGATGGAAATAAAAAGACATCTTTAATTGAATTCCATGCTACTAATTGCCTTAGGGAAGAATTAGTAGATGCTAGAGCTAGTGAGAAGACATGTGGCAAGAAACAAGATGTAGCCAGGCGATGTGGGACACGCCTTTAATCCCAGCACTCGGGAGGCAGAGGTAGGAGGATCACTGTGAGCTCAAGGCCACCCTGAGAATACAGAGTGAATTCCAGGTCACCCTGGGCTAGAGTGAGACCCTACCTCCAAATAACAAAAGAAAAAAAAAAAAAAGCTGGGCGTGGTGGCGCACGCCTTTAATCCCAGCACTCAGGAGGCAGAGGTAGGAGGATCCCCATGAGTTTGAGGTCACCCTGAGACTCCATAGTGAATTCCAGGTCAGCCTGGGCTAGAGACCCTACCTCGAAAAAAAAAAAAAAAAAAAAAAAAACAAGATGTTCACAGATTTGTACTCACTAAGTAAAAAGAGGAAATGCAACTTTGTAGTGAGAAGAAGCCTGGCCGCCATTACTTTAACTCAGGGTGTGAGGACACACACTCCTGTCTTCTTCCTAGGAATCGGAAGGGTTCAAATGTTGAAGTCAAGGATAAGAAAACATCCGATAGGCCCAGACTGACTGCTATTCTCTACTGAGTGTTCTCTAGGAATGTCAAGGTCATAAAAGGCTAAGACACTTAGGAACTGTTCCAGACTAAAGGCAGCTGGTGATACCCCCCACCCCGCCCCCGCAGGAGAAAAGGCCTTGAGGTAAAATGCTGAATTTTACATATAAAATACTGAATAATTTATTGATTTTACTAGTTACACTGTGCTTATCTAATGAGCTGGTAGCCTTTGAGGAACATAGACAAGGGAAAATGTGTTAATTTTTGCTATTATTTGGTTAATTCTAAATTATTTTCAAAGGATAAGATCAATATTTCAAAAAAAAAAAAAAAAAAAGCCCAGTGTTGACAGTGTAACTTGTTGTGTACTTTGTGACGCTTTGTAACTCGATCTCACTAGTGCTATGACAGGCAGTGTTTCCTCAGGCTATACTGAACGGATTTCACACATGCAATGGCATCTCTAGGTGATATGTCCATGAGAAAGAAAACTAATGGTTGTACTAGGCTGGAGGAACAGCAAGGTGCATGGAATGTATTGTGATGTGGTTCAAGGCCTTTCACAATTTCCTTCACAATGGATGTGGGGGATAGGTGAGGTACATCTTCTAGGGCAGGGATTTGGGGCCTGTGCTAGGTCACCACCTAGAGAGCAGGATGCTCCATTTTCAACTACAGAGATGGCCCATTGCACGTCAGGGGGCCGAAAGATAAAAGCAGAAGAAAATTTAAAAGGGTGTGTGTGTTGGGGGGGGGAGGCTGGATAGATGACTCAGTGCTTAAGGTACTTGCCTACAAAGCCAAAGGACCCAGGTTCGATTCCTCGGGACCCACTTAAGCCAGATATGCAAGGTGACGCATGTAACTGGAGTTCCTTTGTAGTGGCTAGAGACCTTGGTGTGCCCACTCTATCTGCTTCTCTGACTCTCTCTCTCTCTCTAATAAATAAATTAAAATTAAAATTAACAAAACAGAAAAACTGAAAGGATGGTCATGATAGAAAGAAGACAGTGCTTCCCATGGCCACATCACTCATTACCCTTGACCACGGACAGCAGAGGCCAGTGTGGGAGACGAGGGCAGCTCGTGGGCTCACAGTGCCCCTCGGACGTGGCTTTCCAATAATTCCACTTAATGTTCTCCACATTTTCTCTCGAGTGCAGAAACCCGTGCCCATCCTGTTCTTCGTTTCTGCCTTGCAGGATAACATCAACATAGACGAAGCCACCCGGTTCCTGGTGGAGAATATTCTTGCGAACCAGCAGCGCTTCCCCACTGAAGAAAACGACGACACGGACAAAATTAAACTGGGTCAGGAGACCTTGATGGCAGAACGCAGTTCCCAGTGCTGCTGACAGACGTCTGCTCCTTCCAAGCCTGCCTCGGCTCCTGTGTGCCTGAGAATGGTCACAGTGACCCTTTTTGCTGTGACTCTCTCTACAGGGTACGGCTGCTCGTCTGAAGATGGTACACGTGGAGATGTGCCCTCACTAGAGCCTCCTGGACTTAGCAGATGACCCCCATGCTGCCCTTGGGGGTGGTCAAGTGGAGGTTAATGTTGACATCCCTTGAGACCTTTCTGCAAATGACTACCAGATGCAGCTTTTCGTGTAAACATGAGGGTGGTAATAAAACTTCCCTGTGGTGTTCCTAGAATTTCTGACTCTGTGTCCTTTGTCCCCATGTTTCATCCTGGTTTTCTGGTGGATGTTTTGAGGCTGTTAGCCACAAAGGTTAGCCAGTCCTGTGTAACTAACTCTACTACTTCCTGTTAAAATCTTGGGCACTTAGGTAAAATTGTTATCCTTAAATACTGTGATTTTGCAAGTCACAGCGGGTGTCTCAGGCAGTAAATCCTTTTTAAGCATTAAAATGTCCTTCTTGATTAGTAAAAAATGTAGCTGGCTGGCATATGACTCAGTGGTAGAGTGCTTGGTCTCACTCTAGCCCAGGCTGACCTGGAATCACTATGTAGTCTCAGGGTGGCCTTGAAGTCAAGGTGATCCTCCCACCTCTGCCTCCTGAGTGCTGGGATTAAAGTCATGTGCGACCATGTCCGGCTTCAATCTCCAGTTCTGTCAACAAATATTGCTCACACCATACCTGTACTCTAGGCGTCTCCCTTTGATCTAGTTGGGAACAACGCTCAATGAACATTTCTTTTCTGTCTTCTACTGTTGCGAATTAATGTAGTTCTGTAGATACTTTTGTGCCCTTGAAAACTTTGTGTCTAAAGCCATGGCTGTGACACCTGCCTATTCTCCCAGCACTTGGGAGGTGCAGGCAAAAGGATCAGGGGTCCAAGCTATTCTTGCCTATGTAATGAGTTCAAGGCCAACCTGTGAGTACACAAAATCCTGTCTGACTTGCTTTTGTTTTTAAGGGACTTTTATCTTGCTACGCAAAAGGCCTAACTTTTTTTCAAAGAAATTTGAAGAGTTTTGTGTTATAACCCAGAGTTCATACATAATGAAATGCTGAGAACATTTGTCTCATTGATTTTGTGAACTAAGGAGGAAAGACCCTTGCATTCACTGAGAACAAGAGCAAGACTAACAGAACTGCATTTACTCTGCAAGCAATATTCTGGGAATTAACAGGAGTTGGCGTAGGCAGTAAAGCCTAGCTCTCTTTTTGCATTAAACTTAAGCCTTGCCTAGAAACCACGGGTGTGTTTATATGCTGCTAGACTGAAGTAAATAAACCCTTTGTCTTCTTTGGACAAGTATTCTAAATAGAATCAAGTTGTCTGGAGTGAAGGGATACAACACTGGGTTTTAAAAGGTTTGAATTTGGGCTGGAGGGATGGCTTAGCAGTTAAGGCATTTGCCTGCAAAGCCAAGGACCCAGGTTTGATTCCCACATTAGCCAGATGCACAAGGGGTCACACGCATCTGGAGTTCGTTTGTAGTGGCTGGAGTCCCTGGCACACCCATTCTCTCTCTCTCTCTCTCTCTCTCTCTCTCTCCCCCTCTTTCTCTATCAAATAAATAAATAAAAATAAAATATTAAAAAAACGAAAGGTTTGAATTTAATATAACCCCTCTTTTCAAAATGTTGAATATAATCTTCCCATATATATATATATTTCTCTATTGTTTGTTTTTTCTTTCTTTGCATACAAAAGGCAACTTTATCAGCTTCCTTGTATTTCACAGCCTGCATGGAATGTATGAAATGCTGTTCTCAACTCACTTCATTAACTCAGGATAATTGTAAGGATGGTCAGTACCTTACATAACTGACTTCTGTAAAAGTTAGGGAATTTTGGTCAGTGAGAAAGTTTATATACAGTATTCTTCAAAATTTAGAAGTAGGGGTTGGAGAGATTGCACAGTGGTTAAAGTACTTGCCCGCAAAGCCTAATGACCTGGGTTTGATTTCACAGTAGTGCCAGATGCACAAAGTGGCAAATGCATCTGGAGTTCATTTGCAGTGGCAGGAGGCGCTTGTGCACCCATTCTCTCTGTCTGTCTTCTATCTTTCTTTGCTTGTAAATAAATAAAATGTTTTTAAAAATTTAGAAGTAGAACTGAGGGACTCTATTTGCATTGGTCTTAAATTCTTTCCACATATTTTTGTAACTTCAACACGAATTTTGGAATTTAAGGTAAATTGTAAAATAACTAAAGGACAGCAGTGAAACTTGGTTCCTTTACTTATTTTAATTAATCAGTTGCATATTTTAACACACACCCAAGCTCAGACACCGGTGCAAAGGATGAAATAGCTTTCGAGTTAAAAAGGAGATGTGTCTCCTCTTTGAATGAATCTTAGACATCTGGATCTTGCCAATTTCCTTACCTGTTACATGTAAATTGTGAAACCTAGCAGTGTTTCTAAAAGTGATGCATTGTCAAAGCAAAATCTGTAACTTTTCAAGTTGTGGTTTGGCATATATGTATGTATGATCGTGTGTGTGTGTGTGTGTGCTTGTGTGTGTGTGTGTGTGTGTGTATGAAGTATTTGAGTTACTTACTGAAAATTACTGTGCCTAACCTCAGATTCACTGGCTTAGTTTAGTCTTCAAAACATAACCACTATTATGATCCAGTGCTTACATTTCCACTTATAAATTATCGCTATTAAAACCTGAGTACATTAAACAATGGACAAGCAATATAAATTTCCCAGAAGAAAACAGAGGCTCAAGGTTCTGACAGACTGGACTAGTCTATGAACATAGTTGCTACTATGGATTAACCATCTGAGAACAAAAATAAGTCAAGTCATACTTCAATGTCACTTCACAAAATGGTATAATATAAAAGTTAGTTTAAATATAAAAGTAAGAAATCAAACCACGAAAATTGTAGCAATGCTGGAAAAAATTTTTCTATTAAGAAAACACATTTGCATTCTCAAGTGCTAAGAACCAAAGACAAAAAGACAGACAGATTTGACTACATAAAATTGTAAAATAACAAATAAAGAATGTAAACTAAATGCTCTTTTTCTCCACTCTCTTCTCACTTTCCCCTTCTCTCCTTGAAAATAAATAAAAACGAATGTGAACTAATACAAAAGAAACAACAGCCAAAATATTTGTAACCTATTTGATTAGTTGAGAATTAAAATGCAGGATAATTTAAAACAATGAGTAAAAGTAGGCAAAGGGTGTGAAACAGCCTTCTTATTATTTTAATGTTATTAATTATTATTATTACTTGGGGGTGGTATTTTTAAAGCAGTGTCTCCCTTTAGCTCACTCTGTAGTCCAGCCTGACCTCGAACTCACAGGGATCCTCCTACCTCAGACTACAGAGTGCTGGGATTAAAGGCATGCACCACCACACCTGGCTAAAAAACAGCATTTTTTATAGACAAGGTAATGTGATGTGTCAAATATTAGTAATCAGAAAAAAGATAAAAATATATGTCCTTGATGTTAAGATCATATGAGAAAATATGTACTCTTAATCTGCTGTTAGACTAAATTTATATTAATTGTTACTCAAAAAATTCTTTCCCAAACTGCTATTCAGTTTTAGATGCCTAGTCCTTGTCTTGCCAATAAATGAAACTCTATTTTTTTTTTCTCATGTGGTTTTTTGAGCTAAGTTCTCAGTCTAGTCTAGGGTGACCTAGATTTCACTATATAGTCTCAGGCTGGCCTTGAACTCACAGCAAACCTCCTACCTCAGCCTCCAGAGTACTGGGATTAAAGGTATGTGCCACCAAGCCTGGCAAGAAATGAAACTCTTGTTAGAGAACCATAATTAAAAACAAAATCTCTTACTAACCCAGAAAACTCATTTGAGTATTAAACCACATTATAAACAATCCAATAGGAGACCAAAAAGACCATAAGAAATGTCTTTTATACGGCCAATAAGATTGTACGTATTATATATAATTCTCAAGAAACATTCCAAGTTCTACATCAAGAGAACTCAGCACCAACATCCCAAATCCCCTTGGAAAACTGGGATTTTCATTTGTATTAGATAACTAGTTTTATACAAAGGGAAAATATCAATTCATATTCTTATGACAGGAAGTAGTTTTGTGACTTGCTGAAAAGTGCCCCACCAATCTTGGGCTCTCACAAACAATGTGAGACAGAAGCCCTCTGGTCTTCTCTTATGACTACATTTCAAAGAAATGCCTCCCAGGTGCTTGAGAAAGCTTAGGAAAGGTTAATTTACAAACAAGATTTACTGCATTTCAGAGACAGAAAGAACTAGGTTTGCTAACCTCAGTACCCTCAGAGAAAGGATAGGCAGAAAGTCACTTCCCTCATTTTCACTAAGCGAATTAAAGCTTTCATTTTTAGTATGTGATTGCCCTTACTAGAAAAGCAGTTCCTTGTGTGTACAAAGAAGAAAAAGAGAAGTCTGCTCACTGCAGTATTACTTGTATATACTTCCTTCCAAAAAAAAAAAAAAAGTAGAAATCACAGGAAAAATATGATGGACAATTGCGTATCTGTACCAGGAAATCCTTTTCAATAACATGGTAGCATTTACATTAAAGGTATTTTAAGAATTTAAAGGCTTCATGAGCTATCTAGAAAGATAAATAACAGTTCTGATTGTTGCCTGCAGAAAAGGCTGGAATTGGGGATGTTGGTCAAGGCTAACTTTAGTGTTGTAGACAGTGTTTACATTTGTGGCCATGGAGTATGAGAGTTATTCACAGTTCGTTTTACACTAACCACTGTTTTGCTTCCATTGAGATGAAAAACAGCATTTCCATTGGGAATATAATGCTTTAAAAGATACAAACTCATATGAATTATCTTGCATTTTATCACATTAAATTATGTCACCAATGAGTTCGCCACTTTGAACTTAAAAAATAATATTTGTGTGTGTGCGATTCTTGCTGCTGCTTATGCCACCTGACTCACATGGGTAGCTTGGAAATTGAACCTGGACTGGCAGATTTTGCAAGCATATGCCTTGACCGCTGAGCCGTCTTCCCTGCTCCACCACCTCATTATGATTACGTTCACTCTAAGTAGAATATGGTGTTATCTTCTACTGCAATTTGGATGAATTTTTGGACCACACTAAATTTAAAGAGTCTTTACTTTGAGTCAGTCATGCTGTTAAATTGTGATTTGAGAGCCATAGTGCTTCCTTTAATTGAATGAGAGGTCTTACAAAATCGGTGATTTAATCTACCTTCCATTTCAGTTTAATATACTGCTTCACTTCTATTTCTGTTAAGAGTAACTTCAATGGATTTCATTTTTGTTGATTATAAACTTTCAAATAGTGTCCAAATTTTTTTCTATTGATGTAATTTAGTGCTATTGATAGGACACAGAAATTGACTAGGCAGTCAGGGTAACAGAACCCCAAAAGTGAGTGTTTTTTTTTATTTCTTGACTAAAAGCAGGAAATGTCACTAAGCTTGCAGAAATCTGGATGTTACACCATCCAGGATCGATCACTAGATTAAGCTTGCACCCTTCCTAGAGGACAGAAACTCTGATCGTTACCTAAGATTACTGGCAAAGCTGTAAAAAGCGGTCTTTATCCACAGTAGCCTGCTGTCCTGGTCTTCCTTATTTAGCCAGTCCCCTAACAAAACCTAGATCTGCATCTTTCTGTGGGCTTCTCAAATCCCCGTCTTTCCTCCCTGGGTAAGAGCTCCACCTTGCTTTCTTTCCTTTGTTCTAGGCTTACGCCTCCTCCTCTTTATCCTCCTAAAGCTTTCAGCCATAATAAATTTTTCCTGAACCTTATTCTCTGGTCTATGTGTTTCGATCTTCAAATTCATAGGACAAGGATCTAGGAACACCCCAAATTATTGGTGCATTGACTTAAAAGAAACCCAAGATTCTCTTATCACTATAAAGTACTATAGTGTCTTAATATTAGTTTGATTCAAAGTGATTTTACTAGCTGGAATTACAGGTCATTGTTTTATATTTTATTTGTGAAGGACAGAGAGAGACAGATAGAGAGAAAAAAAAAATGGTTGCACCAGTGCCTCCAGCTACTGCGAATGAACTCCAGATGCATGTGCCGCGTTGTGCATCTGGCTTTATGTATGTACTGGGGAATCAAACCCCAATGCTTAGGCTTTGCATTCAAGTGCCTTAACTGCTGAACCATCTCTCCAGCCCGAGAGGCCCCCCTTTTTTTTGTAGAGAAATCAGTTATGCTCATGTGCTGTTACGTTTAAGCATGGCATCTTTAAAATTGATACAAACTTACTTCACATGGTGGTGATTTAATGAAAAATGTAATATGAGTTGCTGGAAATGTATTATATGGGCAAGAGTAGACTTCCTAAACAAAGGAGCTCCAGGTTAAACAGGAGAGATAAGTGAGCTATTTGTTTCTCAGGGACACACAATGCCCAGCACATTGTATTCTAAAGTAGTGGTAACAAGTAACCAGAAATAAATAACATTGTGGTCACACATTCAAACATCTTATACTTCAGTGCAGTATGAGATAAAGACTGTCTACAAAATCAGCATCACCTATAAAGCGCTGTGTTCTGGTATGAAACATGTACTAAAATACCTTTTTTACATGTTTTGTTATCACACAGTTTTATTTAATGAACGGAGGAGCATAAAATAAGTATTTTATTCTGCAACAGACTTTGAAGGCAGTTCAAAACATTGTGAAGGACCTCAAGAAGAACTTATCCTCTGTGTATTTTAAGAGTGTACCCAGATGAAAGAAGCTCAGTGAAAGCCGTACCTGGTGCGTGGACTCCACCTCCGTGCTCCCAAAGCTGTGGGGTGACCTCTTTCACTCATTATTGACAACAGCCTGCCTTGTGCCTGCCAGACAGTCTGATGCAACAAGTAACCTCTACGCAAAGCAGTGGTCATGCCTGGACATGAATTGCTATCGAAATCATATTAACCAACAAACCATGTGCTTATAACGGTAGATGGCAAGCTATGGCTTTGTCTTCGAATTCCCTACGCAGCATATTAAAACACCAGATCGAGAAGGGGAGTTAATACTTTCTTTTCTCGTTAAATGAACTGGACAGGCTCCTACGTGACAACTTCTAGCCATGATCTTTTTGGGACTACGTATTAGGAAAGAGTCTGTCTCTTTAACCTTTGCTAAGTGACAGATTTGCAAGTTCATTTCTCAAGTCTTCCTGTTCAAACCAAGGTTAATGATGAAACCTGAAGAGGAAAAAGAAGGAAGGTCTGTCAGTGGAGCTAACCTGTGGGCTTCTACGCCCACTCGCCTTGTTTTTAATCAGAGGAGACATGGTGACCAATTAACACTAGGTCCTCAAATGCAAGTTTTTAATTCTACTCCATTCCTAATGCTGTAGATAAAATATCCAATCTAACACGGTTGGTTAACTCTGCTTAACATTGTTTTAGGAGTTATCTGAAAACTAGGAGCCTTCATTATTTCTAATGTAGGATTTATATGTGCCTTAAATATTGGAAAATTAATATTAACTGCTTAAAAATTAAGGTAAAGACATAGTATCATACACAAGATTTAAAATTATTATGTTATTTAATAAATCAAGATAGTTCCATCCTTGTAAGTATTCATGTATGTTGCAAGATCATTCGAATTAATTTAAGAAATTGCATTGTTGGCTGTCTTTATAACAAGATTAGAGTTTATACAAAGATTAGTGGTAAAGGATCAATAGGACTGAAATCTTGATGCCCATGTGAAGACAAAGGCTGAACATGTGAAGATAGTAGAGCAAAGAGTTTCATTTCTGAGCCAAGGAACACCAGTTTGCCAGCAATCCATCACTTTAGCAAAGGGTAAGGAAGGATTCCTCCACAGGTTTAGGAACAATCATGGCCTACTCGTCACCCTTTATTTCAGATTTCTGGCCTCCAGTGATACAGATTACAACAGTGTTGTTTAAGATAACTAGTTAGCTGAACCTTAGAAAATCAAAATACACCCCAAGATTGGTCCCATTTCCTGTAGGTCAGAAAAAGAATTCAAAGTTAGAGGAGAAAAGTCAGAAACCAAGGCCAAGGTCAAGCTAGAAGTAGTACAAATTATGTCTGAAAACACAGCAATTGTTATAAAAACAAGATTGAAAAAGAAAATGGTAATAATATACTGTTACTTGAAATAACAGATAAAACAAGGGAGAATGGGCAATAAGTCCAAACAGTTTGTATCTTCATAACACATAAGAATAAAGAAATCTATGGTTTATAAACAAAGGTATAGGCAAAGGCTTATGAGAGCATTTAAAACAAACAAAAAAATCAAGAAAGGTGAAATCACAGCAAAATGCTCCCAGTGAAAGACAAGAAAACATTTTATATAGAAAAAATAATCCAGCCGGGCGTGGTGGCACACGCCTTTAATCCCAGCACTCGGGAGGCAGAGGTAGGAGGATCGCCATGAGTTCGAGGCCACCCTGAGACTACATAGTGAATTCCAGGTCAGCCTGGGCGAGTGTGAAACCCTACCTTGAAAAACCAAAAAAAAATAATAATAATAATAATAATCCATAATAAAGATAGAACCATTATGAATGCCATTAACAAATCACCACTATTCAGGAAGTTCTAAAATGCATAGCAGGGCTGGAGAGATGGCTTAGCAGTTAATGCACTTGCTTGCAAAGCCAAAAGACCCAGGTTTGATTCCCCAGGACCCACTTAGGTCAGATGCATAAGGTAGCACATGCATCTGGAGTTCTTTTGCAGCAGCTGAAGGCCCTGGCATGCCCATTGTCTCTTTCTCATCTGTATCTATCTACCTGTCTCTTTATCTCTTCCTCTCTCTAATAAAAATAAATAAACACACACAAAAAATTCTTTTAAAAAAAGCATTGGAGTAGGAAGGAAATTTGTAGTATGAATCTTTAGTTAAGCTTTCCAGCAATAATTAATAATTGTGAGATAATATGACACAGATCTAATAGCACACACAAACACATCCTAAAGAAGTACAGACCATCTTTTTCAAGTAATCTTGGCATAATCAATCATAAAAGTGACTATTCACTCAGCCATAAAAATGCCTTAAATTCCTCAAAATGGTAATAAGAGTTGTTAACACTCACCACAAAGCAATATCAGAAAATAGCTGTATGCATTCAAAAAAAAAATCCAATAAAGAAAACCTGGATGTTGGTCTCAGGTCAAGGAAAAAACTCAAATCCATCATTACAGAATATCTGGAAATTATAATGAAAATACCACACAGAGAAGCCGTTGAGATTCAAGCAACATAGAGCTGAGAGGAAAATATTTACTCATAAAATTCTAAAGAATAAAGTCAATGGATGAGTCATTCCTTCATGATAAAAACACTGGGCATATTATGTAGAGAATGGACCACTACTTAATAAAGATGGTATATTGCAGACCCATAGCCAGTATCTTAATGAGTGATAGGCAAATCAAAATTTTTATTCAAGGATTAGAAATCAGAAAAAAAAATGTTGATTTTTACTATTTACTTCTGATAGTTCTGGAAGTCCTATCCAGAGTAATTAGGCATGACAAGGAAATAAGAGACTTCCAAATCAGAAAGGAAGCAGTAAAAATGTCTAATTTGAAAGATATGATGTTCTTATATATAAAAAAATAAAGACCACACACATACATATATGCACACACATAAACCCTGTTCGACTAAATTAGTTCAACACAGTTATAGGATAGAAAACGCTAATAGATTATCTGAAAAAAAGAAATAAAATAACCACAAATATTGATGCACAGTGTCATCAAGACCATGTGAGACTAGGTAGACAGAGGAGTCAGCAAAGTGTTTACCACACAAGCATGAAGACCTGAGTTTGGTCCCAGTACCCACATAAAGGCTAAGTGTGTAATCTGAGCATTGCAGTGGTGGAGACACATGGATCCCTGGAGCTTTCTGAGTAGCCTGTATTGCCTAACTGATGGTCTCAAGGCCAGTGAAAGATTGGGGCTTGAGATGGCTCAGTGGTTAAAGGCCCTTGCTTGCAAATCCTGAAGAATTAAGTTCAATTCCCCAGTACCAGCACAAAGCCAGATGCACAAAGTGGTGCATGCTTCTGTAGTTTGTTTTCAGTGGCAAGAGGCTCTGGGGTGCCCATACTCATTCTGTGTTTGTCTGTCTCTTTCTCAAATAAACAAACAAAAATATATTTGTAAAAAAAAAAAACTGGATAGAGATTGTCGCCTAGCCTCCTCAGTCATGTGTACACATTGCGTGTGCACCCACATTCACATTTACACTCTCACACATACAAACGTGCATAGACATGCACACAAACATACCAGACAGACACACAGAAAAGAAAAAATAATAATGTACTTAAAAATTAACCAGGAGATTAAAAGATTCATGAAACAGACAAACTGCAAGGCAATTCTAAGATAAATTAAAGCAGTCAAAAGTAAATGGAAAAATACCCATTGTTAGTGAACTAGATCAATTAGTATTGGTAAAAATGTCCATGTTGCCCAAAGCGATCAATAGAATAGATGAAATGTAATTCATATCAAAACTAGAACTTTTTAAAAAATATTTTTATTTATTTACAAGCAGAGAGAGCTAGGTCTCCAGCCACTGCAAATGAACTGCAGACGCATGTGCCACTTTGTGCATCTGGCTTTATGTGGGTCCTGGGGAACTGAACTCAGGTTGTTCGAGTCTGCAGACAAGTACCTTAGCCACCGAGCCATCTCTCCAGCTCCATCAAAACTATAACTTTCTATAGAAATAGAAAAAAAACTTTAAAACTCAAGTGGAACCACAAGAAACTGCAAATATGCAAAGCAATATTGAAAAAGAGCAAAGATGAAGGTATCACATTTTTCTGATTTCACCCTTAAAACAGGCTAATATGGACATAAACAGATCTTCAGGCCAATGGAACAGACTAGAAAGCCCTCACATGAATCCACCTATATATAGTCTGGTTTTCAACAAAGATATCAAGAACATAAAATGGGGAAGGAATAATGCCTCTAATAAATAGTGTTACAAAAATATAAACACATACACACACAAAAGAATAGAATTAGATATTTATCTTATAACACAAACACCAAAATCAACTCAAAATGAGTTAAAGATGTCAGCATAAGATGTGAGATTGTAAAGGTTTAAAAAAAAAAAAAAGCAAAACAGTAGGAGCAGAGGAAACTTCTTGACATTAATCTCAAGATTTATTTTTCCTTATTCAATAATACCCAAAGCACAAGCAACACAACTAAAATGGACCAGTGGACTCCATCACATGAACAATCTGCATAGCACTAGAACTAATCAACAAGGTGAAAATAATCCTGTAGAATGGGGTAAAATGGTTCAAGCTGGGCTGGATAAATGGCTTAGCAGTTAAGGTGCTTGCCTGTAAAACCTAAGGACCCAAGTTTGATTCCCCAGAACCCATGTAAGCCAGATGCACATGGTGGTGCATGTGTCTGGAGTTCATTTGTTTGTAGTGACTAGAGATCCTGCTGTGCTATCTCTCTCCTCTCTTCTCTCTCTCTCTCTCTTTCTCTCTCTCTCTCATAAATAAAAAAAAAATAGTTTAAACCATCTAGCTGATAGAAAGGTTACTATCCCCAATTCATAAAAGCCTACAACTCATTAGCAAAGAAACAACCCAATTAAAAAAATAAGCAAAAGCTTATTTAGACTTCTGTTTTTCACAAAAAATAAGTGTGCAAATGTCTACCTGATGCTGAACATTACCAATCATTTGGAAAATGCCAATCAAACGCCACACAGAAATAATATGCTGATTTCTACTATCAGAAATGGTGGTGATGGAGCAGAGGGATTAGGAAGAAGGTAGAATGGTAAAGGCATGTGAACAACACCATGGAGGTTCTTCAAAACATAAAATAAAGGGCAGGAGGGATGGCTTAGCAGTTAAGGTGTTTGCCTGCAAAGCCAACGGACCCAGGTTCAATTCCCCAGGATCCAGGTTAGCCAGATGCACAAGGGGCCAACACGTCTGGAGTTTGTTTTCAGTGGCTGGAGAGGTCCTAGTGTGCCCATTTTTTTCTCTCTCTCTCTTCCTCCCTCTTTCTCTGTCAAATAAATAAATAAATAAAATTAGAGTACTGTAATATCCATCAGTCTCATTTTTACAGATACATGTACAAAAATAGTGAAATAAGAATCCTAAAATGGTACTTGCATCCCTTATGCTCATTATAGAATCGTCACAGTGGCTAAGGTAAACAAATAAGCTACGGGTCTGTAATTCTACCTATTTGACAGGATGATGAGAGGAAGATTTTAAATTCAAGATCTGTTCTGCCTTATAATGTGAGTTCAAGACCATCCCAGCCAACTTAAAAAGACCTTGTTTAAAAAACAAAAAGTGGAGAAATGTTTGTGGATATAGTTCTGTGACAGAACACTTGCCTAGCATGCTCAAGGCCCGACTTCATCCCAGAGTACTGCCAAGAAATGGTGATTTGTGAGAACATAGATACTTGTAAACTGCACGACATCCGTGAACTAAGCTACCTGCAGAGGTGCGCATGCAGTATATTTCCACTTACATGATGTTATCCAGCATAGTCCACCTCAGAAGAAGAGACTAAAATGATAGTACCCTGAGACAAGGATCATCGGGATGTAAGGAATCATGCTCCATTAGTCAACTTTATTCCCTCTCCCCTGTTCCCATTTCCCTGGGGTGTCCTCTGTGGAGGTTATGGGATTTACTGTGGGGTCACAAAGGCCTCAGTCAGTTCCAGTGGGATAGTGCGGGGGGGGGACCTCAGGGTATTCCTACCCACTCTGTGCCTCTTACAGTCTCTCTGCCCCCTCTTCTGCAATGTTCCCTAAGCCACGGCAGGCCTATGGGCACTCTGATTCAGTGTTGAGCTCTTTGTAGCCTTGGATTTCTGCTCTGATAGGTTGTGCTTGACCACCGTGTCTGCCACCATCACCCTGGAGCTGGTTGTCAGGTTAGCAGTAAGAGCAGTGTTCATGGCGCTGCTTCCACTGCATGTTCTCCTGGTCAGGGGAAGGCAGAACATATAATTTTATTATCTAAAACAAAACAAAACAGTATTTTACCTGTAGTTGAAGGATTAAACGAGTGTTGTTGCTACACTTAATCTTAGCCAAAAGGCTAAGTGGTTGATGAAATGATTGTTCAGGTAGATATATAAGAAATGTATGCATGCTCAATTCTGTTAGTTTGATTAATTCTCAACAGATTCTAGCAAATTCATTCCATTTCCTGCAAGCAACCATTGATCAAGAATAAAAATTAAGCCCGGCGTGGTGGTGCACGCCTTTAATCCCAGCACTCGGGAGGCAAAGGTACGAGGATCATCGTGAGTTCGAGGCCACTCTGAGACTACATAGTGAATTCCAGGTCAGCCTGGACTAGAGTGAAACCCTAGATTACTAAACAATTAAGGATGTTTTGGGTTTCCGTTTCACTTTTCTATATAGTGTATACTACCTTCCTCTCTATCTTGTTTAAACATCTCAGAAATGTTGTGAACAGCTGTATGTGAAAAAAGTTATTAATAAAAATTCTTCACTTAAATACAGAAATAGATTGAGAGTTAATATCAGTTCAAGAACAATATACTTAGATAAATATTATTGTCTTTTTTAACATCAGAAGTGTTTCCAAAAATGTATTATAAGGCAGATTGAATAAGTTTCTGAAAGGAAAGAATTAATAACTTGTTTGATGGCCTTTTTCTCCATCCTTGGGGAATAATTGATAATTTTACATTCATCAAACATTCCTTGAAACAGTAACTTAGAAAAATATTTAAGGCCAGGCGTGGTGGCACACGTCTTTAAGTTTTTTTTTTTTTCTTTTTGGTTTTTCGAGGTAGGGTCTCACTCTAGCTCAGGCTGACCTGGAATTCACTATGGAGTCTCAGGGTGGCCTCGAACTCACTGGCGATGCCTCCCAAGTGCTGGGATTAAAGACGTGTACCACCAGGCCCGGCTAACGACTTTAAATTTTACGTCTTCCCAGCACTTGGGAAGCAGAGGTAGGAGGATTGCCATGAGTTGGAGGCCACCTTGAGATGTCATAGTGAATTCCAGGTCAGCCTGAGCTAGAGCAAGACCCTACCCCAGAAAACAAAACAAAACAAAATAAAATTTAGTTGTGAACCTAAAATAATTCTGACAGTAATTAGTCTTGCCTGAGGACTATGTAATAAACCAAGATATTGTAATTTGTTGTCATTTAAATATTCTTTTTGAAGAGCATGAGAGAAACAGGCTCATTGAATTTAACTAAATCTTGTGCCAAATGAAACCACTCTAGTCCTATGATTTGTCTGAGTTCAAGAACATTTCTTTTAGTAATGCGAGGTGTTTCTCAATCACCGACTTCTAATGATCAGAGAACTGTTTAATGAACTAGTTAGCACTCCCATGATGAATTAATGGTCCTTCCAGGACTGTGTTTAAATTTCATTTCCACTTAGAAAAAGTCCTCTTGGGAAATCACATATTAAGTAAATGAAAACAAGAGTCTCTATTTTGGTCCTTATGGGATCAAAGTTGCAAGAATATCAAAATCATATAAAACAACATTTGCGATAGATGATTTTAAAGCTAGACATAAAAATCTAAATAATAAGAAAACAATGTTTCAAAGAAAATGACATATGTTGCATCCATGACCTCACAGCCACTGTTGTTACCTGCACATATTAGTCCTTTTAACATTTTGTCATGGATGGTGGGGAAAGAGCAAAAGAAACAAAAACGAGCCATCAAAATAGAAAAGAGACTAGTAAAAATGAAGGAGGGATTTGATGGAAGGGGTCAGTAGACGTTGCACAATAGGAGGGAGTTATGAGCAAAATCATCATATACATGTATGAAAATTGTCAACATAAAAGATTTTAATGTTATATTGGTGGGTTTGGGAGATGGCTCAGCTGGTGAGAACCCTAGCCATGCAATCATGAGGTACTGAGACCATCTGAGTTTGATTTCCAGCATCCATAGTAATAGAGTACAGCCTTGGGTGCCTATAACTCCAGTCCTATGGACAGAGGAGAATGAAGACTCAATGGTGTTCACAAAAAAGGGGGCTCATGAAAACTGTACCTCCTGTATTGCCAATGAGCTATAGAGGACACCCAACATTTTCTTTTGGCCTCTATACATACCACAACCCCCCCCCACACACACACCACACTACACATGCACAGGCACACACACACACACACACACACACACACACACACACACAGAAAAAAAAATTTGGCAGATTCAGATACATTTTTTTTTTCATTCATCAAACTGAAACAAGCAACAAGGCTCTCTGGTTTTGAATAGATAGAAAGGAAAAATTTCAAGGACATTCTGAGAAGATTGCTATGGGCTAGCAACCATTTTTCCAGTGGTTGAAACAGAGAAATGTTTACATTTTCACCAGTTGTGAATTATAGTAAGAATTCATTTAGAAGCCATTATTTTAAAAAAGGTTTACCCCTAAAGTATGTTCTGCTGTGCATAAATTAGTTGTCAAATGTCTGTGATAGTGAGTGCACTGTGCTGAGTTGTGCTTCAGACACTTGGACATACAGTAATAGCTTGGCAACACGACATGCTAATAAATTTAATTATGCTTCTGTTTTACTTAATAGCAGAGAAATGTCTCTGCCTCACACAGCAGTCAACACAGTAAAAGGACTGAAGATAGATTGAGAGAGCGGAAAACGGTAAAGGAAAGTGACATGGAATTGTCGCTGACAAAAACCAAGTGTGTTGGACATTGTGAGAAGCTTGGAATTCTTTTTGTCTATTTTTATGCTCAGAAAGTAATTAGACTAGTGAGTAAAATAATTTTCACTGGACAGAAGCAGAAAAATAGCATGTCACTGAAATCACTTCTCTTTAGTCAAGGATAAATATATGACATAAAAGAGACTTTAGAACTGTTCATTGAGAATACTTAAGAGATAATTCCACAAGGTGGAATAAGAAATATTACATGTACAAAGTGGGGGAAAGAACCTTAATTGTTAAGAAATGTATGTCCTGTAGGTAACCAGTCTGGTTTTTTTTTTTTTTTTTTTTTTTTTTTTTTTTTTTGTCGAGGTAGGGTCTCAGTGTGGCTCAAGATGACCTGGAATTCACTATGTAGTCTCAGGGTGGCCTCAAACTCATGGCGATCCTCCTACCTCTGCCTCCGGAGTGCTGGGATTAAAGATTAAAGGCATGTGCCACCACACCTGGCTGAGAATTGGATATTTCTTACATGGTATTTGGTGCTACACCATCTGACCTCCTGGGACAATGCCAATGCTGATGCACGATCAATATAACTGAGAGGCTGACGAAAGTTGTGACACCTTTACCATGGGAAAGTCATTATTCACTGTTCAACTTCTCTGTCCATACTTCCCAGGCAGATTTTTCTCAAGCAACCATGTGAAATAGTCATGCAAGGTAATACTGAGAATAAGCTTTTGCCTAAGGGCAACAATCTATCAGTACTTCTAAAAATGTCCTGAAAACATCTTCTTAGGGCTGGCTGTGACTTTTCTTTGCAAAGATAATGTCATTGAAGTAATACTAGAGGGTACTCTGTAGATTTTATTTGACTTATTTTTAATATTTTTACTTACTTGTGTGTGTGTGTGTATGTGTATGTGTGTGCGTGCGCCGTGCACATACACATGCATGCCTGGGTACCAGGGCTCCTTCCTCCTGTGGAAAAATACCTGATATTTGTACCACTTTCTGTCTCCAGCTTACTTGGAAGGGGGGAATTGAACCTGGATCAGCAGGCTTTGCAACCAAGCACCTTTAACCACTGAGTCAACTTCCCAGCTCCATTATTTATTATTCTTATTATTTTATTTTGGTTTTTCAGAGTAGGATCACTGTGTAGTCTCAGGGTGGCCTCAAATTCATGGCGATCTTCCTACCTCTGCCGCCTCAGTGCTGGGATTAAAGGTCTGCAGTACTATGCCTGGCTCCCAGCTCCATTATTATTTGAAAGTAAGCAGAGCATCATCATCATCATGGAAAACGTACTCTGACAGACCTACCAAAACATAACTGAACCCTTAGCCCAGAAAAAATGAATTATCAACTTGACATCACAGGTTATAGCAGAAAAGACAGGAACACTATAACTGCTGATAATGCTGACAATCTTTGCTTGGCATTATAGTGTTAAACTTCTGAAATTTGCTTTCTCAAAATTATATAGCCAAACTTATTGCTTCATATGCTAGCTAGCCTAAACACACACATACACACACACACACACATATATGGCAATGTAGCTAATAAGATAAAAATATTTTTGCTAATAACATTATGGGTGCAAATTATATTTATTTCTGTGCACTAAAAATTCTTTGTATGGTGATGGTGTATGGATGCTTGCACTTTAACATTCTGCTGAAATAAGTATTCTGTATACCTCTAAATTTAAATCATCTTGGTGTCAACATACAAATAGTAACACAGATCAGAGATAGAAAATCCAAGAATAAATCCAAAGCCACTTGTAAATATAGTGTATGATGGGATTTTCTTTTCAAATCAACCAAGAAAAGTTGATTTTTTAATAGAATGTGTTGCAGTAGCTAAGAAATCATCTAGGGAAACATTTGGCTCCCTATATCTCATTTTTAATCCAAACAACTTTTAGATAAATTAATAATTTAAATGAACTATATTTTTAAATTGCTAAAATAAAAATGTATTTTTAAAACATTTTGAAATCAAGATGTCCTTCCTAGAATGATGGAACATTCTGAGATCTTATACATTCAATTAAATGAAAATGAATTCTTGCCAAAATCACCATAAATTAATTCAAAATGTAATCCGGAAAAAAAAAATTTCTGTTTCACAAAATAATGAAACAAATACCAGCAACCTCTTAGAAAAATAAAGGATAAGACACAGCTCACTAAAGTGAAAAGACAAATGGTTATTCAACAGATGAAAAGATGCTCAAACTCACAAAAATGCAAATTAAAGCTTCCCTGGAATAGCTTCTCCAACTATTTGGTTGTCTAAAAATATGCTTACTAAAACTATTAGAGTGTGATAAAATGGAATCTAATGCTGCTGAGAGAGAAAGTCAATGAAAGTTATGTGGAAAGTCAATTCCTATCAGTTGCAAATGGCATTTTACATTACATTTTACTTTTCATTTACATATAGAAATTTGTCTTAATGATACACTTGAGTAACTGGAAATTTAATTCCTCTTGTTAAATTATTCATTGCCATAATGTTTACAGAAGCACAATTTGAAATGCCTGGCATAAGAAACAGAATGGTACAATGGCATTACTTTCATAAAAGATAAAAAAAATATAGAATATAGTATCATGACAATTTTATAGGTTATTCATATGCATTTCTAAAACAACTTTCACAACAACTATTCTGCATGGTAGAAATAAAACCTTTCTTTGATTTTGCCAGATTTGTTACTATGGCGACGAACAAGTTAAAAGGTTGTTTCACCTGTTTGGAGTGTGGGCCTGAAAGGAAACTTTCCTCATGCCAATGACTCTACTGAACTGTTTCAAAACATTATTTCAGGGCAGGAGAGATGGATTAGCAGTTAAGTCACTTGCCTGTGAAAACTAAGGGCCGATGTTGGTTCTCTCCAGATCTCCCATAAGCCATATGCAGAAAGGTGAGGCAAGTGCAAAGTCACACATGCACACTAGGTGATACAAACATCTGGAGTTTGGTTTCAGTGGCTGAGGCCCTGGCATGCTAATTCTCTCTCTCTCTTGAAAAATAATATTATTTCAGGCATATTGACACTCAAATGACTGCTTCCTGGATTATAATGATTAATGTTACTTAAATCTTAATTTGCTTTCTAATTTAGACAAGAGCTATAGTTTCTGTCGTAGTCAGTTCACACTTTCATAACAAACTATCGTAGACTACATGGCTTATAAACAAGAAGAATTCATTCCTCACATTTCTGGATGCTGTGAAGTCTATGAGCCACCAGAACATTCTACGTCTGGTGAGCAACTGTCTTCCTGGCTTGTAGACAGCTATGCCCCCTTCTGTGTCTCCATGAGTCAGGTCAGGTTGTGAGGCTCCCCTGATCCTCTTCCATGAGGCAAACATTGTATTTCTGACTACTCTGACACATAGCTCTATCGCTTCCCCAAAACTTCACCTCTCAAAACCACAATCTTGGCAGAATTTCCTGACATAGATGGCAGAGGGACAGGAGACCCATACATTCAGGCCATGCAGTGTCTTTGCTCCAAAAACAACTGTTGATTTGTTCTGCCAGTCCTGAATACTATCCCCTGCCCTACTATAGAAGGAAATGAACATGTAGAGTCAAGGAGTATTATCTTTTGTTCTGGACTGCATGTATTCATGTGTTACAGTGAACATGTGCAGTAGTTGGAGGACAATGTAAGATGTCAGTCCTGTCCTTCCACCTCTCTTGAGGCAGGGTTTCACCTTGCTCACCAGTGCTTTTTCACTGTGCTGTGGTTCTGAACTTGCACACTTATGCTTGCATATCAAGGACTTTATCTGCTGAGCCATCTCCATAGCCCTCAGAGAGTGATCTTTTAGTCATGACTACCTGAATCACACCAGAAAGTTGGGAAAGAAAAAACCCTGGTTCTGAAGAACCTCTAACATAGATAATTCCAATTGACTAACAATGAATTAATCATCCTTCCTTGGTGGTGGAGGCTTAAAGCTCATTAATTTACATGTCATCTGAGTTTGATTCATTTTTTTAAAATGGATAATTCAATAATCTACAACTAGTAAGTCTATGATGGTTAATCTCTGATTGTCAACTTGATAGGATTTCGAACGACCATGGAAACAAATCACTTTTGGCAGGTCTATTAGGTAATGTTTTAGTGAAGATGAACTGAGGTAGAAAGAGCCACCCTAACTGGACTGTACCATTCCATAGGCTGAGGGTCGTGGGCTATATAAAAAGGTCTTCAGCTGAGCACTCACATCCGTAACTCTGTTCTGCTTCCTCGCTGTTGGACTCAACGTGACTGGCTCCTGCCGCCACGGGCTTCCCTGCCATGATGGACTGCCATCTGGAACTGCAAGCTCAAATACACACTTCCTTCCTTAAACTGGTTTTCGTCAGATATCTTGTCCCAGCAATAGAGTTAAAGGTTGAAATGCCACTCAGGCAACTACACTGAAGACACTCGATGCTGATCCTAGTCAGAAAGAAGGAGATACATACACCCACTCATCACATCACACAGACTGGGGTGTGTGTGTGTGTGTGGTAAGTTTTATAAGGCAGAGGCTGTAACAAATGAGACAATTGTCAATAACAGTTCTATGTGGCAAAAACTGTTCTGATGAACTCACTCATTGATCCAACAGGCAACTAGAGAGTTGTTAATTATAGTAGTTCATCAAATGTGGAATATTATAAAACATCACTGTTTTATGATCCTCTGAGAAAGGTATAATTGGCCAGTTACAACATAATATATACAAATGTATATGTATACAAATATATATGTATATATATACATATATATAACATATATATATACATAGAAAATAACATATATATATACACATATGTTATTTTCTATCTATTTCCATGTAATCAAAACTTAGGGGTAAAGAATGGTTCCAGTAAATTGATATTTTATGTCTTATAATAATCCTTCAAAAACCAATCCCACCAGCTTCTCATTATTTTCCATTTTGTTTCTTCTATTTGGATGGCTTCAGTTGTGCAATAAATCCCTACTTGTCTTCCTTTCTTGGGTATAATAAGCACTTGTGAGGACTAGTTATTCAGCAACAGATACAGGAAATGAAATTGTGGCTTTTCCATTAATGATAAAAATGTCCTCCTTTAATATCAACTTCAGGGCTTGCTGGTATAGAGTGACTTCACTTCATAGCAAATTATGCACCAAGGCTTTCGAGAAGAGGCTAAGTAGCAGTTAAACTCAGCATACTTGCTTAGCAGCAATGACACATACAATTCAGTTGAGAGCTGGTAAAGCATGAGCAACTTGGGTTAAATTCTCTTTTATCCAGGCAATAACAATTGTATTTATTTTTAATCTGGCTGGATAATAGCTATATGACTATACAGATAAAATTGTTCAATATTAAAACATATCAAAAGGATGAAAAATGTGCACATCAAACAAGGTGCTGGACACTGGGAGTACCAAGGAGAAGGGAAAGCCTCTTCTCTTCTGCTTAACACTGTCCAGCATGAACAATATAAGCAGATATAATAAAACATGTAGGAATAAATTTATTTAAAGAAGCATGAAATACTGTATACTGAAAGCTAGAAAATATTACTTATATAAATTTAAATTAAAGAAGACCTAAATGGATAGAAAGGTACCCCATGTTTCTAGAGCTCAAGACTTAATATTTATTGTTAATATAGCCATAATGCCAAAAAATGACTTAAACATTAAATGTACTCCCTATAAAAATCTCAAATGCTATTTTTTTCAGAAAAGGCTAAGTTATTTCTGTTATCCACTTAGGAGTACAAAGGATACAAGCTAGTTAGATTTCCATTGCTTTGATAAAATACCTGAGGCAAGGAGAAGAGATTTATTTTGCTTACAAATAAAGAGGAAGTTTCAGTTTATGGTCACTTGGCTCCATTGTGTACTGACCTGTGTTGAATTAAAAAAATAGTGGGGAGGAGGACATTGCAAAGTATTTGTTTATCTCATTGGAGACAGAAGAGTGAGAGGGAAGGGGATTGGCAAGTTAAGGTCAAATAAATCTTCAATGTTATGACCTACTTCTTCCAAACAAGTCCTACTTCCTAATGGTCTAACCTCTCCTAGTTATACTACCAACTGTGACTAAGCCTATAGCATATGAGCTTTTGGAGAACCTTGGTAGATCTAAATTATAGTTGAACTCCAAATAACCAAAATAATATTGAGAAATTATTATAAACAGATTTATAACTCTTGACCTTAAGATACAAAGCTGCAGCAAATAAAATTGCCATAGATATTAGTATAGGCTCACAGGGCCGCTGCTGAATAGTATGAAAAGGATGATCCTCTACAATGAACAAAATAATATATCTGACAGAGCACTTAATCAATGAATTTCTCAACACAAAGTAAATGTTAATGCAAGTAAAAAGACTAAATCCAAAAAATTTAAATTTGTAATTAATGACTTCATATATTAGATTTGTTTATCTTGGAGTAAACATGCTCTGAGATTTGAACTACTCATCTTTATGAAAAATAAGAAGTTAAATTTGTACAATTTTCAGAACCAAGCACGAAACTTCAAGTGTCTCATGTGGCTTCTTTCTGTTGCTATGAGCAAGTTACTTGGGTGATTTCAGCAAATTTTTGAGCTGAACAGAAATTACTTCCCACTCAGTTATAATTTTACCCTCCAAGGCTAGAGATTGGGGAGAAACAATGGAAAAGTCATGTAGGTTCACATTTAATTCTCTGTGTGGTACAGAGCTGATGATTAGATGAGGAAACATGACCTGGTGGTAGAGGAATCTTGTTTTATAATCTGAAGGAAATGCTAGCAACTCTAACTTTAATTTCATATAAGTAAATTAAAATAAAAAGAAACACTCTGTCATGAAGAAACAAATATGGTTGTTCAAATTGACTCTTCAAAGTTGCACCCTACAGAAAAATGTACAGATAGGCTTATATAAAAATAAGAGAGGATGAAAATATATAAATTAAAAATGTACCTCAAGATATTAGACAAACAAGGACAAGCTAAACCCAAGATCAATACATGGAAAGAAATAATAAACAGCTGGGCATAAGCTAATAGAGACTCAAAATGAATGAAATGGAGACTCAAAGAAAAATGCAAAAGGATCAATGTAGCAGTTGGTTCATTGAAATGGTAAATAAGACCAAAATAAACTTGTGTCAAAACAGACCAAAGTAAAGTGAAAAAAAATCCCAGATTAATAACATAGAGATGAAAAGGGGGCATGACCACAGAGGCAAGTGAAACTCAGAGGATCATTAAAATACTTTGACAACTTATATTCCCACCCAAACTGTACATATAGATGAAGCGGATGAATTGCTAAACATATATGCCACCTATTGAAATTAAACAAAGAGAACATAACAACTTAAACTCCTATATAATAAGCAATAGATTTGAAGAAGTAGTAAAGACTTTCCCAACAAAGTGGAGCCCAGGACCAGCAGACTTACTGGTGAATTCTATCACACATTTAAAGATGAATTAACAAGAATTCCCCTCAAAATATTCTATAAGGTAGAAACTGAAGACACTCTTCAAAACTCATCTACAAAGCTAGTGTTAATTTGAGGTCAATATAAGGTAAAAGTAAAGTGAGAAACTGGAAAGCACAGAGATCAAAAAGAAAGAAAAAAAGAGGGATGGAGAAACAAAGTATTGGAGCAGTTATTTGCGTGTGTATTTTAGCGTTGGAGTCTGTCAGGTAGGGAGGTTTGTCAGTTGAAATTGCAGCCTCTTGTCTTTCCTACCATTCAGGCTGGTGCTGAGGTCAAAGTGATCAAGGCCCAGTTGTCCATCTGGGATGTATTCAATGTATTAGCTTCCCCTCTCCACGTACCAAAAGCCCCTGCAGACTCTTCTTAGTTTTGCAGCCTGTGGTCCTGGCAAGTTGCCTTTCCAGAGATTCCTCAGTTTATATACTCTGGAGTGCCTAAGATGCCAAGCTAAAAGGTGATGCATACACACACTGGAAAGTGTGTGGTGCAAAGAGAATATTGAGTTCTGGACCAAAGGATTAGTCTCACTGTTTTCAAATCCCATTCAACATGAAAACAGGTAGGAGGCTATAGATATCATATGCTCTGTTGGGTATGAGCTTCAGAGGTTTACCCCTGTCAGCTAGTCACATATCATGAGGAAGCTCTAGAGGCCAAGCAGAGTAATGACCGCAGTCCAGGGACTCTCTTTCAGTCTTCCTCCGGTGATAGAGTTTGCTTCTAGATATCTGAGGGCAGGGTCACTGACCACTGTGCCCATCACAGCTCAAACCTCCTGCTGTCTGAATTTCTCAGACATCCTTCCCCTCTTCACAACTGACTGCCATCCAGGAACTGTGACAAGGTGTCCCCGGGTTCTCTTACTTTGCATTGTTCCTTATTTTTATGCCTCTGAATAACTCAGTCTCACACAATATGCCCACCCTCAAGATGGCACTTAGAAATATGGGGAATGGCAATATGGATTTCTTCTCTGATACTCACCTGTCACACAGGTGGGATCACTGTCACATCAAATTCTCCAACTAGGGGGTCTGGGCATGGTGGTGCATGCCTATAATCTAGCACTCAGGGAAACAGGAAGATTAGAACTTCAAGGCCAGACTTACTAGGCCACATACAGAGTTCAAGGCCAGCACAGGCTATATTATATAAGACCCTTTCTTAAAACAAACAAACCAAAACCAGAACAGGAATCATCCCACTTTCTCCCTATTTGGATTTAATGTTTATGATGGCTGTGTGTAAGCCTGCCAGTCCCTTCCCACTAGTGCCCCTTGGCTTACTGTAAGGATGCCATTTCACCTCCTCCCAGTCCAACCAAACAGGGCAAGAACCTTGGGTTACTTCCTCCTTGTTACTCCTTAGCTTCCTTTTTTTTTTTTTTTTTTTTCAAGCTATCTTATTACCTCCTGTGGTTTCCATTCCAATGTTGTTCCTCTTTCTCTGTTGGGGCAGAGTCTCTCCTTTGTTATTCTGACTCTCTTATTCCTTATTTATGGAGTCAGAGGAGGCTTCTCACCAGTGATGATCCTTCTGTGGAAGTCAAATGTGGGATTCTCTTTATCTGATTATGACAAACAGTGAAGGAGTAAAAGCCACCGAAAATGTTTTTGTCCCCGAACAAATGTCAGGAAATTAAGTTTCCTTTATTGATGGGAATTTGGAGGATGGAGTACTTATTTATTTATCATAGTTACAGAGGATGGCAAGTTGAAAATTAGGGTGCTGGTATTGTCAGATTTTCTTCATGTTGGGAAAGAGAGGAGGAGGAGGGAGAGAGAGAGGGAGAGCACTTCTGTATTCCTTCTTATAAGGGCACTAATCCTGTCATGAAGGGTCCACCCTCACGACCTCATCTCAACTTAATTTCCTCCCAAAGTCCCATCCCCAAATACCAATACATTGAGGGTTAAGACTTTGTATGAATTCTAATCCTCTCTTTTCAGAAGTGGGATTTGTTTTCCCTCATCCAGAATCTAGTCTTGCTCTGTGGTTGTCTGTGCAATAGACTATGGCAAAAGAGACACTGTATGTTTGGGGTGAACCTTTTAGTAGATTTTCACTAAACCTTTTTTTGTTTTTTGTATTTTGAGGTAGGGCCTCACTCCAGCCCAGACTGACCTGGAATTCACTATGTAGTCTCAGGGTAGTAGCCTTGAACTCAAGGAGACCTTCCTACCTCTGCCTCCTGAATGCTTGGATTAAAGGCGTGCACCACTACACCCGGCTCACTCAACTTTTTTTTTTCCGTTTATTAGTTATGTACTCATTGTGTAAACAGCCATGTTGGTACCATCTTTAGCCTCCTCCCTGTCCTCCCCCCTCCAAAGGGACCCTCCTCGTTGGGGGTTGTAGGTCATGCATTGCAGGGGAAGCCATCGGTTATGGGGAAGAGAATGTCCCTGTGCTAAACATCCCAACTTACAGCTCTAAGTCTTTCCACCCCCTCTTCCGCGAATTTCCCTGAGCCTTGTTGCTTCTGTCTCTTGGTACTCTCAACCCAGAACTCCAGTACTCAGAAGCCCAGCTGCTATGCTATGAGGGCCATATGGACACACTGCAGACAACCTTCCCAGTGAGGATGCCCAGTCTTCATCTAGCATCGACTGGCAGCCATGGGAATGAACCAAGGCACTTGTTGGGATAATAATTATTAAAGGGATTAGATCTTTCAAAGAAATGTGAGTAGATGTTGTAAGTAGAAGTGTTGATGGGGGACAGAGAATCATAAATCAGTTTATACATAAACACAAGCGGCACAAGTAGGCAAGCGGAAGCTGTTAGGGTACGCTGTAAAACCAAGCACTCCAGATACCGCGGCAGGACCAAAGGGAGGACATTCAGAGAGGTGAATGGAAACCATCGTCTTTCTAGTTCCACAGCCACTCAGCTGACTGATGGAACCACAGCTGCTGTCTGCAAGGCCACTGGCCCAGACCATGAGGGGGACTTGTGGGAAGACGCTAACGCCCAGAGGACACATTTACATCTGTCTGGTACCATTTGTGACGTAGACATACTTTCGAAAGTAATGATCAAAACAGCTTCACTGGCATGCTGCAAACCTTAAGCGACTTCCTCGCCTTGCCAAAACTAAACAAGGGGAGATTCCAAGAAATTTGGGTTTCCGTATAATCAGGTTGTCAGAGAGTGACCCTTCACACCAGTGCTGGTTATATTTATTTTTAGTTTCAGAATTATAATAGTTCTGTAGTGTATCTCATAGATTTGGTCTACCCCAAACATTCAGAAGTCTCCTTTCCTTCACTGTCTTTAGATTTTCCCTCACATATCACCATATCATATTATTTCTAAGTAAATACAATAAATCCAACTCACACCTCAGCACTGTCCACCATCCAATTTGTCTGGGGAACTTACATTTTATTTTTATTTTTGAGACTCACCTGGCTTACCTGGAACACACCACGGAGTCCAGGATGGCCTCCAATTTCCATTCTTCCTGCGTCAGCCTCCTGAGTACTGGTATTGTGATGTACATGTCACCAGGACCAGACCATATTTACATTTGCAAGATGTTCCAGCTCGTGTTTATCAAACCACCATTTCATCTAGTGTTCAATTCCTCTTATTCTAAAGCATGTCCCATTTTGGACAATTTGATTATCACCCTGTTTTATCCTGATTTGTTTTTCTTTACAGCAATGATCAGTTACCTATAACACTTGCCTGTTTGTTTTCTAGTTCATCTAGCACTGATCACAATTTTCCTGATATCATATTTATATGTAACCTTCAGCACATCACCCAACACATAGCACCCTGCATCAGTTGTGTTAAATAAGTAACTAATATGTATGGTACCTATATGGCTTTGAGCCCAGTGCTTCCCTTTTAGAGCTTCTGGGGATCCCCTTCACCCCACCCACTTCACGATACAGTCCCAGATGAAATGAGATCAAGGCCTACAATTCAATAATTTCTTCATGAAATCTCCCTCCTTTCTAAGAAATATTCTTTACGCCAACAGTTTCTCCATGTTGAGGTAGAACACTAGGACCATGTTTTCCATAACCTAGAGTAGTTATCCAGAACCACGCAGTTCTACAGTGGAAATTCCACCTGGGCAGCATGGATTGATTTTCAAAATGTGGTTTAGTGACTTAACTTGCACAAAGAACATGAACATAAAAGCCTATCAATCATTTGTATACTTAATCCTATTGTTTCACTGTTGTTTCCTCCCAACCCCTTTCATTTCTTTGTGTGTGAGGGGTGCACACACATGGAGAACAGAGAGTAACTTCCAGGTGTCAGCCCTTGCCTTCCATCTCATATGATGCAGGGTCGTTTGTGGTTCCCAGCTTTGTTCAGTGGCTACTGGCCTCTGAAGTTCTCTGTGTTTCATTTTGGACAGCTTCTGTTTCTGTGTCTTCAAATTGAGTAATCCATTTTTCTTACTGTGTCTAGTCTGCCATCAGTCCCGTTTAGTGTATTTTCCAATACTGACATTGTATTTTTGTATTTTCAGATGTTCCTAAAATGAACTTAGCACATTCAATCTTTCCTCTAGCTTCTTGAACATATGGGGTTCCACTGTGATGACTGTTTTCACGTTCTGTCTGCTAATTCTATCATCCATATTTCTGGACACATTTTGAATTAGCTGATTTTTCCTCTTTTTTTAATGGAATATGTTTTCTTATCTGATAATTTTTATTGGATATAAGTCATTGTAAATTTTTCATTTTTGAGAGGTGGAGATTTTTGTAGTCCTACAGTCCTATAAATGCCCTTGAGAATTTTTTTCTGTGGTGTGATTGAAAATACTTTGGTTTAGCCGGGCATGGTGGCTCACACCTTTAATCCCAACACTCAGGAGGCAGAGGTAGGAGGATCTCCATGAGTTCGAGGCCACCCTGAGATTACATAGTGAATTCCAGGTCAGCCTGGACCAGAGTGAGACCCTGCCTCGAAAAACCAAAAAAAAAAAAAAAAAAAAAAAAAAAAAAAAAAAAAAAGAAAGAAAAGAAAAGAAAATACTTTGGTCATTTTAGGACTCCATAGTATCTTATTATTCTCCTGTTTTAAACAATCTATATTCTGAATTTCATTGCAAACATCAGCACAGCTGTAACGTTTACCTAAGAATACGTATTTCTGTGGTGGGGCCAGATCATTTTGGAGAAATGGCTGAGAAAAACTTGTGATTTATAAAATCTCAACACTTTGAAAATTTTTGATTCTCAGGGATATATTGTAGACTCATGTTGAGTTCATTTGCTTTAAAGGCTGGTGACATAACTTTGTGATATTACCATCTGCTTAGCATGCCCCCTTGTCTTGGGTTCTATTCCAGGCACTGCAACAAAAAAAATACTAATAATTATTATGAACTCTGTTTACAGGAGGTGGGGAAGTCAGGCACTTAGCCTCCACTATGAAGAAAGTTATCCTCTAGGTCCATTCTCTGGGTGCTTTGGACTTTAAAGAAGTAGAAGTGCCTTTCTGCTTAGAACCTGGGGTGTTTGTAAGGATTGAGTGAGTTAATGCACTAAAGGGGCTTAGAAGTAGGACAAGCACTTAGTAGGTGGCCAGCTAATATAAGCTGTAATCATCAGGAGTTTGGGGCCTTCAAAAGTTTGAACTAAATTTGGTGGAAAAAATACAACAATTTCTGCTTTGAGTGATCTTATAGTCTAGTCATTGAGAAGAGTTGGGCGTAACTAATTTTAAAAAACAAATTATAGGAACCTTAAGATATTAGTAATACAGAAAATAAAGGAGAATTTTTTCTCTCAGGAAATGAAACACAGGAGAAAAGTTGAAATGAGAATGAACCACAACCAAATACTGAGCATGGGGAATGTGCACTTTCTCCCAAGGTATCACTGTCCTAATGTGCAGAGAGAGAGCAGCTCTGTGTGTGGTTCTCCTTGGTCACCAAACCCAGCATCTGAAACTTCCTGGAGCTAAGATGGTAAAGGATAGAAATGCTGCACATCTACCTCCTGTATGTCTCCTCCTCAGTCCCCTGCCAAAGTTCTGGTCATCTGGAGCTGCCAATGGTATAGGGAGAAGAGATTACCAAAGCTTCCCCTTCCTGACAGACCCCCAAGCACAGGCACTTCTGACTAGTCTCTTTCTGCTGATGTGAAGAAGTGAGTATTTATAATCACTTCCCTAGGAAGTAGAGCCCCGGCTGCCCTGAGCCAGATATCTGTTCCCCAAAAATGCAGGTCTAGTTTTGTAAATTTTTCTGATTCATTTTTATTTATTTATTAGAGATAGACAGAGGGAGAGAGAGAGAGCGAGAGAGAGAGAATAGGCATGCCAGGGCCTGTAGCCACTGCAAATGAACTCCAGACACATGCACCATCATGTGCATCTGGGTTACGTAGGACATGGAGAATCAAACCTGAGTCCTTAGGCTCTGCAGGCAACAGCCTTAACCATTAAGCCATCTCTCCAGTCCATTTAAAAAATTAATTTGTATTTATTTATTTATTTATTTGCCAGTCTAGTTTTGAGAGAGGTGCTGGGCTATGTGGCTTTAATGAAATGCAAGTCCTTGCTTCTTGGTTTTTAAAAGTTGTCAGATAGCAAGAAAAGTTGGAATTCTATAAACCAAAACACAGATCCACCATCTGGAAGATGATTACGTGGACGGTTAGCCTGAGGTGGTGGACAGCTCGCTAAAACAAACTGTATTTGCAAAATGCCATGAAAAAATAAGTTCTCAAATGATCAAAATTTGAAGAAAGGGAAACAGGTAATGGACACCTCAGGGTGTAGTGTGGCCTATCAGCCATCACCTGCTCTCTGTCCTCTCTGTATTGGCTGTGAAATATCAGCTCTCATTCATTGAATGAATGTGATGCTTCAAGCATATTTCAGGTGTTATTCTTCCTCCTGCACACATAAAGAAGATGAAAGTTAGAGAACTCATCTGTGATTATCCAACTGACAAGACCCACTATGGAAATTCAATCTGTCTCAAAAAGAGGTGGCATCCCTTCCCAAACCTGCCATGTAGTGAGGTACTCAGGAAATCACAGCTGTCATTACTATTCAAAGCGAACATTGACCGTGGTTATAAGCTTTATTTGTTTTTAGAGGAAGCCAAAGGACCAAGTGTCCTTTTGTACTGTGGCACACATACATGTCATCCTATAAGGTTTGTAACATAAAATAACAGGTTTTATTATGGAACTTTCTCTTTTTTAAAAAATTTTATTGGTGGGCTGGAGAGATGGCTTAGCAGTTAAGCGCTTGCCTGTGAAGCCTAAGGACCCCGGTTCGAGGCTCGATTCCCCAGGACCCACGTTAGCCAGATGCACAAGGGGGCGCATGCGTCTGGAGTTCGTTTGCAGTGGCTGGAGGCCCTGGCACGCCCATTCTCTCTCTCTTTCTGTCTCTGTCTGTCGCTCTCAAATAAATAAATAAATAAAATTCTTTAAAAAAATTTTATTGGTGACTTTAATATATGAATGAACAGGTTGACAGCGAAACATATGAGCTTCTTAGCACCACAGCCTGATCAGTGTTTTATCTCCGGAAAGAAGAGAAATTCCACGTGTGCATGAGGCAATTCTTAGCATCATACAGGCAAAAGAACACTGGCCTAGGAAGTCTAGCTGTGACATCATTGTCAAAATTACTTTATGATTCTCTTATTTCACTCTTTTTTTTTTTGTCCCAGCTTAATAGATATTCAGTTCTGAGTGACAGGGTGATGTGTTTGGTTTAAACTAGAACTCCTGGCTTTAGTAACAGTGGTTGAAACTACATCAATAACTATCCTTGAATTTTTTGGCAAGACATTTTGTTGATCTCTTGTCCTGGAGTTCTTTTTCTATAAAATGTGGTTGTCATATGGTCAGCTTAACTGACAGGGATTTTCTTTTCCTGTGGGCTTGGCATCTTTCAACCATTAACAATGATTTCAAAAATAGCCTTTGCTCAAGATGAAACTCACCTTTCCATGGGATTGACTGCTTAAAGCTGTGGTATTTTTATATAAGACCTTGTATGTACTTAGGGCTATGCATTTTGTTACTTTGTTAAGATTTGGTGTTAGGGCTGGAGGGATGGCTTAGCAATAAAGGCATTTACCTACAAAGCCAAAGGACCCAGGTTCAATACTCCAGGACCCATGTTAGACAGATGCACAAGGGGGCCATATGCGTCTGGAGTTTGTTTGCAGTGGCTGGAGGCCCTGGAGTGCCCATTCTCTCTCTCTCTCTCCCTCTTTCTCTGTCAAATAAATAAATAAATGAAAATAAAATATTGAAAAGAAAGATTTGGTGTTAAGTGTTTCTCACCATTCAGTTCTCTACTTTCATTGAGGAGAGTTAGCTGGATATTCTAGTCAGGAAAAAAGAGCAGGACCCTCCAAATGGATCCATTGTTGCCTTCAGATCCAGTACATAGGAGGTATTTACAGGACACTTCTGTGGTCATAACACTGCTGACTTTGAATCTGTTGATTTTACATATAAAACAGGATGAGGTTGTTGCCCAGTTGTTTTCTATGTAGCTTTCACAAATGATAAACTTGAGATAGCCTGACAAAGCTTCAGCTATGCTCTATGGAGAGGGTTGGGCATTCATCTGTCAGAGAAGTGCAAATATTTGTTTTGTAGGCACCTGATTCTCACCTGCACAGGTCAACTGAGCATGTTCCCACTACCAAGAACAGAGCGTATTACTTTATTTAAAGATATTTAGTATTTCCAAGCTTATCAAAGAGACCACCTAGGTGTCCTAAACCTCAGACCTATGCATCAAATCTGATGAGGTTATGCCAGGCCAAGGTAATAAATTTTAAAAATACATATTTTTATTTATTTATTTGGAAGGAGAAACAGGAGGGGGGATGGGCATGCCAGGGCTTCTTGCCACTAAAAGTGAACTCCAAATGCATGTGCTACTTTGTGCATTGGGCTTTATGTGGGTACTGGAGAATCGAACTGAGGCCATCAGACTTTGCAAGCAAGCACCTTAAGCACTGAGCTGTATTTCCAACCCAATATTTAGTTTGAATGTGTGAAAGTGTTCTTTTCAATATAAGCATTTCTTCCTTGAGCATGGGATGGGCGACTCTGTTTAGCTGATTGGCTACGTTCACTCATGCTAACTGCTTGCTCCTTGAAGGTGTTTAAGTTGTCATTCCATTTACTGTGCTTTAATGGTGTGGAGAACACGTCTCATGCATTGAATCCTCCGCAGAAAACAGAGCAGAGCCAAGCGTTATCATAGCCTACTCATAAGGCCTGAAGGAGGAAAACTAGACTAAGGCAAGATAGATAACAAATGCCACCCAGGACCACCTGAGCATTAATCTGGAATCTTAATAGTTCGTAACTTTACTTTCTTTAGACAATTGTTTTGCTTATTTTTAGTTATTTTTATTTGAGAGCGGCAGACAGACAGAAAGAGGCAGAGAGAGGGGGAGAGAGAGAATGGGCGCATCAGGGCCTCCAGCCATTGCAAGTGAGCTCCAGATGTGTGCGCCACCTCGTGCATCTGGCTTACGTGGATCCTGGGGAAAATCGAGCCTCAAACTGGGATCCTTAGGCTTCACAGGCAAGCACTTAACCTCTGAGCCATCTCTCCAGCCCCAAGTTTACTTTCTTTGATCTGCGCTGGTTGGCTGTTCTAAGAGATCCCCTCAGTTCACAACTTGATACCTTCTTCCATGTGAACAAGACAGAACATCCTGCTTGCTTATCACAGCGTCATGTCCTAACTTCAAAAGGACTTAAGGGTGTCATGACTTTGCTGACCCTGTAGGGAACCCTCCTGTACACATGCTGGATTCATTTCTGGACCCAAAGTTTCCAAGCCATTGGTAAACTCAGTGTGCCTACAACTCCCGCCCCCCACCCACCGCAATATTTACTAAAGGAATTTGTTATATTCACCCTCGAAAACACCTAGCGACGCAACTAAGTCCATTTATGTCTAAGGTTCAGTGGCACCAACCCCCCACAGATTCCACCACTGAACTTCAAAGTCTTCAGCCCATTATCCAACTGCCAATTCCGGCCCCACGGCCCTGATTCCCGCCCTCCCCCCAGAAACCAGCCCCTTTATTTCCGCGCGCGCAGGCTTCCATTTGCGCGTCGATGTGCGTGGGAACGCCCGCTCGTTGCTGGCCGGGATGCTGCGAGCCTTCGGGCGCTCGCTCGGGACGCGCGCGGTTGCCTGGCAACGCAGACTCGCTGGGAGCGTGGCCGCCGCTGCCCCGCATCCATCCCGCTCGGCGCGGGCGGCTCCGGGCCATGGCTTCCAAGCAAGCCAAGAAGAAAGAAGTGCAACGGATCAACTCTGCGCACGGATCCGACAAATCTAAAGAGTAAGGGATCTCTGCCGGCGCGGGCCTGCCCCTGGGGGGGGGAGGGGGTCTCACGCCCTGGGGGCTTGGGGACCACCTTTCTGTCCAGGTGGCAAGCTGTTGCAGGCCAGGAATTCAGCTGGTCTGTCAAGATGACCCACTTCCTCCTCCGATCCCCCTCCTACGCTGTCCGCGGCCCCTTCTTCTCTGGGAGCGTCTGTTTTCCTGCTCTTCAGCCTGGCTGCCACCTCTGGAAATGTCCCACCCCTTCCTGTCCCTCCCTCCCTCCCTCCTCCCCTGTCTGCATAGTTTCCCCCTCCCCGCCTCCACTTCAGACGTGTTAGCTTCCTTTTCAAAGAGTCTTATGTCAAAATCATTCGGGATTGCCCTGTGGCGGAGAATTGAGAACACGCAATGAGAGGAGGGTAAATTATGATTTTTATTTAGGGAGATAGAGGCTTAACAGGGAAAGCAAAGCCCCCTTACTGGAGGAGACCAAGAAAATTTCCCTCGCATAAAAGTAAAAAAAAAAAAAAAAAGTCTCTGGGAAAGAGACTCACACACATGCTAAAGCTGAAAGAAATTATCCTCCTTTCATCTGGGAAGGGGGAAGGGTGATGAATACGAGCTCCTCATAAAGGCTCTCACACTTCTTTCATTTATTTCTGAGTCTAAGTGAATCAGACATCCAGTTAGAATGAGCCTCCTCATTAGGCTCATGTAAGGGAAGGACCTGACTGGTTGTTAGGCTCTAAAGGAACGCTGATACAGGAAAGGTAGGCCCAAACCCGGCACAAGATGAGGAAGAAGCAAAAAGCTTGCGCCGAAGTTGATGCTTGTAACCATCTTGGATGAGACTGGATCAGAAGCAGGATCTAGGGGCTGGCGAGATGGCTTAGCGGTTAAGCACTTGCTTATGAAGCCTCAGGACCCCAGTACAAGGCTCGATTCCCCAGGACCCACTAAAGCCAGATGGACAAGTTGGCACATGCATCTGGAGTTCATTTACTGTGGCTGGAGGCCCTGGTGTGACCATTCTCTCTCTCTCTCTCTCTGTCTATCCCTCTCTAATAAATAAATAAAACATAAAATAATTTATTTTTGGAAAAGAAGCTGGTTCTAGTTCTGCCAGAGCAGCCAAGGTGGTGTCCATGTTTCCCTGGGCCAGTCCCCAGCTAACTAGTTCCAGAAAAAAAAAAAAAAAAAAAAATATATATATATATATATATATACACACACACACACACACACACACAGTGCCTTGCTTGCTCCTAATCTATATCAAAAAGACTTCCTTGTCAAGTGGTGTGGTGGCACCTACCTTTAATCCCAGCACTCTGGAAGCAGAGGTAGAGGGATTACAGCGATACCCTACCTCGAAAAAAAACAACAACAATAAAAAAGAGACTACTTTGTAAAGGCCCCATGTCATATTTACCTGCCACTAGGAAGGAAAGACACACAGAGATAAGTGAGTCTCTGTGTGGTCCTCTGCAGTCCAGAAAGTAACACCTTGAATCAGATGACATCAGACATCAAGCAATTTTGAGTATGGGTGATAGGTCATGCTCCTAATAGTCCAGCTCATCGATTCTCTATGATATTTCTCTGTTCTGGACTGGTATTGGATAGGTATTATGTCTTCATCTCCCTATTAATGCTATTGTTTCTTGAATCCGTTTTTCTTCCTGGTATAAGCAGTTGTCAAAACCATAGAATTCGATCCATTGGTTAAACTTAGCAAAGTTTCAAACCAATCCAGCTTTGAGAGGCCAAACCCTGCTTCAAAGAGATCATAATGCCCTTCATACAATACCTGTAAGACAGTGGGCTGTGTGGTATATTTAATTGATTCTTATGTTCCTGTACTTCCTTGTCCATCTCCTTTCCTGCCAAAAGAATTCATTGTTGGACTTCTGTTCAAGATCCTTAGTATTTCACTTTTTCACCGCGTAAGCTCAGCTGCTCAACTCGGTCGCATGTCTGTGATTCTCCAGGCCCCTAGTTCTTCTTCCTCTCTCCTAAACAAGCTTCCAACTACCTGGAAGATAATCCATTCATTTTATTCACTTAAATTTAAAATATTATATTTCACATGTAAGTGATCTTAACAGGATGGCTCTACCCTTTGTATATCAGTGAGAGTAGACCCATCACTACAGTGTCGAATGGCTTCCATTCTTACAGCTCCAAGACCACCGACAGGGCCCTAGAGGATCAGGCCCCCCCCCCAGTTCTCTGACTTAACTGTCCTTTGCTCTTCTAGCCTTGCATAGACTAGACTGCTCTACTTTTGGGAACATGCCAGGGTCATTCTGATCTCAGGGCACTTGCAGCTTCCTTAGCTAGAAAGTTGTTTCCTCCAAATATCCATGTGATTTCTCCCTCATCTCCTCTATGTTTATTTACGTTTTCATTTCATTTATTTATTTATTTACTTATGAGAGAAAATGGGTGCACCAGGGCCTCTACCACGGCCAATGAACTGCACATTTACCACCTTGTGCATCTGGCTTATGTGGGACCTGGAGAGAGAAAGAATGGGTGCTCTGGGGCTTCTAGCCACAGTGAACAAACTCCAGACATATGCCACCTTGTACATCTGTCTTGTATGAGTAATGGGGAATCGAACCTGGGTCCTTAGACTTCATAGACAAGCACCTTAACTCCTAAGCCATCTCTCCAGCCCCTCCATGTTTGTTTAAATGTAATTTTTTCTCTGTCATATTTTTTTGGCCTCCTGATTTAAAACTGTATCCTTATTTTCCTTTCAAAACCAAAACCTAAAGCCAAGACTTCATGTCTGTCATAACTACTTTTTCTTCATCTACTTTTTAGTACATTTAACATACTATATATTTCACTTTTTAAAAAATATGTCTTTTTAAAATATGTCTTCATAACACTAAGTACTTCTAGATTCTTCTTCAAGTAACTTTCATGAAGGCAGGGAGTTTCCCTTTGCTATTTTACTTATTTATTGATTGATGAAAGAAAGAGAGATGGGGAAGGAAAGAATGGTCATGTCAGGGCCTCTAGGCTTAGTGGTTAAGGTGCTTGCCTGTGAAGCCTAAGGACCCAGGTTCAATTCTCCAGTACCCATACAAGCCAGATGTAAAAGGTGGCATATGTCTGGAGTTCGTTTACAGTGGCTAGAAGCCCTGGAGCACCCATCCTCTCTATCTGCCTCTTTATCTCTCTCAAATAAATAAATAAAAATATTAAAAATAAAAATGGGATTCTGTAGGTAAAATACTGCCTCTTCCTCTGACAGGACCTTCCATTTCTTTCAGAAAGATGCCATATTTCTGACATGCTTCTTGCTTGCACAAAATGCCTGAGCTGAATTGTGCCAATACAAATGTATGCTTGATTTATTAAAAGAGAAGAAAAAGGCCGAATGCTTACTTTTAAAGTCAGAATTTGCTACAAATGATTAAACATTAAACACCAAATCATTGTATTTTGCTGTATCATTAGATGATATAATATGAGGTTCATTATAAATCAAGTCTTTCCTCTTAAGTTTTACTGGAAAAGTAATGGTACATAGCAGCCTGAGTCATGGACATAGAATAAACAGAGTGTTACTCAGTCACAAGATATAGGGATCAAAGTCTAGTAAGGCTCTGGTATGATTGTCTTTGAAATACAATGGGAGAAAGTTGAAGTAAGTTTTCTTTCTTTTTTTTTTTTTTTACCCATTTTCATCACACTCAGTGGCTACATGCCTGATAAAAGCAACCAATTTGTGATGGTTATTCTCTGATAGTAAACTTGACAGGATTTAGAGTCACCATGGAAACAAATCTCTGATCATGTCTGGGAGGGGTCTTCTAGATTAGGTTAGTTGGGGTGGCAGCACCCATCTTATGGATGACTTCCTGGACTGTGTAAAAGGAGAGAGCTGACTGAACAGGCAGCATTCATCACTATACTTCCTCCCTGCTGAGGTGACACAGTCTTTCTGCTCCTGCAAGAAGTTTCCCGCCATGATAGACTTTTATCCTCCAGATTTGTAGGTGGGAATACCCTTCCTCTCATCTTTAAAGCGATTTTTGTCAGGTGTTTTGTCTCAACAACCAGAAGTTGCCTGATACATGACTCTAATATGACCCTGGGTAGGGAAATAAGAAGCGTTGAGAGCTGTGGAAATGGCCATCCCATAGGAATCACGTTCTTCTAAGAGCTGTTATCTGTAGCATCTCTCTTTTGACCTAAAATTATACATCTGAATAGAGGAATGGACCATGTCTGGCTTTTACTTACTAAGGAGACTAGAACTTGAGAAGCTCTTCCCATGTGATTATGACATGAGGCCTCAGTATAGTCACCTACCTTAGTGTTCAGTTCTTCTCAGTCTGTTAAGTCTAGTTCTCCTTCCATTCCCTATTTGCCACCATTTAAAACTGGAATGTTTCAGATGACTCAGCAGAGTCACTACTTATTAAAATTCTTATGCAAATATGACTTTGAGCCAGCAAGAAAAATCATTCAAGGAAGTTGAGCTGTCAGTTTTTAATATGAGACTTGACATTTCTCTTTTATCTCTTTATTTCATTACTAGCCAGCATGAATTCTTTCCGGGTTTCACACTTGCATCAAGTCATTTCTAACACTGGACAAATCATTTTGTGTTTTGATGTTGGTTTTCTCTCTATCTTTTCTTTCTTTTAATGAAGACCATCTGAGTGAAAAAAAAAGGCAGGAGGTTAAGTGTAGTAGGGTGTGTGTGTGTGTGTGTGTGTGTGTGCGTGTGTGTGTTCATTGCTCATCTAGTTGCTTCCCTGAGATAAAGTCTCTTTCACTGATTTGTGGAGCTTGTGCTTTTTGCCAGGCTGTGATTCTCCATCTCTGTTGCTCACAGAACTAGGATTATGGACATGTGTGGCCATGCCCAGCTATTTACATGGGTTCTGGGGAATTGAACTCAGTGATCTCAGGCCTGCTCAGGCCCTCAGGCTTGCACAGAAACTGCTCTTAGCCACTGAGTCATCACTCCAGCTCAGAAAAATTATTTTCACTCCTTCACTCATGTTTATTTTTCTCTCTACCTCTAAACTCCCATAATTCTCTGATTTTTTTAAACTCTACTAACTCCATTATAAACATGGAGGTTTGGTTACAGTAAAATATTTTGATCAATTTTCCTGTTACTTTTTAACATAAAAAGTGTTAATATGACTGGTACAAGTAATGAGTCTCATTTTCAGGACCCGTGTTAGTTCAAGCTGCTGTAATAGTGTACTATGAACTGGGAACTTCAACTACCACATATATTTCTTAGAGCTTCAGAGAGTAGTAAATCAAGGTCAGGATGCTAGCATGGTTGATCCATGGGCCAGAGCCTTCTTGGTTCACAGATAGCCTATTCTTCTATATTTTCATGTGGTAAGGGAAAGAGAAATAATTCTGTTCCTCTTATAAGCACACGAGTATAATTATGATGGCTTACCTGCATGATCTCATTACCCTCCAAAGCCACTACATCCTAATACTATCCAATTGGCTCTTATGATTTCAACATATAATTGATGTGGGGGATCCATTCTGTGATACTATCTAGTAATCAATTAAATGAATTGATTGGACATTTGATCTGATAACTGGTAGATACTGCCAAGGTTCTTTCACCAGTGAGACTCTTCTAGAATGATTTCTCATAGCATCAAAACAAAAACTTTATGTTTGTGGAACTGTTCAGTCTTTTGGGGGATCATATATAACTCAACAGAAGCAAAAGAATGCAGGCATGTGGTTTAAGTATCATTTGAATCATTAATGACTACCTTTATAAAATAAAATATTTGGAATTTTAACAGCCAATTTGAGATAAGGATACAGTTTAGCATTTATGATCACAAAATGTTATTCTACTTCTAATAACAGATTCAAACCATGATCAAAACAACCAGGTGATTTATTCAAGTGGCAAGCACTATGCAGCCTTCTATATTTATAATGGTGAAAAATGTTATCACCATTTGAAACTGAGAAATACACTGTTAGTCTCCAAGGTAACCTATCCTTATGACCATAATTTGCATAAAAACTTTATAGAATTTTCAAGAAAAGCCAATATATCTGTCCATAAGAAATTTGAAAAGAGTACTATTAAAAGAACCTGAATTTGGGATGTATCACGAAAGCATCCTAAAATAGAGGAATAAATCTTTTACTGAGTATTAAATTGAATGAGTTTCTGGTTATCTGAGATCCAAGGGAGAGCTGATTCCACACAACTGTGCAGCAGTAGTTGGTGAGTAATGTGTATTTCTCAGTCTGCAGATATGAGAAAAGAGCCACTCCTGACTCCCCCCCACCGACAACCCTGACCCCCAAAAGAGATCAAGACATAGGAGGGATGTGTCCTTTGTGGCTCTCGATGAATATCATAGTGTTACATCTTACTGAGTTCCAGTTTTAGACCTCACACTCCACATCAGAGAAGGAACTGAAGAGGAAGCAAAGAAAGAGTCACTCTGGATTTGGGGATTTCCTCACTCACCTAGGGAAGTTAACAAAATTAAAAGAGCATCTGTACTGATGGAACTTTCCCAGGGGAAACCCTAATTCTTTATATACATTCTGTAACTGTTTAATGAGAATGTCTCATATCCACGTCACTAGAAAGGAATTGTGAAATACGGTAACCTCTGACAAAAGGATTTATAATGTGGGTTTGGTGGAGGTTAAGATTCATAACAAAAATCATTCAGAAATATATAGTATTTCCCTGGGGGACTTGTTGGAATCAAAGAAGTCATGTGTCAGCATGAGGTTAAGCTGAAGAAATCATGAGACTTCTAGAATGTGGCTGCGTGCGTTGGAAGGGAGGAAGTTGCCTCTAACTGGAGTGGGTCTTTCTTCATCTCCCTCTAACAGTCACTCCTTAGAGAGACAGTTAGTGTACAGGAAGGGAATTTTACAAACACCAAAACTCAGTCAGACTTTGCAGAGAGTCACTGCAGCTTAATGTTTGTACCTAGCCCATAGAGCCTGTATGTTACTGTTCAGCTGAATGAGAGGGATAGATTAAGAATTTAAATTGCAAGTAGTGTGGAGAACACATAATTTTCCATATCTACATGTTGATTTACAGCTTATAACTCAACAATTGCATGGAATTTATGCTGGATTGCAAACCATGGTAGAAGGAAGTAGGGCAGGTGGTCTGAGCTCCTGGGGTGTGTCACTTATTTCACTCAGGCATGTGTGTGGATGTGTGTGTACTTGAAGGTCAGAGTTTGATGTCAGTTATCTTCCACATTCACTCTCCACTTTATTTTATGAGACTGGTTCTCTTGCTGAACCAAGAGCTCATCAGTTCAGCCAGGCTTGGTAGCCAGTGAGCTACAGGAATTCCCTGCCTTCACCTGTCCAGCGCTGGTATTACAGGCATGCACCACCGTGCTTGACAATTTATATGAGCACTGGGTATCCAAACTCAGATCCTCATGTGTACATGGGAAGCCGTTTACCCACTGAACCATTATCTCTCCAGCCTTCTTTTCACTGTCGATGATAACAAGGCACACATTAACAGGGTAGTGAATATGCTGAGCCGATCTCAGAACTGATGGTGAGCAAAACTACAGAAGCCCGGGTTTCCCTGCTTCACTTACAGGATACATTACAATGATGTCCATGCGATGATGACACCGTGCCTGAAAAGAAAAGGGAAAAAGAGTGACAGATCTCGATGCACTGCCTTATTTTGTTTGCATTCTCCCTAGTGCAGGGACAGTGTGCAGTTAAATGTGGTTTAACTGCACTGAACTGAAAGCCAGTGTGTCAGCTGGCCCATAAAATCCTCTGAATCAGGAAGTGTGAAAGCCAGAGGGAAGTGGCCCCACCACAGCTCACAGGCATCCCAGCCACTGAGCAACATTTGGCACAGACTAGGGCATTATGTTCATGGCATGCTTTAAAATATAAAACCCCCAAACAGTCAGCCCTGCTTAAGGAATCTGGGAGTGCCATTTGATCTTCAGAGTCTGCTTTTAGTTCTCAGTCTCTGAACTGATCCTCACCTGAGCGCTTATGTAGAAATTCATTCATATTTGATGTGACTTAAGAACCATCCCTGATAGCAACAGTTGTGATTTTTTGTTGTTCTTGCTGCTGTATTTGGAACCACCCAATTTTTAGTTTGTTTAGTTTGCAAAGAAAAGCAGATCTAAGTTGCTCAGTAGGATGATTAGATGGGGAGAAATAGTTAAATTGAGAAGATTTAAACTTTTTGTTTATTTTTATTTGTTTATTTGAGAATGACAGAGAGAGAAAGAGGCAGATAGATAGAGAATGGGCGCACCAGGGCCTCCAGCCACTGCAAACGAACTCCAGATGCATGTGGCCCCTCGTGTATCTGGCTTACGTGAGTCCTGGGAAATTGAGCCTCGAACCGAGGTCATTAGGCTTCACAGGCAAGCGCTTAACTGCTAAGCCATATCTCCAGCTCTGAAAAGATTTAAATAGAGAAACTCTTGGAATCCATTCCTTGTTATTACCTGAACACGTGATCACATTTATGCATTGACTAAGTGCTGTTGGTAATAATTCCAGATAATCAAGCTAACAGTGGCTCCTTCCAAAGTGATTTAAAAAAAACCAAACAAACAAATATGCAGCGGAGGTCCAAGGAGAGACCCTGTCTCAGAGACAAAGTGGACAGGGAGTGATTTTGGAAGACACTGGACATCGACATCTGGCCGCCACTGGCACATGTGTATAGGCACACACATCTTCTCCATCACCTTGACACCAAGATCAGTCATCATGGATGGTCACTGCTCTTTGTTCAATTGATCTCCGCCTTCTGTTGGTTCTCCACCCTGGAATCATTCATTTTCTTCCCTGTCCTAACTCTAATGGAGGCCCTTTTAGACCCCAAGCAGATCCACCAAGAGGATTTGCTAATTCTGTCTCTTTGAAGTCAAGTAGTTCCTTATCCAGTTTACTTTTCGTGTAGCGCTGATTGTAATCTTCCCTCCATACCAAATTTCTAGTAATATGTTCCAGTTTAAAAAAACTAAGAGAGTGTGGTAAAGGGACACTATGGGTAGGGGAGGATAAAGTAAGAGGAGAGGTAGAAAGAGGAGAAGTAGGGAGATAGAAGGAAAGATGTAGGGAGGAAGGCCTTGAACATGGTGACTCAGACCTTTAGGCCCAGTACTTGGGTGGGTGAGGTAGGAGGACTGCTGTGATCTCAAGGCCAGCCTGGGATAGAGCTGAGTTCCAGGTGAGCCTGAGTTGGAATGAGATACTGACTCAAAAAAAAAAAAAAAAAAAAAAAGAGTAAGGAAGAAAGAAGAAAGTGAAAGAAACGTACAAGCGGCCTTCTGTCTTTACCTTAACCAAACACTCTTACACTGTCTCTCATCTTCCCACTTTTCTACCTCCAAACGTCTTTTCATCTTCACTTCTGTGTTTATAGTGGCTTTCATTCACCCATGACCAATTCCATCTAAATCTAAAGTCTTTTCTATGAAGCCAACGAGACTTCCCCCCAATTGGAATCAAGTTCTTCTTTCTGTGGTAGTAAGGCACTTTGCCTTTAATTTTGTTAGTCACCTAGCATTTTGTTTTTATGCATACTTATCTTAATTTTAGAATAATAACTAAATTTTCTTATTTATGTACTTAATTAATTAATTTGCAAGCAGAGAGAGAAGAGAGACAAAGAAAGAGAATCGGTGCGCCAAGACCTCCAGCCACTGCAAACAGGTGCATGCATCACTTTGTGCATCTGGATCTACATGGGTCCTGGGGAAATCAAACTCTGGGCATTAGATTTTGTAAGCAAGGGCCTTAACCACTGAGAAATCTGTCCAGCCCAAATAACTGAATTTTCTTAATCTTTCCATTCACTCAAGGACAATGTATTGAAAAAGGTAGAGGAGGACAGGTGTGGTGACACACGCTTGTAATCCCAGCACTCAGGAGGCAGCGGTAGGAGGATTACTGCAAGTTGGAGGCCAGCCTGAGAATACAAAGTGAGGTCCAGGTCAGCTTGGGCTAGAACCGGACCAAATGTTGAACTTTTAAATTTGATTTCTATTTAAGTAATTTTAGTAATAACAAGGGAATGAAAGGTCAACATAACAACTTGATTTTAGCTCCTTTTTAAAATTATTTATTTATTTGAGAGAGAAAGAGAAAGAACGGGCACATTCTAGCCACTGCAACTGACATCCGGACACATGTGCCACTTCGTCCGTCTGGTTTCACATAGGTGCTGGAGAATCAAACCTGGGTCCTTTGGGCTTTGTAGGCAAGTGCCTTAACCGCTATGGCGTCTCTGCAGCCCTTTAGCTCCTTTTGATTGAGAAAACATTTTTAAATTTGCAACTTGTTTCTGTACATATTTGAATTTCTGGAATATAACACAGAATGTCCCCAACCCAAATTAAGTCCATTAGGTAATTCAATTAATATTCGGATTACTTGAGGGTATTAGCTGACATTATTTAAGAAGGCATGCTGATTGCACTTTGCATAAATAAACTGCCTCCCTCTAAGAATAACATCATGCCTTCCCATGCTTAAGGAAAGTAATGGCAAAATCCAGACCATGTTTTTTAAAAAAAATTTTTTTTGTTCATTTATTTATTTGAGAGTGACAGACACAGAGAGAAAGGGAGAGAGAGAGAATGGACGCACCAGGGCCTCCAGCCACTGCAAACAAACTCCAGATGCGTGTGCCCCTTTGTGCATCTATTTGGCTAACGTGGGTCCTAGGGAATCGAGCCTCGAACCTGGGTCCTTAGGCTTCACAGGCAAGCTCTTAACTGCTAAGCCTTCTCTCCAGCCCCAAACCATGATTTTATTGAAACTGTAATATCCCTTCAGTGAACAGCTTCCACAACCTACTCTAATTAAAACAGCTATGTGAATGTGTCTGTAGAAACCAGATTCACTTGCATTTTCATTGCTCAAAAATCTCCATTGTACCAGTTAAAGTCTTCTGCCATATCTGTGTCTTTCCATAGTATCAGAATTTATTGAATAACAACAAATTCACAAGGTAAGGTGGGTTTGTGGGCAACAATTTGTCAAGCTGCCTTGCTTTCCTTGACAGACCTGGCTGAAGCAAGCACAAGCTCTTTTAGTAGAAAAGCTCAACTACTGAGAGTAACTCTCAGATCACGCACTAAACATCCCAAAGTGGGAGGAAGATGAATAAACAAACTGGAATCCTACTGGAAATGCTGCTAACATTAATCATTATGAAACGTGGTCCACACGTGCTTTTATGTTTTCTGAAGTCATTTCATTAGTAATAGGATCATATAAGGATTTTAACAAAAGAATGAACTGAATGCATCATGTCTAAAGACAGTTTTGATGTCTCAGTTTCAAGTTAGTCAGGGTCTTTAGCGTACTGAAAATAGGCATATGTGAACGAAGGAATCTGAGGATGGAATATATCATATTGGGCATGACTTAGTAATCAAATACCTAATAGAACATAGATTTAAATTCCTGCATCATGAGTACAGGAACAGGCAGTTTTCTTTTATTTTTTTATGAGAGAAAGGAAGAGAGACAGACAGACAGACAGACAGACAGACAGACAGACAGAATTGGCACACTAGGGCCTCCAGCCACTGCAATCAAACTCCAGACGGTTGCGCCACCTTGTGTGCATTTGCGACCTTGAGCATGCATCACCTTGTGCATCTGGCTTATGTGGGCTCTGGGAGTCAAACATGGGTCCTTAGGCTCTGCAGGCAAGTGCGTAAACCGTTAAGCCATTTCTGTTCTTATGAAGGGATATTTGGAAATTCCTTTGTTTTTAAATTCACTCAGCTGTCCCTTTCCCTTTCCTTTCCTTTCCTTCCTTTACTTTCCCTAACTCCTCTCCCTTCAACTTCTCTTACTAGGATTGCTGGTACTGAATGATTTGCCCAAAAGTTTATTGAATACAACATAAGAGGCCGACAGGCTAAGGAGGAAATGGAATATCACATAACCTGTGATGTAGGGTGGTGAGCAGAGATCTCCACTTGAAAGGAGTTACCTGTCTGTGTTGGCCAGAGTGAGTTTCTTTGTATATATAGTTCTTTGCCATGTAGCTAGTGCCATGGGAAGAACAGTCCCGAGTAGCTGGTGTACAGTTTGGGGGGTGAGTCACATGAGCTGACTTGTAGCTAATTTCCAGTTGGCCAGTCTCTGCCATGCAAACAGGGTCATGCAAATAAGGACAGTGCTGGCTGATCAAATTCAGTCCTGGTCCAAGGCTGGGGCTGCAGCTAGCTCTGTGGTGACAGGTTATGCATTCCACTCCCTAGCAGCTTGGGATTTCTGGGCCAAGCTTATGAACATTCCCTATGAGGATGTCAGCTCCATTTTCTGCTCACTTACTAATGGCCTCCCCTCCATGAACCAGTGTTTAAACGGTGTGTTTTGATCAGTTCTGATGGTGATGCATACACAGGAAACCATGACAGCAATCAAAATAATGGACAGAAGTACCATGCAGGAATGTGTCCTTCTATCTTGGTGGTTTCTTCCTCCTATCTCTTTCTGACCTGTCTTCTGCTGCCACTTTATGTTTTGTTTCTAGAGTTTTATGCTATCATATCTTTGCACATATTTTGGCTCATCTTCTGATGACATTTAGATTATTTCTAGGTTTGGGTTATGACAAAGATTCCCACGTTTATTTACATGTGTATAGATGCATAGACAGATGTTTGTGTGTTTGTGTTATAAGTATGTAAACTTTCATTTCTCTTAAGTACAGTATCTAGGAATAGGATGAATGTACCACACAGAAAGTGTATGTTGCATTTTTAAAGAAACTATTGGATAGTTCCCCATAACACCATGTTTTCTTTTCCCAGCAAGGGAGTGTGAAAGTCCAGCCCCCTGTCAATAGCTGACATATTTTGTCTTTTTAACTTTTTTTTTTTTTTTTTTTTTTTTTTTTTTTTTGGTTTTTCGAGGTAGGGTCTCACTCTAGCTCAGGCTGACCTGGAATTCACTATGGAGTCTCAGGGTGGCCTTGAACTCAAGGCGATCCTCCTATCTCTGCCTCCCAAGTGCTGGGATTAAAGGCGTGCGCCACCACGCCCGGCTTTAACTTTTTTTTTTCATTTTAATAGGTTGCACACTTTGGTTGAGTTTGTATTTTTCTAATAATTGGTAAAGTTGAGCATCTGTTCATTTGTTGATTTCTTTTTAATTTGTTTTTTTTTTTTCATTTTCTAAGTGTTAATATCAAGTTACCAGGAACTTAAGGGCTTAAACCATCAGACATTAATTATTTTATAATTTGATCTCGGGCCTAGTAGGCTCAGATAGGTTCTCTTCTTATGGTTGTCAAGAGTCATAGCAAGGTATTAACTGGGCTGGGCTCTTACCTGGAAAGTTGTGGGAAAATCCACTTTTGAGCCTATTCAGGTGCAATAGCTCATTCTTTCCTCTGCAGATCTGAGGTTCCAGTTTAACTGTTTGATGTCGGTGAGGAGTACCTGCTTCTCTTGAGAAGCTGATCCACATCCCTGCCATCTTTAAACCAGCAATGACGTGTTGATTTCCTCCCATGCCTGCACTCTCACCTATATTTGGGAATGTTCTAAATTCATTTAGTTTAAAGACCTTTAAGTTTGTCACATGACTTCTATTTGCTAGAGTGTGATTTCTTTAAGATAGTGACTTCTCCATAGCTTTAAATTTCTTCTTTGACTTTGTAATTTTAGCTCACCCTGTGCAGATATTGTAAAATTGTGCTCTTCCTTCTCTGCTGTGGAGTTGATACAGCCTCCCAGGATGAAACTGTCCCCACTGTCTTCCAAGAGCAGCTGGTATACATTTCTGAAAAGGACCTGACCATAGCTACAATATTGAAATAATTTCCCCCTACCCCAGTGGGCAAACGGATGATATTTTTTGAGCTATGTGAAGAGGATTCTTCTTCTCTAAAGCTAGGGTTTCTCCCTGGAAAACCCAAGACTGAGCCACAGGTTAGCCACAAAGTAAATGGAACAGCAGAGGACCTTTAATATCCTGTTCTCACTCAGGAACAGAATCCTTTCTGATGAATGTGTGCATGTACCACAATCTTTTAAAGTTTCATAATACCCCACCTCTCCCAAAACTTAATGTTGGAAGTTTGGTGAACTTTTTGTCATGTAGGAAATGCTATCACTGATGTCCTAACTGTGGTGGTGGAGAGATGTTACCCTCCTCATTCTTTCCTTTTTTGGCCAGTCTGTTTCCTTATAGAATCATAGGAAAGTGGAATGTTACCTGTTACACCATGCACTGTAGGAGAAGCTGTAACAATCTTATTTCGAAGCTGTCAGCACATGAGAAACTCTAGCCTTTTGTTCCTTAAGGCAGCCTCTTTCTGGTCTCCTAACATTCACAGTATAGTTATAACTTCTTTTCTAGGCTCCACGTTTAAAAATTCCGAGCTTGCATACATTTCCTAGTAGTTCCTTGTGCATTATTTCAGACCCCACCTCACCACTATAGGCTGTTTCTGTAATTGGTCCACTGATCTTTTCCAATGGACTTCAGTAAGCATTTCCTTCCTTACTGTCTGCTTCCCCCCACCCCAAGAGCACCATCATATTTTGTAATTTATCCTATGGAAACTAGCCTTTTGCCTGGCTATCTGAAATTTTCTCTTTTCCTAAACACTGGTTTCTTTTGAAATATACCATCATGGACACTTAAGATATCCAGATTTTTATATGATAAACTTTCTTCCTTAAATTATTAAACAAGTTTTTGATAAAAAAGTTTCTACCAAATGTGTTTATCTTTGAGATCTTTTGATAAACTTGTGATTTTAATGACTTCACTTGCTTACTAGTACTTTGATATATTCTACATGATAAATAACTGTGAACAATTGAAGTTTAGTATTGCAGGTTTGAATTGTCTACAACTTGGCAACATATGTTTCCCAATATTATCACCTCCAAGTCTTTTATTACTTTTGTATTTAAAACTTATCTTGTTCTTAGGATCAGTGAGACCAGGAAAAGAGCTTTGAATGCTTAAAGGATTCAACTCAGCTAAAACAATGTGCACCCTCTGCCAGCTGCCTTCAAAAGCACATGCACCATGTGGAGAGTTTCAGAAGCTCTGTACGTGGTTTTGGGAAGCTTCAGCGTGTGTGAGCTGGGGCACACTGGACTCTAGTCTATGCTGTCTTTATAACACAAATCGTCTGCTAGACTGGTTTGACATTTTTAGGAGAGTCTTTTTAAAGTAATATTCAATCTAAATGGAAACATATTTGACGTGTTCCAAGGAGGGAAGGCCAATTAGTGATTAACAGCTTAATGAAGGGAGCAAAAACATTTACTTACACTTGACAGAATAAAGAGGGAAGTAAATATTAGTAGAGCCCTTATATTTTTTCTTTAAGTTTTTTGTTGGCATGTTTGTGGGTGCATTTGTATACAAGTTCTTGTGCACATGTGGGGGCAAGAGGTTGATCTGATGTCTTCCTTGGTCATCACACACTTCATGTGTTTCTTTTCTTTTCTTTTCTTTCTTTCTTTCTTTTTTTCTTTTTTTCTTTCTTTCTTTCTTTTTTTTTTGAGAAATAGAGTCACTCACTAAGCCTAAAGCTCACTAATTCAACTAGACTAGCTACTGAACACTACGAATCTGCCTGCCTGGACAGCTCCAGGATGATAGGCGAGTGCTACCTGTGCTTGGTGTTCACATGGGTCTGGGTATCTGAACTCAGGTCCTCATGCTTGCATGGCCAGTACTTTCTCAAGTGAGCCTTAGTTCTTAAAACAGTAAGATCTTCCTTTAACTTTCTATGTGAACTAATTTTATTATGACTTTTAAATTTTATTAATTTATTTACTTGTGAGAGAGAAGAGAGACTGGGCATGCCAGGGACTTCAGCTGCTGCAAATGAACTCCAGGTGCATGTGCTACCTTGTGCAGCTGGCTTACATGGGTCCTGGGGAATTGAACCTGGATCCTTCGGTTTTGCAAGCAAGAACTTTAACCACTAAGCAATCTCTCCATACCTATTATGACTTTTATATATACAAAATCAATTTCTTTTATTTGTTTTATTTTTCAAATTTTTTTATTAATTAGTTTTGTACTCCGTGAATACAGTCAAGTTGGTACCATTGTTAGGCTCGTCCATGTCCTGCCCGCTCCCCCTGGCCCCTCCTTGTTGAGGTATATGGGTCATGCATTGTGGATTTAGCCCACAGTTATGGGTAGGAGAACTGCCTCTGCATATCATGACCCAACGTGTGGCTCTGACATTCTTTCCTCCCCCTCTTCTGCAAAATTTCCCTGAGCCATGTTGGGTTCATTTTGGGTCTGCTTTAGTGATGAGGTGTTGGGAGCCTCTGTGTCTCTGGATATCTGATTTGGTAGGAGTTGATTGTTCTCTGTGTCAATCTCCTTCACCCTTGTTCTGGTACCCAATTCACCAAGAAAACAGCACCTTTGCTTGTTTCGTCAATTATTCTTAGTTTCAGCTGGGGCCCTTTTGAGGTATGATGGGCTGGTTCTCTCCTTAGGATCTGCGTCTGTCTGAAAGAGAGAAGCAGATTCTCCAACAGAGAGTAAAGTTAGCACCAGACAAATGGGATAACCCTTATTTTTTATAGAAAATTTAATAGGTGTAGGCCCTCTTGTAGCCCATGATTGGTGACAGCTTGATAATGGAAAGTGGGCTCTTGTTTGGATATGGTTCTGACTTGTTTCCCAGCTCCAGCTATGGGTTCTGTTCCACTGACTGGATCAGTTAGCTTAATCAAGAGCAGATGGTTTCCATCCATGGCTGTGCACCACTATTACACTTGTGTGAGCATCATGACAGGTTATTTGCTGCTAAGTAGGCTAGTCCATGAGTTGCTTGGACAGATATTGGTCATTTTCCCCCAGTCGCCCATGTAGCATCTTCTGGCACTAGACATGCTGACTGTCTGGGGACTGACTCTCTTCCAGCTTCCAGCCATGTTATTCCATTTTACGTGTCAACTACATATGGTATCTTCAGCAGTAGGGTCTTACCACTAACCTTTGGTGGGTCATCAAGTACTCTGACAGAAATCTGTCTTTCTTTTAGGAAACCTTGTAGGTCTCTCTAATCAAATGCTCATTGTGGATGATAGCCCCTTGCTGGTACTGGGAGTTACAGGTCAGTGCCCACTAAGAGAAGGATGAAAAAGATAACTAATATATAGGAGTTAGAGAGAAGAGAGAGAGAGAGAAGCTGTAGAAGATTAAGGTCAGTCTTCATCATACCCTCTCCAGTGCCTTGTTGCTCAGGTGTTCCCTCTATGGGCCTGGTGAAGGCTCAACCATTTGGTCTGGGTTTTAGGATATAGAATTTTATGGTACCATTGCTGTTTGGGTCTAGATTTGTGTCCCCCAACCCCTCCCTTGCCCTCCCCTCCCTCCCCACCCACCCTATTGTCTATTCCTCAAGATGCTTGCTGGGTATGTCAGCATCTTGGGTAGATTCAGGTTAGGTGCTGTGGATGAGTGAGACTATGTGGCGATTATCTTTCTGTGATTGAGAATGATCTGTTCCAGGTTCAGCCATTTTTCTTCATATTTCATTGTGTCATTTTTTCTTACTGCTGTGTAGAATTCCATTGTATAGATATACCAAGTTTTAGTTATCCATTCTTCTAGTGATGGACCTCTGGGTTAATTCCAGCTCTTAGCTATTATGAATTGAGCAGACATAAACATGGTTGAGCAAATCTCTCTGGACTGAGGTTTAAAGGTTTTAGGGTAGATGCCCAGTAAGGGAATAACTGGGTCTACAAATGGCTAACACACACTTAAGAAAATGTTCATCATCTCTAATCATCAGGGAAATGCAAATTAAAACAACTATGAGATTCCACCTTACCCCAATAAGGATAACAAACATCAAATAATCAAATGAAAATAAATGCTGGCGAGGATGTGGAAAAATAGGAACCCTCATCCACTGTTGGTGGGAATGTAAGATGGCACAACCACTTTGGAAAGCAATATTGAGACTCCTAAAAAAGCTGAATATAGAGTTACCAAAATCAATTTCTTTTTATCTCTAGGCTTATACCAATACTTACACCAATACAATAAAACATACATGTTATAAGGTACTAGCCTATGCCTTGATTTCTCTATTACTAGTATAAAGCTACCACTTGCATATAGATATGCTACTCTTCAACAATGTATATATTCTGACTTTCTTTTTTTAACAAGGTGGTCAACTGAGAGATTTTTTTGTTATCTAAGACCTAGAAATGTCTGTATAAAGAATGAGAAGCTCAGCTGGGCATGGTGGTGCATGCCTTTAATCCCAGAACTCGGGAAGCAGAGGTAGGAGGATTGCATGGGTTCAAGGCCACTCTAAGACTACACAGTGAATTTGACCTAGGCTAGAGCAAGACCCTACCTTGAAAACCAATAAATAAATAAATAATAAAAATAAATTTAAAAAGAGAAGCTCAAAAATGTTAAAATGAGAAGGGAAGTGAAGATCAAAGTTTCTTCTATGCTCATCAGTGCAAGAAAACAGGAATTTTTTGCCTTATACAGGATAATGTCTTAGGAAAAACTAGGGAAGAAGAGAGGCTGAGGAGGAGGCTTATCAGTTAAAGGCACTTGTTTGCAAAGCCTGGTGCCTCTGGTTTGAATCCACAGTACCCCAGTATCCGTATAAAGACAAATACACAAAGTGCTAGGTGCATCTGGAGTTCCTTTGCAGTGGCAAGAAGCCCTGGTGGACCCGTTCTTTCTCTCTCACTTTCTCTCTGAAAATAAGTAAAGCAAAAATATTTTTAAAAAATAGAAGGACTGCAGACGTGGCTTAGTGGTTAATGCGCTTGCCTGCAAAGCCAAAGAACCCAGGTTCAATTCCTCAGGACAAATGTAAACCAGATACAAATGGTGGTACATATATCTGGAGTTCATTTCCAGTGGCTGGCAGCCCTGGTGTGCCAATTCTCTATCTTTCTATCTGCCTCCTCCTTTCTTTCTTTCTGCCTCTCTCTCTTTCTCTCTCTCTCTCCCTCATAAATAAAATAAACAGGAGGACAAATATTCCAGCCTTAGATAAAGGAATGGCTTCCCAGGACTTTCATTGTCTTTATAAAGGTGGACAACAACAAGAAAAACCCCAAACACAGGAAAAGCCAGCTTGTTTTCCTATATGATTTAAGGCCTAGGAAAGATTAATTATTGAGAAATGGAAACCTTTTGAGGCTTTCAAAATATTTGAAATCTTTTTTTAACAATATGTGTGATTCCCTAGATGGCTAGTTCATTGGGATTTCTGATGGAAGAAAATTCAATATTATATGGAAAGAACAACTCTCAACAGAAAAGTGAAAGGAAGAAAGGAAAAGCCTAGGAAAGCTAAGCTTTGATAAAATAAAACAAATACAAAACGTAGGCTGAAGTCACACCTAATAAAAATAAGTGCTACAAATTTAAAATATCAGAGAAATAATACCTAATTTTTGTATGCAATTGTAATTATTATAGATTTAAGAGAGCACATTCAGAAAGAGTTATTGACTTTATTGTCACCAATTCTAGTAATATCTGTTAGTTAGCAACTTTGTCAAGCACCTTCCAAGCATCAGTGAATAAAAATCAAGGGCATTTCACCCCTACAACAGAGGACAGTGTGCAGAGTGCTGACTTTCCACGTGCTGATAAAGGATCCAGGATCCAGCTGTCTGCGTAGGTGTTCTCATTAAGCAATGAAAGAGCAGGGCATCTTATGGAATGATGTCCTATAAGCCTGAATACAACATGTCCTCCTACATCTCTTGTCTGACATCATGCCATGTTATAAACGAAATTGTAAATGAAATGAACATTAATGAGCAAATGTTCAATCACTACCAATATATAAAGATTTGAAATAATTCTTATTAGAAATTATTGGCATCACTCTTTTATTTCATACACATAGATGATAGATAAGCATATAGGTATCCTGTTTTCTTCAGGCCCTATTCCAGTTGCTGGTGATAGAGGAAATGAGCAATCCAGTGTTCCTACTACTGTGGAGCTAACAAATCCCGCCCACAGGGTCACAAAAGGAACACATGGGATGAATGAGAGAAGTCAGGTGACATAGAAATGAAGCCATATGAGAGAACGCACCGAGGTGTTACTGTAACAGTCAGGTTGTGGATTCTCTTTTTGAACTAATAACATGGTCTCAACAGGGCTACATTCTGGTTCAGAGGTTCAAGGGGAATCTACTCGCTTGCCCTGTCTAGCTTCTAGAATCTAAACCCATTCCTTGGCTTGTAGTCTCCTTTGTCTTCAAAACCAGCAGTTCTGGTTCTATCCATTCTTCCACCAACTTGTTCTTTCTCCTTCTTCCATTTTTAAAAGACTTTTGAGATTTCATTGATCCCCTGCCCCAAAGATAACAGTATAATCATACCCATATAAATATTTAATTCTATTTCACAACTGTCTCTTGTCTTGGAAAGTAACATGTCTGCAAGTTCCAGGTTCTGGGATGTGCATATATATAAAAGGGGTAGTTTACATAATTCATTGCTTTTTTTTTTTACCTCCAATTATTTCCTCCCTATAACTCAGACCTTTAAATGCAGAGAATCCAGGCCAATACATAAGTGTGTTGGTGGTTAAATTTCTAACGTAGTTTTATAATAATTGATGAGTAACCTTAACAATAACTCTGGGTCCCAAACATTTCTTCCTCTTATCTTGTGTCCTTCACCCTCCCTGAGGACTTTATATCCCTGTCTCCAACTAACTACTCAAAGAATAAATAGGGCTGTGGGATGGCTTAGCAGTTAAGGTGTTTGCCTGCAAAGCCAAAGGACCCAGGTTCTATTCCCCAGGACCCACATTAGCCAGATATACAAGGAGGTACACACATCTGGAGTTCGTTTGCAGTGGCTGGAAGCCCTAGTGCACCCATTCTCTCTCCCTCTTTCTCTGTCAAATAAATAAATAAATATAAAATATTTTTAAAATAATAAATAAATTATTTCATTTCATTTATGTATTTGCAGTGCTAGGCAACTGCCCTATCACCAGGTTATATTCCTAGCTCTCTGTGTACTTCTTTTTTTGTGTGTGAAACAGAGTTTCACTGAATTATGTAGACAGGCCTTGAACTCACTCTGTAGCCTAGTCAGGCTTTGAACTTGCAATTGGCCTTCAGATTATCTGAGACTAGGCACAAGGTTAGTAGCGGTTTACATTTAAATTAATGAAAATAAACAAGCAGCAATATTCAGGACTTAGAGATACAAATACTATAATATACTAATAATGAGAATAGGAAATGGTTTTAGGGTAGATGTCCAGTAAGGGAATAACTGGGTCTGTTGGTATCTCTATATTCAGCTTTTTCAGGAGTCTCCATATTGCTTTCCAAAGTGGTATGGGTACAATTTTAACTGTAGGATATTGGTCAAAATATATTATAAGCTTAAAATATGCATATGTTTAGGAACAGTCAGATACCTGATTAAAAATCCTCTTACGGAAGTCATTAAGAATGTTTGCCAAGAGGGGCAGAGGCAGGTGTGGCTGGCCCATAATGAGCCATCCGCTCTGTAAGGGTGGAGTTTCTGGATATGAGACACACTGTTAGCAGTCCAGCCTTCAGCACTTGGATTCTCTGAAGCTACAGGAAGAATCCTTCTTGGGCATCTTCAGAGCAGAGCCCACCTTGTGACCTATGCCCAGCATCAATATGTTCTGCTCAGCATAAGAGTGATGTGGTACCTTGTTTCTTGCTGCCAGGAGGGGAGGGAGCCAGCAGTGGGAGCCACTGTCACAGAGACCGCTGTGTTCCAGCACAGCAAAAACACAAAATCTTCACAGGAAGTGAGACCATTGTGGTTACCAGCAGCAGCGAGGGAAGATGAAACTGACCTGTGGACAGGGTGATGGGGACTTCTGCATTAAGCACCAGGACCCACACTGGAACATGGTTGCTTTGGGAAAGGCAATGGGACCAGACATAGGCTCTGTAAACTGGCTCTGGAACTATCCTCTGCAGAGATTAACCTCAGGTCCCCAGCTGGCTGTGCTGAGGAATAAATGTCAAAGACAGCAGGATGCACAGGAGATGATGGCAGCGAGCCAAGGCGGCCCCCATAAGCATGGGAAGATGATGTGCAGAGATAATGGGAGTGAGGCCAACGCAGGCCCCATGAGCATGGGGGGCATGATGGTCAGGGATGATGGGAGTGAGGCCAAGGCGGCCCCCATGAACATGGGGCGATGATGCTAAGCATGATGGGAGTGAGGCCAAGGTTGTCCCCATGAACATGGGAGATGATGCTCAAAGGTGATGGGAGTGAGGCCAAGGCAGCCCCCATGAGCATGGGGAGAAGCATGCAGAGCAGAGATGAGGAAAGGCCTGGCAGCCAGACTAACGAGGGCTCCCTCAGCAGAGGACTCTGCACAGGAGCTGGCCAGGCCCCCCTTCATCATCACGTCAACCACCTTTCCCTGGGCTTTCCACATGAGATGGGTAGGGACCTGATTTAGCAACAAAATCCATCACCACAGTCCTGTTTATAAAAGTGAAAAACTTTAAAACCAAAATCACCAACCTGGGTGTGGTGGCGCACGCCTTTAATCCCAGCACTCAGGAGGCAGAGGTAGGAGGATCACCGTGAGTTCAAGGCCACCCTGAGTGAATTCCACAGTCAGCCTGGGCTGTGCGAAAGTGAGACCCTATCTCGAAAAACAAAGATAAAAAAGAAAGAAAGAAAAAGAAAGGAAGGAAGGAAGAGGAAGGAAAGAAGGAAGGAAGAAAGAAACAAAGAGTCACCAAATTTCCAAATGATATTTAATTAAATGAAATGTAATATGTAGAATAGATATTATGCAATCATTAAAACAATAGGCATTTATGGGCATGGGAAATACTCAACAATATACTGAAATGATAGTGTATAAAACAGCAAAAGTCATTTCATTTTTGATGGCAAAATTGCAATGGGCATAATGGTCTGAAAGGAGGATACTTGGTAACAATGTAATGTGCAGAGTGGAGTGATTTTTATTTTACAGTTTTCTTTCAAAATAATGAGCACTTAGTACTTTTACAATGGGAAAAATAGAAACTACATTTACATTGAGATTTCAAAAGCTGTTACTATAGTAAGCAATTTCCTGGAGTGTGAATTATATCTAAAATATTACATGCATTTCTGATAGTAGATAATACTCTATCCATATCAATTTGAGAGTTCCATATTAGCAAAAAATGCTTAAAATTTATCCATAGAATAATATTTTGGGGTTATTTAGTATTTGGAATCCTCACATGTGGATGGTGTCTAATTGACAAATGTATGCAGCATACCTAACTGACAAGGTCATTAAATTTATGTCACGTGATAAATCCATTATTGTATCTCAGGGATTTTAATGAATAATACTCCCCATTCCCTCTAGTCTCTTCATATATGGAGGTAGTGTGCAGTCCACTGTTACTGAACAAAGGAAAGGGAAATTCCCAATCTGGCCAGAGTGGAGTGAAGCTGACATCAACGCAGAGAAGTGGGACGCAGGCAAAGGAGGGAAGGATAAGGACAAAACTGGAAAAAGCCCAATATTTGTAAGTAGACTTCTCTGTGACTGCACGTTGGTTTTGGTTTTTAATTTAATAGCAGTTTTCTTTCTGGTCTTGAGAATTAAACTCCCAGTCTTACACATGGTAGGCTCTACCACTGAACTATATCCTCAGTCCTTTAACCTAATAATAGAACAGATTTGTTAACATAAGTGTTTACGAATTTTCCCCCATATCTATTCCAAAGGGAAATATTTGTCTACTTCTTCTCCCTAACCACCCAGCCTGAGCTCTGGCAAATCACATTTGGGTAAATGGGAGGGGAGAAATATAATGGAGACCTGAGGAAATAAGAGGAAAATCCAGAGAATAAACAGGTTAAAAAACTGACTGGACAGTGAGCTACCTGTCATTGAGTCATTTAGACAGCAAGGCAGATGTAGAAAGTGCAATGCATATGTGAGCTGTTGCCTGGAGAATATAGGGAAGATTTTTTTTTTGAGTTTTAACATTTACTTATATATATTTATATATTTGTGTGTTTATTTAAATAAAAAAACAACATCTCACAAATATTAGGCACATGCTTTACCACTGACCTACACTTTGAGTTCAGCAAAAATGATTGTAAAAGATCTTACAATGAAATAAGAACCCAAACTTAGGCTGGAAGGTGGCTCAGCAGTTAAAGGAGCTTGCTTACAAAACCTGATGGCCTGGATTTGATTCCCCGGTACCCAAGTAAAGCCAGATGCACAAAGTGACACATGTGTCCGGAGTTTGTTTTCAGTGTCAGGAGAGCTTGGTATGCACATTCTCTCTCTTGCTCACTATCTTTTCTATTCTTTCTGTCTCTCCAAATAATAAAATTATTTTTTTAAAAAAACAAAATTTCTTAAGCCCTTCATGACACATGGACAAAAGTCTAAGTTGCTTCGTATTTACATTGATCACATAAACATGATTTGTCCTTGACATTGGAGCTTTGTAGAATTCTTTTATTTTTCCAGTTACATAATTTTAGGGTCTATTGCATATTTAAAATCTTACTCCATTTCTAAAGACTCTTTTTTGGTTGAGGCTACTGGTTGCATCTCAAACATACCTTATTTATGTGGTACAGCAACTCATGTAAAAAAGAAAAATCCACAGCACACAGTGTAAGATCTAAGAAATCAGCAAGGTTGCTAGAGTGGGAAGATTGACTATGATGACCTTATTTGCATGGAAAATTCTAAAATGGTAAATATTAGCATTAACGTTTTGTTTAACACATGTACTGGAGAAATGGCTCAAGGGTTAAGATGCTTGCCTGCAAAGCTTAATGACACAGGTTTGATTCCACACTGTCCATGTAAAGCCATGCACAAAGTGCATGCACAAAGTGACACATGCATCTGGAGCGGTTAGAGGCCCTGGCATGCCCATTCTCTCTCTTTCCCTCATTTCCTCCCTCCCTCCTTCTCTCTGTCTCACTTCTTGGTGCTTCTCTGTGCTTGCAAATAAATAAAAAAGTATTTTTAAATGTGTTAACAAATGTAGAATCACACACTGATCAATGATTTGTCCATAATAATATTTAATAAAAGAAACTTCTGACACCTTTACCATGTAAAGAACAATGCCCAAATTAACAATGTGGGCAGACAAGCATGCTTTGTATCATGCCTAGAGCAACTGTGTAACTTTTAGATGACAAGAGCCTATGAACCCTCCAATTTCAAATGAAAATATACTCATATCTATTTTAAACTGCAATTTAAACTGAATGGGGATTGCATTTCTGTTTAGGTATAGGTATACAGGTATAGGTATATGTCTCAGTTAGTGCTTATATCTTTCAGACTTTATTGTATAAGTAAGATATATCTGGGTAAATTCACCATTGAGTAATTGAGAAGTGGAAAAGACCTAAAGTTGAGTCACCACAAAGTGTGGAGAAACATCAAGAAGGGGAAAAACAAAAGTACCTGAGAACTTTGACACAGTAAATAAACAAAATAAAACTTTAGGGATATTGGAGTGACATTATCAGTTTATTCTGAAAAAAAAAAAACCTTGCAGATTTCTGGAAGACCGAGTATCAAATTCTGTCTGTTTGGAAGCACATTTATTAAGGGAAAGACAGAGTGAAGCAGTAGCAAGGGTCTGTACATCTGTTGTCCATTCACTTTGGAGCAGAATATGCTAATCAGACTGGCTGAACATCAGATTCCAAATAGGCACTATGGTACTTTAACTAAGGAGGAATATGAAGCTTCATGGCTAATGAATCATTAGGCAAACTCTTGTGGTGAACAGGAGTTATCCAATAGAGTGTGACACTTTAGAATCTTAGCCAACATTCTGTTTTCATTCTGCAGCTTTCAAAAGGCCACAGAACACCAGATCATCTTATAATAGACAGTGGTAAAATCCTGAACTGAACCTTTCTATCCACACACAGTTCTGTCCCATGACCTCAGCATTCATGGTTCATGAAACAATGCTGGAGTCAGTGGATAATGTCTTTGAAGTTGTATATTTATGGTTTGGTGGTACAGTAACTCTTAGCCCTAATTTGCAACCCTACTATTTGTTGCAGTCAGGTCTGAATTGCTGGTAGAAATCACCCAACCAAGAGCAGCTGGTGGGGAAAAAGAGGTGTATTTTGGCTTACGGACTCAAGGGGGGAGCTCCACAATGGTAGGGAAAATAATGACATGAGCAGAGGCTGGACATCTCCCCCTGGCCACATAAGGTGGACCATAGCAACAGGAGAGTGTGCCAAACATTGGCATGTGGAAACTGGCTATAATATCCATAAGCCCGCCCCAACAATACACTACCTCCAGGAAGCATTAATTCCAAAATTTCCATCAGCTGGGAACCTAGTATTCAGAATGCCTAAGTTTATGGGGGACACCTGAATCAAACTACCACAGTATTAATTAGGATTGATTAACTTAAGATTCATTTATAGCAGATACCCCTACAGTTCTGTAGATGGATTACTTACCTAGATGTGATGCTGTCATCACAAAATCAGCCTCAGATGAGTTAGACCTTCCTTCTCAGTTCACAGTCATGTCTTACTTCTTCAGTTAAATAATTGAAACTAAAGAGATCATGGGAAGACCAAATGCAAAAGCATATGATGAGATACTGTGAAGTAGATATGAAGAATACCCTTAAACTGAAATGAGATAAAGAGATTACAATTAGCTTTGTATTGTGAGAAGGTGTCAAATCCTGGAAGAAAGGGAATTCTAACAAAGTGAGCTTCATACTCATTTTTGTTTTTCCTCAAGGCCAGTTACTTCAGACACAAAGGTCAGAGGTCCACCAGAAATTAGTGGTCTGAGGCCTGTGTCAGAATCTCTGGGCTGGATATAGATAATCTCTGCGGCTATCAGAGCAACCAGACCTGAACCAAATCTCAAAGTACTGATCTGAAAAGATTTGCATCTAATTTGTTATTAAAACATTTGATCATCACCTAACGTACATGTGTGAAGGGAAAACTTCCGTATCAGTGAGTGAAAGTCAGGAACTCATAGGCTCAATAGTTCAGGATATGTATTTGTAGTGCTATGAAGAGAAATTGGGTGTATGTGTTAGCTTTCTCATGTAGGACAGAATGGCTGACATAAACAACTTTAAAGTGGAATTACTACTTTTAGTCCATTGTTTCACAAGTTTCTATTCTGTTGGAGCAGAAGTGATTCAACTCATGGTAAATAGGAAGCTAAACAAGAGGATGAGGCCAAAGAAAGTTATGCCCTTTGAAGACATGCCCCCAAATAACCTACTTATTCCAATCAAGAATCACCTTCCAACAGTCAACAGTAGTGATCCTCCTACCTTGGCCTCCTAAGTGCTGGATTAAAGTCATGTACCACTATGCCAGGTCATGTAATATAACACTGAAGTCTTGAACACACTGCCAAGGGGCAGCAAGCCACTTGAGTAAAGTCTACTCAAGGGCCCCAGGAAGTGCCTAAAACCTCTCTTCATAAGATTCTTAGGGGAGGATGAATTAATTGCTAGGAGCATAGTTTGGGTGCTCCTCTGGTTTGATTGACATGCCTGGGTGATATAATGTGTTCTCTACTGTGCATGTTCCTTCCCATGATGTATCTAATATTAATCCTATGTACAGTTATACCCAGGCGTATGAAGGTAAGTAGGGATTCCTGCCTGAATTTCACTTAAAAGACACAGTTTGCATTACTGTGCATATACCCAATACCAGTCTGGATGGCCTACTTCTGTTCTGTTCCTGGATCTGTGTTATTTGGATAGGTACTGGTCATGAATATTGGTCACTAAATGGAGGAGAAAACAAGCTCATTGTGTGGCATGGATGTAACATGCAGCTTGGTATAGGTAGGAGTCCCATATTCCCAAGAGCTTGCTAGGTACATTGCATAAGAGAAGGCTATTTACTGCACATAATCTCCTTTTTTACTCCAACAGTTGAAAATTAAGTAAACTGTGTTCAATCTTCAGGTAAAACCGAAATACTTTCAGTGGATAATAGGGCTAGAACTGGCCCATTCACAATTGTATTCCCTCTATACCCAGTTTATAATCCAAATTAACTCATGATTCCTCCAAAATCAAACTCACCCAATAATTAGGTTTATACACAGGATAAGGACAGTAAGAAGTAATTTATGTAACAATATACAAAATTTTCAATTTTAGTATTCAAATTCTCTGTAAGGTATCTCTGAAGACAAACACATAAAGTAGTCATAACTGCTTTATTGATCAAGAATGCATGTATTTGTTTTATTAGGCTTGGATCTTTATTTTAATAAATCCATGCACATGAAAGCTTAATTTATATATATTTTTTATCTAGCACTTCTTTGAAGATCCTGAAGGGAAGATTGAATTGCCATCATCATTGAAAGTTTTTTCCTGGAAACGTCCACAAGATTTTATGATTAACCGGGTAAGAATTACCACTTAGTATTAAACTAAATGCCTGTTACCAGGAGGCCTATTAATACCCCAGTGATAAAACTTTACAGTTTCCAAATGATTTACTATATTTTCTTGTGCTATACAATAAAAGTGTTTGCTTTTAGCATTTAAATAAGAAGTCAATGCTTAGCAGTATGTTTTAATAATTTCCTGTACTGGCTTCCCAGACATTATTGAATTCTTATCTGAGTCTTGAGTTATTTCTCTTCAAAATTTGAAATTATAGACAAAAATATTGAACAAAGTTATTCCTTATTCTTGACTGATATTTTTTCTCTCTTCAGCATGAACTTTTATGGTATAAAGGTTTGTTTCTACTAGCAATGATTAGAACTATTTTTTTTTACATCTTTAAAGCTTTTTATTGATAACTTATATGAAGAGAGACAATATACCATGATCATAATCCAGTCCCATCACTCCCAAATTCCCTCTCCACTGAGTCATTTCTTCTTTCCAATGAACTTCTCTTCTAATTTGGTGCCATCATTTTTCCCTTGTATTATCTTGTGTAGGTAGTGTCAGCCATTGTGAGGTCATGAATAGCAAGACCACTTTGTGTCTGGAAGACAGCATTGCAAGCATTCCTCCCCTTCCTTTAATGCTTACATTCTTTCTACCACCTCTTCCCCAATGGTTCCTAAGCCTTGGAAGCATTTATTTTCTAGTCCAAGAGATTCCATCTTGGCTTCCTTTATTCCAGGAATTCTTGAAGAATTTTCCAAAGTCTACTTTCATTTCTAGACTCCATGCTCAACCATTCATATCAGACTGACTGGGATACTGTTGGAGAAGCCTTCATTTTAAATAGCCTCTGTATACTTTAGACATAATAATCTAAATTCTTAGTAGCTATATTAGCTTTATTATGTTTTTGTCTTTAGATTTTAAATTAACACTAATGCCCTTTTCTTTTGCTGAGTCTCAATATTTTCCTTTAATGCATAAAATACCAGTGGGGTAAATTAATTAGTACCAGCCCAGTGGTTTTAATGGAGCTGATATTCTGTATATTAGTAGATTCTATTTGGTCCCTGTTTCCAGACAAAGTGAGTTATGTCTACAAGTGTTAGCTTTCATCTGCATTGATACTAATGCATGAAAATATAATTCGTCCATCACAGTAATTGAAAAATAGGCTATATCTATATTCAAAATTAGTTACCAAAATGAGAAAATTAAAAGACATATCCCAACCCATAATAATTATGTGTTGAAGTCCTCCTTGTAAGACATTCCTAATAAATTGATTATGCATGAACCATGCATTCAAATCAATTTTAATAGTAGAAAATATTGATGTGAGGAATGCAAATTCTGTAATGTCAATTTAATAAACTTGATATTGATATCAATATGCTAGTAATAATGCTTAGTTTACTTACTATAATTCATGACTTAAATTCTGTGTATATAAAGGAGTTGAGTAAATTGATATTTTATTATCAATCCTCTTTTCAGTAGACCTTAGCTCAAAGAGTTATATTTGTACTAAAAGTAAATTCATTCATTATTGTCAATGACATTTAACCTAAACTTATCTTAATGCTGTCTTGTACTTGCACACCTTTGCTGCTGTCCACAAAGACTCTTCTTGATCTATCATTCTGGGATAGGAGTCAGAACAGCTGGAAGTGAAAATCTAAGTAGAAAGCTCGTGAATAGGAGTTTTCCAGCTTTAATAGAGAGGTCTATGGTGTGAATCATTCAGTGTGCACATGCTGAAAGTTTAAATAGACCCACAAATAATAACAACCTTATTATACGAGATTTACTCTATTATAATCCTCAGTACGAACCTTTCCATTCTGTAGTCCTGACCCACTAAATTAGTTTTGTGAATTACTAAATAACTCAAAGTATATGTCACAAAGATGTTATTTAAGATCTTAGAATCCTGGCTTTAAGAGGTAAGGGTTAGAGGTTGGGAGATGATTCAGTGGATAAAGGGTTTGCCATGCAAGGGAAAGGATCAGAGTTTGGATCTCTAGCACCCACATAAATACCAGGTGGGCATGGTGTCTCACTTGTAATTCCAGCACTTAGAAGGTATAGACAGGGGAATACCTGGGCAAGTTTGCTAGCCTGATCACCAAATGAGCACACTCTGGGTTTTAGTGAGAGACCATGACTCAGAAAATAGTGATCAAGGAAGACACTCAATATCAACCTGTGTCTTCACACACACATGCACACACAGAATACCAACACATATGCATGTACTGCTGTGCACATGCATGCACACTAAACACACACACACACACATCAAGGTGAACCTGAGCCATTCCAACCAAGGAAGTTAATAGGCAGTGATCATGGTGACTGATCAGGTCCGCTCATTTTTGAGCACTCCAGGATTAATAGGATGACCCCTGAGCATTGATCATCTTTAACATAGTACAATATCCCAGGATTTAGTCTGCCCCAGCATTGGTATAGAGAACAGAAATACTAAAATATCACTGTGGAGAGCTTTGCTTTACTATTTGCTATCTTTCTCAGAGCCAGTTCCTACTTTTCTTCTGTCAGTTGGTGACTACCAAGTTTAATGCATTCAAGTTTGGGTATCTAACATTTCTCAGTTTTGTTGCATATTGGTACTTGACAAAAAGAATAAATGGGCATTTTAGGAATATTCTATCATAGCTAGTCAAAGTAGAAGTAAACATGTTTGTAAATTTAAAATTAAACAACTGAGTCCAGAACTTTAGGTAAATTTTTCTCAAATATATACATATGTGTGTGTGTGTGTGTGTGTGTGTGTGTGTGTGTGTATAATCTGGAAATCTTATTTCTAAAACTTTTCGATAAAGGACTTTTATACAGAATATATAAATATATAAATATATAAATCTGAATAGTAAGAAAACAAAAACTAAACAATCCAATTTAAAAATAGGCAAAAGATCTGAGAAACAAGTGGAAAATAAGCACAAAGGATCCTGATCTTCAGTGAAAATTAATTCAAATGAAAATGAGTGAAATATAGCTATACACCAATTGTAATAGCTGAAGTTTAATACTAACCATATCATGTGTTAGTGAGGAAGTGGAGGCCCATATCTTTCTGTTGAAAATATAAAATGGTAACTATATTACCTTGTAAAATAGCTTGTAGTTTCTTTAAAAATAAAACTTATACCTACCATATGAGCTACTTATTTTATTCCTAAATACGTAAGATAAGTGACAGTATTGTCCCACAATGCTTTCACAAGAATGTCTGAAGTACTTTTACTTGTAACAGCCCAAAGCTGACATCAACTGTGATACAGCTCAATAATTGCAGCCTACGTGGGCTGAATCCAGTCTCTGTGCTAGTAACTTTAAACTTGCTTACATTTCTTTCTGTGGCAAACTTTACATCTTACATATCTTTCTGCTCAATGCATTCTTCCACCAAGCACACCAGTCTATTACTTTTAAATTCAACTTTGCTCAAAATCTCAGGACATGGGCAGAATGTAGCCACCCTTTCTGTCAGTAACCAGTTGCAAAAAAGTTCTTTTTGGGCTGGAGAGATGGCTTAGCTGTTAAGCGCTTGCCTGTGAAGCCTAAGGACCCCGGTTCGAGACTTGATTCTCCAGGACCCACGTTAGCCAGATGCACAAGGGGGCGCACACATCTGGAGTTCGTTTGCAGTGGCTGGAAGCCCTGGCATGCCCATTCTCTCTCTTTCTCTCTATCTGCCTCTTCCTCTCTCTGTCACTCTCAAATAAATGAATAAAAACGAACAAAAAAAAATTAAAGGCATGTGCTTCTTTAAAAAAAAAAAGTTCTTTTTTTAAGAGGCTATTTGTACAAAGGATAACTGATCATCACATTGTCTTCCATAAAAATCTAATTCTGTAACGCAAGTTGGTTTGATGGGCTAAGTATATATGCTTTTACATGAATTGTAACTCACATTAGGAGCTGACTAAAAGTCATAGTTATCTATTGTTTTTATTTTGTTAAACAAATTAAATAATGACCATTATATTAATTTAAAAATGTTATAGGATTAAAATTGGACAAGAATTTAGAAATATATCACAACTAATATTTCTCCCAAGATGAAAATATTTTCTGATTGACCATATGTTAACTACCTTCCTATTTAACTTGAATCATTCATTTAAATTTCAAATCACTTACTACACCCTCTCTGTGTATATGTATGCTGTTTATCTGCATATATGATATATTTATATATACTATATTATATGTGCTATACATATATTTATATATATATATATATATATATGATACATATAGTATTTATACATTAAAGTACTTTATTTTTATCAGAATTATACTTAATGTGACCTATAGCTCTAACTGAAAATTGTGTTGGGTAATGACATTCTGTTGTTTTATTTTGATGATTCTGAATATGAGAAATTATATCAGGTTTAGTCTCATTAAGCTTATATATCAATGAGTTATGGTTTTGTTTAAATTTTTTCTTATGGAGTAACATGTGTGTATATATGTATATATCTTTTATTTCAGACTCCTGTGGTTGTGAAAAATGAAATTGTATTTGACTTGTTTTCAACAAATGAGCATTTATTGTGCAGTGAGGTAAGCAGGGCTATAGAACCACTACTCCATCATATATAATGCCTTCTATGCCTGCCTACCTAAACAAGATAGCTATTTGCATTCTCCCTTGTGTCCCTTTAAGTTATGATATATCTGAAACATAGCTGACAATTAAAAACTTTATGCATTTAAAGTGTATAATTTTCATGACTTCTATGCATATTCAATGCAGCATACTCATCACAATTAAGAAAGTTAACATCATATATATCATTCTGTTTGTGTGGTAAGAACACTTAAAATACCAGAATTTTACCATCTTAGCTCACTTACTGGTAAAAAGTGCTCTCAAAATCACTCTCTTTCTGTCTCTCCCCCCCCCCCGCCCTGTACACATTGATCAATGAAGGTCAACACCAGTTGAGACCATATTGTTATTTATTTATTTATTTTTGAGATAGGGTCTCACACTAGCCCCAGCTGACCTGGAACTCACTCTGTAGTTCCAGGCTGGCCTCAGAACTCAAAGTGATCCTCCTACCTCTGCCTCCACACTGCTGGGATTAAAGGTGTGCACCACCATGCCTGACCTGAGGTCATCTTTTTTAAGGCATTTTAATTTGTATTACAAATGTATCTCTTGAAAAATAACAGAAAGTCCTATGTTTTTAGTCTGTAGGTCAGTAATGAAAACATTAAATGTAAAATTTATTTCTGATGAAATAGCTTTTTATGCTTTACCTAACAAATTTGTATATCTATACTTTACAAATAGCCAATTAACACTATTGGTTTTTGTTGTTTCCAGCTCATGAGGTGGATTATCAGTGAGATCTATGCAGTGTGGAAGATATTCAATGGAGAAATTCTGAATAACTATTTCAAAGCAAACACAGGAGAACAACCTGGTCTCCTTTGGAAGCCCTGGGAACACATCTACTCCTTGTGCAAGGCTGTGAAAGGTCACATGCCTTTGTTCAACAGCTACGGGAAGTATGTGGTGAAACTTTACTGGATGGTAAGTCAAGTTGTGCATTTAAACTCATGTGTCTTTCCGATCAAAATATATTTCTCAAGCCAGAATACAAGGCTGGAAAAGACGTTTAATCCACTTTGGAAATCACAGTCTGATCCAATCATTTAGCCCATCTCTATACAATTTAGCCCTTCACTGGAGACATCTAAAAGTGTGGCTGACAGACTGAAGCTGTGTGATTTCCTATAACACCTCATTGGACACATCCAGGCGTGCCACTAAGCTGGCAATCATTGAATTATAGATAGTTCCATATGAATTCTTCTTATTATTTAATTTTTGACAAGTTCATATCAATAAAAATATATTAAGAACATATATCCTCATTAACTTCTCTTCTTCCTCCTTCTACTGAGCATTTTCTTCTTCCCATTTAGTTCCCTTCCTACTTCCATGGTGTGTGTGTGTGTGTGTGTGTGTGTGTGTGTGTACACCACTGAGTTCAATTGCTTGCATGAGCATAAGCTGTTTACTGGAACATGAGCAACTTACTAGTGGCTACACCACGGGAGAACAATGACTTCCCCTCCTCCAGCAACCATCAACTGCCAGTAGTTCTTAAGGGAGGAGTTGGAGGGCTCATGAGCATGGAATGTTGATGGGCTCAATCTTGTGCAAGTCTTATGCAGGTAACTGCAGTTGCTTTGACTTCATGAGTGCAATAGAATGGAAGAGAGAGTAAGAGTCACAGTCAGAGAGAGAAAGAGAGAGATAGAGAGAGAATTGGCATGCCAGGGCCTTCAGCCACCATGATCAAACTCCAGACGCATGTGCCACCTTGTGCAATGTGCGATCTTGCACATTTGCATCATCTTGTGCATCTGGCTTACATGGGATCTGAAGAGTCAAACATGAGTCCTTAGGCTTCACAGCCAAGTGCCTTAACTGCTAAGCCATCACTCCAGGCCCCACCCTTCCTCTTGTTATTGGTGAGCCAGTTCTACAAGGTCATCAGAACCTATACCACCTCCATTTCTGCTGCTATTCACGATGAATTTGCAGGTTTTCTTGGAAATATGTACATTGTTTTTTTTTCTTTCATTGTACAGTTAGTACTATAAAATTTGTTTTGAGTTTTGTAATTTTGTAGCATTTTAGATCAGGTTGTGTTTGTATAGCCTTAGGATTAGAATGCAAGCAAAAAGAACTAGAATAAATTCTTTCTGGCAAGATACATTAATTTTTTCATCTCTTGCCCATTTCTGGACAGGCATTATGTAATTTTTAATTTTTTTTCTCTTCTAACCAGCTGCCATTCAGCATTTGTAAGTATGTATCATTTGCTTCACTGTGTGAGGGTTATTCAACATGTTCATAAAAGTATGTTGAACTCCCATCTACTGCTTCATTCTGTGTGGTCCCCACAGACACATTTCTACCCTCCATTCCTTCCCCTTCCCTTTTGTACAGTCTCCTCCTCACTGGCTTCTTTTTGTAATTCTGACCATCTTTGTCTTCTCCCTAAAATTGATTTCTCTTCTTTTAACTTATTACAAAATTCCTTTTCTCTCATTTCTATGGTACCTTAAGGCATTTTCCATTTTCACTTCTTTGAGGCAAACTCAATTCTCACAGACTTTTCACACATTTATAATTCTGATTTTTTTTCTTGGTCTGGTGATGTAAGCCTATAATCCCAGTAACACAAAAGGCTGAAGCAGGAGGATCACAAGTTCAAGGCCTGTTAGGGCTACTGAGTAGGTTCAAGGTTAGCTTGGGCAACTAAGTGAGAATTTCAAATAAAAAAAAAAAAACTTAAACAACAAAAGCAACAAAATAGCTAGGTATATAGTTCAGTGGTACTGCAAAATTAATAGAGATAATAGACAGATAGATAATAGACAATAAACAGATGATAGATTCTTGTTTCATACAAGAATATAATTTTCCATAAAAGCATTTCCAGTTTGGATTCCAAGCTGATTGTACAAGGTGTTTTTTTAATATATCATCCAGGTAGGAAATATGGGGAGTAGACACTAGGAACGGGATCATAAAAGAGAGATCATCGGCTTTCCCTCTTCTTTTACCCGTTGGCCATAGCATGACAGAGGGGCACTCTGAAAGAAGCACTAGCCAGTGCACCACACTGGAAGTACAGAGCAGCCTTCTTCTGTCTCTGCTCTCCTTCGTCTCATAAACAGAACGCACACAGTGCAGCCTATAATCTCCTCCACTGCTTTCAGCATCTTTATGTGGAAATGTTTTAGCTTCTATTTCTCATTTCCCTTGCAGTCTTGTATAATTCACAATCTCTTAAGCTGCGGGGTATAGCAAAGTGAGGACTTCCTAACTTTCTGCTCCCCAGACTCTACCCCAGACTTCCAGATGCCATGAGGACAGAGCCTTCCACCTTGCATTTGGTTGTTTGCATGGGTTTTTGTATGCATGTGTGGTGTGCATTGATGCGTTTGTGCACATAGATGTGCCTGCACATGTGGGTATGGGTGTGGAAGCCGGAGGTTGATGTTGACTATGTTTTCTAATTACTCTCCACCTTACTGACTGAGGTAGGTTCTCTCACTTGAGTCCAATGCTCACCAGTTTTTCAGGTCTGACTATCCAGCCTGCCTCAGTGATCGCCTCTCTTTGTCTTCCAAGTATGAGGAATACAGGCAGACATGCACAACACCCAGCCTTCGTGCCAATTCTGGGGATCCAAACTCCTGTCTCCATGCTTAGGGCAAGCATTTTATCCACTGGTCTATGTCCCCAGCCCCCATTTCTTTCTTTGTTCCCCTCCCTCCATCCCTTCCTTCCTTCCTTCTATTTTTTGATACAGGGTCTCAAGTAGCCCAGGCAGGCCAGTAACTCAGTATGTAGCTAAGGATAACCTTTAACTTCTGATTTCATTGCTTCCCCCTCTCCAGTGCTAGGATTACAGGCATGTGCTACTAAGTTCTGCTTGCAATCATTACTATTTTATTCATTAAATTCAAGTTTTGAAGGTATAAAACTATGACAAATTATTTTTCTATTACTCAATTACTATATCTCAAAAATAAAATGCTATATGTTAATTTTATCATCTACACATGCTTTTACTTGGGAAATGCAAATTCTATTAAAACACACAAGGAGGAATATAGGAGTTCCTTATAATTTTACCCTATTCAGATATTCACAATGATTTGTGTATATTTTCCTAAGCATGTATATGTGTGTGTGCCTACTATATAATATCACAGTTTTGTAACAACTTAATTGTTTTGTACACTATTCCTTCCCTAACATTGAGTACTTTTATGTTGATACTTTTAAAAAAATTTTTGTTTGTTTATTTATTTATTTGAGAGTGACAGACAGAGCTAGAAAGAGGCAGAGAGAGACAGAGAGAATGGGTGCACCAGGGCCTCCAGCCACTGCAAACGAACTCCAGATGCATGCGCCCCCTTGTGCATCTGGCTAACTTGGGTCCTGGGGAGTTGAGCCTCGAACCGGGGTCCTTAGGCCTCACAGGCAAGTGCTTAACCACTAAGCAATCTCTCCAGCCCCTGTTGATACATTTTTATGTATTTTGTACTCCATTATATAGGTATATAAATAAATATATGTATTTTTTTGGATCTACATTGGTAAATGCTATTGTTGTAGCCAGTTTTCAGTTCCACAAACAGGGCTGCAAATGAGTATCCTTTTGTGTACATGTCTTGTGCAATAGTATGATGGTATGGATTTTTTCCTAGAATTCCTACATGTTGAATTATTCTGTTAAAATATGCAACTTGTTCATTTTGATGAATTTACTCAAATTACTCATATTTATTTTCAAAGGTCATTTATATTTGGTTTAATTGTAAGTTATGTTTGCCATGTTATTATTTTTTGTTCTATTGCCATCCTTATTTTCAAATTTGTATTCTTTATCTATTCTCCTGTCTTCAAGCATGACTCAGGTGTTTTCTGGAACTCAGTTTATTGATCATTGATTTTGTTGAGTATATTCTACACACTTTTTCTGTAGTGGTTACCCTGAGAATTAAAATATACATGCACAGCTTTCCACAGTTCTTTAATATCAATGTCTAAAATGGAAAATAGTTACTTTGCCACCCCTTTGGATATATTCTACATCTCTGTTTCTGACATAGTGTTCTTAAATATTTCCTATGTGTCTTGAAGATCTCATTATAAATATTTCTTTTGTCATATGCTTACTTTCCTCCTTGGTTTTCTTCATGTCTCATGTACTGTTTTCTTTCATCCTATTTTTATTTCTGAAGATAACAAATTACCTTACGCTTTCTTTATGAGAATGTTTTCCTTTCATCATTGACCCTAAAGGGTATTTGCCCTAGTGACAGACTTTTGGGTTGACAGTACTTTTCCTCAGGCATTTGAAACATAGCATGCCACTTGGAGCTGCCTTTCTTAGTTTCTAAAGAATAATCTGCTCTTCTCCTACAGATAATGTGGCTTTTCTTGCTGTTATCTTCACAGATTTTACCTTTGGTCTTGAGTTTTCAGAAGTTTGTGTTTAATATGTCAGACTGTATATGATTTAGAATTTATCTTGTTTGGGTTATTCTGGGCTTCATTAGTGGGGAGGTTTATGTTTTAGGACCAATTTAGGACATTTTAATCCATAATTTCTTCAAATGCATTTTAGATTCACCTTATTCTTCTTGTTCTGTCACCCCAAAGACAAGGATAGTGCAGGTTTTCATGTCATCCCACGAGTCTCTGGGCTTCATATCATTCTTGATCTATTTTCCCTGTTAATTTCAACCCATCTAATCCTCAGTTCACTAATTTTCCATACCATGTATAGCTTCTATTGATCTCACTTCCATGTCATTTTAATTACATGTTTTCTTTTATAACTTTGATATCTTTGATGAGATTTTAATTTTTCATTTATTTCAAGAAGGAAGGGAGGAAAGAGACATAGAGCTTCTAAATAAGGCAAGATGGAGTTCAGTGTTACAAGTGTCATGCAACAAAAATAGTTCAGATGTCACTTCCTTAGTACTCCCCCCGCCCCCCACCAGTAAATTGATTGAGATGTATTTTCCTTTCTGGTATTAGAATACTATGAACACATTGCATTTCACATTGTTTACTAATATGCCTGCCTCCACTAGCTGTGAGTAATCAATAGTGAAGATCTGACCATGAATTATGCATAGTTTTATGCTCACAGTGCTTGTTGCCACTGCAAAAATATTTGTTGGCAATAGTTAATTTGTAATAAAAATTAGCATATAAAACTAACATGAAATCATAATTATAGATCATAACCATCAGTGTTATAATTTGATTAACACTTTTAATTATGAACTAAAATGCTTACAGAAAATAATTGTTTTATTAAATAAAATAATACTTCATTTTACGTTACAAAACTTAGCTCCTTAACTGGAATGTAGTTGTAATGTGGGAACTGTAAGTGCAGGATCAGTGAGAATGTATCAGGATAAGTAGTAATTATTAAAATTATATTTGGGGAATTTATATTATGACTGTATAAGATATATGGTGCCCAATATAATTCAAGGTTGCATAATGTTTCAGTTCTGCTAATTTACTTCATTATATGCTCATAAGACCTCAATAAAGCACAATATTGACAGCCTGCATCTCAGTTTTCAACCGTAAGATGCTAATATGTTTATTATGCAGTAAATCACAATAAACAGTAAAGTTAGAGAAAGAAATCACTATTGATGGCATGATAATCTTTTCTTCTTCATTTCAGGGTTGCTGGAGAAAGATAACTATTGATGACTTTCTGCCCTTTGATGAGGATAACAAGCTACTGCTCCCATGTACAACCTGTGAACTTGAACTCTGGCCCATGCTGCTGTCTAAAGCCATCATTAAGTTGGCAAATGTTGAGTATGTACTGAGAACTTATCACTCATCTATCAGAAAACAAAACAGCAAGCAAGAACAATCATACACCCACATTAAGTAGATTTATTTTCAAAAGTAATTTAAGGGTTGGGGAGATGGCTTAGTGTGTAAAGCACTTTGATAATAGCATGAGGAGCAGAGTTCCATCGCCAGAACCACCCAAACACTGCGCTTGGTGGTGCAAGCCTATAATCCCTGCACTGGGTAGCCAGCAACAGGCAACCCCAGGGGCTCACTCACTAGATAGCCTAGTTGAGCTCTAGGTCTGGTGGAAGACCATGAGCAACACACCTGATATCAAACTGTGGCCTCTACACACACACACACACACACACACACACACTCACACATACATACACACAAACACACGTACATGCTTATGTCCCTGCACCCATATGCTCACACTCATATGAACATTCACTCCTACCATACATGCATACACATGCAAAAAATTAGTTAAAGAAATTTTTTCCTCCCAAATAACGTGAACTTTCTAGTATAAAAGCTAACATGCCTACATGACTGGTTTGAGGTATTGGCTTAACCAACTGAAAGGCAAAGTAACTAAAAGGTGAAAAGAGTGAAAATGGAAATATGCCAGGGTGATGCAATAAAGAAACTGTTTTATAGAGAAAGTGTTGAGTCATCTAAATACTGAGTAACATATTGTGGAATCCAAATAAAATTTCAGAATCTGCATATGTAGTGCTAATTTGTAAAAGTTAAGAAGACCAGAACCTTTCAGAATGGCAACATGCCCTTCATACTTTTGGTAATATTGGTCCATTGATATATTTATGATTAAAACTGTTCATATTCTCTTCGATGTACTTGCAAAATCTGCTGTGTTAACATGAGTGCCTGCACAACTTGAGCATCTAACATACATGACAGGAGTCCCAGAGACAGCAAGCTGCTCCTCCATCGTGGTCCTAGCAATGCAACTCACAATGGGAGCAAGGCTCAGATACATGAATTGGTTGCGTGAAAATTGTGCATCACCACGGGGGGTGGGCACCCTCACATACCCTACGCAGGCACAGACCTTTTGCAGTGGGCCACAGCAACTCCACGTGCAACAGAGAACACCCCCACGCTTGAGCAGGCCCTGTCAGCCCCGGGCTCCCATCCCTTCCGCAGTGTGCATAGAAACACTCCTCAGATGCCAGGCTGTTCCATGTGGATTTTCTTTTGGCTCGGCTTCCTTGTGTCGCCAAGGCTACCAAACAAAAGCACCCATCCCCATTGCCACCCTCATCATCTCTCCTTTCTCTTGCTCACCCTCAAATTGTATGCAGAGTTATTTTTTTCACCTTGCTTTCATCCCCTCATTTCAATGATTTTTGTAAAACTTTAGCCCTGTTGTTGTTGGTGGTTTTTTTTTTTTTTTTAGATAGCTGAATACCTTTAAGTCTTCCCACTTGTGGCAGCTATGTTTGTTTATCTGAAAAAAAATAATGGTTATAATGATCTTAGTGTTCCTAAGAATTAGAGCTGCAAGAGTAATGAAGCATGAGGCACATGGCCTGGATAACAGGAGCAGTATTTCATCTTTCTAAAAGCTGCAGTTCTGTGGACTGTATTAGGAATATGAGGAATAGAGTTATTATTTGTATATGAGTAAAAGATTAAGTAAAATATATTTCCTAGAATTTCTCATGAAAACCTGTCCCACATTGCACCATTTTTATTTTTCTATAAATTCATCCCAGATTTGGTTTTGTGCATGAAGTTTAGCTTTCTACATTTAACAAATCTAATATACCATAGCTATTTAAATTTCACTGTGAAATATGTAAAGAAAAGAGCCTCATTCATTTAAGACTTATAAAAGAAGTCCTGAGTGAAACTCTTTGAAGAGGCCTTCAGGCTGCACTCTGAGGTACAACAACAGATATGTGTTATCTTGGAGATATGAAGGCCCATAAGAATTAACAATCCATAAAGAAAACAGTGCAATTTCATAACCAGTGGACTACGTGACTCGGATGGTATGGCTTATTTCTGAAGAAAAGGATGCCTGTATTGGTCAGTACTGTCAGCACCACCCTATAGACGATTAGGATGGAAGAAGGTTTGCTACTTCGGTGCATAAAGAATGTAAACGTAAATACATACTAACCACCTCAGAAGGCAGCAGTAGATGAATCAATGTGAGTTCTAGGGCGCTTGGAGTGGGTTCCAGGTCATCTTAGACTACAGTGAAATCCTGTCTCCAATGAGAGAGAGAGAGAGAAAGAGAGAGATGAAACAACCAAATGATAACAGTAATATTTGGTTAATCATAACCTCTGACTTTATCATGCTGGCCGGCCCACTCTGATAGGATGGAGCACATGTTTCTGAATATTCTGCAGTTGTCTAAACATGTCTCTAAGGATTTCTGATTCTCATCTTGAGCCCATGGAAGTGACTAAATCCTAGCTTCACAGTATCTCAGAATAATTAATGAAATTGAAATGATGAAAGACACTGCTCTACTTTCAAAAAATATGTGGTATAGTGAACATATAACATGAGCTATATATTATTTGTTATACATTTTACAATATATAATATGAGGGACCCCATCTCTCATCTTTATAACATGAGATCCCATCTCAGAAACAAAACTACACAGTATATATTCATGCTGTTAAAATTCATAAGAAATTTTTTGTTGGATCTATTTAAGTATTTCTAACAAAGCACAGCATGTCTGTGGAGATAGAATTTTTCATCTAGCATGCTCCCCTATGTTAGTTACTATGCTGCTGTTTAGAATTGTTTCCCAGTCCTTACATATTCTGTTTTCAAATGTTGGTAACTGTAGCATTGTGCATTTTCTTTTCAGCATCCACGTAGCACAGAGAAGAGAGCTGGGAGAATTCACAGTTTTCCATGCACTCACAGGGTGGTTACCTGAAGTCATTCCTCTTCAGTAGGTTTGAAGATTAAGTTGTTCATATTTTTTTTCTTTCCTTCAAAGATTACTTTAAAATATTTTTACTTTGTGAGAAAATTTCAAGAAACATATGCTACAAAATGATTGGGAGAATAGCATTATTTTAGTACCATAAGAATTCCTTCAGAGCTTTAGGGTGAATTCTGCATCCTTGGGAATGTAGTAGCAATAGCTGCCGTGTTCATATGCCTGCATGACTTAGACGCATGATACATGCCTGCTCTGTTTTATAGACAAGCCACTAGGTGCTTAGTTGACATTGATTCACGTAACAACAACTAAACACAGATTAATTAGACCAAAAAGAGCAGACATGAGAACGGTCTAAGTTCTACAAGAGACAGCTTTGAATTTCAGCTTCTGTTACATCTTCAAGAAGCAACAACACATTTTTAGAGACGTGAAAAGACCTCAAATTGCCACATATGGAAACTGTGGGTGGCAAAAATGTCTGGACATGGGCTCATTAGTACAGTGCACTCTGCTGACTCCTCTGATAGCATCTTATGACCCCTGGTCTGCAGCTGTCTTTAGTGGCCAACCTTTGTACTTCCCAGTAGAAGAAGAAAGTGGGAGGAGCAGGATATCATCTGTTTTTGTAAATCTCGCTTTTAAGAAAGCAAAGGGAAGACAGCTTCTCTACATCTGTTATACCTTAACTACCTTCACTTGAATAGTTCATACTTTGGCGTGGCATGTTTTAGGATCCTCCTACATATGCATATACATACATACATATATATATTATATATAATATATTCTCATAGATGATATATGAATATATATAAATACCTACATTCAAAATTCACTGAATATAATGAATTAAAACCTTAAATATCTGAATTTCAAATAGTAAACCAGTAAAACAATAGTGATTATTATGCCACAATATTTATAGGTTTCCATCTATCTAACTATTATACTTATTTCTATGGAAGCATAAAACAGATTTTTATTACCCATACATATTATAGAATAATCCTGGTAAAATGTCTATTATGTATCAAGTACTTTAATATATCTTATATGATTAGTAACATAATTCTGAAAAGATGCCTTTTGTAATTATGACAGGACATTATTAACTAATAATTCATCATTACCAATAAACAAACTTTCATATGATTCTAGATGTTCAAAAGCTGCTGGTCTATGTCAAAATAAAGTAATTTTGGTAGACAAACAAAAGACACACCATTTAATGTAAGGTTCCTTAAAATTTCAAAAATATGTTTTAAATTTAAAAGTTTGTTTTAATACCAAAAAGGACAGGCACTCAATTTGATTATGTTACCATTGACAGGGACCAATTAGGTAAAGGGGCAGAGCAAAGAATTATAGCAGTAGATCTGGTCATATTATCATCAGATTCTGAATTTTATAAGATAATGAAATTCACAGTGTACTTAGTGACCTGGAACTTCTATGCTTTAGTGCTGGGAAGCCACACTTCCCTGGTATTAGCCAAGACAAAGGGCTACTGAAGAGAGGACTAGTCACTTCTGCCTTTAGTCCATCTTCCCAGCAGCATAAAGTAGGTGATGCTTGAAGAGTAACAGTACTTACTCCACAGGGAAGCCAAGTAAGGCAGGGAAATTTTACAGGGGAAGCCATGCCCCCACTTGATGCTTGCTCAGGTACATACTGTTTTCCTATCACGGTTTAAACACTCCAGTCTCCCTTGCCAGCCTGAGGAGTCCATGGATTAATTTTCTGTATTATTAACATAACTGGCACATAGTAGACACTCACTAAAAGCATAATACCTGGACAATTGATTCAATAATTGAAATTAGTCTTGTGAAATTACAAGTCAGTTTTTCTATCCAGAATTTCTAGATGTGAGGTGGAAAAGCATTACTTGAAAATTAATTTTGGTATGCTTTCTTTAAGCCCGGGATACATGGAGAAAGTCTGGGAGCTCTTAAGAGATATATTGCCTGAATTTAAGCTGTCAGAGGAGCCCAACTCTGAAAGCAAAATCACCGTGCTCAAAGAACCCGTGAAAGAGGTGAAGGATACCAAAGAAGTGAGAGATGGAAAGGAAGCAAAAGACTCAAAGGAATTCAAACCCGAAACATCCTTAACTGCCCTGAAAGTTCCAGAAAAAGGTGACAAAGTTCTAAAGGGTAAGACACTTCACATCAAACAGTTATGTACCATGGGCATTGCATATTCATGCTTCATGAGTGTTGTCAAAGCAAGTACTTTTTAAAATTGTTGCTACCATTTCTTAAGCCTTATGAAAACAGCCATATGATTAAGGTCATTGTTTCTGAATACCTTAGAACTCTTAATTGTGTTGACTGTATGTTAATTATTACTTCATATCTTGCTTCCTTAAAAAATTAAAGGCAATTCTATACTTAGGTGTTATTAAATTTATGTGCTCTTATTACAGGAAAATTCATAAAATTCTAAATTTTTAGTAAGATTTTCTTCCATGTTAATATGCAGAGTGAGATGGTCCAAACATCAAGGTATAAAACCTAATCTGTTGATTATGTAGTAGCTGAAATGAGCATCAATTAGATTATGATTTCCTAAAATTTTTTTCTAAGGTAGGCAGTCAAATCTAAAAGGAAAATAATTTCAAATTATTTTACAAAGTAGACACCATTACTCTTGTCACAGTGAAAATATATTGAAGATTCTGTGTATACTGGGGTACTTTACATAGATAGGTATGTACATGAATAAAATGCATGTGAAGAAAAATTAAATGTATTAAAAATACTCAGATATTCTGTATATTTTAGTAGTATATAAAATGATCTTTCAAATATCTGTATTTTATACACTACCAATATTTTTTCAAACCACTCCTTATTAAGGTTCTGTTTAACCTGGGAGACAGGTAGATCATGAATTCCAAGCCAATCTGGGTTACATATGTAAGTTCAAGGTCAACTTGAAGTACATAGTAAGACCTTAACTTAAGAATTCAAGGGCTGGGTTTGTAGCTTGGTGGTACACACTTGCCTACCACAGGCAAGGTCTTAGGTTTGCTTCCAACAATGAAAAAGAAACAGGAAAGAAGGAGCATGTCTACCACTATTTCTCACCATATAGCACACAGATTTTCTTTAAGATTGTATCAAGAGCAAATATGAGAGCAATATCTTTCTACATAGACAGATTGACCTTGATGAAAATAAGTGAATAAAGAAATGCGTTTGAATTCATTTTGTCAAATCAACTCATTAGAAAGGTGGCGTTGTGGAGGGGAAGTAGTGTACCACAGTGAAAGCTGCAGATAAGATTACTGACTTGAGAAAAAACTGTAGCAATGACAAGGTGGCTGTACCTTGGGGGAGGTAATTACAAGATTCTGGGTTGCAAACCTAGATAAGTGATGATTTCTGTCAGAAAGGATCACAAAATGTTTTTGTCTTATTTTTAATATATTTTTTTAAAATTGATTTATTTGAGGGAAAGAAGCAGAGGGAGAGAAAGAGAATGGGCACACCAGAGCCTCCAGCTACCGCAAACAAAGTCCAGATGCATGCTCCCCCTTGTGCATCTGGCTTACCTGGGTCCTGGAGAATTGAACAGGGATCCTTTGGCTTTGCAGGCAAACGCCTTAGCAGCTAAGCCATCTCTCCAGCCTGATTAAAAGAAAAAGGTTTATTTTTATTTATTTACTTGAGAGCGACAGACAGAGAAAGAGGCAGAGAGAGAGAATGGGCACACCCAGGTCTCCAGCCACTGCAAACGAACTCCAGACACGAGTGTCCCCCTTGTGCATCTGGCTAACGTGGGTCCTGGGGAATCAAGCCTCGAACCAGGGTCCTTTAGGCGTCAGAGGCAAGCACTTAACCACTAAGCCATCTCTTCAGCCCTCCAGCCTGATTTTGACTGCATTAAATGTGAAGTGCCTGTAAGATTATCAAGTGGAACTTTAGTATCCAAGTTCTCAGCTTGGCAACATGCAAGCTGGACCAATATGGGAGGCATTGATGTGTTGTGTGCATGCTGATAAACCATGGTGAAATTCTCGAGGAGACAGCCTGGAATGAGAACAACAGGATGGTAAAGACTGAGCCCAAAGGTTCCTTTAAATGCCTAAGAGTTTGGTGCAGATGATGAACTAGTGAAGAAGACTGGAGTGGCCAGAGAAGCAGGGAAAGAAGAGACAGAACCTTCTGGCATTGAAGTCAAAGGGAGGAAAACATGTCAAGAATCAGAAAGATCGTGTCAAATACTGCTGGAAGATGAACTATAATGAGAACCTAAATATTTATATTAGATTATTGGGTACATCAGAGTGTACCACTGAGCTACAAACCCAGCCATTGAATTCTTAAGGCAAGATCTTACTATGTAGGTAAAGTTGGCCTTGAACTCACTATGGAGCCCAGGTTATCTTAGAGTTCATAATCTACTTGTCTCCCATGTTAGATATAACCTTGATAAGGGGTGGTTTGACAAAATATTGGAAGTGTATAAAATAAAGATATTTGAAAGATCATTTTAGACACTACCAAAATGTGCCATGGGAAGTGTGGGGCATGTATAGCTCAAGGAAGAGAGCTAAGTGAATCGGAGAATACCTGTGGGAAGCTTGGCCTTGAGGAAAAGCAGAGCCTTAAATGGCAGTTGGCAGTGATTAATGTGGGAGCTAGATGCCATGTATAATTGTTAGTCGAGTGAGAGAGAGTTCAGAAGCTTTAAGGATTGGTTATTTGCAGGAATATAAGTTTCCCAGGGAAGTAGGATCTTCAGCTCTGCTAGAATATTGGTCTAGCACAAGGAAGCCGTGACTCTCCATTCTAACGGGTGAGTGCATACTGCAGGGCTATGCCGAGGATGGAAGCAGATGTCCCTGGGGGGAAAGGTTTGGTAGGGAAAAGGTGGAAGATTTCTGACAAAAGACATCTGTATTATTTGTTTATAGGCATCCTAACTCTGAGCTGAGAGTGAGGTTGAGGTGGAAGAGGTAGATACCTGGAAACTTAAAATTGGTGTGGTGAGGTTTGTAAAACTAAAAGATAATCTCCTGTAAGACTTAGCTGCCAAGCATGTTTGGAGTGGAGTTTTGATAAACACAAGGTTTTAAATGGCAGGGAATCAACACTAATTTAGGCTATTGATAATACTTACTTAGGCTAGTGGCAAATACTATTACATACCAACTACATTTATGAATTAAATACCCTAGACTTTCTACTTATAAATTTTATTGGATATATTATGTATAAATCAGATTCTAAGTAGAATAAAAGACAAAGCTTAATTTTAAAATTACTAGTGAAGTTAAATACTGCCACCCAAAATTAGTTTAATTGAATTAAGCTGATATTTATGCAAAATCAACAAGATAAAATTCTGTCAACCTATTTTAATACTTAAATTTTCTTTTATATCTAAATTTAACTTATTAAATTTTAAACTAAATGTCTCACCCTATATTTAAAGTTATATTTATTTTTACTTTCATATCTATTGTACATGTTAAATCTACTCTAAAAGCTAAGGTGGTGTACTTTAGATGCTAAGGAACATTGTAAATAATTAGTGTCATTTTCATTGTTGAAATTGTAAAGAAAACAATTAGGACTTTCATCAATTTGATCAATACAGAGTTAGCAGATGATACTGAGAAGCTAAACTGCACTTTCATTCAACATTTGAACTTGTTCATTGGGGGATAAAAATATATGGGAAATTTTTTTATAATTAAAGGGGAATATAGTTCTGGAGTTCTGGGTTTTATTACACAAACTATTCATCTGGAGTTGGTTTGCAGTAGCAAGAGACCCTGGCACACCCACATGCTCTCTGTCTCTCTTTATCGTTCTCAAATAAACAAATAAGTAAATTTTAAAAAATAAAAATTAGAAAACTAGCCTGACATATTTAAATTATGTATGATTTAGTATAATTTATATACCAAATATAAAAATATAAGTATAATTTTGTGTTATATATTATATAACATCATTGTATATTATATAATAAATTAGCAGTGCTGACTCACAATATATGATGATTTTCATTTTTTTAAATATTTTTAATTTTTTTCATTAATTTACTTATTTGAGAGAGAGAAAAATAGAGGGGGACAGATAGAGAGAGAGAGAGAGAGAGAATGGGTGCACCAGGGCATCTAGCCACTGCAAACAGACTCCAGATGTATGTACCACCTTGTGCATCTGACCTTATGTGGGTACTGAATCAAACTTGGGTCTTTTCACTTTGCTGGCAAGTGCCTTAACTGCTAAGTCATCCCTCCAGCCATAATTTTCAAGATTTTCTCTGCCTTTATTGCTATGTTTTTAATTAGAGAGATTATGTTTGTGGGGGAAATTGTAGTTACAGTTTTACATTTAAATACTACTGTTGTATTGGCCATCTTACAGTACAATGGCTGAATAAGTAACATAGTTTGAAGTTTGCTAGTAAAAAAAGATTTAACATTTCTTTAAATATGTTAGAGAAAGCAGATGCAAAAGAACCTGGGAAGAAGAGGAATAAAGATGGAGAAAAAGAAAAGGAGAAGGAAAAACTCAAAATTTCACTTCATGGTTCAAGACCCTCATCAGATGTGCAGTATTCTATGCAGTCTCTCTCAGATTGTAAGCTCTCAGTCTCCTACAATGATCACTGTTTTTGTTATAGCCGAAAGTACTGGAAAATGTTGGGACATAGCAATATATTTTCTCCTTTGAAATATCTTCAGGTTTTCCCACAAATATGATGACCATAATTTAAACAGTGGGTTTAAGCAATAGTACTATGGCAAACCCCCATAGGCTGTAAAATACACATAATTAGTATACCAGTTTTAAGATATAAGGACTCAAATAGTGCAAAAATATGTGAGTTTTAGACATTAAGCTTTTAAATATCATTTCTTCATCCTAAAGTGGGTCTTCCTTCTTCACTTAACTTTCTTCACCAACTATTAGACTTGATGATATGTATATATGTTAGTTCAGTGAAGGGCTATGTCAAAATTGGGAATGAGAGAGAAGTAAATTACATAGTTTGTGTCAGGGATTATTATTCAGTAATATTATAAAGCCCTTAGGTTCAAATATTTGCCTTTAAAATATTGTAAAAGCACTTTCATTCATATCTATTATTACAAGAAGGTAATATAATGTTCTATTTTTATAGAATCAGAACAGCATGTTTACAGAAGGATAATAGACCAAATAGAAAATATTGGAGACTCTTTACAAAAACTCTTACCATTTTTGCATAATAGACACTTTTAGAATTTTATGACAATAACGAACCTTCGTTCTGTCCCCAAATACTTATTGCCATGGTTTGAATGTGTCCCCCAAAGTTAATATATTGGAAACTTGTTCCCCTCTGCAACAGAATGGGGGTGTAGGCTGAGAGAAAACTCACCTAGGTGGGTGGGGTGAGCTGATTCATGTCATTATGGCAGGAGTTAGTTCTATACAAAAGGAAGAGTTCTGTCTGCTTCACTCTCTCTCACCCTCTCTTTGTTCTTGTGCGCTCAGCCATGGGGTTATACAGAAAGACATTAATCAGATACCAGTCTCTCTATCTTCCACTGCTCAGCCTTCAAAACTGTGGAGATTATTTTTATTCTTTTTTAATTACCCAATCTCAGTATTCTGCTAAAGTAATATAAAACAAACAATTTTTTAAAAAAATTTATTTATTTATTTGAGACAGAGAGAGGCAGAGAGAGAGAGAGAGAGAAAGAGAGAGAGAGAGAGAATGGGCATGTCAGGGCCTGTAGCCACTCCAAATGAACTCCAGATGTATATGCTACCTTGTGCATCTGTGTCCGCAGAATGCAACATGGGTCCTTAGCCTTCACAGACAAGTACCTTAAACACTCAGACATCTCTCTACTAATAAGTTTTTCTTTTACTATGCATGTATATGTTTAATGTTTTATATGATATTTCAGGGAGTTTCTGTACCTCAAGGACTCATTTTTAAGATATATAAAGTTTGCTTTAAGTTCTCTATTTTGCATCACATGTTTCCCGTATTTGACAGGCTGGACAGAAACCAGTAACACCACTGTTGTGATGCCAGTATTTATAACCCGCTTCAATTCTGGTTGTTTTATACCAGTGATTTTCCACTTTTTGAATATTTAAAAGTTTTTCCCTGAATAAACACAGACATTTTTGCCATGTTAGCATTAAACCTTGTATCCTATGTAGAAAGCATGATTGTCATGAAATTAAAAGCACCTTTCCTTTTTTTTAATCTTTCTTCCTTTGTTTTCTTGTTTTTTCCAAGGTAGGTTCTCACTCTCACACCTGGCTTAGCACTACCTTTTATATCATCAACATCATATATAAGAGCTCTCTATTAGCTGGATGTGGTAGCCAATGCTTTTAATCCCAGAATTTGGGAAGCAGAGCTAAGAGGATCACTGTCAGTTCGAGGCTACCCTGAGATTACATCATGAATTCCAGGTCAGCCTGAGCTAGAATGAGATCCTACCAAAAAAAAAAAAAAAAAAAAAGAAAGAAAGAAAGAAAGAAAAAGAAAAAAAAAAGCTCTATATCAAAACCACATTCTTTATCCCATCTTTCCTATGAACTCACCTGTAATTTCCAACTTCTCATAAATGTAATCCTATAAAATAAATAATAAATTTTCAAAGTACTTATATCCTAGTCAAGTTTTATATTTAATATCATAAATAGACTAGGAGCTTGAGTAACATTGAAGACTGATGGCAAATTATTTAATATCTCAAGTATCAATATTTAGGCTTAAGAAGTTTTAGGAAAATGCAGGCATGGTGGTAGATTCCTCTAATCCTAGTTCTTGAGAAGCTGAGGCAAGAGGAACATTTGGAAGTTCAAGATCAGCCTGGGCTACATAGTAAATTTCATACCAGCCATGGCCTTGTAGTGAGACCTATTTGAAACAAATAAAACAAGAAAAAAAATCCCACAAAATTATCTTAAGAAAGCATCAGAATTTCCAGTGTGCATTGTACAAATATAGAATATACTATGGACCAAAATACAAAACAAAAGATTTTAAAGTCAAAATTTAAGAAGCAAGCTAATGTGATGGTCTATTTTACTTGTCAACTTTACTGAGCCATGGAGTACCTAGAAATCTGGCTAAGAGAGAATGTTTTGAGTGAGATGAGTATTCAGCTCTGTAGGTGGAGTAGAGCAGCTTGCCCTTCCTCATGTGGGTGAACCTCATCCAATCAGTGAAATGCCTGAGAAGAAAAAGGCTGGCATCCTCCTCACTGAAGTTCCTGCAGACTGAGATTGAAACACAGTCTCTTCCTGGGATGGGAGTGTGTTGGTCTTCAGACAGAAGCTACACCATTGCTTCTCCTAGGTTTCCTGTTGGCTGACTGTGGTGACTTGAATCAGATATCCTTCATAAACTCATGTGTTCTAGATGCTTGGTTCCCAGCTGATAGAACTGTGGGAAGTAGAGTCTTGCTGGAGGAGGTGTGTCACTGGGGGTAGACATTGAACTTTATTAGTCTCTAGCTTGCCAATGTTAGTATCGCTCACTCTCTTGTTACTGTGTCAGAAGTGATGTCCATCCTTTGCTCATGCCATTCTTTCCCCTGCCATCATGAACCTTCCGCTTGAAGCTGTAAGCCAAAATAAATATCTTCCTACCATCAACTCCTTTTGGTCAAGTGCTTTGTTCCAGAAACACGAAGGTAACTACAACAGAAAATTGGTAGCAGAGGGGTGGGTTCATTACTTCCAGAATTCTGACTATATGCTTTTGGTCTTTGGAACTGATTTGCAGGAGGAATGTGGAAGGACTTTGAAACCTGCAACCTAAGAGAAACCTTGCATGGCTGTAAGCAGAGTTTGATGGACCATTATGGTCATAAAGTAAATAAAGTAATGGTGAATATGTAGGCTTGGTTTATATGGACTATGCTAGAGACTCTTTGAGAGTCTGGCTGTACTTTTTCCATTTCCTGAGAACTTGATCAGTTTGAATTTTGAAGAAATGGATTGGTGTGAGCAGAAGGATATGTCACAGAATGTAATGAAAGACTGGGATGAACACTACAGCCAAATCAGCTGCAACTGTTTGAAAGAGTACCACCCTTGAGAATGGTCAAGCTGTATTTCATTGAGACTACAGAAAGAATACAGACGGTTCTGAAAGTAGGGAGCCTACAAGGTGATTTCCTGCTCCTTAAAGTTGGCTTTCTCCCTCCTGGATTAACAAATTTAGTAGGCTACCTAGTACTATAGGAGGGTAACAAATGCAGGAATGGGATGGGGGGAGTCATTAAATTTTCAACAGGGTATTTTGGAAATGGTTACTGGGCAATGCTGAGGAAGGGATGTTGCAGTCCCTGCATGGAGACCTGGTGGAGCCATGAGGATGAACGATGAGTTGCATAGGAGGTGGAGCCTTGCTGGAGGAGGTGTGTTGCTGGGGATGGACCTCGAGGTTTATTAGCCCTGAGCTTGCTGGTGTTAGTTGGTTCACTCTCCTGCTGATGTTGTCCACCTTCTGCGGCAGAGGTGATGTCCAGCCTCTGCTTCATGCCATGCTTCCCCTTCCCATTATGGAGCTTAAAGATTGTAAACGTAAATTTTTTTTTTTCCTATCAGCTTTAACACTTACTTGGGGACTCCGTCCTCCTTTCTTCTTTTTGGGAGTGTCTATGCTATGCCTGCCTTACCAGTGTATTTTGAAAGCACTTTACTTGTCTAATATTAGTCACAGGCTCACAGCTGTGCAGGAATTGTGGGAGAGGAATTTATGCTCAGGATGAGTCACAAGTCTCACCCATGTGTGAGTGAGGTGATTACCCTATTGTGGCTGTTCCCTGGAATAAAGACACGGATGCTCGTGGTCACTGAAAACCAATAGTGAACATATTACTTCTGCTACTATTGCTGCTGAAGCTTCTGCTGAGGTAAGCACTCATCTGGTGTTTTTATTGAGCAGCAAAAGCAGCAACATGTGACCAAGTTGAGTGAGAAATCAACAATATGTGAGCAAGGAGCAAAGAATTTGTTTCCAAAACAAAATTTCCTAAACATCTGCTCAAAGAAAGGGATTTAGGGCAAGGACCCAGAACATACACAACATTTGCCATTCATAGATGTTATGCCTCTTAAGTCAACCTGTTCCTTTCAACATTCTTGTGGGCAATTTGTTACTTTCAACATCCATTGCTTTTAACAGTGGTCATCGTATCTCACTCCTGCACACATGGTTCTGGCTTACAATCACATCAGCATGTCCACCCTTCCTTGACAACTCTGACCATCTCTGCTGTTCAGGGCATATGTAGGCAGGCTAAAGCATAGGAAACTTGAGCACATCACTAAGCAGGCTGATTACATGGGTTATGTTAACTTCAGGGCATAAGTTTAGGTTGGTTAGAAATTTAACAGAAAGAGTGATGCCACAGAAATGTTTTTAGGAAAGTTATCTTTAAGGCCCATGTGAAGTCTTTCCACAGTCCATTCCTATAAGTGACACCTCAGTAGAACTTGGAATTGATGCTGAATTGGGATAAACTTTTGGTGTTATTGTGGTAGGGTAAATGAAATCTGCTTTGTGAGAATGACCTGATTTAGGAAGGAGCTGAAGGCAGGATGTTATAGAAAGGCTCACGTCTCCTGTGAGTTCATATGTTGCAGCCCTCATCTTCTCATGACTACTCTTGGAGAGAAAGGTTAAATGAAAAGAGGAAAAGCAAAGACGACATATCCACCTGTATTGACTCCCTCTCTCCCTTCTCTTCCTCACACTCTATCACCTCTCCCTCTCTTCTTCCCTCCATGTCTCACATTCTTTCTTTTCCTTCCCATCCCTTCCACGAAAAAGGCCATGTGTTATGCGGTAGGTACCTTGTCTCATTCTTATTTGTTTTGTACCTTGTCTCATTCTTAATTGTTTTCTAGGTTCTTCAGCTACACAGTCTCCTCATATGGTCGTATATGCAACCTTCTCACCTCTCTATCTGTTTGAGAATAAGATCTTTGCATTAGAAAAGATGGTAAGCATGCAAGACCAGGAAATACAATAACATTCATGAATGGTGGGGAGAATGTGTGTGTGTTGGGAAGTGGAGGGTGTTGCTTGACCTAAGGGACCTGGACCATCCAAAATTGTCTTAGATAGTTATAATTGAATTATATATATATATATATATATATACATATATATATATATATATATATTGTATTTTATTTGTCAAGTTTTAGTATATATAAAGAAAATGAAATTCAGACACCTCACTGAAACTCATGTATATCATTCCTCAATAACAATTAATGCCTTTCCTAAAATTAGAGTATGCTATGTTCTTAATGCAAGATGATATATATAAGTTTGTACCCATGCTGAAGAGCTTTTGCTATGACCTTTCTTATATCATAAAATAATGCAAAACATATGCTACTTTTTAGAAATTAATTTAACTGTGCAGGAGAAATGGCTTAGCACATAAAGGCACTTACTTACAAAAACTTGTGACCCATGTTTGATTCCCCAGTACCCACATAAAGCCAGATGCACAAAGTGGTGTGTACATCTGGAGTCTGTTTCCAGTGGCAAGAGACCATCATTCATTCATTCCCCCCCTCACTGTCTCCTTGCAAATAAATTATAAATAAATTTTAAAAATAAATATAAATATATTTAACAACTATAGATAAATTTAGCAAATGTAGTTATGAAGTTAAAGGAACCATAAACAATACATTGTATAAACAATTAGTCATAGGCTATGTTGACATTTTAGGTGAAATCTTTGTTTTTACTTCTATGCAAACATCCTGTATTATTTTGTGTATTTTTAAAAAGTGTAATCTTATTTTATGTTCTATTTGAAGCTATATATTCATGTAACAACATGATATTAACATTTTTCCCATGGTTATCCATGTTAGTCAATACAATGTTTAGCAATTGCAAAGCAGTTATGGAGTTTTATAATTTTGTAAGCAATCTTTTGTTCTTAGAGGAAAAAAAAATTTCTCTTTTTCCCACAAGGATAAAGTCTATCAAGTTACTACACAGTTTTTCAGTATGGCTTCTATTTCTGATACTATTTAAATGTTATTTATGCAGTAATGTCCCTTTTTAAAATATCATTTTAAGACACTCTCTTCTTGAATGACTACAAGTTCTCCCTGAAGTTTCCATGAAAAGGACTACCTTTAAAAGTGTTGAATTGATTTGATGGAAGTATCTAACATTGGACAGAGTTAAAGTTGTAGGAGAAAGATATACACTCTAGATCATATAGGTGGAAAAGGCTTTTAAAATATATTCCAAGATATGATTATAGAAATGTCTGAATGTTTTTCAGTAAATTGGCAAAAACCTACCAAAAAAAAAAAAAAAAAACTAAGAAAAAACCATACAGTTTTCTGTTTTCTTAATTAGGACACTTAAAAAACCACAGGGTCACTTTTCTCTTTACCTTTAATATTTCTAACACTTTCCCCCCTGTTTTTTATTTATTAGATGTGGACATATTATCTTATAAACAATACATGTTGGTACCTTTCCCTCCTCCATGTACCTTTTTCTGAAGAGGCCTTCCTCACGGGGGATGCAAGTCAACCCTATGAGGATTGTGGTCATGCATTATGGGGGGGGGGTCTCTGTGAAAAATGTCCCAACTTGTGCCTCTAACAACCTTTCTGCCCCCTCTTCTGCAAAATTCCCTGAGCCATGCTAGGAGCATTTTAAGTCTACTTCCGTGATGGGCACTTAGGAGATTCTGGGTCTCTGGTGTGGTAGGTGTTGAGTGCCCTTAGTATCTTTCTCCATCGCCCTTGTACTGATATCAGATTCACTAAGAAATCAGCACTCTTGCTCATTTCCCCAATTTCTCTGTGATTTCAGCTGGGGGAGACCACTGGGTCATATATCTCCTCAGATCCAGCTCCCATCTGGTAAAGAGAAGCAGATTCTCCAACAGAGAATGAAGTCAGCACCAGTTAGATAGGATAACCATTATTAATTTAGGCAGAATTAAAAGGGTTTAGATGTTCTTATAGTCTATGGTTAGTGGGAGCTTGATAATGGAAAGCAGAATCATTATCTGGATATGATTCTGACTTGTTTCCCAGTTCCAGGTATGGTTTCCTTTCCACTGAGCAGATCTGTTAGCCAGTCCAAGAGCAGTTGATTACCTACCATGACTGTGCACCACTACTGCACTTGTGTTAGCATCACGTCAGGTTGTTTGCTTCTGAGTTGCTTAGACTTTGAGTTGCTTGGACAGATGTTGACCCCTTCCCCCTGGTAGCTCAAGTAGTGTTTTCCAGCACTAGGTGGGCTAATTGTCTGGAGACTGGCTCTCCCCTGGATTCCAACCAGGTCTCTCCATAGTCCATGCCAACAGTATTTGGTGTCTTCAGCTGTAGGTCTTACTATTAACCTCTGGTGAGTAATCAAGTGCTCTGACAGAAGTCTGTCTTGTTTGTTTTGGGAGATCTAGTAGATCTCTCTGATCAACAGCTCATTGTGGCTGTAGACCACATCCTGGTATGGGGAATTACATGCCAGCACCAAGGGAAAAGAAAAAGTCAGAGAAAGAGAATCAGGAGAAATTTGAGGTAGGTTTTGTCTCACTCTCTCCAGGGCCCTTTGATTCAAGTGTTCCCTCTAAGGTCCTCTGAGGGTTTCACCTTTTAGTCTGACTTCCAGGATATAGGATTCTATGGTACCAGTTCAGTTTGGTTCATTTTTGTGTCCCCCCACCTCATTCCCTTCCCCCAAGCCCTACCCTCCCTATTGTCCAAGTCTTACAATGCTATTCAGTTATATGAGCAACTTGGGCTAATCCAGGTTAGGAACTGTAGATGAATGTGATCATGTGATGGTTATCTTTCTGTGACTGTGTGAATTCACTTAGAATCATCTGTTCCAAGTTCAACCATTTTCCTACAAATTTCAATTGTGTCATTTTTTTCTTACTGCTGAGTAGAATTCCATGGTGTAGATGTACCACATCTTGGCTATCCATTCATCCAATGATGGGCACCTGGGTTGATTCCAGAGATTCCACCTTACCCCAGTAAGGATAGCAAACATTAAAAATCAAATGAAAACAAATGTTGGCAAGGCTGTGGAGAGATAGGAACACTCATTCACTGTTGGTAGGAATGTAAGCTGGTATAACCACTGTGCAAATCAATATGGAGAGTCCTAAAAGAATCAATATATAGTTACCAACAGACCTGCTATTCCCTTACTGGGCATTTACCCTAAAAGCTTCACATCTCAGTTCAGAGATACTTGTTCAACCATGTTTATAGCTGCTCCATTCATAATAGCTAAAAGCTGGAATTTCTAACACTTTTTAAAGGTTGTGCCTGGCTCAGTAGTGCATGAACTTGAAGGCATCCTATCTCATAAGACTTCCTTCTATTCTGCTCCTCAGAGAATTCCAGACTGCGATATCTGGAAATCAGAGTCCTGAGCACCAGGCAGTCCACTAGGCTCAGTAATTTGGAGTGGGCTGAGGGGTGGACTATGCTCATGATTTAAATGGATGAAGAACTTTCAGTCCCAACTGTTGCAATTGCATGGCTCTTACATGATGCAAAATCAGGAGACAGAAGAGTAGTTACTACAAAACTGACTTGAGTGTAGTTGATATTTGGTTTTGTTTTACTTTAAATGTTAAAACAAGCTGTGAAATTCAGAATTTGGCTACAGTATAGATCATTTCAACTTTCACATACATTTTAAATTTTCTTATAGCATATTTCAGACAGTAATCAGCAACTGAATTTCTGTTTAAGTAATAGTGTTAATTGCTCTAAAGTACAGTGGTTTTAGAGCTGAACATATGACAAGAAGAAAATGTGCCATGACAGGTATTTGATCTCTCAGGACAGCGTCTGTCCCTGCCTTTCTATGAGTGAATGCCTGCATGGTCTTGAGCATTGGGAACTTCCTATGGAAGAACCCACTTTCAAAGGGTGAAGGCCCAATCTGTGGATAAGGCCACTTCTTGTCACCTCACTGACCTCAATACACTTACTACAAGGTAACAATTGCTAGTAAATTAAAAATAACTTAGATGATGGGTGCTAGTACTACAACTTTCTATTTGTTATCACTGTTTATTAAACATTGTTTTTAGAAAGTTTCTGGTAGATGGAGAAATCATATTCAAATATTACCTAGAACAAATTTTTGTGAAAAATAATCTACAAAAGCAGAGGGAAAATTTTGCAAGAAACTAAACATTTAAACTTAAGATTTATCTAAATATGTCTTTTAAAAAACATGTGAGCTCAGTATAGAGTGTCATGAGTCTTACAAAAGCAAAATTTTTAAATGCTCTCATCTAGTCCCTATCTCTCTTACACCTGCAAGTTTCATTCAGGATACAAAATTCTTAATGAAACTGAAGGTTAGATATTGTCATAAAACCTGTATATACTATGAGTATTCCAGCTTCAACATCTAAATGCAATGGAACACTAACTTTGGGCAAAAGCTCATGTGCTAAGGTTTTTGCATTTTAAATGGGATCTTAAGCTTTAGAATAGTGAAGTGCCTCCTAAGTCTAATATGTCACTTTTCACATGAAGAAACAGGATCCTGGGAAATTGTAAAGATAGAAAGAAATGCAACTATATTAAAGGGATAGAAATATGCATGTTCTTTTTTTATATGTAAACAACACATGTTGGTGCCAGGCTTTTCCTCCTCCATGACCCTTTTCTGAAGAGGCCTTCCTCAATTGGGATGCAGGTCAACCCCATGGGGACTATGGGTCATGCATTATGGGAGAGGGAGAGGTAATGTTTCTGTGAAAAATCTCCCAACTTGTGGCTCTAACAATATTTCTGCCCCCTCTTCCACAAAATTTCCTGAGCCATGCTGGGAGCATTTTAAGTCTATTTCAGGGATGGGCACTTAGTCGCCTCTGGACCTCTGGTTTGGCAGGTGTTGAATATCCTCAGTATCTATCTCCATTACCCTTGTGCTGATATAAGATTCACTAAGAAATCAGCACTCTTTCTCATTTCAGCAATTCCTCTGTGGTTTCAGCTGGGGCCAGGGTGGGGTGCACTGGGTCGTTTATCTTCTGAGGTCCAGCTAGTATCTGAAAAAGAGAAGCAGATTTTCCAATGAAGAATGAAAGCAGCACCAGTTAAATGGATAACCATTAGTAAATTAGAGAGAATTAAATGGGTTTAGATCCTTTTATAGTATACGGTTAATGAGAGCTTGACAATGGAAAGCAGAATCATTATCTGGATGTGGTTCTGACTTGTTTTTCAGTTCCAGATATGGTTTCCTTTCCACTGAGAGAATCTGTTAGCCAATCCAATGATGGACACCTGGGTTGATTCCAGTTTTTAACTATTATGAATGGAGCATCTATAAACATGGTTGAGCAAATATCTCTAAACTGAGATATGGAGCTTTTAGCGTAAATGCCCAGTAAGGGAAAAATAGAGTCTGTTGGTGACTCTACATTCATCCTTTTCAGGAGTTTCCATATTGATTTCCACAGTGCTTGTACCAGCTTACGTTCCCACCAACAGTGAATGAGTGTTCCTACTTCTTCACAGCCTCGCCATCATTTGTTTCCATTTGATTTTTTTATTGTTTGCTATCCTTACTGAGGTAAGGTGGAATCTCAAAGTTGTTTTAATTTGCATTTCCCTAATGGTTAGGGATGTTTAACATTTTCTTAAGTGTGTGTTAGCCATTTGTATTCTTCATCTGAGAACTTCCTATTTAGTTCTCTGCCCCACTTTTGGAGTGGGTTATTGGATATTTTATTGCTTAGTTTTTTTAGTACTTTGTAGATTCTAGATATCAGGTTTCTGTTAGTGGTATAGCTGGCAAAGATTTTCTCCCATTCAGGGGGTAATCTATTGGCTCTGCTTATGGTTTGCTTGTGCAAAAACTTTCTAGCTTCATGAGATCCCATTGGTTGAGTGCTTGTTTAATTTCCTGGGCTACTGGGGTTTCGTTCAGGAAGTCTTTTCTATCCTATGTCATGGAGAGTACCTCCTATTTTTTTCCCAGTTCCTGAAGAGTTTCAGTTCTTATATTGAGGTCTTTAATCCATTCGGACTTGATTTTTCATATGGCAAAATGAGTGCTTCTAATTTCATTTTTCGACATATGGTCATCCCATTTGTCCAACACCATTTATTGAAGATGCTGTCTTTTCTCCATTCTTCCTTATTGATACCTTTGTCAAAGATCAAGCAGCTGTAGTTGCTTGCCTTAAGGCTTGGGTCTTCAATTCTGTTCCATTGGCCTATGTTTCTGTTTTCATTCCAGTACCGTGCTGTTTTTGGCACTATGGCTTTGTAATGCAGCTTTAGATCAGGTATGGTGATACCACCAGAGGTGTTTCTTTTGCTGAGGTTATGTTTGGATATCTGAGGCCTTCTGCCATTCCATATGAATTTTGTGATCATTTTTTAATCTCTGTGAAGAATGATGCTTGTGTTTTTATTGGTATTGCATTAAATCTGTATATTGCTTTTAGTAGAATTGCCATTTCTACAATATTAATTCTACCTATCCAGGAGCATGGGAGGTCTTTCCATCTTCTCAAGTCCTCCTCTATTTATTTCTTGAGTGTTTTTATGTTTTCATTTCACATCCTTTGTTAGTGTGATCCCAAGGAATTTAATTTTTTGTTGCTATTGAAAATGGGGCAGCCTCACTGATTTCTTTCTCTGTATATTTGTCCTTTGCAAATAGAAAAGGCTACTGATTTTTGTGCATTGATTTTGTATCCTGTCACTTTCCTGAAGGAATTTATCACCTTTAGAAGTTTGGAAATGGAGACTTTCAGGTCACTTATATAGAGGATCAAGTCATTTGCAAATAGAGGTAACTTGACTTATTCCTTTCCAATTTGAATGCTTTTAATTTCTTTCTCCTATCTTATTGCTTGGGCTAGTACTTCTAGTTCTATGTTGAAGAGCAGTGGTGAGAGTGGGAACACCTGTCTTGTTCCCGATCTCAGTGGGAACTCCTTCAGTTTTTCCCCATTAAGTATTATTTGGGCTTTAGGAGATTTATATATAGCCTTAATTTTGTTGAGATATAAACCCACCATGCCTATTCTTTCCAGTGTTTTGATCATAAAGTGGTATTATATTTTGTCAAAGGCCTTCTCTGCATCAATTGAGATGACCATGTGGTTCTTATGGTTCAGTTCATTTATGTGGTATATTATGTTGACAGATTTCCGTATGTTAAACCATCCCTGCATCCCTGGGATGAAGCCTACTTGATCAAGGTGGATAATGCTTTTGATGTGTTGTTGAATTCGTTTTCAAGGATTTTGTTCAGGATCTTTGCACCTTACTTCATTAGGGTTATATACCTATAATTTTCTTTCCTTGTTACATCTCTGCTGGTTTTGGCATTAGGGTTATGATAGCTTCATAAAAGGAATCAGGGAGTATGCGCTGGTCTCCAATTATACAGATAGTTTGAGAAAAATTGGTTTCAGTTCTTCAATGAAGGTTTGATAGGATTCAGCTGAGAAGCCATCCAGTCCTGGACTATTAGGGGAGGTTTTTGATTACCTTTTCAATCTCCATGGATGTTATAGGTTTGTTTAGGATATTAATCTGCTCTGAATTTAGTTTTTAGTAAGTGGTATGTGCCTAGGAATTCATCAATTTCTTCCAGATTATTTAATTTTGTGGAGTAGAGGTTTTGGAAGTATGCCCTGATGATTCTTCCAATTTCATTGATGTCTGTTGTTATCTCTCCCTTTTTCATTTCTGATTTTGTTAATTTGAGACCTCTCTCTCTCTCTCTCTCTCTTGCTTGATCAGTTTGTCCAGGGGTTTGCCAATCTTGTTTATTTTTTCAAAGATACAGCTCTTCATTTCATCAATTTTAAAAATAGTTTTATTAGTTTCCAATTCATTAAATTCTGCTCTCATCTTGATAATTTCTTTCCATCTGGAGCTCTTTGGGCTGGATTCTTCTGGTTTTTCCAAGCTCTTTAGGTGGACAGTCAGGTTATTGATTTGGGATCTCTCTGTCTTTGTAATTAAGACATTTAGGGCTATGAATTTTCCCCTTATGACTGCCTTTATTGAGTCCCATAAGTATTGGTAGGTTGTGTTTTCATTATTATTCAATTCTAGGAATTTTACAATTTATTTATTTTTTATTTCTTCAATGACTCATTCATTGTTTAGAAGTGTGTTGTTTAGTCTCCAGGAGCTGGTGGAGTTCTTTATGTGTCTATTTTTAATTTCTAGCTTTAAAGCATTGTGACCTGACATGATGCAGGAAGTTACTTCAATTTCCCTGACTTTATGAAGGTATGCTTTATGGCCTAATATATGGTCAATTTTAGAGAAGGTTCTATGGGTTTCAGAGAAGCATGTGTGTTCTGTGTAGAGTTAGGATGGAAAGTTCTGTAGGTATCCACTAGGTCTAGTTGATCTATGATGTTGTTGAGCTCTATTTTTTCCCTGTCGATTTTGTGCTTGGATGATCTGTCTATGGATGATAGTGGAGTACTGAAGTCTCCGACTGTGATGGTGTTGGTGTTTATTTCTGTTTTATTGTTGAGTAGATTTTGTTTTATAAAATGTGGTGCACCTGTGTTTGGTATGTATTTGTACATAAATACATATGTATTTATGATTGTGATGTGCTCATGTTTGATCATTCCCTTGATGAGTAAGAGGTGGCCTTCTTTGTCCTTTTTTATTACTTTTGGTTTGAAGTCTATTTTATAAGATATTAATATAGCAACACCCACTTGCTTTTTATTTCTATTTCCTTGGAATAACATTTTCCAACATTTCACCCTGAGGAGATGTCTATCTTTAGTGGTGAGGTGGGTTTCTTGAAGACAGTAGATAGAAGGGTACAGTTTTTTGATCCAGCCTGATAGCCTATGTCTTTTGATAGGTGAGTTATGACCATTAATATTTAAGGTTATTGCTCTAAGGTTTCAATTAATCCCTGCCATGATGAAGTGTCTTATAGGGTTTGGTGCTTTCTTGTGTTATGTATTGTTTGGAGCTCAGTTTATTTTGATTATTGTGATCTTCTTCTTGTTGGCTCTTGAGATTGGTTGTTTGACTGTTCTTTGTGAAGTATTCCCTCAACTCTTCTCTGTAGGTTTGGCTTTGCATTCATATAATCATAGAGTCGACATTTTTCATGGAAAGTTTTTCTTTCACTATCTATTATGAGGGATACTTTTGATGGGTAAGGTAGCTTGGATTGGCAACAATAATTTCTCAGACTTTAAAGTGTTCCATTCCAGACCCTTCTGCCTTTCAGGGTTTCCATTGAGAAATCTGATCAAATTCTGATGGGATTGCCTTTATGTGTTGTGAATTGCTTCTTTCTTGCTGCATTTAATACTTTCTCTTTGTTTTCATTTTTAAGAGTTTTAACTGTCATGTGTTGTGGAGAGTTTCTTCTTTGGTTCTGCCTGTTTGGTGTTCTGTGGGCTTCTTGTATTTGGATGGACTTCTGTTTTGCAAGATTCAGAAATTTTTCTTCAATAATTTTGTTAAGGATGTTCTCTATTCATCTGGTCTGGATTTCCTCTCCTTCTGCTATACCCGTGATCCAGATGTTTGGTTGTTTTAGTGTGTTCTACAGTTCCCTCATATTCTGTTCACTAGTTTTTTTTTTTGAACTTAGCACAGTTTTTGGACTCCTTATCAATTTCTTCTGTTTTATCTTCCAGGTCTGAGGTTCTGTCTTCCACATGAGTAATTCTGCTGGTGAGTGGTTCTAGAGAGGCTTTCATAATTTCTATTTGATTCTTGTTTTCTGATGTGTTTCGTTGTATCATGTCCATCTCTTTTTTGAGCTATGATTTCAATTCAAGTTCTGATTTTCTTGATGCTTTCTATAGTTCATTCTTGCATTTGATCAAGTCTTCATTAAGCTTAATCAACTGGTTCTTGAGGTCTTCCATTTCTTGACTTACCTTCAATTTATTCATATCTCTTTGGAGGGTTCTAACATTTTCTTCAATTATGTTAAACCTACTGTCAAAAGCTGAATGCTCTAGGAGACAATTCTGTTCAATTTCATTGGTACAATTGTTGGTTCTTTGGTAGTTTGCTTCAAGTTTAGTGATTTTTTCTTAAATTGGGGTCTCATTAGTTGTTGTATTTTCATTTTGGGAATTAGTTTCTGCTGATTTCTCTATGATTTCATTGGGGGTTTCTGTAGTAGGACTAGGCATTGTTGGTGGAGATATCTCAGTTTTCTGACTTTTGTTGGCTTTTTTGCATTGTTGTCTATCCATTTTAGGAAGACTCTTTATTTTATTGAGGAGGAAGCAAGTTTTGTCTTTGGCCCATTCACCTTCTGACTCAGATGGACAGGGATGTTGGTACCTAGTAGTAAGGATAGTAGAGCAAAAGGCCTGATTCCATAGATCACACTGGGACCAGGCCTCCCCAAGCATGACACAATGGGACCTACCAGGACCAGGGGACTGGGAGGAGCAAAGGAACAGGGATCTGGCCTACTTCGTGCTGTGCCCTCCAAGACACAGACCAGCCCAGGCAACCCAGACTGGTGAAGTGGGAAGAGCCCACATATAGGGCTCTGGCCTACTCACTCCAGACCACTTTACCCACCCATTCACTGTCTGCCAAGAAACTCAGACCCTGGTAGTGGGAGGAGCCCAGAAATGGGTCCACCCTACTCACTCCAGATCACCATGCCTGCCCACAAACTGTCTATGCATGGAGCTTCTGCATCTTTTTTAAATCACTATAGTGAGGAAGTATTTCTACATTGACAAGGTGTTATTTAAAATACAGGAGGGTACCCAAAAATGGGTAACAATAAATACAGAATGGTATTATAGGAATCTTTTGGAATCTTTCCTTCACCCTTAGGCAAATTCGGCTGAAAAACTTAGGGAATACGGACTGTCCCACATCTGTAGCCATCCTGTGCTGGTGACTAGAAGTAGGTCTTGTCCCCTTGTGGCACCACCCAAACCACCTCCTGTACCTCCCTGGAAACTCATTCGTCAGAAAAAAGAAACTATTATAACAGATGAAGCTCAAGGTAAGTGTCAGGTTGTCTTAAAACCTTTCTTATTTATGTCTCTCTGGAGGAAGGCTCCAGAGTTTCTTTTGTGGGAAGAAGTATATGTTGAGGTAAATTACTGAACATTGCACTTAAATCTACTCAAATTTTATGTCCAAATATGCCTTTAAAAGAATAAACGGTACACATCTCAGAAACCACACAGTTTGACTCATGTCTAAATGGACCAGATGCCTCATTCTTTGAGTTGTTATCTTTGCATTATCAGTGTGCAAGGAAAGTAATTTGGAGTAAGTGATATAGAAACTTAAATGGCATATATTAAAGTACTAGAATAAATTTCTAAAGTGGAAATCATCAGAGATTCATGCATGCATGTCCAGCCTTTTGGCTTCACGACACAACAATGTTTTCTACAAAGTTAATGCTCAAGATCCATGCAGTTAAGTTACCAAAAGCCACTGCAAAATAAATCTCACTGTAAAGTAAGTTTACAGCTTTGTCTTGGGGCCACATTCATAGCTTTCCTAGGCCATATTCAGCCAGGGGTTGCAGGTTGGACATAGTCTTTGAATTACTAATTCATAATTAGAGCTCCTATCAGAATAGAATTCCTACCCTGAACTGTGTGCCATGTAACTCAGTGAATGGCAGTTATCCTCCAAAATAAGTGTGTTCCCATGGACTAATGTCAAGTAAGGGAGTGACCTGTGTCATTCTTACTCACACAATTCATTTTTAAATTCCTTATAATTCATGCCTTCAAATTTTCATTAATACTATTGTTTTGACAAGCACAATGTCTGAAAGAAGGGAGACCAAGAGGTCAAAGGAAGGGATGAATAAGACCATGAATGAAGAATTAATTTTAAGGAAAAAGTTAATATTTTAAAGAGGAGCACTAATCATTAAATGAAATATATATAACAAGAAAACTTGCAGTTTGTATTTATTCGGTGTACACAGTTTCTCACTGTTGACTTAGCATTTGTGCTTTGTAATAGAAGATTTGTATATATTCTCATTCCAAGAAGCTTAAATAATTTGGGGGGAATGAGGATGTGCCTCGGTGGCAGAATACTGGCTTAGCATGAGAGAAACCCTGAGTTTGATCCCCAAAACTACAAAACAATTTTTGGTTATATTTTTGTGTTCCTTTTCCTTGCTTTTGTATTTTCTTCCTTTGTCTTGTTTAATGTTTTATTATTTATTTTGTTAATTCAGTGATAGTATGGTGTGTTCCTCAAGGACTGTTTCATTAGAGGTTGTTCTGTATTCCTACAATGAAATTCTTGAGGCAATAATTTATAACAAAGAAAACCTTCTTGACATTCACTGTTTGACAGAGCCATTTGGAGTGGTCCCATTGCGTTGGACTCCTGACAAAACACATTGTGGACAGAGTCCACAGTGGAACAGATTGTTGACCTAGTGAAAATGAGAGGAAGAGACCAGGTCCCATCCCACAAGACCATATCTGTAAAGGTCCTACGACTTCCCAAAAATGTCACCTTGGGGACCAAGCCTATGACACATGAGCTGATAGGGGAAATTAACATCCAGACTCTTCACAGGTGTTTTACCCAACATCTGTCCCTTGTTAAACAGTGAAGGCAAAGCCACAGTGAACAAACATGTGCCTCTTCCTGAAAGCATTGCTTCAGGGGTTCCTGTGGAATATGAACCATGAATCATGGCTGGTGTCCTAAATGGTGGAAGGAATGCCTTTGAATGGCTGTGGCTCCTCCTAGCAGTTCAGCTGTGGCTCGTCCTTCAGTGCAGGTGATAAGAGAGTTACATAGCAGTCACACAGACAAATCTCAGTGGTCTCCAAGACCCTGAAACTCCAGTGAATGCACAGATTGGAATGCTTACCTGTTCCTTGCTTTCTAGTTCCTACAATAATTGACACATTGCTAAAATATAAGTAGCAACTGGTAACCATGTAATTTTCTCAACATTTGTTTTCGTGCTACAGCCACACAGCTAGTACAGCTGAGCGCAAAGATTTCTCTACAACAACATGCATTATCCATTTCAGAAAACAAGAAGAGAAATGGTCAATTCTTTGTTCTTTTAAAAAAATTAGGTGCTGTAGAGATGGCTTAGTGGTTAAGACACTTGCCTGTAAAATCTAAGGACCCAGGTTCAATTCCCCAGGACCCATGTAGGCCAGATGCACAAAGCGGTGCGTGTGTCTGGAGTTCATTTGCAGTGGCTAGAGGTCGGTCTGGAGCACCTATTCTCTCTCCCTCTATCTGCCTCTTTCTCATTCTTTCTCTCAAAGAAATAAATAAAAATTTAAAAAAATTAGGCCCAACTACCTGTAGTTGTAGCTCAGTGGTAGACCATTTGTCTAGCATGTTCAAGATCCAGGGTTCAATTTCCAGCACTGAAAAAAACTAGATAAATTTAGGCCTCACCATGTTTTTCCATTTCTACTTAATTATTTCAGCCAATGGGCATCAATTCTTGAGTTGGTGAAACCAAAGTGCACCTGCTGCTTTGAGGCCTCCCTCCCTCCTCCTTTTTCACTACCTGCCTGTCTTCCCTCCTTTCTGCCTACCTTTTCCCTCTTACTTTCTTTCTTAAGCAAGGGGGCCATTTTCCTGATGAACCAGATACCAGCACAAGGGGGAAGGAGATCAGCACAGAGAAAAATCAACTCCTACCAAATCAGAGAGCCAGAGCCTCAGAGGCCCCCAACACCTCATCACTGAAGCAGACCAAAAATGAACCCAACATGGCTCAGGGAAATTTTGCGGAAGAGGGGTCGGAAAGAATGTCAGAGCCACATGTTGGGTCATGATATGCAGAGACATTTAGCTTACCCATAACTGTGGGCTAACTCCACAATGCATGACCCGTATAGCTCAACAAGGAGGGGCCAAGGGGAGGGGGTAGGTCAAGGATGAGCCTAATAATGGTACCAAAATGACTGTATTTGCTGAATACAAAACTAACTAATAAAGAAAAAAAAAACAATATTTATTTGGGCTGGAGAGATGGCTTAGCGGTTAAGTGCTTGCCTGTGAAGCCTAAGGACCAGGTTTAAGGCTCAATTCCCCAGGACCCACGTTAGCCAGATGCACAAGGGGTCACACGCATCTGAAATTTGTTTGCAGTGGCTGGAGGCCCTGATGTACCCATTTTCTCTCTCTCTCTTTCTCTCTGTCTGTCACTCTTAAATAAATAAATGAAAATAAAACAAAAAATTAAAAAATATTTATTTGTAAGGAGAGAGAGAATAAACTAACTCCAGGTGCATGAACCACTTTGTGCATCTGTCTTTATGTGGGTACTGGGAGATTGAACCCAGGTCATTAGGCATTGCAGGCAAGCACCTTCATTACTGAACCTTCTCTCCAGCCTTGCTTTCTTTCTTGAACCAAAGATCAACATGCATATAATGCCCAAAAGGAAAGAAAATCTTTTAAATTCTATATTTTAACTAGGTATACTTCAAACACTTGTTCATTCAGAGCATGTTGGAATGCAAGGAAGATGACTGAACATAGATGCAGCTTCAAATTTTGCTACTAATTATTATTTAATTCTATGTAAATGACCACTTCAGGAAATGATGGCTTATAAACGCATTGCTGGAGGGATTCCGTAAGGGTGGTGGCTCATGCTAGGGCTCATGATAAATTTCTTTCTTTGGGTTTAGAATTTAAAGTAAAACTTAACAAAGATGGAACAACATCATTATTTTAGAGGATACTAAAGAATGATCAGAGAACAAATGTATATGCTTTGTCAGATCCTCACTTCTTATCCTGACAACCACCCTTCATGTTCAGGTTCAGGATTCACCATGGTAATCTGCATGCTGCATTTACCTGTTAGGAATTTCCCACTGGAAGTTTCCTGCTTCTAAGCCAGCTCCATTCTCCAGCACACAACCTTGTCTTCACCAGCCGCTTTCCTTCCTACCATGGCCTTTGCTGCATCTTCTGTCCTTCCACTACAGCCTCCACCTATTGGTTCACACGTCTTCTTCATGTCCTTAGTTATTATGCTGAGAAGTTTAACAAAGGGAACCTCTTTTTTTTTTCTTTTTTTAGTAAAATACTTTTATAGAAAATCATTCCTGTACTCAAAATGGCAGCAAATGCCAAGACATTTCTAACTTTCGCCCTTGAGACTTAATTTTTTTGGTCACAACCTTTAAGCAACTGGGGCACAGACAAAAGAAATCTAATATTGGCAAGATCTGTAAACTCTTTCAGTAGGAGCTGGTAGATGTCTTTGTACATCCTGTTTTATGCTGTTGAAAGTTCCTGGGTAAATAGTTATTCTAATCAGCATGGCATTAAGTGTTAAGTTCTGCAAATATATCTGACAGATTTTCAAAAACACATATATCATTCTTCCCAACTGATACTTTGTAGATGCAGTAATAAAGAAGCCTGAACAGTTTCTTGAGATTTCAAGTCCATTTTTGAATTATAGAATGGCTCCATTTACAATTCCAACAGAAACGTAAGTACATGACATTCTCACAAATGCATTGTGTTAATACAAAAATGTTTTTGCATGGGTGTGGCTGAAAGCAACACTAAATGGAAATAATATTTGAAGAACATTAATAAAAAATATGTAAAAATATATTAAGTATATTTCCTGGTGCCTTTTAGCTGATAATTACATTAGTTCACTTGTTAACAAATATTTTTGCTCATGTTTTGAAATTTATGTTCTTGACCATTTTACATAGGTATAAAGTGTTTTGATCACATTCATTCAACCTCCCTCCCCATTTATGCCTCCTCCAACTCTCATAGAGGGCCCAAGAATGGCTGTCTTTTCTCCTCGGCACATGTCCTGGGAAGGCCATGAGAACACAGAGGAAAGCAGTTGTCTTCGCACAAAGCAAAGAGTCCTTGTAATTAACAGACTCTGCTGTACCCATTGTAAAAGCAGGCTCTCTGTCCCTAAGCTGTAAGAAGATAAATTTCTCTTAAGCCTTCCAATTTCTGCTACTTTATTACAGCTGCTCAAGAAAACTGATACAGTTTTGGCACTTAAAAGTAGGATACTGTAATAATAACCATATAAAAACATGATGTGGCTTTAGAACTGAGTAATGAGTAGAAGGAATGTATCCTGCAAAAAGTAGATATTGCTGGGAAACAACTTTTGGGAATTTATTCTGCTGAGGCCGAGAGCTGAGGGAAAGCCCACCTGCTTGTCGAATGACTAAGTAACCACGAACGGAATGTTGGTAGAAATCGCCATGTTAGGGGCTACTCTGCGGAGGTTTCGCATGGCTCTGCCATTTGGAGCACAACTAGTCCTAACTGCCGCTGCAATGTAATATAAATCAGTAACTTCATATAAATGAAATGCAGTCTTATCACCACAGCCAGTAACTGGATCAAAATATATGTTCTGTTAACTTATTTGAACACATATTATGAATTCATTAAGTGATGTCTTCATTAAGTCATGTCTATTTTCTAAAACAAAGAATTTCCAAAGGCTGTTCTGTTGGTGAATTATATGCAACAATGTTACTATACTGTCTTACTGTGTCAGAGCAACTCTAAGACCTGGGAAACTACTATTATCACAACACTGAATGGCCCTAAACTCATTTCTGGGTTTTCTTTCTTTGGTTGTAGTTATAGTATTCCTCTTACACTATGAATTGTTTCTTTTTAATGATTAGTGTTGTCTTCTTCTAATAGCCTTGCTTATTCAAAATTTGCCTCTAATTTTATGGATGTAGTGAGAATACCATCACATACTTAGAATAAATTAACAATGCTTGCATGTATTTATAATGAAGCCCCAAAGGGGTCATCACATGGGCTTTGTGTACTATAATACTGATATGTAACACAATACCTATGCTGTGACAAGTACTCAGTAAATACTAATTGAGTGGAAAGTATTTTGAAGCATCTAAGTTATAAGAGATTTTTTAAATTATGCTTCAATTTGCTAGCTAGTAGTCACATGTCATGTAACCATGTAAGTTTATTTTCAGGTTACTTAATATTATGCAAAGTTAAAAACTAAATTCTTACCAGGTGAAAATGTCTTTCTATCTAAATGATGTCTAAGCTATCAATGGGACATAAAGCACTTAGAATTCAAGGACAGTATTGTTTTATAGGAGAAAAGATTGTTCATGATGATCAATACTTGAATATGTGTATATACTCATATTTTAGATATTCGTGCCTAGAACTATAAAACTGTAAAAGGGTGAGGCCAAATTTTTTAAAAATATAATAGATCCTTTGGTCCCAAGAAATATAATCTAAATTAAGAGTTTGAGAAAATTTGTTTAATTACTGATCAGATGCTTACATGGTGACTCACTCATGAACCCTGGCACTTGGTAGGCCAAGCCAGGAAATATGCCACAAGTTCAAGGATAGACTGGGTTACATAATGAATTCCAGAATGAGACCCCATTTTACTGCCAAACCAAAACAATGATTGAATAGATTCAGCTAAAAGAAGAATTAGAAAACTGGAAAATAGGCCTGAAGGTGAATCTAGGCTGAAGTATGGAACAAAAAATAAAAGCATAAAAACAGAGAAAAAGTATCATAAAAGTCAAATGGAACCATTTGAAAATTATTAACATATTCACTAGTAGTTCTCAGAAACAGAGGATAAAACATTTGAAAATAATATGAATATATGTATGTATGTATGTACATACGTATATAAAACTAGTGATAAAATCACGTTTCCTTTGTGATGTCTCAGCAAGTGTACATTTATTATTTAAGTACTTTAAAATGTATCTTAAACTTGGTGAGATTTTAGTTATAGTATTGAGTGTCTTACATAATAGAATACAATAGATATGTATACTATTAGATATGGTTAAGTCCTCCCTTGGGTATAGTACAGTCCATGGTAAGAATATAAGCCCATAATATAAAACAGTCATAATGTAGATAAACTTTTACTCTATTTCCTACTTTCAGGGACACTTTATATCAAAACCAGCTATTCAGTTAATTAATATATTCTAATTCTATGTCCTCCCTTGGGTATAGTACAATCCATGGTAAGAATATAAGCCCATAATATAAAACAGTCAAAATGTAGATAAACTTTTACTCTATTTCTACTTTCAGGGACACTTTATATCAAAACCAGCTATTCAGTTAATTAATATATTCTAATTCTATTTAAGAAATACTTTTGACATTTGTGTCTACTTTTTTGACATGTTTGTATAAAATATGTGTTGTTGGTGGTGGTGGTATGTGTGTGTGTGTGTTATGTGTGCTGTATGCACATGTGTGTGCAGATGTATGTATGTGTGTGTGTGCACAGAGGCCAGAAAAGAATGTCAGTTGTCCTCTTTGGCTCTTCTGCATTATTTCCTTGAGACAGTGTCTCTCACCAAACCCAGACCTGCTGTTGTAGATCAGATTGGCTGATCACCGAGTCCTAGTGCTTCTCCTGTCTTTACCTTCTCCTCCTCCCACACAGGACTGCCTAGCTTTTATTATTATTATTATATTTTTTTACAAAGAGAGAGAATTGGTATACCAGGGCCTTACTCACTGCAACCAAACTCCAGATGCTTGTGCTACCTGGGCATGTGTGACCTTGTGTTAGTGTTGCTTTTGCACATCTGGCTAACATGATATCTGGAGGGAAATAGAACATGAGTCCTTAGGCTTTCCAGGCAAGTGCCTTAACCCACTAAGCCATCTCTCCAGCTCCTGCCTAGCTTTTACATGGGTGCTAGGGATTGAACTCAGGCACTCGTAGGCCCTCATACTTGTGCAGCAAGCTCCCTTAACTATACAGACATCATTCCCATCCATTTTTTGTATGTTTAATTGTCTATTTGTTTATAGTTTTGAGGTTGGGTCTTATCTTGTAGTTAAGCTCATCTTGAGTTTGCAGTCCTCCTGCCTCAGCCTCTTGAATATAGGATTACTGATATGCATCATTATTCCTGGTCTACAATTGTGTCAATTTTTATATCAACAGTTGAAAACTATGAAGGGTGAGGAGAAAGCCCATACCATCTAGTGGACAAATGATCAATTACCAGTGTTACACCACGAGGGACAACTTATTACGTGGAAAAGACACGTGGTTCTAAAATATTGTTATTACAAATTCATAAATATAATTTTACTCAAACTTTTGTTTATGCTAAATATTATTTCATAATAAATCTTTTAAATTTTATAAGCATTCATAATAAATTACATAAATTTAAAGTTTTTAAATTGTACTTACAATTTTACAGTACTTTACTTTCTCTTTAGGTACATTAGAGCAAAAATATTGCCAAGTATTTAAATTGCCACAAAAAGCAAATGATCAAACTTGTTTATATATAGAAATCTTAATTTTTCATAGACATATTAGTGTTTGCAAACTAAAATATTCACATGCCTTTTAATCATATAGCTGAAATCAAATACTAAGTCACCCATTTAAAAATCTAATTTGTTAGATTTTGCACCATATGAAATACCACATACAGTGTATTAGCCCATTTCAGGACTGCAGAGTGAGTTGCTAATAAATATCAGAAATTTATAACTTGTCATTATTGATGTTGGAATTGGCTACTTGGTCATGGAGGGTAGTGGAGGTTGAAAAGTCTCATAAGAGATTACTTTCAAGGTAGAGAGCCTGGGGACCAGTAGCATGGCTATTCAAGTCCAAAAGTGCCTGTGAACTGGGGGCAGGAGGGGGTGCTGGGAGAGCTTAAAAGACCCGACTCTGGAGTTCTCCAGGGCAGTGCTGACGCACAGTGCCTGCCCACACTGGGGGTACGTCTTTCCCGCTTGATTCACACACACTCAGAAGAAATGCTTTACTGAATCTAAGTTGCCACCTGAAATTAACTGTCACTTCTAATAAAATTCTGATTTTTCCATTCCATTCAGCTGATTCGGTGCATGCATGCATGGCAATCAGAGATTATTATGTGGGCTGTAAGAAGTGCAGCTGAGGAGCACCAGAACATGTCTCTTAGGGTTCACACTGCCATACCCAACCTTTAAGAGTCTCTGTATCCACAGCAACCACAAATGGGCTGCTTTCACAGACCAGCTCCCTGAGTTACCCCCTTATCTGATTTGCTTAGAACTTTTTTCAGCCTCACTGCTTGATTCCCGTTGATGAAATTCTGATAACTCATAAACAAATAATCTCATCACTTGATTGGATTTATCGAATCTATTTGCAGCTGGAATCTGTTATGAATTTGTTTGCATATTCATGTACTCTGGCATAGCCGAAAGCAAAGATACGTGGATGGCATCTTATCCCATGTGGAAGATGTGTTCCTGACCTAGCTTGCTGCACAGTCAGAGTTCTTAGGGAAACATATGAGCAGTTCCCTTCCTCCCCCAAGCCTCTGAAAGTGATTGGTACAATTATTTCCTGTCACCGGAGTTCTAGCACATGCTGGGTTTGCCCATTACTGGTCTTGGCTCCTGCTGATAGAATTGGAGACTCATAAACACGGCTGTGCTGTCCTCTAGTGGACATTCTATGTAAATCAGTAAAGTTTAGTTGTAGGTCAGTTAAGTCTAGCTAAACAGTAACTAGAAAAAAAAAAAAAATCCGAAGTCTGTTTACAAGGAATTTAATTTTATCTTTGAGACATACGTGTCTAAAATTAAGAATGTATAACAGATGTAATTTTACTGTGCCCAGGAAGTTCTAGCTATGGCAAGGATGACTTGGATCGTGTCAGCAGTCACTTGAAGAACAGAAGCACTGAAACACCGGTAGACAGTATGAAAGTCACGGCTACATCACAGTGACAAACTGAAGAACTCAAAATTCAGAATTAAATTTCTGATTCTGAGCCATTTTATTCAGAAATACTCTGATAATAAGTTAAACCAATCCCAGTGATCAGATTTTCCTTCTTTTTATTTTCTAATCAATACTCTGATGACTGCCGTAACTTTAAAATAGTTTCCTGGGAAATTTTTACACAAATATACTGACTGATACAGAATATTTTTAAATTTTTTGTTTATTTTTATTTATTTATTTGAGAGTGACAGAGAGAGAAAGAGGTAGTTAGAGAGAGAGAGAGAGAGAGAGAGAGAGGGAGAGAATGGGCACGCCAGGGCATCCAGCAACTGCAAACCAACTCCAGACGCATGTGTCCCCTTGTGCATCTGGCTAACGTGGGTCCTGGGGAATCGAGCCTTGAACCAGGGTCCTTGGGCTTCACAGGCAAGCGCTTAACTGCTAAGCCATCTCTCCAGCCCCAGAATATTTTTAGTAGTATAGAATATGATTCAGTATTTTCACATGAAGTTTTAGTTATTTGAGAGCCAGAGAAAGAAGAAGAGACAGAGAAAATGAGTATTCTAGGACCTCTAGCCAATGCAAACAAACACCAGACGCATGCACCACCTTGTGCATCTGACTTAGGTGGGTCCTGGAGATTTGAACCTAGGTTCTTAGGCTTCACAGTTAAGTATCTTAACCATTAAGCCATCTCTCCAGCCCCTCCCATGAAGTTTTAAAGAATTGCTTATAAAAGAACAAGGAAGGGGACTGAGGAGATGGCTCAGTGGATAAGAACGTGTACTGTGCAAACTTGGGGACCTGAATTCACCCATGTAAAAAGCCAGGCACGGCCAGAATAACCAAAAAATGTCAAACTCTGGGTTCAGTTAGAGACCTTATTTCTGGAAAATAAGGCAGAAGAGTGATAGAAGAGGACCCAGTGTCTTCCTCTGGCCTCTACAGCATAGGCATGGGGCACATGTATTTACATACAATACAACATACACACCAAAAGTTTTATGTAAAACAATGAAATAAAAGGAACACAATGCAAACTTTCTCTTGTTGACCAAAAAGTTACTTATTAGTCACTATAAACAAGAGGCTATAATAACAGATATTTTCGGGTTTTTTCTCCATTAGGCATTTTGTACAATCTGTAGTTAAGAAAGGGATGCCCTTTGGATCCAGTCTATCTCCCCTTATGGAGAATGATGATGTGGAAAGTGCCAGCCAAGCAGAATTGAATCAAATTACAGGAATCTCATCTCAGGTATTGGCTCAACTTGGGATTGATTATAAGAGGTGTTTTGCTTACACTGTGAAACACATTGTCATAAAAATACGTGCTATATATCTAATGGTACAAAGAATGCTGCAGACAGCTCATGGAACCGAAACACTTTGGAAACTGTGATATTCACCTGTTGTAACCCTCCATTCCTTATGTGTCTCTTTGGGGGTAGTATTTCCTATCAGCCACCAATCAAACTGCACACCTTACTAATGTGAGCCACTAGGTATATATTCATAATGGTTCTTTTCACTTCACAGGGTAATATAGCACCCCAGCCTGCACCTGTAAAAGGTAAATTAGCAATTTCCTTAAGTATTTTATCCTCAGTGAACGTCATAGTGCTTGGGGAACTTGGTTTTGTGGCAACTTTTAGCACTCCTTTCTCCCACCTCTCAGCAGTCTCTCCTCTGAATCTTCTCTGACTTCTTGATTCTAATATGCCCTGGAGTAGAGAAATGAGATGATTCCACAGGTTAAATTTAAACTAAAATTGAAATAGAAGAGAATCTGATGAGAGATCTGTAGTGGTGTAAGTGTGTAATCCCCCCCCCCCATAGCCTGCGGTGTTTGCAATGCCTCGTCTCCAGCTGGTGATCACTTGGAGAAGGGGCAGACCCTTGCTGGATGTGTGTCACTGGGAGCAGACTGGGGTTTATTAGTCCAGCCCGACTGGGTGTTCATAGTGTAGTTTATTCTCTGCCCGCTACTTCCCTGTTGATGTGTGATGCTGGGAGCCAGCTTCCTGCTGGTGCCATGCTTTCCCTGCTAAGAAGAAACTTCTCCTGAGCCTGTCCGCCTGAAACAAACCCTTTCCTCCCACAAGCTGCTTCTGGTCAGTTGCTTTATCCCAGCGATGAGAAGGTAATTGCAACATGACCCTCAAGTAAAGTGCATGTGGGTTTTTTGTTTGTTCTTTTGTGTGGTTATGTGTGAGACAGTGCCTTGTTAAGTTGCCCTGCCTGGCCTAGAACTCACTGTGTAGTCCAGACTGGCTTCAAAAATTGTATCCCAATGCCTCAGCTTCCTGGTCACTGGATTTACTGTACCTAGGAAATTACAAAATGGAAATAATTACAAAATGAAGCTTCAGAATCACTGACTAAGTCAGGTAATTAAAATGTAATTAAAGGCTTACTGAAACACATCTGCAACAGTAGATCCCTGAAGTCTTCACTAAGCCTTCTGCCACTGGCCATCCCTTCTTATATGAATATCTTTGTCTAGAGAAGATTTTAAATATAAAAACTAATTTCAGTTACAACTTCATAATTTCTAAAGACTGTATTTACAAATTTATCAAAGTGATTTCAAAATCTCTGGACACTCTAACATGCATAGAAGTTATGATAAATTTCCAAGTGTATGAAATGTGTCCTCACACACTTGGATCTGGTGTCTACGGTCTGCAATCACCTCAATGTTTCCTTGTGTGTAGACCTTCATGCTTGAACTCCCCTCGCTAATTTTCCATGTTTTCAGAAGGCATTGCTTGTAGTTTAAGATGTGTTTGGTATGTTTTCCTTCCACCACATACAGAAGAACAAGCAGAATCTGTTTTGGGTGATGCCCATCAGCCTGAAGGCTTAGAAAAGGATTTAGTCATCCTGGGAGAAATGCAAGAAAAATCCCAGGAAGAGCTCACAACAATAAACACCAGGGTTTCTAAAGAAATCTGGTTAGACTTTGAAGACTTCTGTATTTGCTTTCAGTAAGTATTCAAATGTGATTCATTTGACTTTATTCTAGTCAAGAAATCCTGACACATCTCATGATATAAATTAATACCAGGATTTATTTTTGTATTCAATATATTGCTCATAGTCTATTAATTATTAACTGTAATTCAAAAATGTAAAGCCAATATCATCTGAATGTTAGCATAATATCCAACAAGAGTTTTTTTATTTTTATTTTTATTTTTCTTGGTTTTTTAAGGTCAAAAAACAATGTATTGGCTGGGCGTGGTGGCACATGCCTTTAATCCCAGTACTTGGGAGGCAGAAGTAGGAGGATAGCCGTGAGTTCGAGGCCACCCTGAGGCTACATAGTGAATTCCAGGTCAGCCTGGGCCAGAGTGAGACCCTACCTTGAAAAACTAAAAAAAAAAACAAAAAAAACAAAAAAAAACACAATGTATTAGTTATCTATGATATATTAGCAGCGAAACCTATCCCAAGTCAATTTCAATATTTCAAAAACTTGTTAATTATGTTGAAAATCTTATTTTCCACTGTAATCATTTTCTGCCCTTTGTAATGCCTAGTGAAACCCAGGGTTTTCTTTCTCTCTTTTGTTTGATTTTTTTTCTTTCTATAATTATTTGATTCCAAGAAGCTAAACATGTAGATCTAGTCTTTTCATGTAATGAAAATAATCTATTATAACTTTCTTTTTAGGAATATATATATTTTCCATAAGCCAAGTTCTTATTGGCATAATTTTCAAAAATCAGAATTTAAGGTAAATATGTTATGTTCTTTTAGCTTTTCCTCCTTATAGTAGATTTTGTAGAATCACACTACTGAGAGATAGCTTTAAATTTCTTAAGCATTTCTATATAATTTGCATAACTATATGTAAAACATTAATTTTCAACTCATTAATAATTCCTTATTCAGACAATAACCAGTACTCTACTACTTTGTGACCCTAGATTGATCCACTTAACTATATTGTCTTACTTAAATGCTGAGCCACATTATTATGCAAACTAACTGCAAGAAAATTGTAATATATGGATTAAGGAAATACATTCATTATACTTGGTCCCAATTAGTATTTACTGAAGTGTGTGCAATTCCTTAAACAGAACACATTTTTTTTTTCCTCAGGTAGGGTCTCTCTATAGACCAGACTGACCTGGAATTCACTATGCAGTCTCATGCTGGCCTCAAACTCATATTGATCCTCCCACCTCTGCTTCCTAAGTGCTGGGATTAAAAGCGTGCACCACCACTTCTGGCCTACATTTTTTAAAATGTTTATTGAGAGCTTCAGTATATGAGCATATTGCGAATTGGTCATATTCATATTGGGTTGTACTCTTGTGTCCCCTCTCCCCACCTGCATCCCACTGAGGACCTTCCTAAGCGGAGTTACTGGTATTCACTGTGGGGTCATGAGTGCATCAATGTCCATGGAGGAAAAACGCCGCAGACTACACCTTCCCACTCCGTGGTTCTTTACGTTCTTTCCGTGTCCTCTTTCACAATGTATGTATTTCCCTCAGCCTTTATGGGTGTGTGGGAAGATTCCTTCATTGTTGAGTACTCTATAGCCTCTGACTTTCTGCTTTGAAGAGTTTTGAGGCTCCTCATTGTCTACTGCCACCTCTCTGGAGGAGGTTCTCAGGCTAGCAGTGAGAACAGCACTCATGTTTAAACCAATTCGTCTGTAATATCTCATAGGCCCAGACAGATGTGATAGAGATGACTTATCTCATGCTAGGCACTCTGCTTCCTTGTCATTCTGATGGGTCTTGGATCTCACTGGTATTCACTGTCATCTGTAAAAAAGAGATTCTCTAGCCAGGAGTGAGAGTAGCTTGGATGAAAAGGGATAGACATAGATATTTAGAAGACTTCTTGACTGGTAAACCTCTCCTTTTAACAGAACACATTTATTTTATTTATTTATTTATTTATTTATTTATTTATTTATTTATTTATTTACAAGGAGAGAGGGTGAATGGCCATATCAAGGCCTCCACCTGCTGCAAATGAACTCCAGATGCATGTGCTTCTTTGTGCATCTGGCTCTATCTCTTTATGTGGGCGCTGGGGAATTAAACCCAGGTTGTTAAGCTTTGCAGGCAAGTGTCTTTTCTGGTGAGCCATCTCCCTGGTACAACAGAGCACATTTCTACTTTTGTGTGTGTGTGGGGGGGGGGGGGGGGAGAATGTCTTCCCTGTCTGAAATTTCTGTTCTTCCATCCTAATTGCCTTCATCTAACTCATGCCTAGTTGGCTTTCAGAGCATACAGCTGTCTTTTCCCTGTGATGCCTCTTTCCCTGGTCATGGGGTCTTGGATTCAGAGTTCCACCTACGTACTCCCTATCTGCTCAGGGTTTATGTGAACCCTCCCTTCTCCCCTCCCCATGGCTTGGTTTCTCTGTGCCCTCTCTGCCCACTGCCTCTGTCAATATCTTTAGAAGGACTGTGTGTTTTGTGTGCTATACAGAGGCCATTCATGCCATGATGAATAAGCCCAGTTACAAACGTTAAATAGCCGGGCGTGGTGGTGCACACCTTTAATCCCAGCACTTGGGAGGCAGAGGTAGGAGGATCACAGTGAGTTCGAGGCCACCCTGAGAACTAGTGAATTCCAGGTCAGCCTGGGCTAGGGTGAGACCCTATCTCGAATAACAACAAAAAAAAGTAAAATAAATTCATTAGCAATTATCACATTGAGTGGAATTTTGGGGAAAACTATGAAACATCCTGGGAAACTTGCAAGTTTTCTCATCTTATAACAAGAATATGCATTTCCACTCCAGTGATAATCCTGTCCCTCCAGGAGCACTCTGCTAAGGAGAGAGAAGTAAGGCATCTAGGACCTGGCGTTTCCCTTGCTCTTGTGACAGATGAAAGGGCAGGCAGCATACTCATAGGGGGTTCTGTAGCAGACTGACTACACTGAAGGCAAGAATCACCTCTTTAGTAGTGAGGTGGAGATCCCATCGCCTTAGCATCCTCACAGGGGGTTCTGTAGCAAGCAAACTGTCTACACTGAAGGCAAAAAAAACAAACAAACAAACAAAAAAAAACACCTTTACAGTAGTGAGGTGAAGATACAGCCTTATAGCTATTCTGTCAGTGGTCAATGTGAGCATCAAGTAGGGACCTTTGCATGTCCCTCTTAGAGACCTTGGGGACCAACAATTTTTAAAATTTTTATTTATTTATTTGAGTGAGGGAATGGATATACCAGGGCCTGTGGTCACTGCAAACAAACTCCAGATGCATGTGCCCCCTTGTGCATCTGGCTTACATGGGCCCTGGAGATTCGAACCTGGATTTTTTGGCTTTGCAGGCAGGCACCTTAACCACTAAACCATCTCTCCAGCCCCAACTGTCAAACTTTAAAAAGTGATTGATTGCAAGTTGGGCATGGTGGCACATGCTTTAATCCCAGAACTCAAGAGGCAGAGGTAGGAGGATTGCTGTGAGGTTGAGGCCAGCCTGGGACTACAGTGTAAGTTTCAGGTCATAGAGTAAGACCCTACTTTAAAAACAAACAAAAAACCAAAAAAGTGATTGCAAATGGAAATCCATGGTCCTTCATAGTTTCAAATAGTGAATATTTTGAAACAACTGTAAATAATACTGGTATGCTATAATTGAAATGTGAAAGTCAGTATCAGATGATAATTAATGAAAACATTGGTGAGGCAGTGATTTAAAACATCATGTCATGTTTTAAACATCATGTCAAACATTCCTAGCAATCATTTCATACTTGATTGGATAACAAGGCTTTCTTTTTAACATCAGTACTAGGGATGAATTATTCCTATGTCAACTGATTATTTAGATATTATTGTGGTAAAGCAGTACTTCTAAGAAATGCTTTTGGATCATACTGATAGTTAGATTTGTTGAATATATGTGTCTCCACCAGAATTTTGCTGAAGCATTGTGAATTTGAAAACAAATAACAAAGCAATCACCAAGAGTACAGCCTCAGAGTCAGGCAGATAGATAAACCTACTTTTGAATCTCAGCTTTTGGGAATTCAAACTCTGTACCTTTGGCAAGCTACTTGCTGTGTCTATTTACTATTTTATCCACCCTTTGCTAGGAATATTATTAATATCCCATATGATGCATTGAAATTTTCATCATGTGGCCCCTTACGTGACAGCCATTCCACAGATATCTAGTCTTACACATCACTTGATTATCACTTTATTGCATGTCCAAAACAAAAATCCACTCTGGGGAACCAGCAAGTAGCGGGTATACTCATGAAGATCTTGGGAAAAGGAGGAAGAGATGTTCTTTTAATCACATGTCACCCTGTAAAATGCGTACACACATCCCATTAAATACTTGCCAGCTCTGCCCTGCCCGCTCTGCGGTCTCCTGGCCTATCTGCAGCCCATTCTCTGAGAATGGCTCAACCTTCAGCCCAGCCTCCTCCACACCACTTCATTTCTGGAACAAGTGGACCCCTTTCTTTGTTCATAACGGAGAGTCTTGCCTCTCATTTGGCAGCCACTCTCACAGAGGGCCTGGGCCCCGCTGCCATAGACTATTGTCATTTTTCACCCAGTATGATTTTATTCATATTATTAAATGCGTAATATACTTTCTGTGATTGCTAGAATTCCATAAATGTCATAAAACATTGTGTTGAAATACACTATAATAAAAGTAGAGAATGAATAGCATGAATGGGCTGATACGTTTGATGATGGATCTTGTTTCTTGCAGTTCTCAGAAGAACGTGTAAGCTACCATCTATTTGTGGACAGTTTAAAACCTATTGAACTATTGGTGAGCTTTTCTGCACTGGTGCGCTGGGGGGAATCTGGAGGTAAGAGGGTTCTGAGCTAGTGAATGGCTTCATACCTTGATCACAGGCAGGCTACAAAACCTGCAATGACAAAACTTTTAAGCCATGGATGATGGCAATTTCTCACTCTGCAAAGTTTATTTAGAATCACGCAGGGGATAGGGGAGATTTCTCAGTGGGTGAAGCCCTTGCAGTGCAAGTATGGAGACCTGAATTTGGACCCCCAGAACCCACATCTGTAATCCCAGCACTCCCCAATTCAAGATGGGAAGTAGAGACAGGAGAATACCAAGAAACTAGCAGGTCCACATAATTGGTATCTGCAGCAGTAAACAAGACATGAGCTCCCGCCCCCCCCCCACAACATAGACATCTTGATATGAAGTGGAAGGCAAGGACCATGCTCACACTTCTCTGACCTACATGCACTCACCGTGGCATGCATGCAGCCACATTAACTCTCTCTCTCTCTCTCTCTCTCTCTCTCACACACACACACACACACACACACTACAAAGGACTGCCCATGCCACCCTCTCTCTTGCTGTCACTCACCCAGCATTGAAGGATATGCTGATTGTTGCCACCAGTGTGTCTCCTGGTCTCAGTTCTCTGCCCCTTTGGTTTACCCACCTTTGTTTTCACCTGACCTTGTCATCATCGCTGATGCTTTCAGCTGAAAAACCACAAAGTCTTTGTTCTTTCACCTGACAAAATTGATCTTCCCTCCATCCCAGCTTGACCACTGTTGTGAGTTGTGGACCCTCCCCAAAAATCATATGCTGGAGGCTTGTGCCCCAATGTGGTGATGGTGAGGTAGAGGTAGAAGAAATATTGGTGGAAGGAGCCTCGAGGCAAGTAACTAGCTCCTTGGGGTTAATGTTGACCTCAGAAGAGTCTGCTGTATGAGAATGGGTTGTTACAGCACAACGCCACTACACACGCGCGTTTCCTTTTCAACACAGCAAATTCCCATTCAACCATCATATTGTTCAGTCAGAGAGAGAGAGAGAGACAGAGACAGAGAGAGGTGCTTGCCGAAAAACTAAGGACAGTGCTTTGAATCTCTAGACTGTGACATACATGAACCTATTTCTTTCTCTGTAAAGTCCCAAGAAGAGTGCTTTGTTATAGCAGCAGGTGATAGACTAATACAGCCTCACAAATATCCAGGATTATGCAGTAACTTTGTGTTACCCATGCATGCATCACCTCAGTTATCATGATTTTAAGCATTTCACACTTCCACCACCACCCGAGATGTTCAGTTTGCACTCTCTAGAGCATCTAGCCCTGTACACCTTGACTCTGGCATGCCCTCCATTCATCTACCCTGATCCTGTTCCTCTGTTCACTCTCCTCATGTCCTTTTCCCACCCACCTTCAACTTAAGTTCTATGGCCAACCACTGCCACTGCTTCCTTCCACATACCCAGAATACCTTTGCCCTCACCTTCACTCATTTCACTTTGCTCAGGGATCTCCCAACATTAAACTAAAATTTCTGCCCAACCTTTGGGTGTTAAGTGCAGCAGAATATAATGGAAAGCAAAGTAACCACTCTGGCTTGCACTGAGAACTTACACTGAGAAGTACTAATCTCAACAAGACCTTTAAGGTCTATTGCCAATATTTCCTGGATTCAGTCATTCTCAACCTCTCATTCTTTCTTTTTTCATTTAAACATACATTTATTTATTTATTTATTTATTTATTTATTTTTGATATAGGATATCACTATGTATCCCAGGATGACTTTCAACACAGGATCCTCCTGTTTCAGGCTCCAAAGTGCTAAGATTACCTGGTTACCATGCCTGGCTCAATATTTCCCTTAAGGATAAATTTATTTTGTTAAATTGTAGAAGACACTAATAATTTCTATAGAATCTGCTAAAATGTTTCACATTCAGGTTTTTTTTTCTCTGTCAACTGACTTTTCTTTTTTATTAATTAGTTTTGTATTCAGCAAGTACAGTCAGTTTGGTACCATTATTAGGCTCATCCATGACCTACCCCCTCCCCTTGGCCCCTCCTTGTTGAGGTATATGGGTCATGCATTGTGGAGTTAGCCCACAGTTATGGGTAAGATAAATGTCTCTGCATATCATGACCCAACATTCTACCTCTCATTCTTATTAGTGACTAGTCCAAACATACCTTCTGTATCTTCAAGTCTTCAACATTCACCCTTATCCACACTCACTTTTAGCTGATGGTCGTGCTGCTGATATCAGTGAAAAGTACATTAAATTAGAAATGACTCACCTCATTTTCTAACCAGCCTTGCCTCCTTCTTTCAGGAGTAGATGTCCCTGTTCACACAATGGTTAATCTCTTGAGTGCGTGCACGCGCACGCTCACAGACACACACACACATGCACACAATCATTCTTTAGCCTATTTTGTTAAAGCATTTATCTTTAACTCAAGTTAACCATACCTGGTACTGTAGTAGTTCAATAAATATGTGGCCAATGCTTAATATTGAGTATTTTGCCAATATTGACATTCATGTTTAACTAGAGTCATGATGCTCTGAATCATGTAAGGTGTCCAGAGGTGACTACCAACTGTTTGTATAATAAACTTTCCAAATTGTAGTTATCTCAGCCACATACACCTACCTCACAATGACTCTGAAGCCAAGTTACCAAGCCCTAGAATATTTTAAGTGCTATATGCATGAAAACATTATGGCCTTATTTCTTCAGCTTGTGTGCTTTTTGGAAATATAGCAGAGTCTTTTGTCCTCAGTATTGATGAAAGTGAGCTATATCATTTATTCATGGTAAATGAAAATTTAATATTAAAATTAAATGTCTGTTATTTGTAACTTTTACATAAATTCAGTCTCTGAGTATCAAAGGTAAACATTTAGATATCCAATGGGACATTTTGATTTTCTTTAATACCTTCCTAGAAAAATCTTTTACTGGGGCTGAAGAAATGGCTCAGCGGTTAAGGCACTTGTCTGCAGTGTCTAATGATCCAGGTTTGATTCCCCAGTCCTCATGTAAAGCCATATACACAAAGTTGTGCATGCATTTAAAGTTCCTTTACAGTGGCTAGAGGTCCTGGCATGCTCAGCCTCTCCCTCCCTTCCTTCCTCCTTTAAAATAAATAAACAAAGTAATTTTAAAAATTAAAAGTAAGGAAAATCTCTTACTGCCCCAGAAATTACAGAATTTCTTTAATTAAAATTGCATCTGGAAAGATACTGTTATTACTGCCCTTCAGATGATAAAAGTGATGGGAGACTACAGTGAAATATACCTGTACCTTCTTATCCCAACTTTCTTTGACTGGAGGGATAATTATGAGAAGACAAAGACAATAGGCAGGCAGATCGGAGTTCTTGGGTGGTTATCATCACTATCTACTTATTTGAAGTCACTTCCAGTGTTTCATGAACTATTTTTTTTTTAATATCCCCCACATCTGACTTGTTTTGTGGTTATGTATGTTGTTACCAAATAGAAAGCATTTCAAGTTGAGGCAAGCTATCCTTTCACAGTTAACCCATGTTTTCCCTTCTCCTAAAGCCTTAACAAAAGACAGCCCTCCTGTGGAGCCTGGACTCTTGACAGCTGAGACAATCACCTGGAAGTCCTTGAAGCCTCTCAGCCTTGTTCTAAGGATCCACACCTATGCCACCAAGGCCGCCATGGTGCGCCTGCCTGTTGGGTAGGGACTGACTTCATTTTCCTATGCTCCAATCTTTTGGGCCCTTTAAATTGTTGACTAATGAAGAAAGTAAAAAATATGGAAATATAGACTTTACATTCTTGTTACCTGAAGCAATTGAACAAGGTGCATATCTGTGTCAAAAAAAAATTCAGCTCTTCATTAACCTTCAACTTAAAATTCTAAGCTCCCATCAAGCAACCAGCAGAGGAAATACCACAGCAGTGAAAACACTCATTCCTCACATAATGTCTCTTCTCTTTAGGAGACATATGCTGCTCTTCAATGCATATTCCCCGGTGGGATACGCCATACAGGTCTGCAGCATGATGACTTTCGTCATTGGGGATGAAGACGTTGTACTGCCCAACTTTGAGCCGGTAAATAGCATCGTGACTGCTGTATGCATTTTAACCTTCGAAAACTATTTTGTATATTCTTTTAAGAGGTGCCCAACTGTAATCTGCATAGTTACCAGCCTAAACTATAGGGATAAGAAGAAAATAATGTCTCCAACAACTGCACTCATCTGTGTTCACATCTGCTAGCCTCTCAGGTGGATTTCGTGGTACCTGTGATTCTTTGGAGAATAGTACAGCAGAATCGCCCTCTTTGGGGTGCAATTTACATTTTGGATCTTTCTTTCGCCTTTCATTCCTTCCTTAGCCTGAGGCACGTGGAGCCTGTATCTCTGGGATTCAGAGGCCCAGGGTGGCCCGTCTGGAGGTTATATCACTTCTCCTTCCTCTTCTCCCTCTCCTCTTGACACGTCTTAGCATCTCTGCTCCTCTTTCTGCTCTGACAGAGGAAAATGCAGGTAGCAGCTCTTCTGAAGTCAGTTTGCATTTGCAAGATGAGAAGACGGTCTTTCCTACCCAGTAAATCCTAGGGCTTCTTCCTCTCCCAAAACTCTAAAAGCCAAGATGAAACCAACCAAACAAACAACAACAACAACAGAAAAAGTAACTCCAAGTGGCATTTCAAGGGCTTCTCTAGAGCAGCCAGCATATCTTGTTGTAGTGAGACAGGCTTCTGTGCACCGCGTCCTGATGGCCCAGTCATACCTCACTCATGCCTTGTGACCTGTCTAGACAGGGCTCTCCAGGGTTCTCTAGGGCTCTCTGCTGCTTGCTGTGTAGTCTCTCTCCATGTCCTCATTGTGCTCAGTGGGCACTAGTGGAAGACCAGCGCGTGCATCTCATAAGTAGGTGTTCCTTGTTTCCTTACCTGTGGCTGAAGGCAGCTCCACGTCACTGGGACGAATACCCAAACCAGACACAATTTATGGGAGGCACAAGATTTATTTCAGACTTACAGATCCAGGGGAAGTTCCATAATGGCAGGAAAAGCTGACTCCCTTTCCCAGATCCGAGCAAAGGAAGAAAACCCTTATAACCACAAGCAAGCACAAATGGGCAGCAAACAGCAGGGACTTCCAGCAAGGAGCAGGGACGCAGGCAGAACTCAGACTGCTCTGCATGCCTTTGGGCAAGAAATCTGATCTGCCTCCAGAAACACCTCCTCCCATCAGGCAGCTGGGAAAGACTAGCTTTAATAAGACAGCCAGAGCCTATTGGCTCATTCAAATGACTACACCTGTTTATTCCGGTCTATTGAGACAGGATTTCACTATGTAACTCAGGCTGGCCTGAAACTCCCGAGTTGTGATTATGAGCATACACCACCACATCCAGCTTTGTCCTGCTTAGTGTTATTTTTTTTTCTTAAAACAATGCTATTTATATGATATTCATTGTTCAGTTTGTCTGGAGGAGATCCAATTTCAAGGTGGCCATTCATCTTGGTGAGTGACTTCAAGTTTCCATGCAGATGTCACTCCTCTGTCTTACAAAGGTGATTGGGACTAATGATTAGTCCTCTTTACGCCTTGATTTGAATGAAGGTGCAAACCAAGAGTAGAGAGAGAGAGAGAGAGAGAGAGAGACCTCCAAGCTCCCCAGAGACCCAACGGATCATTCCCAATGCTACCACATAGCCAGATAATTCTCTGTGCAGAGTTTCACGTTAAGGGGAATCATAATTGCAGTGAGCCTCTTCTTAGCCCTGGGGTTTGCAGAGGTAGTGGGAGGTGCAAGCATGAGGGTGGCAAGTCATCTGCTACTTGATCTCCGGTGTCTCACCCAGCATCACATCTGTGCTGCCCGGCCACACTTGCTGGGCGAAGTCTGTGGGCAAGCAGAGAGCAATGCTCCCATGATGTTGATCCCTAAGGTGGTTGAAAAGATAGACTTTCATTTTTCCCCAGCGTCCTTCAAGTACTTGCTACTGCAGGCAACTTTACCACTACCTACACACACACACACACACACACACACACACACACACACACACACACACCAAGAAAGTCTTCAAATGTCTCAGTTTTAAGAGCTAGGGAGATACCTCAGTGGTTAAAAGTGCTTGCTTTGCAAGCATAAGGAATGGAGTTTGGTCCCCAGCACTCATGCAAATGCCTGGTGGATGTGGTGGTCCTCCTGTAATCTCAGCACTCAGGGATGGGGAGACAGGAGGTCCCCTGGGAAAGCTGACTCCCTAGACTGGCTAAACCGGCCTGGTGAGCCCGAACTTCGAGTGAGAGACTCTGTCACAGTAAATAAGCTGGAAAGTGATTGAGAAATACATCTGATATCAACCTCTGGCCTCCACATTCACATCTACCCATTTCTACATCCACCTGCACACATATGCACCTACATACATGCAAACACACCACACACACACACACACACACACACACACACACACACAGGAAACGAAAGTCTCAAAAGATTTTTCTCAGATTTCTAAAAATTGGTTACTTCCTGAAATCTCTGTCTCCCTCTGCTGGTTCTTGGGATGGATAGCAGGAGACAACTAGCAACTCAAGCCAGCCGGTCTCATCCTTCTGGTCTTGCCTGTCCTTTCCTTGAAACTGTCTCTGTCTCTCCGTCTCAAAATGCACAGTTTTTGCCAGATTCAATCCTAGGCATTCTTCAGGACTAAGTGTGGATATTAACGCTTGGCTTTCCCTGACTCCACCACGAGCTAGGTGTTCACTGCATGTACTCCCTCTCACGTTGTGTCCCCCAGACAATAGTGTCTAAGAAAATGCCATGATCAAAGAAGCTCTCCATATGGCAGCAATCAGACTAGAAATTGAACTTTATGAACTTAATTACTCTTAAATAACATGAGGATGTTTGCTATATGAATGTGTTTCTTCACAGGAGAGCTACCGATTCACAGAGCAGTCAATGACAATTCTGAAAGCTGTTGGAAATGTGATCACTAATTTCAAAGACAAGGATAAATTATCTGCAGCTATGAAGGATCTGAAAACAGCTCACTACCCCATCCCCCTCCATAACAAAGAACTCACCACCCAGCACTTCAAGGCAAGTGTGTCCTAGTTACCTTGCTTGTAGCAGGAAACTTCCTGCCTGAAACAATATATGGTGCGTGTGCTCCAAACAGTGAGCCTGACCGAATATTTTGAATGGAAACAAATTACTTGGACAGCAACATCAGGAAGCAGAAGTGAGAGAGAAGAATGAAATGATACAGAGAAAGAAATTGCTTAAAGAATGGGATAGTTGCTGATATGGGATATCAGGGCTGCACGCTCCACAGCATCCCCATAGGCTGTGCAAGATGTCTCTCAATACAGTCTGGGGAGATGTGGCTAGCATCAGTTCTTCAGGTAGCTGGTGGTTGTCTTTGAGATTAGTGTTGTCCTCTACCTTGCCGCTCGGGCCTGGGCCAGGGCTGAGCCACATTCAGGCTTCCCTGACAGCCTGAGGGGGAGGAGGGATTTGGAAGCAAAGGGGCTTCTCTGTCTCCCATTCAAGAGGGACACTGACAGCCTGTATGTAAGCTGTCCAGCCCTGATGAATGACAATCGGGTGACATACATCTCAGTGTCCTAACTTTCATACTATTGACATTTGATCCACCTGATTTTATTTTAGAGCTGTCCTGTGTGCCATAGGATGTGCCACAGATCTCTAGTCACCACTCTCCAAATGCCACTAGCATCAACTTGTACCAACCGAGAAGGACATCAAACCTTAGCGGGTGTCCTTTGGGGAGCAATTGTAGCCACAACTGGCAAATAAAAATACAGGATGCAGTTAATTGTAACTTTATGTAAACCAACAGAATATATCATAAGTAGTATAGGCATAGTGTAAAAAGAAAATATGTGTGCTAAAACTTCATGTCACGTTATCTACTCTTCAAATTTAGATTGATGTTGGGTATTACTGGACAAGTAATTATAAACTAAAACTCCTCCCAACATAGAAGATTACTTAACACAAATGGGGAGGAAGAAAGGCATTTTATTATTGAGTAAACAGACACGTCACAGGCAATCAGCTCAGAGATTACAATGACAGAAAAGCTCACCTTTAAAATTTTTTTCTTACCTTTTAATATATTTGGATACTTCCCATTACATATATGCTTTCAAGCAAGATAGTACTCAAGTGAAAAAGATAGCTCTATTTGCCACATGCAGCTTGTCTTGACTTCTCTTAGAGCTATGGGTACTCTTCTTTGTTATTTAATTGGCTTTTATGCAAAAGAAAATGACTTTCCTATACCTTTATGACATGAAGTAGTTTTGTAATTTAACAAATGAGTTAACCACTGAAGTAAGAATCCTACTCTCCTAGAGAACTTGGAAACTTGGGGTATTATCTTCGATGATAACACTTCAGAGATGGTCTTTAAGAAAGGCATTCCAGGATGGTCATGCTGGCGAAAAGCCAGCAGTGTGTACTTACAACCTGTTGTACTTGGGAAGCTGCAGACAAAGGATTGTGAATTTCAAACCAGCATGAAAAAATGTGTGTTTTATCTTTTTCAGGTTTTTCACACTTCTTTATGGAATTTAATGAAGAAGTCTCAAACAACCAAACCTCCATTGAACTTCAAGTTTGCATTCCGTGCTTTGGTTTTGGACACAGAGTTACTTGATGCCACCTTGGAGGACACTTCTCTAGGTACTAATTCATTTTAAGTACTTGACCTTGGATGTCTCAGCCTCATAGCAGATCAATAATGAGAGAAGAGCGTGGTGAGCTTTGTGGCAGAAGTAGAATAGATCTGCCCATGAGTCATGGGGTCAAGCCATGCTCTGGGAAGTCCAACAGGGTTCCAGGATATGCTGAAGATCTTTTGGTCTCTGCTACATAGACCTCCAGGGAAACTCAGACTATCTCTGCTCTCTTTGTTCCTGGTCTTTAAATGCAAGTACATCACGGTCTACATGGTGTGATTTGAGGAATTCTGTAAAGATATCCCAACTCAATGGCCCTTGTTTTTTCTGTCCTGCTCTGCTTCCATTTCCACCACGTAACTCTTCCCTTTCAGTTCTGGGAACAGCTCCTGGCTCTTTTCTCAGCAGAGCCAGTAGCAGTGAGCTATGAATCCACTACCCCTTGCATTGGCCTTCTCAGACATTTACATTCTGAAGCTGACAGTGGACAATGTGAGATGGGATGGCTGGGAGGCTAAATCCATTCTTTCAGAATTTTATACATCGGAGGGCTTTCCTAGCCTTATACAGAAAGGCCTGGGGAAAGGATTCAACAGAACTTTCAGTCCAGAGGTTTCCTTTCTATTTCCAGCCGAATGGATAGAACTTAAGTATTCCTATACCAGTAAATGATAAAGAGTATTCTTTTGAAGAAGTGGTGGCGACAGTGAAAATCCAAGCTGCATGGAGAGGGACCTATGTTCGTATGCTCATGAAAGCCAGAACACCAGGTATGGTTTTTCAAACATTTATGAAATGAACTGGAGAATATAGGAGAGAGTGTTTGCTTATAGATGTTAAGGTATTTTTGGAGCCACCCTATTTTAGAGCTTGGCGAATTAATTTTTATTCTGCAAGTACTAAAATTCCTAGAGGTTGGGAAGCACATTAGTTCTCACGCTCTTGTCTGCAGAATTGGGCACAGTTTCCAGACATAGTAATAAAATAATAAATGTATGTTGCAAGGGTGCATGGATATGTGACTAAACGGGGAGTGATCAGTTTTCTTTTCGCAACCTACAGACAGTTCTCTTCAGACATTCCCAAAGCCTAGAAATATGCTGCATCAGTGAGGTTCTGCTAAGAAATAGGTCCTTTCACATTTCTACACTGAATGTCAAAGAAGAGAAAAAATAATGCTATGCATGGGCATGGTGACCTGAAGTTAGATGACATAGCATGCATTCCAAACATGCTCTTAAACTTATTTAATGAAATACTTTTAAGTACAATAACTGATTTCTTGTGAAAATATCCATTTTTATCAACTTGAACAAAACTCAGAGGAGGCAGAAAGTATATTCATTCTCTTTTAGCTTTTTACTACTTTAAGATTTATTTTTATTTATTAGAGACAGACATAGGAGAGACAGAGAGAGAGAGAATGGGCATGCCAGAGCCTCCAGCCACTGCAAACGAACTCCAGATGCATGTGCCACCATGTGCATCTGGCTTACGTGGGACCTGGAGAATCGAACTTGGGTCCTTAGGCTTTGCAGGCATGCACCTTAACTGCTAAGCCATCTCTCCAGCCCTCTTTTTTTTGTTGTTGTTGTTGTTTGAGGTATGGTCTGACCTGGAAAATCACTATGTAGTCTCATGATGGTCTTGAACTGTTGGTGATCCTCCTACCTCTGCCTCCCAAATGCTGAGATTAAAGGCTTGCGCCACCATGCCCAGCCTCATTTATTTTCATTGATGTTTTTGTGTGTATGTGTGTCCAAGTGCATGCGCATGAATGAGGAGGCCACAAAGGCCAGAGGTTCATGTCAGGTGTCTTCCTCATTTTGTTCTCCACATTTTTTGTTTGTTTGCTTGTTTTTTGGCATGGAGGAGGGGGGATCTTCTATGCAGAGTTTCACTCTAGCCCAGGCTGACCTGAAATTCACTATGTAGTCTCAGGCTGGCCTTGAACTTACAGTGATCCTCCTACCTCTGCCTCCCAAGAGCTAGGATTAAAGGTGTGTGCTACCACAGCTGGCTTCTACCTTATATGTTGAGACGAGGTTTGTGATGAACTTCTGGTTGTAGATTCTTGGCCTTTGGCAAGCAAGTGAAACAGAGAAGGTTTCTACTCTGTGGAATCTTGTGTTCTCTTGCACTGAGCATCTAGTAAATAAGGGAGTGCATTGAAATATCCATTTCAGGTCCTGATAAGTACTATGAAGGAAGGAAGTTAGGAATGCGCAGCTGCCTTCACTTTGCTGGAACACAGCAGGGACCAAAAGCAGCTAATGGGAGGATAAGGTTTACTTGGACTTACAGTCTCAAGGGGAAGCTTCATGATGGTAGCAGGTAGAAAACAGCAGCAAGAGAGTGAGCTGAGCTCTGGAGAGGGAGCTACAGTACCCCTAAGCCTACTGCCAGCAAGGTTTCCAAATTTCCTCCAACTGGGGACCAAGCATTCAGACCACATTAGTTTATAGGGGGGGCACCACAGACAATAAAGAAAGAATGTCAGTTCCTGACTTGCTGTCTTTGACGTGGTTACTGTGATGGTCATCTTTTCCCTGTTAATTCATCTACATTTAAGCTATTTGTGGATGATACCGTTGATTGAGGTTTAGTGGTTATCCTTTTAGCTTTTACTCTTTAGAAAACTTAGATGGGTTACTTTTTCTGAGAAAAGGGTTTTCATAGGAATTCTTCATGTAACAGAAGAGCTCCTTATGTAAACTACCTCATAAGTCCCCTAAATCACATCAAAGATTTTGTGATTGTCAAGCTAAAGATGAAGGCAATCAAGGTGATATTATGATCAGAACTCTTGACTAGAGTTTTACAGTTCTTTTTTAAAATTTTTAAAAATTTTTTGCTTACTTTTCTTTATTTATTTGAGAGAGACTGACAGATAGACAGAGAAAGAGGGGGAGAGAGAGGGGGAGGGGGAGAGAGAGAGAATGGGTGCACCAGGGCCTCCAGCCACTGCAAACAAACTCCAGATGTATGCATCACCTTGTGCTTCTGGCTTATGTGGGTCCTGGGGAATCAAGCCTCGAACTGGGGTCCTTAAGCTTCACAGGCAAGCACTTAACCTCTAAGCCATCTCTCCAACCTGAGTTTTACAGTTCTATATTTTAAACTTGTATTTTCTGCTGTCAATGCTCATGAATCTGGAGCCATTTTGTGGATTTCCAGTTCTTTGTCTGAAAAGAGAAGGCTGAAGATAAGATCATCATTTAGGCATTGTATGCCGGGCTCCGCCGGCGGGGGCAGGTAGTGCCGAGGGAAGGACCAGGCCCGCTGGTTCCTCCTGAGGGGTTGAGTACAGGTTTTATATTGTTATTTTATTTCATTTTTTAGGCACAAAGGAAAATTCCGCTGTTGCAGATACACTCCTTAAAGTGTGGGCCGCATTAGAACCAAACCTAGAGCCGTGTGCACTTTCCCTACTAAGGTAAAGTACATCTCTAGCTCTTTCTACGCCTCTAGTCAGAAACCGTCTTCTGGGCTGAAGAGATGACTTAAGGTAAGGCACTTGCCTGTGAAGCTTAAGAATACATGTTTGGAGGTCCAGGTCCCACGTAGCTAAACACACAGTGATGCAAGCATGCAATGCCGCACATGCACACAAGAGGGCGCACACATCTGGATTTCATTTGCAGTGGAAAAGCCCTGGTGTGCCCATTCTCTCTCTCTCTCTCTCTCTCTCCAATAAATAAATAAAATATTTTAAATGCTTTAGTCATCGACACTCAAATTGTTTTTGCATTTCCAGACTCATGTTTAAAAGCAAGTGCAAGTCTGTGGAATCTTATCCATGTTATCAAGACGAAGAAACCAAGGTTGCTTTTGCTGATTACACTGTGAGCTATCCAGACCTTCTGCCAAATGCCTGGTTTATAGTGTTCAGGTAAGTGGCAAATGAGGCCATCTTTGAATGGCATGTGATATTCAAATCTGTAATTTTTTTTTATCAACAATTTTCAGTATATTTTTAATTTGATTATTTTACTATAGCATGCATTGACATTAAACATAGTGGCTTACTTTTGGTATGTGTGGATGTAGATCATGCATGTGTGTCTCTACATGTTCATGTGTGAATAGTGGTATTCATGCAGAGGTCAAAGGACACCTTCAGGTGTTGTCCTGGCCTCCTGACTTGTCATAGGAATGCCTCTCATTGTTCACCACTGTGTTTACCTGTTCACTAAGCTAGCTGACTTATGAAATTCCAGGAGATTCTCATTTTTCCACCTCTCTTTATGCTATGGGCACACTGGGATTATAGACATTTATCCTACAATATCCAGTTTTTATATGAGTTCTGGGGTTCTGAATTTATGTTCTTAGGCTTATGTGGCAAGAGGTTTACCAACCAAGCCATATACACACCTTAACATAGTATTTTGAGAGCCACATTGCATTTCATGATTTATACAAGACCTTATTTATTTAAAAATTGTCCTTTTAAAATATTCAACTTGAGAGCTAGAGAGATAGCTTAGTGGTTAAGACCCTTGCCTGCAAAGCTTAAGGACACAGGTTCAATTCCTCAGTACCCTTATAAAGCCATCAAATCTGTAATTTTTTTTAGTAAGGGTGTAATAATAAAAGTAGCAACTTCTAGGTTGTTTTCATATCTTAGTGGATAAAATTCTTCCACACTTGCTACGTGTGAATGAAGTAGTATTAGAATTTCTGTCAATAATTGAAATATGAGGATGTGAATTACAGACTTTTAATGAACATGTAAAATAGCATAGCAAATTAATTTGTTTTCATATAGAAAGCTACCCTTTAATTTTCAAGCAATAAGTTTATTAGGTAAAAGTCACAAATTACTTATAAATAGGGATTTAAAAAATATTTTATTTATTTGCAAGCATATAGAGTGAGAGAATGTGCACCTTAGGGCCTCCTGCCACAGAAGGGAACTCCAGATGCATGAGTCACCTGTGTGCATCTGGATTTATGTGGGTACTGAGGAATTGAATCCAGGCTGTCTGGATTTGCAAGCAAGTACTTCGAACCACTGGGCCATCTCTCTATCCCTAAAATGGGATTTTTTTAAGTGGAATTTGCATTCATATGTAAGAATAGGACATTGACAATAATTTTAAATAATATGTAAAACTTTTAATTTTTTGGCACTTTAAACTTAAAAAAAATTCTTGCTATTAAATCTATTTTTAAACTTTAAGATTCATGTTAAAGGATGGCTTATGCTTTTGTAATTCTAGAGAAACATTTTTTGTTCCTCAAGATATGGTTTTGGTCCCCAAAGTATATACGACACTTCCAGTCTGCCTGCTACATGTCATCAACAATGACACCATGGAGCAAGTGCCAAAGGTGCTCCACAAGGTGACGCCTCATCTTTATACCAAGAATAAGGTGCGTGTGGACTTTGTTCTCCTCGTGTCGCAGAGCGGGGGGCGGGGCCACCAGCATCATGGAACTCAGGTGCAGGCTGGTCTGTGGTGCTTTCTGACCACCTAGGAGGAAGGGGGCCCTGGTCTTTCCTTACACAAGCTCGTAGTTTCACAGCAAAAGGTAGTAAGTGCGAGTGCCACCGCACCCTGTCCCCTTCTGGAAAGAAAGCATCGTGCATCCTCCTCGTTGAAACCAAACCACATAAACCTTTAAAACAGAAATGGATCCAAACTGTTCACTTAGTTCACCGCCAGACCAAAGCCGAGGGTTGTCTGCATGTCACACTTAGCTTTTGTTCTTCCCCTACGTGTATTATAAATTAAGATTATGGGCTGGAGAGATGTCTTAGCGGTTAAGACGTTTGCCTGCAAAGCCAGAGTACCCTGGGTTCAATTCCCCAGAACCCACATAACCGAGATGCACCAGGGGGTGTACGCGTCTGGAATTCTTTTGCAGTGGCTGGAGGCCCTGCCACACCCATTCTCTCTCTCTCTCTCTCTCTCTCTCTCTCTCTCTCTGTCTCCCAGTTTCTTTCTCTTTCTCTTTCTCTTTCTCTTTCTCTCTTCTCTCTCTATCTCTCCCAAATAAATAAATAAATAAAATATATTTAAAAATTAAGATCATACATTCAGCTGGCCACTCGTACCATCTTTTCTAAAGCAACACCAATTCCTTCAGGTCAAGAAGCACTTGGCATGTTGTCCTGTTGAACAAATGGGACCCTGGCTTCTGAACCTTCAAACTGTCACCAGCAATAAGGACAGAGGACAGAGGCCCAGCTCCCCCAGTCCCTCCTGAAGCAGCCTCATGTTCTGTTTTTCCCTTGGGGACCTCCATTCAGGACAAATCATGACTTATGGCTTCACCTCAGAAAAGAATTACCAAGATGAGCCAATATAAAGCCAATGAGAGTTGCAGTTTATTAAAAGTATTTTTACCGTCATCCTTAAGCAGGTTAATGAAGAGAGGGGCTCAGGGAAAGAACGCTACCCACACGTGGATATGGGCTTCTCGAGGGAGAGTCTTCAATTATGTGTCTTTGTAATGGATGGGGATTTGCAGGCTCAGAAGTTTCAACTCTAAAGTTACTAAGAAATTGTCCTCCTTTTCCGTATAACATTGTCTGCAGGGTGTAGTTTGGAACAAGGTTAAAAGTTAAAGGCTTTTCCTTGGCAAAGTTTTAAGGTGGGTTTATGAAGGGACTGTCCAGACCTAGGCAGGAGTGGCCCTGCTAAAGATGCAGGCTATAGACCATGTGGGCCTAAAATGAGCACGGTTCAGTTACTGCCCTTGACAAGATGTCTTTAGGATAACACACATTGTCTGAGCAGGCCATTCTGACCTTACCAGGGGTGCTTACACTTTTCTCGGCACAGTATCAGCAAGGCCTTATTCCTCATCTTTCTTCCATATGTCCCCATCATCTTCCTGTCTTTCTATCGCACCTCAAAACTTTGTTTCTCTTTTGTGTAGTAAAATCTCATTGCCATGCTTTTAGTCATGTCCTCTGATGGGGAATCATGACAAAGGGTAGTGTACACCTGGACAGTGGACACCCAGACTGGAGGCCCAGAGACACTTCAGTACTGGCCTCCCATCCTTCAGCTTAGAAACTCCATCCTTTTCCTCTTTGGGTTGTGATTGAACTTTACTTGTGAGGTTCATTCCTGCTCATATTCCATGTATTATTGTATATAAATTAGACACACATATCTAATGAATGCAAGTTTCATAAGAATGAGAAATAAACTTAAAATGTATTACCTCAAGAGCCTGGTGTGGTAGAGCATGTCTTTAATCCCAGCACTCAGAAGTCTGAAGTAGGTGGATCACCATGAATTCAAGGCCACCATGAGACTACATAGTGAATTCCAGGTCAGCCTGGGCTACAATGAGACCCTACCTGGAAGAACCAATATATATATATTTAAAACCTCAATTAAAAAGATAGCTGTATTTAAGTAGTTTTGGGCTTTTAAGGAAACTTAAGGTCAGACCAATAAAATTCTTCATAAAATCATTTAGTCAAATTGAATATGTATACATATATATGTGTGTGTGTATATATATATTCATATATATATATGCATTTTTAAAACTACTTTTTGAGGTCTGGGGAGACAGCTTATTGGTTAAGGTGCTTTCCTGAAAAGCCAAAAGGACACAGGTTGAATTCCCCAGGACCATGTAAGCCAGATGCACAAGGTGGCACATGCATCTGGAGTTCATTTGCATGGCTGAATGCCCTGGCATGTCCATTCTCTCTCTCTCCCTCTCTCTCTCTCTCATAAATGAAATAAAATGAATAAAATAATTAATAAAAACTATTTTTGAGGCAAGCCCAACAGACTGGTCTTTTTATTAATTAGTTTTGTACTCAGTGAATACAGTCAAGTTGGTATCATTGTTAGCCTCCTCCCTGTCTTCCCCCCTCCCCCTGGCCCCTCCTTGTTGAGCTATATGGGACATGCATTGTGGAGTTAGCCCTCAGTTATGAGCAGGAGGAAATGTCTCTGCATATCATGACACAATATGTGACTCTGACATTCTTTCTGCCCCCTCTTCCTCAAAATTTCCCTGAGCCGTGTTGGGTTATCCATAGACACAGAGACTCCCAAGATCTCATTACTGAAGCAACCCTAAAATGAACCCAGACTGGACTTTTTATGAGATAGAAATAAAGAGAGAGAGAGAGAGAGAGAGAGAGAATTGGCATGCCAGGACCTCCAGCCACTGTAATTGAGCTTCAGACACATGTGCCACCTTGTACTTATGTGAGACCTTGAATGCTTGAGTCAACTTATGTATCTAGCTTACATGGGATCTGAAGACTCAAACATGGGTTCTTAGGCTTCACAGGCAAGTGCCTTAACCACTAAGCAATCTCTCCAGACCTCAATCTATTTTTATTGAGAGTTTTAGAATAGTTTTGTATATCACAGATTTAGATTTAGATTTTCACTTGCTGATATCTATCCTATGATTTCATGATGTTTATACACATAAAATTATTCTCCAAGTATGTACAAACACAATAGTCATGCCATTTTTGTTTTGTTTCTTTAGTGCATTAGAACAATAAGAACACATAATAAGAACAGAAAAAAATATGCACATTATACTTTGCAAGTAAATATGCTTCAGCAGGCATAACATGTCTTCCTTTTATTTGCCCCAAACATAAATGCCAAACGTCCCTTCTTTATGTTGCTAGTCTCATGAAGAATATTGGAATTCTGATTAATATTCCTGGATGCCTGTTGAGAAGCTATATATTCATTCTGACTTGTGTGAATTTAATTTCTGTTTCTGGCAATGCACACACAGCAAAGAGCTCCCTCTGTAAAAACAACAACAACAACAACAAAGAAAAAACATTTGTAAGACAAATTTCTTTTAACTCCCTTGTAAGAGCATCTGGAAATCTACTCTCAGAATCACTTTGTACTTTTGTTTTTGTTTTTGTTTTTCGAGGTAGGGTCTCACTCTAGCCCAAGCTGACCTGGAATTCATCCCAACAACGTAAAGCTGTCTACTATACTCACCATGTGGTTGTCTTCCCGCATTCTTCAGTTATCTGTTTTTTGCTAACCTCAGGAGCTCAACTCCAGACCCCGCACCTGGTTTTCTGGGATCCAGTCAGCTGTTATTTTGATAGTTTTACCAGTCATCTCAAGTGAGCTACTTTGCTCTAAACTCCCAGTATCTTAGAGAGGTGAATGTGGGAGATAGGGAACTCAAGTAAAAAGCTGTAAAGTATTTCAGGATAATGCAAAGCCTTTAAAAAAAATGCTTTCGGGAGCATAATAAAAAAATACAGAGGGGCTGGAGAGCTGGCTTTGCGGTTAAGGCACTTGTCTGCAAAGCCAAAGGATCCCTGTTCGATTCCCCAGGACTCACGTAAGCCAGATGCACAAGGGGGCGCATGCATCTGGAGTTCGTTTGCAGTGGCAGGAGGCCCTGGCGTGCCCATTTTCTCTCTCTCTCTACCTCTTTCTCTCTCTGAAATAAATAAATAAATAAATAAATAAATAAAATATATTTAAAAAAAAAAGAAAATACAGCAATTATCTATTACAGTTGAGTACTTTGTTTTGTACATAAGGAATCATAAGTGGAAAATGATAGTTAATTTGCATGAAAACATATGCAGTGTTGCTCACGTATGCAATCATTTCCTGCACTAGAGAGCAAACCCCATGCTAGGCAACTAGTCCACCATTGGGATATGCCCTCAGACCTAAGGTGATGTGTTCTAAGAGGGGTTTCAAAACATAATCCTAATCATTTGATGTTCATTAAGAGAAACTAGGATGTATTTGGATACCTAGATAATAAGGCATATTAATCTTGTGATATGTGTTATACATACATGTGACAGGCTACTGACAATGTAAGTCACATCTCTGTGGTTTCACTTTCTTCCAGAAGGGATACACATTTGTGGCTGAAGTATTGACTGGTGAGACATATGTGCCTGGATCTCGATGGAAACTGCGCCTCATTGGCTCTTACACCCCACTCCCATGCCTCTCCCGGGAGTCTCCCTGCAATACTTTCACCATAAAGGAAATCAGAGATTACTATATACCCAATGATAAGAAAATCCTATTCAGGTATAAGTATATGGAAGAGGGATAAAGGAATTCTGTTAAAAATATTAATACTTTAGGTTAAAATCAACTCAAAATTTCTGAATCAATTGAATTTAAGATTTTTTTACTTGATGAAATATTCAGCAATATGATATGAGTTATAGCAGCCTATATGGTTTAATGTCCTGGTAATAGCATTTTTTTAGGCTTCATTCTACTTGACTTTCATCGAGCTTTCTTCCTGAGACTTATCACTTGACCTTCTCGTACCACTTCTTCCCTGCTTGGCTCCAACACTCACTAGTGTCCACTGGGCTGTGTGTTTGTCAACTCCCTCGCCTTTTCATGCTCACCTATTTATCCCCTTGAACAGGGTTCAGGGGCGGGTTCTACTCTCCTTCATTAGTTGGTTGCATGGATTCCAATTCTAACGTATTTCCCTTCTCTGTGCACTACCGTCTCCATTTTCCTTATGCTTGGTATATAAAATTGGTGAATTTATGAGCTCCAGGGCTCCATCACTTTCCTTTTCAAAACATACATTGATCGTCCCCCTTGCTCATTTGCATGCGCATCCTTTACTACCAGAGCAATTACCAATTAGCAAATGCTTAGCAATTACCAGAGCAAATGTTTCTTGTCTCTCCACTGGACGGCCCATTAGAATAAAGCCCAAATCCGTAGCCTGATGTTCAACAGCCTTGCCCTGCCGTCAGCACAGGACACAGTCTTGATGGAGCTAAAGGCCTCTTCCTCCTGATACAAAGACCGTACATTGTCATTTTGCTCGTGACTTTCCTTGTATGTTGTGATATTTTGTCCCCATTTGTCCATTTAGAAAAGTCTATCACTTTTAATAAAAGTTTTTTTAAAACGTAAATCCATTGTATTGAAACCTCCAAATATAAAGAGTTGAGTCAGTTCACATTCCTATAGTGTTTTTGTTCTTTCTGAGGTTATGATATATAAAATTTAGCTGGTTATCATCACACCAGACTCTAGGAAAATTGACATTAATTGTTGAAAAGCCATGTGTTTTCAATAGAAGAGCTAGCATGGCAGATTCTGATACATACTGGCTTTCATTAACTATTCGTTAATATTGAGGGAGTTGATAGAATATTTACCATCTCTTTTAAGTATGTTTAGTTTTGCCTGTAAAATTGGGAAAGTACATAAATTATTAAGTAAATTAATGCTCTCCATGGTCATACAACCTATAAATAGCCCCTGGTAGTGTTTTGTTATAGTTTCCTGTTCTAATCACAGTTTACCATTATTTGATTTTGAAACTTTTCCCTCTAAAGCATGCATGAATTTATGAAATAAAATATAACCAACAATTAAATTACACATGCCATATATATACATGTTAACTGCAGTATCACAAATATATAACCCTAAATACATGTTTTAAAGCTTGTATTTATTTATTAATATATTTTCTATGTAGGTAAAAGTTTAGAGGAAATTATGAACCAAAACAGTAAAGTGCAGTCAATAGAAGAGGCTTCTCTTATCAATTCGTCTTCTTATAATGCATTTGCATATCTCCTATAAGAGAGAAAACAGGAAGGGAAAGAACAGCAACCAAAGTAGGAATCATAAGGAACACATTTTCTCTACTGTCATAGACACGGGCCACATGTCAGGCCCCCCTCTGCCGAGAACGAGAGACTTAGTTTGCAAAATAGCTTTCCAGGATGGGGTGGGAAATGGTGAGGGTAGAGATCCATTGGCAGACAAGGCCTCCTAAGACAAGAAATACAAAGTTTTCAACTTAGGTGCAAGAGTGCTTTTAAAAGTTTTCAAGAAACGGACATTATCAGATTTATGTCTTGTGCTCTTTAGCTCTGAACTTTCTCATAAGCCCTCAAACAGCTCACAGTTTGCCTGCCTCACCACTCAGTTCTCACAGCTGTATAAATAGCTCCTGGGACTGACTTAACATTCAGTTAAATACTGTTGTAGTCAGGTTCACATTGCTGGTAGAAATCACCCAACCAAGAGCAGCTTGTGGGGAAAAAAAGAGGTTTATTTTGGCTTACAGATTCAAGGGGGAAGCTCCATGATGGCAGGAAGAAAAGATGGCATGAGCAGAGGGTGGACATGACCCCTGGCCAACATCAGGTGGACAACAAGAACAGGAGAGTGTGTCAGACACTGGCAAGGGTAAACTGGCTATAACACCCATAAGCCCACCCCCAACAACACACTGCCTCCAGGAGGCGTTAATTCCCAAATCTCTGTCAGCTGGGAACCTTGCGTTCAGAACACCGGGATGGGGGACACCGGAATCAAACCACCACAGATGTCAATTTTAAGTCTATGGGGGCTGTGGAGATGATCAGTGTATAAAAGCATGAAGACCTAAGCTCAGAGCAGTGAAGGGCCAATGAGTCTGCAGTGCAAGATCATGGATTTTATTGGTTTGCTTTTGTTTCTCTACTTTGGTTTACTTCTACTGAGAATCCATAGAGTTCTAAGCATTTGTGAGAAACCACTAGACATAGAAAACATCAGCAACAAAACTACACAACCCAAAACTCCACAATTCTTCCTTGGCAAAATGGGGGAAGAGTAGGAAAGGATGGCTCCCCATTGACTGTTTCCACTCCTTTTGTAGTAAACTGCCAACCTGTGTGTTAAAGGGTGAGTGTGGGTCCTCTGGGTATTAGTTTTAGTTTTTCTCTGTTTTCATTTTCTTTGAAGGGAAACACTGTTGAGAATGAAGTGTTCAAGGGATCTTCTATGAGCTGTGTTCTCTCTCCAAGAGTAACATGGGGTGTAATGCAAATGGGGTAACACATCTATCAGGTGGCTTTAATGTCTACCATACCTCCTAAGTGGCTGCTCAGTAATTAAAAAAAAAAAAAAAACCACAAGATGCGCTGTCAGGCTGGAGAGTTTGCTCAGTGGTTAAGGCACTTGCCGACAAAGCCTAATGCCCATGGTTTGATTCCCCAGTATCTACATAAAGCCAGATGCACACGGTGGTACGTGCATCTGGAATTCATTTGCAGTGGCTAGAGGCCTTGGCATGCCCATTTTCTCCATCTCTCTCTTTCTATCTGCTGCTTTTTCTCACTCAAATAAATAAATAAATAAACAAATAAATATTTTTTAAAAAGATGCATTTTGGGCTGGAGAAGATGGCTTAGCAGTTAAAAGCACTTGCCTGCAAAGCCAAAGGACTCTGCTTCAATTCACCAGGATCCATGTAAATCAGATGCACAAGGAGTCACACGTGTCTGAAGTTCGTTCGCAGTGGCTGGAGGCCCCTGGTGTGCCCATTCTCTGTCTCTCTGTCTCTCTCTCCCTCTCTCTCTCTCTCTCTCTCTACCTCTTTCTCTCAAATTAATAAATAAATAAAATATATTTTAAAAAGATGCATTTCCTACTTGAGATTTGATGATAATGAAAAACACACACTAATTTTTCTTTAATATAAAATATTGGGTTCTTTAACCATAATCTATATTAAGTCAATATTTCCCAAATGTGAGTGGGTCTTATAAACTGGTTTTACTTTCAGATGGTCATATCAGAAAATTGTACCATTTCCTTAACTGACTTGAGGGAGTACCAATGAACTTGTTAACAAAGTTGATTTTTTTTTTTCTCAATAGATATTCTATTAAAGTGGCAGTGCCCCAACCCATTACAATATACGTGCGCACTTCCAAACCAGACGTGTTCATCAAGCTACAAGTTCTAGAAAGCGAAGAGCCGATGGTGAGCACCATCGGAAAAGGCCAAGCCATCATTCCCTCCTTTAACTTCCAGGGGAGTGAAAAAGCTTTGAGTTCCCAGTGTAAGTGCCCTTTCTCAAGTTGGGTTTGCATTCGTAAACAGACATTTGTGGTTTCGTGACATTTTTAAGCCTGGAGTAGCTCTAGCCTTAGGCTCCCACTGAATATCCTGTGTGATCATTAAAGCTTCTTTATTTTGGCAGGTCAGAACTTCAGTGACTAAATATTATACAATTGTTAGAACCCCACGAAGCTCACAACCTCCCAGCAGTTGTTGTCTGCCAATCCCAGTAGGCATTGATGAATTTACAAATTATGTTTAGTGGACTAATGACTCAAGTGAGACGCTTTTTGGTTGTTTTTATATTGACTCCTTTTTAGGTTTTTTTTTTTTTTAATAGGCATACAAATAGTCAGGTATGGTTAATCCAGGCATTTTCAAATACAATTTATTTTAATTGATTATTTTCCACCCTCCTATCCTCAATCTCCTTCTCTCCCAGTCCCCCCTTTCACCCTAAAATCCTTTACCCCTTCTGTTTCCATGTCACAAGTGTCATTTTACCTTCTCATCACCTCTCTCCAGCTCATCTCTTTATACTCACTTTTGGTTAGCGTTCTGTCTTTATGAGTTTTACCCTCATTTGCTCCCATATATATGCATTACAAGCTAAGACTCACATTTCAGAGAGAAAAGAAGCTTTGGTCTTTCCAAATTTCAGTCATTTTACTTAATATAATTTGTTCCAGGTCTGTCCATTTTTACAAAAATTTCATTTTTCCATATTGTTTAAATGAATTCTGTTGTTGTTTGAATTCCATTGTGAGTTGGCAGATTCCAATTTTTAGCTATTGTAGGAAGAGCAGTAAACATGAGATATGCAAGTATCTCAAGTGGACTCTTATGAGTATTTCTGAGCTCCATGGCTGCTTAGACACTTCTCTGTGCTAGTTTACCTCACAAAATGGTGTTGTCTCTGAGACTCAACGCCCATCTTGTTCTCTGACTGGAGGCAGAGCTACTCACTGGCTAGGCTGCCCTTCTCTATGTCACTGGGTTCAAGGTGAGTCTAAATTCAGGTCGGTGTCATCTTAGTATCTTAGTTACCATTGCAACCACCCTTATGTGATGTGAGATCACACTCTGAAGTGTCATGGGGAGAAGTCACTTCATACAGTTCCCTACTCTTGTGTATCATAATCCTATAGGATACATTCTCCAGTGGTTGAAACTAATGTCCTTTACACATCTTGTCCAGTGTTATCATTAATGTGGTGGGCGAACATGTCCAGGGCCCATGATTTTATCATGGTTCGAACTACAATTTACATGTGTCATTCACTTGTGTTAACTCCATATATGTTTGATAAATTAATACTCAACACGTTCCTATTTTCATTCTCCCAAATTTTACTTGTTTTTCTGTTAATTATAAAATAATAGAAGTGGAAATTTCAAAGAAAAAGTGATGTTCTTTTCTCACTGTGATAACATTAAGGTAATAATGCACACAATGCCATATCATAATACTAATGCATATGACTACATGAGAAATTGTGACTATTATTCTAGTGATAGTTGGTGCTCAGGATGTGTACTGATCTAATATGGGACAATTACTATTAAAGTAGATTATTTTAGGAGCAGAATATTCCAAAGAATCCAGTGATATTTGTTTTTATATTCTTAAAATAAACATATTCTTGTGAGTGTAATATAAAGCGATATAGCTAATTTACTCAATAACATTAGTGCACATCATATATATTAACATATTATTTTTTCTTTTTTAGCTAGCAAGCAAATTCTTTCAACTCATGTTGCACCAAAGAAAGAGCCAGAAATAGTTCCTAAGAAAAAAAGTCCCCAAGCAACTCAGAAAGCTATTAAGGGTAGACCTGGAAGTGTAGTCATAGACACAGGTCTGTCTCTGATGGAGGAGGAATCTGTCAGTGCGCCCCCTATTGAGGAGAACTCTAGCACACCACGACAGGTATGCTAACTATGAAAAGTACTCAAGTGAGATTCTAAAAAAAACAAAAACAAAAACAAAAAACAAGGAACAAACACAAATTAATTAATCCTGTTTCAGGAAGTTGTTAATGTACAATAATCCCGATGTGCTTTGCCATCATGGTATAACCAGAATTGAAGAATGAAACATTATTGAACAGTTTCTCTTCATCAGGAATTTTTTACAAGGCAAATATAATCTATGCACCAGCCCTGTGCTATGCATTTCATTATTTTATAGATTACAAATGTGCTACAATATATAGCTTTGGAGGTCATATATTAATAGAGGTCACAAGTTAATAAGAAACAGTTTATATATGCTCTAAAATAAAGGGGGTAAAAGATGTGTGTGTGTGTGTGTGTGTGTGTGTGTGTGTGTGTGTGTGTGTAGTAGGATAAACATTGCCTAGCCATTGAAAAATTATGAAGGGAACTGAAAGAAAATAAGGTACCATAGACAAATCATAATGTAATAGTAATTATAATACATATACATATATTAAATTAATCAGCTAAAAGGCTAAAAGTTACATTTAAAAGAAGACCCAAGTGTAAGTAATTCAACAACAATCTCAGCAACAATGGGAATCATGAACCCTGAGAGGAGTGTGATAATAGGGTTAACGCTTCAGTACACATAAATCACCGGGAATAGCATATAAAAGTAAAAGGACGAATAAGTCAAGGAGCTATGATCTTACTAAATGGAGATACCTCAATTGAAGGAAACATTTAAAAATATTAGAAATACAAAAGAACCAGCTAAGAATCCATAATTAAAACTTTAATGAGTGTCTCCTAGAAACTGATAAAACTGAAAACAGAATAATAATGATCATGAGGATTTGAAAAATTAATTACATAGTAATAATTTAGATATCTATACAGAACACTTCAGTTACCAAAAAATGTACTTTTTCATAGCATTTATAGGATATTTTAAAAGATGCTTTCATGTAATAAACAATAAATGGAATCTTCAAAAAAGACAAAGTCTATATATGTGACATATATAAGTAATATTAGCTTAATGCAATAATAATAATTAGCAGTTCAAAAGCTCATAAACATGAAAAATGAGTAAAACGTATTAAACAATGTTTTACTTAAAAGTCATGTTTGCTCTATCAGATAAGAATTTATGAAACATGTAGTAAATACATTTAAAAACTCTGAAAACTGGGTGTGGAGAAATGGCTTAGCAGTTAAGGTGCTTGCCTGTGAAACCTAAAGACCCAGGTTTGATTCCCCAGAACCCACATAAGCCAGATGCACATGGTGGCACATGCATCTGAACTTTGTTTACAGTGGCTAGAGGCCCTGGCACACCCATTCTCTCCCTCTCTCTCCCCCTCTCTCTAATAAATGAATAAATAAAATATTTTTTAAACTCTGAAAACCATCATCTGAAAGCAGCACTAATGTACATCTAGTGAAATGTTGACTGTTAGATTAATCAAGTAAACATGCAAAATCAAAAACATTCATGTGCTATATAAGCTATTGAAACAAAAAGTTGGAAAATAGTTAAATAGTAACTTGACAAGGAGAAAAGATTTCAAAAATGATGAGGTTATACATCAGTGATGTTAAGGAACAAAACTTCTAAGAGATTCCTCTTAAGATTCAGGACTGAGAAAAAAGATGGCTTAGCATTTAATGGTGCTTGTTTGTGAAGTCTTCCAGCCCAAACCACCTACATTACATAAGCTGGAAACAAAAAACTGTGCACACATCTTCATTTGCTCTCAGTGTCAAGAAGCCCTTGCACATGAGCATGCATGTGCACGCACGTGTGCACACACACACAAATAAATAAAAATTTTATAAGCATTAATGAAAAAGACAGAAGATGTGAATTACCCATATACAGGAAAAAAAATGATAAGGACAGTGTAACTATTGACAGCAAATTTGAAAACCATTAAGAATATATACAACGAAGGCGTAGGTAGTTCTAGAAAACAGAAAAAGAAAAATTCAACCTTTCCTATCTCTCCTCAATTTTTTAAAGTTTTATCTTTGAGATAGGGTCTTATTCTGTTGCCCAGACTAACCTGGAAGTTACTATGTAGCCCAAACTCGTCTTGAGCTTGTGGTAATTGTCTTCCCCAGCCTCCCAAGCATCAAATTACACACTACTTCTGATTTTTCATAGAGGAAAATTATAAATAAATATAGTTTTAAATAAATATAATTTGTTAATTATAATTTTGGGGACATGAGAACACTAAAGTTTGAAGTCAGTGTTGAAAATAAGCAAAGACAGGGAATTTCTTTTTGCAAACATAATGACATACTCATTTCTGTGCCTTGAACCCAAAGAAAAGAAAATCCTAAAGGCCAAAAGCTTTGCAAAAAACGCTTAAACTCAGGGCTAGAGAGATGGCTCAGGGGAGAAAGCTCTTGCCGCTCAAGCTGGAGTACCTGAGTTGGATCCCCAGACCCCATATAAAAGGCTGGAATCCCAGCATGCAGATGCTGATGACCAGATGGAAGGGAGACTGGAGAATCTCCCAAAAGGTCGAGGAGAGCCCATCAAATAACAGCAGAGTGAAAACCCAAAGAGAGAAACCCTGCCTCAAATGAGATGGACAAGCAAGGACCACCCTCTGGGAAAGATGTCCTCCGACCTCCACACGCATGCTGTGGCATGCGTCCTCACATCTTAACACGTGTGTGTGCATACATACATAAACAATAAAAATTAATAATTCCCAAACTTTTCAATCATCTGAGAAATGCAGAGCTTGACAGAAATGGGATTTGACTCTATACTCACTGCACTGTAAAATAGTATAAATTTAGGTAATGGTAGACATTGGCTGGGATGTGAGCATACGTTTTTATTAACCGTGGTGCAAACAGAATTTTTGAGAATATTTGTAGCATTTAAGTTATGATTCATGAAATTACACCTTAGCTAATGCCAATACGTTACACTAGGTGAATGGTGACGCTCACTGTAGCTGTCTTGAGATGCTGCCTTTTCTCCTTTTCTTTCACAGAGCTTCAAGTATATCATCCAGTGCTTGGTGTTGCGTAACAGTTGGCCTCTCACTGAAAACCAAATGACATTTGTGCAAACACTGAAAGACTTAGAGAAAATTGATACCAAAGGTATGGCACCCCACATGTTTGTACTTTCCCTTCACATTTCATCTGCCCATCACATAGTGGCTAAAATGTTTTAGCTTATGATCAGCAATATACATGCTGTCATATCTTCCATTGTGGTAATTGTGCATTTCAGTGTAATTACTGCACAGTCTATAAAAAGAAATAATATGCGACTCCCAAGACTGTCAATTATACCCTTGGCTATATCAAGAAATATACAAAGAACACTGATATTTATAAATTATATTTGTCGATATTTTTTCTTTTATTGAGAATTTTCATACATCTACATACTGTAATTTGGTCCTAACCCCCTCCAGTTACCTTCTTCTATACCCCTCCTCTGTCCTCTGAACCCCTTATTTTTTCCGAGAAGTCCCCCTTCTATTTTGATGCCTTTCTTCTCTCCTCTGTGACCATAGTTGTTGAGAAAGTATAATACTAAAGATAAACTCTGAAAGTACTTAACAAGTCCTCTAATTCCAGACAGGGAACCTCAAAGTGAATGCAGACTGTGGTTTATTTTAAATATAAATTATCACTAATATTCCTGAGCAGAAAATGACAGGTTTCTACCTTTGAAAAAGAGAATTAAAGAGAGATGTCAAACAGCCTACAGCCCTGAGCATCACATCACACTATGCAATGTGATAATGGAATGTGAAGGACTGTGCATTTTCTTTTTAAAAAATTAATTTTAGGAGGGGCCAGGGGGAGGGGTACAACATGGGTGAGCCTAACAATGGTACCAACTTGACTGTATTCACTGAGTACAAAACTAATTAATGAAAAATTAATAAATTAACAAAAAATATTTTTATTTATTCATTTGAGAGAAAGAGAGAATGGGTTGCACCAGGGCCTTTGGCCACTGCACATGACCTCCAGATGCATGTGCTGTCATGTACATGTGGCTTAGGGTCCTGGGAAGTTGAACTTGATCCTTTGGCTTTGCAGGCAAGAACTTTAGTCATGAAGCCATCTCTCCCGCCCTGGAATGTGCATTTTCTACCGAGGGCCTTTAAACAATTTAAGTCCAATTTCTTAATCACAAAATAATATGTGCAAATTATTGTAAAAATAAAACCATGGCAAAAGCAAAAATCCCAGTATCCCTGTAAGCCTTAGTGCAATTGCTCCATAGACACCACGCAGCCAGATTGACTGTCCTTGGGAATGTTTCGTGCTCATGGGTCAGGTGTATGTTACAGCAGCTCCCCACTCACACCCTTTAGCAGAATACACAGTCATCCTTCCTTCCTACCCATGTTTTTGATTCCTACAGTTTCCAGTTGTGGTCTGGAAATACTGCTATAGTATAAATGGAATTGGGATATTTTGAGAGAGAGACCATACCCCCATGCCTACAGAATGTCATCATAATTATTCTATGACACTGCTAGTTGTTTTGCTTATTTCATACATTATCATAGATATGTATGCATAGAAAGAAACATAGCTCACATTGTGTTAGGTGCTAACTATTCTTCCAGAGAGCAACTGATGGTCTTAAGGTATGGTCTCCTCAAGTACAGAGTAGTACTATCTTGCTGTGTTTTATTTTCCTTTTTTGTATTCCCCTATTAGAATGCAAGCTCCTGGAGGGCAGGGAGTTTGGACTACTGTAGCATTTTGATGTCTTGTGTCAGCTCTAGCTATATCTCATCCACATAGTTAACAGTCCATTATATTTGCTGAGTGACTGAATGTGAGGATACATGGAGGCTACTCTCATTGTATTTTATTATCTTGTATTTTATTTATTTATTTGTGTGTGTGTGTGTGTGTGTGTGTGAAAGAGAGAGAGAGAGAGGAGGCAGAGAAAGAGAGAAGGGGCACACCAGGGTCTCTAGCCACTGCCAACGAACTCCAGTCACATGTGCTACCTTATGCATCTGGCTTACATGGGTCCTGGCTCCTTTGGCTTTTCAGGCAAGTGCCCTAACCACTAAGCAATCTCTCCAGCCCTCACTTATTGTCTTTTAATTAACTATCTAAAACTCTGTTCAGGTGTACACTTGCTTGTATGATCACATGGACCTGAACAGTAAAATGTTGATAGAGATTCACTGATACAACATTTAAGAGAAAACTTTTCTTACTCCATTTAACCTTTATTAGAATTGACACATTCTAGTCCAGATCTTATAATTTACACAAAATTTATAAAACTAAATACCAAGAGCCCTCACATCTCCCGGTGTGTTGAGACTGTCTCCATAGGAACACTGTGGGGAAATCAATGTCCTCTGTTGCTCTCCTCCCACTGGCCCAGGGACAAAGCCATTCAGCTCTGTATTTCTATCTGGAGAAGCAGACAGGAGATGGTAGAAAATCCTTATTAAATGGATGCCTTGCTTGCCATGCCAACCACAGTGGGTATGCTTCTCCACTCGTGGCTCCTGGCCTGCTGTGCTGACAAGATGCTGAAACTGATTTTAGGTTCAGTGAGAACGTTCAGTGGTCTTAGATCAAAGTCTTACATAGACAGAGAACAAGGCAGCACCCAAAGCAGATAGAGGCCGCCTCCCTGTCATTCCTGGGTGTTGTATGTACAACCGCTGGAGTGGCTGCACAGGCACTCAAAAAATGACTTTTTAAGAATTGTCCAGTTGTTAATAATAATGTAAATAAAAACCTTGTCATAGATCACATTTCACAGAATATGAATTTGGTTGACATTTGTTCATTCTAGTTCAATGTACCTCTTCCATCCCATAGTTTTCTGGCATCACGTTTGATAACTTTATGTATGCGCTAAAATTAAACTAGACTTTGCATTGAATAATGTATTTGTGGTTGAAAGCATCAAGTAAAGAAATTCAGAATTGAATATTCAAAATGAACAGAAAAAAATTGCTATTGGAAAGGATATGTTGAGAAACCTAGTGGCTTTTGAGTTCAGAGTAAAAGTTATTTTGTTCTGTTTGTTTGGTTTTGCTTTAGCCCAGGCTAACCTGAAATTCTCTATGTAGTATCAGCGTGGCCTTGAACTCATGGTAATCCTCCTACCTGTGCCTCACAAGTGCTAGGATTAAAGGTGTGCGCCACCATGTCCAGCTTCAAGAATAAAAGGTTTTTATTACCATGATGGTAAATGTGGATCTTTAGGTAGTCAACTTGATTAACTAAATTAATTGCATTAAACTGATTAAATTGAATTGATTAATTGGAACATATCAATGCATCATAAGTAAATTATATTTACAATTCAATGTTTACATGATCTAATTTTAAGGGTATCAAATATTTTAGATAACTTCAGTAACGGATATGTTCAAATTGTCATCTGAACTTAATTTCAAAACATAAACATTTATATCAAGAGAAAATTCATCATTTTTATTTATCATATTGGTAATTTAATTTGAAATTTTATATTCATCCTGAAGCCAATAGAAACGTTGTTCCATTTACTCATTTAAATTAAACATTTAATTTCTATGAGAAATAAAATATATAATATAACTTTTACAGAAATTCACCTCTTTATATCTCACAATAAAAAAAAAGAAATCTCAGTTATAGCTACATCCAACCTGGGCCATTTCTGCTATAAGAAACTTGACCTCCTAGTATGAGGCAACAGTGCCATCTTGAGTATATTTCATTATGTAAATTTCACTACATGTGGCTGGCCCTCTGCTGGCTGAATTTCACTGAAGGAAACAGGAAATGAGGATTTGAGCAGTGAGTTCTTAGTGATACCATCTGCTTTCAGACTTACTGATCATATGATCTTAAATTCCTTGTGTCAATATGTTATCACTTTATGCTACTGGCCAATACCTTTGAAATTCTAATCAACTTGTTAAAATACATGTAGACTTTATCATTACCAAAAGTACTTGGTTTACTCAATTTTATAAGATGGATTATAGCACTGTATTCTTGACTCTAATAAATGTATTATTAATATTTTGAAGTTTTCCTAGGTGAGATCTATACAACAAATGCATTGTAAATTCAGTCAAGGTCTTCAAAACACAAAATTTTCTTATATATGTTATATAAAATATATATTAATATCTATAACATGCAATTACATAGCGAATTATATAAACATACATGTTAAGTTATATATTTTTTCTTTACATTTACAAAATGCAATTATACTTGGTAAATATATGCTTTGCATCAAACAAATTTAAAAATCATGTGAATGTTCAAATACCAACCAGATTCTAGTTCCTGAATACATATAAGTCAAAGTACTAGCTTTTGTCATGAAAAACAAATTGCACTTCTATATTTTTGAGGGTTTCATTATCTACTGAAGGCTTCTACATATTTCAACTAGACAGTTATTCTGAATACATGTTAGGTAATATAAGAGCCCTAGGGCATAACGTGAAAGGCCTTTTAAGTTCATTCCATCAACAGGTACTCCCCCACGACTTCCTCTGGACAAGGGTATGCATATTTGTCCTTATGATTATTTCTCGAAACATCTTCCAATTATGGGCACATATGATGTAGGATTACACTTTCCATAACTTTTGAAGCAATATTTGTTTTCTTTTATATCTTACTCTCATATGCAGCCAATACATACAGATTTCTTATAAACCCTGCATTCTAAGCAACCTCATGCTGAGTAATTCTATAAATTAAATATTGTCCCTGATTTAAAATGAGGCATATAGTCATATGCTGGCCTTCAAAAACCTGTAATTCATAGGAGTAAAAGTTACTATATATTATGCCATTAGTGAATATAGAAATCGTTTATTCCTGTGTTAATAATGTAAGCAAAATTGATATAATACACTGCTTGTATGCCTGACACTATAGTAAGTTCATTGAGTATGTCAGCTTGAATGCTGTAATATATTGTTCTCAGTGGAATCAAATACATGCAAATGTATGGTTAAAACACACACACACACACAAAAAAATGGCAGCAAAGACAGCCATGGTAGTTCTTCAAAAGCAGCTCCAGATACAGCCTCAGCTGGCATCTATTAACCTCTTGAAATTCAGCAGGTATGAATTTATGTAGAATTTTATTTTAAGTGGTCTGTAGCTATTATTCTGGGTGATATACTAGTATCTCCATCATATTGAGATGAAATTTAGACTAAAAGAATTTAAGAGACCTGATAACGTTGAACTATCCAGTGGCTGAGCCAAGATTCACACTTTATTTAACTAAAGACTTTGTTCCCTTAGCACACTTCTTAGCCCCGGGATGACTGATAGGAGGACAAATTACCCCCTTGTAACAGAGGAGTACCCATAGTCACTTGGCAGTTTTAACAATGTGATTTGCTTCTAATTGGAAAGTAACTAATATCTGAGCATCGGGTAATTTATGAGATCTTGATTCTTTTTAATGGAAAAGTAAAAAATTCAATTTAACTTTATATAATTCTAAATATCACATCATTAAAATTTAAAGAAGGCACATGGTGGAAACTTCCGTTCCCTCCTATTAAACTTCAGTGTTGGGCTGGATAAGGGCAGCACATGCCTGTGATCCTAGCACCTGAAAGTTGGGGCAGGGGAGCAGGAGTCCAAGTTTCTTCAGCTATAGAGTAATTCAAGGTCCAGGCTAGCCAAAGGAACATGAGATCTGTCTCAAAGCCAAAAAAAAAAAAAATATTTATTATAGATTTCTTAGAAATCCATCTAGATTTTCTTTATGCATATGTAGGAAAATACAAATCTATATCTTGTCTTAAAAGTGATTACATTAACATTATTCAAATAAATAACTTAATCTTCTCCATAATAAAGAGCGAAACTAAAGAAAAAAGAAAATAAGGCCAGAGCACATAGAAGTAAATAACAATAAGAGGAGAGATACATGAATTTAATATTATACCAGAGAGAACAGCCACTACAATTCATCTACCAATGAAATAAAAGGCTACCCAAGGGGCAAACACACTGGCCAGTGGTGTACAGTGGCATCATCTTAGTATTCAAAGCCTACTGATTCACACACATAAATGGTGAGTTTCTGCTAAGTGAATGATATCTTAGCTTTATGCAAAGAAATCAGACAAACTCTAATAAAAGATCTCTCGGGGACTGGAGAGATGGCTTTGTAGGTAAGGAACTTGCCTGCGAAGCCTGAGGACCCAGGACCCACATAAGCCAGATGCACAAGGTGGTGCATGCATCTGGAGTTCGTTTGCAGTGGCTGGAGACCCTGGTGCATCCATTCTCTCTCTCTCTCTCTCTCTCTCTCTCTCTCTCTCTCTCTCTCTCTGCCTCTTTCTCTCTCTAAAATAAATAAATAAAAATAATATATATATATATTTTTTAAAGGGCTCTTTGTTTTCATGGAAAGAAACCCAAACTCTTCCAATGGACCCTCTTCTCCTCATGTGCCTCCCTTGTCCCTACAGAAAGTGGCTTCATTGTCATATGTATCATGACTCACCAGTTTTCATGTTTATGTCTCTAGCTCACAGAGAAAAACATGAGGAAATGATTACAATGGGCAGCCCAGACTCCCATGTGATCAGCGAGGGGCAGAAATCTGCAGGAACCTCCAGAACGAGGAAAGGGAAAGAAAAGTCCGCAGAGAAGGAAAAGGCCATCAAAGAGAAGCAAGCGCCTCGCTTTGAGCCTCAGGTAGGCATGAGAGGTGCTTTTTCCTGTTGGCGACGCTTAATGGACTCCAATGGGTTAGATCCCTAGCTTGTCCATTATTCTGAGAACAAAAAGCTTTCAAATGCTGCCTTCCTTATTCTAGCAAGCATCTAGACAGGTTAAGAATGTGGCTTAGGGATGTTTCCCTCATTCCCTTTCCAAGTTCAGTAGCAAAAAGCCATCATTTGACCTACTAGTATGCAGGAAACGGTCCTTGGAACTTTACATTTTATTTTAAGATACTATTATTTATTTGTGTGTATGTGTGTGTATGTTCATGCACACATGTTTGCGTGTGAGTGTGTATTCATGTGCCACAACAGATATGCTAACATTTTAGCATGCTGGAATTACAGAAGCCTGCCACAGCTCCTTCAGATGAGGGGTCTGAAGATAGAGCTCAGATCCTCCAGCTTGAGCTTCAGAGAGCGTTCCCATCTCTCCAGTCCCAGAACTTTTAAAATTAGTATGACATGATTCCTACCCTCAAAGAGCTCACATTATAGTGGAGAAGATGGAAGGTAAACAGAAAGTTTGTGTGTATGTGCGTGATGGGGTGAATCACAGGGCCTTGCACACGCTGGGTAAATGCTGTACCACTGGGTGCATCTCCCAGGCCTGATAAACCTGTCAATGTCAGTTGGTGCCTGTGAAGTGAAAGGAAGGACAAGCATCTCTCCCAGTAAGAACTGAACACGGAACAAAGCCAGTGAGGCCGGGTGAAACCAAATCACACCAATTCATTTTCTGAAACACTGGAGTGTGAGCGATGAGCAGCAGAATAAGTAAGGCTCAGATGAGGAGGCCTTCAGACTCGCTGAGGTACGGGGACAGTTACGTTCTGCAGTGATGATGGGTAAGGGAGCGAGTGCATGTGACCAATGTAAAGAGTGTAGCACAGACTAAAGAAAATTACCCATGAGGGTAACAATCTCTCCACCACTTTCAGGTCTTGATATTGGTTAAGCAGAGATGGAAGTTGGAGAACTGAACAAGTGTAGTGACATGATCAAATTTACATTTCTGGTGTCTTTCAAAGCATGGTTTCTAGGGAGGTAGGATTGGAGATGGGAAACTATTTAAAAAATGCTGCAGTGGTCTAAGCAAGAGTACAGGTGTTATAGAAATAGGACAAAAGAAAGGAAGGAAAGACAGGTGAGGAGACAGGTGAAGTTGTTAATCTAAAGGGGGTGGTAAGGAAGAAGCACCCCAGAGTTCCAGCAGGATTAACTAAGTCAGATGCTGGTATCTCTAATCAAATAGACAATGAGGAAAGTTATCAAGCAGGCTCAGGTGTCCTGACTCCAAGAATGGAAAAGCCTGTCCTCATTCATTTGAAAATGTTTATTTCTTAGGTGGATGTGTTCTTGGAAGCATGCTGAGGTAAGCTTCGCTTTACCCACAGAAACATGCAGGATACATCTCTGTAGTACAGGAGAGTTCTCTCCTTCTGCATCAAAACTTCATCCTCACTTGGGGGCTAGGGAAATGGCTCAGTGAGTAGAGCACTTTTGCCACTCACACATGAGGACCTGAGTTCAGATGTCCAGAACCCAAGGAGTTGGTACATGCCATAGTGCATGTCTGTAAATCCCACCACTCTGACTCCCAAATGGAAGGCAGGCAGGCGAATCCACCAATCAGGGTGGAAGATGAGGGCCAACACCAGAGCTTGTCCTCTGACCTCCATATGACTGTGGCATGTACTCCTGAACTCACACATCATGAAAACACACACACACACAAACACAGGATGAGTTTTAAAAATTATTTTTCTATCATGCCACTTAAAAGGTGAGCGAAACTACTGCAACTGGGTTTCAAAACTAAGAAAAATGAATTTTCATCTGTGGTATTTAGTTCTTAGACTACTAAGGGAATACTGCAGGAAAGTCAGGTCTTAGCTGGGCACAGTGGTACACACCTTTCATCCCAGCACTCAGGAGGCTGAGGTAGAAGGATCTATGAGTTTGAGGCCAGCCAGAGACTACATAGTGAATTCCAGGTCAGCCTGGGCTAGAGCAAGAAAGAAAGAAAGGAAGGAAGAAAAATCTTCTGGTAATACTACAACTAGATTGCAAATGTAAACTTTATTCAGTGACTGCAGACAATCCTCCCTTCCTTAACTTCATTGTTTGACAAGGATATTTGATACAGCCTTGACCTCTGTACAATAACCATTATCAGTTTCATTATTTGACTTATCTGGTGATTTTTCTGGAAGATCACCTTACAAGGCTGACTCAAAACTTGTTTATTGTGAAAGCCCAGGAGGGGAGATAGTTTTATTAAGGCTATCCAGTCTGAGGATAAAAAAAAAAATCAAGGAAACAATCACTGGGAAATGGCTCAGTGGGTAAAGTGTTTGTCACTCAAGCATGGCAAGTCGAGTTTGGATCCCCAGCACCCATGTAAAAGCCAGGAGTGTTGTCACATGCCTGTAAACCCAGTGCTGAGGGGCTAAAGACAGGGAGTCCCAGAGCCATGATGATGAGCTAGTCTGGCCGGCTAAATGAGCTTCAGGTTCAGGTGAGACTGTCTCAAAAACTAAAATGGAGGGCTGGAGAGATGGCTTAGCGGTTAAGCGCTTGCCTGTGAAGCCTAAGGACCCAGGTTCGAGGCTCGATTCCCCAGGACCCACGTTAGCCAGATGCACAAGGGGGGCACACACGTCTGGAGTTCGTTTGCAGTGGCTGGAAGCCCTGGCGTGTCCATTCTCTCTCTCTCTCTATCTGCCTCTTTCTCTCTCTGTCTGTTGCTCTCAAATAAATAAACCAAAAAAATTAAAAAAAAAAGCTAACTAAAATGGAGAGCAACTGAAGAAGATGGCTGATGTCTATCTACCTCTGGCTTCCACGGCCTCCATCCACACAAGTGTTCATGCCCTTATGCACACATTCAAACACACACACACACACACACACACACACACACACACACACTGCATACATGCCACACACACAAATAAAGGAAAAATTTCATAGAGATTTCAGGGACTAGCACACCCGCATATATAATGTGAATTCTAGACAGGAGATAGAGCAGATGACAAAAAAAATAAATAAAATAAAATAAAAAAAAAGGGCTATTTGAAGAATCACAGTTGCCTTCCCTACCTGTCACCAACACGCCTCTCCTGTAGAAAGAACTCATATCTGTGGCTAGCCTGTGGTACTTGCAGGTGATTCTATGAGTCATCTGAGTGTCATTTCCTTTCATGGTGAATGGATAGCATGTATATTCAGAACTGGAAATGACTAGCCAAGGCTCAGTTTTGTGGAGAGCTTCTGGGAGATCATAGTATAATTTGTGACTTATGATGTGTAGTTTTGAGCAAAGATTGCCTAGAGTGCTGGGCACAGTGGCAATTATACAATTCAATGACTGGACAAATATATTCATCATGAAGTTTGTGTCCCTATCAAAGTAAAGCTGACAGATCATGCCCATAAACTCATTACTGTTCATTTTGTCATCCCTACTCTGAACTCACACCATCAGGGGACCACCTATCTGCTTTCAATCATCAAAGACTAGGGTCTCCTGTCTTCATACAAACAAGTCTCATCTTAATTAGACGTCTGGTCAGTATGAAGGAGGCTAACCACATGGGACAGTGCTTGTTCTCTCTCCCTCCACCCCGTCTTTCTTTCCCTTTCCTAGCCATGCTTTTTCCAGCCTGGGTATTTTCGAGCTTGCCTTGGACACAAGTCTTGCTTTGGGGTACTGTCCTGTTTTGTTACATGTGTCTTGCTTTGGGGTGCTTTCTCACATTGTTACATGTATGATTTTTCTGTGATCGTGGAGTCCTTCCTACTCTTTCCTAACCCTCTCTGGTCTTTTCTTTGAAGGAGATCTTTTTGGTTCTTAGGCTTTGCTTTCCACGTGTGGGTGTCTGTGCCTCTTCCAGATCCCATTTACTCCCTTTCACTCGCTGATAGAGAGTCTCTCTGTCTCCCCTCTTCCTTTCCAACCAGGCAAGGAGGAGAATTCTCTGGCTTGACGTTTTCAGCTAGCCTCCTCCTTGAATCTTAATTCCACATACAATAAACCTTATAATTCATGATTCTTTTTCCTAAATGGACTTAATAATTCCTAACTTACCCTTCTTGGAGTCCATTTTTTTTCAATTCTTGGTTAAAATGGAAAAGAACCCAAAGGCTGGGGTTCCCAGGTATGAGGGGTGACCCCCCCCTCAAACCTCAAATCCTGCATCACCAGCAATGAGAAGATAACTCTAACAATAATAAAATGACTGCTATATGCCACCATGTAAAAGAATCTCACAGGAAGGCATCATGGGAAAGGACAAGTTGAACACAGGTGAATCCTGTTAAAAGCCAGGCGTGGTGGCCCACACCTCTAATCCCAGCACTCGGGAGGCAGAGATAGGATGATTACCATGAGTTTGAGGCCACCCTGAGGCTACCGAGTGAATTCCAGGTCAGCCTGAACTGGAGTGAGGCCCTACCTCAAAAAAAAAAAAAAAAAAAAAGAAAGAAAGAAAGAAAAGATGAGACTTGTTATCAGACTCAGGGGTTTAAAGGGAGACCTGATCAGCTCCTGGACTCAGGGGCAGAGGCCGGGCCTCTCCTCCCGACTCAGAGTGCTGAGCTGAGGAGGATCCAGAAACCCCGGCTGGGGAGCCAGCTTGCTGGGGTCTTGGACTGGATGGGACCAGATGCAGCTTTACTTTGGTTAGGGCAAGTGGGGAGCATTTCCCTGTTCCCGTTGGGCCTCTTACCCTGTCTGACTGCTGTGGAAACTCAGCTTCCTTGTTCACTGAGACAAACACCCAATCAAAAGCAGCTTATGGGAGGAAGGAGTTTATTTCAGGCTTACGGATTCCAGGGTGCAGCTCCTCATGGCGGAGGAAGGCAATTCACTGTGTCATGCATCCACAGCAGAGAGAGAGAGAGACAGAGACAGAGAGAGAGAACAGCCAGAACCTAAGCTGGCTCAGAACACCCCTTAGGGCTGGACTCCAGATCTGCTGCCAGTGACACCCCTCCTCCAGCCGGGCTCCACCTGCTGGAAACTAAGCAGGAAATTTAGTCAAAAATCCAAGTGAGCCTGAGCTAGAGTGAGACCCTACCTTGAAAAACAAAACCAATCAACAACAACAAACAAAAATCCCTGAAGCTATGGGGGACATTTACATTCAAATCACCACAATTAGTATTTAATATCACATAGTACCCAATTGCATGACTATGTTATAACTTATTCATCAATGGACAGACATCTGTGCTATTCCCTTGTGATATGATTGCTACTAATAAGACTAGAGTGAACATTCTTACTGAAATCTTTGGTGAATTACGTGTTGATTTCTCTCTGGTAAGAACCTCAAGGGTCAGAAGGTAAAAAAATAAAATAAAATAATAAAAAACCTAGACTGTTTCAGAGGGAGGAAAGCATCTATTTTAAAAGCTCTTTTTTTAACAAAAAATTATTTTTTAGCACATAACCACTGCTCATCCTCAACAAGAAGACCCCAACAAACCCTACTGGATTTTGAGGCTGGTCACTGAACACAGTGAATCTGAGTACGTGGACTTGAAAAAAGACACGGAACGAGCAGACGAAATCCGAGCCATGAAGCAGGCCTGGGAGACCACTGAGCCTGGAAGAGCAATCAAGGTCACTTGACTGAAAAACGCTTATTCTTGACTTCTCATCCTTAGCCGTGGTCCAAAGGAAAAGCCTGTGGGTGAAGGCACACAGTTTTTCCTTTAGGAATGATCTCTGGGATTGTTTGTACCACAAATGGACACATTGTGAAATATTAACCTTCTCCTTCCAAGAAGGCTTAATACATAATGGGTCCACTTACAGGCCCAGAGTGTGAATTCCTCCCCTTTTAACACTACCTGGGAGAGCTACTTCCATAGATATCCTTGAAGTCCTAAAATGGAATAATGCTTGCTTGAGTAGTCTTGCTTGAGTAGATTAAAAGGTGTATGCTGCCCCCTTGTGGAATATAAACACCTTGTCTTTTTTTTCCATCTAGCTGGAAATTTTTTTTATAATTGATTTTATTTCTTTATTCTAGTTCTTTAATCAAAAAAGCATATTGTGTAAGAATAGCTTTACATTTTGATTTGTGGATTTATATACAGTTTTAAGGAATGATACAGACAGGTCCTGCGTATCTTACCCAGTGTTAACATCTTGGAAAACTATAGTACCTCATGACCAGATATAAATTTATTTACATATATTAATGTATGGTTAATGTAATGGTTAAAATACAGAACATATCCATCATTACTAGTATCCTTGAGGTTGCCATTTTATATCCACACCCAATTCTCCCCCACCCACTTACCTAGTACGCCTTGCATGTATATGGTTTTGCCTCTTCAAATATCATATCAGGAAGACTAGCTGAAAGGTAGCATGCTCTGCATGTCATTTGTAGGGCTGCTCCTCCTCCCCACTCCTCCTCTTCCTCTTCTTTCTCCTCCTCTCCCACCCTCTCCTCCTCCAAAATACTAGATGGCTCTGAGTTTGAGTCTTTGAAGAAGAGCTGGCTTGGTTCAAACTGCCCTATTCAGTCCATGTTTAAGACTTTACTGTTCTGGTTTTCTTGGTCTTGTGAGTAGCATTTGCTTTTTGCTGCCTGCACTGGTCATTCTCAGAGAGCTCACCAGGTTGATGATGTCTGTCCTCCAGGCTTCTCAGGCCCGTCTGCATTACCTCAGCAAGTTCATTAAGAAACCATCGGATGCCTCTGAGACTTTGTCTACAACTCAAAGCCAAATTAAACCCACAGATGAAGGTCAGTGAAGCCCACTCCCGCTGCCTCAGAGCACATGGCTAGTACCAGTGCCTATTAAAAAGCAGTTGGTGGGTTGTGCTTAGTACAAAGAAAACATTTTAAAATTTCTACTCTTTAGGATTGTAAAAAGTCATGAAATTTCATATCTGTACATGAACAGTGCTTTAATTATCAAATCACTTTCACTCATTTTCTCATTTAAGTCCTGCATTCCCATCCCTCAAGCACATGTGTTTTTCCCCAGTGAAGAAAAGATGAAGAGCCTGCAGAAATTAAAGTGATTGCTTGCAAAGCCTAACAACCCCACTTCTATTCCCCAGGGCCCATGTAGAACCAGATGTACAAAGTGGCACATGCATCTGGAGTTTGTTTGCAGTGGCTGGAGGCCCGGCATGCCCATTCTCTCTGTCTCTCTTCTCTCTGCTTGTATGCATATAGATAGATAGATAGGTAGGTAGATATAGGTAGATATGGATATAGATATATAGATATATAGATATATATGTTTGAAGAGCTTGGCATGGTGATGTATGTCAGAAACCCCCAGCACTTGAACAGTGAAGACAGGATGACCAGGAGTTCAAGGTCATTCTCAGTGACATACTTAGTTTAGGAGGCCAGCATGGGCTGCATGAGACCATCTCAAAAAATAAAGATAAATGATATGATAGGGCTGAAACACAGTGTGAAGGTATGAACATAATCATATGGAGATGGAGGTGGGCCTACTACTACAAATCTGGTAACTTCTTAATAATAACAATAAATAATAATCATCATCATCATAATAAGATAATAATAATAAAATCAACTGCTTATAAGGAATTATTGTTTTGGCCCTGATGATATGCACCATTCAATTATAGTTAACCCTGATATCCACAGGAAAGTGCTCCCAAGACTCTCTAGGATACAAAAATACAAAGACATTCAAGTCATTACAGTAAAATGATGATGTGTTTACACATAACCTGTGCACATTTTCCTACGTACTTTAAATTATGCTCAGATTTCTTATAATACCTATGCAATGTAAGTGCTATGAAAATAGATGTTTTAATACATTATTTGGGGGATAATATTAAAATATCTGTATATGTTCCATACAAACAAAACCAACCTGGTACACAATAATGGAACTTTATTAACATATTTTCAATCTATAGCAGATTGACTAAATCTGTGGGTGTGGAACCTACAGATAGAGAGGGCAAACTATAATGTATTTGACATATCAATATACTAAAGTATATATATTTTTTCCCAGACCAACAGAGCTCACTAATATTTCTAAGTTCACAAGACACCCAGGACTGAGCTAACATACAGGAACTCAGTGACCCAGATACATCCCTGTATCACCACTCTGGACTCTTATGTCCCAGAAGTGACTCACATCTCAAGTCAGGCTCTTCCATATTTATATCTGGAAGACATAATTCAATAGATTTTTATAAAATCACTTCCCCTTATTTCCTATAAATATTATGAAAGGCCAATATCATACTTTCTGTTATCCTAGGACAGACAGTGTACAGAGGACTTTTATTACCCACCTTGAACACCCCACAACTATAAGGCAGACATGACTATACTCATTTTACAGATTACATGTTCAGAGCTTTTCTTCCAAAATCATACAGTGGCAAAATTGGAGTTTGAAGTATTTCTAGAATATTCATTTTTCCAGTCATCAGCCATGAATGTGGTATTAGTAATTTTGACTTTAGGATATATATTGTTTTTATAGTTTTAAAGTTTTGTACTAAGGTACATTAAAAATATTCTATTAGCCAGCCTTTAATCCCAGCACTCGGGAGGCAGAGGTAAGAGGATTGCCATGAGTTCGAGGCCACCCAGAGACTACATAGTGAATTCCAGGTCAGCCTGAGCTAGAGTGAGACCCCACCTCGAAAAAGAGAAAAAAAAAAAAAAAACGAAAAATATTCTATTAGATGCTTGTTAGAAACAAGAAAAGATTTATTCCAATCTACTGAAATAGGGAAGAAAGTTAGGACTCAACTCAACAAAAACAATGGAATTTATACCTAAAGCAAATGAGAGAATGGTTAAAAAAATTACTCAGAAGAATTTAGTTATGAATTCAAGATAAAGGCAAGAACTTTGATAGGAGATGAGCTTGATTCCAAGGTGAGGAGACTGACTGTACCTTAGCAGGATTCATTGCTAAAATAAGAATCAGAAGGTAACAGAAATCCCTACTTAAGAACAGGGCAAAAATTCTAACTGCCCAGCTGAATTTATTTTGGCATACATTTAAACTCAGAAGCCACCACTCAGATTAAGACAGAAAAACACTTTCCATATCCCAAGAACCTTCTTATCTCGCTTCAAAGCCTCTCTCAAGGTAGTTGTCAGTTTGAACTGTACTCTTTAGATGGTTCATCTTGATTATCAACCTGACAGGCCCTAGCATAACCATGGAAACAACTTTCTATGGGTGTATGGGGGGGGGAGGTTCTAGCTATGAAGTTGATTGAGTTGGGAAGACCCACCCTCAATGTAGATGGAGCCATTCTGTGGGTGAGGATACTAGACTGCAGAGGAAGGAGAAGCAAGCTGCCACACCTCTCTCAACTTCCTGGACGTGGACACAATGTGAACAGCTGGCCCACTCTTGCCACCACACTTCCCCTGTCATGATCAACTTTCCCTCAGACTGTAAGCCCAAATCCACCCTTTATCCCTTAAGCTGCTTCTTGCCAGGCAATTTCTCACAGCAACAAGGAAAGTAACTAATAACAGAAAACGTGCACCAAGGTGCGGGGCTTTTGTGGAATAAAACTGACTCTGTGGTTTGTAGGCCTTAGGAACTATTTTGAGGGAGAAATGTGAAAGATTTTTGAAATCACTAGGATGTTGCATAATGAGCCATTCTGGTAGGAGTTTGGAATACTAGAAAGCTGAAAGAAAACATGGGCAGTGGAGGCCTGGCTCATGAGGTCTTAAAGGGGAAGAAGGCCTATATTGAGAACTGAGGTACAGGCAGTTGATGGTTTACTCTAGTTAAGAATCTGACCAAGCCGGGAGTGGTGGCATACGCCTTTAATCCCAGCATTTGGGAGGCAGAGGTAGGAGGATCGCTGAGAGTTCGAGGCCACCCTGAGACTACATAGTGAATTCCAGGTCAGCCTGGACTAGACCAAGACCCTATCTCAAAAAAGAAAAAGAATCTGACTGGATTCTGCTTATGTCCCTAGATCTTGTGAGGTTGAATTGAAAAGTAATGGATGGTTGTAGTTACTTTCTCATGGCTGGAACAAACACCTGACCATGTTGTGGGAGGAAGGGGTGTGTTTTATTTAGGCCTACAGAATCTAGGGAGAAGCTGGCTCACTTCTGTAGTTGTATAGCAGAGAGACAACAGCAAACACAGACAGCCAGAGATCAAAGTGACTCTGACCACGCCTTGAGGCTGGACTACAATCCCTGCCCCCAGTGACAGCCCCTCCAGCAGGCTGTTGGAGACTTAAGTAGGGAGATTTACCTTAAGCAAAAATCCCTGAGGCTATGGGGGGGGGGCAGAACATCCATTCACAGTCAAACCACCACATGGATCATTTGTCTGGCAGAGGAAATTTTAAGACAGGACAGCATTCAGACTGTGGAATGGCTACTAGTGACTACTTTTACTCAGGTGTACAGTGAAAGACAGCAACAAGTAGAACCAAAGGATATTTAAAAAAAAAATCTTGAGCTGACAGCAAAAACTGGCAGTATCATCCACATGATACTAGTTTCATAGATATGGAAGATGCAAGACTGAGCATGTCATGGTGTCCTTTTCTGCTGTTTCAGACAGCTACTGAGGAAACTTAAGGCAGGTCAGAGTGTTCCAGGGAGGCCAGGAGAGGCTAGTGTGTGAAGTGAGGAGAAGCAGTAATGCTCCTAGGATATTAGAAGGGTCAGCACATGGGATGTCCTCTAAGGAGAGCAGCAGTCTCAGAGTGGAAGTGGTTCAAGGAAGAGGCTACTGGGCTACAGGCTGCAGGGTTGGAGGTGAAGTGCTATCAAGCTTTTGGAGCCTAGATGATTCCATCATGAGTCCCAGATTCCATACATTGAGTTGTAAAGTTTGGAGTTTGCTTCACTGGGTTTCAGTCTTGCTTTGGACTGATCTTTTCAATGCCTACAATTTCTCCTCTCCAGATTCTGAAAAGTTTACTCTGTGCCATTGCATGTTGGAAGTATGTAACATGGGTTTTTCTGGTGTTCGATGAGATCACAGTAAAGGGTTTTCTCAAGCCTCAGATTCTGCCCTTGCACTTTTCAATAGAGTTGGGCATTTTAAAGAATCTGGTGACCTTTGTAATGGAACAGAATACAATTTGATGACTATGAGCCTATAGAGACAAGGAGAGAAAAATTGTGGCTTAAAAGTGATATGCTTGAGTGTCAAGTTGATAAGGGTAGACTTGTGATGGTTGATCTCAGTTGCATACTTGACAGGATTTAGAATCACCATGGAAACAAATTGCTGTGGATATTAATGAGGGATTTCTAGGGTAGGTTTATTGAAGTGTAAACACCACTCTTAATATGGGTGACACTGTTCCATGGGTCGGAGGCCCAGACTGCAAAGAAACTATCTGAGCATCAGCATTCATGTCTCTCAATCTCCTGCTTTATGAATGTGATGTGACTAGCTATTTCACACTCCTGCCAAAAATGCCTGCCTCATATGGTAGACTTCATCCTCTCTATCTTTAAGGTCAAATAAGCTCTTCTCCCTTTAGCTGCTTCTTTTCAAGTATTTTGTCATAGTGATGAGAAAAATAACTAATACAATCACCATTAAGCCTGCTCTCTAACTTTATCTATTCAGGCTCATACAGTATGCCCTCTGATTTCTCACTGTTTATTATACTTATTTCTTCTCATGTCAGGAGTAGTTCAATTGTGTTTCATAAGAAATTTGTAGAATTCATTAGAGCAAATTTTACTTCTTTATTTTTTGAGGAATATTACTGTAGGATTGTATCAATCCTAATATTTTGGTAAAGAACTAAGTATGACTACTGAATGCTTCTCTTTTATTTCAACATTTCCCCATGCTCTTAAGCACCACTCTAATGCTTTTCATTAAAAGAACATAATGCAAATTAGAATATCTTCAATGAATTAATGCCTCGGAGAATAATTTCTGACTAATGTGGAATGTGTGGGAGGTTCTCAGTTTTTCTATGGCCTATAAGTCAGAAACAGCGGTGGTAGACTAGAAGCTAAGGAAAATCCTCACAGGCAAGATCACCTTTTGACTCCATTTTAAGACAATCTATAGATGCCTAAGTGTAGGAGTCCCTTCCTAAAGAGAGTTACCTTACCTATGTGTAGTGATCTGCTCTGCCACTGCAGTGTGGCAGCATCTCCTTCAGAGGGTCACCTTAAATGCAGTCCTAAGAACTAAATCATAAGACCTCCTATATTATGTAAAGTTTTCATATACCAAGGAAACTTCTGAACAAATTGCATCACCTGCAATGTCCGTATCATGTTTGGAGCTGCCAAAAATTGTTTTCACTAGTGCTCTGGCCAGAAGTTTCAAAAGTTTCGAGTCATTACTCCAAATAATAAGTGCTGTATGTAATTTAGAAGAATGCAAGGTGCTGGGGTTTTGGGGGTTATTTTGTCAGTAATGTATGTGTTGTGTTGTAGAAACATCAACAACAGACTCCAAAAGTACTCAGAATTTAGACACTAAAGAAATTCCAGCAACAACATCAGGGAGCACGCTGTGGAAGAAGTGGCAGCTGGGCAGAAGTTTTAAGGATCTAACGAAATCCATAAGCAGTGAAAGTGGACTGTGGACCTCCGGGAAGGAAGAGCAGACTGGGAAGAAGGAGAATATTGGTAGGTACTGATGATGTTAGGGTTAATGACATGGAAAAGTAGACGTCTGTCACACCAGGTAAGAGCAACAGAAATCGCCAGCATCTGAATATGTAGTTCTCTTGTCACCTTAGGGTTTGTAGCAAATGCATTGAGGCTCCATGGAAAAACTCTCAGACTATCACCAATACTGAAAACCATAGAGAACTTGGTGCAAACAATTGAAACCGGTCAATCTGACATCTGCTTGAGACTGTGGGACAGGTCAGAGCCATCAATAGATCAGCCAAAAAAGCATACATGATGATCCGAATAATGAACCATCCATAGTGAGTTTTGATTCACTCCAATGTTTTATTAGGCTTCTGAAAGCCTACACACATACAGAATTGTATGTTTTACATTCAAGAAAGCCTGGAGGATCAGAGAATCTATGTGTACTTGGCTCAGTATTAGGACAGAATGTTGAATGAGGCCCCAGGCCACATAGAGATACTGTCATCAAGAATAGAAACTTGGGGCTGGAGAGATGGCTTAGTGGTTAAGACACTGGCCTGCAAAGCCAAAGGACCTTGGTTTGATTCCCCAAGACCCACATAAATCAGATGCACAAGGTGGCACATGCATCTGTAGTTCGTTTGCAGTGGCCGGAAGCCCTGGTGTGCCCATTATCTCCTTCCCTCCCTCTCTCTCTCTCTTTCTCTCTCTCTCTCCCTCCCTCCCTCTCTCTTTTCCTCTCTCAAATAAATAAATAAAATAAAATAAAATAAGTAAGAATAAAAACTTTATTGGTCTGACATGTATAAGGAAAACATCTAACATATCAACTCACCATCAAACCATTCTGATACAAGGATGGATGCTAGGAAACCAGGATAAAAAAATGAATTTGAAGGAAAATGAGTACAAACACCCTTGGGTAAGTATTGCTTGGGGGTCTATAGAATCTATAGTTATAGTTATAATCTATGATATATTACATGCAATGTCCAATTTTTAACCAAAACTATGGCCAAAGACATAGATATCTGTGCCCAAATAAGCAGGCAATAGAAGCCATAACTGAGAGAGCACACCTGAACAGATATTTCAAAGTAGTAATTACAAATACATTGCAAAAACCAAAGGAAATCATGTCTAAAGGATTTAATAGAGACTTGAGGCCAGTGACTTACCAGAAAGAATGTATGAGTATGAAACTAGAAATTATAATAAAGAACCAAATAGAAAACCTATAGTAGGAAAGCATAATGGAAATGAACCTCTATTAAGAAATCAAGGGCTAGGGCTGGAGAGATGGTTTAGTGGTTAAGCGCTTGCTTGTGAAGCCTAAGGATCCCGGTTTGAGGTTCAATTCCCCAGGACCAACGTTAGCCAGATGCACAAGGGGGCGCATGCATCTGGAGTTCCTTTGCAGTGGCTGGAGACCCTGGCATGCCCATTCTCTCTCTCTCTCTCTCTTTCTCTCTCTCCCTTTTTCTCCCTCTGTCTGATGCTCTCAAATAAATAAAAACAAACAACAAAAAATAAAAAAAAAGGAAATCAAGGGCTGGAGAGATGCCTTGATGGGTAAGGCACCTGCATGCAAAGCCAAAGTACCCAGGTTCGATTCCCCAGGACCCATGTAAGTCAGATGCACAAGGTGGCACATGTGTCTGGAGTTCATTTGCAGTGGCTGGAGGCCCTGGTGTACCCATTCTCTCTCTCTCTCTCTCTGTCTCTCTCTCTCTGTCCTTCTCTCTCTCTCTCTCCCTCTCTCAAATAAATAAAGTATTTTTTAAAAAGAAAGAAAGAAATCAACATGCTTCCTGGTCACACGTCTCACATCCTGTCCTAGCCCCAGAGCCTGATAAGTTGAGCACACTGTGGCTGGATGGGAGAGAAGAAGGAACGACCTGAGGGATCACCACAGTTTCTTGTTTGTTTGTTTTGTTTTAATGTTATTATTATTATTATTTATTTTAGTATTATTATATTTATTATTATCATTATATAAATTATTTTAGTATTATTATTAATTTTATATAATATTATATATTATATATTCTTAATATATATTATATATATTATATACATTATACATTATATATAATATATAATATTATACTTTATATAATATTATATGTATAATTTTAGTATTATTATTATTATTATTTGTGTATCTGGCTTACATGGGTCCTGGGGAGTTGAACCTGGGTCCTTTGGCTTTTCAGGTAAGCACTTTAACCACCATGTTTTTAGTACATGGGAAAAAGGAGCCATCATCACTTATTAAAACAAAGGAGGCTGTTTTATTTTTTCCAGGTCTGAGGAAAGAACAAGATACATATAAATAGAATGTAAATCTTCAAGGCAAGGGAATTTTTAGATCCTTCTATACCTTAGCCGTTCAATAAAGCATAGTCATTTTTATTTTCCTAATGAAGTGCTTGCTCTTAGAAATCAAATCAACATGATATTTGATCTGCCAAATGAAGAACCAACTAACATGTGCATCTACCAACAGATTACATAATATGACAAGCAGTAAAGAAAGTGCTTGAAAGAGCTGTTAGAGAATTTCAGGTCAGCCTGAGCTAGAGTGAGACCCTACCTTGAAAAACAGAAACAAAAACAAAAATAAAAACAAAAACAAAAATCAAATTCTTTGCAAGACTCCCAGAAGGAAAGGAATGTATGAAAATGTAAAAATAATAAATTGAAACAGTAATATCTGAAAATTTCACAACATTGATATAGGAAAAAAATACAACTGCAAGAAATATAACAAATTATACATGAAGTAAGTCAAAGTGAAACTATCAAGAGGAAGTCTTGAAAGCAATAATCAATATAGTATGTTATTCAAGTGATCTCAAATAAGGTAACAAAAATAAAAAAACTTAGCTAAAACAGTGGCAGTGCAATGACTTTGTCAGAGTTCTAGAACTAAAATAAAATAAAGTACTATTGACCAAGAATTCTGTAAACTACTGTTCAAAATTCAAGGTAAAATATGGCTGGACGGTTAGTTCAGTGTTAGAGTGCTTGCTTAACAAGAATGAGGCTCTGAGTCCAGTCCACCACACTGAAAAAGAAAAGGAAAAACAAACAAACAAACAACAAATACATATATATAAAGAAGAGGAGAAGAAGAAGGATTAAGGAGAAATAAACTCATTTTCTAGAAGACCAACACTGATGGATGTAATTCTAGAAAATATTGGCTTAAAATAAACATCAAAGGAAGTCCTTTGGATTGAGAGAAAATGACCTCAACAAGTAGTTCATATAATTACTATGAGCTAACTGATTCCACCATTAGAGCACCTCAAAAAGTAATTCAACTTCACAAGAAACAGTAATTATTTAGAAGAATGTTTGAAGCATAACCATGTTTTTTTTTTCAGTTTTTAACTTGATTTGGAAAGTAATTCTAAATTTCTATTGGCCAGCTTATGACGTGATGGCAATAGCAAAAGAGAAAAGTTGTTGTTCTTGAGTGAAGTTAATCCTGATCTGCTGTAGACAGTGGTGACATGAAATGTACACTGAGAACAACATTTTCCAGCAAGCCTAAAGAACCCGGCATCCCAAAACCAATGAGATACAGTCAAAGCAGCACTAAGAGAGAAGTTGATCAAGATAGGATAATGTTGGTAAAAGAATGAACAGATAATGGCATAGAATAGAATAGAGAAATATTACGGTTTAAATTTCTTCTCCAAATCTCCGGGTCCCATTGTGGTGATGCAAGCATGCAATGTTGCACATGTGCCACAAGGAGTTCGCTCACAGTGGCTGAAAGGCCCTGGTGCACCCATTCTCTCTCTCTCCCTTTCCCTCTTTCTCTCAAAAAGAAAGAAGGAAAGAAGGAAGGGAGGGAGGGAGGGAGGACGAGGGAGAGAAGGAAGGAGGAAAGAAGGGAAGGAAAAGAGAATGAAATGGAAGGATTTTTGCTTTGTGATTTCAAATTTTATTATGGTGTTAAGAGCAGTCAAAATTATATGGTTTGAAAGTTTCTTAAAACGTAAAGCATTATTTTACCATTTGACCCAGCCCATCTATCCTTCTAGAAAAACATCCAGGAAAGACAAATCTATAGAGACAAATGAAGATTAATGGCTGCCCAGACCTCATGAGCAAATAGAGTCTGACTGTAAATAGTACACAGGGTTCTTATTGGAATTAAACAAATGTTTTAAAACTAGATTTTGGGCTGGAGAGATGGCTCAGCTGCTAAGGAGCTTGGCTGCAAAACCTAATGCCCTGGGTTTGACTCCCCAGTACCCACAAGAAGCCATATACACAAAGAAACACATGCATGTAGATTTCATTTGCAGTAGATGGGGGCCAGCCCTGGCACCCCTGTTATTTCTGTCTTTCTCTCTCTCTCTTTCTCTCTCTCTCTTTTCTTGCAAGTAAGCAAAAATATTTTTAAAACCCTAGATTTTTATGATGATCAAAGGACTAAATTTACCAAAATGTTTTGAATTGTGCCCTTAAAATGGATTAATTAGGCCTTTATAAATTTTTTAAAGACAAAATGGCCTGGGAAGGTCAAAAGGTCACTATCTAAGGTGTGGAAAGCATTTTGTGCATATATGTGTGTGATGTTTAATTATGTGCATGCATGTCGTATGTGTGTGAGTGAAGGTGTATATGGTGGGGGCTTGCACAGGCACATGAACATGTGTGCATTTAAAGACAAAAAAAATCAATGTAGCACGTCTTCACTGATCTTTAGCTTACTTTTTGAGACAGGGTCTCTTACTGACCCCAGAGTTCACCAGTTGTGCTAGCTAAGCTAGCCAACAAGTACTGGAGATCCCACTGTCTCTGCCTGCCCAGTGTTGGGATTACAAGTGCATCCTGCCATGCCTTGAATTTTACCTGGATACTAGGGACCTACTTCAGGTCCTAAAGTTAGTATGGCAAATACTTTACCCACTGAGCCATCTCCCCAGCCCCTCTAACCATTATATCTGTTCTTGTGGATTCCCTCCGGGTCTATGGAATAAAAATCTACTGCTTGATCCTTTCGTGTTGCTCTTTTACATGTTGCATATTTCAGTGGAATGAAAGTTTCTTGAAGGCAAGATACCATGTCATAAGTAGACTTAAATTAGAACTCCTGTAGTGACTAGGATAAATTCCACATATTTCTCAATTTTTTAAGTGCTGAACCATTTAACTTGTTTTAATGAAATCACATAAGTGAAAATAAGGTTCTTTTCTCCTTCTTTTAACTGTCATTAGGAAACATATGACCACACTTCCAGTTAAATATATTCATTTTCTTACCTCCTTTTATTTAACTATAGGCATATTAACAACAGTGGATGAATATGAAATATTCATAATTACACTTCAAAAATCATAGTAAGTCCAAACAGTAGTATTTGCTTAAGAGAAAATACTATTTTCACGTGAAATAAGTTATACTAGCCATTGAGTTAGGAATTGTTGATTAACTTCTGAAAACCTAAGTCTGTATTTTCACAGCAGCTGCAACTCGTTCACGATCCCCAGCAATTCTGGAAACATCTCCAAAATTCATTCATAAAGCACTAGAACGTGTGGACTTAAGTCAGTATGTACGGTAAGTTTTAAAATGCAATATTAGGGACTGTGAAGAGATAGCTGAATGGTTAAGGCACTTCTTTGTAAAGCCTAACAACCCAGCTTCAGTTCTGCAGTACCCACCTAAAGCCAGATGCACAATGTGGCATATGTGTCTGGAGTTCATTTGCAGTGGCTGGACACCCTGGGCACCCTTTATTTCACCCTCTCTCTCTCTCTCTCTTGCTCTTGTTCTTGCTCTCTCTTTCAAATAAACAAATTATTTTTTACAGCAAGATTAATGCAGACAACTGTGTTCATAGAATTTCATATAAATTGCCAGTGGGCAATTGCTAAGCAACTGAAAAATTAAAATTAAATGCTTATTTTACATCCAGTTTGTCTAAATTTTTAGAACATGATTTTACTTCTCAAATTTAGAAAATGTTTAATTCAATTAGTCATAAATGCATTTAAATGTATTTGTAAGAATTTAATTTGAAGCTGCATAAAATACCCATTATAACTGCCACCATTTTTTAATAAGACTAAGCTGTCTTAAGAAATAAATAGGACAAATAGATAGTTCCTCATGCATATTTATATGCTTGAGAATATTTGTCAAGATTAGTTCACTCATAAATTCAAGAGGAAACCCCACAAAATATCCTTAGGGTTTTAAATACCAGTTACAGAGTAGCCTCTCCAAAGACTGTATCTAGTTTAATGATATTTGCCAAAATATTTTTCTAAAACATTAGTGAGTCAGTAAGTGGCACATAACCCATTTTAAAAATTAATGGTTTATTCTTGCTATTCCTAACGTGTGGTTTGGTTCAGGCTACCTAGCTGTTAACATAATGCTCAATTATTTTTGAGTTCTCAGCTGATTTACCTATTTCATGTGGTCTTCTTACATCAAGGAAAACACAAACTGAAACTATGCTACAGTCAGAAGAGCTGAATCAGCAGCAATCAATGCAAAAGGCAGAAGAAATTCACCAGTTTCGGCAATATAGGTCCAGAATCCTTAGCATTAGAGACATTGAACAGGAAGAGCGACACAAGCTAAGGGACGGACTTCTGGACATGTATGGGGAAATGCGGGTGAGTTCAAAAGTGCATGAATGAGTCATAGTAGGCAAATCCTTTTGTAATAGTAAAAGGAAATTAGGCGGCTGGAGAGATGGTTCAGTGGATGTTGTGCTTGTACAAGCAAGGACCTGAGTTCCTGTCCTCAGCACCCCTATAAATGCCAGGCAGATGGTCCACCTAAACCCAGTGGTGAGGAAGTGGGAACGGGCAAGCTGGGTACCTAGAATATCCCAATCAGTGAGCTCTGGGCTCAACTGAAAGACCCTGCCTCTGTAAATGAAGTGGAAATCAGTAAAGGAAAACATCTGACATCTACCTCCACACACAGGGACACAAGGCTCCTACATGCATGCACACAAAACACACATACACATGCAAAGGAACAAAACAAGGAATCAGAATTAGAATATCTGAGTAGAAAGAAGTCTTAAAGTCATTTGGTTCTACATTTCACAAGTCCCCAGGAAAGACGAAAGTTCAAGGCTGATCTTAATTGAAAATGCTAGTATCATACTAGAAATGGAGAGTTGTAATAGATGTATGTCAATGAGTTCTCACTGCGGAGGATGGGATGTACCACTTTCCTCCATCTTCTGTATAGCATGTATCTCTCTCTCTCTCTCCAGCCGAAGGATATGGTATTTTCTGAACATTTTAGCCATGGAGACATTGGATTCTCCTTGACAATATTCCCCACTCCCCCACCCCAATATGAAGGAATATCCAGTTGGACATCTCTTGTTTGTTCAATAGGTACATCAAACTAAACCTCTCCCGATATAAAATCTGGAATTCTTCCCTTTCCTTCCCATTCCGTTACAAACTTATTCCTTCAGCAGTATGTTCCATCTTAGTAAACAAAAATTACATTCTTTCATTTGCTCAGAAAAGACTCC